>CM072995.1:278298134-279548134 GCA_037038555.1 Rhynchonycteris naso | reverse complement strand
CAACCTGAGACATATGGGGTATAATCCCAAATAAATTTCTGAAATGATTTTCAGAGTTTACACTTATAAACTGTAACAAAAAAATATGAAACTCACAAGACACATTTAATCTAAAAATCTTATCATAATAATGGGAGTTCCATATTGTTAACTTTTTTATTTTTTATTTATTTTTTTATGACAGAGTCAGAGAGAGGGACAGATAGGAACAGACACACAGGAAGGGAGAGAGATGAGAAGCATCAATTCTTTATTGCGGCACCTTATTGTTCATTGATTGCTTTCTCATATGTGCCTTGACCGGTGGCTACAGCAGACTGAATGACCCCTTGCTCAAGCCATCGAACTTAGGCTCAAGCTGGCGACCTCGGGGTCTCGAACCTGGGTCCTCCACGTCCCAGTCCAACGCTCTATCTACTGCGCCACTGCCTGGTTAGGCCATATTTTTAACTTTTTAAATGTACTTTTGGGCAGGAAAAAAGACATTTAAAATAGTAATCCTAAAATGTACTTTGAGAAAAAAGCAGACAAATATAATAGGCCATGGTAAAGTGACTCAGATGCTGTAAAAAAAAAATCAAAAAATCAAAAATAAAACAAAACAAAAATGCCTGACCTGGTGGTGGCACAGTGGATAGGGCATTGACCATGGATGCTGAGGACCCAGATTCAAAATCCCAAGGTCACTGGCTTGAGTGCGGGCTCATGTGGCTTGAGCGCAGGGTCACTGGGGGCTGGGATCACAGACATGACCCCATAGTCTCTAGCTTGAGCCCAAGGTTGCTGGCTTGAGCAAGGGGTCACTGACTCACCTGCAGACCCCATCAAGGCATGTATGAGATGTAATCAATGAACAACTTAAAAGTGCTACAAGTATGAGTTGATGTTTCTCATCTCTTTCCCTTCCTCTCTCTCTCAAAAAGTTTCTTAGAATTTTAGAGGAGGCAGTCCTATTGTCCCAATTGTTGGCACATGACATCACTGAGTGAGGACTAGTTTGAGGTCTCAGTTCTACTACATGTGGGCTAATGGGGTATTAGTCAAGTTACTTGTTATTTTTATATCTTAACTTTTCTTTTTTTAAGATTTTATTTATTGATTTTTAGAGGGAGAAAGAAAAAGAGATAGAGAGGGTGAGAAGCATTTTCTTGTAGCTGCTTCAGTTTAGCTGTTCACTGATTGTTTCTCTTATGTGGCATGACCGGGCAACACTGGGGCCTGCTCTATCCACTGTGCCACCACAGGTTGGGCTACATCTTAATTTCTTTATTGGAGTGTTGTGATAAGTAAATAAAAAAAATTACATAAATTATGTAAAAATCACGCAGGAAACTAGAAGACAATATCCATATTGCAGTTCTATTTCTGATGCGATTTCAGAAACTGAAGTTCTGAGGGGCCAAATGACTTGCCTAAGATCAGTTAGTCACAATGAACTTCCTATCAAAATATAGTGTGTCTGTAAAGTCATGGTGCACTTTTGACCAGTCACAGGAAAGCAACAAAAGACGATAGAAATGTGAAATCTGCACCAAATAAAAGGAAAACACTCCCAATTTCTGTAGGATGATGTGGCAGCATGTGCGGATGTGCAGATGATGATGTAAAACTGTGTATACAGCGGAGCAGTTCACAGCCATGCCAGTCAAGATGTGGACAGTACAGAGAAAGTTCAGTGTGTTCTGTGGCTCGCTAAATTGGAATCTGTGACCAAAGTGCAAGGTGAATATCAGCACGTTTATAATGAAGCGCCACCACATAGGAATAACATTACTCGGTGGGATAAGCAGTTGAAGGAAACCGGCAGTTTGGTGGAGAAACCCCGTTCTGGTAGGCCATCAGTCAGTGACAAGTCTGTAGAGGCTATACGGGGTAGCTACCTAAGGAGCCCTAAAAAATCTGTGCGTGCGTGTGCTCGACAATTACACCTAAGCAAGATTACAGTTCATAAGGTGTTAAAGAAACGTCTCTGTTTTACGGGGTATAAATTGCAGCTGTTGCATGCTATCAAAGCGGCGGCTAGACCCGCACGATGCGCGTTTGCTACAGATATGCTTCATGAGATCAACAATGATGCAAGATTTTTGCAGAAGATTGTGTTTAGCGATGAGGCGACCTTCCATATCTGTGGACATGTTCATCGCCATAACGTCCGAATATGGGCTGCTGAACATCCTCATGCCTACGTTGAGTACGAATGTAACACCCCTAAAGTGAACGTGTGGTGTGGCCTGATGCATGATAAGGTGATAGGCCCATTTTTTTTCGCAGAGCAGTCTGTGATAGCAAACACCTATCTTGACATGTTGGAATTGTATGCAGTGCCACAATTTCCTGAAGGTGTCATCTTTCAACAGGATGGCGCTCCTCCACACTACGCCACCATTGTTCGTGAGTTTCTGGATAGAACATTCCCCCGGCGGTGGATAGGCAGGGGTTCTGTCAAGCCATGGCCACCATGATCCCTGGATTTGACGCCCTTAGACTTTTACTTTTGGGGTTATGTGAAGCAATATGTGTACATTGAACGTATCAACGACATTAATCACTTAAAACAGAGAATCACAGACGTTATTCACTCTATTACACCAGATGTCCTTACCCGTGTGTGGCAAGAACTTCACTATCGTTTGGATGTGTGTAGGACAAAAAATGGAGCCCACATCAAACTGCACTGAATAGGTATGAAACTGGGAAAGTTTTCCTTTTATTTGGTGCAGATTTCACATTTCTATTGTCTTTTGTTGCTTTCCTGTGACCAGTCAAAAGTGCACCATGACTTTACGGAAACACTGTAGTTCTATCAACTATATGTATAATAATCAACAGGAAAAGTAACCAAGAGGTAAAGTAATAAAAGATTATTAATCTGTAAAATAAATATTAGATCCACATTGTTCTGTTTATTATCAGCAACGTTAGTGAGTCACTTTCTATATTTCAAACTTTCACAAAATGTAACTCTATCATCCTAATTGCCACATGCTCCAAAACAGAGTACTACTGAATTGTCAAGCAGTAATTTAACTGCCAATGTTTAAAATTTGCAAGTACTGTACTTTCCAAAATGGCAGAAAGCATGAATTCTTTCCTTATGGTCTTGTAGTTGAAATAGGAAAAGAATGAGTAGTCAAAAACTACTGTATTTCTACCCAAGAACTTTCTTTTCACTTTAAATATCAGTTAACTTCTTGAAGCATGCTTAAAAAAAAATAACTACCAGTTGTTTACACAATCCAGATGGTTTAACCAAAAACAAGTCATTGTTAAAGGTAAGGAACTCTCTCTAGTATTCTAACTCTGAACTTTCAATTACGTATATAAAAGTCCTAAAATAATTAAGGAAAGCCAAGTCGAAAAAGCACTGGGAAAGAAACGCTGCAGGAGGGTGCTGAAAATGAAGTCTTTCCTGTCTCTTGTCTTGCTCCCATCACCCACGTTAAACACTGGGGTTCCTGGAAGAGTTAGTAAACGAGGCAACAGTTTTGGCTTCTAAAGGATTTAGACTTGCCTAGAAATCAAAGACTAACCCAAAATGCCTATAAAAAAGACAACAAAAGGAAGCTCAAATCCATATTCAGTACTGTGGCAAACATCATAACCTTGGGCATCCTGGTAAGACAAGGTACAAAAGACACCATAATACACATTACCAACTCTTCCTGGGAACTGGGCCAGAACAGCCATTCATCACACATACTTTTCCTGGTAAAACAGCTTTCTCTGATGAGCATAGCATTCCAAGACAGAGCCATCAAACCCATTCCTTCAGAACAATGTCTTTGGAGACTAGCGCTCTGAGATTTTAACACTCTCTTATCTCCTAGTCAAACTGAGAACTGTACTATTAGTACATAAAGTACTATTAGTCATATTTAGCTTCCAGTGATTAAGAATGCAATGAGCCTGACTGGTGGTTGTACAGTGGATAGAGCATCAACCTGAGATGCTGAGATCCTAGGTTCAAAACCCAAGGCCACCAGCTTGAGCGCAGGCTCATTCAGCTTGAGAATGGGATCATTAACAGGATTGCACAGTTGCTGGCTTTAGCAAGGGGTCACTAGCTCAGCTTCAGCCCCCCAGTCAAGGCATGTATGAGAAAGCAATCAATGAACAACTAAGGTGCTGCAACTACATGTTGATGCTTCTCTTCCCTGTCCCTTCCTCTCTCTCAAAAAATAAAAAATAAAAAAGAAAGAAAAGAAAATAATAAGAAGCGCCTGACCTGTGGTGGCGCAGTGGATAAAGCGTCGACCTGGGAACACTGAGGTCGCCAGTTCAAAACCGTGCACTGGTCTGGTCAAGGCACATATGGGAGTTGATGCTTCCAGCTCCTCCCCCCTTTCTCTCTCTCTCTCTCTCTCTCTCTCTCACTCTGTGTCTCCTCTCTAAAATGAATAAATAAATTTTAAAAAAAAGAAATTAAAAAAATCACTTGAAGAAAAGAATAAGAAGAAAACAAACAAGAAATGCAATGAATGGGCATCTAGTCAAGATGGCAGCAAGTACTCGGAACCTGTCACAACCACATTAAAGTCAAAACTAAACAAAACAACCATCATTCAGAACCACCTGAAATCTAGCTGAATGGAAGTCCTATAACTAAGGATATAGAGAAGCTACATTGACACTGCTAAGAGGGGTGGAGAAGGAATGGGCCTGTCTCACACCCACATGTGGCGGGGGAAAAATTCAGGAGTTGTATTTCAACTGCAGAAGTTCCTACTAAGGAGCCAGTGCTCCCAAGCCCACAGAAGGCCCCCAGCCTAGGGTTCAATGCTGCAAAGAGAAGTCCCCACAACTTCTGGCTATAAAAACCAGCAGAGATTGTGGCTGATTGACACAGAGGGTTCCTAGAGTCCCAGGCATTCCTCTTAAAGGAACTACAGACAAACTAATTCTGACTCACTCTGAGCTTTAGTGTTGGGGGGGGAGCAAATCAAACAGTACCAGAGATATATGGGGAAGAACTGAATTGTCTTGCATAAAGACAAGGGCTAGCCTCACCAAGCAGTGGCACAATGAACAGATTGTTGGCCTGGGACGCTGAGGACACAGGTGTGAACAGAGATTCCCGGCTTGAGTGCAAGTTCACCCGCTTGAGTGTGGAATCATAGACATGACCCCATGGTCACTGGCTTAAGCTCAAAGGTCACTGGCTTGGCTGAAGCCCCCCAGTTCAAGGCACATATGAGAAAGCAATCAATGAACAACTAAGGTGGTACAATGAAGAACTGATGCTTCTCATTGCTCTCCCTTCCTGTCTGTCTGTCCCTGTCTGAACTCTCCCCAACCTCTCAAAAAAGACAAGGTCTAAAAGGGCAGCTTTCTTCCAGACAAAAGCGGGAGATGCTATTCCTTTGCCAAGTCCTCCCCTCACAGAGCTGGCAGGCAGGTACCATATCTGAGTCTCCGAGTCTCCATTAACCTGTCTCATACCATTTGCCCCACCCTGGTGATTCCCTAAGACACTACACCACTAACTTGTGGACCCATCCAAGCTGCTGCCAGCGGCTTTTCCATATGAGCGGCCTGTCTTGGCTTATGATGCTGACTTTTCTAAAAAAATCTCTCAAGCAAGCAGCATCTGGACTCTACATACCCTGTTATGTATCTCACTAAGTGGTCCCAGGTCCAACACCAGCGGCAGCCAACTTTGAGTCACAGCTTGGCCTTTCCTGGGTACCTCCAACTCAGAATAAGTAGCAACCATCTGCAGATTACTTTGTAGTTCATGCCAGCTGGCCCCAGGCAGGACACAAGCAGCAACTGACCTTGGCCCGCACATCCTGGGAGGACCCAGAGCCAGTGTAGCTGGTAGACAGCATGCTGAAGCCCCACTCAACCACTTTCACAAGCAACACACTCGACAGATACCTGAGCCCAACTAAAATGAGTTTGTTCCATGGAATTGACCCCTACACAGTTGATCCTCCAAAGTGGCAGTGGCCAGCCCTTGCAGGCAATCAGCCTGGGGGGTAAATCACTCCCATTGATGTGCCAACAGCACACAACCCACATGAAGAGTATACCTGGAGTGCTCAGCTCAGGTGATAGGGAGGCTGCACCACTGGGACCTACAGGACACCTACTACATAAGGTCACTCTACCAACACCAGGAGATGTAGCAGCTCTGTCTAATCCTAATCATAGAAACAAACACAGGGAGGCAGCCAAAATGAGGTGACAAAGAAACATTCCCAAATGAAAGAAAAGAACTCGAGAAAAAGAACTAAACTAAACAGACAAGCAATCTACTAGATACAGAGTTCAAGACACTAGTTTTAAGGATGCTCAATGAACTTAGTGGAAGAATAGAGGAACTTAGAGAGAACTTCAACAAAAAGATAGGAAACATAAAAATGAAGATAAAAAACATAAAAAAGAACCAGTAAGAAATTAAGAATACACTAACTGAAATGCAGACTACATCGCAGGGAATCAACAGTAGAAAAATGAAGGAGAGGATCAAATCAAAGATTTGCAAGATCAGGTGACAGCAAATACCCATAAGAAGAGCAAAAAGAGCCTGACCTGTGGTGGCGCAGTGGATAAAGCGTCGACCTGGGAACACTGAGGTCGCCAGTTCAAAACCCTGCACTGGTCTGGTCAAGGCACATATGGGAGTTGATGCTTCCAGCTCCTCCCCCCTTTCTCTCTCACTCTGTGTCTCCTCTCTAAAATGAATAAATAAAAAGAAACTTAAAAAAAAAAAGAGCAAAAAGAAAAAATAATCATCTAAAATGAGAATAGTTTTTGAGGACTCTGGGACAACATCAAGAATACCAACAATTGTATGACAGAGGTTCCAGAAGGAGAAGAGAAAGAGAACAGGATTGAAAACTTATTTGGAAAAAATGACAGAAAAATGCCCTAACTAGGGAACAAAAAGAGACACACAAGTCCAGGAATTGAAGAGATTTTCAACAAAATGAACCCAAAGAGGCCCACACCAAGAATAATCATAATTAAAATGCCAAATGTTAAAGACAAAGAAAATCTTAAAAGCAACAAGAGAAAAGCAGTTATCTACAAGGGAGCTCTCATAAGACCGTCAGCTGATTTCTTAACAGAAACTGTGCAGGCCAGAAAAGACGGACATAAAATATTCAAAGTAATGAAAAAACAAAGACCTACAACCAAGATTATTTTACCCAGCAAAACTATCATTTAAACTCAAAGGACAGACAAATAGCTTCCCAGACAAGATAAAGTTATAGTAGTTCATCACCACTAAACCAGTTTACAAGAAATGTTACAAGGCCTTCTTTAAGACAAAAACAATAAAAAAGTTATGGATAATAAAATGGTAATAGCAACATACCTATTAACAATTACTTTAAATGCAAATGGATTAAATACTCCAATCAAAGACAGTGGCTGAATGTATAACAAAACAAGAACCTTAAATATTCTGTCTACAAAAGACTCACTTCAGACTGAAAGACACACACAGGCTGAAAGCAAAGGGATAGAAAAACGATTTCATAAAAATGAAAGCAAACAAACAAAATACACTGGGGTAGCAATACTTATACCAGACAAAACAGACTTCAAAATAGAGGTTATAACAAGAGACAAAGGATTCAGCAATCCCACTTTTGGATATTTATTTGAAGAAAGCCAAAACTAAATTGAAAAGACATATATTATACATTCATATGTCCACTGTAGCATTATTTAAAATAGCCATGATATAGAAGCAACTTAGGTGTTGATCAATAGACAAATGAATAAAGAAGTGATGCAAAGCCTGACCAGGTGGTGATGTAGTGGACAGAATGTCAGACTGGGATGCAGAGGACCCAGGTTTGAAACCCTGAGGTCACCAGCTTGAGCACAGGCTCATCTGGCTTGAGCACGGGGTCGCTGGCTTGAGCAAGGGGTCACTCGCTCTGCTTTAGCGCCCCCCATGTCAAGGCACATATGAGAAAGCAGTCAATAAACAACTAAGGTGACGTAACGAAGAACTGATGCTTCTCATCTCACTCCCTTCCTGCCTGTGTTCCTGTCTGTCTGTCCCTTTCTCTGTTAAAAAAATAAAAGAAGTGGTACATATATAAAATGGAGTATAGCTCAGGTATAAAAAAGAATGAGGCCTTGGCCAGTTGGCTCAGTTGTACAGTGTTGGCCCAGCATGTGATGTCCTGGGTTCGATACCAGGGCACACAGGAGAAGCATTCATCTGCTTCTCCACTCCTCCTCGTCTCTCTTCTCCTCTCCTTCAGCCATGGCTCTGTGGAGTGAGTTGGCCCTAGGTACTGAGAATGGCTCTATGGCCCCTACCTCAGTTGCTAAAAAAAATGGCCCCAGATGGGCAGAGCATCACCCCCTACTGGGCTTGCCGGGTGGATCCCAATCAGGCACATTAGGGAGTCTGTCTCTGCCTCCTCTCCTCTCATTAAATAAAATAAATAAATAACGAAATCTTGTCATCTACAACGATATGGATGGACTTAGAGGGTATTGTGCTGAGTGAAATAAGTCAGAGAAAGACAAATGCCAGCTGATTTCCTTACATGTGGAATCTAAAAGAATTAACAAGCAGAACAGAAACAGACTCATAGATACAGAGAACAGACTGACAGCTGTCACAGGGAGGATGCTGGGGATGGAGTGGGTGGGGCTGGGTGAAAAACGTAAAGAAATTAAGCAAAAAAAAAAAAGTCAAATAGACCAATAGTATGGTGATTACAGTACCAGCGAGAAAGAGAGGTGGTGAGCGGTAGGAAAGCCTAAATTGGGGACAAATGGTGATAAAAAGGAATTAACTTGGGGTGAACACACAAAACAATATACATATGATGCATTATAGAATAATATACTGAAACCTTTGTAATATTAACTAATGTCACCCCTCAAAGGAGATCACACAAAAAAACAAACAGTCATGGGGATGTAATGCACAGCATAGGGAATATAACCGATAATACTATAATAACTATGTATGGTATATGAGTACTAGATTTATCAGTTCACAAATCATATAACTGTCTAATCATGCAGTTGTACACCTGAAACTAATATAATATTGTACATCAATTGTAATTTTAAAATAAAAATATTAAAAAAAAATAATGCAGCCTGACCAGGCGGTGGCGCAGTGGATAGAGCGTCGGACTGGGATGCGGAAGACCCAGTTTCGAGACTCCGAGGTCGCCAGCTTGAGCGCGGGACCAACTGGCTTGAGCAAAAGCTCGTCAGCTTGGACCCAAGGTCGCTGGCTCCAGCAAGGGGTTACTCGGTCTGCTGAAGGCCCACGGTCAAGGCACATGTGAGAAAGCAATCAATGAACAACTAAGATGTCGCAACGAAAAACTGATGATTGATGCTTCTCATCTCTTTCCATTCCTGTCTGTCCCTATCTATCCCTCCTTCTCTCTCTCTCTGTCCCTGTAAAAAAAAAAGAGAGAGAGACAGACAGAGAGAGGAATGGAGAAATAGACACAGACTGACAGGAACATCAATCTGTTCCTGTATTCCTGTATGTACGTACCCTGACTGGGATTGAACCTGCAACCACTGTGCTTCAGGAGGATGCTCTAACAACTGAGCCATCTAGCCAGCACAAAAAGTTTTATTCTTATTTTTTTGTTTTTTATTTATTATTTTATTAATTTTTATTTATGATTTTAATTTGTGTTTACATAGATTCAAGTGTCCCACTGAATATATCTACCACACCCCCTTGGCCCCTCCATGCTCCCTCCCCTCAATGCCTTCCTCCCTTCCCTCCAGGATTTGCTGTCCTGTTCTCTATAAAAACATTTTTATTTTTTTTTATTTTTATTTTTTTAACAGGGACAGAGAGAGAGTCAGAGAGAGGGATGGATAGGGACAGACAGACAGGAACGGAGAGAGGTGAGAAACATCAATCATTAGTATTTCGTTGCCGTTGTGACACCTTAGTTGTTCATTGATTGCTTTCTCACATGTGCCTTGACCGCGGGGCCTTCAGCAGACCGAGCAACCCCTTGCTGGAGCCAGCAACTCTGGGTCCAAGCTGGTGAGCTTTTTGCTCAAGCCAGATGGGCCTGCGCTCAAGCTGGCGAGCTTGGGGGTCTTGAACCTGGGTCTTCTGCATCCCAGTCCGATGCTCTATCCACTGTACCACCGCCTGGTCAGGCAAAAAGCATTTTTATTTTAATGCAGAATTTTAATTCTTTAATAATTTATATTTGCTAAGTGATGAAGCAACAAGATTATTTTTTCCATGAGAACCTAAATGAACCCAGAATAAGTATTAAATATGTTTATATATAAAATATAATAGACATTTTACAAAATACATAAATTTGTGCTTAAAAAATTAAGTACCACTAGGACAACTTTTCAAACAAAGCACTATTTCTTTCACTTGTTCATTCATTCAAAAACCATTGAGATGCTAATCAAATGGAACAGTATTTCTATCTGCTCCAGATGCAAAGATGAGTTAAGATATGATTCGTGTTCCCAAGAAATATAGAAGGCAAACAGGCAGCTGCACAATTGCAGACTTCCTTTGAAAAACCAAAGTCGCAATAAAATGTCAGTGAAGGATAAAATACTATGTTATTCATATTCTGGAATATAAAATTTGTTTAAATCTTGCAAGAGTTCATTCTTTCTCTTATGTTAGTATTTGGTTCATAGAGAAATATTTAACTAACATCAGAATCCTTTCAAAGAGTGGCAATCTGTGTCTCCATCCCTCAGTACTGTAACTAGGCACCACTCCAGTATTAGAAATCAGAGAGTTTAGGTAATCAAGATCTAAATCAAATGTAGTGACTCAATGTGACACAGTTCCTTGTAATACCTGTAATCTGATAAACTTTCAACCGATAGACCTCAATGCCTTTTGCGCCCCATCCCCAACTAAGGACATAGATTTTAGTTCTTCTCATAAAGTCTTCCCAATTTACCACAGTCAGAGCACAAATCACTCACCTAGAGTTTTTCACCTCTCAGGCTAACATAGAAGTTCCAGAAACTATTTTGAAAATTCTTCTGTTAAATGAGCTCAGCCAGTTTAAAAAGCCTCAGATTTAAAAAGGCCTAGGCTAAGTGCTAACACCCCTTTTTCTTTTTTAACAAGAGATTCTTCAGCACTTCAGAGCACTGAATTAACTGGTAGGTATCTCAAACATGCCTTTTGGCAACCATATCTTAGCATTCTTCTATTTCAAAATGTTTAGTCTTAAGACTTCAAAAAATCAAATTTCTCCCACTACAAAGGTTTATTGATCAATCAGTTTGAAAGTAGCATCAATAACTTACACAGTAAGTATCAAAACCACACTGATACTGTTTGAAACTCTTTGGAATTTTGGAGGCTTCTAATTTTGGTATCATCATAAATGGTTCCATCATATGAGGAGGACACAGCAGAACTAAGAAAATTGCTAAGGAAAACCAAAGATGAAGAATCATAAAAGAGATATATGTACATCTCTACAATTCTAGTTTAAATAGAGTAACACACATGACCGGTTGTGGCACAGTGGATACAGCGCTGACCTGGAACGCTGAGGTTCCAGGTTTGAAACCCCAAAGTCGCAGGCTTTAATGCTGGGTTGCAGGCTTAAGCCCAAAGGTCGCTGGCTTGAGCAAGAGGTCACTGGCTTGGCTTGAGCGCCCCTCCCACCCCTACTTCCCCTGCCCTAAAGTACTTATAAGAAGCAATCAGGCCTGACCTGTGGTGGCGCAGTGGATAAAGCGTCGACCTGGGAACACTGAGGTTGCCAGTTCAAAACCCTGCACTGGTCTGGTCAAGGCACATATGGGAGTTGATGCTTCCAGCTCCTCCCCCCTTTCTCTCTTTCTCTCTCTCTCTCTCACTCTGTGTCTCCTCTCTAAAATGAATAAAATAAAATAAAGTAAAAAAATTTAGTCCTGACCTGTGGTGGCGCAGTGGATAAAGCGTCGACCTGGGAACACTGAGGTCACCAGTTCAAAACCCTGCACTGGTCTGGTCAGGGCACATATGGGAGTTGATGCTTCTAGCTCCTCCCCCCTTTCTCTCTCTCTCTCTCTCTCACTCAGTGTCTCCTCTCTAAAATAAATAAATTAAAAAAAAAAAAAAGAAGCAATCAGCCTGACCAGGCGGTGGCGCAGTGGATAGAGCATTAGACTGGGATGCGGAAGACCCAGGTTCGAGACCCTGAGCTCGCCAGCTTGGACCCAAGGTCGCTGGCTCCAGCAAGGGGTTGCTCGGTCTGCTGAAGGCCCGTGATCAAGGCACATGTGAGAAAGCAATCAATGAACAACTTAAGTGCTGCAACAAGTTGATGCTTCTCATCTCTCTTCCTTCTGGTCTCTCTCTCTCTCTCCCTTTCAGTTAAAAAAAAAAAAAAAAAAAGAACACTTACCCTGTGGTAATTTATTCCAGTTAGCAATCACCTCTGCTGGCATATTGTACAAGTTCTAAAATACCAGGGTCTTAATTAATGTTGCATTTTAAATACATGCACACACAATCACTAGTATTTAATTACCATTATCTGCTCTAGAATGTTCACATTGAGGCAGGGGTAGTTACTTACTCATTTCTATATTCCTAGTTATCTGGTACAAATTTGACACAATAAATGTTTAAAAAATGAAACTAAAGAAAATGCAATACATTAACCATTCAAAAAACATTAAGTATCTATTGTGGCAATACCACTGCAGTAGAATATACTACTGGACTCCAAAGAATCAGACAACATAACTCACTTTTAAGAATGCATAAGGCCTGACCAGGCGGTGGCGCAGTGGATAGAGCGTCAGACTGGGATGCGGAGCGCCCAGGTTTGAGACTCTGAGCTCACTGGCTTGAGTGCAGGCCCATCTGGCTTGAGCAAAAGCTCGCCAGCTTGGACCCAAGGTCACTGGCTCCAGCAAGAGGTTGCTCGGTCTGCTGAAGGCCCACGGTCAAGGCACATGTGAGAAAGCAATCAATGAACAACTATGGTGTCGCAACAGCAACGAAAAACTAATGATCGATGCTTCTCACCTCTCTCCATTCCTATCTGTCTGTTCCTATGTATCCCTCTCTGACTCTCTCTCTGTCCCTGTAAAAAAATAAATAAATTTAAAAAGAAAAAAAAAAAGAATGCATAGGGAGGCCTGACCAATAGAGGCACATTGGTTACAGCATTGACTGACCTGGGACGCTGAGGACCCAGGTTCAAAAACCTGAGGTTGCCAGGACAAGCGCAGGATCACCAGCTTGAGCATGGGATTAAAGACATGATCCCATGGTTGCTGGCTTGAGCCCAAAGGTCACTGGCTTGGCTGGATCCCACCACCCACCACACGCCTGTCCAAGTACGTCCAAGTACGTATGAGAAAAAAATCAATGAACAACTAAAGTGCCACAACTACAAGTTGATGCTTATCTCTCTTCCTGTCTTCCACTTACTTGCTTAAAAGAAAATAAACGAATGCACAGGGAGTCTGACTGGTGGTAGTGCAGTGGATAGAGGGTTGACCTGGAACACTTAGGTCCCAGGTTTGAAACCCTGAGGTTGCCAGTTTGAGTGAAGGCTCATCAGGCTTGAGCATGGGTTGCCACCTTGAGCATGGAATCATCTACATGATCCCATGGTTGCTGGCTTGAGCAAGGGGTCACTGGCTTGGCTTGAACTGCCCTCACCTCCGTCAAGGCAAATATGAGAATCAATGAACAACTAAAGTGAGGCCACTTTGAGTTGATGCTTCTCATCTCTGTCCCTTCTTGTCTCTCACTTAAAACAAAAAGCAGAGAGAATGTCCTCAAACTGGTAGGACAGACTAAATCCATTCATTCATTCATTTAAAATATATGTGAGCTCATTTTAGGATCAAGGGATAAAGATAGAAATAAAAGACAACTGCTGCCTTTAAGGACCTGGTAGTCTATCAACAATAGATGAATAAATTAATGTTACACAACGTGTTGCCTGCTATGCTAGAGGAATGGATATAGAAGCAGAGCAGAAAGGTAACTAACCTTGTCAAGTAGAGAGGAGGTCAGAAAAGCCATTGCAGAGAAAAAGAAAATGAAAACTTAATCTAACTTGAAGAATGCTAAGTGGGTGGCCTGACCTGTGGTGGCGCAGTGGATAAAACATTGACCTGTAATGCTGAGGTCACCAGTTCGAAACCCCAGGCTTACCTGGTGTCAAGGCACATATGGGAGTTGATACTTCCTGCTCCTCCCCCCTGTTCTCTCTCTGTCTCTCTCCTCTTTAAAACAAATAAATAAAATTTAAAAAAAGAATGGTTAAGTGGATGTGTGAGGGAGATATTATAGGAAGAGAGAATGACATATACAAAGGTACAGAGGTATAAGAACATGGCACAGAGTGAAATAACTATTCAGTAGAGC
Organism: Rhynchonycteris naso; assembly: GCA_037038555.1. NCBI lineage: Eukaryota > Metazoa > Chordata > Mammalia > Chiroptera > Emballonuridae > Rhynchonycteris > Rhynchonycteris naso. The sequence continues at coordinate 279,533,796 of CM072995.1, read as the reverse complement.
TAAGGCCCTAAGTAACGTGGAGAAGGAGCATAAGATACTGAGGGAGAGAGGGAAAGACAAGAGGCAGATCATGAAAAGTCACATGCGCCACAACTACAAATTGATGCTTTTCATCTCTCTCCCTCTCTGGAGCACGCATGTGTGGAAAAAAAGAAAAGAGGGAGAGGAGAATAATGAGGAGAAGTGAAAAATCAGATGTAAGGTTTAGTAAAAACTGATTTGATCAGAGAGGGGTAGCCACAGCAGGGCCAAGATAAAAGACCAATGAGTTATCAGAACCTTGCTCCTTCTAGGATACCACATCCAAAACTGATACAATAAGCAGCAGGAAGCATAAAAATGCTTGAAGTTTATTTTGGATTAAAGTAGGAGATAGACTGAATAGAGACCAAAAATCAGTCAACAGCCATAATTCCACTGAGATTGGCACTCAATCACTCAGCAAGTATTTTCTTTTTTTTGGGGGGGGGGACAGAGAGAGGGACAGATAGGGACAGACAGGAAGGAAGATGAGAAGCATCAATTCTTCATTGTGGCACATTAGTTGTTCATTGACCGTTTCCTCATATGTGCCTTGACTGGGGGGCTATAGCAGAGTGAGTGACCCCTTGCTAAAGTCAGTGACCATGAAGTCATGTCTATGATCCCATGCTCAAGCCGAATGAGCCTGCTCTCAAGCTGGTGACCTTGGGGTTTCAAACCTAGGTCCTCTGCATCCCAGTCCGATGCTTATCCACTGTGCCACTGCCTGGTAAGGCCACTCAGCAAGTATTTACTGAGGATAACCAGGCACTGTTTTAGATTCTAAAGATACACAGGTGAAGTAAAATCACTGCTCCATGAGGCAAGATCCAGGGAGACAGAAAATAAACATACAATAAACAAACTAGGGCAACAAGAAATAACAAGGATTAGCTGTGGGGGTTATTGTCACTGAGGTGGACAGGAAAGGCTTCTCTAAGGTGATGGCCTACCATGATTGGCAAACTATGAACCACAGGCCACATTTTTGTTCAGTCCATGAGCTGAGGATGGTTTTTAACATTTTAAAATGGTTAAATCAAAAGAATAATATTTCATTCAAATAAAAATTCCATGAAATTAAAGTCTCAGTGTCCATAGTAAAAGTGTTACTAAACACAGCCACACTTGTTCACGTACTATGTCTGTTTTCACACTGTAACAGCAGGGTTGAGTCATTTAAATGGAGACTATCTGGCCCTTTGCAGAAAAAAAGCTTGCTGAACCCTGCTTCAGACCTAAATGAGAAAGACAAACACATAAAGATCTAAGTATAGCCAAACCTGTGGTGGTGCAGCAGATGGAACATTGACCTGGTATGCTGAGGTCCCCAGTCGGAAACCCTGGGCTTGCCCAGTCAGGGCACATATAATAAGCAACTACGAGCTGATGCTTCCCACTCCACCCCCCACTTTCTCTCTCTCTCCCCTTTCTCTAAAATCAATAAAAATCTAAAAATGTTTTTAAAAAGCTCTAGCTATATCAGTATTCTAGCCTGATAGTAAATGCAAAGGCCCAGAGACAGCAGAAAGCATGACATGTATGACAGAAAGGCCAGTGGGCTCTGCAGCCAAATGAGTGAGGATGAAGAGATGACACTGAAGAAGCAGACCTAAACAAGGGCCATATTGTGCATGTCTTGGTTGGCCACAAAAAGAAATTTACATTTGCTGGGGGTGGAGAAGGGATGGGTTTAAAGAGAAGAAATAAATTGTGACTGATTTACTCCTGGAGTACGTAGTTGCCGTGTGAAAAGCAGCCTTTTGTGAGCTAAAAACACAAACAAGGAGATAAAAGATGAGTCCAGCCAAAAGATTGTAATGGGTAAGTGTGGGGGTTTTGTGGAAGAACTGATAAGAGGATGGAGTTAAGGTATTTTGGAGGTCGGGCAGACAGACTTTGCTAATGGTTTATTTGGGATATGAATCGAAGAAATTAAGGATAACTCTTACATTTCAGGCCTGAGCAACTGGGTAAGTGGCAGTCATTCCAAAATAAGGAGAAAAGAGATCCAAAATTTTTTGGACATGGTAGGTCTAAGATACCTGTTAAGATACACAAGTGCAAAAAAAAAAAAAGATACAGAAGTGCTTCACACACACTTGTTTTCTTGCCTGGGAACAGTAGTGGCTACCTCAGAGGGTCATGATTAGGTGAACACTAAAATACTCAGAATACTGCCTGGCCCACAATAAATATATGCTACCCACTGTTAATATTAGCCCAATAAAATGACAAGTAGGCAGTTGGGCATACAAATCTGTGACTACATGAAGTACTCAAGAGTTAGAGGCAGATTTAGCAATTTTCATCATATAGATGAGACATGTATGAGATCACCTACAAAGAGTGTGTAAATAAAGTAGCCAAAGGTAGATTCTTAGGTGATTCCAACATTCAGGAGAGCTAAGCAGAAGAAAGCCATACAGAATACTGAAAATTAATAATCAATGAGTTAACAAAAAAGTTGAGTGTAGGCCTGACCTGTGGTGGCGCAGTGGATAAAGCGTCGACCTGGGAACACTGAGGTCGCCAGTTCAAAACCCTGCACTGGTCTGGTCAAGGCACATATGGGAGTTGATGCTTCCAGCTCCTCCCCCCTTTCTCTCTTTCTCTCAATCTGTCTCCTTTCTAAAATGAATAAAGTAAAATAAAAAAATAAAAAAAAAAAAAAGTTGAGTGTAGTGTTACAGAATCCAAGAAAAGTTTCAAAAAGGCAGTAGTCAGCTAGTTCAAATGCCACCCAAAGGTTTCATAAGGTAAGAACTGGGAATTGTTTTCAATCTGGTCTAAGAGAGGTCCTTGAGGGTTTTGACAAGAGACATTTCAGTAGTCATGCGATAAAAGCCCAATCAAAGTGGCTGAGGATGGGATAAGAGGAGAGAAAGTGGAGACAGCATTTCAAGAAGTTGTTTTGAAGAGGAGCAGCGAATTGGGTAGTTAGCAAGAGGATGACATAAGGTCAAGGGTGTTTTAAAAGAAGAATTATATTAAGACAGACACTTTCATATGTTGATGAGACCAATCTGGTTGTGAAGGAGAAAATGTCCATATGGACGAGAAGAGATAACTGCAGTAACAACCCTGAGTAGATGAGAGGGGAGTGGTACTTTTTCAGTTGCAGAAGGCAGCAGAGCAGGTGGTGATACTTAAGTTCCCCTGTAGCAGGAAGAAAAAAGCTATTTAATATTTTTAAAATATTAAAAATATCTTGCTTTGCCTGACCAGGCGGTGGCGCAGTGGATAGAGCGTCGGACTGGGATGCAGAAGACCCAGGTTCGAGACCCCCAAGCTCGCCAGCTTGAGCACGGGCCCATCTGGCTTGAGCAAAAGCTCGCCAGTTTGGACCCAAGGTCGCTGGCTCCAGCAGGGGGTTGCTTGGTCTGCTGAAGGCCTGGGGTCAAGGCACATGTGAGAAAGCAATCAATGAACTATGGTGTCGCAACGGCAACAAAAAACTAATGATTGATGCTTCTCATCTCTCTCCGTTCCTGTCTGTCTGTCCCTATCTATCCCTATCTCTCTCTCTCTGTCCCTGTAAAAAAAAAAAAAAAAAAATTGCTTCATGCCGACCTGTGGTGGCACAGTGGATAAAGCGTCGACCTGCAATACTGAGAGCAAGTTGCTGGTTCAAAACCCCAGGCTTACTGAGTAAGGCACATATGAGAAGCAAATACTATGAGTTGATGCTTCCTGCTCCTCCCTCCTGCCTTTCTCTTTCTCTCTCTGTCCTCTCTCTAAAATCAATAAATAAAATCTTTAAAAAATATATCTTGAGCTTGACCTATGGTGGTGCAGTGGATAGTGTTGACTTGGAACACTGAGGTCATCAGTTCAAAACCCTGGGCTTGCCTGGTCAAGGCACATATGGGAGTTGATGCTTCCTGCTCCTCCCCCACTTCTCTCTCTCTCTCAGTCTGTCTCTCTAAAAATAAATTTAAAAATTTAAAAAAACCTACCTTGATTCATATATTCTACTTGGTACAACTACTTCTTAGGAATAAGTAAACCAGTAAATAAATACTACTTGAAATGCTTCCAAGAACCAATTGCTAACATGAGTTTTGAGAGCTTCAACCTTCAAATTATCAATTTCCAAAGTATCTTGCAAAGTATTACAATTTTAGTCCTAATAATCATGCTATTTGAAGCCGAGCTCAGTAAAAATAAATGAGGAAGTTCCATGAGGGAAAAACATGTTCAATGCCAATGCCCCAGCACTTGGTCATCCACCTAGTACCCTGGTACCCAGGGGTAAGACGAGCTTCTTTGCAAGCACTCTTGCATCATTTGTAACAGAAAAAAATATAGTGACCTTTGTAAATCATTTCCAAAAAGTGAAATATAACAATTATGTAGTTAAATAAGAAAAGCATAATATATTCAAGCATAGTCAAATATTACATACATCAAGAGACAAACTTCTTAAGCCAAGATGGTTTTGAAACCCAAGAAAGGTATACAGTTATTGAACTAACATTAAAGTCTGTTGTGAACAGATTGGCAGGGGCAGGGCCAATGCCATATTCTCTCCCTTACTGGTGCATCAAAAAGAACAGTGGTTGTTTGAATGCATAACAGATAGGAAGAGTTTTAAACTGTTTTAAATATAATCCCTGCCTAAAATTGAGAAATGTTAACCCAAAAAGTCACCTTGGATTAAACAGTGCAAAGACAATACACTATTCTTCAATAATAGCTGGTAAAATTTTCACCCACAAAAGAACAAAATGTTTTCTTCAATATTTAATTGAATTCTACCTAGCAACTGTCACCTAGAAACACAAACTACCCACTTTGTAATTAGAAAAAGTGATGCCCCTCATCCTCACTCCATGTCAACAAGAGTGAGAAGCAATGATGCTCAAAAAACAGCTATGCAAATGAGACGTGCACTCAACCCATCCAGCTTCAGAAAGGTGTAGCCGTACGTTGCTCATTTGTCTTGGGGGGAGGGGAAAACCCAGCAAAATAAACTCACTACAGATAGTAAGCTGTAGATTCTTGGCAATGCCCCCAAATTACTTTGCAGGACCTTAAAAATCAAAACAAAATAGCAAGAAAGGTATATTTTCAGACTTCTGGGTTCAAAGCCGAAACTGCTTTATCTGCTTGCTGCAGCAGAAATAAGCCCACTTAACAGACTGTAGAAATTTAATCATCACAATTACAGGGTTTATTCTTCTGTTTAATAGGAAAGAACCACAAAATGACCAGATCCATTGGAAAAGGCTGGGAAAAGTAAACAAAGATCAACACTGTTTTAGACATGTTCTTTTTATTTTAAGAGGTTTTATAGTTCCCCATATGCCAACTTTAAGTAGCTAACTTCATTTTGTACTATATGTTCATTTAACTACAAATTTCAATTTTTTTCTTCCAGCTTGTTGTTCTTATCTTGGTGCAAAACTCAGGTTGCGTCTTTCCTTCTGGGAAGATGGGCTATTGAATGACCAACAGCAACAAAAGTAACACTGAAGAATTCACAACTTCCTTCCCTCTATGGTAGAGTTATCTCGCTGTAGTCTTCTAAAGGAGCAATGGTTAAGTGAGATGACAAAAGTGAACATTTGTTTTGGCAACAAGCTACCAAGTGAACCGACACAATTTTGACCCAATATTTTTTAGAAATTAATGTTCACTATATGAGCTGGGAAGTTTTATGTTCTTAAAATCTGAAAAACAGACAATCTCTCTCCTGACTACCAAATCATATTTGGAAGTTTGCCATCACATTCTGAGACCTCCACACTATGTAGAATTAATCTATTAAAAAAAGACAAACTTGTGGTGGAGAAGGGGATACAGCTTTGACCTAGAATGCTGAGGTCACTGGTTCAAAACCCTGGGCTTGTCTGGTGAGGGCACATATGAGCCTTTCTCTCTAAAGTCAATAAATAAAATCTTTTTTAAAAAAGGCTGCTGCCTGACCTGCGGTGGCACAGTGGATAAAGCGTCGACCTGGAATGCTGAGGTTGCCAGTTCAAAACCCTGCACTTGTCTGGTCAAGGCACATATGGGAGTTGATGCTTCCTGCTCCTCCCTCCTTTCTCTCTCTCTCTCCTCTCTAAAATGAATAAATAAATAAATTTTTTTTAAAAGGCTGCTGTTTTTTTATTTTTTAATTACTCCAACAGAGTCTGTCAAGTAGAATAAAGAATCATGAGAATTAATCTTTGCTCTTATAATCTCTTGCTTTCTGAATTATACCTGTATGACTAGCAATTAAGTTACAGGAAAAGTGAATCTTTTATATTTTGAATTCCCGAAGTTTCTCAAATGACATCTAATTGTACAATTAGGGACCCAAACTGCCCTTCACTTGGCCACTGTTTGCAGAATGCCCACAACAATGCAGCTTCACCTTAGAACTCCAGTCATTTTATGAGATTATCTGGTTAAGAGTGGACAGCATTCCCTATAATGAAACTTAGAAAATATTCGTTATATGTAAATAACCTTAAATAAACCAAGTATTAACTCACCTAAAAGAAGGAATTTATACCCAATTCCAGTACTAAATTCCAAAGTCCTAAAGCTTCATAACCCAAGCCAGGTTTTAGAACAGTGGTTCTTAACCTTTTTTGAGGTACTGAACCCACCAGTCTCATATGCGCATTCACCGAACCCTTCTTTAGTGATAATGATTTTTTTCTAAATTCAAGACATAGGTGCACAAAATGAGCCATGCATGAACATCACCTTGCTCAAAGAACAAAACCAACAAAGTGCATGAACTCACAAGAAATTACGGTATTACTTTATTCTGGCCTCGGGGCAGAGGTTTCTCCAAACCCGAGACCAACTCATCGAATCCCTAGGGTTCGACAGAACCCGGGTTAAGAACCACTGTTTTAGAACTAAGATTTGATAAGAACACGAGCTGGTGTTAATTAACAGCAGCCTGCACAGACTTTTGGTAATCTATATGAATAATCCCAATTCAGTTTTCATTCTGACTGTACAGGAAATGCATTCTGCAATCCAACATATCTAACAGGTTTCATTCTGAGTGATGCCAGCCCTCCACACAGCCTCCATAGCTCAGGGTCAGAGGCCTTGGTAACCCTCATTCACATGAAGCAAACTTACTTTAGATGGGAAAGGATTTACAAAGCATTTGTGAATAATGCATCCACAAGCAGTGATAACCTTAACAAGCAGTATTTTGAAGCATGCTCTTTAAACTACAACTGAAAATGGACATAAAAGCTACAAATACTTACTTGTTCCCTTTATTGAAATCACACCTACTGTTTTCCCTGGTTTCTCTTGATGTTTAGAATTTCTTTCTTAGTTCATCTACTAAATTTTTATTCTCCTACAAAACCACTACAAAATCATTTCATGACGACATTTCTCTGGAGTTTACTACTGAAAGTTAATTATTGCCATAAATTGACAATTTAAATCAAATATTCTTAGGGAACCAATGAGGCCCTATAACCCCTTGGGAAATATTAAAAAGCACAAAACATGACCTGTGCCCTCTAAAATATGAAGAAAAATAAACTAAATATACTTTTTGATTCACAGAATGAGAAGGTAGTTTGAATGGTTGTTCACCTCCAGAGAAGATCATAAAATTATTTTGGTAACCTTTTCGCCATCTAAATGACAACCATCATTAGCAACAAGTTCTTTACATAGCTACCCTTTGCTTCAGTTTAAATCTGGAAAACAGCTGGTTACCATTTCTAATAAGGATCCATTCATAGGTGTGTGTGTGTGTGTGTGTGTGTGTGTGTGTGTGTGTGTGTGACAGAGACAGATAGAAAGGGAAAGAGAGATAAGAAGCATCAATTCTTCATTGTGGCACCTTAGTTGTTCATTGATTGCTTTCTCATATGTGCCTTGACCGGGGGCTCCAGCTGAGCCAGTGACCCCTTGCTCAAGCCAGCAACCATGGGGTCGTGTCTATGATACGATGCTCAAACCATAAACCCCGTGCTCAAGCCTGCAATGTTGGGGTTCTGAACCTGGGTCCCCAGCGTCCAGGCCAATGCTCTATCCACTGCACACTCAGGCTTTACTAGTTTTTATAAGTTACTCAAAATTATTCTAATAGATTTGTATAACATTAATAGTTTATGTAATATAGTCTTACAATATATTCCTAAAAGTTGTACATATATGAAATTTTCTTTTTTTTTCCATATATGAAATTTTCAATTCAACAAACTTTCACTGATAACTTTCTACAAGAAAAGTCACCCACTGTAAACGATATAAAACATAAATGATGACTAAGAAATGGTCCATGTCTTAAAGAAATCACAATCTAACGGGGTAAAGACATAAAATTTAAAAGTATTTACAACAGCCTGACCAGGCGGTGGCGCAGTGAATAGAGCGTTGGACTGGGATGTGGAAGACTCAGGTTCGAGAACCCAAGCTCAACAGCATGAGTGCGGGCCCATCTGGCTTGAGCAAAGCTCGCTAGCTTGGACCCAAGGTCGCTGGCTCCACCAAGGGGTGGCTCGGTCTGCTGAAGACCCGCAGTCAAGGCACGTGTGAGAAAGCAATCAATGAACAACTACGGTGTCGCAACAGCAACGAAAAACTAATGATTGATGCTTATCACCTCTCTCTCCGTTCCTGTCTGTCTGTCCCTGTCTATCCCTCTCTCTGACTCTCTCTCTGTCCCTGTAAAATAAATAAATAAATAAATAAAACATTAAAAGTATTTACAACATAAAGTATCCTGGAGTAAATTCTTTAAGCGTTGTTGTAAAGTGCAATCAGAAAACAAACATACAAGAAATGAGAAGTTATATTTCATTAGTACTGGTATCTGTGAAAACTTCATAGAAGAGGATCTGTGAGTCTGAGCTGAGCCATGAAATATAATAAGCCAGTGGCAGGGCAAGATAGGAAAGACTTTAAAGCAAAGAATAAGCACTAGCAGAGATCTAAAAGCAGGTACTGCCTGACCTGTGGTGGCGCAGTGGATAAAGCGTCGATCTGGGAACACTGAGGTCGCCAGTTCAAAACCCTGCACTGGTCTGGCCAAGGCACATATGGGAGTTGATGCTTCCAGCTCCTCCCTTTCTCTCTCTCTCTCTCACTCTGTGTCTCCTCTCTAAAATGAATAAAATAAAATAAAAGCAGGTACTTTGGAGATTGTGGAGAACATCTCATAGCTTGGTAGTCCAATACAGTTAAAGCATATAAATAAGATATGTGTTCAAGAGATAATGTTCAAAATGTAGAAATGTAGGCTAGCTAGATTATGAAGGGCTGAAAAATTTCAATCTTATTTTATATTCTCTGAGAAGTCAAAGGATTTTACATAAAATGACATAGTCAGATGTGAATTTCAGAAAACTACTAGGAACACTGTACACAGTGAAAAGGCAGAGAGACCAGTTAGATTATAGCAATAATCCATGCAAAAGTAACAAATTTAAAGGATGGTAAAAATAGAAATGGTCAGATGAAATACATACTGTACAAATATTATGGACAAACCTCAGAAATGAACTGGATTGTGTAGGAAGAAAAAGGAGTTGAAGATAGCACACTATAGAGAGGATGAATGAGCTTTTTTCTTTTTAATGAGCTTTCAAATAAATATAGGTTGGGATTTGAATTCTAGCTCAGCCACTTACTAGACATAAGGAAAACTGTTTCACTTATCTGTGCCTCAGTTTCTTCATCTGCAAACATTAGGTATTTTACAAAACCTTTTATGTAAGAGATAAAGCAGAACTGTATGTTTCCTTTTTTTTTTACAGGGACAGAGAGAGAGTCAGAGAGAGGGATAGATAGGGACAGACAGACAGGAACGAAGAGAGGTGCCGTTGCAACACCTTAGTTGTTCATTGATTGCTTTCTCACATGTGCCCTGACCGCAGGCCTTCAGCCGACCGAGCAACTCCTTGCTGGAGCCAGCGACCTTGGGTCCAACCTCATGAGCTTTTTGCTCAAGCCAGATGGGCCCGGCCGTGCTCAAGCTGGCGAGCTCGGGGTCTCTAACCTGGGTCTTCCGCATCCCAATCCGACGCTCTACCCACTGCGCCACCGCCTGGTGAGGCTGTATGTTTCCTTTTAAGCACACTACCATCTACTAGTTATTCTTTTTAAAATTTTTCCATTGATTTTAAAGAGAGAGAAGGGAGAAAAGGAAGAGAGAGAGAGGAAGGGAGATGGGGTAGCGAGAGCATAGAGAATATAGTCAATAATATTAAAACACTATTTATGGTGTCAGAGGGGCACTAGGTTTATCAGGGGGATCACTTCATAATCATACAAATGTCTAACCACTGTGCAGCACACCTGAAACTATTATTGGAGGTCAACTGTGATTGAAAAATAAAGAACTTTAATCTGGCCCTGCCTGGGTAGCTCAGTTGGTAAGAACATCATCCCAATACTCCAAGATTGTGGGTTCAATCCTTGGTCAGGGCACACATACAAGAATCAAACAATGAATTCATGAATTTGTGGAACAATAAATCAGTCTTCCTTCCTTCCTTCCTCATCCCTTCCTTTCCTTTTTCTTTCTCTCTCTCTCTCCTTCCTTCCTTCCTTCCTTCTTTACCTCCCTCCCTCCCTGCTTTCCTTTCCTCAGTCTCTCTCACTCTGCCTCCCTTCCTCTTTTAAAATCAAAATATGCCCTAACTAGACAGCTCAGTTGGTTAGAGCATCATCCCAATATGCAAAGGTTGAGGGTTCAATCCCCGTTCAGGGCACATAAAGGAAAAGATGGATGTTTCTGTCTCACTCTCCTCCTTCCTCTCTCTAAAAATCAATAAATATTTTTAAAATATATCAATTTAAAAAAACCTTTAATCTTTTCTTGACTTCTATTTAGGTTATTTTTATTTCTCAAATTAAGTTCCAACCCTCAGAAACTATAACTTACAACACAGCATTTCTCCTATAATTAAACTGTTAACTGAGCCTGACCAGGTGGTGGCGCAGTGGATAGAGCATTGGACTGGGATGCGGAAGACCCAGGTTCGAGACCCAGAGCTCGCCAGCTTCAGCGCGGGCCCATCTGGCTTGAGCAAAAGCTCATCAGCTTGGACCCAAGGTCGCTGGCTCCAGCAAGGGGTTGCTCGGTCTGCTAAGGCCCGTGGTCAAGGCACATGTGAGAAAGCAATCAATGAACAACTAAGGTATTGCCACAGCAACGAAAAACTAATGATTGATGCTTTTCACCTCTTTCCATTCCTGTCTGTCTGTCCCTATCTATCCCCCTCTCTCTGTCCCTGTAAAAAAAACAAAACAAAACAAAAAACAAAAAAACTGTTAATTGCATTGATCTCTGTAGCCTTATAATCCCCAAGTATAGACAAATGCATCTGAACCTGGGGGCCAAAAACCCCGAAGAGCCTCAGAGTTGTTGTAAGCAATCACCAAGTACAATTTTAAAAAGATAATAAACACAAGTTATAAAGACCGAAGTAACCAATTCCAATACAGCTAGCTACCTGGGCCTGATAACTAGGCAACTCATGGAGGCACTGTATTCCTTGGTATTGTTGTATCTTTTACTGTCCTGTTTTTTCTTTTCCCTTTTTTGCATTATCTCTGATTATGTTCTAGTTGAACACCAATGGTACCCACTGTTACACCAAGATAAATGGCTAGCCTTCAGTTTGGTTCTAGCTTACTGAGGAACCTAATGCTCAGACTAAATTCAGGAACATTCAAGTCTCCTGACCTGTGGTGGCGCAGTGGATAGAGCGTTGAACTGGGAAACAGAGGACCCAGGTTCAAAATCCTGAGGTCGCTGGCTTGAGCGTGGGATTATAGACATGACCCCCATGGTCGGGGCTTGAGCCCAAGGTCACTGTCTTAAGCAAGGGATCACTTGCTCTGCTGTAGCCCCCCCAACGCCGCCCCCTGCTCCGTCAAGACACATATGAGAAAGCAATCAATGAACAACTAAGGAGCCGCAACAAAGAATCGATACTTCTCATCTCTCTCCTTTCTGTCCGTCTGTCCCTATCTGCTCCTCTGTCACAAAACAAAACAACAAAATGTCAAGATTATAGCATTCAAAGAGGTATATGTATATATATCTCAAAGTAATGAAAACCAGTTATCATGGTGAAAGAAAGATTAGAGCATTCATGTCCTTTAAATCTCTGAATCCTAATAATTAGAGATTCCTATGTATTAGGCAAAATGCTAAATACTTTGCATGCATAATTTCAATTAAGTTTCTCAATAATCTTACTAAGCACAATTGCTAGCAATTTACAAATGAAGAAACTGAAGCACAGAGACGTTAAGAAATTTTTCCAAGGTCATTCAACTAATAAATGGCGGAGCCAAGATTTGAACGTAGGCCATCTAAATCCAGAGCCCATGGTTTTATAACTGATCTTAATTATACTGTGCTATACTATCTCATGCTATTACAGATTAGATAATGAGATTCTCCCCCTCCTTTTAAAAGGTATTTATATATGCATAAATAAGAAATCCTAACCGAGATTACAAAAAAATTTCCTCATTAACTTTTTGTTTTTTAATTTTTATTTTATTCATTTTAGAGAGGAGACACAGAGTGAGAGAGAGAGAGAAAGAGAGAAAGGGGGGAGGAGCTGGAAGCATCAACTCCCATATGTGCCTTGACCAGACCAGTGCAGGGTTTTGAACTGGCGACCTCAGTGTTCCCAGGTCGACGCTTTATCCACTGCGCTACCACAGCTCAGGCAAAAAAAGGAGTTTAATAAAAAAAAAAGAAAAGAGATGTCATCCAGCCTGACCAGGCGGTGGCGCAGTGGACAGAGCGTCGGACTGGGATGCGGAAGACCCAGGTTCCAGACCCCGAGCTCGCCAGCTTGAGCGCGGGCCCATATGGCTTGAGCAAAAGCTCGCCAGCTTGGACCCAAGGTCGCTAGCTCCAGCAAGGGGGTGGCTCAGTCTGCTGAAAGCCCGCAGTCAAGGCCCATGTGAGAAAGCAATCAATGAACTATGGTGTTGCGGCGGCAACGAAAAACTAATGATAGATGCTTCTCACCTCTCTCCATTCCTGTCTGTCTGTCCCTATCTATCCCTCTCTGACTCTCTCTCTGTCCCTGTAAAAAAAAAAAAAAAAAAGAGATGTCATCCACATGGTTTTACTGCTTATAATTAAAGGCAATCAATAATCTAGGGACAATGTTGTATGTTTGTGTCACTCACAAATAAACAGAAGTTGAATGTACGCATGTGTACTTATTTATTCTTATCAGTGTAGATATATTTATTATAGATATTTGTAATTAACTTCTCTCCAGTTTTAGAACTGAAATAAAAGAGAGCTTAATGAAAAAAATTTTTTCCAGGCCTGACCTGTGGTGGTGCAGTGGATCAAGCATCAACCTGGAACACTGAGGTCCCCGGTTCAAAACCCTGGGCTTGCCCAGTCAAGGCACATGTGGGAGTTGATACTTCCTGCTCCTCCCCCAATTCTCTCTCTCTCCTCTCTTCTCTGAAATGAATAAATAAATAAAGATAATTTAAAAAACAATTTTTTTTCCAAAAACATTCCTCACAAATAACATTACTCTCCTAATTCAAGACAGAAAGCCACAATAACTTTGACGCTATTAAATGAGAAAGAAACAATACTGCTTCTTCAGCAAAGTACAGATCCTAAGGGTTGGAGCTCTCTAAAACAGCTCAATATTAGAAAGGGTCATAGTTCTCATCGCTGAACAACATCAAAAAATCTATGCCAAACATTCCAACCAAACACAACAGAAATGAAAGCCCTGACTGGTTGGCTCATCAACCCAGTGTGTGGAAGTTCTGGGTTCGATTCCCGGTCAGGGCACACAGGATAAGCGCCCATCTGCTTCTCCACCTTTCCCCCTCTCCTTCCCCTCTATTTCTCTCTTCCCCTCCTACAGCCAAGGATCCATTGGAGCAAAGCTGGCCCTGGCGCTGAGGGTGGCTCCATGGCCTGTACCTCAGGTGCTAGAATGGCTCCAGCTACAACAGAGCAAAACCCCAGATGGGCAGATCCTGGTCGGGCGCATGCGGGAGTCTGTCTGACTGCCTCCCCACTTCTAACTTTGGAAAAATACAAAAAAAATACAAACAACAAAATAAAAAACAAAAATGCAAGAAAACACATAAAACATATGGAAGAAACTGCCAATCCAGAAATAAACGCTAGTGGAAAAGATCCTACCCCCGGGTACCACACAAGGCATTGCTGTAGCCAATAAGTAAAGGTAAGATATCTGGGGAAATCCCTTTGGTCTATTTGTCAAATAGAAAAACAACTACTCATTTCAAAGAAAGGGGAATTTTTATACACAGCCCAGAAAACTGCCAACTAACTCTTACATTTATATCTTTAATTGTAAAACTCATTAGGGTACTATATTCAACATCTAAAAAGTTAAACCAAATTTGGCCTCTAACAGGTTTTGTACTAATCCTAGAAGGGAATTTTGGTCAACCAAAACAACTACAAATCACACAACAAAATTCTTCCTTTAAATGTCTTAGTCCTTAAGGGTAAACTCTGGCAGGCTACAGACGGCTGGCTTCCCCTGTGTAACCTGACAAGGTACACAGCTCACTGAAATATTTAACAATGGTAGTATGGATTTCTTTGGATGGGTCAAGAAAAACAGCTCATCATTTTTAAAAACATAAAGAACCATTTTATGGGATGTCATTCCCTTTATCCAAGTGTCTGTGCATTTCCTTGGGGCTTTCTCAGAGACCTTATTGAAGGGAAAAATAAAAAAGAGTAACAAAGCACTCTTTTCTCTCTCCATTCCCAACACAATCCACCCCAGCCACAGGGCAAGTGGCATCCACATTGTCATAAATGCCAGCAATTAGAGAATTAGGCCATAAAACCACCCACACTCAGGTAGAAAAGTGCAGGCCTCCAGCTTTTTTTAATGCATGCCATAAAGAGCTTTTGCAGGGTCTTTCAGGCCTTCTTCACAACCAATGAAATGACAGGAACAAAAAAAGGTAGCCCTTTGTCTGCCTGCCTGGTACTGATGAAATCAATGAAACCATCTAGGTCCAGGTAAAGGATTTAAGATTTCCTTTTCTTAATGAAAACTGCACTTCCTCTAGCATGCCACATAGCGACCCATTAAAGGATACGCTGCTTTGAGCACTAACACAATGAACACTAAAGTAAAGTTCCATTTTCCAGAAAAATAATTTTGCCTTATTATGCAACTACTCTAGAAGCTTAGCCAATTCCTGAACTTCCTGAGAAATATTGGAGCCTACAAAATATTAATTCTATCGTTTCTAGAACTTCCTGAAGTATTTTTTTTTAATCAAGAAGTTAATTCAAATCTCAAAAAGTTAACCTTTATTCAGTCTACGTTTTAAAATGTGATACAAGCCTGGCCAGGCGGTGGCGCAGTGGACAGAGCTTCAGACTGGGATGCTGAGGACCCTGTTCAAGACCCCAAGGTCGCCAGCTTGAGTGCGGGCTCATCAGGCTTGAGCAAAAAGCTCACCAGCTTGGACCCAAGGTCACTGGCTCGAGCAAGGGGTTACTCAGTCTGCTGAAGGCCCGCAGTCAAGGCACATATGAGAAAGCAGTCAATGAACAACTAAGGAACCGCAAAGAAAAACTAACTGATGCTTCTCATCTCTCTCCGTTCCTGTCTGTCTGTCTGTCCCTGTCTCTCTCTGACTCTCTCTCTGTCCCTGTAAAAACAATAAATAATTAAAAAAAAATTTTTAAATAATAAAATGTGAGTCTGGCCTGTGGTGGCGCAGTGGATAAAGGCCTCGACCTTGAATGCTGAGGTCGCCGTTCAAAGCCCTGGGTTTGCCTGGTCGGGACACATATGGAAGTTGATGCTTCCTGCTCTTCACCCCTCTTTCACTCTCTTCCTTTCTCTCTCTCCTCTCTCTGTAAAAATGAATAACTAAATAAAATAAATTTATTAAAAAAATAAAATAAGCCTGACCTGTGGTGGCGCAGTGGATAAAGCGGCGACCTGGGAACACTGAGGTCGCCAGTTCAAAACCCTGCACTGGTCTGGTCAAGGCACATATGGGAGTTGAGCTTCCAGCTCCTCCCCCTTTCTCTCTTTCTCTCTCTCTCACTCTGTGTCTCCTCTCTAAAATGAATAAAATAAAATAAAAAATAAAAAAAACTTACACTTTAAAAAATAAAATAAAATAAAATGTGATACAATTTAGGAGCAATCAATAATTTCATTGATTGTCTTCACAACTTACTAGTCCACAAAAATCACAAGACTTTCATTGCATATTAAGGTGTTTTGTTGTTATAGTTGTCTTTTTAAGAGAAACACTGATTCGTTGTTCTACTTATTTATGCATTCATTGGTTGACTCTTGTATGTGCCCTGACTAGGGATCAAACTCAAAACCTTGGTGTATATAGCCTGACCTGTGGTGGCGCAGTGGATAAAGTGTCGACCTGGGAACATTGAGGTTGCCAGTTCAAAACCCTGCACTGGTCTGGTCAAGGCACATATTGGAGTTGATGCTTCCAGCTCCTCCCCCCTTTCTCTCTTTCTCTCTCTCTCCCACTCTGTGTCTCCTCTCTAAAATGAATAAAATAAAAAAAAAATTTAAAAAAATTAAAAAAAAAATACTCATTAAAAAAAAAACCAAAACCTTGGTGTATAGTGATGATGCTCTAACCATCTGTATAACCCAGCCAGGGTCCATAGGTTTTTATTCATCAATCTTTCAACTATCTAGGTAAGACCCAAACAAATAGATTTTAACAGTAAATTCTTTAGTTTTCGCTTTCCTACCAGTGCCTCTGGGGTTAAGAATCTGATTAAAATGTAGATAACTCATGTCAGAGTCATTAGTACTTTAACCTTTCTTAATACCTGACTGAAAATAACATATACACAGGAAAGGAGGTTCCATCCCAGCAATCCTAGAATTTCCCCCCGCAAAAGTAGTGATAGTCACAAAGCTTCCCCCTTTCTCAGAGATCTGTTCCACTGGGCTCTCCACCTTGGCAGAGGAAGAATGGAAAGAGACAAGAAGGCCTTCAGTTAAATCTAGAAGTTGAAACTGTGTGCCAACATTAGTGGAATGTGGACAGGCACAAAAAGATCTTAATTAGGAGATCTACAATTAAAATACAGTGAATCTGCCTGACCTGTGGTGGCGCAGTGGATAAAGCGTTGACCTGGAAACACTGAGGTCGCTGGTTCGAAACCCTGGTCTTGCCTGGTCGAGGCACATATGGGAGTTGATGCTTCCTGCTCCTCCCCCCTTCTCTCTCTCTCTCCCCTCTCCCTTTCTCTATTCCGTGCTCTCTCTTCTCTAAAATGAATAAATAAAAAAAAAAAAATTTTAAAATACAGTGAATCTCCAAAAGAGAGAGAAGAACTGGAGTATAGGATGCCTCAGAGCAAGCAAAGCACTGTTGCAACCCTCTGTAGCCACAGGGCAAGGAAGGCGATGGGTATTGAGCATGCACAGCTCAATGGAAAGGACCACAGCTCAATGGAAAGGAGGACAGCTCAAAGGTGAGCAAAAAGATGGAAACTGAGTGAAGATGGGAATATTTTCTTTTCTTAACTTCCAATTAGAAGATGAATCACTATTTTGTGAATAACTATTTCCTACAGGAGCATGTGCCTTAAAATACTTAAATGGAAGGTAAAGATGAGCACCTATGGTTTTCAGTGAGAGATGAAGAAAAGTTCTAAAGACTGATGCTCAGCATAAACCAAAAAAGTACCACATTTTAGGGCATATTAACAACCACTCCCTACAATGTAGGTACTACTGCTTTGGATTTGTAACTACATTAGCATATTGGACTTTTCATTTAAAAGAAATTCTAGAGAAATACAATACCTAGACTGAAAATAACTTCTCTTTGGAACAGACATAAATCTACAACATTGAAATATGAATATAAATTTAGTCAAATAAGAGGGATCTTTAACACCAGATGAGTTATATTTAATATTTGATCTTCATTGTTTTAATAATTAAAATTAGTCAAGTTCAGCAAATAACGTTTTCCATACAGTTAAGTCCTTATATTTTGTTCATACAATGAAACCTTTCCCACCAAGTTGATATTTACCTTCCCAATAATGCCAATTATACAATAGTATTAAATATAACCAACTCTTCAAATAAACTCAGAATAAGGAAGTTCTGACCTGACCACCAAAATATTAACATATTAGAAAGGAATCGGAACACCAGAGTAGAAGAGAACTCATGAGCTAATATTAACCCAACTTTTTATTTCAGAGATCAGAAATTTAAGGGTAAATGTGAATTGCCTGAAGTCCCAAAACTGAACAGCAAGGTGAGTGCAAGGTGAGTCTACACCACTGACTTCCACTCCAACTGCTTCTAGTCCATGTGTATTCTCTGCTTCAATTTCCTTCTGCCAAGCTGAGCTTTAGCTGTGAAGGCAATGAAGGAGCAACTCCCACTCTTGGTACATAAGCTAAATAAACATTAAAAAAAAAACACAGACACTTTCCAACTACAGAACCATCATATTTTCTAACCCCAACTCACCTCAGTCTATCTCATCTAAACTGCCATTTCAATTTATATCTAATTAAAGTTTGCCATATTTCATGATCAGGGTGGAAACTTTGCTTTCAACATTTTGTGAGGTGGTAGAAAAGGTACCTGGATTATGACATTAATAAACAAAGACTAGATGCTAATAAATAAAACATTTCTGGGGTTACATTAAAAGAGCCCAAATTCTAAGTCAACAGAGAAGATGCTGTACCATGTTTATTTACATAGACGGCAAAGTAGAACAGCATTAACACTACCTGACACAATCCTCAGTGAAGTGGGGCACGGATGCTATGCTGGTGAGAAAGGAAGGCACAAAGATAGAGCTCTGTGATTTCTTACAGTGCTCGATAAAAATCAGACTTTAATTCTACTTCCTAATTGTCATACAGAAAACCAGAATAGGATACCAGCAATATCTATGTTTTTAAAAAATAATTCCATTCTGACAGAATTTGGTCATGGAGAACTCCTGCAAGTACCCCAGAAGTACGTTTCAATAAGGGAAGTTAGGGCCCTGTAGGGGTAAAGGACAAGTCTGTCATGGTTTAAATGAATTTAAACAGGGAAGTGATCTGGAAGTTCTGTTACCTTTCAACCACCTTACCTTACTAGTTCTATAAGTATTAACTTGGGTTTGTTATGAACAAGTTAGTCATTACTCACTTAAAGCAAACCAGAATTTAAAAAGGCCAGAATCATTTTGGGTCACAAACCATGTCTTCATAAATCCAGGCAAGACTTGATACTGAGCTGTGAATGAATTCTGAGTAACAATCTTTAGAATTCTATAAGTATGCCAGCCCAGGGGAATACTAAACTTCCCTTTCAGAACTTTGTCATTGGTCTCTAAGACCCTATAAACAAAATGCTTAGTTTCTATACTGAAAACTATGAAGTCAAAGGACATAATCACCATGGTTTAGTACTAAACCATACAATGGGTTAGCACTAATCAATGCATACCACCAACCCATACTAGATAGCCTCAAACTATCACATAAAAAGCTTACCAAATAAAACAACAGCTCATTTAAGCCCAACTCAGAGAAAAATACTCAAGTTTAAGTAAGCAGTCAACCACTTTCTCATACTGAAGTAGCAACTACTGTTTAGGCAAAACTTTTAAAAGAAGAAAAAACTTACTAATACAACTTTATTTGAAATAACTGCAATTCCCTAACAGGATTCATTTGCTACATACTACTGCTAAGCAAAATAATGCCAGTGGATAAGAAAACGTTAGCACCTGATTAAAACTGTAAAGGTGATTTATGAAAGACCAACAGATAAAATATTCTGGTGCCCAGACATTAGGTCCCTGAATCCAGGTGGCTCTCTTTCTCACCAGTCTCTTAAAAAGCTGTAATTGGAAACTGTCAGCGTAAAACTTTGCTTTTTAATATGTGATAACATTTGGAATGTGAACATTTGGTCCTTCAATACAAAATATAAATCATGCTAAACAAGAAGAAAATGCTTCTCACGATCCTCTTAAAATAGACTAACTTCTCCTAATAAAGACTATCTTATTATACTCAAATACACATGGGGCTAAAATTCTACACACAACCAGGCAAGTCTCAATTTAAAAAATAAGCAGGTATATGAATTTTTTTTTTTTTTTTGCTGCTGTATCTTTTAGAAAAGCAAAATCAACTCACATTTAAGCACCAACTCCATGCAAGTAACCTGAACGGTTCAGTCTTTTTGTCATGTATGAGGCCTTTGGTTCTCCAACTACATGGGATCTGTGTTGTTAGCTTAAAAAATACAGAATTGGCCTTTCAAAAAAAAATAATAATCTACAGCAACCAATAAATAGTCTCAAGCAACCCTGCTGACTGCAGCTGCCTTCTGAAGGCTGGGAAAAGGAGGTGGAGATAGAGCAGAGAGAGGCAGGGAAAAGGGATGCTGCAGCTAGCTACACAGCAAGGAACACGCCCCCATCATGTCCTCCTTGCTCCATCAGAAGGCGGGTTGTTGTCAGCCTCCTGATGAGGCTGCCTTAGAAAGGAGGCAAGAAGACTCACAACTGAAAAATGCCAGCTCCTTGAAAGGAGGGGCCGGGATAGCTAGGATCTCCTCCCCCACTTCTTCCCAGGATCTCTGCATATATCTAAAGGGGTGTGAGGCACAATAGGGGATAGGGGTTTGCCCAGGATATTTTGTGTGCACTAACGGCAGAGCACGCAGGAAATGCCTGGTTATCTTTCCCTTTCTGTTTCAATCAAGGGCACTCCAGAGCAGCAACCCCATACCCCTTTCCTTTTGGCCCATAGCAGCTGCTCTAACCCCTCTTAACATCTCTCATCCTCTTCTCCCTAGCCCACCCCCACCCCTACAATTCAAACTCCCCCTTCTGCATCCAATGGAAAATAATAAATGTATGTCATGGCTGAACCTGAACTCAACTTCCCTTCCCAGGGCAACTTTCTTTTTTGCTGAAGGAGACTGAATAATGCTCATCAAAGCATCCCCATCCTCACCCCAGTACTACTGTGGAAGGGGCAAAGATCTTGAATTAGAGAGATAACCCTAAATCTATCTAAGGAATAACTTTGCTTCATAACCCCTTTTTTTCAACCCCAAACAATCACCATCACACACTAAAGTAAAGCTGTCCCTCATCTACTCTCACCACTCCAACCCTGCTTCCCCAAGCCTTTCCATGCCCCAGGATCGGCCTAGGAAAGGTGGATCAATAGTGAAATGTCGGAGAAAAGAAGGCCAAGAAGGAACTAGGGTTGGAGACTGCGTGCTCTCCAGTGCAGTGGGTGGGGTAGGAGAGCAGCTGCTTCCCTGGGAGGATGCTGCCCAAGCCCCCCCACAAACACCTCCCCTCACAGGGGCCCCTTCCTCAGAGCTGGAGGGAAAGCCTGCCTCCTCTCCCGGGGAATGGTGGAAAGCTGCTCTTATCTGAGCCTAGGGGACATTGGACTATTTCCCCCTCAAAGACGCCACTAATCCTTCATTCTAAAGAAGGAAAGGGTGGAGTGAAGGTAGAGTAATTCCCCGCTACCAATAAGCTAGCAACTGTAGCTCTGCAAGATGGGGAAAGGCTGCTGTATAAGGATATCACCGTTATCTTCAGCGGGAAAGGAGGTGAGGGAGGCAAAGAGGAAAGGAAAGTAGTTTTTCCCCCCGGGGATAGGGCGGGATGAGGGAGCATCGATCTGGTTGAGGCGGGGGCGGGGGTGGAGGGTGGAGGTGAAGGAAGGGGGAGTGGCTGGTAGTGTAAGGACCTGGCCAAGGGATGGAGAGAGGGTTCACCGGGATTTCGGAAGCAAGGTGCTAAAGGGACATTGGCCTCCAAGGATGGAAGAACGTGGCCCTGGATGAGGCCATCGCCCGAGAAATGACCAAGAGAAAAACTGCCCCAAGAGTAGAACATCTGCCCAGTGAGGGAGGCGGGGATGTGGAGGGATCAGATCTCTAGAAGGGAGGGTGGGAGGAATCTTGCTTGGATGAGGTAATCTGGAGAAGGGAGGAGGGGTTCAATCCGGGATGGGAAACCCCGGCGAGGGGTCTATGCCAAGGCATTTGGGCAAGGGTCAGGGGAAGGAGGGGTGCGGGGGTCAGACCCCCTCAGCCAAATGGGTAAAAACCCCAGGGTGGGGGCGCCTGGGGGTCTGAACGCCCGTATGGGGGTCCCAAGATGAGCGAGCCATTTGCCCCGGGTCAGGGACCTCAAGATGGTCCCAGAATTAGGATGCTCCACAATCCCGGATGGGGGAGGGGAGGAGGCTCCGCAGAGGGTCGAGACCCCGGACTTGGGGGTTCCTCGCCCCCTTACCTCTCCGCTGCCGCCTCCCCCGCCGCTCTCCCCAAACACCGCCCGGAACCGGCGCAGGTTGGTGCCGATGGCGGCCGAGACCTGCAGCGCCGCGTCGAAGCCCGGGCCCACCCGGAGCAGGGCCGGCCCAGAGGAGGCTGAGGACGATGACGAAGACGAAGACGAGGCGGACGACGAAGAGACTGCTGAGGCGGCGGCCGCTCCCCCTGCAACCCCAGCCCCGCTGCTTCCCGCCGCCGCCGCGGCCGCCACAGCCGGGGGGGAGGGGGGCGCCCCGGGGCCGCCACCGCCGGCCAGGGGCCCGGGGGGAAGCAGCAGGGCCGGAACGCGTTGACGCGGGGCGCCCCCTAGGCCCCGGCGCCCCCCGCCGCCGCCACCCCCGGTGGTCCCGGGTCGGGCGGGGAAGCGCCACCGACAGCTGTGCGCCATGTTCGCCCCGTGAAGTGAAGCAGCGAGAGGGAGAGGCGACAACACAGGGGGGCGGGGAGGCGGGGGGGTGCCGCGGGCCCCGGAACCTGCCTAAGTTGCTCGGCGCCGCCCCGCGGCCAGCGCCCTGCCGGCCGCCATGCAGAGCGCCGGGCCGCGCCAGCCGGCCCAGTAACCTGGATACCCGGCTCCGGCCTCCGCTCCTGCCGCCGGGTTGCTGCTACTCGATCCCGAGGCCCGGGCCGCCGCCTCTTGCCCGCCCGCCCGCCCCGCAACCTGAATAACTGCATGCCCCGCCCTCCGGCAGCGGCAGAGCTCGGGAAAAGGAGGGGGGAAGGAAGCCGAAGAGCCCGACGCGGAGCGCGGGTTCCGGGGAGAGGGGGAGGGACCGCGGACTAGAAGGGGATGGAGGCGGAGGAAACCAGGCCGCCTGCAGCCTCGGGAGTCCTGAGGCCGATTACACACGTTCCGGGGATGTGCTGGGAATCGTACCGCCCGGGAGAGCTGCCTCCAGGATAACGCGGCTGCCGGGTCGGGGACTAGTGAGCCCTCTCTGCCTCGGGGCACGGATACGAGATGGGTCAGCCCTAATTTAACGCCTCTAGAATAAAAGACCTCTTACTGTACTACTTGCAAAACGGAAGCGTTTACCAGCTTATGCAAAACAGAAAGGCCTTCAATGAACGCGCTCTAAAAAAAATTTTAAAGAGCCCCTCCCATTTTCCTGATGGAGCTCTCTCCAAAATGCACACAGCAAGTGGCAGGTCTACCGTCACCTCCTCGCCCTACTATGCACTCGGGGCTGAGGGTCCCCTGTTTTTCGTGTCCTGCAGTGAGTTGGGATATTTCTCCGGCCCGGGCACGGGGCCACGGCGTGCTCGGCTAACGAGGTGGTGTTACAACGTAGTTGAAGTTGGGTGGCTAACGGAGCCTGGAGGGAAGAGGCGGGCAAAATCGCCCCCGCCCCTTCCTCAGTTCTTAGCCTGCTGCTGCATGCAAAGCAGACCCTAATATATGCATGCAGAGGGTGGGGGACTCGTGAGCACGTTTCTGATTAAGAGGGGGAGAAAAAGAGCGCTGGGCATTATGAAACACTGGGTGGAAGGGTCCCGCGGTCGGCGATCTCTGAGCGGGGTTAGTAGGCTGAGGGGGGCGGGGGAAGGAAGGAGGAGGGTTAGGGTGGGGAAGAATATCCACCCGGTTTACTTTACTGCGGGAAAGTGGGGAGGGCGTCTCAAGCTAGACGTTAGAAACCTGCAAAGCTGGGAAAGCAGAGAAGAGAGGGAGGGGTTTCTGCGAGCAGCACTTGGCGTAGGCTGAGGCTGGAGGATCGATATACAGTCTGCAGGCCCCGGGACAGCCTCCATCCCTTAAACCGAGGCGGAGTTCGCTGGAAGGTCACGCAGCCTTCCTGGACTCCCGCACTGGTACAGCACACTGCCTGAGATGTTACTACCTGGGGCGTGGAATTTGGGAAGGAGGGGCAGGATTGTGGTGTGTAGGTTGCAATCAGCTTTAGTCCTCTGGAGAGTGCACCACACGCTTCCAGAGAAGGTCCACGGTCTCCTGGTGCTGAAAACCTGCGTCCCTCCACTGGCGAAATGTTTGTGCAGAGCGAACTATGCGGTAGGGGCAAGCGGGGATAGTATTGAAAGGGAAGACACACAGGCAAGCTCCAACTCTTCCCGGATCGATCGTCGTTCCAACCGCGCAGGATGGAGCCCAGATGGTTTGCAAAGAGTACACACAGAACCATATACCGTTGTTACGTCGCGTGGTTTACTAGGTGCAAAAAAGGGGTGAGAATCGTGGCAGTCTCTTAAACGGCAGCCCCAAGATTCTGCTAAGGAGGGCATAGGCACCCCATTGTGGAAGGTTTCTCTATTGCAATATATTTAGCTTTAGGAGCTGGGGGTGTTGCTTCAGTGTAGCTGCTCTGATCAGTTACAGATTGGCGACCACGTGGATTCCCTCAAGCATCCTGATTTGTTCCCTCTCTCGCTTATTTTTCTTTTGTATTTGTCCCCCTTCTTTAATATGCGTAACGGTCTGCAGAGGTAATAGGCAGGGGACTGAGTGACAGGCTTTATATAATTGTGTCCACAGGGTTTCTTTCAGTCCTCCACCCTTGAGAAAACAAACCGGCTAGATTCTGAGTAACCTTACTTCAAGCAGACCTCATTTGGCATAGGTGGGAGGTCCGCAGGTTGGTGGGGGCAGCATGAAGAAAGAATGTCTACGATTGTTAAATCTCCAGAATCAATCCTCTAGGTAGAAAAACTTGAGAAATCATCTAGTTTGTCTCTTTGCCTCCAGACTAGTCCAAAAGGAACCAAAGCAAGTCAGAATTTACTTTATTGTTGGAGCTGTAAGGCAGAAATAATAATTTAATTTGTTGAGTGCTTTCTGTGAACCTAAGTGCTTTATGTGCACTCAGTTCTCACCAGCCCTTTGAGAAATTTCTGATTTTACAAATGGGAAAACTGAGGCTTAGAGTAATGTCCAAGATCACACAATAAGTAGTAGGACTAATACTCACTGGGTCTGACACCAATATCCATTAACCATACTGCTGATCCCAAAAAGACATACCATATCTTCCCATGTATAAGACGCACCCTTTTTTGAAAAATTTGAGGTCTAAAAACTGGGTGCGTCTTATACAGTGGTCATATATTTTTTAACTTGCATTTCCTTTTTCACACTTAATGAGGAGTTGTCCCAACCTAGATTCACCTGGCAAGCCCACTAGGGTGCAATGCTCTGCCCATCTGGGGCATTGCTCTGTTACAACTGGAGCCTCTCTAACACCTGAAGCAGAGGCCATGGAGCCATCCTTAGCGCCCAGGCCAACTTTGCTCCAATGGAGCCTTGGCTGCAGGAAAGGAACAGAGAGAGAGAAAGGAGAGGGAGAAGGGTGGAGAAGCAGATGGGCACTTCTGTGTGCCCTGGTTGGGAATTGAACCTGGGATTTCTACACACCAGGCTGATGTTCTACCACTGAGCCAACCGGCCAGATCAAAGTTCTTTTTTTTTTTTTAATTCAGTCTTTTTTAAAATTTCTTTTTATTTATTCATTTTAGAGAGGAGACACAGAGAGAGAGAGAGAAAGGGGGGAGGAGCTAGAAGCATCAACTCCCATATGTGCCTTGACCAGACCAGTGCAGGGTTTTGAACTGGTGACCTCAGTGTTCCCAGGTTGATGCTTTATCCACTGCACCACCACAGGTCGGCAAAGTTCTTTTGTTTTTTATTCTAAGGAGAAGACATCGTCTTTTATCTTTTTTTTTAAAGGACTTTATTCATTTTAGAGAGGAGAGAAGGAATAGAGAGAGAGAGAAGGGGGGAAGAGCAGGAAGCATCAACTCCCATATGTGCCTTGACTGGGTAATCCCAGGGTTTTGAACCAGCAACCTCTGAATTCCAGGTCAACACTTTATCCACTGCGCCACCACAGGTCGGGCTCGTCTTTTATCTTGAATTGCTTTTACTCCATAGCGAATAGTGGGTGTTTTTTTGTTTTTTTGTTTGTTTGTTTACAGGGACAGAGAGAGGAATAGATACGGACAGACACACAGGAACAGAGAGAGATGAGAAGCATCAATCATCAGTTTTTCATTGTGACACCTTAGTTGTTCATTGATTGCTTTCTCATATGTGCCTTGACCAAGGCCTTCAGCAGACCAAGTAACCCCTTGCTCAAGCCAGCAACCTTGGGTCCAAGCTGATGAGCTTTTTTTTGCTCAAGCCAGATAAGCCCGCGCTCAAGCTGGTGACCTCAGGGTCTCGAACCCGGGTCCTCCACATCCCAGTCCGACTCTATCCACTGCACCACCGCCTGGTCAGGCAAATAGTGGTATGTTTTTTTTTTAATTTATTTATTCAGCCTGACCTGTGATGGTGCAGTGGATAAAGTGTTGACTTGGAGCGCAGAGGTCACCAGTTCGAAACCCTGGGCTACCCGGTCAAGGCACATACGGGAGTTGATGCTTCCTGCTTCCCCCCCCCCCCACACACACACCTTCTCTTTCCTCTCTAAAATGAATAAACAAAATCTTTAAAACAATTATAAGACAAGGACTTTAACTAAATAAAAGTGTTCATGTACGTTTAAAATTTATTTATCACTTTAGAGAGAAGAGAGAGAGAAAGGGGGAGGAGCAGGAAACATCAAATCCCATATGTGCCTTGACCAGACAAGTGCAAGGTTTTGAACAGGTGACCTCAGAGTTCCAGGTCAACACTTTATCCACTGCGCCACCACAGGTCAGGCCAATAACTTTATGTAATACATTATTTTTCAAATTTCAGACCCCAAAATTAAGGTGTGTCTTATACATGGGGAATACAGTACTATGCCACCTCATACAGATTAGGATTGCTACCATCAAAAAAGCAAAACAACCTGACCAGGTGGTGGTGCAGTGGATAGAGCGCCGGACTGGGACGTGGAGAATCCAAGTTTGAAACGCCAAGATCGCTGGCTTGAGCATGGGCTCATCCAGCTTGAACGTGAGGTCGCTGGCTTGAGTGTGGGATCACAGACGTGACCCAATGGTCTCTAACTTGAGCCCAAGGTCGCTGGCTTGAGCAAGGGGTCACTTGCTCTGGTGTAGTCTCCCCCCCCATCAAGACACATATCAGAGCACAATCAATGAACAACTAAGATGCAGCAACAAAGAATTGATGCTTCTCATCTCTCTCCCTGTCTGTCCCTATATGTCCCTCTCTCTGACTCTCTCGCTGTCTCTGTAAAAAAGAAAGAGCCTGACTTGCAGTGGCACAGTGGAAAAAGCATCTACGTGAAATGCTGATGTTGCTGGTTCAAAACCTTGGGCTTGCCTGGTCATGAAACATATGAAAGTTGTGCTTCCTGCTCCTTCCCCTCTTCTCTCTCTCTCACTCCCTCTTTCTCTTTCTCTTTCTAAAAATGAATAAATAAAATCTAAAAAAAAAAACCAAAATATTGCTATAAGCCTGACCAGACAGTGGTGCAGTGGAGAGAGTGTTGGACTGGGATGTGGAGGACCCATGTTTGAGACCCGAGGTCGCCAGCTTGAGTGCGGGCTCATCTGGTTCGAGCAAAAAGCTCACCAGCTTGGACCCAAGGTTGCTGGCTTGAACAAAAGGTTATTCGGTCTGCTGTAGCCCCCGGTCAAGGCACATATGAGAAAGCAACCAATGAACAACTAAAGTGCCACAACAAAAAAAACCTGATGATTGATGCTTCTCATCTCTCTGCGTTCCTGTGTGTCTGTCCCTATCCATCCTTCTCTCTGAATCTCGCTCTGTCTCTGTAAAAAAAAAAAAAAAAAAAAAAAAAGGTCTTAAAATAAAAAATAAATTAATTAAAAATAAATAGATAAATACATTTTTATTGAATTTATTGAGGTGACATTGGTTATTATAATTACACAGGTCTGAGGTGCACAATTCTACAACACATCATCTGTAATTGCATTGTGTGTTCACCACCCCAAATCAAGTTCCCCTCCATCACAATCTATATTCTTCTTTGGCATTATTATTCACAATACTTAGAAGTAACCCAAGGGTCCATCAACCAATGAATGGATAAGCAAAATGTAGTATATTAATACAATGAACTATTATTATTCAGTCTTAAAAAGGAAAGAAAGTCTGCAATATACTACAATATGATGAATCTCTAGAACATTATGCTAAGAGAAATAATTTAGTCACAGAAAGACAAATACTGTGTGATTCTATGTACTTATATGAGGAGGAGGAGTCAAAAATTATAAAGCCTGACCTGTGGTGGCGCAGTGGATAAAGCCTCGACCTGGGAACACTGAGGTCGCCAGTTCAAAACCCTGCACTGGTCTGGTCAAGGCACATATGGGAGTTGATGCTTCCAGCTCCTCCTCTCTCTCTCTCTCTCTCTCTCTCTCTCTCTCTCTCTCTCTGTCTCCTCTCTAAAATGAATAAAATAGCCTGACCTGTGGTGGCGCAGTGGATAAGGCGTTGACCTGGGAACACTGAGGTCGCCAGTTCAAAACCCTGCGATGGTCTGGTCAAGGCACATATGGGAGTTGAGCTTCCAGCTCCTCCCCCCTTTCTTTCTTTCTCTCTCTCTCTCTCTCTGTCTCACTCTGTGTCTCCTCTCTAAAATGAATACAATAAAAAGAAATTTAAAAAAAAAGTTTAAAATGAATAAAATAAAAATTAAAAAAACACTTTAAAATGAATAAATTTAAAAAAAAAGATTACTTTAAAAAAATATTATAAAGACAAACTATAATGATAGTTGCCAAGGTCAAGGGTGAGGGAGGTTGGAGTTATTGTTTAATGGGTATAGAGTTTCAGATCTGCAAGATAAAATGTATGGATAGATGATGATGATGGCTACATAGTAATGTTAATGTAGTAAAAAAATTAAAAGACATTCTGTGTAACTTAAACTCCATATGCTTTTTAAAATTTTTATTTTAATTCCATTTATTTTTCTTGAATATCTAATATAGTCATATGGCTAAAAATTCAAAGGAATTAAAAAATTTTCAATCCAGTCTTGTTCTGAATTACCCTCCCCCAGTCATATCTTATCCTTTCTTAAGGTCAACTAATGTTATCAGTTTCTTGTGTATTCTTCTAAAGTTAGCCTATGCCTATTCGAGCAAATAGACATAGAAGTTTTTCCATAAAGGAAAGAATTTTGAAGCTGTATCTTGGAAATCATTTTTGTCAGTGGTCAGCATTTCCTGCATGTAATAGATGTAGCATAGTTTATTTAACCAGTTCTCTGATGGTTGGCACAGAAGTTATTTCCAAACTTTTGCTATTTTAAACAATGCTACAGTGCATAACCTTGAACAAATGAAATTTAGTGTATGTGCAAATATATTTGTAGTATAAGTTTCTGTAAGTAGAATTGCTGAGTCAAAAGATATATACATTTTGCCTGACCTGTGGTGGCACAGTGGATAAAGCGTCGACCTGGGAACACTGAGGTTGCCAGTTCAAAACCCTGCACTGGTCTGGTCAAGGCACATATGGGCGTTGATGCTTCCAGCTCCTCCCCCCCTTTCTCTCACACTCTGTGTCTCCTCTCTAAAATGAATAAAATAAAATAAAATAAAGATATATACATTTGTAATTTTGATAGATGTTGCTAAGTTGTCCCCTGTAAAGATTGTACTACTTCATACTCCCACTAGCACAGTTTGAGTGCCTCTTTACCCACATCTTTCCACAGAAGATTTTTAACTTCTCCTCCCTGGAAAGATATCTCATTGCAAACCAGTATTGTGGTGGAACTAACATGGGCTCAAAGTCACAAATCTAGGCTTGAATTGCAGATCCAATAATTGTAGCTGTGTGATCTTAAACCAGGCACTTTGGCTCATTACACTTCTAATTTGCAAAAATAAGGATGTTAATAGCAACTTCATAGGATATTAAAAAGATTGAATGACAGGTAAAGTGTCTTCTCTCTCATTCAGATAGAAACATTTACCCCCCAAGGATTTCTTTAGTCCTTGGTGAAGATACCCCCTCTCAAATCAGCAATTTCCTTTCTTTAACGGGGCCCCCAATGGAAAACATTGCATTAATGGTCCCAAAAGTCCTCTTGCTAACAAAAGAATGGTGGCTGAATAATTTTTTTCTTTTTTTTTTCTTCGGTGGCTGAATCATTTAAACTTACCCATAGAAAGGCTTGATAATAACTGAACAGAATACTGTTTCAAATCCTCAGATGCTGCTTTCTTCTGGGGAAGGAACGGCCAACTCCATCACTCTTCTACAAAGGCACCCTTCCATTAAGCAATGGATGCCATTTGCTACTGCCGTGAGTCTGTGGGTTTGCATTTCCAACCTCCAAAACAATTAGGTATAGTTATACTTGTGACTAAAAGACTATAAATACTGACCCCAGCTGGCTTTCTTTAAAGGATTGGGTGTAGTCCTGGCCAAAGGCAAACACTAAATGATTTTTGGGCTGTGAGCTCCTTGAGAACAGGAATTGTGTATTACTTATCTCTGGATCCCGGGTGCCAGGTAGTGTCTGTAGTAGCACAATTAGCTGTATTCTTGGACCTTGGGATTCATACCCAAGGGATCTTGTGTTGTCAGAGGATTTGGCAATCACGTGTACTGGGCATTGTTGGTTTTTTTTACATTTTATTTAAAATAAGTTCAATTGTCTCCATTTGAAATTGTACCAATGAGTGAAATTTGTATCTCTCAAAGAGAGAAAAATGATGAAAATAATTATTATTTAATTATTACTGTTTCACCTTGTATAAGCTTAAAGGAAATGTTGCACTGAAGCATTTCCTTTCCCTTTCTAGTTCTAACTTGTACTCTTCTAGGAGTCTTCTGATTGGTGTGTTCTTACCATCAGCCTCTGTGCTCTCTGATTTTGTCCTTTTATTTATTGAACATTAACTTTGTACCAGTTATTATGTTAGATCTGGATATACAAAGATGCTATGTCACAAAACTTCTACTGAAACATGAGAAGGAAAGGGGTCTTTGAGAAATAGTGTTTGATTGTTGCTTGAACATAGGTACATGTGGGAAAATGTCAAAAAACGGCTGGCAAAAAAAAAAAAAGGATGACTAGCCAGATCGTATTAAGGAGTTTGGATTTTATCCAGAAAGGCTAGGAGAAAATTGAAAGATTTCAAGCAGGGACTAATGATGAAATATGTGCCATATAATTGTGGCAACTGAGCATAAGAAAGCAGGCTGATGGTGAGCCTAGAGGCAGAAAATGTGTTTAGGATATTTCTGACCATGTCCCAGGGCTTCAGATTAATATCCATATGCAGTTATCTAGCCATTGGATGCAGTGGCAGTGAAAATGCAGGAATAAGGACACCTTCCAAAGATTTAGCAGATAGAATGACTTTGGCTGTTTATTTAGGTATGGTGTTGGTCAAATAAGTTTGTAAAATGTGATTTTTATGTCTGCTCACTTATAGTTTGCATTGGGGGCTGAGCTTCGCCAGGTATATGTGGTCTGTGAAATTGCAAATTACCTTCCTGCTTGGGAAGGGCCATTCCTTTGCTAATGTTTGTTGGAGGAGACGTTTTTGTGCCAGAACATTTTAAAGAAAGAAGCCATGTTAGCAGAAAGAGCAGACAGAATGCAGAGTGCTGAAGAAGCCATGTTGGCAGGGAAAGAGAAGGAGTGCAGATGGGGAACCAGAGCTGAGGGGCTTTGGGAGCCCTACTGAGACTGGTGGGCCCTTTATTCTAGGAAGAACCAGAGAAAATTCTTCTGGTTGTGGAACCGGAGAATGTGTCAGTGGCTTTGGGAGCCCTGTGTTTGCCTGTTGGCCGGTGACAGACTTTAATATAAAGAAGTGGACCACCATTTTTTGGCTTCACTGTTTCTTTACCGTCTTTCTGAATTTAATGTGAACCTGCACATGCATGGCCATGACAGCTGCCAACTACTGGCCATACATATGGGAAATGAAGGAGAATTTGCCAGTTGGAGTTGATCAAGCAAATGATTCCACCAACTAACTAAGATAAGGACAACAGGAAAAAGATGTTTTTGCTTGGAGATGATGAGTTTGGTTTTGAAACAGTTAAGTTTGAGAGGCCTGTGAGATCTGCATGTGGAGCTGTCTAATATGCAGTTCGATATATTGGACTGGAGCTCAGGAGAAAAGGCTAAAAATATAGATCTTGGACTTGGAAATAAAGATGGTAATTGAAACCCTCATCGGTGTTGGGGTTCTTGGGTTTCCCAAGATAAAAATCAAGAGGAAACCCCAGAAAAATTTCCAGACAGATTTTATTAAGCTTATGCTCAAGTACAAGTGAGGTGGCATAGAAAGGTCCACTGAACTGACTCCAGGGCTGACTCTGCTTGGCTGCTTTTATAAGATTTTATTTATTGATTTTTTTGGAGAGAGAAGGAGGGGAAGAGCAGGAAGCATCAATTTGTAGTTGCTTCTTTTTTTTTTTAATTTCTTTTTTTAAATTTTTATTTATTCATTTTAAATTTTTTTATTTTTTTATTTTATTCATTTTAGAGAGGAGACACAGAATGAGAGAGAGAGAGAGAGAGAGAGAGAGAGAGAGAGAAAGAAAGGGGGGAGGAGCTGGAAGCATCAACTCCCATATGTGCCTTGACCAGACCAGTGCAGGGTTTTGAACTGGCGACCTCAGTGTTCCCAGGTCGACGCTTTATCCACTGCGCCACCACAGGTCAGGCTATTTATTCATTTTAGAGAGGAGACACAGAGTGAGAGAGAGAGAGAGAAAGGGGGGAGGAGCTGGAAGCATCAACTCCCATATGTGCCTTGACCAGGCCAGGGCAGGGTTTTGAACTGGTGACCTCAGTGTTCCCAGGTTGACGCTTTATCCACTGCGCCACCACAGGTCAGGCTGTAGTTGCTTCTTGTATGTGCCTTGACTGGGCATGCCCAGGGTTTCAAATCAGTGACATCAGCATTTCAAGTCATTGCTTTAGCCACTGAACCACCACAGGTGAGGCTGCTTGGCTGCTCTTATAAGTTGGGGACAAAGCAGGCTTGCATGAAAAGGTGGGCCTGCAGAGCTCTCCCTACCAGAAGCATGCTCAAGCCTTTTCCTCCCCTTCCCCCAGGCATATTTCTCTCTTTCTCCTAAGCTCCCCTTCTTTGCCTGCCTCTGTAACTTGTTTCTTAAAGCCCATTTCTTCTATTTTTGTGATTTTATAAATAAACTTTCTCTTATATTTTGTAAAAACGGGGGGGCTGTGAAGGGTTCAGGGAGTGGAATTTTCTGTCAGGGTGGGGTTACTTCCTTCTTCAGTCAAGTTGCTAGGCAACTATCTTCACACCTGCCACGGTAGGGGCAAGATGGCCATGTTATTCATTACTGCCACCCCAGGAAAGTCCTGTAGCTGCCAAACCTTGGTCAACTGCGCATGCAAAACAGTGGTTTCCACATCTTCTGGCCACCTGGTTTTAACTTTGCTTCCTGGCTACTCAGTATTTTTCCATTCTCTGGCCCAAGTTCCTGTATTGTCTCAAAACCATAGACATGGAGAAGGCCACAGAGAAAGAGTGTGTGTAGCATACAGAGGCAAAGGGGTCAAGAATAGAACCAGAATAAACCCAGGTCTGTTCAGTGGGCTCACAAAAAGTAGCCAATGAAAGGAGGTTGAAAATGCCCAGTGAGGCAAATGGGGCAAGAGGGAAGCCAAAGGAGAGAGTTTCAGACAGAAGAGCTATAAAGAGTGTCAACTGTAGCAGAGAAGTCAAAAGCAAAATGACTGAAGAGTGTTCCTCATAGTCCTAGGGAAGTCACAGAAGATCTCAGTAATAGCAATTGCAGAGGAAAGGTGAAATCTGAAGTCAGAATGTACTTGATTGAGGGAGAAATGGCAAGGGGAAGGAGAAGAAAGTGGAGGCAACTCTTTGGAAAGGCTCAGCTCTAAAGGGAAAGAGGACTGTAGCTGGAGCCCCTGAACACTTGGTTAAGAGTTTCTTTTCTTTGCTTTTTTCTTTTTTTTTAAAGGGGGGAGGAGCTGGAAGCATCAACTCCCATATGTGCCTTGACCAGACCAATGCAGCGTTTTGAACTGGCAACATCAGTGTTCCCAGGTCGACGCTTTATCCACTGCACCACCACAGGTCAGGCAAGAGTTTCTTTTCTTTATTTTTTTTTTTTCAGTGACAGAGAGAGAGTCAGAGAGAGGGATAGACAGGGACAGACAGACAGAAACGGAGAGAGGTGAGAAGCATCAATCATTAGTTTCTCATTGCCCTTGCGACACCATAGTTGTTCATTGATTGCTTTCTCACATGTGCCTTGACCATGGGCCTTCAGCAGACTGAGCCACCCCTTGCTGGAGTCAGCGACCTTGGGTTCAAGCTGGTGAGCTTTTTAGCTCAAGCCAGATAGGCCTGCACTCAAGCTGGCGACCTCGGGGTCTCGAACCCCAGGTCTTCCGCATCCCAGTCCAATGCTCTATTCACTGCACCACCTCCTGGTCAGGCAAGAGAGTTTATTTTCTTTTAAGCTATGTTTTCATTATAAAAATAATGTATATAATGTAAAAATTTTCAAGTATGGAATAATGTAAAATAAAAAAGGTAATCACTGGGAAGTTTGTTGTCTAATATTTCAGAAGATGGACCAGCACAAATATAGATATATCTTTTATATGTGTATATATTGATGTGTACACACACTCAGTTTTTTTTACTCAGTGTGATAACCATACAAATAACTATACCTGGCCCTTTCATCTTTTTTACTTAACAATAAAGTTCTGGAAACCTTCCACATCTTTCTGACCTTACTTTTTGTGTGTGTTTCTCTCTTGACTTCATTGTGTTCTACTGCACTGACCTCCTTTCAGTTCCTGGAACACACCAGGCACACTCACACCTAAAGGCTTGTGCACTTGTTTCCTCTGCCTGGAATGTTCTTACCCCAGATAGCCTCTTGGCTCCTCTCTCCCTGTACATCTCTACTTAAATGCCACCTCCTCGGAGAGGCTGCCCCCTATTGTTCATGATACCTTACTCCATCTTTCTTTACAGAACTTTATTATGCACCTGTGGATTTGGTCAGTGTCAATTTGCCCCACAATGAATATGAGCTCCATGAGGAGGGATGTCGTTTCACTATTCTACATCCAGAGCCTAGAGCAGTACCTGAACCCTAATAGTACTCAATTAAATAGGAAAGGGCATATAGAGCTAGCATAGTTAGCGAAGTATTATGGTTAGCAACATAGTGATTGATTGATGGTGAAAGCTCAAATGTGCTTGGGTTCTAATCTTTATTTCTATAGGATTACTTATTTATTTATAGGGACAGAGAGAGAGAGTCAGAGAGAGGGATAGATAGGGACAGACGGACAGGAACGTAGAGAGGTGAGAAGCATCAATCATTAGTTTTTCATTGCCGTTGAGACACCTTAGTTGTTCATTGATTGCTTTCTCACATGTGCCTTGACCACAGGCCTTCAGCAGACTGAGCAACCCCTTGCTGGAGCCAGCGACCTTGGGTCCAAGCTGGTGAGCTTTTTGCTCAAGCCAGATGGGCCCGCGCTCAAGCTGGCGAGCTTGGGGTCTTGAACCTGGGTCTTCCGCATCTCAGTCTGATGCTCTATCCACTGCGCCACCGCCTGGTCAGGCTAATCTTTATTTCTTTGTAGGGTGTTCACTTGGGTGAGTGAATTAGTGTCCTCTCTTAAAACAAGGTCATATGAGTGCCTAACTCCATGGGTTGTTGTTAGGTTTAATGTGTGAACATATGGAATGAGCTTATAATAGTAACTGACACATGGTAAATTGTAATGAATGCTCCTTACTATCTGTATTCTAGAAAAGCACTATAGTAAGCCCCAACATTAGTGACTCCCTTCTTTCAGCTCTTCTTTACTTCTTTGATTATTTATTCTTAATTTTTTTTATTTTATTTATTTTAGAGAGGAGACACAGAGTGAGAGTGAGAGAGAGAGAGAGAGAGAGAGAGAGAGAGAGAGAGAAAGAGAGAAAGGGGGGAGGAGCTGGAAGCATCAACTCCCATATGTGCCTTGACCAGACCAGTGCAGGGTTTTGAACTGGCAACCTCAGTGTTCCCAGGTCGACGCTTTATCCACTGCGCCACCACAGGTCAGGCTGATTATTTATTCTTAGCTTCCTTTCTCTGCCCTTTGCCCCTTAAACACTGATGTCTCCTGAGTGCTTTTCATCTCTCACATTCTCTTGGAGTGGACTTAAGTTATTTACTGCAACCGGGGTTGAAGAGTGCCATAATTGCTGCCCAAATAGCACAATCCCTGGGGCCTCAGACTCTTGAGTTCAACTGCTTTCAGCATTTCCATATTAATTACTTGTTAGATTATATGACTCACTGAACTGTGGATTCCTCAAGGGCAGGAAGAGTTTCTTGTTTATCTTTATCTGCTTCTTCAGGGGTGGTGCTCTGGGTAGGTATACTTTGCAAGTGCTCACAGTCTTATGAAGAGAAACAGGCAGTGAATAAATTACTATAAGAAGTCAGTTGGTGACAAGTGCTGTACAGTTCTCCCTTGCCATATCGCAGTTCACTTTTTGCGGTCTCACTGTGTCGTGGATTTAAAAATTGTATATATCTAATTTTATATTAAGGATTTTTGCTATATCGTAGGATTTTGTGATATATAGGTATTTTTATATATTTATTATTTTAAATATTTTTGCAGTAAAATAAGCATTTTCTTAAAATAAGCTAATTCATCATCATCTTCATCATTCAAGTTGTATTACCCATATAGAATTTTATATGTTGTTAAAATTACATAGGTTTAAGAGTGTAAAAAAGTTTAAGAGCATAGGACGTGTTTATAAGAGTGTGGGCAAGGTTAATAAGAGTGTGGAAAAGGTTTATAAGAGTGTGGGGAGGGTTTTTAAAACCTTAAAATATAGCCTGACCTGTGGTGGCGCAGTGGATAAAGTGTCGACCTGGGAACACTGAGGTCGCCAGTTCAAAACCCTGCACTGGTCCGGTCAAGGCACATATGGGAGTTGATGCTTCCAGCTCCTCCCCCCTTTCTCTCTTTCTCTCTCACTCTGTGTCTCCTCTCTAAAATGAATAAAAAAAAAACAAAAACAAAAAAACCTTAAAATATATATATATAATAAAATAAATATAAGGTCACTATTTCACGAATTTTCACCTATCGCGAGGGATTCTAAAACCTAACTCCTGTGATAGACGAGGGACCACTGTATATGTAGGATAAAGAGAGTAGAGAGTTGGTTGACCTAACCAAGTGGTGGCACTGAGGATAGAGCATCGGACTGGGACCCAGAGGACCCAGGTTTAAAACCCTGAGGTTGCCTGACCAGGCGGTGGCAAAGTGGATAGAGCATCGGACTGGGATGCAGAGGACCCAGGTTCGAGACCCCAAAGTTGCCAGCTTGAGCGTGGGCTCATCTGGCTTGAGCAGAAAGCTCACCAGCTTGGACTCAAGGTCGCTGGCTCAAACAAGGGGTTACTCGGTCTGCTGAAGGCCCATGATCAAGGCACATATGAGAAAGCAATCAGTGAACAACTAAGGTGTCGCAATGAAAAACTGATGATTGATGCTTCTCATCTCTCAGTTCCTGTCTGTCTGTCTCTATCTATCCTTCTCTCTGACTCTCTCTCTGTCCCTGTAAAACAAACAAACAAAAAATCAACACACACACACACACCCCCCACCACCGAGGTTACCTGCTTAAACCCAAAGGTCTCTGGCTTAAAGTCCAAGGTCCCTGGCTTGGCTGTAACCTGGTCAAGGCACATATGAGAAAGCAGTCAATGAACAATTAAGAGGTGCTGCAATAAATGATTGATGTTTCTCATCTCTCTCCCTTCCTGTCTATCTGTCCCTCTTGCTCTCTCGCTTAAGAAAAAAAGGGAGAAAGAGAGAGAGAGAGAGAGAGAGAGAGAATAGAGTTCGGAAAGGCTGAGGTGTGACAGTTTACAGGATGGCCAGGGAAGAGGGCATTGGGTTAAGGGCATTGAAGGAAGTGAAAGAGTAAACCAATGATGTCTGAGGAAAGAACATTTCAAGCATAAATGTGGGAGGCCTGAGGTGCAGTGTTTAGGAGACAACAAAAGGACCAATGTGACTGGGGTAAAATCACAGGAGAGCGAGTAAAGTAATGAAGGAGGGTATGTTTTAAAACATACAGGGCTGGTCCTGGCTGTGTAGTTCAGTTGGTTAGAGCATCCAGACATTCTAAGGTTGTGGGTTCAACCTCCATTCCTCCATTCACATTTAAGAATCAACCCATGGCCTGACCAGGCAATGGCGCAGTAGATAGAGCGTCGGACTGGGATGTGGAAGACCCAGGTTCAAGACCCCGAGCTCGCCAGCTTGAGCGCAGGCCCATCTGGCTTGAGCAAAAGCTCGCCAGCTTGGACCCAAGGTCGCTGTCTCTAGCAAGGGGTAGCTCGGTCCGCTGAAGGCCTGTGGTCAAGGCACATGTGAGAAAGCAATCAATGAACAACTAAGGTGTCTCAATGGCAATGAAAAACTAATGATTGATGCTTCTCACCTCTCTCTGTTCCTGTCTGTCTGTCCCTATCTATCCGTTGCTCTGACTCTCTTTCTCTGTCCCTGTAAAAAAAAAAAATAAAAAATAAATCAACCCATGGCAGGACCAGGCAGTGGTGCAATGGATAGAGCATTGGATTGGGAGGTGGAGGATCCAGGTTTGAAACCCTGAGTTCTCTGGCTTGAGCGTGGGCTCATCTCTCTGTCTTTCTCTGTCTCTGTCACACACACACAAAAAAGAGAGAATCAACCCATGAATGCATAAATAAGTGGAACAACAAATTAATGTTTCTCTCCCTAAAAAAAAAATAGACAAAATAAGAATCGCGCAAAATACTGATCTGTTCCTGTATGCACCCTGACCAGGAATCAAACCTGCAACCCTCACGTTTTGGGATGACACTCTAACCAACTGAGCTATGCAGCCAGGGTGACAAAATAAATCTTAATGTTTGGAAAGATCACTCTGGCTGCTGGTAGAAGCATAGATAGACAACAGAGAGGCAACAGGAAAGCAGCGAGATCTGTGGGAAGGTTACTGCAAAGGTCCAGGTAAGAAATGATGGTGTTTTGGCCTTGGGTGGTATAAAAGAGGTGATGACAAATGGTCAGTTCAGGGCAAATGAAGATAGAGTAAAGATTTACTGGTGTATTAATGCAGGGTGTGAGCAAAAGAGAAAAGGCAAAGGCAAAGTAAAAATAGATATTTGGAGATCTATATCTATCTATCTAGCCACATCATAGAGTGATACATCACAAGAGTGCCAAAGTTAGAAAATAAATAAATTAAAAACTTGAGAACCAACAGAAGATTTACGATACATTCACATGCCTGACCTGGCGGTGGCACAGTGAGTAGAGTGTTGGAGAGGCGGTAGCGCAGTGGATAGAGCGTTGACTGGGACGCAGAAGACCCAGGTTTGAAACCCCGTGGTTGCCAGCTTGAGCGCGGGCTCATCTGGTTTGAGCAAGGCTCACCAGCTTGAACCCAAGGTCGCTGGCTTGAGCAAGGTATCACTCCGTCTGCTATAGTCCCCTGGCCAAGGCACATATGAGAAAGCAATCAATGAACAACTAAAGTGTCACAACAAAACTTTAATGCTTCTTATCTCTCCCCCTTTCTGTCTGTCTGTCCCTCTCTCTGTCTCTGTCTGTCACACAAAAAAAGATACATTTACACACTGCCATTTACTTGTAAAGAAAAGGGTAATGAAAGATAGGTCAGTAGCTTGAGGATGAAGTAAAGGGAAGGTTCTTTTATTTTTTTTTCTTCTTTTTTCCAAGTGACAGGAGGGGAGATAGAGAGACAAACTCCTGCATGTTTCCCGACCAGGATCCACCCAGCAACCCCTATCTGGGGCCAATGCTCTGCCCATCTGGGGCTATGCTTGCAACTTAGCTATTTTTAGTGCCTGAGGCAGAGGCTCCATGGAGCTATCCTCAGCACCCAGGCCCATGTACTTGAACCAATTGAGCCATCACTGCAGGAGGGAAAGAGAAGAGAAGAAATTGTGTGTGTGTGTGTTGGGGGGGGGGAGCAGATGGTTGCTTTTCTTGTGTGCCCTGACTGGGAATCAAACCTGGGACACCCACACACTGGGATGATGTTCTATTACTGAGCTAACCAGCCAGGGCCTCTTTTTTTTTAAACATTTTAGAGAGGAGATACAGAGTGGGAGAGAGAGAGAGAGAAAGAGAGAAAGGGGGGAGGAGCTGGAAGCATCACCTCCGATATGTGCCTTGACCAGACCAGTGCAGGGTTTTGAACTGGCGACCTCAGTGTTCCCATGTCGACGCTTTAACCACTGCGCCACCACAGGTCAGGCTCTTTTTTTTTTTTTACTTTAAAAATAGATATACTGCCTGACCAGGCGGTGGCGCAGTGGATAGAGCATCAGACTGGGATGCAGAAGACCCAGGTTTGAGACGTCGAGGTCGCCAGCTTGAGCGCGGGCCCAAGCTCGCCAGCTTGGACCCAAGGTCGCTGGCTCCAGCAAGGGGTGGCTTGGTCTGCTGAAGGCCCGCAGTCAAAGCACATGTGAGAAAGCAATCAATGAACAACTATGGTGTCACAATGGCAACAAAAAACTAATGATTGATGCTTCTCATTTCTCTTTGTTCCTGTCTGTTTGTTCCTATCTGTCCCTCTCTCTGACTCTCTGTCTGTCCCTGTAAAAAAAAAATAGATATACTGAGCCTGACAAGGCAGTGGCACAGTGGATAGAGTGTTGGACTGGGACATGGAGGACCCTGGTTCAAGACTCTGAAGTTGCCAGCTTGAGCGCGGGCTCATCTGGTGCAAGGCTCACCAGCTTGAGCCCAAGGTCGCTGGCTCGAGCAAGGGGTCACTAAGTCTGCTGTAGCCCCCTTGTCAAGGCAAATATGAGAAAGCAAGTAATGAACAACTAAGATGCCCACAAGGAAGAATTGATGTTTCTTATCTCTCTCCCTTCCTCTTTGTCCCTATCTGTCCCTCTCTCAACTCTGTCTCTGTCACACACACACAAAAGATACACTTAGCCTAACTATAACTTGAGGGGAAGTATCAATAAAAAGGGGAGGGGAGAATTGCTCAATGAAGATGTAGAGAACTTACTTGAAAAGAAACTACACTCACAGCCTTCACTTCTTTACTGTCTTTCATGTACACTTAAAACCATGATCATTTGCCTGTCACTCCCATTGAAACTGCTGTCATAAAAATAACACCCATGAGCCTGACCAGTGGTGGCATGATGGATGGAGCGCTGACCTGGAATGCTGATGTCCCAGGTTTGAAACCCCGAGGTTGCTATCTTGAGCACAAGTTCACCAGCTTGAGAGAAGGGGGTCTGGTTTGAGCATGGGGTTATTGACATGATCCTATGGTTGGTGGTTTGAGCCTAAAGTTGCTGGCTTGCGCAAGGGGTCACTGGCTTGGCTGGAGCCCCCAGTCAAGGCACATATGAGAAAGCAATCAATGAACAACTAAGATGCCGTAACTATGAGCTGATGCTTCTCATCTCTCTACCTGTCCCTCTCTCTCTCTTGCTAAAATTAAAAAAAAAAAAAAAAAAAAAAAAAAAATCCATTCAGTTGAAATCTGCTAAATTCCAAAGCTCTCCTTTTCATTCTTTCTATGTATTGTCAATGCTGCAGTTCCTAGAATTGGGAACATTGTTTGCCTCCAAAATACTTCGAAAACATTCACTAGACCTAATTAGCAAGTAATGTTTTTTACCAAAGGAAGAAAAAAAGTAAAACTGAGCAATATTGCCTGCTTACTGGGATGTCTAGCTTTTCTTTTCTTCTTCTTTTTTTTTTTTAGTCATGCTTAAAGTCTAACTAAATGGTCTAAAGATGGTTTAAGATTCCTTTCA
The DNA here is from genome assembly GCA_037038555.1 of Rhynchonycteris naso. NCBI lineage: Eukaryota > Metazoa > Chordata > Mammalia > Chiroptera > Emballonuridae > Rhynchonycteris > Rhynchonycteris naso. The sequence continues at coordinate 279,491,697 of CM072995.1, read as the reverse complement.
CTGAGGTAACCGGTTCTATACCCTGGGCTTGCCTAATCAAGACACATATGGGAGTTGATGCTTTCTGCTCCTCCCCGCCTTCTCTCTCTCTAAAAACTGAATAAATAAAAATCTGAAGGAAAAAAACCCAATTCCTTTCAGCCACCAGTGCTAACTGGTGCTCAAATTCATCCATCTTGAGCACAGGCTCACCAGCTTCAGCATGGGGCAACTGGCTTGAGTGTGGGATCATAGATATAACCCCGATTGTTGGCTTGAGCCCAAAAGTCACTGACTTGAGTCCAAGGTCGCTGGCTTGAGCAAGGGGTCACTCACTCCGCTGTAGCCCCCCCAGTCAAGGCACATATGAGAAAGCAAGTAATGAACAACTAAAGTGCCACAACAAAGAATTGATGCTTCTCTTCTCTCTCCCTTCCTGTCTGTACCTCCCTCTCTTTCTCTCTCTCTCACTAAAAGGAAAAGAAAAGAATATAATCCTAAATTAAAAGCTACATTTATTGACTCTGGCTGGTTTGCTCAATGGATAGAGCGTTGGCTTGGCATCTGGACATCCCAGGCTCGATTCCGGGTCAAAGCACACATAAAAAAGCAACTATTTGCACCTGACCTGTGGTGGCGCAGTGGATAAAGCATAGACCTGGGAACACTGAGGTCGCCAGTTCAAAACCCTGCACTGGTCTGGTCAAGGCACATATGGGAGTTGATGCTTCCAGCTCCTCCCCCCTTTCTCTCTTTCTCTCCTTCTCTCCCTCTATGTCTCCTCTCTAAAATGAATAAAACAAAAATTAAAAAAAAAAGTTAAAAAGAAAGCAACTATTTGCTTCTCCCATCACTCTCCCCCTTCTCTCTCTCTTCCCCTTTGGCAGCCAGTGGCTCAGTTGGTCCAAGCATTGACCTCAAGCACTGAGGATATCTTGGTTGATTTGAGCATCAGCTCCAGACGGGGGTTGCCGGGTGGATCCAAGTTGGGGTGTATGTGGGAATCTATCTCTGCTCCTCTCACTTAAAAAAAAAAGGCCACATTTATTAATGCCTGTTATGTGAAGTTACATGAGCTTCTGATATCAAGTTTAAAAACTGACAACTTGGGGAGTGGGGAGAAGACTAAGAGGGTAAAGAATGGTCAAACCTGACCAGGCGGTGGCGCAGTGGATAGAGTGTTGGACTGGGACGTGGAGGACCCAGGTTTGAGACCCCAAGGTCACCAGCTTGATTGCGGGGCTCCTCTGGTTTAAGCAAGGTTCACCAGCTTGAGCCCAAGGTCGATGGCTTGAGCAAGGGGTCACTTGGTCTGCTGTAGTCCCCCCACCCCCATCAAGGCACATGGGAGAAAAGCAATCAATGAACAACTAAGGATCGGCAAGGAAGAACTGATGTTTCTCATCTCTCTACCTTCCTGTCTGTCTGTCCCTATCTGTCCCTCTCTCTGACTCTGTTTCTGCCACACACAAAAAAAGATGGTCAAATATGTAGTGACATGATACTAGAGTTGGCTTGACCAGGCAGTGGCACAGTGGATAGAGTGTTGGACTGGGACGCGGATGACCCAGGTTTAAAACCCCGAGGTCGCAAGCTTGAGCGCAGGCTCATCTGGTTTGAGCAAGGCTCACCTGGTTTGAGCAAGGCTCACCAGCTTGAGCCTAAGGTCGCTGGCTTGAGCAATGGGTCACTTGGTCTGCTGTAGTCCCCCCACCCCCGTCAAGGCACATGTGAGAAAAGCAATCAATGAACAACTAAGATGCTGCAATGAAGAATTGATGCTTCATCTCTCTCCCTTCCTGTCTGTCCCTATCTCTTGTCTCTGTCACAAAAAAACAAACAAAAAGGATACTAGAGTTGGATGGTAAACTCACAACACACAGATATTGCCAGAAGTGGATTTAATGGCAGGCGCACAGGGTACACCGGGTGTGTGTCTTGGGCCCTGACTTCTGAAGAGCCCCGCAAAGCCCCAACTTTAGACTGTTTTCTAATGACACCAAGTTTAGTTTCATAAGTGCAATTTTAACATTAATTGTACATAATATTTTTTTAAATTTATTCATTTTAGAGAGGAGACACAGAGTAAGTGAGAGAGAGAGAGAGAGAGAGAAAGGGGGAGGAGCTAGAAGCATCAACGCCCATATGTGCCTTGACCAGACCAGTGCAGGATTTTGAACTGGCGACCTCAGTGTTCCCAGGTCGACGCTTTATCCACTGCACCACCACAGGTCAGGTTTTTTATTTATTTAAAAATATAGTTAACATGTATTTTTATTTTCCTCGTCTCTCTCTTTTTTTCTGTTGTTTTTTTATTTTTATTTTATTCATTTTAGAGAGGAGACACAGAGTGAGAGAGAGAGAGAGAAAGAGAGAAAGGGGGGAGGAGCTGGAAGCTCAACTCCCATATGTGCCTTGACCAGACCAGTGCAGGGTTTTGAACTGGCAACCTCAGTGTTCCCAGGTCGACGCTTTATCCACTGCGCCACCACAGGTCAGGCTCTCTCTTTTTTTTAACAGGCCCAATATTTTCTTCTGCGCCCAGGGCCTCAACCAACCTTAATCTGGCTCTGGATATTGCATTGTAAAGTTGTACACCTGAAATTTATATAATTTATTAACCAAGTTATCCCCAGTAAATTTAATTAAAAAACACTAAAATCTTGTATTTTTTTTCTTTTTAAAATTTTATTTTATTTTATTTTACAGGGACAGAGAGAGGAATAGACAGGAACAGACAGACAGGAACTGAGAGAGATGAGAAGCATCAATTATCAGTTTTTCGTTGCCGTTGCAACACCTTAGTTGTTCATTGATTGCTTTCTCGCACGTGCCTTGACGCAGGCCTTCAGCAGACCCAGCAACCCCTTGCTGGAGCCAGTGACCTTGGGTCCAAGCTGGCGAGCTTTTGCTCAAACCAGATGGACCCACGCTCAAGCTGGCGACCTCAGGGTCTCAAACCTGAGTCTTCCACATCCCAGTCTGACGCTCTATCCATTGCGCCACCACTTGGTCAGGCGAAATCTTGTTTTGAAATAGGTAGAGATTGGGTAAATGATCACCAATTAATTTACTTTTTTAGATGTTTGGGATTAGGTCTTGGCTTCTCTTTAGTTGTTCCTTGATTGCCTTTCATCTGTGCCTTGACTGGGGGGGCTCAAGCCAAGCCAGCAACTCTTTGCTCAAGCCAGTGACCTTGGGCTCAAACCAGTGACTTTGGGATAATATGGATAATCCCACACTCAAGGCAGCAACCTTGAGGTTTCAAAGCAGAGACCTCAGCATCCTGATTGATGCTCTGTCCACTGAGCCACTATCTGTCAGGCCTGAATGTTTTGTTTTAACATCTAACCAATCTTATTAATTAAAACCCAGGAAATATCAGGGTTCTAACAGGAATTATTATGTTAGGAATCACTTGGTTCAGCTAAAGTTGAAAAGTAGTGTTTCACCATGTGTGTTAGAGTTCAGGTTTAAGTTTCTGAATAAAAACATAAAAAAACAAACCACCTCCCTTCCCCACTCCTATCCCTCACAGTGCAATACTCACTTAAATATCTAGAGTAGAGAGTATGCAGTTAGTTAGGAAACCAGGAATCAAGTCCCACAGTTTTCTATACTCGACTCACTTACCTCTCTTTATTTCATTTTGTGCTGAAAAGTCAGGAGAGTAACATTTTGTTTCAGATCTTCTAATATGAGTGACTTCTAATCTGCAAGGGGACTTTGTGGTGGACAAATGCAGCTACAGATATTGTATTTATTCATTTATTTTTCCATTGTGATTGAAAGAAGCATCAACTCGTTTCACTTAATTGTTCCATTTTGTTGTGCATTCACTGATTGCTTCTTCTACATTCCCTTAAGGGGATCAAACCCATAACCTTGGTGCACCAGGATGATGCTTCATCCACTGAGCCACCTGGCCAGGGACTAAGTATTAAGAGAGAAAAATAATGGTTTTTTTTGCTGATTTGTGTTCTTGAGGATTTTCTGTCCATGACTTTGGAAGTTTATCTGTCTTTATACGCTGCCATCTCTGGAATAGGTGGAGGGAGTCAGATGGTGATGACAGAGTAAACAAACTCAAAAGTCCCAAACCAAGGGCCATTTGGCACCAGCATTTACCCTCAGTGCAGTTGAGGTGAAATGTGGAGCCATGGGTGAAGTGGAAATTAGCTTTCTCAATGTAGTAGTAACATGGTATAATAAATACTCCTACTAGCATATTCAAGACAGATGAAACCACAAGAGAGTTCAAGGTAAAGTAATAATCAAAATATCACTTCTGACTTAACATTTTTTTGGCTAACATTACTTTTCCTTTTTTTTTTTTAAACCAAGCCTGGGCTTACATAGCTTTCTTTCTAATATATCATCCGAAGGTCATTGAAATTGGTAACCAGTGTTCTACCATCACCTTAGAATTCACTGCTATTTCAGAATTATAGTCACTTGTTCTATTAAGTTCCCTACCCTCTTGAGACCCAGAGTGAGATGACATCAAGGTAAAAATGCAGGCTGTCCTTAGGGGAAACAATAGCTATTTTACCAAGTATAATTCAAAACCACACAATAATATTATTAAACACCACACAACAGTGTTTTGATTGCTTTTGGATTTGACAATACCAGCAGGCATTAAAACATGGAGCTTCTAAACATAAGCTTTCTTACTGTGCAAGAAGTCTGACATGTAATTCTTTTTTATACCATCCAAAGCCTGCATGGTAATTCCTATGAGGAAAAATGTGGTGCTATAAACCAGTGCTTCTTTCAGCTCTACTAGGGATACAAATCCTGAAATCCAGGCTTGGCAAAAACAAGAGGGAGTTAGAACGATCAGTTCCTAAGGAACCTGGGATTTTAAGCTATGTCTTCTATAAAATCTCTTCAGCTGCCCACCCTCTCCTTCTTCCCTCTTGGGTCTTATGCAAAGGCAACCCTACACTGACCTTGCTTGGTAGAGAAGGGCTGCTAATCAGGGATCAAAATCTCTGTTTCAGAGTTAGAGGCTGAGATGGAGGAGTGACTCAGCTGGCATTAACTTTGAGGCAGTCTTAGCCTACAGGCCTTTAGGAAATGAGTCCCCCAGGCTTGCATCTCCCTCTGTGGCAAACTGCCACTAAAGTCTGCCCTTTATCAATCCAGTACCAAGCACAGCAAGTAGAGTTTGCTATTTCACTGTTTGAAAACCTACTAGATAAAAGCCAGATAAAGTGATAGGCTAGAATTACAAAGATGAATTAGATACTGTGCCTTCCTTAAAAAAGCTTAGTTTAGTAAGGGAAACAAACAAATATAAATACAGAATGTGTGCTATAAGAGGCCCAACAGAAGGGCAAAAAGCCTGACCTGCGGTGACGCAGTGAATAGAATACCGACCTGAAAAGCTGAGGTCACTGGTTCAAAACCCTGGGCTTGCCTGGTCAAGGCACATATGGGAGTTGATGCTTCCTGCTCCTACCGCCTTCTCTCTCTCTCTTAAATAAATAAAATCTTAAAAATATATTTTAAAAACCTCTTTAAAAAAAGAAGGGCAAGAACAAGCAGTATGAAAAAATCAGAAAATACTTTGTATTTTTATTTTATTTAAAAAAAGTTATTGATTTTAGAAAAAGGGAGAGAGAGAGTGAGAGAGAAAGATAGGAACACTGATTTGTTCTTGTATATGCCCTGACTGGGGATGAAATTGGCAACCTCTGTGCTTTGGGACGATGCTCTAACCAACCGAGCTATCCGGCCAGAAAAGATTTTTTATTTTTTAAAGGTTTTATTTTTTATTTATTTATTTTTATTTTATTCATTTTAGAGAGGAGACACAAAGTGTGTGAGAGAGAGAGAGAGAGAGAAAGAGAGAAAGGGGAGAGGAGCTGGAAGCTCAACTCCCATATGTGCCTTGACCAGACCAGTGCAGGGTTTTGAACTGGCGACCTCAATGTTTCCAGGTCGACGCTTTATCCACTGCGCCACCACAGGTCAGGCTCGGCCAGAAAAGATTTTAAAAAATTAAATTTACTTATTTTTTTGTCTGGCCTGTGGTGGCAGAGTGTATAGATCATTGACCTGGAATGCTGAGATTGCTGGTTTGAAACCCTGGACTTGCCTAGTCAAAGCACATATGACAAACAAGCAAAAATGAACAACTAAATTGAAGCAACTATGAGTTGATACCTCTTGTTCCCCCTACTCTGTAAAATCAATCAATAAAATTTTTTAAAAAAATTTAATTTTAGAGAGAGAAGGGGAGAGAGAGAGAGAGAAACATTGATTTGTTGTTCTACTTATTTATGCATTCATTAGCTCATTCATATATCTGTTCTCACTGGGGATAGAACCTACAACCTTGGAGTATTGTGTCACTAACCAGCCAGGGCAGAAAAGACTTTTTTTTTTTTTTTTTTCATTTTAATTAATTTATTTTTTCCAAGGACAGAGAGAGAGAGAGAGAGTCAGAGATAGGGACAGACAGACAGGAATGGAGAGAGGTGAGAAGCATCAATCACTAGTTTCTCGTTGCTCTTGCGACACCATAGTTGTTCATTGATTGCTTTCTCACATGTGCCTTGACTGTGGCCCTTAAGCAGACCGAGCAACCCCTTGCTGGAGCCAGCGACCTTGGGCGCTCAAGCTGGCGAGCTCGGGGTCTCGAACCCGGGTCTTCCGCATCCCAGTCCAACGCTCTATTCACTGCACCACCGCCTGGTCAGGCGAAAAGACTTTTCTTTAAGTAAGAGGAGGGGGATAGAGAGACAGACAAACTCTTGCATGCACCCCGACTGGGATCCACCCGGCAACTCCCTTCTGGGACCAACCAAATTATCCTCAGTGTCTGGGCTGACACTTGCACCAATCAAGCCACTGGCTGCAAGAGGTAAAAAGAGAGGAGGGGAAAAGAAGCAGATGGTCGCTTCTCACATGTGTCCTGATCAGGAATAGAACCCAGGACGTCTACATGCTGGGCCGACACTCTATCCACTGAGCAAACTGGCCAGGGCCAGAAAAGACTTTTCAAAATAGTTATTAACTGGATTTGCCCTGTCCATCTAGTTCAGTTGGTTAGTGCATCATCGGGAAGTACAGAGCTTGCCAGTTCAATCCCTGGTCAGGGTACATATAGGAACAGATGACTGTTCCTGTTGTACTCTATCTCTCTCTCCCTCTCTCTTGAAAATAAATAAATAACATTAAAAGTTATTAACTAGTTTTGAAAGTGGAACAAAGCCTGACCAGGCAATGGCATAGTAGATAGAGCATTGAACTGGGATGTGGAGGACCCAGGTTCAAAACCCTGAGGTTGCTGGCTTGAGTGTGGGATTATAGACATGACACCATGGTCGCTGGTTTGAAGCTCAAGGTCTCTTGATTGAGCCCAAGGTTGCTGGCTTGAGCAAGGGGTCACTCAATCTGTTGTAGCCCCCTGCTCAAGGTACACATAAGAAAGCAATCAGTGAACAACTCGGTGCCACAATGAATAATTGACTCTCTCCCTGTCTCTGTCAAAAAAAAGGTGGGCCTGACCAGGCGGTGGCGCAGCGGATAGAGTATCGGACTGGGATGTGGAAGACCCAGGTTCGAGACCCCGAGCTCGCCAGCTTGAGCGCGGGGCCATCTGGCTTAAGCAAAGGCTCGCCAGCTTGGGCCCAAGGTTGCTAGCTCCAGCAAGGAGTTGCTCGGTCTGCTGAAGGCCCGCGGTTAGGGCACATGTGAGAAAGCAATCAATGAACAACTAAGGTGTTGCAAGGGCAACGAAAAACTAATGATTGATGCTTCTCGCCTCTCTCCATTCCTGTCTATCTGTCCCTATCTATCCCTCTCTCTGACTCTCTCACTGTCCCTGTTAAAAAAAAAAAAAAAAAGGTGGAACAGAGGTGTGCCAGATAGAAAGTGATGAAATGCAGAAGGAACAGTATCTACAAAGGTATGGATTAATTAATGGATACGTCAATTTATTCATTATATCTGTATGGAGTAAATTCTATGTGCTTAGAGGCTGCGATTTATCAGTGAACAAGATATTTTAAAAATGTCTGCCTGGCCTGACCTGTGGTGGTGCAGTGAATGAGGTGTTGACCTAATTCAAAATCCTGGCTTGCCCAGTCAAGATACATACAAGAAACAACTATGAGTTTATGGTTCCTGCTTCTTCCCTCCTTTCTCTCTCTGTCAATCTCTCCTCTCACTAAAATGAATAAATAAAAATCTTTTTAAAAAAGTATTACAAAGAAATATCTGCCTGGTCCTTGCGAGGTAGCTCAGTTGGTTGGAGCAACATTCTGATGCCAGGGTTGGGGGTTCATCTAGGTCGGGGTATATGCAGGAGTCAACCAATGAATGCATGGGTGGGTGAAACAAGTAGATGTTTCTCAAAACAAAATTTATTTAAAAAAATGTCTGCCATTGTGGGACTTGAATTTTTTAAAGCAAGATAAACAACTAAAAATAAACATAATAAACCAATAAATAACAGAATTCTGATAAGTTAAAACTTTTTTGGGAAAAGGATAGGGTAAGGGGGAAAATATTTGGGAAGAAGTTTCTTGCTATTGTAATTAGGGTGGTTGGGGAAGCTCACAAGGAAAACACTGAATGAAATGGAGGAGCCAGCCCCAGGAATATCTTGGGGGAAGGCATTTGAAGCTGAGAAACAAGGAGTTGCCTGATGTGCTTGAGGAAGAGCAAGGGGGTCAGTGAAGCAGTGTGAGAAAGGGGAAGAGTTGGGAACTGAAGTTAGAGAGGTCATAGTAAGCCAGCTCTTGTTGAGTCTTGCAGTCCACTGTAAGAATTTTAGCTCTGAATCTGACTGAGGTGGGAGTCATTGAAAGGTTCTGAGTAGAGGAGTGACATGATCTGACTTACATTTTGATAGGATCACTCTGACTGTTGTGAAAAATATACTGTAGGCAGGCAGGTAAGTTTGGAAGTAGGAGGCCACTTTAAGAATCCTAGTGAGCCTGACCAGGTGGTGGCACAGTGGACAGAGCATCGGACAGGGATGCGGAAGACCCAGGTTCAAGACCCCGAGCTTGCCAGCTTGAGCGTGGGCCCATCTGGCTTGAGCAAAAGCTCGTCAGCTTGGACCCAAGGTCGCTGGCTCCAGCAAGGGGTGGCTCGGTCTGCTGAAGGCCCGTGGTCAAGACATATGTGAGAAAGCAATCAATGAACAACTAAGGTGTTGTGACGGCAACAAAAATCTAATGATTGATGCTTCTCACCTCTCTCCGTTCCTGTCTGTCCCTATCTATTCCTCTTTCTGACTCTCTCTCTGTCCCTGTTAAAAAAAAAAAAAGAATCCTAGTGAGAGATCATACTGCCTTGATATTAATAGTCAAGGTGGTAAGAAGTGGTCAGGTTTTAAATGGATGTGTTTTAAACTAGAAGCAACAGGATTTCCTTCATCCTCAAGGATGACTCCAAGGTTTTTAGCCTTAGCCATTAGAAGGAAGAGCTGTCATCAGCTGAGAGGGAGAAAATTGTCAAACAGGTTTGGTGTGGGGATGGAGAAGAAAATCAGTTCAGCCTGACCAGGTGATGGCACAGTGAGTGGATAGAGCGTTAATGACACAGGTTCGAAACCCTGAGGTCTCTGGCTTAAGCGCAAGCTTGAGCACAGACTCACCAGCTTGAGTGTGGGATCATAGACTCGACCCTACAGTCACTGGCTCAGCTGGAGCTCCCCTGCCTCAGGCATGTAATCAATGAATAACTAAGGTGCTGCAACTACAAGTTGATGCTTCTTATCTCTCTCCCTTCCTGTCTGTATCTATCCCTTCCTTTATCTCTCTCTTAAAAAAACGTTCTATTTTGTACATGTAAATGATATTGAAGAGCCAAGTGGCATGTATTTCTAGAGTAAAGAGAAAAGGTATGGATGGATGTTGGGCAGATAAAATATATTATGCTCACTTTGTTAAAGATGGCGCTGCCCACATGGAAGTTCGTTGATATTAATGTGTTCTGGAACAGGCTGTGGGCAGGCCGGGTCATTATAGCCTAAGGCTTAGTTTTAAGACTAAGCTCTTCTCCACACCCTTGACTGATTGGATGATGTAGGGTGGTGCACTCTCCTGAGGAATCCCATTATGCCTCAGATGGGTGACTTTGTATCAGAGACTTCCTTGTTTGTAAATTGGATTAAGGGTTTGGATTTTCACAATATAAAATGGGAGAGACCAGTAGCTTGATCTCTCTCTCTCTGTTCCTGGGTTCCTGAGATTAGTATAGAGAGGAGAGCAGAGTAAGGCCACGTGAAGGCCAGGAGAAGCAGCCGAGATGGCAGAGTGCTGAGGGAGAAGCCAGTTTGTTAAGAGTTTGTGCTGGAGGAGATGGGAAACAGTGGTGAATAAGTCTGGTGAGCTAGAAACCTTTGATGCTAGGAAACTCGAATAAGTCAGTAGCTTTGTGAGCACTGAATGTGTGGGTTTTGGAGCCCAGTGTGTGTTTTTGCTTGCCTGCCGGGTGCAAGCTAGAATGAAAGCTGATGGCTCACCAGTTCTTGGCTCCTGTGTTTCATTACCGACTGTTCGAATCTAATGCGAACCTGCATGGGTCAGGCTGCTGTGATAGTAGCCTTGACTACTGGCTTTACAATGGAGTTATAAATTTGAGAGTCATCAATATATAGATGTTATAATATTTGTGTGTGTCTGTGTGACAGAGACAGAGAGGGACACAGATAGGGACAGACAGACTGCAAGGGAGATGAGAAGCATCAATTCTTTGTTGCAGCAACCTTAGTTGTTCATTGATTGCTTTCTCATATGTGCCTTGAACAGGGGTCTACAGCAGATTGAGTGACCCCTTGCTCAAGGCAGCGACCTTGGGCTCAAGCTGGTGATGAGCCCATGTTCAAGCCAGCAACCTCAGGGGTTTTGAACCTGGGTCCTCCACATTCCAGTCCAATGCTCTATCTACTGTGCCATGCCTGGTCAGGCTATTTATAAGTTTTTTATTAAAAAACTTTTAAAAATTTATTGATTTTTAGAAAGAGAAACATCTATTTTTTTGTTCCACCTATCCACGCACTCACTGGTTGAACCCGGCATGTGCTCTTCTAACTGGGGACTGAACCCACAATCCTGGCGCATCAGGACAGTACTCAAACAGAATTACCCAACCAGGGCTAGATGCTATTTAAAACCACGGGACTAGATTAGATCATCAGTGAAATGAGTACAGAAATAAATACCGAGCCTTATCTTTGGGATAGTCCAAAGATAGAAGGCCAGGAAATGGGGAAACCAGAAGAGGAAACTGAAATGTGAACAAAAAGTAAGGAATAAGAGAAGCCAAAACAAAGCTCTGAAAGCCAAGTATATCAGAAAGTGCAGCAAGCAGGAGGAAATACTCAGCTGAGTCAAATACTGCTGAAATGTCAAATAAAATACAGACTGAGAAGTAACTCTTGTGTTTAATGTGTAAAAAGAAGTTTCAGGCCCTTGCTGGATAGCTTGGTTGGTTAGAGCATCATCCGAATGTGCAAAGGTTGCAAGTTCAATCCCTGGTCAGGGCACACAGAGGAAGAGACGGATGTTTCTGTTTGTCTCTCTCCCTTTAAAATCAATCAATTAAAAAAAACAAAACAAGCCTGACCAGGCGGTGGCTCAGTGGATAGAGCGTCGGACTGGGATGCGGAAGACCCAGGTTCGAGACCCAGAGCTCACCAGCTTAAGCGCGGGCCCATCTGGCTTAAGCAAAAACTCACCAGCTTGGACCGAAGGTCGCTGGCTCCAGCAGGGGGTTGCTCGGTCTGCTGAAGGCCCACGGTCAAGGCACATGTGAGAAAGCAATCAATGAACAACTAAGGTGTCATAATGGCAATGAAAAACTAATGATTGATGCTTCTCACCTCTCTCCGTTCCCGTCTGTCTGTCCCTATCTATCCCTCTCTCTGTCCCTGTAAAAACAAAAACATAAACCAGTTTCAGTGGAGTGGTAGGAATGAACACAATTAGAGTGGATTCAAGAGAGAACAGGAATTGGAGGCAGTGAGAATTGATAACTTTTAAGTGTTTTGCTGCAAAAGATGATTTTGTAAGAGATGGTCTAGAATAGCATGTGTATACACTTAGAAGCACGAGCATAGAGAAAAAAAACTAATGATGTAGGAAAGGGGAGAAATGAAATCACCAAGACTCTGAGTGGAGGGATTGGCCTTAAAAAGGCACATGAGCCTGACGAGGTGGTAGTGCAGTGGATAGAGCCTCGGACTAGGATGTGGAGGACCCAGGTTTGAAACACTGAGGTTGCCAGCTTGTGTGAGGGCTTGCTAGCTTGAGCGTAGGAATCACAGACATAACCCCATGGTCGCTGGCTTGAAGCCCAAGGTTGCTGGCTTGAGCAAGGAGTCACTCGCTCTGCTGTAGCCCACCAGTAAAGGCACATATGAGAAAGAAATCAATGAACTAAGGAGACACATGAAGAATTGATGCTTCTCATCACTATCCCTTCCTGTCTGTCCCTATCTATCCCTCTCTCTGTCACTCACACACACACAAGAAACACAATTTAGTAAATGCAAAATAGAGTATATGTGTGTGTGTAGATGGTAGTGAGTCGATATGGTGGGAGTCAATGGAAGTTCTCTAATTGCTTCAATTTTCTCAAGTAGAAGGCAAGTCATCTGTTGACAGAAATAATCATGGCCCAGAGATACAGTATGCTTGTCACGTAGTATTAAGTGCTTCCTTAAGGTTCTGATCATGATTGTAAAGTGAGACTAGCTACCTTGATTGTTTCCTCCAGCTACATTCAGCTATGTGGGAGCAAGTCCAGAGCAGGTAGATGTTAGCCAAGGATGTGGTTTTAGCAAATGAGTAAAACAGTGAGTGAGAGGCAAAGAAGTTGAGGGTGTACTCTAGAGAGTGATCATGATATACAAATAAGTTGGGTAAGGAAGGAAAAGAAAACATCCAGGTGATGAAGGAGGTGGTAGTATCAATTTATTAATGGACATGGGGACTCTGAATTCATGTAGTTGCAATATTAGAGGGAATGAGCTGAAAAGGTAATAGGTGGTCAGAGAGAGAGATGCATGAAATTCATTCCATGGAGTGGTTGGTAATGATTGGTAATGACATGGGAGTGCGTGCTTAAGGAAGGTGAAAGACATAATCATTGGACTTTTTAAGGGAACCGAGAAACCAATTTGTTGGATCATTTATATCAGTGGTTCTCAATCTTTACCATTAATCAGTATTACTTGAAGAGCTAATTAAAACAGATTGCCAGATCCCATTCCCAGAATTTCTAGGTAGAGCGTGAGAATTTTTATTTCTAAGTTTCCTAGTGATGCTACTGCTGATGCAATCCAGGGACCATACTTTGAAATCTACTGATCCATGTGTATGTTGAAATTGACAAGAGATAAGATAGAGGTAGTTTCGTTGAGTGGCAGTGAGCCAGGAGAAAAAAAATGTCAAGAAATAAAGAAGAGCCTGGACTGTGGAGGCACAGTGGATAGAGCGATGACCTGGAACACTAAGGTTACTGGTTCAAAATCCTGGGCTTGCTCAGTCAAGGCACATATGACAAGCAACCAATGAATAGCTGGAGTGTAGCAACTACTTCTTGTTCTCCCCTTTCCCAACCTGCTCTGTAAAATTAATAAATAAATCTAAAATAAATAAATAAATAGAGTGCCCTAGTAATTGGTAGAAAACTGGCAAAAATCAGGCACAGTGGGCCTAGAGGGGAGCAAAAGTAGGTAAATTTCCAACTATTATCTGATCAGGAAGTTACACAGTGGATAGAGCTTTGACATGGGATGCTGAGGACCCAGGTTGAAACTGAGGTTGGTGGATTGAGCACAGGTTCACCAGCTTGAGCACAGGCTTACTGGCTTGAGTGTGGGTTCAGACATAACCCCATGGTCACTGGCTTGAGCCCATAGGTCATTGGCTTGAAGCTCAAGGTCAATGGCTTGAGTATGGGGTCGTTGGCTCAGCTGGAGCCTCCAGGTAAAGGCACATATGAGAAAGCAATAAATGAACAATTAAAGTGCTGCAAGTGCAAGTTGATGTTTCTCATCTCTCCCTTCCTGTCATTCTGCTCCTTTCTGTTTTACTACAAAAAAAAAAAAAAAAAAAAATCCAGCTTACTTAAAAGATAAATCATAAGTATACAAAATAATAATAAGACAGACTGACCAGGCGGTGGTGCAATAGACAGAGCACTGAACTGGTATGCAGAAGACCCAGGTTCAAAACCCCGCAGTCTCCGGCTTGAGCGTGAGCTCACCAGCCTGAGGGAAGGGCTGCTGGCTCGAGCAAGGGGTCACTCAGTCTGCTGTAGCCCCCCAGTCAAGGCACATACGAGAAAGCAATCAATGAACAATTAAGTTGCCGCAATGAAGAACTGATGCTTATCTCTCTCCCTTCTTGTCTATCCCTATCTGTCTCTCTCTCTGACTCTGACACACACAATTATACAAAAATACATACTGTTTCACGTATTCACAACTATAAATCTGCTTTTGCCCACCCCTGTATAATTAGATGACCTTTTTTTTCTTTCTTTTGAGAGGCAAGGAGAGAAAGGAACGTCAATCTGCTCTTGTATGTACTCTGACAAGGGAATCGAACTGGCAACCTCTATGCTGGGACGATGCTTGACAACCAAGCTATCTGGCCAGGATTTGATTTTGGAGAGAGAGAGGAAGGGAGAGAGGGGAAGGGGAAGGGAAGAATTCATTTAGTGTTCCACTCAGTCATGTATTCATGGATTGCTTCCTGTATGTGCCCTAACTGGGAATTGAACCCACACCTTATTTCAGGTCGATGCTCTTAATCAACTGAGTTAACAATTCAAGGCCAATCTGATGACATTTAAACCTGGTAATTTTGATGGAAGGTGGTTAGAAGAAATTGTGTGGTTGAAAGAATGGTTGGTAGCAAAATGAGATTAAGGCAATGCTAAAGGCAGCAGCCTCATAGGTAGGTATTTATTAGCAGATCAGTATAAATTCCCTAAGGGAATCTGAGGGAATCGCTACTTTATTCATCTCAGGAGTGATCACAATTGTACCAATTGATGTTCTGGTAGCAACAAAACCACGCTAATTAGGAAATATTAAGTCTTACAAAACCAGACATTACCTTACAGGTAAAATAGGCCTTCAATTACACAGAATGGAACTGAAAATAGTGACATCTAAAAGGCGGTCAGGAGTCAAGTCAGGGCACAGATGACAACATGGGATGTCACCTGGGCTCAATTAGTGGTTCCATCACTTCAAACTCACAGGATCTTAGCCAAACCATTGGTCTCTGCTTAGTTTATGACTTGTTAAATGCATCTATCGTTTATACCATATGCATCAGAGGAAATCTCAGGGCTAAATGAGATAAATTTTTTTGTGTGACAGAGACAGAGAGAGGGAAGACAGATAGGGAGAGATGAGAAGCATCAATTCTTCATTGTGGCTCCTTAGCTGTTCACTAAGATTTTCTTATATGTGCCTTGATAGTGGTGGTGGTGGTGGGGGCTACAGCTGAGCCAGCGACCCCAAGCTCAAGCTGGTGAGCCTGTGCTCAAGCCGGCAACCTCGGGGTTTTGAACCTGGATCCTCTGAGTCCCAGTTCGACACTCTATCCACTGTGCCACCGCCTGGTCAGGCAGTGTGCATGTTTTGAAAAGTTCAAGGGCTATATACAAGTATCAAATAGTAAAAAAGTAAATTGTACTGAGCTAGCCTTAGAAATCACAGAAGAAATACTTAGGTATACAAAACATTGGGTAAGAAACTTACCCAATGAGAATAATGTAGAGGTGTAAAGGATTAAACATGCAATGTGGTTTCATGTTCAACGTGGTCTTAAAAATGAAAAGTTCATAAAAAGGCTTTATTTATTAATCCTTGTTCAGTAAGTTATTTTTATATTAGCGGTTTCCTTAGGAATCATACTTATGGATTATAGTTAATATTTGTCTAATTGTTTAAACTTGGCAACTCTCATGAAGCCTACTACTGAGTATCTGTATTTTATATGGTGATAAAAAGTGTATGTGTAAGGATACACCAAAAATAGTGTATCCTTACATGTACACTATTCATGTTTCTAGTATCTATGCTAGCTTTTGTTACCTGGAATTGAAACTGCTTGTTGCTGTTAGAACACAGACTGAGGGCAGGGACTGTACCTTGTCAAAATCCTTTGATGGCTTTCCATTCCATGCCCTTAAGCTAGTCAAATCTTTAATAGCACATAAAATGTACTTCATGATCCGATCCCCACTATCCTGTCTTTCCTCACTACTCTCTTAGGTACTTGGTGATTCAGCCATACTTATGTTCTTTCAGAACCTCCAATGTGCCACACTTTTTTTTTTTTTTTTAATGATACTGTTATCAGTCTTTTTTTTTTCTTTTTTTTTCTTGATTTATTTTATTCATTTAGAGAGGAGACACAGAGTGAGACAGAGAAAGAGAGAAAGGGAGGAGGAGCTAGAAGCATCAACTCCCATATGTGCCTTGACCAGACCAGTGCAGGGTTTTGAACTGGCGACCTCAGCGTTCCCAGGTCGACACTTTATCCACTGCGCCACCACAGGTCAGGCTTGTGCCACACTTTTGTACAGGCTGTTCCACCTGCCCAGTATAACTTATGCCTTTCTTCGTAGCTAATTCTTCTTTTTCTGGTTTACTTTATATATTAATTCTGACAGTCTCCCTTGAACAACCTTCTCAAGTCTGGGTCAGGCTTTCTTCTTTTTAGTGTGTATGTGAGAGACAGAAATGAGTAGCATCAACTCATAGTTGTGGTATTGCTTCTCATAAGGGCCTGGGGGGGGGCGGGTTCCAGCTGAGCCAGTGACCCCCTTGCTCAAGTCAGCAACACTGGGCTTCAAGCTAGCGATAATGGAATCATTGTTGATCCCACACTCAAGCCAGTGACCTCAGGGTCCCAGCGATGCTCTATCCACTGTGCAAGCACCAGTCCAGTCAGGTTGGGTTAGACTTTCAAGGATTACCTTTCACTTCCCTCACATAACATGACATATTATGGTAATTGCATATTAGGTTAATTACCTTTCCTAGATGACAAAACTCTCGTGAAACAGTTAAACATAGTCTCATTATGAACGTTTTTACCATTTAGCATAGTGCAAGGACTTAGGAGATAATAAATATAAGGAATATGAATTATTGGTGGCAAACACTTTGCACACACAAATGCAGTGAAAGATTCTCTACTAGAAGACAGGACATTTGAGGTTTAAGAAGGCAAAAAAGTAACAGGCCTGGAAGTCAAGTGGCCACTTCAGGGATCCCACAAGTAGCCTGACCAGGCAGTGGTGTGGTGAATAGAGCATGGGGCTGGGACACAGATGACCCAGGTTCGAAACCCTGAGGTCGTCAGCTTGAGCGCAGGCTCATCTGGTATGAGCAGGGCTCACCAACTTAAGTCCAAGGTTGCTGGCTTGAACAAGGGGTTACTCAGTCTGCAGTAACCCCTAGGTCAAGGAACAGATGAGAAATCAACCAATGAACAACTATGGTGCCGCAATGAAGAATTGATGCTTCTCATCTCTCTCCCTTCCTGTCTGTCTGTCCCTCTCTCTATCACACACACACAAAAGGATCTCACAGCTATTTTAACCCTAGAAAATTCCATACGTGCAAGATTAGCCACCATACATCAGAGGGCTGCTGCATGGCAGGGGAAGAGGTAGTAAGAATGAAATAAGCAGTAAATGTTTATCCTCTAAACTTTCCGAGGTGACCATATGTTTAAAAGAAAAAAAAAATCATGCCCTGGCCAGGTAGCTCAGTTGGTTAATATCGTCCCAATATGCCAAGGTTGCTGGTTCAATTCCCAGTAAGGGCATATACAAGAACATATAAGAATCAACCAATGGCCTAACCAGGCGGTGGCGCGGTGGATAAAGCATCGGACTGGAATGCGGAAGACCCGGGTTCGAGACCCCAACCTCGCCGAGCGAGGACCCCTATGGCTTGAGCAAAAGCTCGTCAGCTTGGACCCAAGGTCGCTGGCTCCAGCAAGGGGTTGCTCGGTCTGCTGAAGGCCCACGGTCAAGGCACATGTGAGAAAGCAATCAATGAACAACTATGGTGTCGCAAGGGCAACGAGAACTAATGATTGATGCTTCTCACCTCTCTCCGTTCCTGTCTGTCTGTCCCTATCTATCCCTCTCTGACTCTCTCTCTGTCCTTAAAAAAAAAAAAAAAAAAAAGAGACATTTAAAAAAAATCAACCAATGGCCTGACCAGACGGTGGCGCAGTGGATAGAGCGTCGGACTGGGATGTGGAAGACCCAGATTTGAGACCCCAAGCTCACCAGCTTGAGTGCGGGCTCATCTGGCTTGAGCAAAAGCTTGTCAGCTTGGACCCAAGGTCCTTGGCTCCAGCAAGGGGTTGCTCGGTCTGCTGAAGGCCTGCCGTCAAGGCACATGTGAGAAAGCAATCAATGAACAACAAAGGTGTTGCGACGGCAACGAAAAACTAATGATTGATGCTTCTCACCTCTCTCTGTTCCTGTCTGTCTGTCTGTCCCTTTCTATACCTCTCTCTGATTCACTCTCTGTCCCTGTAAAAACAAAAACAAACAAAAAAAACTTTTGGGCCTGACCTGTGGTGGCGCAGTGGATAAAGCGTCGACCTGGGAACACTGAGGTCGCCAGTTCAAAACCCTGCACTGGTCTGGTCAAGGTACATATGGGAGTTGATGCTTACAGCTCCTCCCCCCTTTCTCTCTTTCTCTCTCTCTTTCACTCTGTGTCTCCTCTCTAGAATGAATAAATAAAAAGAAACTTAAAAAAAAAAATCTTTTGGTTAATTTTAATACTGTATGAAATAGAGAAATTCATAAAGATCACCATTATTGTAGTAGTATCTTTTTAGTCTTTTGCTATGCATATATTAAGTTACCGAACGCTTTTTTATTATTTTTTTATTTTTTTTACAGGGACAGAGAGAGTCAGAGAGAGGGACAGATAGGGACAGACAGATAGGAACGAAGAGAGGTGAGAAGCATCGATCATTAGTTTTTTGTTGCCATTGCGATACCATAGTTGTTCATTGATTGCTTTCTCACATGTGCCTTGACCGTGGGCCTTCAGCAGACCGAGCAACTCCTTGTTGGAGCCAGCGACCTTGGGTCCAAGCTGACAAGCTTTTGCTCAAGCCAGATGGGTCCGCGCTCAAACTGGTGAGCTTGGGGTCTCGAACCTGGGTCCTCTGCATCCCAGTCTGACACTCTATCCACTGCACCACTGAATGTTCAGGCCTGAATGCTTTTTAAAAAAAAAATTTTTTTTACTTATTCATTTTAGAGAGGAGAGAGAGTGAGAGTGTGAGAGAGAGAAAGGGGGAAGGAGCAGAAAGCATCAACTCCCATATGTGAGTTGACCAGACAAGTGTAGGGTTTTAAACTGGTGACCTCAGCATTACAGCTTGACCCCTTACCCCACTGCACCACCACAGGTTAGGCCCGAATGCTTTTTCTTTTGACAGACACAGAGAGAGTCAGAGAGAGAGGGACAGACAGGCAAAAAGGGAGAGATGAGAAGCATCAATTCTTCGTTGCAGCACCTTAGTTGTTCATTGCTTTCTCATATGTGCCTTGCCCAGGGGGTGTGGGGCTACAGCAGAGCAAGTGACCTCTTGCTCAAGCCAGTGACCATGGGGTCATGCCTATGATCCCATGCTTAAGCCAGCAACCCTGTGCTCAAGTTGGTGAGCCCATGATCAAGTCGGCAACCTCAGGGTTTTGAACCTGGTTCTTCTGCATCCCAGTCCAATGTTCTATCTACTGCGCCACCGCGTGGTCAGGCCTGAGTGCCTTTGTTTTTAAAGATTTTATTTATTCATTTTAGAGAGGGGAGAGAGGTAGAGAAGAGGGGAAGGAGCAGAAAGCATCAACTCCCATATGTGCCTTGACCAGGCAAGCCCAGGGTTTCGAACCGGCAACCTCAGCGTTTGAGGTCAATGCGTTGTCCACTGTGCCACCACAGGTCAGGCCTGAGTGCTTTTTGAAAAGAGGTAGTTTCAGTTTTGACCACCTATGTTTATTGCAGAAGCAGTGGTAGGCATTACTTCATATTTTAGAAAAGTAGCAGTCTCTATGTAGACTGTCTATCACTTAGAAAAGCTGTGACCTTTATTAAGCTAAAGCAGCAATGTTCTAAATGAAGTGGGTAAAATTGGGATTGATGGATCAATACCTGTAAAGGATGAATACTATATTAAGAGCCAAAATGCTTTTTCAATATGCAATCACCTGGTAATGCACATTTTGCAAGGGCAGTAAGTTATAGTGGATTCAGAAAGTACTAATGAGTCAAAGATGGTAAGATCCCCAGGAAAGGCAATAAAATGATTAAGTCTTTCCTATATCCTCATAAAATGGCTCAAGATGATAAGACTGATAACCACTTCTATTTATTTCAGGAGATAATATACTATTTAGATCCATGGATGATAGTAAGTTACAACCCTGTTTAAATATCCACAGGGCATTTTCACAAAGATAGGTTCTAAAATCATAAAACCAGATAGATTAATAATAATACATCTATTGCCTGACCAGGCGGTGGCGCAGTGGATAGAGCATCGGTCTGGGATGCAGAAAAGCCAGGTTCGAGACCCCGAGCTTGCCAGCTTGAGCGCGGGCACCATCTGGCTTGAGCAAAAGCTCATCAGCCTGGACCCAAGGTCGCTGGCTCCAGCAAGGGGTGGCTCGGTCTGCTACAGGCCTGCGGTCAAGGTACATGTAAGAAAGCAATCAATGAACAACTATGGTGTTGCAACGGTAATGAGAAACTAATGATTGATGCTTCTCACCTCTCTCTGTTCCTGTCTGTCTGTCCCTATTTATCCCTCTCTCTGTCCCTGTAAAAAAAAAAAAAAAGAAAAAAAGAAATACACCTATCAGCCTGACCAGGTGGTGGCACAGTGGAGTGTCAACCTGGGACAATGAGGACCCAGGTTCAAATTCCATGTTCAAAACCCCAAGGTTGGCCTTGGCAGTGGCACTGTGTACAAAGCGTTGGACTAGCAGGCTGAGGAACTAGGTATGAAACCTTGAGGTCACCGGCTTGAGTGTGGTATCACAGACATGACTCCGTGGTCGCTGGCTTGAGCCCAAAGTCACTAGCTTAGCTAGAGACTCTCAGTTAAGGTACATATAATAAAGCAATCAATAAACAACTAAGATGCCATAACTACAAGTTGATGCTTCTTATCTCTCTGCCTTCTTTTATGTCCGTCCCTCTTTCTTTTGCTTAAAAAAAATAAATACATCGCCTGACCTGTGGTGGCTCAGTTGATAAAGCATCAACCTGGAGTTCTGAGGTTACCAGTTTGAAGCCCTGGGCTTGCCTGGTTAGGCACATATGGGAATTAACTCTTCCTGCTCCTCTTCCTTTCTCTCTCTCTCTCTCTACCCTCTCTAAAACTGAATAAATAAAATATTTAGGCCTGACCTGTGGTGGCGCAGTGGATAAAGCATCGACCTGGGAACACTGAGGTCGCCAGTTCAAAACCCTGCACTGGTCTGGTCAAGGCACATATGGGAGTTGATGCTTCCAGCTCCTCCCCCCCCCCCCCCCGTCTCCTCTCTAAAATGAATAAAAAAAAAAAAAAACTTTAAAAATATTAAAAAAATAAAATAAATAAAAAAATAAACACATCAAGAATAGATTAAAAATGTAGATCATGGCTCTCATTCACTGTCTTGGTATTAATGTTATAAAAATACATATTTAGAATATCACCAAATATCCCAACATATACACAGACACAGGTTATTGTCAAAAAAGTATTTTTCTGATTATAGCAAAGAAAAACCAACTGAATTTTATTTAACTACAGACATGATTTAACTTTATAGTACATGGTATTACTATTTCTTCTATTGTAGCAAGCTCTAGTTTTCTCAGGGCCTTATCCTGACTTCTCTGAAAACAAAATGTATCAGGTCGGTATATTCACATATATGCTTTTCATTTTTAGGCTAGGCAAAGACATGCATTTAGAGCTATATTAACGTTATTAAAGCAAAAGACAACCCAACCTATTATTAAGAGAAATTGTGACCTTTCTATGCAGTGTTAGATATAGAAAACATTGATTTTGACATATCTTTTTTTTTTTATTCAAATAGCATTCTGATCACTCATGGTCCAAGAACATTCAAATAATGAACCAAAAAGAAACAGATGTTAAAGACTGGTCTTCACACATTATAGCCAACGATGCCACGTTTGCCTATGATCTCGCCGATGTAAAACCACATCCATACCTCAGTAGCCACCAAACCATTCAGCAGAGCTTGCTGGGGAAAAAAAATAAAAAGCATAAACTTTAATGTAAACTTTCTTTTACATATTTAAAGCTATTATTTTCCAGGATTAAGTGACAGAGACTATAAGGATGCTGTTAAAATTAGAAGGCAGTTTTAGTCAAAGTCAAGAATTACTAATGTTAACTAACTGCTGAGAATCCCTGAACTCTCAACTATGTAAGGTAAGTATAACAGTAGTCTAGAGCTTAAACATTCTTTCAAAGCATTCTTTAGAGACCTGAACTGACTTAACACTTTCATTATTAGTTTATGAGGCATTTTATGAGCCCTAAACAACCCACATCCTGGAAATAACTGACACATTTACACAGGGCACTCATATGAAAGAATGCTATGGGAAGGCTATTGTCAAATAGACACTTCTGTCCGACTAGAGAAAATCTGTTGAAAGATAAAAAGCTGTCTTCTTCTTTAGACATCATTTTTATTCATCATCATTTGCCTTAACTCTTTACAAATAATTTAAAAAAATGTTTATAGAGAGAGAAAAGGGGAGAGAGACAGGAACATTGACCTGTTCCTGTATGTACCTGGACAGGACAAAACCCACAACCCCTACACTTCAGGACAATGCTCTAACCAACAGAACTATCTGGCCAGGGCCATTGCCTTGACCCTTATATTCAGTAATTTATTCATTTTCACAGATCAATGTTTTACTGCCCTAAAGAGAAAAAGTACACACATGGTTCCAGAAAGTAGTGTTACATGCAAGTGCAAATGAATCTTGAAACTCTAATTGAAAAAAATACCTTTCCTACAACAAAACTGAGCCTTTTCCTTTTAGCACCTGAAAGTGAATTTCTCTCTTCAAATTAGACGAGAAATATTGAAAATTTCCTGAAAAATAACCATACTTTTCAGGATATAGTTTCTCAAGTCAGCAATAATTTAGTTATTTAAGGTTTTTTTTAATACCATACTTCAATCATGCAAGCAAACATAAAACACAAATTTCAATTCTTGTAGTCTTCAGATTTTATCTTTACACGACTCAATTACCCTTCGTATGATATTATATGTTTGGTAGATTTTGATATTTTTATCCTTCATATGAATGTTAGCTGCCTGACTATGATATATTCTAAGAGAAACTTTGACCAAATTGGGGATAGCTTCAGGACTATAGATGAAAAAATGCACAGACTCAGAACAATAAGCCATCCTATTTTAGTATATTAACCAAAAGAGGAAGGGGGAAGAAAAAGATGCCCAGTAAAAACATTCACTTCTTTCCCTGGCTGGATAACCCAGCTGGTTAGAGCACCGTCCTGATATGCAAAGGTTGCTGGTTCGATCCCTGCCTAGTGAGGACACATACATAAACAGATAGATGTTTCTGTCTTTCTGTAATGTCAATAAATAAATCAACAACAACAAAAAACAAACAAACAAAAACCTTCACTCACTTCTTTGTTATAAGACTAATAGAAAAGTAAGATATATAACAACCCAATTGATTGGCAGTCAAGAAAGAGTACCTTCTATTATGTTAGTTTCAGCCTCACTGGAGAATACATATATTAATCAAAACAATCGGATACATCCCAAGGGAAGGTGTTTTCATTTAACATATAATATACTACCTTAACTGTGAGCTGTTTGAAGCTACCAGTTTGAGCACTAGTGACTATTTTTTTCAAGCTCTGAATAGCTGTAGGGATCTCAGCTGGGGTTGGAGGAATCAGCTCAACCTTGGCATAGTGCCAGAATGTGGCCAGTCGAGGCTTGGAGTAAGTCACAGCAGCTGGAAAACAAACAAACAAACAAACAAAACAAAACAGGATGAACTCACTAGAGATGAACAGAAGAAGTAGATGTGTGGGCTGGACACAAATATTTATTCATACATCACATTCATTCATTGCTTACATCAAATGAGCACACAGTGTGAAAAGTCAAAGCGGCTCCCTGGTAACAAGAGGCTCTTAAAGACGCAGAACAACTGTGTCATAGGTTCAATTAGGCAGGAAACTATAAGCACATTTAATTATACCAGGACTTCACTAGTGGGCAGCTAGTACTGTCACTTTATTTATGAACAGCAAATCTAGTTAATTGTAAAGTTACCAAAAGTTGGACTCAAAAACAAGAAAATAGCAGCAACGTAACACTTTCTTGCTAGAGACAATTTGGAGGGAAGAGATGCAGCGGGAAGGAGCTCTGCAGACTGGCATTCTTAAGAATAAGATTAGAAGTTGTCAAAATATTGGGCACAAATCCAGATGGAATATACATCAGTATCCATTTCTGGTATCCTCGTTAGTATCTGTTGGATTAAATCTTTCTTTAATAAAAGCACAGCTAATCCTCCTCAAAACACCACAAATAATAAAAATAAAACCTACAAATATTCAGCTGAAACCTGAATCTATTACTAAGCTGAAATTCTTCAAACTACTGTGGATGTGAGACTACGGTAGTGATTTCAGCAAGAGAAAGGCATTTTATTTTAAAAATTAGAAGACAGCCTGACTTGTGGTGGCACAGTGGATAGAGCAACAACCTGGGACACTGAGGTCTCTGGCTCATCAATATGAGGCAGGGTCATCAACATGATACCAAGGTCACTGGCTTGAGGAAGTGGTCACTGGCTTGGCTGAAGCTGTGGCACCTGTCCCATCAAGGCATGTATGCGAAGCAAGAAGCAACCATTTAACAACTAAAATGACACAACTATGAGTTGATGCTTCTCACCTCTCCCTTCCTGTCTCTCTCAAAACAAACAAACAAACAAACAAATAAATAAGACAAATGTAATAAAAGCACCAATGCATAAACATCCATAAAGTGTCTATTGTTCAAAGACAGATTCCAGGCTTTTGGTACTTTTCCTATTATTAATGGTCTATGTTTAATATTTTACCATTCTCAGAATGACTATTTCCATCATCCTCTGTGCTTAGGGCTGTGGGTAAATCTTTAAGCAGACACAAAGCTCTGTGAAACAGTATTAAAAAGAATTATGAATGCCCAAAGATGGGGCTATCAAAAAGTACAAAGTCTGTGTAACTCTTTAAAATTTAATCTTTAACACACAGATATTTCATCCTTAAAAAAACATCAGTAGATTGTACTTTACGAAAAAAGTTACAGATAGGAAAGTAAAGATGAAAGAATAAATCCCGTGGTACTGGATTAGAGCTGAAGACATTCATATGAACTCATGTTTAGTTTAATATATGTATGCAAATGGTTACACATGGTTTAGTGTGTAAATACACAAACACATACACACCCTTGTTCACAATGAGGGCCTAGAACAGGGGTCGGGAACCTATGGCTCGCGAGCTAGATGTGGCTCTTTTGATGGCTGCATACATATATTAAACTAAACAAATCTTTAATAAAAAAATAATGTTAAAAATATAAAACATTCTCATGTATTACAATCCATTCATTTCCTACTGCTCATGCTCATGTTCATGGTTGTGGGTGGTTGGAGCCAATCACAGCTGTCCTCCGGGACAGCACCAAATTTTTACTGGATAATGCCTAATGTACATGGGTCGTTGTATGGCTCTGACGGAATTATATTTTAAAATGTGTGTTCATGGCTCTCTCAGCCAAAAAGGTTGCTGACCCCTCGCCTAGAAGCAGTGATATAGTAGTGTAGTAGCAAGGAATAAACCAGTGCCTAGAATTTACAATAGTTTCAGAATACCATTGTCCAATAAAAGGAACCAGAGTTTCTTAGAGAAATGGCTGATTCTAAGGCTGAGGTAGGGAAAATAAAGAAGACTGAAGCATCTTGTAGTATCAGGAGGTAAAGGGGACATGTCAAAAAGAAGTGACAAACTGAAAGAATTCTAATGGCCAAGGCTGCAACAATTTGAGCGACAAAATAAATAATATCCTACTGGAGGTATGAAGTATGAAATAAATAAACATGAGTTCATACCATGAATGACTGAACAAATAAATAAATGGGGAAGAGACAAATGTTTCCCATAAAATTCCATTTACATGTCTGTAGAGCCTGATCTGTGATGGTGCAGTGGATTAAGCATCAGCCTGGAACACTGAGGTCACTGGTTCAAGACCCTAGGATTGCCTGGTCAAGGCAAATACAGGAAGCAACTACTATGAATTGTTGCTTCCCGCTTTACCCTACACCCTGTTTTTCTCTCTCTCCACTCTCTAAAAATAATCAATAAGTGCCTGACCTGTGGTGGCGCAGTGGATAAAGCGTTGACCTGGGAACACTGAGGTCACCAGTTCAAAACCCTGCACTGGTCTGGTCAAGGCACATATGGGAGTTGATGCTTCCAGCTCCTACTCCTTTCTCTCTCTCTCTCTCTCACTCTGTGTCTCCTCTCTAAAATGAATAAATAAATTAAAAAAAAAAATCAATAAGTAAAATCTAGGCTGACCTGGCTGTGGTGCAGTGGATGGAGCGTCGGACTGGGACGCGGAGGACCCAGGTTCGAAACCCGAAAGTTGCCAGCTTGAACATGGGATCATAGACATGACCCCACGGTGGCTGGCTTGAGCCCAAAGGTTGCAGGCGTGAAGCCCAAAATCTCTGGCTCGAGCAAGGGGTCACTCACTTGGCTGTAGCCACCCCCTACCCCTGTCAAGGCACATATGAGAAAGCAATCAATGAACAACTAAGGTGCTGCAACGAAGAATTGATGCTTCTTGTCTCTCCCCATTCCTGTCTGTCTGTCCCTATCAGTCCCTCTCTTTGACTCTCTGTCTCT
Organism: Rhynchonycteris naso; assembly: GCA_037038555.1. NCBI lineage: Eukaryota > Metazoa > Chordata > Mammalia > Chiroptera > Emballonuridae > Rhynchonycteris > Rhynchonycteris naso. The sequence continues at coordinate 279,464,689 of CM072995.1, read as the reverse complement.
GTTAAAAAAAAAAAAAACACAACAAAAACTAGTAAGTGAATAAAATCTAATAAATAAATAAATAAATAAATGTGTATATGTAGGCAGGCAATTCCTTATTCAGGTGACAGACTCCCTGCTGATGGCTGCAACTAACCCTTTCTCCCCACCCCTTTGCTGTGGGCTAGACTCAGTTACTTGCTTCTAAAGAATAGAGTATGAAAAGGGAAAAACAGTAACTTTATAGTGAAGAAACCTAGCCAACATTGCCTTAACAGGCTTAACCAACTGATGAAAGCTAATTTCACCACTGATGTTATATGGATACTGTATCACATACATTCTGATATGTGATCAGAGCACTTCACATTTGTGGTACTCTTCCTTAAAACCCATAGTTCCAGACTAATCATGGGAAAAACATGAAAGGTAAGGAACAACAGGAAAACTGTCACATCAGAAGAGCTAGGGAGATTGAAAACTCAATGCAATGTGGTAGTGTGGATTGGCTTCTGGAAGAAATAAATGAATGAAAAAACTGGTGAAATCCAAATAAAGTCTCGAGTTTAGTAAATAGGAAAATACAAAAACAAAAACCAAAAAAACCCATACTCTGTACTTTGTGGGGAAGTCTGATGATAAAATTATTTATCTGAAAGATCTGTCTGCCATGGGAAATCACAGATACAGTTTTCTGTGTGTGCAGAGACAGAGAGAGTCAGAGAGAGGGAGAGATAGGGACAGACAGGCAGGAATGGGAAGAAATGAGAAGCATCAATTCTTCGTTGCAGCACATTAGTTGTTCATTGACTGCTATCTCATATGTGCCTTGACTGGGGAGCTACAGCAGACTGAGTGACCCCATGCTCAAGCCAGTGACCTTGGGCTCAAGCTAGTGAGCCTTGCTCAAACCAGATGAGCCCACACTCAAGCTGGTGACCTCAGGGTTTCGAACCTCGGTCCTCCGTGTCCCAGTCCGAAGCTCTATACACTGCACCACCGCCTGGTCAGGCCAGATACAATAATTAGAAAAAAAATTTTACTTATTCATTTAAGAGAGGGGGAGGGAAATAGAGGAGGTAAGAGAGAGAGAGAGAGAGAGAGAGAAGGGGGGAGGAGCAAGAAGTACCTACTCCCATATGTGCCTTGACTAGGCAAACCGGGGGTTTCGAACTTGCGACCTCAGCGTTCCAGGTTGATGCTGTATCCACTGTGCCACCCCAGGTCAGGGCAGATCTAGTTTTTTTTTTCAGGAACAGAGAGAGAGTCAGAGAGAGGGACAGACAGACAGGAACGGAGAGAGATGAGAAGCATCAATCATTAGTTTTTCGTTGCCGTTGCGACACCTTAGTTATTCATAGGTTGCTTTCTCACATGTGCCTTGACTGCGGGCCTTCAGCAGACCGAGCAACCCCTTGCTGGAGCCAGCGACCTTGGGTGCAAGCTGGAGAGCTTTTGCTCAAGCCAGATGGACCCGCACTCAAGCTGGCAACCTCGGGGTCTCGAACCTGGGTCTTCCACATCCCAATCCGACGCTCTATCCACTGCGCCACTGCCTGGTCAGGCCAGATCTAGTAATTTTTATTAGATATTTATCATTCACCCTGACCAGGCGGTGGCGCAGTGGATAGAGTGTTGAACTGGGACACAGAGGACCCAGGTTTGCAACCCCGAGGTCCCCAACTTGAGTGCAGGCTCACCAGCTTGAGGGTGTGGTTGCTGGCTTGAGTATGGGATCATAGACATGACCCCACATCACTGGTTCGGCTGTAGGGCCCCTCATCAAGGCTCATATGAGAAAGCAATCAATAAACAACTAAGTACTGCAACGAAGAAATTATGCTTCTCATCTCTCTCCTTCCTATCTGTCTGTCCCTATCTGTCTCTCTTGCTTAAAAAAAATTATTCAGATTTAATAAGCCATTATGTTATAAAGCAAACTATATTTCCATTTTATTATTAAAAAAATCTTTTAAAAAATTATTTATTTATTTATTTTTAGAGGAGAGAGACAGAGAGAGAGATAAAGGGGGAGGAGCAGGAAGCATCAACTCCCAAAAACCTGGGCAAGTCCAGGGTTTTATTTTTATTTATTTTATTTTTTTACAGGGACAGAGAGAGTCAGAGAGAGGGATAGATAGGAACAGACAGACAGGAATGAAGAGAGGTGAGAATCATCAATCATTAGTTTTTCATTGCCGTCGCAACACTTTAGTTGTTCGTTGATTGCTTTCTCACATATGCCTTGACTGCGGGCCTTCAGCAGACTGAGAAACCCCTTGCTGTAGCCAGTGACCTTGGGTCCAAGCTGACGAGCATTTGCTCAAGCCAGATGGGCTCGCGCTCAAACTGAGGAGCTTGGGGTCTCAAATCTGGGTCTTTCTCATCCCAGTCCGACGCTCTATCCACTGCGCCACCGCCTGGTCAGGCTAGTCCAGGGTTTTGAACCAGCAACCTCAGTGCTCCAGGTCGACGCCTGATCCACTGTGCCACCACAGATCAGGCCATTTTATTTTATTTTTTTTTAGCGAGAGCGAGAGACAGGAAGAGAGATGAAAAGCATCAACTCATAGTTTTGTCACTTTAGTTGTTCACTGATTGCTTTTTATTTGTGCCTTGAAGGGGGTGGGGGTGGGTGCTCCAGCTGAGCCAGTGACCCCACTGCTTAGGTGAGCAGTCTTGGGCTTTAAGCCAGTGACTATGGGATTGTGTTAATGATCCCATGCTCAAGCCAGCGACCTTTGGGTTTTGAAACTGGGACCTCAGCCAACCAGGTCCAGGCTTTCTCTGCTGTGCCACTGCCCATCAGGAAATTTTCAACTTTAACATTCTGGCCCCAGTTGAGTATTTTCCGGATAGTTTTGGAAAAACCACCACCATTATCTTTAAATTATTCACAATAATAGAGGAAAAGTTTATCTCTTTTGTAACAATAAGTTATTTTTGTACTACCTTTATTTTTGGATTTTTTTTTTTTTTGACAGAGACAGAGAGAGAGTCAGAGGCACAGACAGGGACAGAGAGACAGACAGGAAGGGACAGAGATGAGAAGCATCAATTCTTTGTTGCAGCACCTTATTCATTGATTGCTCTCTTATATGTGCCTTGATGTGGGTGAGGAGATGGGGGCGTGGCTACAGCAGAGAGATTGACGGCTTGCTCAAGCCAGTGACCTTGGGCTTCAAGCCAGAGACCTTGGGCTTTCAAAACTGGGTCCTCCCTCCACATCCCAGTCCCATGCTCTAGGCACTTGGTCCACCGCCTGGTCAGGCTATCTTTGGATTTTATTATTAAAATTAGTTTACAATTCCCCAACAGTCACCATCTAAATGATGTGAGAGCCCCCTGAAATTTATTTTTTTGCCTCAAATAATCCAAAGTACAAAGAACAAAGCTGCTATTCCTTCTCTTTTTACTTCTGTGTAAACTAACAGACTGCAGGAGAGTTACTTTTGGTATCAGGCACTCTAAGGCCCTCAACTCAATGTTTGGCTGCTGATGGAGGAAAGGGAGCAGAGAATAGAAAATGCCAATAACAGTAAAATAGGCTAAAAAATATCACATGTATTTTTAAAATAAAAGTTATTTGTATTCAGTTTGTCATCAAATTTGAGGGACAGTTGAACGGAACGCCCTTCGGGAATGAAGTGACAAGCATGCTCCCCAGGGACAGCGGAGGTATTTATGGCAAAACGGATGCGCTGCGACTGTTCGGGGCTGTTCTGAGATAAAGCACTCGCTCTACCAGTGAGGCTTCAGCTTTTCAAACGAAAAAAAAGAAAAAAACAAAACTCCACGAAAACTAAGCCAGGATAGTAAAAACTACGATTTACACACAGCACTTTTTATGCTAAAATCCTGTTCCACCTAAAGATCCCCTCAGAATCTGGCTAGGACAGAAATGCAAAGTCGACGTTCAAAAACTCTCCCAGCCTTAAAAACTTCTGTATACTTGAAAATACTGCATTAGGCAAGTTGCTGAGTCCGCATTCACATCCTTGCCTGTATCTGCCCTCCCTTCCCAGCTCTCCTGGCGAAGTTCATGCTCTCCGTCCCCGATCCCGGAGATGGCAGCGGTCACAGGGCTCCGCCGGGCTTGGCACGGCCCTCCCTCGGCTGCAAATGTCATTACCCACCACTTCTAGGGCGCACTGAGAACCTACGCTGCAGGCCGGGCGAGCAGAAGCCCAGAGGAGCCGCCAACCTGCCTCAGCGGCCCGCCGCCAGACCGCCCCGTCCCAGCTCCCACAGGCCCGTCGGCTGGCCACGGCGGGCGGACGCCTGCTGGTACCCGCTTCGGCGTTGTGACGCTGAGCTCACCGTTCACCAGCGTGGGTGCCTTCTCCACGAGGTTACGGACAAACTGGGCCATGGTTCCAGGATGTAAGTTCTGTAGGTCCCGAACAGCCAGCTAAATGTCACCCTCGTGAGGACCCACCGAAGGACCCCATTCCGCTCCCAAGGTCAAGGCCTCCTCTTCTCGCGCCGGTCCAAGATATTTAGGTGTCCTACGGTATTTCCGGAATATAGCTGGTTGATTCAGTTTCCTCAGCGACAGAGTAGAAAGTGGGTACGAAAAGATGAGATCACAGTACACTTGGAGAACAGTGAGATTCCGCATAGAAACAGGCATTTCTTGGGGCAGCCGCTCTTGGAGGCCCGGATGACCAGCGAGGGGTGGGGAGACGCATGCGTCCTGAGTCTCCCCTGCTCCCATTAACGCGATCCTCTACCTTTTCACTTAAGGTGCTTTCGGTTCTGAGAACGTGTGAAGTTAGAGCTGGGAGGCATTGCTGAGCTTTTCCTAAGCCACACGGTCGTTTTATATAGGCAGAGAGGGTTTTAGGCTAACCAGGTCAAGTTAGGGGCAGAGCAGGGGCCGTACAACCTGTCCCCAACTCAGCGCATTGCCTTTCTTAGCTAATGTTTTGTAATCCCGATTTCCCCCGCGTCCCCTATCGGGATCGCAATCCAAATCCCTAACGTGCAACAAGAAACTATGCAGATATGAGGAACAAAATCAGATTTACTGACTGCTCCCAGTATGCCAGGCACTTCGGAATCTAAAGAAAGTACCCTCATTTAAGACCTGGTTTAATAAACGGCCACAGGTTGCAACGTAAACAGATGGTACAACAGTGTCAGATTAGGCATGTTGCTGACCTGGGAAGACTTTCTAAAGAAGATCTTTGAGTTGATGTATATGGAGTTGAAACTTTATAATTAAACACGACTGGAAGAAAATATAGTAAGTTAGTGGCATTTGATAAAAACTGGAATGTTAAGTACTGTACCCTGAGGAACCCTGAGCAGAAGTAAAACTTTTGGATTGACGAAATGGTTAAAGGTGGAAAGAAAAATTAGAGGAGCCAAGGGCAGGATTTTTAACTTCTCTTTAGTGATACCGTTGCCTTACTAAAGAGAAGTTAATTAAGGATGGGGAAGTTAATTTGGCAATATGGAAACAGAGCAGTTTCAAAAACTTATGATAGAAGTCACAGTGAAGGAAAAAATACAACTATAACGGAAAACAAGTCATAAAACCAAATAGGAATGTGGAGGTTAAGAAGAGGCTGAAGATACAAAAGAGAAATTGACAAGATACCCGATGAGGCAGGAAGGAAGTTTGGAGGGATTAAGATTTGGAATGGCTGGGCCTTTTCCACAGATGGGATGATAGGAGAGAACTTTTAAAGTGAACATTTGTAGTCTCTTCCAGTAGAGTAGAAGGCAAGGTCATCTGAGTGTGAAGGGTAGGGTTAAGAAGGAAGGTGGGAAAGAATTTGAGGAAAGAGGTTAAAGTTTGGTATAACCCTGGTGAGTGGCTCAGTGGATTGGCTACAGTGCCAGGGTGATGAGGTTGCAGGTTCTAGCCAAGTTAGGGCACATACCAGAAGTGACCAATGAGTGCACAAATAGAACTAAGTGGAACAGCAAGTTTATGCTTCTCTCTCTCAAATAAATGGAAAAAATTTAAAGTTTGGGATAGCTGTTGGAGTTAAGGACACAGAAGGGTTGTTGGGCAAGGTTAGAAACAATGGGGTTGCATCATTGTAAAGATAGTGTCGTCCTTCTCCAACAGTCATTGGTAGTTTGGATGTTGGAGCAGAAGGGAATGGTTGGTTTAATCTAGGCGGAGATCTTGCATGGCAGAGGTACAGAAACAAGGGGTAAGAGGAACATGTTAGTGAATGATTAAAATGAAAGACTTGGGGTTTAGGCCAGATAAAAGTGAAGCCAGCCTGACCTGTGGTGGCACAGTGGATAAAGTGTCGACCTGGGAACACTGAGGTCGCCAGTTCAAAACCCTGCACTGGTCTGGTCGAGGCACATATGGGAGTTGATGCTTCTAGCTCCTCCCCCCTTTCTCTCTCTCACTCTGTGTCTCCTCTCTAAAATAAATAAATAAAAAGAAATTAAAAAAAAATTAAAAAAAAACATGAGGTAGGGATATTTAAAAAAAAAAAAAAGTGAAGCCAAAGTGAACTGATTAAAACCCATTTTCCAAAAATAACTGTAGGATCCAGAGGTTATCTGGCAAGGCAGGTTGGATCAGGCAGTTCACAATTTGATACTACCTTTAGCAAAATTGAAGGTTGAGTCCTTTTAAATTTCCAGAGGGATTTCTGAAACTGCCACTAGCTTCAAAAATTTTTTATTTTAAATATGGGATGCTTCACGAATTTTTGTGTCATCCTTGCTCAGCGGCCGTGCTAATCTCTGTATCGTTCCAATTTTAGTATATGCGCTACCAAAGCGAGCACAACACTTGCATTTAATACTGTAATAAAGGGAGTGATAACAAGTCATGTTAGGTGTTTCTTTATTAAATACAAGCTTTGACCAAATACCCCCAGGCGAGTTTGACAAGAAATAACCTTCCTGGAATATTTCAAAAGACAGTATGTTGAACAAGTTTTATTTCAAACAACCTTTTTGTTTTGTTCTTCATTTTATTTCTAGGTTCTTCTCATGTTCAGCAGTTAGAGCGTGTGTGTGCATTATTTCCTCATGTCATCAACAGTGCAGCATCTGCCTCTGGCTGGCAAAGGCACCCCAGTAGACTTATGCTCTGTCCAACGGCTGCTTAGCAACCAGCATTAAATAAAGTAATGAAGCTTTTATAGAGTGTGATACCAAATAGCAACTGGCACTTTAACCTGCACCATTAGAAACCTTTAAAGTTTCTTTCAGATTTTACATATCCATTAAAAATACAACCCAGACTGCTTGCTAAAACGTACTTAATTTCCCAAGTTTAGTATTACCCTCTTATTAAGCAATATTAGAGCTGATTAAAAACTCTTCATTTTCCTATATCATACTCCAGCAAAGTCAACACATAAAACTAGGTATGTCAAAAAGTCTGCTCTAATAGATTTAGAGCTGCTTCTTAGTACCAGATAACAAGTTTCCAAGTGCATAGATGCACTGTGTTGTACCAAAATGATATTTGAGTCTCATTTTTGGGATGTTCTTAAATTACTTGGTTTTCTTACCAATAGTGGCCTTGAGCTATGCAGTTGTTTTTGTAATGAGTTTAAAAGACATTCAGCAGCATTAATGGTGCCAAAGCCATTCATAAGTTTCAGGAAGAATGCTTAAAACAAAAAAAAAACTTGCCAGAAACGATTTACAATCTGAAGACTAAATAGAGAATTAGAATACAGATATAGATGCATAGATTGTTGACTAGAAAGCTGCTGTGAACAGCTTCCTTCTGAGGTTTTGTGCCCATTTTTCCTTTAATTTTCTGCTGTAAAACTCTGGTCTTTTCCTCACTTCTTTTAAAAATGAAAATATCCTATTAGATTGAGTTTGGAAGATAAATGCAAGTAGGTAGAAGCTTATTTTATACACAGTTCAGTTTCAGGAAAGGAGAATAATAAATATGTCATGAACCTCATTTTAAGGAAAGAAACAAATCCTGTCAACCCATGCCTTAAAGGCCCAGGGAGCAAAATGAATTAGTATTTTACATTCTAGTATTTGCAAGTCTTAGACTTCCCTTTTCACTTATAAGCACCGCAACAGGCAATATCCTTCTATCTAGTGTAGGATGCCCTCTGATTTGCAGTTTTCCTGCCAATACCATCAAAAATCTATCAAGGGTTGTTAATAGAAACTTGGAATATTATGAAACTGACATCTTATTTGAAAGACACCATGGTTAGCAATAATGTCCTCTAAATGAAGCAATGATCCCTATTTCCAGATCATACCCTTTTTTTTTGTTACTTGGGATATCTTTGGGCTTAGAGGGACAGTGATAGGCAGTCTGTAGGGAATGTGCTTCACTTAGCATATTAAGCTGCACAAGTGAATTGAGTAGGGATTTCAAGCTCAACTTGTAAAAGTAGGGCTCATCCACCAACTAACTACACAGGTCTAAACTGATATTTAAAATGGTTTGTGGACAAAGTTGTGCTCAAATTCCTTCATTATTAATTGCTGACCTAAGGCTGAGTTAGAAGCACTTCTCAGAATTCAAGTCATCAGCCTAAAACATTAACTATATACTTTTCATAGTCTCAGAATTTTGTTTACAATAAGTGTGTGTGTGGCCACACACTGCATACCATGAAAGAGAGGATTTACAGTGGTGCTCAGTTTATACTTGACCAAAATAAGAAAGCACATGGTGTATAGGTACTGAGATACACTGTTGATATTAGTGTCTTAAAATGGTATTTTTCCTGCTTCCATTATTTGTTATCCAACTTCTCTACTCTGGCCTAGTCCTTGTAGCAAGAGATTTCCATAAGCTAAATTGGGCCCGACAGCCTCCTTTATTCTTTCACCTCAGAATTTTTTGAACAGTGTTGTCCTGTCAATCCTCCTAAAAAAACTGTAGGGCTAAGTTTTCTGTGGTAATGACAATGCCACGAGAGTGTTTATCCTCTGCTGTGTCTCTGAGTTATGAGTTAACACAAAATTAAGAGCTATCAACAGAATTGCATAAGATTCCTTTCTCTTTTCATCTCATTTATCATCTTATTCAAAAATCTACTCAAACATCAAGATACCTGCTTTTATTTGAAAGATTATCCTGTAATACTGAAGAGCTGTAACAAGGAAAAGAGCTGAAGTCTAGGTCATGAAGGCTAGTAAATACCTTAATAACACAAGACTTCCTGATGATATCAACTTTCACTGAAATATGTGACTTCATATAGTTAAAAGCAGTGCTCTCCAAAGATGTCTGAGTGGTTCTTGGAAGAGAAATAGTAAGGTGACAGGAAATTTTAGAAGTTGAAGTTAACATAATTTAAGGTAGGAAAGGGAAGAAGAAAGAATAGGAAAAGAGAACAAAGGGTAAAATTTAGTGATGATTTCTAGACTTGGTGATGCTATAGCTATAATTTCCTGCCAGCCAGAAGAGCACTGTAAAGTTCTCAAGAATCTTAATTATTATAATTTGAGCAAGAGCAGTTCTGCAATTTAGTAAAGAAAGAAAGAAAGGAACAGAAGCAAAGAGAAATCACAAACAATTGTTTATCTACACTCTGGGGTTGATTTGGGTCTGTTTAGGTCATAGTATTCATTCATGTTGCTCCTTTTGTTGCTGTTTCCTTTCTGCGAGCCAGCGTTGGATTTTCTCTTTTAGTTCTGTGTTTGGTCGGATCTGGTCCATGGTGAGGGGGCTACGGTTAAAGGGATCTGTTTGGTCACTAGAATAAAGAAAGAAAGGAAAATGGGTCACTTCCATAAGTTCTAATATCCTCACCCAGAACTAGAACACCTGGGATCTCACTTTGAGACTGAACCTAAAGTGCATTATAACTTTGAATTAAGTGATGAATTGAGGTTAAAAAGAATGAGACGAAAAAGAATGACTTAGGAAGGTTTTTTTGTTTGTTTGTTTTTTTGGTGACAGAGATAGAGAGAGGAACAGATAGGGACAGACAGACAGGAAGGGAGAGAGATGAGAAACATCAATTCTTTGTTGTGGCACCTTAGTTGTTCATTGATTGCTTTCTCATATGTGCCTTGACCTGGGGGCTACAGCAGGCTGAGTGACCCCTTGCTCGAGCCAGCAACCTTGGGTCCAAGCTGGTGACCTTGCTCAAATCAGATGAGCCCACGCTCAAGCTGGCGACCTCAGGGTTTCGAACCTGGGTCCTCCGCGTCCCAGTCCAAAGCTCTGTTCACTGCGCCACTGCCTGGTCAGGCAGGAGGTTTATTTCCTTAAAAATTTTTTTTTGCGCCTGACCTGTGGTGGCGCAGTGGATAAAGCGTCGACCTAGGAACACTGAGGTCACCAGTTCAAAACCCTGCACTGGTCTGGTCAAGGCACACATGAGAGTTGATGCTTCCAGCTCCTCCCCCCTTTCTCTCTTTCTCTCTCTCTCTCTCTCTCTCTCTCTCTCTGTCTCCTCTCTAAAATGAATAAAATAAAAATTTTTTTTTTTTTTGCAAATTATTTAGCTACTTTGTCCTTTTGATTTCTAACAAACTTCATTTCAACACTGTTGTTCAGAGAATACTTGGCTCGATTTCCCTAAGGCAGAGACCCTGTACACTCATGTTAGCATGAATTGCTGTCTGTAGTTTTAGTGACAGGCTTTCAACACATAATAAAATATTAAGGGATAAGGCATTGTGAACTGACACTTGATTTAGTTGGCTGGCTGTTATCCAAGTAGATGCAAATTATGGTTTCCCTGACAGGTGATAAGGCTTATAACATACTTTAAGGGCTGATATATCTTCTCTTTTTTCTTCTGAGGCCACAATAAAATACAAATTTTCACTCACACTTTGAATAAGACATACTACCCAGTACAGTATCATGCATAAAGTAAATGCTTAATACCAACTACCATAAAGTATAAAATCCTTTTTCTTTTCTTATTTTTTTTTTTTTAAGACAGAGAGAGAACCTGACCAGGCAGTGGCACAGTGGATAGAGCATTGGCCTGGGATGATGAGGATCCAGATTCGAAACCTAGAGGTTGCCGGCTTGAGCATGGTATCATCCAGCTTGCACCAGCTTGAGTGTGGGATCACAAACATGACTCCAGAGTCACTGGCTTGAGCCCAATGTTCCTGGCTTGAGCAAGGTGTCACTGGCTTGGCTGGAGCCTCTGGTCAAGGCACATATGAGAAAGTAATCAGTGAACTAAGGTGCTGCAACTATGAGCTGATGCTTCTCATCTCTCTCCCTTCCTGTCTGTCCCTTTTTCTCTCTCCCTAAAATAAATAAATAAATAAGAGAGAGAGAGAGAGAGAGAGAGAGAGAAAGAGAGAGAAAGAGAGAGAGGGAAAGAGGTGATAAGCATCAACTCATAGTTGTGTCATTTTAGTATTCATTGTGCATTGACTGGGGGACTTTAGCCTAGCCAGTGACCCCTTGCTTAAGCAAGCAACCTTCGGGCTCAAGCCAGAGACCTTGGGATCATGTTGATTATCTCACGCTCAAGCCAGATGAGCCTATGCTCAAGGTGGTGACTTCGGGGTTTCAAATCTGGGACCTCAGCATCTCAGGTCAATCCTCTATCCACTCTGCCACCACTGGCCAGGCAGAAAATCCTTTTTTTCTATATTTAAATATCTGGCCTGACCAGGTAGTGACGCAGCAGATAGAGCATCGAACAGGGACCTGAAGGACCCAGGTTCAAAACTCTGAGGTCGGGCCTAACCTGTGGTGGCGCAGTGGATAAAGCATCGACCTGGGAACACTGAGGTCGCCAGTTCAAAACCCTGCACTGGTCTGGTCAAGGCACATATGGGAGTTGATGCTTCCAGCTCCTCCCCCCTTTCTCTCTCTCTTTCTCTCTCTCTCTCTCTCACTCTGTGTCTCCTCTCTAAAATGAATAAAATAAAAATTAAAAAAAAAAACAAAAAAACTCTGAGGTCGCCAGTTGAGCCTGGGCTCATCTGGCTTGAGTGCAGGCTCATCAGCTTGAGCATGGGGTCGCTGGCTTGAGTGTGGGATCATAGACACGACCCCATGGTTGCTGGTCCGAGCCCAAAGGTCACTGGCTTGAGCCCAAGGTCACTGGTTTGAGCAAGGGGTCACTCACTCTGTTGTAGCCCGAGTCAAGGTATGTATGAGAAAATCAATGAACAACTAAGGTGCCACAATAAAGAATTGATACTTCTTATTTCTCTCCCTTCCTGTCTGTCTGTCCCTATCTGTCCCTCTCTCTTGACTCTGTCAAAATAAATAAATAAATAAATAAATAAAATCTCTATTTCCTTAAATTTGGGCCAACTTATATAACTTAATTTTAAATAGTAAGTCTCTCAGTACCCATTTCTATGTAATGCTGCAGTTAGAACAGGCAAGCTGGGGAAAACTCCTGGACACCATGGTTGACTACAATAGCAGTAGCAGAATGTAGGTTAACTGATATGATGAATACAGTTTAAAACCTGAATTTAAAAACCCACACCTAGTTTTTATGTTTTTATAAAATTTAGAACAATGTCATGCCAACTTATACACCAGGTTAACATATGTTCATAGAAATTATTTCCTTAAAGAGGATAAGGTTAGAACCATCATTTCTCACTAGGTGTCTTGTTTTGGATGTTTAAATCCTTAACAATCAAGTGGTATACCTCCACCAATGCCTCCTCAACAAATTAATAAGTCAACAATATGAAGCACCTATTGGATGTAATTAGGATTGGGGAGAAGATGCTCACACATCTCTCTCTACTCTTGACGCTGCTCTTTTTGACTGGCATACCTGAGCAAATGTCTGGCAATGGTGGATCTGTCCACAGTGACTCTGGAAGATGGCAACACCACAGGGTCAGACATCAGTGTGCTCATGATGGGATCCAGGAACTCATCACAGGCATCTGCAAAGGTCTCCTCTTCCTGTTGTTGGAGGTCTGCTAGAGACTGAGAACAGACACCTTGTAACTGAGGTGAACTCATAGGGCAGATGAATTCAAACTGCTCAATGACTATACCTTATTAGGTATATAACCTTAAAAAGTGTATATAGCCTGACCTGTGGTGGTGCAGTGGATAAAGCGTTGACCTGGAAACACTGAGGTCGCCAGTTCAAAACCCTGCTTTGGTCAAGGCACATATGGGAGTTGATGCTTCTAGCTCCTCCCCCCTTTCTCTCTCTCTCTCTCTCTCTCACTCTGTGTCTCCTCTCTAAAATAAATAAATAAAAAGAAATTTTAAAAAAGTGTATATAAAGGTAATAATCCTTTACAGTGACAATGACAATTCTCAACTTTATTTTCTAAACAAGCCAAGATGGGTATCATTGGAGCAAATTTAACATTCAGCCCCAATTTTAAAGTTAGTTTGGTTCAACTGCTAGCAGTCGTGACTAAAAATGGGTTGAAGTGTTAACAGGAAAAGAAATATATTACATACATCTTTCTGGCAACACTCCAGTTGTAAATGTCATAATTTAAAAAGGGAGGGAGCAGAGGGTTATTATTTGCATAATTACAGAGTCACTCATGCAGTCAGTCTGTGTATGAAAAGCAGTTTCTGGTTTTAGGTATCAACAGGTATAAGAATTATTTTTTATGTGTGTGTGTGTGTGTGTGTGTGTGTGTGTGTGTGTGAGAGAGAGAGAGAGAGAGAAAGAAAGTAGGGGGAGAAGCAGGAAGCCTCAACTCCCACATGTGCCTTGACTGGGCAAGCCCCAGGCTTTTAACCAGATACCTCAGCATTTCAGGTTGACACTTAATCCACTGCACCACCAGTGGTCAGGCCAAACAGGTATAATAATTTAAAAGTGGCTTCAACATTTGATTCTTTCATGACTCTACTTCTTCAGGGCCCCATCTGACTAAACTCTAGACGAAGATGAAGCTCAACTTAAAAATAAGAAACTCGCATGACCAGGCGGTGGCGCAGAGGATAGAGTGTTGGACTGGGCCGTGGAGAACCCAGGTTCGAAGCCCCAAGATCACCAGTTTGAGACCGGGCTCATCTGGTTTGAGCAAGGGGTCACTAGGTCTGCTGTAGCCCCCCAGTCAAGACAAATATGAGAAAGCAATCAATGAATAATTAAGGTGCTGCAATGAAAATTGATGCTTCTCATCTCTCTCTCTTCCTATCTGTCTGTCCCTATCTGTCCCTCTCTCTGTCTCTATCTCTGTCACACACACACAAAAAAGAAATAAGTAACTCAATAAAAGGGAAGACTAACACCAATAAGAAAGTTTTATAACAGACTCTGTGCCATGATTTCTCCCTTTCTTTTTATAATTGCTAATGGAGCTCTGTCATACTCCAGCCAAAGGGATTAGCTAAGTACAATACAGTATTTTATTCTTCAAAATGTATGGCTATTCCCACATAAGCCAACTACCAACCACAAATATATAGAGAACAGAGAAAAATCAATAAAAATCAGTGACTAAAAACTACTCATCATTTTTTTGTTAAGATTTTATTGATTTTTAGAGAGGAGAGAGAAAAAGGAGAGGTGGGGGAGTGGGAAGCATCAACTCAGTGTTAAAAACTACTCATCTTGAAATCTATTCTAAAGTTTCTTTTGTATTGACGTAGATTTTAAAATCTATTGATAACACTGAACAAAAATTTTCATAGAAATAGCCTACAAAAATCTGTACATTCTTCTCTTGTAACAGAAGCTTCTTAAATCAAGTTTTCTGTTCTCACCCTCCCATTGAAAAGAGTAGTATTACTACAGTAGTTCTAGTTATTGACTAACTTGGAAGAATCATGTTTATATTTTCTAAAGGCAATGATCCCCCCCACCCTCCAAGAAACAGGGTATAAAGCAAAACAGTTGAGTCAACAATGTGATTTTTATAGAACATGGTAAAAAATAAATTATTCTCCTTCTAACCTTGATTCTCTCTGCTAAGTTGCTAAAAGCCACAATCATATTCCCAGGCTTATTTATTTTCTTCAGGACTCGGACTGTCTGTGCAAAGAGAGTTGGGGAATAAGAACGTCCATCCTTGGGCACAGTGGCACAGAAATTCTCCTCATTCCTGGAAGGTCAGCATTGGAAAGAAACGGAGTATTAGAGGAGATAACAAATGGTTTGAAAAATGAGGGTCCCCATCAGTTAAATGCCTTGAATGTTCTTTTGAGTTAAAAAGATTTCTTCTAATTTTTAGGAAGGAAGTCTATCAAGTATTCTGTGGCCTTAAAAGAATACTGCTGTTCCAAACAATGGTACAACCAGCAAAGTTTATCTCTTGCACAAATCAAGGCAGAATGTTGGAAATTCTAAACAATGTCCCACTAGTCATACCAAAATCTCATTTAAAACTATACAAGATTCTTTCATCAACCAACTAAAAAAGAACCATTTCTTTTCTATTTCCACATAATTACCAACCAGTCATTCCATTATCAAAACTCCAAATTAAATCATTAGCACCCCCTCTTCCTTGCCCAATTTAAAGCTCAGGTACCCAAGATTTAAGTAGATAGTGCAGATATCTGATACAAGTTGCTGGGGTTTGAAGTCAAATTCACTGAAGTCCTTGACTTTTAAGGCCCCCATCTTGGGGCCAACCAGGTGCTGCAGGAAGTAGTTCAGCATGGAGATGATACGCTCAGCCAAGAAAGGATGCACAAAGAGTGACTTGATCTCTGGAAAAAAAGCCAGTCTGTGAAAACTCAACCCATTAGCCATCTTTTACTTATGCCTTAGAGTTTTGATTCAAGACTTACGGGGACTACTATTTTTCATAATTATGTAATATATTTTCATTGCAGTAACATTAGAAAATATAGACAAGCAAAAGCAAACAAAAAAACAAAAACTACACCCACAAATAAACACTTAACATCTTGTTACTACAGCTGACCCTTGAACAGAAGTTTGAAATGTGTGGGTGCAGTTATATGCATATTTTTTCAATAAATAATGTGAATGTATTTTTATCTTCCTTATGGTTTCATTTTCTTCTCTTACTAGGAGGCGGTGAGGCAAAGAGACAGACTCCTGCATGTGCCCCGACTGGGATCCACTTGGCAAGCCCCCACAGGGTGATACTCTGCTCATCTGGGGCCACTGCTCTACTGCTTAGCAACTGAACTATGTCAGCACCTGAGGCAAAGACATGAAGCTATCCTCAGTACCCGGGGCCAACTTGATTGAACCAAGCTATTGCTGCAGGAGGCAAAGACAGAGAGGGAGAAAAAGGGGAGAGGTAGAGAAGCAGATGGTCGCTTCTCTTGTGTGCCCTGATTGGGAATTGAACCGGGACTTCCACACGCTGGGCCGACGCTCTACCGCTGAGCCAACCAGCCAGGGCCCTTATGGTTTTCTTAATAACATTCTCTTTAGCTTCCTTTATTGTAAGAATACAGTATATAACACTGGGAAACAAAATTTTTGTTGCATCCACAAAAACACTTGTTCTTACCTAATTTGAGTGTGCTGATCTCAAATCTGACATTAGTTTTTTTCTGTAAGCTATAGTTTTTTTGCAATTCAAGGTTTTAGGTTTTCATCTTATTATAAAATTTTCAACATTTAGTTTAACATAATGAAGTAGAATGTCTTCTTGGGCATCATCTTTGTGAAAATATAATAATTTATATAATGCAGTAAATACACTAAAAATATGATTGCATCAGAATTTGTCTACAATTTCAAAATAGAACATATTAAAACACATATATTAATCATAAAATTTGCGCAAAACTTATTTAAATTCTATTCAGGCAAAAATTTGCATTTTTAGCTCTTGTGTGTGTGTACTTGTTGAGGACAATCTCGTTTGATGCTCCAACAGTAGTCTACCCATCACTTACAGCTTCAAGACTTTTGGGAAACTTATTAAGGTGACTGTTCAGGAAGTGAATCTTAACGCTCATGTTATATCCAGTGTCGCGGAAAGCCAACAGCATCCTTTGAACCAGAAGTTCATAGTTTTCTGCTTTTTTGTTGCCAAGGAAGTTCTTTGTAACTGCCAAAAAAGACTGCCATGCTGCTTTCTCCTTATTTATCTTCCTGGCAAATTCTTCATCACATCTGAGGGATCAAATTTGAGGTCCATCGAATACACCTGCTTTTATATTCTCGAAAGACAAGGCAGGAAAAGCAGAAAGAATATGTTGAAAGCATTTACTTTCTCTATTCAAAGCCTGAAAAAACTGCTTCATTAAGCCAAGTTTGATGTGAAGTAGGGGAAAAATGATCCTGTCTCGATTAACTACAGGTTCATTCACAATATTGTGCATCCCTACTTCCAGAGCTTCACGTTTCGGCCACTTTTTTTTTTTACAGGGACAGAGAGAAAGTCAGAGAGAGAAACAGATAGGAACAAACAGAAACAAGAGAGAGATGAGAAGCATCAATCATCAGTTTTTCGTTGTGACACCTTAGTTGTTCATTGATTGCTTTTTTTTTTTTTTACAGGGACAGAGAAAGAGTCACAGAGAGGGATAGATAGGGACAGACAGGAACGAAGAGAGGTGAGAAGCATCAATCATTAGTTTTTCATTGCTGTCGCAACACCTTAGTTGTTCATTGATTGCTTTCTCACATGTGCCTTGACCACAGGCCTTCAGCAGACCGAGCAACCACTTGCTGGAGCCAGCGACCTTGGATCCAAGCTGACGAGCTCTTTGCTCAAGCCAGATGGGCCCGTGCTCAAACTGGCAAGCTCGGGGTATCAAACATGGGTCTTCCGCATCCCAGTCTGACGCTCTATCCACTGCGCCACCGCGTGGTCAGGTGATTGCTTTCTCATATGTGCCTTGACCGTGGGCCTTCAGCAGACTGAGTAACCCCTTGCTTGAGCCAGCGACCTTGGATTCCAGCTGGTGAGTATTTTGGTCAAGCCAGATAGGCCCTTACTCAAGCTGGTGACCTCGGGGTCTCGAACCTGGGTCCTCCGCATCCCAGTCCAAGGCTCTATCCACTGCACCAACGCCTCGTCAGGCGTGGCCACTCCTTCTGTGTCCAGTGTTTCCCCCGAGCTCGGCTGTCCCACAAACACAGAAAGCAAGGATACTTCGAGAAACCTCTCTGTTGTCCTAGCAGGAAATTGACCATTTTAAGATCCACACAAATGATCCAGTTATGCTCCTCATACTTCAGAAAGTCAAGGACAATTTTTATGTCATTATCATCTTCTCGCAGATGAGTTGAATAACCAATTGGAACTGCTGCATAAACATTACCGTTATGTAGGAGAACACATTTCAGACTCTGTTTAGAGCTGTCAAGAAATAGCCGCCATTCTGCTGGACTGTACGTGGTAACACCTAGCTGGCTGAGAAGACTACTGATATCATGACAGTAAATGAAGTGTTTGTCTTTGGCAGAAAAGTCCACAAAAATTTGTTCACGCTTCCTGAAATGGGACACTTTAGCTGACCGGTGAAGTACATTCTTTTCCTGAAACCTGGAGGCTAGTAACTCAGCTGCTTTCTCTGATAGGCCCAAATCTCTTACTAAGCCATTCAATTCGGGTTGGCTAAACTGCTGAGGGGTTAATGACTGCTTGGCATCAGAAAAAGACCCTTTAGATTCTACAACTATTTCCTCATGCATCTTATCAAAATACACTTGATCACCATGCTCACTTTCTTCATCCTTAGAAGAAATAAAACCATTAAAAACTGGAACCAGGAGTGTCTCAGAGTGTGGGATAGGTCGTATTGCTGAAGGAATATTAGGATATGTGATCATATGCCATGTTTTCTTGCCGATGCCCTTTGTATGGATCAGACAGAAATAACAGTCACTGCTGTGGTCCTTACATTCAGGCCAAACCACAGGAATACAAAAAGGCATTCCTTTGCATTTTCCTTTTGTTCAGTCACAAAGCATTTCCTTACAATTATGACACACAATATGAGGAGCCCAATTCTTGTCTTGTTTGCCAAGGGGAACTTGAAAATAGGCAACATATCCATGTGTCACCAATTATGAAATATTGCGTCTTTGACGTTGAAGTGTGTAATGGCCACATATATAACAGAAGGTGTCAGGAATATTCTAACATTTATGCCTACTCGAAGAAGCCATGATTCAATCTTAAAACAAGGTAAGAGGGTGTTTTTATTAGATAATATTTTACATTTAAAAACAACTACAATGATGTAAAAAGTGATGTTTGTAAAACATTAATTGCCTTGTGGGTATGTTCAATCCAAGAGTTGTTGCCCTTTAACTCCAATTTAAAAACCAATGCATGCCATTAACTGTAACAAAAAGAAATTAAAATTGCATAAAAACTAGGGCATGCACCAATAAACGGATTTCAGATTTGGAATCAGTGATGCAGAAATATATAGAAACAGTTCTAAAACCTCATGCAACAGAAAATAAAATAAAAATTGTTCCCCAGTGATAGGATACCGACTACATTCCCTACACTGTACTCTACATCCCCATGACTATTCTATAACTACCACTTTTACTTCTTAATCCCATCACCTTTTTCACTCATCCTCTCAAACTCCCCCTCCTATCTGGGACCCATCAAAATGTTCTCTGTATGTGAGTCTGTTTCTGTTCTGCTTGTTCATTTATTTTTTTAGATTTAATTGTTGACAGGTATTTATTGCCATTTTATTGGTCATATTTTTTACCTTTTTTTTTTTCTCTTCTTAAAGAAGACCCTTTAACATTTCATGTAATATTAGTTTGGTGGTGATGAACTCCTTTAGCTTTTCCTTGTCTGGGAAGCTCTTTATATGTCTTTCAATTCTAAATGATAGCTCTGCTGGGGAAAGTAATCTTTGTTGTAGGTCCTTGCTTTCCAATACAGTAAATATTTTGTGCTAGTCTCTTCTGGCCTGCAAAATTTCTGTTGAGAAATCAGCTGATGTTCTTATGGGAGCTCACTTTAGGTAATGAACTGCTTTTCTCTTGCTGTTTTTAGATTCTTTTTTTATCTTTAACCATTTGTTTTTAATTATGACTATTCTTGGTGTGGGTCTCTTTGGGTTCATCATATTTGGTACTCTTTGTGCTTCCTAGACTTACTTGTACATATATTTGCTTCACTGGCTTAGGGAAATTTACTTAGGTTTTCAATTTCTTGTTCTCTATCTATTCCTTCTGGCACCCCCCGTGATGTGAATGTTGGTATGCTGGAAGTTGTCTAGAGGCCCCTTACACTATCCTAATTTTTTTTTCTTTTGCTGTTCTGAATGGGTGATTTTTGCTTCCTTATATTCTAAATCGCTGTTTTGATTCTTGGTCGATGCATTTTTGGAGGGAAAGTAGTGCTTTGTGTCCTTACCTGATGTCAGAAAGGCAAGGGTACCGATTGTTTCATTGGACATAATGTTATGGAAACGTGCCAGCTGTCCAAACATCTGTAGGCCAGCCTCCTTCTCTCGGCGGGCTTCTGGTGTCAGAGTGTCCCATTCACCTCGGTCTTTCTCAATCTGTTGGATCTTTATCTTGCTCAAATACTATAGAAACCAGAGGTGGAATATATCAGAAAAGAAACTGCAGTTGAAGGCAAGATGGTATTTCAGAGGTCTTATTTAAAATTGAGTCCACTAGCTGGGAAAATCAGGGACTACATAAGAGACATGAGGCTTAATTTCCCATCATAGGTTTATGGACAAAAAGGAAAAGAAAAAGAAATTGTGGTTCCATATAGCTTGTTTCAGCCTAGTCAGACTTATTAGTAATTTCCCTAGAAATAGAAAGGAGGATAAATAATGTAGTATGTGAAATCCAGGCAAGAACAAACAGGCTACAGTGAAAGAAAGGATGAAACCTTCAATAAAGATAAAAACAAACGAACAAAAAACAAAACCCATAAAACTATTTATCAAAGAACAAAGCTTTATCAAACATGTAAGACATTTGGAAGGAGAACCGTATTTGAAACCTGCTCCCTTGCTGCTGCAGCAAATGTGCTGAACTTACAGTTCCACAAAAATGCCATCAGTGTCATTTTTTGTATGATGCAGCTCTTGCTTAGAAGGGTCTGTTTGTTACTCAGTTTATTCTTGTTTTCTAAGAAAACCTATCTAAAGCCTTGTAGAATTATGAGAAAAGAAGGAAACTTTTTTTACAGACACAAGTTGCTAGCATACTGCTCATCAGTATGAGGAGCTCATGGCTACCCAACCGGCCACCCTCATGTTTTGCTGCTCCATCTCCCTTTGGGTCACTGCCCTATTTTATAACTGTGGCAGATGTGTAACATTTTTACAGGAGCAATAGGCATCTCCACAGGGACAGTAAAGGGAAAAAGCTCAGAGGCACTCAGCTGTACACTTTGTGAAACTTGTGTTTCATATATAGATACAGATTTGAAAGGCAGTGGAGAGATGAAGAAAGTGATGACTTAGTCTTTATATAAAAAAATAACCCAAACCAGAGACTTTTTTCCTAAGCAGTGATGTAAATATCTGACTCTTTCGGGAAAGAGGGATAAGAACTACTATATTGCCTTAGTGAACCACTGTTACTAATGCATGGGGATAGAAAAGGTTGACAGTCCTGATGAAACGCAAGATCCTGATTTCTTCTGTAACACTGGCCTAATTAGTTCTGCCTGTGTACCTTAGTTTGGTCTCACCACACTTTCTTTACTATATCCTGTGCCAAAGTATCATCCTAGCTTGAGGTTTCCATGGGCCTTGACCTTAGTCACGTGATGACGAATCTATGGCACGCGTGTCAGCACTGACACATGTAGCCATTTCCGATGACATGCGGCCGCATACCAGAGAAGTATGGGGCCGCAGGTCGAGAAGAACATTTCATCCTCGGCTCCTGCATGGCCAGGTGCAGTAGCCGAAGATAAAACATTTGCTGTAGTGTAGACACTCTGTGCCGGAGGTCTGTAGGCCAAAACAACAGAACTCCGGCACAGAGTGTCTAGTTCTGGGACTTCCAGTTAGGCCGTTTTTCTCCAAGTGACACACCACCCAAATTATGCTCGTTTTTTTGGCAAATTTTGACACACCAAGCTCAAAAGATTGCCCATCACTGCCTTAGTCTCTAATGGAACAATATTTCCCAAAGTCTGTAATGGCAAGGTTGGCAGTATAGTACTTGCAAATTTTTGGTGTCTTAAGACTGGTAGTAGAAGCATGAAAATTGCTATGGTTAAAAGGTAAAACAGGTTCTGGCCATGATTTGATGGTATAGGAGCAGTTAATCTTTTTTTTTTTTTTTTTCTTTTTTTACCTGTATGGCTTCATCCAAAAGGAAGATGGCATCATTCATCAGCAGGTTAAGGAAGCGGAGAAAAAGTGGGGGATTCATAGCTTCTAAATTCTTAGAGGCATAGTCAGCCAAATCCTGTAAGTTCCAGTCCAAGAGAATGCCATTTTAGTACTGAACCACAACTTACTGGGGCTTATCTGAAGCAAGACTCAGACAGCTCAGTTTTGGTTTCTGTGAAAACTTTCTCACCTTAATGCTCTCTTGATAAGTATCTGTTCCCCACATGTACCTTAGAATGGGATACATGGGACGACGGTAATTAAACTTCTGTTCAAACTGATGGGGATCTCCTGGAGTAAGGTAAGAGCAAAATACCAGCAAAGGTGGTGCTATTAGAAGAAGAATAAGAGCTTAAGCCTATGTATAGCCATTTCCCTTTATTCTAAGCATGTGCAGGCTACTGACAATATCTGACTTGGGAGTTTATAAAGTAAAGGCCTAAGGTTTTAGACAAGTATTTGCTTATTTCCCTACTGAGAGAACAAAAGGATACCTTACACAGAAAAGGACAAGGACCAAGCTATACAATAAAAACCAAAGGAAACAAATGCTTCCACATCAAATGTAGAGTATTTATCAGACTTTGAATGAGGCCTCTGGAACTGGCCACTATGGCAGTGAAGGAAGGCCATGTGCATATTGTTAAATAATCCCACATTCTTGATAGATAACAAGCCAACTGTATAGCTGACTTTCTTTTCTTTTCTTTTTTTTTTTTTAAAGAGACTCACTTTATTTATTTTTTACAGGGACAGAGAGAGAGAGTCAGAGAGAGGGATAGACAGGGACCGACAGACAAGAACGGAGAGAGGTGAGAAGCATCAATCATTAGTTTTTCGTTGCCGTTGCGACACCATAGTTGTTCATTGATTGCTTTCTCACATGTGCCTTGACTGCGGGCCTTCAGCAGACCAAGCAACCCCTTGCTGGAGCCAGCGACCTTGATCCCACTACTTTGGCATATTGGGATGACACTCTCACCAACTGAGCTACCTGGACAGGGCTCAATTGGTTCTTAATTACTCTATAAAATCAAGTCAGCTAAAAAGCTTAGGCTTATATTGCTTTTGACATACCAAAGGTACCACTAGAGCACTAAGGTTGGGTCATATAATAAAGGGAGAGCACATGATATGGAGTTAGAATACCTAGGTTTTCCTTCTGTTCCACTTAATGCAAGTCCCTTAACCTTTTGCAACTTCCATTTCCTCAAAAATAAGACAGAAATATAATACATCCTCTACCATTACAACCAGGTTGTAATGATCATATAATGAGATAATTGCAGTAATTTATTGTGCAACTTATATACTATGAAGTTTTACATGCACTTTTTTCTCCCTTATCACTTCAACCCATTTTGCACATGAGAAAAAACCAAGGCTCAGGAGATTAAGTGAAGAAAAATCCAAATATGGAAAAGCAGTCAATAAAATGTTTCTTTATAAAGTATATGATTATCTAACCACTATGCTATATACCTGAAACTAATATAAAATAATATTAACTATAAACTGTAATTGAAAAAAAAAAAGTATTGTATTTGTCATTAGAGGGTAGGACATCCCCTTTAAAAGGGGGTCTTAAAACACTGCTTAACATCCTGTTTACTGGTTGAGATGGGGTACTGTTTACTCAAACATAGCATCTCAGGGTTAGATCTCAAAAGGCCGAGAGAAAGGGAATGTTACCTGCTGTTATATATTTTTTAATCTTTTATTATTTATTAATTAGCAAGAGAGGAAAGGAAGGAGAGGTGGGGGAGAGAGAGAGAGAGAGACAGGAACATTAATCTGTTCTTGTATGTTCCCTGATAGGGGATCGAACTGGCAACCTCTGTGCTTCGGGATGATGCTGTAACCAACTGAGCTAGCTAGCCAGCCAGGGCCTTGCTGTTATTCTTATTCTAACGATTAGACTGTTACAGAATTAGACAGTCCTGATAATAAAAGAATATCTCTACAGGCACATTGTCTTATTATCTACTATTCTGCAGTTTTGTTTTTTTTACAGGGTCAGAGAGAGAGAGCGAGGGATAGATAGGGATAGACAGACAGGAATGGAGAGAGATGAGAAGCATCAATCCTTAGTTTTTCGTTGCCGTTGCGACACCTTAGTTGTTCATTGATTGCTTTCTCACATGTGCCTTGACCGCAGGCCTTCAGCAGACTGAGCCACCCCTTGCTGGAGCCAGCTACCTTGGGTCCAAGCTGGCGAGCTTTTTGCTCAAGCCAGATGGGCCCACACTCAAGCTGGCGAGCTCGGGGTCTCGAACCTGGGTCTTCCGCATCCCAGTCCGACGCTCTATCCACTGCGCCACCGCCTGGTCAGGCTATTCTGCAGTTTTGAGGCAGAGAAAATAAAGACTCAGATTTTAACTGGAAAGCCTAATTTGTTTTTAGTATGATCTGATCCAGAAATATAATAAAGTTGATAAGAACACTTTTTTTTAAAGCGAGACATCTGTTTTCCACTTAGTTGTATGACAAATAATTTAATCTTTTTGCGAATCCATGTCCTCATATGTAAAATGATGATAATACAGTAAAACTTTCCAGATGGTGACAAATTAATGAAACAATGTAAAAAAAAGCACTTAATACTAGAGTTGGCACAGAGTAGGAATTCAATGATGACTGATGACATTTTTCTGATATTCAAATACTGATCAAGCTTTGCAATTGTACAAGCCTCAGCTTTTCAGTTCTAGACTGCTTTACCTGTAAACTCAATGTCCACAAAAACCTTGATTAGAGCTTCTGCAAGGTGGGCTGCATAGGGAAAGTTGCAGAACACACGTTTCCGGTGGAACACACTGGATACCAAGGGATTTGGAGTCTGATCCAGGTGAGGCATCACTGCTTCCAACACCTCAGCCAGTTTGGCTCTTAGGTGGGGATTCTTCATCCTGTAAATAGGGCACAAAGCAAGCTGAGCTGGTAATTTTTGTTTTTTCTTTTTAAGATTTTATTTATTTGATGGTAACAACAAAGACTGTGGTTTAGTACTTAAACCTGAAGTTCACGGTGACCCTTCTGTCCAGGCAGAGTAACTAAAGACAGATAAGCATCTGCAAAGAAAACTAAGAGACTAGGACAAGGAGGCAGTGAGAGCCTGGCAACTGCAAGCTGGAACGCATGCTTGTATTTCAGCTAGGGCTTTCCTTATTGACTTCAACCAAGTTTTATTCTCTACTTAAATACAAAAAGTCAGCCAGCATAATAAAACCACATTTTCCAGAAGAAGTATTAAACATAATACATTCAGAATCACTGATTGTTTTTCATCCTTTTTTTCCTTGAATGTGTGTTTGTCTCTTGTGTTTCTTCTTTTATGCCAGTTAAGGGCTGTTTGAAAACTATTTTATAATCTTCATCATCATCTATTTTAGCCACTTGATTTTTTTAAAAAAATTATTAATTTTAGAGAGAGAGAAGCATTCACTTGTTCCACTTTAGCTGTGCATTCATTGGTAGCTTCAAGTATGCGCCTTAACCAGAGATCGAACCTGCAACCTTGGTGTTTCAGGACGATGCTCTAACCAACTGAGCTAACTGATCAGGACTTCAGATTTTTGTTTTATAAAAAATACACTGTGGCCCTGGCCGGTTGGTTCAGTGGTAGAGCATTGGCCCAGTGTGTGGAAGTCCCAGGTTCAATTCTTGGCCAGGGCACACAGAAGAAGTGCCCATCTGCTTCTCCACCCCTCTCCCTCTCCTTTCTCTCTCTCACTCTTCCCCTCCCACAGCCCAGGCTCCACTGGAGCAAAGTTGGCCCAGGCACTGAGGATGGCTCCATGGTCTCTGCCTCAGGCGCTAAAATGGCTTTAGTTATAATGGAGCATCGCCTCCTAGTGGGCATGCCGGGTAGATCTTGGTCTGGCACATGTGGGAGTCTTTTCTCTCTGCCTTACTGCTTCTCATTTCAGAAAAATACAAAAAAAAAAGTACAATGTGCAGTAATTTAACTGACATTTAAATTCAGTAAACTGAAAACGTTTATTGCTTTTCAGGTAAGTGTTCACTCTCTTTAGTCTTATGCTCAGTACCTTCATATTTATATCCATGTATAACAATAATTTTTTATGAGAGAGATTACCTGAAGTGGTTAAATCCTTATAAGATTTCCTCATGTAGGCCTTGGCCAGGCAGCTCAGTTGGGTAGAGCACTGTCCCGATATACCAAGGTTATGGGTTTGATCCCTAGTCAGAACAAAACAAATCAATGTTTCTCTCTCCCTATCTCTCTCTCTCTAGTCAATAGAAATAAATGGCAAAAAAATAATAATGATAACATTGAGAAAAAAATAATCTTAAAAGAAAGAAGTCTCACCAGGTGGTGGAGAAGTGGATAGAATGTCGACCTGGGACATTGAGGGCTTGAGTGTGGGCTCACCAGCTTGGAGGTGGGATCACAGACATGACCACATGGTCACTGACTTGAGCCCAAGGTTGCTGGCTTGAGCAAGGGGTCAGTGGCTCAGCTGGAGGTGCCCCCCACCCCCAGCCCCTGGGCAAGGCACATATGAGAAAGCAATCAATGCACTAAGGTGCCGCAACTACAAACTGATGCTTCTCATATCTCTCCCTTCCTGGCTGTCTCTGTCTCTTGCTAAAATAAATAAATAAACAAATAAAGAACAAGAAATTAATTAAAAAATAAATTTCCTCATGTGAAACTTTCTCACTTCATAGTTAGCCAGTTCAGATTTTCATTTCTCCAAAGACACTGGTATACACACTGGTGTGGCCCCTCCCGTTTCCTCAAGGGTGTTAGGGGTGATTGAAACCTGTTTTTTTTTTCCTTAGGTAAAGCTTGGCTATTTGTAGATTCCAAAGAACAGCGTTTGAAGCATTGCTTTTTAAAATTTGTATGTAAAATCAATGAAGGAAAATTACAATCAATTCTTTTCTAAGCTAATCTCTTACTAAATAACTTTTTAAATTGCTTCTCCATCTGTAGCTTCTGAAGAAGGGTCCAGTTCAGATTCTATTGTTTGACTACTGGATATATATATATATATGTGTGTGTGTGTGTGTGTTTATTTTATTTATTTTAGAGAGAGGGAGGAAAGAGAGACAGGAACATCAATTTGTTTCTGTATGTGCCCTGACTGGGGATTGAACCAGCAACCTCTGTGCTTCAGGATGATGCTCTAACCAACTGAGCTATCCAGTCAGGGCTGGATATGTTTTCTTAAATGGAATATGCCACTCTCTAAATTAAAGTTTTTAGGTACTTTCTCCGGTGGCATAAAATGACGTAAGAGTCTTCACCAAAAAGGTAGTTGTTCACTGTTTAAGCAACTATCTTGGCAGCTTCTTCAAAGTCAACCTCCCCGAAGGCCTAGTCTTTACTACTTCCAGTGTCTTCACTTTTGGACAGTCTGAATCTTGTAACAGTGCCAGACTGGGAGAGAAATGCTTGGACCTGGGTTTCATAAAGTGCTGGAGGTTGGTGGCCTGCATGGATTATTACTCCAGGTGTTTTTTTCCCTTGCTTTTGTTGTTTGTTTGCATGCCAGCAAACCTACCTCCACTACCTGCTTCTGAAACGTGGCCTCCTCCTGTGGGTTCAGGGACAGGGGTGGCTTGGCCGGACATACAAACACTACCATGCTGAGAGCCTCTAAGCAGAGGAATCAAATTTTTTTTATATATATATATATTTTTATTTTATTCATTTTAGAGAGGAGACACAGAGTGAGAGAGAAAGAGAGAGAAAGAGAGAGAAAGGGGGGAGGAGCTGGAAGCTCAACTCCCACATGTGCCTTGACCAGACCAGTGCAGGGTTTTGAACTGGCGACCTCAGTGTTCCCAGGTCGACGCTTTATCCACTGCGCCACCACAGGTCAGGCAGGAATCAAATTTTTATGACTACTCTCCTCACAGGAGCCAAAACATCCTAGAGTCCCGCCGTGGCAGGGAACACCCTATACTACCACAGAGGGGGCAATGCCCTATGCCAGAGCCTTTGGGGGAAACAGGACTTCGCAGTTTTAAGTCTGTCAGCTTCTGGGGGATAATTCATGAGCTACCATTCAACTTTTGAGGTCACAGCTTACCATATACGAGGGTGAGTACTTAAGTTTGTATTTAATGTTTAGCCATTCTAGGTACTTCTCTATGATAATGCATTCTTTACTGCTTACTATTCTCTGACTGTTTATTTGGAATGAACCTGCCTTTCTAAGCTTTCTAAAAGCAAAGACCAGGGTATAGTTATTCTATATTACCATGTGTGCCTGATAAATACTTGCTGACTTATGTTTTCTCATGAGGTCTGCTCAGATCAGGGAAGGGTTGGCTTTCACCTACTTCTCACTGACATGGCTCCACGGACTGTGGAGCATTCTCTTCTTTGTGTAGCAAATCTTCATTTATGTACACATTGTCTCCTTTGGCCTAGGCACCAAAAAAATCAGAGAAGCATCTCTACAGGTTAGCATCTTCCTTTGGAAAAGAGGACTACAAGTTATAAAGGAGAAAAACTTGAGATCAGAAAGCATTTACCTAAGTTTAATGCTCACCCAACTCGGGATTTCAAAGGCAAACTGTATCTTAACATTACTAAAAGATCATTAGTACCTGGCTGCCACTGGCGAGGTTTCTGCATTAAGGTAACTATTTTAACCAGGGAACAGCAGTGGAATTCCTATCAGGTACCATATATGCAAGTTCAGATTCTCTGTGGGCAAAGGCTTTTGCCTCTCTAGAATGGGATTGTTTGGCTACCCATCAGAATGGGCAGGTGATCCATTAATGTTAATACAACTTCTGAAGGCAACCCCTTATAAGGCAGACTTGTTTATTTCTTGGTTTACAAGTCTTCTTTTGCAGCTCTAAACAGTGACCGCCAAACTTTCAGCACTTCACCTTTCTATGCTTCCAGTGAAGATGGTGATAAAGTGAAGGACATGTTCTAGGGAATTGGCTGACGTCTCTAAGATGTCATCGGCAAAGCGGCGGAGAAAAATGAGGAAATCACCCAGGTTATCTGCAAAAAATTCTGGAAGAAAATTCATTGGGATTAGCCAAATATCTGACTCTCTGTACATACAAATTCTATATTGTACTTAATGAAGGTTAACAAAACCCAAATGTCTTGCAGATATTAGGAATGGTGATAAGTTAACAAAATAAATGTAGACTCTCCCTTAAATGTGTCAATTTTAATTTTTAAAAATTCATTTTAGAAGGAGACAGAGTAAGACGGGGGGAGGAGCAGGAAGCATTAACTCCCATGTGTGCTTTGACCAGGCAAGCCCAGGGTTTTGAACTGGCCACCTCAGTGTTCCATGTCGAGCTTTATCTACTAAATCACCACAGGTCAGGCTCATTTTAATTTTTATTCAAGTAAATATAAGAGCAGTAGAGACACAAAAATATTAACATATCAGTACAGTTTAAGAAAGTATACTGTGATATATTTTCACACTCAAGGTTAACCTTTAGGTGTATGAAGAATTTTGAATGAAGATTCATTAGAGGTGACTATTGTCACCAGTCTCCAGATGGTCCCTGACTCCTGGTATTCCTGCCCTTGTATGTCCCCTCCTACTCTTCCAGGATAGAAGATACACCCTGAGGCATACAGAAATAATGGTATGTCATTTCCATGACTAGGTTATATAAACCAACAGCTTCCATTTTGGTCACTTGCTCTGGGGGAAGCCAACGACCATGTCATGAGTCTTTCTCTCCCATATCTCTCATATCTCTGTGTGATCTGAAAAATAAGTCAGCAAACAACTGACGTCTGCCAACAACCACATGACTAGGCTTGGGCTTGTGAGCAGTTCCTTCAGCCCAGGTTTAGTCTTCACATTCCTATGGTCCTGGGTGACAACTTGGCTGCAACGTCACGAGATACCCAGAGTCAGAACGATGCAGCAAAGCTGCTCCAGAATTCCTGACACCACAGAAACTGTGTGAGATAATGGTTGTTTTAAAGTTCTATGATTTGGGGTAATCTGTTAGTTAACAATAGATGACCAATACAGTTTTCAAGAACAGATAAGCTGAGCCTGACCAGGTGGTGGCACAGTGGATAGAGCATTGGACTAGGATGCAGAAGACTCAGGCTCAAAACCCCAAAGTTGCTGGATTGAGCACAGGCTCATCTGGCTTGAGCGCATAGCTGCTGGCTGTGTGGGATCATAGACATGACCCTGTGACTGCAGGTCGCTGGTTTGAGCAAGGTGTCACTCACCTTTTAAAGTCTGCTGTAGCCCCCCCACCCAACCCCCCCCTGGCAAGGCACATATGAGAAAGCAATCAATGAGCAACTAAGGAGCCACAATGAAGAATTGATGCTTCCTGTCTGTCACTATCTGTCCTTCTCTTTGTCTCTGTCACACACACACACACACACACACACACACACATGAACATATAAGCTTGATTTTTTTAAGCAAGAGGAGGGAAGATAGTGAGACAGACTCCTTCATGCACCCTGGCCAGGATCCACCCAGCAACGCCATCTGGGGCTGATGCTTGAGTACTGAGCTATTCTTAGCACTTGACGCTGATGCGCTCTAACAGAGCCATCCTCAGCACTCAGGGCCATGCTTGAACCAACTGAGCCACAGGTTGTGGGAAAAGAAGAGGGAGAGAGGGGAGATGGCTGCTTCTCCTGTGTGACCTGACCTGAAATCAAACCCAGGACATCCATATTCTGGGCTGATGCTCTATCTACTGAGCCACCAGCCAGGGTCCATATAATCTGATTTCGATGGACAATACCTGCCAACCACTGACCAACATACATAACACATATAATCTCCCTCTGGTTTAACAAATAGATAATTTTTTTCCCTTAAGGAAGAGCACAGGGAGAGTCAGGAGAAATTTCCACGTTGAACAGCAAACAATATTAATGATAGAAACTAACAGCTCTGAAAATCCTGACTGCCCTTAGTCCTTTAAGATGATTTTCTGACACGCAAGCAGTGAAGACACAAAGTTGAGCACAAAGCTATCAATTCCTCTATACTTTCACCAGTAAATATTATCTGCAAGTATGAGTAGTTTGTTAAAAAAGAGTTGGACGAATAACTAAGGAAGGGTATTTTGAGGATTAAACTTCCAAAGTGACCCAGTGAAACTCAGATGGCTATAAACAGGAAGTTCCCGAGGGAGAGTCTGCTTACCTGGCACATAAGCCAAAGAGTTGTAGCCATCAGGCAGAGGAAAAGTTAGCTCTATTGGCTGTGAGCCCTCATTGCCTATGGCTAGTTGAACTAGTAGAACAGCCATGGACACCTGCAAATTTAGGCAGTTTTGTAGCATCTGTGGTTCAGTCATGGCCGTCTTGGTAGAAAGATAGATGGTCATTAGTCGTTCAAACTGCTCACGAAGGTTGTCAGCCGCAGGGCTAGAACTTTGTTGAGCATCCCGCCAGGCTACCTGTAGCCGATGAAGATTTTGGTTGATTTTTACCATCTGATCATGCAACCTGCCCCCAGGAAAGAAGAAGAAACTGGGTCAGGAGTCACCTATAAGAATAGTATAGTAGAGGCCATTCTAGAAATACAAACCCTCATTTATTTATTCTAGTGTCTCTTTTAGGATACAGAGAGCTGCAATTATGATGACACAGAAGGTACTAACGAAAGTTACTGACAAAACAGTGAGGTAAAGGGTATAGCATTGGAAAAATGTTACCAAGTATTCAACATAACTAAGGTAATTAAAAATATTTAGCAGCTTCCAAAGAACAGTAGCTTGGTCAAGCAGAGTGTAGATTGAGCTGTTATAATGTAAAATAAATAATTATTAAGCAAAATACAAGAAGCCCAGCAGGAGATTATGACAACACACCAGTGCTATGACTACTCAGATGTGGTTATTGTATTCCCCATGTATATGACACACTTTAATTTTGGGGCCCAAAATTTGGGGGAAAAAAAAGTATTACATAAAGTTATTGAATTCAAGTTTTATTAATCATAAAATTCATACAACTCCTCGTCACTGTCAAAACTCCCCATCCATTTGCTTGTCCTCATCTATGTCTGAAAACAAATCAGTCTTCATATATTGCCTTGTCCTCAGTTCCATCTATGGCATTTGAAATGCCACACTTCTTAAATGACTTGACAACGATATCAATCTTGATTTTATCCCAAGATCTTCTCACCCAGGGACAAACTTCTCCTATAGTTGGCTTCTTCACTCTTCCTGCTGGTGTCAAATTGTCCCCAGAAGACTTTATCCATTGGTTCCATTCGTCTTTCATGGCAGCTTTGAAGGGTTTATTAATGCTGACATCAAGTGGTTGGAGCTGGGATGTCAAGCCTTCAGGTACGACAAGTTTTGTTTTTTGCTCTGCAGCAATCTTCTTTGTGTTTTTTGTTATGTGTGCCCTGAACTGATCAAACATCAATACAGCAGCTTTGCGTAAGAGCCCACCTGGTCTCCTCCAAACTTTCTCAAACCAGATCTTCATCCCATCCTGATCCATCCAAACATTGTCATGAACGTGGACAATCACTCCTCGAGAAATGTCTTCTTTTGGCATTGTTTTGTGTTTGAAAATCAGCACAGGAGGCAGCTTGGTTCCATTGGCTAGAACAACTGTATGATGGCTCTTTTCATGTGCACTTGTCTTCACAGTTACAGTTTTCACCCCTTCTTATCAACAGTTCTGTTATTTGGGACATCAAATTGAAGGGAGACTTGGTCCATATTTGCAATCTCTCCCACCTCAAACTGATGTGTCTTCCGACACTGAATGACAAAACGATGAAATTCAAGGACCTTCTGCTCATAGTTTTCAGGCATCTTTTGGACAAGTCTGGTATGTGTACGCATGCTTAGTCCATTCTGTTTCATGAACCTGAAGGACCAATTGTGTCCTCCTTTGAAATCAGTAACTTCTTTTTCATCAGCAATTCTTCTTGCCTCATGCTGAACCATCTTTGTGGACACAGGAATTCCAAATGCCCTCTGCTCTTCAATCCGTATCTTCAATTCCCTCTCTAAATCAGGCCATTTTGCTGACTTGCCTCGCATGGCCTTCTTCTGCCGTGGCATTTTCAGTAGTGTTTCTTCTTCCCGTAGCCAGTCTCGGATTGATTTCTCAGTAGGAAGAAGACCAAACTTATGGTCAGCAGCACGATTTCCATTCACTTTTGTAAACTGGATCATTTTTAAAAAAAATTATTTATTTATTTATTCATATTAAAGAGGAGAGAGAGAGAGAGAGAGAAAGGAGGAGGGGGGAGGAGCAGGAAGCATCAACTCCCATATGTGCCTTGACCTGGCAGCCCAGGGTTTTTGAACTGGCGACCTCAGCATTTCCAGGTTGACACTGGCTTGATCCACTGCGCCACCACAGGTCAGGCTAAACTGGATCATTTTTTTTTTTTTAAACTGGATCATTTTTAACTTGAATTCAGCACTGTACGAAAATCTTTTCTGAGCCATTTCTGGGCAAAACGTAACCTATTGTAATATACTGGTAACAAGTGCGAAACAGTGAGCTCAAGGACAACAAGAGCGAAAAAGTGGGAAATGCAAGTAAAAACACCCCAAAACCCTGTAAGACGCACCCAGTTTTTAGACCTCAAATTTTTCAAAAAAGTGTGGGAGACTGCAAGCTGACAAAAGTCCTCAGCAGTTTAAGGTTTAAGCAAAAGGGCTAAGCTCTTCCCCACAACCTCTGATTGTTTGATTAAGTCAGTAAAGGTAATTTACATGCCCTTCCCCACACTTCCACGTTAGCTATAATGCTGATGGTTTCTAATCATCCCATCCCCCACCTCCCTAGAAGAGACTGGAGGCAGTTTTCTTTTTACCCTTTGTTTTCTGAAGTTAAAATATTATGCAGGGTGGGGCGTTTTCTGCACTTGAGAGAATTCTTGGTTTGCCTTGAAAATGTGACTTTGTATCTGAGTTCTCTTTGTTTTGCAAAATAACTTTGATTAGACTATAAAAATAAAGCTTTTGGGAGTGCAGGGGCTCTTGCAGACCATCAGTCTTGGCAATGAGTCCTCCCGATTCCATCCTTTTTCTTTCTGTATTTATTTTCTAATCTTCCATCGTTCATACATGGGGAAATACAGTATATGGAAAATCTTTTCATGGTTAGAAGAGAACTAAAGCTGGTAAACAAGGACTCTATATTAATAATGACCACATATGAACAGTAGTCACCTGGGATGCAGTCTAAAAGAAGCAGCTCCCAGCCTTCTGGTGTTCAAAAATACACTATTTCTCACAAAGGGCCAGCCAAATGTTCTCTAATGCAAGGAAGACCCATAATTCAATGTTATGGATAGTTTTCTCTATATGTAAAGTCCAAAATAATCTTCTTTAGTCGTGCAGATAATGTCTGGGGTTAGGTAACCTATACTGGGGAACTAGATGACAATTATTTTTGTGTTTGTATCTAGAAGGCCAAACAGGTCAAACATACTAAATTGTTATTTATTGTCTCATTCAAAACGTTGATGACAAGAATAGAAAAATTCTCTAATAAAGATTTAATTTTTCTTTTTTTTAAATGATTTTATTTAACCAATAGATGATTTTCCCCCCAAAGAGGGAGAGTTAGATAAATTTCCATGTTGAACAACAGACGATATTAACAATAGAAACTAACAGCTCTGTAAACCCTGACTGCTTTACTCCTTTGATGACGATTTTCTGACATGCAGTGAGGACACAAGGCTGAGCACAAAGATGTCAATTCCTCTATACTTTCACCAGTAAATATTATCTGCAAGTATGAGTAGGGGAAAGAGAACCAGTTGCTTCACTCTAGCTGTTCATTGGTTGCTTGTCGTATGTGCCTTGATCAGGGAAGCCCAGGGTCTCAACCCAGCAACCTCAGCATTCGAGGTCAGCACTCTATCCACTGTACCACCACAGGTCAGGCTAATTTCAATTTTCAAGAAATTTGCCAAGTTTTGTAAAATGCTGCGTCAATTCAAGTATCCTGGTAAGGTATTAAAAACTGCTATCCTTAATACCTTTTCCTATTGACTACATATCAAAAGTAGCTATTTTCTCTCTTTATTTATGCTTGTAGTCACAATCAGCTGAATTACTGGAGAAAATTGCTAGAACGACTATAGCTAGCTAGAACCAGAACCACTTTTTTTTTTTTTGTCAGAGACAGAGAGAGTCAGAGAGAGGGACAAACAGGAAGGGAGAGAGATGAAAAACATCCAATTCTTTGTTGCGGCTCCTTAGTTGTTCATTGATTGATTTCTCATATGTGCCTTGACAAGGGGGGTGTGCTACAGCAGACTGAGTGACACCTTGCTCGAGCCAGCGACCTTGGGCTCAAGCTGGTGAGCCTCGCTCAAGCTGGCGACCTCGAGGTCTCGAACCTGGGTTCTCCACATCCCAGTCCGACGCTCTATCTACTGAGCCACCGCCTGGTCAAGCTAGAACCAGAACCATTTTTGAAAATCATACACTTTAGTTCTCAAATCTTCACATTTCTAAAATCCTCTTTATGTGTTTTTTTTTTAAATTTTTTTTTACAAGGCCAGAGAGAGAGTCAGAGAGAGGAATAGATAGGGACAAACTGACAGGAACAGAGAGAGGTGAGAAGCATCAATCATTAGTTTCTCATTGCCGTTGAGACACCATAGTTGTTCATTGATTGCTTTCTCACATGTGCCTTGACCTTGGGCCTTCAGCAGACCGAGCCACCCCTTGCTGGAGCCAGCGACCTTGGGTCCAAGCTGGCGAGCTTTTGCTCAAGCCAGATGGGCCCGCGCTCAAGCTGGAGACCTTGGGGTCTGGAAACTGGGTCTTCCGGCATCCCAGTCTGACACTCTACCCACTGTGCCACCACCTGGTCTGGCTCTTTATGTTTTCTTTGAACATAGATCTTTTGTGGTCATACCGATCTTACTGGAATCCCTTATAAACATTTCTTTAATTTTGCCAATTTTGCCCAGGCTGGATAGCTCAGTTGGCTAGAGTGTTGTCTCGATATGCCAAAGTTGTGGGTTTGATCCCTGGTCAGGGCACATACAAGAATCAACGATTGAGTGCATAAATAGGTGAAAAGACAAATTGATATTTCTTGTTCTCTCTCTCTAAGTCAATAAATACATAAAGAAGTAAAAAAATATGCCTGACCTGTGGTGGCGTAGTGGATAAAGCATCGACCTGGGATCACTGAGGTCGCCAGTTCAAAACCCTGCACTGGCCTGGTCAAGGCACATATGGGAGTTGATGCTTCTAGCTCCTCCCCCCTTTCTCTCTCTCTCACTCTGTGTCTCCTCTCTAAAATGAATAAATAAATAAAAAAAAAATTAAAAATAAAAGTGAGCATAATCAAAAAATAAAAATTTAGAAAAAAAATAAAAAGAAGTAAAAAAATAAAATTATGGTCCTGGCCCAGTAACTCAGTTGATTAGAGCATCGCTCAACACGCCAAAGTTGTGGGTTTGATCCCCGGTCAGGGTACATACAAGAATAAACCAGTGAATCCATAAATAAGTTGAACAACAAATCAATGGCTCTCTCTCCTCTCTAAAAAAATTAATAAAAAAATCTTTTAAAAATAAATTATAATTTTGCCAATGTTGTCTCTACATCATAGAATAAAGCTTGGCCTTTTTTCATCAAGAGTATAAGTAATAAAAATTCAAGAGCAGAAAATAAAATATTAAATGAAAACAATTTCACTTTCATAGATGACAACAGGAAGATAGTGATTTAAAAATTTGGAAGTTTAGAAAAAAATACTAGCGAACTTTAATTTTAAAAAGTTTAACAGGTCAATAATTAAAAATGAATTCAAGTTAACTGGACAAAGCCAATTCATGTAAATACAAATAAATGAATATAATAAACTTTTCCTAGTAAATCCTACTGTGAGCCTTCATATTATATAAGACTGACTTTGAACTTTCTGGTTATCAACCCAACTAAATAGTTCTTGCCTAATAACATCAGAAGAGTTACTGCCCTGGCCTAGTAGCTCAGCTGGTTATAGCAATGTCCCAATATGCCAAGGTTGCAGGTTCAATTCCTAATCAGGGCACATACAAGAATGCATAAATAAATGGAACAATAAATTGACATTTCTCTCTCTCAGATCAATAAATAAATTAAAATAAAAAAAGAACAAAACTAAAGAAGAATTACCTGTGAAATCCTAAGTATAAGGTGTACTCTGTCAGAACAAGGTTCTCTGTTACAAGGTTGTAGGTCTGAGGAAACTTTGGCTCCTGTACAGCTGGGATCAGACAGGTTTCTTTGTCCAAACCTCAAAGAAGTTAAAAGGAAGAGTAAATGGCTTGCCACAGACATTTGTCCTGGTCTCCAGGGTCCCCTTATTCTAGTTCAACTTCCATACTGCTATCATGCTATCAGTGGCATCTTTTTTTTTTTAAGTAATAACTTCTTAAAAACAAATCTTATCATATTCTACTCCTTTGTTTAAAAAAATCTTTTGGCTTCTCATTATCAACAGAAATGCAGTTAAATTTAGCTTAATCATTAAGTCACCAAAATGAAAAGGAATAGATAATTAATATTTTTCAACTGCTAGACAATGGACCGTTTGTATCTATTTTGTGCTTCTCTTTAAGATTATTTGCTTTTGAACATGTCTTACTTTTACAACTAGAAAAGTTACAAAACTAGAACTACTACACTGAAATTACATGTGATTCTTTCTGAGTGGTAGAATTATGAATTTTTCTTTTCACTTCTCTGTATTTTTCGAGTTTTCTCTAAGCTGGACCCAATATTCTGCCTCCCCAGAACCACTTCCTGCCATTCACATACTCTTTCCTCCTCCCCTTTTAGCCATAATGAACTTTTTACTGTTCCTTAGTCAAGCCTTTCCATAGAGTTGGTGCTTTATGCTTGTCCTTCTCTCTGCATAAAGGGATTCCCTGCTGCTTTGTCTGATAAACCCACCTCATCTTTCAAAGCTCAGCTATAAAGACCTCCAACTTCTGTAGAATTTATTTCTCTCTCCTTTCTCTGTGTTCCCACAGCTTAGCTCTGCATCATACTATAATTATCCGTTAATATATCTGTCTCCTTCTGGGGTTTTTGGAGTCATAAAGGACAGGGACTGTGCTTTACTAATTAAAAAAAAAAAAGAATGAATACACAAGGCTGTCAAATTCAGAGAGAACGTCTCCCTAAAGCACAACATTTAAAAGCTACCAGTTTTATTGGTAAGTCTGTCTTAGTAAAATTTATAATAGCTCTTCTGTCTGCCTCATCTTCTTTACGAGGCACCTTTGTGAGAAAGAATATGGACACAAGTGCCTTTGATGTCATACACACGCAAACACACAAACACACACACAATTTTGGGAAGCCCAGTACTCCCCTACCTTTCATGTGTACATTTTTTATTTTTCGTTCTTCATCATTCAACTCCTTCAGGGCACAGTAAGTGGGATTAAAGGTGAGGAGTCGAGAGGATCTGGGTTTGCAAAATGGCTGGCACAGCTTCAGGAGAGCAGCACCCAGATTCAGAAAGAAGGCATCTGAGGCATACATTTGGAAGAAGATTTCTGGCATCTGGTTGGCCCAAATCTTGGTGCGGCCTGCATTTGCATGCAAACAGTTTCCAAGCCAGGACAAGATACAGTGTTTGGTTTCTGGAGAGAGCTGGAGTAAGTTCTTCAGCATCTGGTAGATCTTTTCATGGAACTGAGCCATGAACTGTTTAATCAGAAAACATAACCACAGAACATTCCAGTTTCACAATCCTAATATTGATTACTCCCAAACCTTAGCCACCGGCAATTTCTAAAAATATGTCAATCCTAATCTTTTCCCTCACTCTCCCTGTGTCTTACCCCCAGGTCTAATTAAAAAATGTCTCTGGGCACTTATGAGATTTCCTGAAAGCTGCCAAACTGCAGATAGCATTTATGTAGCTTTAGAGTCGTGATCAGTAAACTTTTTCTGCAATGGGTCAAATGATTAATGTTTCTGGCTTTGTGTGCCATGTGGTCCTTAGTCAGCTCTACCATTATGACATGAAATCAAGCCATCAATAACATATACAAATGGGCATGGCTGTGTTTAATAAAACTATTTACAAAAACAGGTGGCAGGCAGAATTTGGCTACTGCTGTAATTTGCAATCCTGTGTTTTGGGAGCTGTGGTGATGGGAGATTTAAACTACCCCCAATTCAACCATTTAATGCCTCATGTTGGCTAGACTTCTACTATAACTAAGAAGGCCAAATAGAGAGGACATAGGAAGGAGGTAAAGAAAATATAAATTGGTTTATTGGCTGGAGTTCAGTCAGAAGATTTGGGAGCTAAAGTTCTATAAGAAACAGGTTGGTGAGAAAAACAAGAGTGGAGAGGAAGAGGCTGTGCTCCAGCATAGGACAAAGAATAGCAGCAACTTATTCTTGAAACCACACCAAGGTTTATCCTCGGCCCTTAGCACATGCTATAAAGAGGGTAACTTCTTTACATGATTAAAAAGCCAACCAGATCAACCTGCTTTCCCAAATGACCTCCAGCAGCCTTATCTGCATCTGCTTCCTGAGGAAATTCTAGTCAATCTAAGATCAGAGGCTGGGATACACTGTAAGCAGTTCCACCTGATGGATGTTGGCCTCTTGTACTTTGATTTCCTGGGGACTGGAACGAGATGGATTCAAGAAGTAGCCATGATTTTCTACAACACCCGCAGTCTTTAATAAGCAGGAGATATTCAAGATAACTCCCAGCAAGGTCTTCTGGTACATCTGCCCATTGCTAAGGTCCTTGGGCTGAATGTATTCTACAAAAACCTGTAGGAAAAGATAAGTCCTACTTATTTGTTTGTATGATGAGATAAATGTGATGGGGTGAGAGGGCCTCAAAGAGTTAAGTCTACACAACAACTAAAACTTCTTTCTCTTGTTAAACAAGTAATATTATAGTGCCCTCAGCATAGGGAAGCATAAATTATTAAATTTTCAGCGCATCAACTGATATACCACTTTTCAGACTTACTTTAGCCATATCCTTATGCCTAGTGAAATAGAGAAGAATGTCCAGATATGCATACAACAGGATCTGGCAGAGTTCTAGATCTTTTATTCGACCCAATAAAATATCAAACACTGGAATCATGACTTCAGGAAATGTTCGAACTTCCTCATCCAATATCAAGGCTTCAATGACCTCTTCCAGAAACTCAGTTACATCTTCAAACTCTAATAGAAGGCAAATGAGAGAGAAAGGAGGCCAAAGGAATTTTTATCTACCTTTACACACTGGCTCTTAACTCTTCTGGTACTTAAAACGTTTTTTCTATTTATTGATTTCACAGAAAGATAGAAAGGAAGAGAGAGACAGAAACATTATCTTATTGTTCTACTTCTTTATGCATTCATTTGGTGATTCTTGTATGTGCCCTGACCGGGGATCAAATGCACAACCTGGGAGTATCAGGATGACACTCTAACTAACTGAGCTACCTGGCTAGGGCCTTTTCTGATACTTTAGGTAATCCTACTGATATTCAACATCAAAGGTCAAGGTATGAATCCTCTTCCTTAATATTTACTGGCTTTCCAATGTACTTAGAGGTATTCTAATGTACTTAGAGGTATCCTAAATTTGGAAATTAAAATGTAGAAGCTTACCACCCTGACCAGATAGCTTCAAAGTTGTGGGTTCAATCCCTGGTCACACATAAGAATCAACCAATGAATACATGGATTATTGGAACAATAAATCGATGTCTCTCTCTCTCCCCCCCCCCATCCCGTTCCTCTCTCTCTAAAATCAATAAAATTTTTTTTAATTAGAT
Organism: Rhynchonycteris naso; assembly: GCA_037038555.1. Lineage (NCBI taxonomy): Eukaryota > Metazoa > Chordata > Mammalia > Chiroptera > Emballonuridae > Rhynchonycteris > Rhynchonycteris naso. The sequence continues at coordinate 279,423,826 of CM072995.1, read as the reverse complement.
ACTTCATTTAAAAAATGTAGAAGCTCACAGATCTTGCTTATGTACTCACGGGCTCCTTGGATGGCTTCCAACATCAAATCTACCAGTTGCTCATGGATGTTCTGGTCAACATATATCTCTGGGGTGAGGAGAACTGTTCGTGTATTAGACACAGTGAGGTTCCTGCACTGTACCGCAAAAGGTAGCAGGTTCTCTGGAACTTTGGTAATCTGGAAACAGCATAAAGAAGATAGGGAAGAGTCTAGTTCTATGACTTGGAATAAGGGTGGACATAGCAAACAGAATGGAATAGACACAGTGTTCCAAAAAAGTATTGCTCTCCCATGGTTGCTTGAAAATTCATGAGAGTTCATTCTTTGGTTTAAGGAATCACCTACCTGTTAGGATTTCAATGCTGGAAGTGACCAAGCTTTGTCTATTATTTACACTTCAGTGGAAATGAGTTTATCAGACCTTTTTTAAAAAAAATTGTTACTGATGTTTTTTTAAAGAGAGAGAAAGAGAGAAACATGGATTTGTTGTTTCACTTATTTATGCATTCACTGGTTGATTCTTATTTGTGCCCTGACTGGGATCAAACCTGCAACCGTGGCATACTGGGATGATACTCTAACAAACTGAGCTGAGCTACTGGCCTGGGCTTCCACTTATTTATGCATTCATTGGTTGTTTCTTGGAAGTGCCCTGACTGGGGATCAAACCCCTAACCTTGGCATACTGGGAAGATGCTCTAACTAACTGTGCTACTCGGCCAAGGCTATCAGACCTTTAAAACATTTTCAAAATTAAAAAAACATATATATATATATGTATATTTAGTTTAATTTTAATTTATTGGGATAACCTGATTAGCCATATCATACCTTTTTAAAGAGTTTTTGTATAGAGAATGAGAGGTACTGGTTCACTGGGGAAAGGTGTAAATCCCAAGCCACAGAAAGAAGACTAATACTTTATAAGACAAACTAATAGTGCCTCATATCAGTATCTAGTTATAGATATACTATGATGTATATAAACCAATATAAAAGACATTGATCCAGCTCTCTGACTTACATGTTGAAGGCATACTCATAAGAACAATATAGTAGTCAATGGAAATTATTATTATTATTATTACCTCTTCCTTGGCTCTTTGGAAGCAGGAATAAAGGTAACAAAAAATGTGCCTCTCCCCTGCATCTCGATCAGCAGAGAGATTTAATGTTGTAGACGAAGTCATATTAATCAAGTGGTTGTCTGGATCTTGAAGTAATAGGCGAGCAAAGACAGCCTATTAAAAACAAACAAAAATACTAAACTACCACCAAGTTAAACCTAGAACATCAAGATGTAAAAGGTAATTTTGACATAGGTTATTGTGATAAATATAGATTGTAAAGAGGAAAACAGAACCCAATGTATTATTACTTTAGAAAATACTATATATACAGTGTAATTGTGTATACATAAAGTTATCCTAAATCAAGCTCAAGTGTTTAGTATAATATAGCCTGTAGCACATAGTTAAGTATTAAAAGAATATTTGTTGAATGGTGCAGAGAATCAGCGATTAAGCTTATGTGAAATCTACTACTCTGTGTGATTGCTAACCTCACTCAAACTTACACAGTTTAAACGTACAAAGTTAACCTACAAGTTGTCAAGTGTCTTCCCTACCAAACTTTTATAAAATTAATTAGGCACCTATACAGTAAGATGCCTGTTTTGATTTGGAAATTACATAAAGAACAGACAAGATGATATTTTAACTGGTTTTAAAGAATGGGTAGATTTGGATATGTGGCCAGTCAATAAGAAGATTCCAAAAGGGGACCATTACCCACAATGGGAGAGATAAGCAAAGTCATGGCTGGGGAAGGGTGAACAGATTGCAGTTGCCTGGCTAATTTTTGCTGAAGGCATACATAAGGAACACCTGAGTGTTACCTGCTCAATGTTGTTCATATCAAGCCAGTCTTGATCTTCAAGGTCTACTGCCATTTCTTCCAAATACACACAGCGGCTGGGGATACCATTCCCACTTTTCAAGCTTGGATCACCTGGGAAAGAGTTTTAAATCTAGTAAGTTAAGGATAATGCTTCTGTTTTATACAAGGGATCATGACAGCACTTCTCTTGAACTCAATGTTTGACTCAGGTAATATCAGAATGACCTTGACTTACAAAGCAGTATCTAAATATTAAAGTTTCCCCTCCCTCTGTTAAGGAGCATGGACTTTTTATAAACTTAACATCATGATATTTAAAGAGTAAATCCCACGCATTAGCACTAACTTTGGGTTTAACTGCAGATAAGGCACAGAGGGAAAACAGTCTCATACCTCTTGGGGTTTCCATCTAAAACTTTAGCTCACCTCTGAGAAGAACATGGATTCATTCCCATTTCCTTGTTAAGGTAGTAAAGGAAAGTAGCTATATAGCTCAGCCAGTATCAAAATGGGAATGAAGTTGCATCTGTGTCTAAATAATAATTTTAGGTTACATCAAAGCTGATAGATAAGTCCTGTGTTCTAGGGAGTGCAGTGGGTTTGTTTAATCATTAGATACAACAGATTTCTAAGAGCAAGTTCCTAGCCCAAGTAGGAAGGGCAGAGTAATGATCAGACTGGCTGTAAGTCTGTAACTCACTGTTGTCCAGAGTAATGAGGAAGATCCTTTGAATCATGTGATTGATGTTGAGTTGCTCACATATTTCCTGCTGTGAACGGAATGAGCGGCTAATTTCAGCCACAGAGTAATCAAAATCATCCAGGCTCTCTGACACACTATTATCCGAGTCATCTGGGCTAGCTGGGACTTCATCTGCCAAAAAATTGTAGCCATTAACAGTTATACTACTCTCTTTTAAGAGAACCAAGCATACTGCCAAAAATGATGAATGTAACCAAGAGGAGGATAATCTTGCATGTGGAACAAGTCAATCAGCTAATTAGTGAACATCTTAAGTCAGGCTATATTTAAAAAAAATTGATAACATTAGTTTCATGTATGTAACATAAGATTCATATTTGAACATAATGCAAAATAACCACTAAAATTAGTTAACATGTTACCATACATAGTTGCGCATTTTTTTTCTTGTGATGAGAACTTTTTTTTTTTTTTACACAGAGACAGAGAGAGAGAGAGAGAGTCAGACAGAGGGATAGATAGGGACAGACAGACAGGAATGGAGAGAGGTGAAAAGCATCTATCATTAGTTTTTCATTGCCATTACGACACTTTAGTTGTTCAATGATTGCTTTCTCACATGTGCCTTGACTGCGGGCCTTCAGCAGACCCAGCAACCCCTTGCTGGAGCCAGAGACCTTGGGTCCAAGCTGACGAGCTTTTGCTCAAGCCAGATGGGCCCGCGCTCAAGCTGGCGACCTTGGGGTCTCGAACCGGGGTCCTCCGCATCCCAGTCCAACGCTCTATCCACTGCGCCACCGCCTGGTCAGGTATGATGCGAACTTTTAAGAACTACTCTCTTAGCAACTTTCACACATGGAATATAGTATTATTTACTATAGTCACCATGCTATACATCTCCATGGATTTCATGGATTTATTTACTTTATAACTAGAAGTTCATACCTTTTGGTCCCTTTCACCTATTTTGCTCACCCCAACTCCCATCTGTTCTCTGTATCTGAGTTCTTCACTTATTTCACTTAATATCCTCTAGCAGGTATGAGGTGAAATCTTGTGATTTTAATATGCAATTTCCTGATGATTAGTGATATGGAGTGCCTTTTCATGTACCTATTAGCCTTCTGTGTATGTCTTCTTTGGAAGAATGCATATTTAGAGCCTCTGCCTTTTTTTTTTTTTCTTTTTACAGGGACAGAGAAAGAGTCAGAGAGAGGGATAGATAGGGACAGACAGACAGGAACGGAGAGAGGTGAGAAGCATCAATCCTTAGTTTTTCATTGCCGTTGTGACACCATAGTTGTTCATTGATTGCTTTCTCACATGTGCCTTGACCACGGGCCTTCAGCAGACCGAGCAACCCCTTGCTGGAGCCAGTGACTTTGGGTCCAAGCTGGCAAGCTTTTTGCTCAAGCCAGATGGTCCCGCGCTCAAGCTGGTGGGCTTGGGGTCTCAAACCTGGGTCTTCTGCATCCCTGTCCGACACTCTATCCACTGGGCCACCGCCTGGTCAGGCTCTGCCTATTTTTTAATTGGACTGTTTTTCTTTTTTGTTCCTTGATCAGAGGGCTCCAGCTGAGCCAATGACCTTTTGCTCAAGCCAGTGACCATGGGATCATGTCGATAATCCCACGCTTAAACTGGCGACCCTGTACTTAATCAAGCTGGTGAATTTGTGTTCAAACCAAATGAGACTGCAGTCAAGATAGTGATCTTGGGGTTTCAAACCTGAAACCTTAGCATCCCAGGGTGAAACTCTATTCATTGTGCCACCACTGGTCAGGCAGGAAATAAATCTTAAGTACAGGATTCTGAAATCCCCAGCTAAATGTCCTACCACATTTTGTAAACCAAAAGTTTTATTCTTTCTATTCATAATCAATTGTACTCCACACTGCCAAAATTAGCAACATGTTTTTCCCTACAGAATCCTAGTGAACAAAGAATTACCTAATAGATCAATGTCTTTAGTTATTTTAAATATGACCTTTCCCTGATTTTCAGATATTTATTTTTTAATTTTTAGTTTATTAAATATCTACACGCCACAAAATTATTTCATTGCAAATTACCCAAGAAATGCAAACTTGCTTAATTGCCTTTTTACACCTTAGTTTGGTTGAGAAACTCTTACAGGGAAATAGAAGGTATCTAATAAATACAGCAGTACTCACTATACTGAACAGTTTTGAGAATGAGATGGAAATCTATAACTCTGAAGACTGTTTTATATCTTGTTCATAGATTTCTTCAAAATCAATACTTTAAAAATAAATCATATTATTCACACTTGTTTGGTGATGTCTAAGCTTCAAAAGGTTTATGAAGAAATCTCATAAAAAAGCCAATCATTTCAATGCAATTTAAATGCTATTTTTTAAAAAAAGTATCCTTTAACACAGTGGTTCTCAAACTTTAGCATACATCAGAATTTCCACGGGTGAGGGCAGTGTGTTTTATTTACTCATTGATTTTTAGAGAGAGAGTGAGATAGGAATATTGATCTGTTCCTGTACGTGCCCTGACCAGGGATCAAACCCACAACTTTTGGGTTTCAGGATGATGCTCCAACCAACTGAGCTATCTGGCCAGGGCAGAGGGGGAGCTTTTTAAACTACAGATGCAGGCTCAGTTGCAGTTTCTGACAAGTTTCTAGGTGATGCTGATGATGTTGGTTGGGGCACAACTTTAAGACTTACTGCTTTAAGATAAATTATCCAGAATTCAAACTAGAAAGCAATGCCCATATGCTTTTTCTTTTTCTAATAGTAAATAAATAAAAGAACACTTTATATATGGCTCCACCAAACTTTATTATTTTATTTTATTATAGAGAGAAAGAGAAGGGGGGGGAGAGAAACATTGATTTGTTGTTCCACTTATTTATGCACTCACTGGTTGATTATTGTATGTGCCCTGACTGGGGATTGAACTGGCAACCTTGGTGTATCAGGACAATGTTCTAATGCCAACTGACATACCCGGCCAGGGCGGCTCCATCAAGCTTTAAATTTTTAGACTTTTGAAATGTCCTACTTAAATAGAATAGAATATATAATTTGTTCATCTTAGCTCATAATAATTCTTATGAGTTCAAAAGACAGAACCATAGGATAGTCCAGTACTGGATAATCTGTTACTACATGAAAACATTTACTTACATAATATGCAGTAAATTTAGGGTACAGAGACCTTTTTCCTATTCCTATTTCCTTCATGCTTCTTCCCTTTAGAAAATCCAATATGAAATCGTGAAGAATGAGAACATGACCTATCCTGAATGTGTACCTAAATGTCACAGTGTACTGTCATACTTAAGATTCAGATTCAGGAGCTTCTTCATCAAGGCAGCAGTAATATTCCACAAAAAATATTTGTCCATCTTCACTTCTAATCATATACCATAATGAGAGGTATATGATCGGTTATCTGTCCGGACAGAACTAATGTCTTTGCATAGGGTTTCAGTAAAGAAATAAGTTTGTTGACCTGGATCTGATTACATTTAAATGATTTCATCAAATCAGAATCTTTGCAATAGTCAAGGTGGGAGTTTCCTGCATTCCCAAAGGTAGATAATCTGAAATATGGCTTGTCAGGAGACATGGTGATCTGTAGGACCTCACTTGTCATATCCAATTCGGAAAACGCTTCATGGAGCTCCTGTGACTACAGAATAATTTTATTAATGACATTAATAAAATCATGTTTTTATAAAAACATGCAGAAATCAAAATCCAGAGTTTTCTCAGCGTCCAGAATATTGATTTTACAGACTGTCACCACTTCTTCCTGAAATAGCATCAAAGGGTGACCATAACCTTGGTAACACATTTGAAGTACTGTCAAATTCCCTGGCATAGTACTTGATCCAAAAATAGATAAGCAGTCTATGCCTGACCTGTGGTGGCACGGTAGATGGAGCATCATCCTGGAATGTGGAGATTGCCACCCCAGGTTTGCCTGGTCAAGGCACACATGAGAAACAGCTAGTACGAGTTGATGGTTCCTACTTCCCACCCGCCCCCCTTTGTCTCTCTCACTTCTCTCTAAAAATCAATAAATAAAATCTTAAAAAATAAAAAGATAAGCAGTCTAAAATGACGGTTAAATTAATTCAAAAAGTAATAGGCTCTTCCTGAACTTTATTTATTTATTTATTTATTACAGGGACAGAGAGAGAGTCAGAGAGAGGGATAGATAGGGACAGACAGGAACAGAGAGAGGTGAGAAGCATCAATCATTAGTTTTTCGTTGCGGTTGCAACACTTTAGTTGTTCATTGATTGCTTTCTCACATGTGCCTTGACCGCGGGCCTTCAGCAGACCGAGCAACCCCTTGCTAGAGCCAGCGACCTTGGGTCCAAGCTGGCGAGCTTTTGCTCAAGCCAGATGGGCCTGCACTCAAGCTGGCGAGCTCAGGGTCTCGAACCGGGGTCTTCCGCATCCCAGTCCGACACTCTATCCACTGCGCCACCACCCGGTCAGGCTCTTCCTGAACTTTAAACTCTTGAAATACTCCAGGCTTTACTCACACACACTCTGCATTTTCCACTGTAACCTTTATTCCATTATTAGTAGCGAAATACACGGCATGTTCTTGGAAATGAACAGCCTTCAGGACAGTGGGGAGATTCCTAATGTTGAGGCTGGCCACCAAGCTGTAATCACTCTCATCTGCAATCTGCTGGTCTATGAGAGGCATTGTCCACTACACGGTCAGTGTCAAGGAATGCTCCTGGCACCAAAACCTGCTCCCGTGGACCATGAAACACCTTTATGGTGGAGTCCAGATGCCTGACTGCTCTTTCCAGCCAGGTCACTGGGGAAGTGAGATGCAGCTCCCAAGCTCCCAGAGAAACGGGGAGGAAGTAAAATAGCCAGAACACATTTCTGTTGATAATTCCAAACTGTACAGGAAAGTATAATGTCAAAAGTCTAAGTTTGTTCCCTATGGACAACCCCTTCACTTAAAAAAGTTTTCTATTTTTTTTTCCCTATTCTGGTGCTAATGTTTATTACTCTAATTTTAAGTTTTTATATAGAATGGGATCATACTGTATATACTGTTTTTCAGCTTGCTTTTTATTTTTTTTATGGGAGACCGAGACAGAGAGAGAGACAGACAGGGACAGACAGACAGGAAGAGAGAGAGAGAGATGAGAAGCATCAATTCTTTGCTGTGGCTCCTTAGTTGTTCTCTGATTGCTCTCTCTTATGAGTTATAGCCTTGACCAGGGGGCTATAACCAAGCCAGTGACCTTGGGCTCAAGACAGTGACCATGCGGTCACGTCTATAATCCCATGCTTAAGCAGGTGACCCTGCACTCAAGCTGGATGAGCCCATACTCAAGCCAGCGACCTTGAGGTTTTGAACCTGGGTCTCTGCATTCTAGGCCAGTGCTCTATCCACTGCGCCACCACCCGGTCAGGCTCAGCTTGCTTTTTAAATGTAATCAGCACCAATACCTTTCTCTGTTACGTCAGTTATAGCCTCCCTCATCCTTTTCAACAGCTGCATTGTGTTGCATTGTATGTACACACTAGGACAGTGATGGGCAATCTTTTGAGCTTGGTGTGTCAAAATTTGCCAAAAAATCAAGCATAACTCGGGTGGTGTGTCACTTCGAAAAAAATGGCCTAACCGGAAGTCCCAGAACTAGATGCTCTGTGCCGGAGTTCTGAATGTCTACATTACAGCAAATGTTTTATCCTCGGATACTGCACCTGGCCGTGCAGGAGCCGAGGATGAAACGTCTTTCTCGGCATGTGGCCCCATACTTCTCTGGTATATGGCCACATGTGGCCCCGTATCATCAAAAATGGCTACACGTGTCAGTGCTGACATGCATGTCATAGGTTCACCATCATGGCACTAGGATTTATGTAGGTACTTCTCTAATGATGAACATTTGGGTTATTATCAATTTTTCATGATTTCAAACAATACTGCACAGAATATAACTTACTCTTTCTGTGTACTTGGATGAATGTTTCTGTGTGCGAAGTTTATAGAAATAGAATTGCTGGGTTAAAGAACTTGAACATTTAAAAGTTAATGTATAGCCTGTCCTGCGGTGGAGCAGTGGATAAAGTGTCAACCTGGAACAATGAAGTCTCTGATTCAAAACCAGAGACTGTTCCTATATATTTAAGGCATATACAAGAAACAACTGTGAGTTAATGCTTCACACTCCTCCAAACCCCCTGCCTTTCTTTCTCTCTCTTCTACCTAAAATCAAAAAAAAAAATCTTAAAAAATAAAAATAAAAGTTAACATATACTACCAGATTACCTCAGCAATACTGCTCTAATTTATATACTCACCAAAAAATATATAAGAAAATGCCTGTTTAAATATTCACAAATGTCATAGGTAAAAATGATCTAATTATTATTTTTTTGTGTGACAGAGACAGAGAGAGGGACAGATAAGGACAGACAGACAAAAAGGAGAGAGATGAGAAGCATCAATTCTTTGTTGCGGCACCTTAGTTGTTCATTGATTGCTTTCTCATAGGTGCCTTGACCGCAGGCCTTCAGCAGACCAAGTGACCTCTTGCTCAAGCTAGCGACCTTGGGTCCAAGCTGGTGAGCCTTGCACAAACCAGCGACCTTGGGTCCAAGCCGGTGAGCCTTGCTCAAACCAGATGAGCCTGCGCTCAAGCTGGCGACCTTGGGGTTTTGAACCTGGGCCCTCCACATCCCAGTCCAACGCTCTATCCTCTGTGCCACCACCTGGTCAGACTCTAATAGTTTTTAATGGTCTTGATTTTTTCTTTTTTATTTATCATTTTTTAGAGAGGAGAGAGAGTGACAGAGAGAGTGACAGAGAGAGAGAGAGAGAGAAAGAGGGGAGGAGCAGAAAGCATCAACTCCCATATGTGCCTTGACCAGACAAGTGCAGGGTCTTGAACCGGCAACCTCAAGAATTGCAGGTCCACGCTTCATCCACTGCGCCACCACAGGTCAGGCTAGTGGTTTTGATTTTTAAAATCATTTCATTATTGCATATAAGTTGCTTATTCATATGTTCTTTTTCTTTCTAACTTGTTACTTTTTTCTTATTTATTAAATCCATTTACTTTTTTGTATAGTATCTTCAAAGACTGCCTCTCAGAATGGCACTCAGGGTGAATGAGTATAAAAGTAGTATTGTTCACTAAAAGCCACATGTGAGTCTGTATGTACTTTTCGTCACTGACAAAAACGGCTATTTGGAATTTCCGGGCAAAACTCTCAGAAGAGTTGGTTCAGTGTGGTGAGTTTAGTCACGATTTGTCCCCACGGTGTGGGGCCTAGAGTGCTCCCAGTTCTAGCCTGCCTTATGCCTGCTCACAGTCAGAAAAGCAAGTATTCTGTCACTGTACTCATAGACTAAGTTCTCTGCACACTAACAGTGATGGGAGCTAAGAACCTAGTTAGCAAAATTTCCCTCAACCACCTACTCATAAATTTTATTTTCTCACTTCCTTATTTTTCCTGTTCCTCACTCTGCTTTCTCATCTACAATCTCCTAAACTAAGGTTTCTCATTCTGAGCCTGTATCCCAGAAATCTGGGCTAGATTTTATAGAGACTGAGACCCATACTGGCCTCTATCACATTAAAAAGTCAGCATTCTGCCTGTTGTTTCTCTCCTGGTCTCCCTGGAAGCAAGTATTTAAAAAAAAAATAAAAGGTCAGCATTACATTTATTTCTCCCTTGCTTCAATTATCACCCTGTCTACTACTCATCTGTCTTGTCCTTACCTCCTTTTTTTTCATTCCGACCTAGAGAGCAAGGCCAAAACTCAGCTACAAATGTAAATATCTTTGAAATAAAATAAAGGGAAAATATAAACATTTCTCATTTCCTAAAAAGTAAAACATGATTATTCTTTTTTGTAGGTAATAGAAAGGGAGCAATTTCCCTCCTTCCTTCCTTCCCTCTTTTCTTCTTTCCTCCCTCCCTCCCCTTCCTTCATCTCTCTCTTCTTTCCTTCTTTTTTGTGACAGAAAGAGAAACAGAGAGAGAGGAACAGATAGGAACAAACAAGGATAGACAGACAAGAAGGAAGAGAGATGAGAAACATCAATTCCTCGTTGTGGCACCTTAATTGTTCATTGATTGCTTTCTCTTATGTGCCTTGACCAGGGGATGCTACAGCAGAGCGATTGATCCCTTGCTCAAGCCAGTGACCTTGGGCTCAAGCCTACGACTATGGAGTCATGTCTATGATCTCATATTCAAGCCAGCGACCCTGTGCTCAAGCTGGTGAGCCCACGCTCAAGCTGGATGAGCACGTGCTCAAGCTGGCAACCTGGGGTTTCAAACCTGGGTCCTCTGTGTCCCAGTCCTATGCTCTGTCCACTGCACCACTGCCTGGTCAGGTGGAAAAGCATTTTTCTGATCAGTGAAATATTATTGATTTTTTTTCACAATTAGGCTAAGGACCATATTTTCTCAGAAGTCTGTTCAAACAGTAGTAAGCTACAATGGTGGCCTCTCCATTGAGTGGAAGAAACATTTCACTTGAGACAGACTATTGAAGTACTGAGCTTGAGAACACATCTCATTTATGTGTCTACGAACCAAAAAACTTTTATAATTCTTCCTTTTACACATCTGCTGTCTATAATTGCATGTGACTTACTTTTCCAAATCTCTGCCCACAACTTCAATTTCCCATGTTAAAAAGATTTACTTAAATATCTTTTACTATGTTATTTAAAAAATAAAACAGCTAGAAAGCCTGACCTGTGGTAGTGCAGTGGATAAAGCATCGACCTGGAATGCTGAGGTCACTGGTTCAAAACCCTGGGCTTGCCTGGTCAAGGCATATATGGGAGTTGATACTTTCTGTTCCTCCCCCCTTCTCTCTCTCTCTTCTCTCTAAAATGAATAAATAAAAAATCTTAAAAAAAAAAAATTAAAAACAAAAACAAAACAGCTTGAGCCTGACCAGTGGTGGCATAGTGGATAAGGTGTCAACCTGGGATGATGAGGTCCTAGTTCAAGCCCTGAGGTTGCCGGCTTAAACGTGGGATCATAAACATGATCCCAAGGTCACTGGCTTGAGCCTAAGGTCACTGGCTCAGCTGGAGCCCCCTGGTCAAGGCACGTAAGAAAAGCAGTCAATAAATAATTAAAGTGCTGAGACTATGAGTTGATTCTTCTCATCTCTCTCCCTGTCTGTTTCTCTGTCTCTCTCTTACTTAAAAAAATAAATAAAAATAGTCTGACAGTCTAGGGTCATGACTGGCATCTGTTGGCACAGAACCACCTGTTATCTGGTCTCTTTTATGCAGGGGGGAAGACAAGGAAAGGAACTGAAACAAAACAAAAGAAACAATAAGACTGTCCAACTTTCCTGCTAACTTCTGCCCTAAACAAACAAATAAACAAACAAAAACAACTTCTGCCCCAAATTTACATTCCAATTGTAATTAAGGACCCAAAGAATACTTAATTTTGGCCTGACCTGTGGTGGTGCAGTGGATAAAAGCGTCAACTTGGAATCTGAGATCGACAGTTCAAAACCGCAGGCTTCCCCGGTTAAAGCACCCATGAGAAGCAACTATGAGCTGATGCTTCCCGCTTCTACCTCCCGTTTCTCTATCTCTCCTCTCTCTAAAGTCAGTAAATAGAATATCAAAAAAAAAGAAATTTAATTTGGGGAGACCTGTTCTAGGTCATCTCATCTGCTGCTATTGGCTCCTCCACTTACCAGGCTGTTGCTTCAGCTGCTCTTTTTGGATTGCTGCAAACTGCTTGGCATCAGCCAGGGAGCCAAAAAGAGCAGCAAAGGGGTTACTTGAGATGTTGTTGTTATTCTCCTGGTCTGTCATTTCACTTTAAAGTGTCCTCCATGCAGACCTGTGGGGAAGGGTTATGGGAAAAACAGGTATGAGACACAGAAGGTCAGATAACACCATAGCTATAGTATACCCACAGTTGTTTGTTTTCCCATTTCTCAAATACAACATATTTGAAAAGGCTTTGGGTAAGACTTTCAAATTCTTGTTTCAAGATTCAGGACATTTTGGCAAAACAGTTACAAACCTACCTACTGGACAAGTTGGCCTTCTTTGGGTGTGGCTAAAACAAAAAGATTTACAAAATGTACAGTTGGAATGCATTTATCTGTTGACATGTTTCTATTTGTGGGATGGGAACTCACCTACTAATTTTAACAACATGACATTTAAAAGTAATACTATAAGAACAATGGATTTCCCATAAATTTAATGCTGGCCAACTACATACAGTGTGTCCGTAAAGTCATGGTGCACGTTTGACCTGTTGACCGGTCAAACCATGACTTTTATGGACACACTGTAGTTCTCATTTACCATGAGCATAAAGTGGCACTTGCTCAGGCTTCTATGACTTTATTTATTGAGGCTGGGAATTTCTCAGCTACATATAAACTAAATGTAAGCCTGTTATCTCAGACATGAATGACAAATCAGGATAGAAATTTGGTAAGCAATATACCTCTACACCTAGGCTTACAACTACTGATATTTCCTCCACTAAAAACTAAATGATCTTTGATTAATCCTACATTTAACTTTCACTGTTTATCTGATTTTTTTACAATAGTGAAGAAACACAAATACCTAATTGGAAACATTAAATAGATATATACCTCAAAGGTACTTAGTGGGGCTGACTGAGCCTGCATTTGTGCTCTTCTGATTATATTTCCTCATTCAAGTGCCAAGGGGTCTTAAAGGCTCAACAGGATGGGCAGAGCTCCCTGAAAGGCTTCTTCCCATTTCTGAAATTTTAAGGCCACAGCATTGAAATACAACCCTGAAAAGTGGGTGAAGAGACAAAGGTATGAATATTCTGCTTACAAGGATGCTGAACTGCTGTAAGAACAGAGGCCTTAACAGAAGTGGGGGCAGGGGTATAAGGAAATGAGAAAAAAGAACATTTGGTCTACCTTTAATTTACTGAAATAAGACCTTTAATTGAATCATATTAACAAAGGCTAATGCAAATTGGAAAAGTTACCCTGATTTTTTTGGAGACTATAACACTTCTTGACAATTCTGAGGCATCTCCACCAGTTGCTTCATGTTTCTCTGTCATGTTTTCTGCATAAGAGCTAATGGCTAATTAGCTGTAATGACTTCGGCAGTCTAGTCTTAGCAGTGCTGCTTAGCAGGGCTTAACTGCTTCAAGGAATTGGACTGTTAGATGTTGCTGTATTTTACTTTTGCTATGTATAGTTTAGTTGAGCTAATAATACAAAATATTAAAATATTTGGTGTTAAAATTAACAAGCCTGGAGAGGACCCCCCCACCCCTGGTTTAACCACAGCATAAACCTATTTACTACTCCTAATTCATGTAGAGGACCAAGAATTGTCTCATTGTTACCTGACTACTATCCCACTGCTAAAGTAACCTGAGGTCCAAAGAGATGTAAAAAGTATAGTGAGCTCTTGTTATTTTCTGTCTCCAAAACATCTTACTCCTTTTTCAACATAACACCCACACTATTCCCTTGGGGCTCCACCCCATTCCCAGTCCACATATTTAAAAGGGGATGACCTTAGCCACTAGCTTCAGAAATGGGCATATGAGTCTGGCCTGGCCAAAAATAATTCAGCATTCTCTGGCTAAAGTGACTGATTCAGGAATGGGCACAAGATCCTAGCAAGGCCTATCAGATACAATAAACATCAGCTTCAGGCCTTTGGCTGAATCTACAGAAAAGGTAACTCATCTTTTCCTGCTTAAGCTGCTAGTGGAAAAATCTACTTACAACTTTTGACTCCTGCAAAACTTAACTAATAGCACACTGTTGACCAGAAGCCATACAAATAACCTAAACAGTCAATTAATATATATTTTGTATATGATCTGTATCATATACTGTATTCCTATAATAAAGTAAGCTAGACAACAAAAAGTGTTCTTAAGAAAATCATAAGAGAAAATACATTTACACTACTGTACTTATTTATTGGAAAAAACCCACATGTCAGTGGACCAACATAGTTCAAACCCATGTTGTTCAAGGGTCAACTGTAAGTTGAAAGGAATATAGAACATATGACAGGCTCCTTAAGACTATCAAGAGATAAAGAGGATAAATGGCATTATCTCATTACTCCTTTTTTAATACTATATTGTCACATTAATAAGCTAGCTTCCTATTACATTTTATCTCTCTCTCTCTCTATATATATAATTTATTGATTGATTTGAGAGAGAAGAAAAGGCAGAGAAAGAGGGAACGAGGGAGGTAGGAGGGAGGGAAGTGGGAAGGAAGAAGGTGAGAGGGAGGGAGAAAGACAGAAACATCGATCTGTTTCTGTATGTGTCCTACCTGGAGATCGAATCAGCAACCTTTGTGTATCGATGCCCTAACCAACCAAACTATCCAGCCAGGGTCATTTTATCTATATTTTTAATAGGATTTATAGCTTTCTACACTGTAGTGCTAATGCAGTTCTTCTACTGTGCCAGACTGTAAACAACTGGAATACAGGTTCATGTATGACTATTTTTTCTTCTGTGTCTGCCATTATATATCATATCACAGAACCCCAAAATAGTATTGTTGAATCATTCAGTCTTATATGTAATTACTCCTGACCTCATAATCAACAGCAGCACCAGAAACCTACTTCAAGGTAGGAGTTTTCCTATTTGTTTTGGATTGCAGTGGAATGACAAGCCAGACATATGGCTCTATGGTATCTAAGCATGTGCAGAATAAAGAATGGAAATAAATCTGCCATCTCTGCTGTTTGTCTTTTTAAAAAACAAAACAAAAACATTTTTGCCTACCTCATTAACCTCAATTTTTTCATACGTACTTCAAATATGTGCACAAACTATTTCTTTTTATTTCTAGAGAAAAAGAAAGAGAAAAAGATGGGGGAGAAGTGGGAAGTTTCAACTCATATTAGTTGCTTCCATTTTGTGCCTTGAATGGGCAAGCCCAGAGTTTCAAATCAGTGACCTTAGCGTTCCAGGTCGATGCTTTATCCATTGCGCCACCACAGGTCAGGCTGTGCACAAACTATTTGCATAGAAAATGGGCTAACACTGTAACCACTTATAGAAATTTTACAGGAACAGGTCTAATCACTTGATGAGAACCTTTGTGGAGATGTCAGTTTAGATTTGTTTAATAGTCTCACAAATGTAAAAAGAGTACATAGGTATCACCCAATACAAAATAAAGGTCTGATAAAATGAAATCTAGGTATTATTTTTTTAAATTCAACATCAACTAATTTATAGTCTGCTATTTTCAACTGTCATATACAGATATATAGCACTATTCTGTTGTTAGCCTTTGGTATAGTAGAACCACCAATCTTTAGAGTTCTGGGATTTGATTATTTTTTAACATCTTCCTTAAAAATATGTCTCACTCTGATATATCACTGCAATGGTCCCCATGTGTAATAGCTGTCTACCTCCATACTGCAAAATTCTCTCACAATACTCTGATTCAATCTTTTGTTTAAAAACAGTACTGCTAATCTCTTAAGGGGCAGTATCAGCTCTTAAAGAGGAGAGCACACAAATGTGTGAACATCACACTTGGCATTGCTTTTAAACAGAAACATGTTGAGTTCTCTGTAAAACTGGGATTGTCAAAATCAAGCTCTATTAAATCATAATCTGTAAGGTCTCTGTCCTCATGTGTGCTATATACATCAAACAAAAAAGAGGCCTGACCTGTGGTGGCGCAGTGGATAAAGCGTCGACCTGGGAACACTGAGGTCGCCAGTTCAAAACCCTGCACTGGTCTGGTCAAGGCACATATGGGAGTTGATGCTTCCAGCTCCTCCCCCCTTCCTCTCTCTCTCTCTCTCTCTCTCTCACTTTCAGTCTCTCTCTGTGTCTCCTCTCTAAAATGAATAAAATAAAAAAAACCAAAAAAAACAAAAAAGAAATTTAAAAAATATTTGCATCGTTGTATGTTCCACCCAATAATACTTTCAAGCTCCTCTAAATGTGGCAATGAATCCTTCCAACACATCAGCAAGCTAGGGTATCATCCAGTCAAAAAGCAGACAACACTCTTCCCGGGGTTCCATTTCATCTCAGGAGGACGTGGGACTAAGACAGTCAGTGCATGACAGCGAGACTAAACATCTCATTGCTCTGGGAGTGAAACACTGATTCCAAAGAGGAGACCCATCAAATATAAGATCCTGAGTAGTCTTCTATACTTAATCGCTGAGGGAGCATAAAGCAGAGCGCCAGGAGAGTTCTGACTGGTGAACTGTCCATTTTTCTTAAGAAATGTCAACATCTTGCTATGTACCTTCAACTGATTTGGGTACTACAACTCCTCGTTAATGTTATCTTCTCTGGGCTATCTGTTGTCCACTCTATACTTTTATCCCTCCAAGTTCCATAAGGGTTTGGCGGCATGGAGACCCACCCACTCGGTGTACATTCTAGAGAAAGGAAGTCAAAGATAATGCCAGGCCAGTACTGGGGCCTTTTCCAGGAGAGCAATGGCAAAGACTGGGGGCGCAGCCAGAGCTGGAGCAGGTAAGGGGTTCCCAAAGCAGACAGGGTCGAAGTTCACGAAGAAGAGAGTAATGGGCAGGAAAGCACGGGACAGGGAATCTGGAGGAGGTCAGACTGCAGGGCCCGAAGTGGCATTGGACTAGGAGAAAATAATCCCTCTGCAGAGTGAGCAAGCCCCTCCTCTCTTACCAGAACCTGAAAGGCCAGCAGCGACGACACACGACAGTCTCTAGCCGAAGGAATCCCACTCACTTCCGACTCAGTCAGGCATCCGGAGCTTACGTCATGATTAGGCGACAGGCCTGTGGAATCCCGTCGGGGCGCGCCGGAAATAGGGTGTGTCTCCAGACGCGGGAACCTGGCGCGCGAAGACGTCCATGGCGCTGGCGCCTCCTGACTGGGGCGGGGCGGAAGTGCTCCTGGGGTCCGGTTGGGGCGGCGGGACTAAGTGAGTCCTGCAGGGTCCCGTGGAACAGTGTGAAACATCACCCGCCTTCTTGGCAATGGTTGTATGGCCAGCAGCTATGACTTCGTGATCCCCGGCACTGCCACAATTTCTTTGGGCTTCTTCTGCTTTCTTTTTTTCCTACTGCTCTTAAGTTTTTTTGAAGCAGTTTCTGTTACACTTCACTATTATTAGCTATGAAGCAATAGCAATAACAGCAATAACGATAACTAAAAAATTGGAGCTCTTATTGGTTGCCAGGCAGTGTGCTAACATATGCTATTTAAAAAAAATACTTTTTTTTTTTTAGGTGAGAAGAGGGGAGATAAAACTCCTTTTTGTTCTGCCTGGAATCCACCTGTCTGGGGCTGATACTGAATCAGCCAAACGTCTTCAGTGCCCCAGGGCCATGCTCCAACCCATGGAACCACTGGCTGTAGGAGGGGAAGAGGAAGAGAGGGGGGAAGAAAGAGGGAGAGAAGTAGATGGTGGCTTCTCATGTGTGCACTGACCGGGATTGAATCCTGGACCTCAGCACGCCAGTGTAGGCTCTATCCACTGAGCAAAACAGCGCTAAAAATTACTTTTCAATTCTAGTTGATGTACAATATTAGTTTCAGGTGTATAATATAGTGATTGGACATTTATGTATCTTATGAAGTGATCACGCTGCTGAGTCAATGACCCCTATGAGACCATACATGGGTATTACAATATTCTTATGCTGTACTTTACAGCCCTGTGACTGGTTTCATAACTGTGAATTTGTACTTCTCAATCCGTTCACTTTTTCATTCACCCTCCTCACTCCCCTCCTATTTGGCAACTATGAATTCTCTCTATGTATAAGTTTGTTTATTCATTTATAAAATATGCTGTTTGGACTTCAGTTTTCTTATCTGTAAAGTGAAAATAATATCCTACAAGGTTATTATTATTATTATTGTTATTTTGTATTTTTCTGAAGTGAGAAGTGGAGGAGAGGCAGACAGACAGTCTCCCACATGCACCGGACTGGGGCGATTCTTGGCCCCTCTGGGGCGTTACTCCGCTGCAATCGGAGTCATTCTAGCACCTGAGGTGGAGGCCATGGAACCGTCCTCAGCTGCGGGTCCAACTTTGCTCCAATGGAGCGTTGGCTGCGGGAGGGGAAGAGAGAGATAGAAAGGGGGGGGGGAAGGGTGGAGAAGAAGATGAACGCTTCTCCTGTGTGCCCTGGCTGGGAATTGAACCCGGGACTACCATACGCCCAGTCCACGCTCAACCGCTGAGCCAACTGGCCAGAGCCCCTACAAGGTTATTTTGAGGTACACAAAGGGAATGGAAGCTGAAGATTTTTTAAGAGTTAAAAGTACTGTGCAAATGGGAAGATAATTGTTAGAATGAGAGAAAATATTTATAAATCATATCAGTCTCTCTTGTTAAGGGGGGACTCTTTCCAAGACTCCCAGGGGATAGTACCAACCCCCATATATACTATATTTTTTCCTGTACATACATAACTATGATGGTGTTTAATTTATAAACTACACACTGTAAGAGGTTAATAACAATAACTAGTAGAATAGAACAATTACTACAATGTATTGTAATTAAAGTTATGTGAATGTAGTGGCTTTTACAACATTTTGTGCTGTACTCACCTCTTTACTTAAAGAAGCACTTTATGGCTTCTCTTTGGAATATCTGAATTGCTGGCATTACTAATGTTGTACTTTGGGGACATTTTTAAGTAAAATAAGGGTTACTTGAACACAAGCACTGTGACACCGACAATCTATCTGATAATTGAGATGGCTAATAGATGACTAGTGGTGGGGAGCTTATACAGCCTAGATACTCTGGACAAAGGGATGATTCACATCTGAGTGGGATGGAGCAGGATGATGGGATATTTCATCATGCTACTTAGAACAGTAGGCAGTTTAAAGCTTAGGAATTACTTATTTTTGAACTTTCTATTTACTATTTTTGGACCACAGTTGACCATGGGTAACTGAAACTGCAGAAAGAAAAATTGTGGGTAAGAGAGATTGCAGTTATTTGATAAGGGGTTAATATGTAGAATATATAAGGAACTGCTACAACTCAACAAAAAAACCAAACATAAAAACTGGAACATATATGCCTGACCAGGCGGTGGCGCAGTGGATAGAGCGTCGGACTGGGATGCGGAAGACCCAGGTTCGAGTCCCCGAGCTCGCCAGCTTGAGCGCGGGCCCATCTGGCTTGAGCAAAAGCTTGCCAGCTTGGACCCAAGGTCGCTGGCTCCAGCAAGGGCTTGCTCGGTCTGCTGAAGCCCCGTGGTCAAGGCACATGTGAGAAAGCAATCAATGAACAATTATGGTGTCACAATGGCAATGAAAAACTAATGATTGATGCTTCTCATCTCTCTCCGTTCCTGTCTGTCTATCCCTCTCACTGAATCTCTCACTGTCCCTGAAAAAAAACAAAAACAAAAAACTGGAACGTATATATTGGCAACCATCAAAATATTCTCTGTATAAGTCTGTTTCTATTCTACTTGTTCATTTATTTTGTTTTTTAGATTGCACATATAAGTGAAATCACCTGGCCTTTGTCTTTCTGTTTGACTTATTTCACTTAGCACAATACCCTCTAGATCCATCCATATTGTTGCAGACGGGAAGATTTTATTCATTTTTCTTTTATGACTGAATAGTTATGCACACACACACCGTTTCTTTATCTACTTACCTGTTGATGGACAATTAGGTTGCTTCCATATCTTGGCTATTGCAAATGATGCAGCAATGAACATATGGATGTGTATCTCTTTTCTTTTTATTTAATTCTTTTTTTATTAATTTATTGTGTTTACATAGATTCTAGTGTCCCCCCGAATACATTCTCTCCTCCCCCGTGTTCCCCAGTACATTACTCTTGTCCCCCTCCCTGTAATACCCTCCCCCTTTCCCTCCGGGATTTGCTTTTCTGCTCTCGTCCCATCCTGTCAGCCTATCATCCCCTTTCCCTCTGTCCACTTTCCTTCTGGATCCCTTGATCCCGCCTGTCTCTATCCCGCTCCTCAGTTCATATTATTCGTCGGATTCCTCATATGAGTGAGGTCATATGATATTTTTCTTTCTCTGCCTGGCTTATTTCACTTAACATAATAGTTTCCAGGTCCACCCATGTTGTTGCAAAAAATAATATTTCCTTAATGTGATTCACCACATAAACTAAAGGAAGGGGGAAAACCACATGATAATTTCAATAGATGCAGAAAAAGCACCTATTTATTTATTTATTTTACAGGGACAGAGAGAGAGAGAGAGAGAGAGAGAGAGAGTCAGAGAGAGGGATAGATAGGGACAGACAGACAGGAATGGAGAGAGGTGAGAAGCATTAATCATTAGTTTTTCATTTCCGTCGCAACACCTTAGTTGTTCATTGATTGCTTTCTCACATGTGCCTTGACCACGAGCCTTTAGCAGACCGAGCAAGCGACCTTGGGTCCAAGCTGACAAGCTTTTCCTCAAACCAGATGGGCCCACGCTCAAGCTGGCGAGTTCGGGGTCTTGAACCTGTGTCTTCCATATCCCAGTCCAACGCTCTATCCACTGCGCCACCGCCTGGTCAGACCCAGAACCCATTTATGATCAAAGCACTTAGCAAAGTGGGAATACAGGGGACATACTTCAACATGATAAAGGCCATTTATGAGAAACCCACAGCCAACATCATAATCAATGGACAAAAATTAAAAGCAATTCCCCTAAAATCAGGAACAAGGCATGGGTGTCCCCTTTCACCACTCTTATTCAACATAGTACTGAGAGTCCTAGCTACAGCAATCAGACAAGAAGAAGAAATAAAAGGTATCCAAACTGGAAAAGAAGAAGTAAAACTATCATTATTTGCAGATGATATGATACTGTATATAGAAAACCCTAAAGGCTCAGTCAAAAAACTACTGGGCCTAATAAACGAATTCAGCAAGGTGGCAGAATATAAAATTAACACACAGAAATCAGAGGCATTTCTATACACGAACAATGAAATGTCAGAAAGAGAAATTAAGGAAACAATCCCCTTCACTATTGCAACAAAAAAAAATAAAGTACCTAGGAGTAAATTTAACCAAGGAGGTTAAAGACTTGTACTCAGGCCTGACCAGGCAGTGGTGCAGTGGATAGAGCATTGGACTGGGGTGTGGAAGACCCAGGTTCAAGACCCCGAGCTCGCCAGCTTGAGCGCGGGCCCATATGGCTTGAGCAAAAGCTCGCCAGCTTGGACCCAAGGTTGCTGGCTCCAGCAAGTGGTGGCTCTGTCTGCTGAAGGCCTGCGATTAAGGTACATGTGAGAAAGCAATCAATGAACAACTAAGGTGTTGCGACGGCAACGAAAAACTAATGATTGATGCTTCTCACCTCTCTCTGTTTCTGTCTATCTGTCCCTATCTGACTCTCTCTCTGTCCCTGTAAAAAAAAAAAAGACTCGTACTCAGAAAATCATAAAACATTGATAAAAGAAATCAAGGAAGATAAAAACAAGAGGAAGCATATTCCGTGCTCATGGTTAGGAAGAATAAACATCACTAAAATGTCTATATTACCCAAAGCAATTTATAAATTCAATGCAATACCAATTAAAATACCAATGACATACTTCAAAGATATAGAACAAATGTTCCAAAAATTTATACGGAACCAAAAAGAACACGAATAGCCTCAGCAATCTTGAAAAAGAAGAATAAAGTGGGTGGTATCACACTTCCAGATATCAAGTTATACTACAAGGCCATTGTACTCAAAACAGCTTGGTACTGGCATAAGAACAGGCACATAGATCAATGGAACAGAACAGAGAACCCAGAAATAAACCCACATCTTTATGGACAATTGATATTTGACAAAGGAGGTAAGAGCTTACAGTGGAGTAAAGACAGTCTCTTTAACAAATGGTGTTGGGAAAACTGAAAAGCTACCTGCAAAAAAAAATGAAACTAGACCACCAACTTACACCATTCACAAAAATAAACTCAAAATGGATAAAGGACTTAAATGTAAGCCATGAAACCATAAGCATTCTAGAAGAAAACATAGGAAGTAAACTCTCCGACATCTATCGAAGCAATATATTTGCTGATTTATCTCCACAGGCAAATAAAATAAAAGACAGGATAAACAAATGGGACTATATCAAACTAAAAAGCTTTTGCACAAGCTTAAGACAATATGAACAGAATAAAAAGACAAACCACACAATGGGAGAACATATTCGACAACACATCTGATAAAGGGTTAATAACCAGAATTTATAAAGAACTTGTAAAACTCAACACCAGAAAGACAAACAATCCAATTAAAAAATGGGTACAAGAGCCTGACCTGCGGTGGCGCAATGACCTGGAACACTTAGGTCACTGGTTCGAAACCCTGGGCTTGCCCAGTCGAGGCACATATGGAAGTTGATGCTTCCTGCTCCTACCCCCTTCTCTCTCTCTCTCTCTCTTTGTAAAATGAATAAATAAAATCTTTTTTTTAAAAAAATGGGCCCAAGAAATGAATAAACACTTCTCCAAAGAGGACATACAGATGGCCAATAGGCATATGAAAAAAATGCTCAACATCACTAATCATTAGAGAAATACAAATTAAAACCACAATAGATACCATCTCACAGCAGTCAGAATGGTGCTCATTAACAAAACAACACATTATAGGTGCTGGTGAGAATGTGGAGAAAGGGGAATTCTCCACTGCTGGTGGGAATGCAGGCTGGTGCAGCCACCGTGGAAAAAACAGTATGAAGATTCCTCAAAAAATTAGAAATGGAACTGCCCTTTGACCCAGCTATCCCACTTGTAGGAATATATCCCAAGGACACCATATCACTGACTGAAAAAAAGAAATGCATCCCCATGTTTATGGCAGCATTGTTCACAATAGCAAAGAGCTGGAAACAGCCCAAGTGTCCATCAGTGGACAAGTGGATTAAAAAGCTTTGGTACATATATACAATGGAATACTATGGGGCCATGAAAAAGAAGGAAACATTACCTTTTGCAACAATATGGAGGGACCTGGAAACTATTATGTTGAGTGAAATAAGCCAGGTAGAAAAAGAAAAATATTATATGACCTCACTCATTTGAGGAATCCAAGGAACATTGAGAACTGAGGAAAGGAATTGAGACAGAGGAGGGATCAAAAGGACCAGAGGAAAAGAGGACAGAGGGAAAGGGGGTGATAGGATAGGATAAACCTTAAGGGAAGGGGGGAGGGTGTTGTAGGGAGCGGGGCAAAGGATATGTGAAGGGGAATATGGGGGAGGGGGGATGCAGTCGGGGTTACCCTAGAATCTATGTAAACACAATTAATTAAATAAATTTTAAAAAATCTCAAAAAAACTTTTCCTTCTTTTTCATGGCCCCATAGTATTCCATTGTGTATATATGTACCACAGGTTTTTAATCCACTTGCCCACTGACGGGAAGTTGGGCTTTTTCCAGATCTTGGGTATTGTAAACAATGCTGCCATATACATGGGGGTGCATTTTTCCTTTTGACTCGTTGATGTGGTGTTCTTGGGATATATTCCCAAAAGTGGGATAGCTGGGTCAAAAGGCAGTTCCATTTTTAATTTTTTGAGGAACCTTCATACTGTTTTCCACAGTGGTTGCACTAGTCTGCATTCCCACCAGCAGTGCAGGAGGGTTCCCTTTTCTCCACATCCTCGCCAGCACTTATTTTGTGTTGTTTTGTTGATGAGCGCCATTCTGACTGGTGTGAGGTGATATCTCTGGATGTATATCTCTTTTCAATTTAGTGGGTTTCTTTGGATAAATAAAAGTGGAATTTCTGGGTCCTTCTTTGTCTCTTGTGTTTTTTTTAATTAAAAATTTTTTACTTATTAATTTTAGAGAGAGAGGAATGGAGAGAGAGAGAGACAGACAGAAATAGCAATCTGATCCGACATGAACCCTGATCAGATTGAACCCACAATCTGCATATCAGGATGGTACTCTAACTAACCATGCTATCTGGCCAGGGAATCTTTATTTCTTGTTCTAGCCTTTGTTTTAAATTTTATTTTGTCTGCTGTAAGTATTGCTACCCTAGCTATTTTTGTTTCCATTTTCATGAAATACCTTCAGTCTGTCTTTCTTTTTATTATTATTATTATTATTATTATTATTTTTTTTTTCCAAAGTGAAAAGCAGGGGGGAGGCAGACAGACAGACTCTCACATGCACCTGACCGGGATCCTCCTGGCATGCCCACCAGGGGGCGATGTTCGGCCTCTCTGGGGCATTTGCTCCACTGCAATTGGAGCCATTCTAGTGCCTGAGGAGGAGGCCATGGAGCCATTCTCAGAGCACCGGCCAACTTTGCTCCAATGGAGCCTTGGCTGCAGGAGGGAAAGAGAGAAACAGAGAGAAAGGAGAGGGGAAAGGGTAGGGAAGTAGATGGGCGCTTCTTCTGTGTGCCCTGGCTGGAAATCGAACCCAGACTTCCACATGCTGGGCTGACGCTCTACCGCTGAGCCAACCAGCCAGGGCTGTTTGTGTCTTTCAATCTGAAGTGACTCTCTTATGGATAGCATATGTAAGGGTCTTGTTTTGCTATCCATACAGCCACCATATGTCTTTTGATTGGAGTATTTAATCCATTTGCATTTGAGTAATTATTATTATTATTTAGTGAGAGAGAAGAACAGACAAGGACAGACAGACAGGAAGCGTAAGAGATGAGAAGCATCAATTCTTCATTGCAGCACTTTAGTTGTTCATTGATTGCTTTCTCACAAGTGCCTTGACCAGGGGGCTCTAGCCAAGCCAGTGACCCCTTGCTCAAGCCAGCTACTTTTGGGCTCAAGCCAGAAACTTTTGGGCTCAAGCCAGCAACCATGGGGTCATGTCAATGATCCCATGCTCAAGCCAGTGACCCCACGCTCAATCTGGTGGGCCCATGCTCTAGCCGGACGAGCCTGTGCTCAAGCTGGTGACCTCAAGGTTTCAAACCTGGGTCCTCTGTGTCCCAGGCCAGCACTCTATCCACTGTGCCACTACTGGTCAGGCTGAAGTAATTGTTAATAGATATATAGTTATTATCATTTTATATTTTCATTTTATTATTTTTTTTTACAGAGAAAATCAATTTGTTATTCCACTTACTCACACATTCATTGGTTGATTTTTTGTTTGTTTGTTTTTTATTTCTTTTTATTTATTTATTTTAGAGAGGAGACACAGAGTGAGTGATAGAGAGAGAGAGAGAGAGAGAGAGAGAGAGAGAGAGAAAGGGGGGAGGAGCTAGAAGCATCAACTCCCATATGTGCCTTGACCATTGCAGGGTTTTGAACTGGCAACCTCAGTGTTCCCAGGTCGACGCTTTATCCACTGCGCCACCACAGGTCAGGCTCATTGGTTGATTTTTGTATGTGCCCTGACTGGGGATTGAAACCATACCTTGGTGTGTCAGGATCACACTATAACCAACTGTGCTATCTGGCCAGGGATTTTCTTCTTCTTAAAGAAAACACTTTACAGGCCCTGGTGGGTTGGCTCAGTGGTAGAGCATTGGCCCGGTGTGTGGAAGTCCCGGGTTTGATTCCTGGCCAGGGCACACAGGAGAAACACCCATCTGCTTCTCCATGCTTTCCTCCTTTCTCTCTATCTCTCTCTTCTCCTCCCACAGCCAAGGCTCCATTGGAGCAAAGTTGGCCTGGGTGCTAGAATGGCTCCAGTTGCAGGGGAGCAGCTCCCCAGAAGGGCAGAACATTGCCCGCTAGCAAGCTTGCCAGGTGGATCCCAGTCAGTCGCAAGCGGAAGTCTGTCTCTCTGTCTCCCTGCTTCTCACTTCAGAAAAATATACACACACAAAAAAATAAAACACTTTAAATTTCTTGTAATACGGGTATGGTGGTGATCCTTTAGCATTCTCTTGTCTGGGAAGTTCTTTGTCTTTTAATTCTAAATGACAGCTTTGCTGGTTAGAGTAATGTTGTATGTAGGTCCTTGCTTTTCATCACTTTGACTATTTCATGCCAATCCCTTATGGCTTGAACAGTTTCTGTTGAGGAAACAGCTGACAGTCTTATGGGAGTTCCCCTGTAGGTGACTAACTGCTTTTCTTTTGCTGCTTTTAAGATTCTTTCTTTATTTATTTATTTAACCTTTGGCATTTTAATTATGATTATTCTTGGTGTGGGCCTCTTTGGGTTCATCTTCTTTGGGACTCTCTGTACTTCCTGGACTTGTATGTCTATTTCCTTCACCAGGTTAAG
This sequence comes from Rhynchonycteris naso, assembly GCA_037038555.1. NCBI lineage: Eukaryota > Metazoa > Chordata > Mammalia > Chiroptera > Emballonuridae > Rhynchonycteris > Rhynchonycteris naso. Next base: position 279,396,994 of record CM072995.1, on the reverse strand, counting down.
GAAGTTTTTGGTCATTATTTTATCAAACAGGTTTTCAATTTTTTGTACTCTCTCTTCCTTTCCTGTACTCCCATGATGTGAATGTTGATACTCTGAAGTTATTTTAGAGACTCCTTACACAATCCTCATTTTTGGGTTTCTTTTTTCTTTATGCTGATCTAATTGGGTGTTTTCTGTTTCCTTATACTCCAAATTGCTCATTTGTTTCTCTGCTGCATCTGCTCTACTGTTGATTCACTGTAAGGTGGTCTTCATTTCAGTTCTTATATTCTCCACTTCTGACTTTTTAAAATCTTTTCTATCTCTGTTTTTATGTTTCCTGTCTCTGTTGAAGTTCTCATTAAGTTTATCTACTCTAAGCCTGAGTTCATTGAGGAACCTTATAACCAGTGTTTTTTTTTTTTTTTTCAGGCGTAAAGTTCATTTATTGATTCATTGGACAATAAAACCACAATTGTTATCAAAAAGTTTCCCTTCCATTCCCTCTTTATTCTCCCATTGGAAATAGCTTTTAAAAAAATGATGCAGGTGGATATTGGCAAAGTCCCATATTGTGCGGTGAGGGGATAACCAGTGTTTTAAACTCTGCATCTGGTAGATTGCTTGTGTCCATTTTGCTTAGTTATTTTTCTGGAGTTTTGTTCTGTACTTTCATCTGGGACATGTTTCTTTGTCTCCTCATTTTGGCTGCCTCCCTGTGTTTGTTTCTATATATTAGGTAGAACTACTATATATTCCAGTTTTGGTAGAGTGGCTTTATATAGTAGGTGTTCTTCTATAGGGCCAAGTGGTGCAGCCTTCCAGATCACTTGAGTTGGGTGCCCCAGGTGCATCCCTGTGTGAGCTGTGTGCACCTTCCTGTTGTAGTTGAGTCTTAATTGCTGTTGGCGTGTTAATGGGAGAGATTTACCCCTACGCTGATTGGCTGTGAGAAATGACTGGCTGTGAAGACTGGCTGTCACCATTGTGGAGGATCTGCTGTCTAGGGGCCAAACCCATTGTGCAGAAATCACTTCAGTGGGGCTCACGTATCTGCTGTTTGACCATTGAGTGTGTCATTCATGGAGGTGGTTGATTGGTGCTTCAAGATGGTCTGAAGCTATCTACTGGGTGTGCTGGCCCTGGTGCCTCTCAGGAGGTGCAGGCCATGGTCATGTGTGCCCTATAATATCATGGGCTAAACGGGTCATTTACAGGAACTCTATACCTTAATATAATTTCTAATATATTTATGAGACATATTTTGCCATTCTTACAACTGACTTATTAATGAATTTTTAAAACATGATCAATGGATCCAAGACCAATTTTACCACAGTGCCTTTCATATTATAACCACTATGCATAATAATAACTCATAATAATGGTCACAGTCATTCCCATCAGCACCAGTTCCTAGAAAGTTTTCTCAATAAAATAGTACTATAGGCCCTGCCGAATTGGCTCAGCGGTAGAGTGTCAGCCCGGCTTGTGATTCCATCAGGGCACATGGGAGAAGCGCCCATCTGCTTCTCCACCCTACCCCCTTTCCTTCCTCTCTGCCTCTCCCTTACCTTCCGGCAGCCAAGGCTCCATTGGAGCAAAGTTGGCCCAAGCGCTGAGGACAGCTCCATGGCCTCCACCTCAGGCTCTAGAATGGCTCGGGCTGCAATGGAGCAAGATCCCAGATGGGCAGAGCATCGCCCTCTGGTGGGCATGCCTGGTGGATCCGGGTTGGATGCATGTGGGAGTCTGTCTGACTGCTTCCCTGCTTCTAACTTCTGAAAGAAAAAAAAAAGTACTATAAGTCTGACCAGGCGATGGCGCAGTGGATAGAGTTTCGGACTGGGATACGGAGGATCAGATTTGAAACCTCAAGGTCACTGGCTTGAGTGCGAGCTCATTCTGCTTGAGCACAGGCTCACCAGCTTGAGCTCGGGGTTGCTGACTTGATCGTGGTATCATGGACATGACCCCATGGTTGCTACTTGAGCCCCAGGGTTTCTGGCTTGAAGGCCAAGGTTGCTGACTTGATCCCAGGATCACTGGCTTGAGCAAGAAGTCACTTGCTCTGCTGTAGCCCCCTGGTCAAAGCATATATAAGAACACAATCAATGAACAACTAGCAAGCTGTAATGAAGAATTGATGCTTCTCATCTCTCTCCCTTCCTGTCTGTCCCTCTCTCTGATTCTCTCTATGCCTCTGTAAAAAAGAAAAAAATAGTACTATAAGCTAGTAATCAGAAAAGTAGTCACCTGTGCCCTTCCCAGGGCCACCTGGCATGAGCTACAAAGTGATCTGCTGATGGCTGCTACTTGTGCTGGGCTTGAAGGTGACCAAGAGAGGTCCCCTATAAACCAAGGTTGACTGCCACTAGTGTCAGACCTGGGGCCACTAAGCAAGAGGTACCGGGCACACTGAGGTTAGATGCTGCTTGTTTGAGCCCAGAAACTCTTTTTTTTTTTAATGAAAAAGCCACTGGAAAGGGCTTGGGTAAGCTTGAAAGTTGGGTGGGGTGGGGTTTCAGGGAATCACCAAAGCAGGAGCCAACAGTGTGAGCCAGGTTGATGAAGACTCAGATATAGCACCCACTTGCTGGTTCTGTGGGGAGAGGGCTCAGCCAAAGAACAATGGCATCTGCCAGCACATCTGCCTGGGAAAATGCTGCCTTTCCTTCTCTTGTTCTAATGCCAGACAATTCAGTTTCCTCTTGTATTTCCAAGGCACCTTTTGAACTGCTGCCCCAGCACTGGAGCATAAAGTAAGTTGTATAAGTCTCTGGATGGGCCCTTTAAGAGTAACACCTGGGACTCCAGTGGCCCTTCATCTCACTCAGCCGCCATCCCTATGGTTTTCACAGCCAGAAATTATGGGGACTCCTTTTCCCAGCACTGGAATCTTGGGCTGGGGTCAAGGGATGCCTGTTGTGGGGCTGAGACCCCCTTGCTCTCTGCAGGGGTACCCCGGCAGATGCAATATTCCTCTTGATTTATTATTTGTTTTTTGTGACAGAGAGAGGGACAGATAAGGACAGACAGGCAGGAATGGAGAGAGATGGGAAGCATCAATTCTTTGTTGCAGCACTTTAGTTGTTCACTGATGGCTTTCTCATATGTGCCTTGACCCGGGGGCTACAGCAGAGTGAGTGACCCGTTGCTCAAACCAGTGGCCTTGGGTTCAAGCCAGCGACCTTCGGGCTCAAGCCAGCAACCATGGGGTCATGTCCATGATCCCATGCTCAAACCAGCAATCTTGCAGTCAAGCTGGTAAGCCTGTGCTCAAGCTGGCGACCTCGGTGTTTCAAATTTGGTTCCTCTGCATCCCAGTTTGATGCTCTATCCACTGTGCCACCACCTGGTCAGGCTCCTTCAGACTTTTAACTGCCTCTTGTGGGTGTGGGACCAGCCTCTTCTGCTTCTCTCCCCTCCTACCAGTCTTAATGTGGCTTCTTTATAATCCTTAGTTGTAGGACTTCTGTTCAGCTAGGCTTAGGGGGTTCTGAATTATTGTTTTTCTGTAGTTTAGTTGTAATTTTGATGTGGTTGTTGGAGGTTCCGAGTACTATGTTAACCTACACCACATTTTGACTGAATTCTTGGGAGAATATTTTTAAAAGAATAATCTTTTAATAGGGGAAGACCTTTCTAAATATAAAACAACTTAGAAGTCATAAAAGACCAGTAAATTCTACTACGTGCAAATGTTTGTAAAATGCTCATAATAATTCAACCATAAGTAAAGTTTAAAAACAAATAACAAAATTGGAAAAGTATTTGCAACTATGGTCACAAACTAGATTACATTTGATTACTTAATCTAGTTTCCCAAATATGAAAAGGGCTTTTGCAAGTCTACAAAAAAGAGATTAAAGGCTATGAACCTCTATTTCCTGAGAAAGAAAAACAAATGGTTCACGGTCAATTTTAATGAGAATAATGTAAATTAAAACTACCCTGAGATATGATTTTTAACAAATTGGCAAAGTTCAAAAAGTTTAATAATGCACTGTTGGAATGTATGTGGAGTAGAGGTACTCTAATTTTTTGTTATTGGGAATATATATTAGTCCAACTTCTATAAAGTGTAACTTGGCAATTTTAATAAAATTACAAGTGGAATTACATATAGACCAGCAATTACATTTATTTGTATTTGCTATATATAGTCTTAGGCATGTTCAAAATGACAGTTATTGCTAGAAATAAAGTGGTAACACTTTAAAAAGTATAAAAAGAGCCTGACCTGTGGTGGCGCAGTGGATAAAGCGTCGACCTGGGAACACTGAGGTCACCAGTTCAAAACCCTGCACTGGTCTGGTCAAGGCACATATGGGAGTTGATGCTTCTAGCTCCTCCCCCCTTTCTCTCTCTCTCTCTCTCTCTCTCACTCTGTGTCTCCTCTCTAAAATGAATAAAATAAAAATAAAAATAAATAAAAATATTAAAAAAAAAGTATAAAAAGAAACAGGAGAAATCTTTATGACCTTGAGTTTGGCAAATATTTTTTTAGATATGACACCAAAAGCACAATCCATAAAAAAAATTTGATGAAATGGACTTTTCAAACTTAAAAACTTTTGTACTTCAAAAGACACCATTCTTTTCAGGAAAATTAAAAGAGCCGTGGCCAGGTAGCTCAGTTGGTGGAGCATTGTCCTGATGGTCCAAAGTTGTCGGTTCAATCCCTAGGCAGGACACATATAAGATTCAACCAATGAATGAATGGATGGGTGAAACAACAGATGGATATTTCTCTCTCCTTCTCTCTCTAAAATCAATAAATTTAAACTTCTTTTTATTTTATTCATTTTAGAGAGGAGACACAGAGAGAGAGTGAAAGTGAGAGAGAGAGAGAGGAAGGGGGGAGGAGCTGGAAGCATCAACTCCCATGTGTGCCTTGACCAGACCAGTGCAGGGTTTTGAACTGGCGACCTCAGTGTTCCCAGGTCGACACTTTATCCACTGTGCCACCACAAGTCAGGCCTAAAATCAATAAATTAAAAAATAAGAAATAAAAAGACAAGCCACAGACAGGTAGATATATTTACAAATTATATATCTGCTATAGAACTTGTATTAAAAATGTGTAAGAGCTCCTACACTCAACAAACAAAAAAGAAGAAAACAAATAACCCAAATAAAAAAGATTTAAATAGACATTTCATTAAAGATATAAAAATGGCTAATAAGCACATGAAAGATGTTTAACATTATTAGTCAATAGAGAAATGCAAATTAAAGCCACAGCAAGACACCATTTTATACTCACTAGAATGGCTATATTAAAGAAAGACAGGGCCTGACCTGTGGTGGCGCAGTGGTAAAGCGTCAACCTGGGAACACTGAGGTCGCCAGTTCAAAACCCTGCACTGGTCTGGTCGAGGCACACATGGGAATTGGTGCTTCCAGCTCCTCTCCCCTTTCTCTCTCTCTCTCTCTCTCTCTCTCTCTCTCTCTCTCTCTCACTCTGTGTCTCCTGTCTAAAATGAATAAAATAAAAAAACAAACAAACAAAAAACTAATTTAAAGAAAGACAGTAATGAATATTGGTGAGAATATGGAGAAATATGGAATCCTCACCCATTGCTGGTGGGAATGTGAAATGGTACCATCAGTTTGGAAAAAAGAAAGTGTGTTAAAGAGTTAATCATAGCCTGACCAGGGGGTGGTGCAGTGGATAGAGCATCAGACTGGGATGTAGAGGACCCAGGTTTGAGACCCCGAGGTCACCAACTTGAGCGAAGGCTCATCTGGTTTGAGCAAGGCTCACCAGCTTGAACCCAAGGTCGCTGGTTCGAGCAAGGGGTTACTCAGTCTGCTGTAGCCCTCCGGTCAGGGCACATGTGAGAAATCAATCAGTGAACAACTGAGGAGCCACAACGAGGAATTGATGTTTCTCATCTGTCTCCCTTCCTGTCTGTCCCTCTCTCTGACTCTCTGTCTCTGCCACCAAAAAAAAAAAAAAAAGAGTTAATCATAAATTTACCATACAGCCCAGCAATACTTCATTCACTTCTAGGTATCAACCCCAGATAAATTTTTTTAATGGGGTGACATTAATAAATCAGGGTACATATGTTCAAAGAAAACATCTCTAGGTTATCTTATCATTCAATTATGTTGCATACCCATCAGTCAAAGTCAAATTGTCCTCTGTCACCTTCTATCTGGTTTTTTTGTGCCCCTCCCCTCCTCCCTATCCCTCCCTCACTCTCTCCCTCCACCCTGTAACCACCACACTCTTGTCCATGTCTCATAGTCTCACTTTTATGTCCCACCTATGTATGAAATTATGCTGTTCTCAGTTTTTTTTCTGATTTACTTATTTCACTCCGTATAATGTTATCAAGGTCCATCCATTTTGTTGTAAATGATATGATGTCATCATTTCTTATGGCTGAGTAGTATTCCATAGTATATATGTACCAAAGCTTTTTAATCCACTCATCCTCTGAGAACCCAGAAATAAACCCACACCTTTATGGACAAGTGATATTTGATGAAGGAGGAAAGAACTTACAACGGAGTAAAGACAGCCTCTTTAATAAATGGTGTTGGGAAAATTGGACATTTACCTGCAAAAAAATGAAACTAGACCACCAACTTACACCATTCACAAAAACAAACTCAAAATGGATAAAAGACTTAAATGTAAGCCGTGAAATCATAAGCATCTTAGAAGAAAACATAGACAGTAAGCTCTCTGACATCTGTCGCAGCAATATATTTGCCGATTTATCTCCACAGGCAAATGATATAAAAGGCAGGATAAACAAATGGGACTATATCAAACTAAAAAGTTTTTGAACAGCTAAAGACAATAAGAACAGAATAAAAAGACAAACTATACAATGGGAGAACATATTCGACAGCACGTCTGATAAGGGGTTAATAACCAAAATTTATAAAGAACTTATAAAACTCAACACCAGAAAGACAAACAATCCAATCAAAAAATGGGCAAAAGAAATAAAAAAAAGTTCTCCAAAGAGAACATACAGATGGCCAATAGGCATATGAAAAAATGCTCAACATCACTAATCATTAGAGAAATGCAAATTAAAACCACAATGAGATATCACCTCACACCAGTCAGAATGGTGCACATCAGCAAAACAACACAGAATAAGTGCTGGCAAGGATGTGGAGAAAAGGGAACCCTCCTGCACTGCTGGTGGGAATGCAGACTGGTGCAGCCACTGTGGAAAACAGTATGGAGATTCCTCAAAAAATTAAAAATCAAACTGCCTTTTGACCCAGCTATCCCACTTTTGGGAATATACTCTAAGAACACCAGAGCACTGTTCGAAAAGAAGAAATGCGCCTCCATATTCGTGGCAGCATTGTTCACAATAGCGAAGATCTGGAAACCCCAGATAAATTTAAAAAAAAGAAAACTTGCGTGGTAATATTCAGAGCAGCATATTGTATGATTCCATTTGTATGAAATGTCCAGAAAAGGCCAATTAAAAGAAACAGAGGAGATTAATGGTTGCGGGGAGCTGAGGGTGGGAACGAGGAGTGACTGTAAACATCACAAAGGATATTAAAAGACTGGTGGAAATATTCTAAACTGGATTATGATGATAGTTGTACTACTGGATAAATTTGCTAAATATTACCAAGAACAGGTTAACTCAAAATGAGTGAATTTTATAACAAATTATAGTTTAATACAATTATTTTTTAAAATGACATTTATACAATGTTAGTCATTGCAGCATTGGAACTGACTTAAATGTCCATCAATAGAGGACTGGTTAAATAAATGATAGTGTGTCTGTACAATGTGGCTGCATTAAGAAAAAGATTCTCTATATGCCGGTATAAAATAATTTCCAGCCTGACCAGGTGGTGGTACAGTGGATAGAGTGTCGGACTGGGATGTGGAGGGCCCAGGTTTGAGACCCCGAGGTTGCCAGCTTGAGCACAGGCTCATCTGGTTTGAGCAAGGCTCACCAGCTTGAGCCTAAGGTCGCTGGCTCCAGCAAGGGGTTACTCAGTCTGCTGAAGGCCCGCGGTCAAGGCACATATGAGAAATCAATCAATGAATAACTAAGGAGCCGCAACGAATAAATGATGTTTCTTACCTCTCTCCCTTCCTGTCTATCTGTCCCTCTCTCTGACTCTCTGTTTGTCCCTAACTGTTTCTCTCTCTGACTCTCTCCGTCTCTGCCAAAAAATAAAAATAAAAAAATTCAGGTTTTCTTAGGTGAAAAGTACAAAATGTATAGTATGATATTAAATGTGTGAAAAAAGGAGAAGGGAGAAAATATGTACTTAATATTTTGCTTATGTATGCCTAAAATACCTCTGATATATAATACAGTGGTCCCTCATCTATCGCAGAAGTTAAGTTCCAAAACCCCCCTACCCCCACGATAGGTGAAAATCTGCAAAGTAGCGACCTTATATTTATTTTACTATTTATATATATTTTAATTGTTTTCAATTTTTCAATATATATTTATATTGTTTGCAATTTTTTAGGCTAGAAAATGCTTATTTTACCACAAAAATAATTAAAATAATAAATATAAAAGATATTTATATACTGCAAAATCCCGTGATATAATGAAAAATCCACGATACAAAATTGGATATATACAACTTAAAAATCTGCAATACAAAAAAAAAAAAATCTGCAATACAGTGAGGCCACGAAAAGCAAACCGTGATATGGTGAGGGATAATTGTACATTGTACAATCTTCTAAAGATTTATAAAATACTAGTACTACTGTATGTATATTGTTTGCTTCCGGAGAGGGCAACAGGGTGGCTGCAGATGGAGGTGGAGAGAGACATTTCACTGCATATTTGACCCATGTGAATCATGACCTATACAAAAAGTAAATAAAAATGGAAAAAAAAATCCAAGTTGAGAGAGTGATTGACCTTTTTATTTATTTTTTATGGAGAAATTACTTCCCAATACATGGTAGTCTTGAAACACCATACACGTTCTTACTTTACTTTTATTTTAATTTCGACAGAATCTCAAATTTGCTCTGATGGCCTTTCTTCTCAATTTGTCAATTCTGGGAACTCAAGTCTAGATTTAGAGCTGAAATTCTCTCTGTTAGGAGCACTTCAAAATGTATTGCTTTGTTTCTGAGAACTGGTTAGGAAGGAGAATACCTGGATTAAAAAAAAAAAATTACAATTGGTTCCGAAAACCAAATAATGCTTGAGCCCTGCTTTCCTGATTTAAATTTCTAATTGATTAAATCAGAACTTCTGATCAATTGATTGGTTGAAAAATTAATATAGTCTGAACTGTGGTGACTCAGTGGATAAAGCATTTACCTGGAATACTGAGGCTGCCAGTTCGAACCCCTGGACTTGCCTGCTCAAAGCATGTTCCAGATGCAATTACTATGAGTTGATGCTTCCCATTCCTCCCTTCCCCTTTACTCTCTCTTTCTCTGTCCTCTCTCTAGAATCAATCAATAAAATTTTTATAATAAAGAAAAATTAATATAGATCAGTGGTTGCCCTTGAGGGGACACTTGCAATATCTTGAATTTTTTTGGTTGTTAAAATGGGCATACTGTTGGTGGCACAGTGGATCAGAGTGTCAGCCTGGTATGCTGAGGTCCCAGATTTGAAACCCTGAGGTCACTGGCTTGAGAGCGGGCTCATCCAGCTTGAGCACAGGCTCACCAGTTTGAGTGAAGAGTCACCAGCTTGAGTGTGGGGTAATCAACATAATAACGTGGTCACTGGCTTGAAGCCCAAGGTCGCTGACTTGAGCAAGTGGTCACTGGCTCAGCTGGAACCCCTTGGTCAAGGCACATGTGAGAAAGCAATCAGTGAACAACTAAAGTGATGCAACTATGAGTTGATGCTTCTCATCTCTATTCCTTTCCCCTTTCTCTCTCTCTCTGTCCCTCTTGCTAACAAAATAAAATAAGTATATGGGGGTACTGCTGACATTTGGTGACTAGAGGCCAGGGAGGCTGCTAAAGACCCTATAATGCACAGGACAGTACCCCCACCACTAAGAATTATCTAAACCAAAATGTTAATAGTATGGATGTTAAGAAACAATTGTATTGAATTAAGATTAATATTCAGCATTCCTGTTCTGAGAGGATTTAAAGATACACACAACTTTCATATATTCTTAGGCCAAGAAAATTAGCACTGGCTCTGATGTTTTTAGAAATGGGCCTCCACAATCACCTTCCACCTTGACCCCCACTTGATCTTTATAACTGGGGAAAGGAGATAGACTTGGAAGCACTTGGGAGGCAGGGAATGTAAAGGCATTGTCTTAGAAATGGTGTAGAAAGACGCACCTGCTCTAAGTCCTGAGCTCAATGTTTCCTCAGCTGGTTGCCTTGAAGGTGGCTGTATTGGTCATCTTCCCGATCCTTGAGGGGCTAAAAAAAGGACAGCACAGTCATAAGCTCATTTCCACCCATCCTTTATGAATTAATTTGATGCATATTTATGGAGTGCTTTTTATATGCAAAGTTTTGATGAGGGTGCTTTGTGATCCTAGGTGCAGAAAGAGGACAAGATGATGGAAGCCCTTTATATACACTCCCACTCAGTGTGTTCTTTCATTTTTCTCACTAGATCCTTACCTCAATCTCTCTCAACCCCTCTCCTTATTTCATCCATTCTACCCCAAAAGATAATTATGCTATTATCTGGTATGGCCTAAGCAGTTTCTTATCTATATAGTATCTTTCAGTTAACTTGCCCCACACAACGCCATTCCAAAATTTTAAGCCACCGCTTATTGTAGCAATGTCTGTCATTCCTCTTTCCCTTACCTGGTAGAGCTGGTCATTGGACAACAGAGTCTGCTTGTCTGAGGCTGCACAAAAGATAAACAATACACACGTAACACAAGGTAGAATGAATAATAAATCGGGTTATATTCACAGAATGGGGCACTAGATAGCAATAAGAATTAGTGAAATACACCTACATACAAGAATATGGATAGATATCACAAGCATATTGTTGAGTAAAAGAAGCCACACGCAAGAGTACTTACCCTCTGAGTCCATTTATATAAGGAACAAAAACAGGCAAATCTAATCAATGTTAGACATCAGCATAGTACTCACTTTTGGGGATAGGTAGAGTCTGAAAGTGACCACAAAGGGGCTTATAAACTGTTGTTAATATTCTTTCTTAAACTGGGTGCTGGATTAACAGGAGTGCTTGCTTTGTTACATTCTTTTATTTTGAGCTGTATGCTTGTGATTCATACATGTTTATGTATGTAGGCTTTACTTCAATTAAAGAGTTTAAAAAACCACAGAAGACAAATGAGAGGGAGTTGGATCTTGAGACAGGTAAATATGCTGTGAAAATACCAAGTGCCCTTTTCTCTTGACTATAGAGAGAGCCTCACCCATTTGTGCACATTAACAACATGTTCCAGCTCAGTCTCTTGAGACTGTTTTGGGAGGAAGAAAGCTGAGGGTCCTGGGTGGTCTCACATCTCATCTAAGAACATTCTTTTACCTCTTGATTGGCGAACTCCATCCTGTCCAGCAATGAAATACACCCCAACGGCAAGGAAGAAAATGCTGATGATTTCGGCAAAGATGAAGCCAGACACATTGGATGCATTCAACTCAATGCAGTTTTGACACACTGTGAGGAAAGGGAGGGACAAGCCTACTTCAGGGTGTGAGAGATGTTTTTCTGGATCTTTTTCTCATGCCTAACAGCAATAATGCCTTTGTATAGTTAGAGCAACAGGCTGCTTTCTCTGTGGGTTGTATGGCAAAGGAATTGCCTGGGAAGATCTTTGGATTAAGAATGCAATGTTTCTTTTTTTTTTTTCTTACAGGGACAGAGAGAGAGAGTCAGAGAGAGGAATAGATAGGGATAGACAGACAGGAATGGAGAGAGATGAGAAGCATCAATCATTAGTTTTTCGTTGCCGTTGCGACACCTTAGTTGTTCATTGATTGCTTTCTCACATGTGCCTTGACTGCGGGCCTTCAGCAGACCGTGCCACCACTTGCTGGAGCCAGTGACCTTGGGTCCAAGCTGGTGAGCTTTTGCTCAAGCCAGATGGACCCGTACTCAAGCTGGCGAGCTCAGGGTCTCGAACCTGGGCCTTCAGCATCCCAGCCCGACGCTCTATCCACTGCGCCATCACCTGGTCAGGCGCAATGTTTCTTGATGTTCCTCTCTTCTCTAGGAGTCTTGGGGAAGCCCATATAGTCTTATTGCCAAGGACTATGTGAAATAGAATGACAACCAGATCTCCTTCTCCATGCTCAGTTGCCTTCTACATCTCACTGTTGCTCACCTTGATAATTTCTTATCTTCCCTACACACCCTAACTCAGTTTATGTAAACTGCTGACTGCTCCAGTCCAGGGGCCAACCCAAAGGAAACGAGGCTTTCAGCACTGGCTGTGCTTTACCAAGAAGCTGGAGGAGTTGTTATATTAAAAAATAGACAAGCTGAGATTAAGAGGACTGGCTGTTTAGCATCTATTTCATCACTGTTTAGCATATATGTTCACACTCATTCTGGACAGGAAATCACCAACAGAAAGTACAGCTTAATTCCACAATAAACAAACCAAAGGGGATCACATACTTCTATAATACACCTGCAGGTGATTTGAATTTTTCTTTGGTCCTTGACACCAATATGTCCCTCGAGGGTCCTTCAAACTACTTCCTAGATCCCATGAGGTTTTATTTATAATCATTTCCTTCCCATCTTTAAACCATTTGATATTTTTGTCTTCTATGTTGCAAGTCAGAAGCACTGAACCATCTTCTTGATTGTCATTCACTTCTACCAAACGTTTTGCTGAAAGGGGAAAAGCCATGGTCTGTTAAAGATCTAGTCTCTGAAACTCTCTCTACCCCAGGGTATCAGACAAAGACCATTACAGCAGTACTTCTCAAACATTAATGTATATATAAATCACATGGGGATCTAAAATTTCAGGTTGTAATTTAGTAATTCTGGGGAGGGTCTGAGATTATGCATTTTTAACATGTTCCCAGGTGATGTCAATGCTGTTGGTTCATGGGTAACATTTTGAGTAGTGCCTAGATGCTAGGGTCTTGTTTCTCCTCCACAAATCAGACTATTAATTATTGATTATGACTAGCCACTGATTCGGTTGACAGTGGAGTTCATCCCAGACCTAGTATTGTAGGAAGACATATTTCCATGAATTCCTCAGAGTTTGAGCATAGAAAGAAGTAATTTCTTTACCTTGTTTCAACTGGGCAGTTGTACCTGTAGAGACAGAAGAGAGACAGAGGATTAGCTGGACATGTAGTTATTCAGATGTCCTGGTGTATCATTTACATGGTCATTTGAGGCCAAGATGAGAGAGATTCTAATCCCTAATACAGGAGTAACGATTATCTGTACTTATGTTCCTGGATTGTTAAACTAAGTCACAAATTGAATTCAGGGTGTTGTATAATAAAGAATTTGTCTGGTCTTTGTAAAAAATTTTTGGAAGGGAGTTTCTAAACCCTTGGAATTTCAGGAGTGCCTTTATTATTCTTGTGAGCCTTTGGATCATATGTGAGTTTATGCTAATGAGATGATTCAGGATGGGGCTGGTCAAGACCAACCATGAATTAGAGAATTGGGACTTTGAGCACTGGGAGGGGAGGGGCTGTAGAGAATGAGTTTAGTCACATGGCCAATGTTTCAATTTATCATACCTATGTAATAAAATCCCAATAAAAACTCAGTGGAGTTTCTTGGTTGGTGAACAAATCAATGTGCCAGGAAGGTGACATATTCTGATTCCGTGGGGAGAGGCACAAAGTTCTGTGCTCAGAAACCTCCCAGACCCCATTCTATGTATCTCTTCATTTGGCTAGTTTTGATTTAATTTTATTTTTTATAATAAAACTCTAATAATAAGTATAGTGTTTTCCTGAGTTCTGTGAGTTCTTTTAGCAAAATAACATACCAAGGGGGTCATGGGAACCCTTCAGATTTATACTCAGTTTGGTAGAAGTGTGGTATAGCCCTGTCCAGTTGGCTCAGTGGATAGAGTATAGGCCTGGTGTACAGACATCCCAGGTTTGACCCCTGCTCAGGGCACACACATGAGAAGTGACCATCTGCTTCTCTTCCCCAACTCTCCCCCTTTTCTCTCTCATCTCCTCTTGCAGCCAGTGGCTTGATTGGTTTGACTGTTGGCCCCAGGCATTGAAGATAGCTCAGTTCATCTGAGTGTTGGCTCTGGGCACTGAGGCTAGCTTGATTGATTTGAGCATTGACCCCAAATGGGTTGCCTGGTGGATCCCAGTCAGGGCTCATGTGGGAGTCTGTTTCACTATCTGCCCTACTCTCACTTTAGAAATAAAAAAGAAATATGGGTGTTCTGGAGACCCCTGAACTTATGCCTGGCATTTTGAACGAGGGCAATCTTGTTAGTGACTATGGCCTTAACCTATGAAGCCCAATGCTAACTCTTAGCATCAAATTATATGGCAGTATATGTAAGGGTATTGCCTGCTCCTTTAGCAGCTGAAGCCTTGGCAAAGAATGATTGTGCACTAATTAAAGCCTTTTAGAGCTGAGCTACTTCTAAAATCTTCACTTTTGATGATCCATTTCTTTTAGAAAACTTGAATGTCCCATGGGAATTAGCTATTCAATAGATCTCAAATTTGTCTCAAAACCCAGAGTAGTAGAAGAGTTCTATGGTAGAACTACTATAGAGAACTAGCACTGAAGTTCAGTTCCATTGGATTTAATTCAAACATTTACTAAGCACTATTATGTTCCTGACATGATTAAGCAGTAGGAAAGAAAAGGGTGGTGATATGAAGAGCTAGTTGCTACTTCCAAAGAGTTTACAATGAAGTAGAAAAAATAAGCACATATATAATGCAATAAAACATAAATTATCACTTAGTACTTATATGAATACATGTGAAAGGGGATAAAGCTATTGATTTTGCCCAAGATTGGGAGACAGGAAAAGCTTAGCAGAGAAAGTGACTGCTGGCTGAGCTTTGAAGAATGAGTAGGAATTCACCAGACAGAGAAAAGCATTCTGGGGAGAAAGAATAGCTAAGCAAAGATGCAGACTTGGAAAAGGACAAGAGCAATATAATAAAAAAGGACAAGAGCAAAATAAAAGGACTATCTGTATGAAGAAATGGAAAAAATGGGGCATAAATTAAAGTATGATGGAAATAGTTGGAAAGAGTCAACCGTCTTAGAACTTCACATAAAGCTAAACTGTGTATGAACAGTACCCAGCACAGCACCTGGAACATAATAAGAGTTTTATATTTGTTGAATAAATGTACAAATGAATAAATGAGTGAATTTTTTAAAAAAGGCAAGGCAAACAGGTAAGCAAATTTCTCCCTAGCTCGTCTCCCTGACCGCCTGCTCACCATTAGAGGGACAAAGAAACCCCTCATTTTAACTCAGGTTCCATAGAAAAGAGGGTCCAACTGATTGCTGACATCTTTTAATTTTTCTTATCTGAGTCCTGCTTCCTTTTGGGATTTGAGAACTCATGTAGCTAAGTTTCCTAGGTTGACAACTGAAAGAACTGAGCTCAGAAGGAGCAGGCATTGTCCAAGGTCACACAGCTCGTTGGTGGCTGAGCTCAGGGTTCTATTGCTCAGCCCTGTCCTCTTTCTGTTATACAGAAACAGCTGCCTCTCACAGGCTTTATGCATTGCCCCTCAATATGTGTTATCTTCCTCTACTCTCCTCAGAAATAATTCTAAAATCTCTCTGTCCTCAAGTCCCTCACTCAGCCATCCTCCTGCTCAGCTTTAGCAGGTGGCATTGTCTTCCTCTTAGTTTGTTGAGAACATAGATGCTGTAATAGCCTCTTCTCCTTCAGCTTTCTTTCCATTTACAAGACTATCTGTGGTTAGAGCC
This sequence comes from Rhynchonycteris naso, assembly GCA_037038555.1. Classification (NCBI taxonomy): domain Eukaryota; kingdom Metazoa; phylum Chordata; class Mammalia; order Chiroptera; family Emballonuridae; genus Rhynchonycteris; species Rhynchonycteris naso. The sequence continues at coordinate 279,381,137 of CM072995.1, read as the reverse complement.
ATCTGAAATTCCTTTCTTCTGGTCTCAGAGGGTAAGGATGCCTTCCCCTCTGTGCCCGTGACCTCGCTATTGACTCCATCCTTTCATCATCAACTCCAGGACCTCACCTATTAACTATCTTCTCCTTTAGCCTAGAAATGTGTTCAAATTTTTTTCACACTCAAACATTTCTTCTTATACTCCATTTTCCCCTCTATTTACCACTCAAACTCTCCTCTCTTCTCACCCAAACTTCTTTAAAGAATAAGCTACACTTGCTTCTCTTTACCACTTGCCCTTCCCATCTACTCATTTCCATTTGGCTTATCCTACCCCAAGGAAACTGTGCTAACTCACCCATTACATAATAGGACCTCACCCATACTTGTTGACCAGCTGACAAACTGACCAACTGAGTGTATGCTTCATAAGTCTATTCCTACCCCAACTCTGACTTAAAAAAACACATACCGCCTGACCAGGCGGTGGCGCAGTGGATAGAGCGTCGGACTGGGATGCGGAAGAACCCAGGTTCGAGACCCTGAGCTCGCCAGCTTGAGCGCTGGCCCATCTGGCTTGAGCAAAAAGCTCGCCAGCTTGGACCCAAGGTCCCTGGCTCCAGCAAGGGATTGTTTGGTCTGCTGAAGGCCCGCGGCCAAGGCACATGTGAGAAAGCAATCAATGAACAACTATGGTGTCACTACGACAATGAAAAACTGATGATTGATGCTTCTCACCTCTTTTCGTTCCTGTCTGTCTGTCCCTATCTATCCCTCTCTCTGACTCTCTCTCTGTCCCTGTAAAAAAAAAAAACAACCCCCTCAAAAAAAAACCCACATACCTTTTCTTTTTAGGTTCCTGTCATATGCCCTTTTGGGCTACATTTAACCTAAGATGGTGACATCCGGGTTCTTTATCTAGCCAGCTAAATTCTCTGACTTGATTTCTCAGAAGACACAGACTCCATGCCTCTTATGGGGTACTTCTCTCTAACATAGAATAGTAAGAGGCTTTTTTTTTTTGCCCTGCCTTCTCTGAACTCTAAGGTGACAGTTGAGGTAGGCTCAAAGTCAGAGATCCCAATATTCTTGTCTCATGATGGTGGCCTATTCCCTTGAATCTTTTTCCAGGCTGCCAGACCCCCTAAGCAGACCCTTACCTTGAAGAAGAGAGATAGCCAGGATGAGGCCAGACAGATACTTCCTCTGCTCCATGTCAGTCTCTGTCCTTCTCTTGCAGAAGCACTGAGCAGCCTGTAGCAGGCAGGCAGGCAGCCAGCCAGCCTGCACAGTAGCTAGCCTGGCTCCGCCCAGCATCCTTTAGGCTGGGGCCTCCGCAAGAAGGCAAGTCCCAGCGCCTCCACCCTTGACTTCAAATGTGGGCAGATGGAGCCTCAGCGGGGCTGCAGGTGCAGATGTCTCCTGCTTTTCTGTTAAAGAGTGAAGGGCGGGGAGTGGTGAGGAGAGACAGGGAAAGAGTGCAAGATTCTTATCTCAGAGACTGACTTGCCCAGAGAACAGACTTGGATGCTAGGTAGTACATGGCCTGAGAATCTTTCTTTATGAGAGAGATAAACATTTCTGCCACTACTTACTACTGGTATTTTAGCCAGTTGTTGCTTGTTGCTAGTTGTTGCTAGAACTAATGAATTTAGGTGGGAACTCTTGGGTGCTCAGGGCTGGAGTTCTTGACAAGAAAGTGACCCTAGTCCAGGTCTTCATCCAGGAATTTTTACTGTCCCTTTGAGATGGGATCATCAAAGAGGTGCCTGCCTGGAAGGAAATGGGTAGGACAATTCCAACAAGACAGACCTGACATTTCCAAGGGTCAGGGCCTGAGCTGAGTTTCCAGGACCTCAGGTCCCTGTCTCCCTCTGTCAGTCAGTAAGTTAGTACAAATGTATGGAGCTCTTGTTATGTGCCAGGCACAAGCCCAGTGTTGGAAATACAGAAACAAGTGAGACATACATGATCTCTGCCTTCAGGTAAATTACAGTCCAACTACAGCAGTGTCGAGAGTTTCAGAAGTCTCATAGGCCAGAGGGGAAAGAAACCCACCTGTCACCTGTAAAGGTTCAATTCTGCCTACAGTTTAATCATATTGTTATTAGTAACTATCTCTTATTGAGCACATATGATGTATCAGGCATCATGCAAACATTTTGTTCAAATTTTTATCATGAATGAAGAATACAGTAGAAAACATCACCAGCTAATTAGACAAAGTGGAAGATTGAATCAGCAATTTGGAAGATTAGTGGAAAATGCCTACTCAAAACAACAACAAAAAATAATAATTAAAAAAAATGAAGATATTACAAGAAGCCTTTGGGGCAACATAAAACAAAACAAAGTTTGCATCATAGAAGTACTAGAAGGAGAAGAGAAAGAGCAAAGGATCAAAAATCTATTTGAAGAAGTAATGATGGAGCCTGACCAGGTGGTGGTGCAGTATTGAGCGTTGGACTGGGATGCAGAAAACCTAGGTTTGAGACCCCGAGGTTGCCAGCTTGAGCACGGGACCATCTGGCTTGAGCAAAAAGCTCACCAGCTTGGACACAAGGTCACTGGCTTCAGCAAGGGGTTGCTCAGTCTGCTGAAGGCCCATGTGAGAAAGCAATCAATGAACAACTAAGGTGTCACAACAGCAACGAAAAACTAATGATTGATGCTTCTCACCTCTCTCTGTTCCTGTCTGTCTATCCCTATCTATCCCTCTCTCTGACTCTCTCTCTGTCCCTGTTAAAAAAGAAAAAAAGAAGTAATGATGGAAAACATTTCTAACCTGGTATAGAAAATAGACATCCAAGTCCAAGAAGCACAGAGTCCCAAACAAGATGAACCCAAGGAAGCTCACACCAAGACACATCATAATTAAAATGCCACAAGTTAAAGACAAAGAAAGAATCCTTTTTTTAAAAAATTTTAAATTGATTTGAGAGAGAAAACATTGATTTATTGTTTCACCTATATATATATGCACTCACTGATTGATTCTGGTATGTACCTTGACCAGGGATTGGTCCTACAACCTTGGTGTATCAGGATGATGCTCCAACCAACTGAACTACTCTGCCAGGACCAAAGAGAGAATTTTAAAAGCAGCAAGAGAAAAACATATAGTTATCTACAAGGGAGTTTCTGTAAGACTGTCAGATAATTTCTCAACAAAAACTTTGCAGGCCAGAGGGGATTGGCATGAAATATTCAAAGTTATGAAAAGCAAGGATCTACCCAGCAAGGCTATTATTTAGAATTGAAGAGTAAAGAACTTCCGAGACAAGAAAAAGTTGAAGGAGTTTATCGCCCCAGACCGGTATTACAAGAAATGTTAAAGGGTCTTCTTTAAGAAGAAGAAAAAAACTAAAAATGTGAGTAAGAAAATATTTCAAATAGAAAAAAATCTTACCAACAAAGGCAAATACATTTTAAAAGCAGTGGCTCAACCAACACTAAAGCAAGTACAAAAGTCAAATGGCAAAATTAGGAAGATCGTGTGTAATTACAACAGTAAGTTAAAAGATATACAAAAACACATGAAAGAAGAAAAATAATGATAAAAACAGAAACGTAGGGGAGGTGAGTAAAATGGTAGTGATTTTATTTATTTTTTATTTTGGGAAAGAGAGAGGAGAGGGAGGGAGGAGGGAGAGTGAGAAGCATCAACTCATAGTTGCTTTACTTTAGTTGTTCATTGATTGCTTCTCATATGTTCCTTGAACAGTAGGCTCAAGCTGGGTCAGTGACCCTTGCTCAAACCAGAGACCTTGGGCTCAAACCAGTGACCTTGGTATTATGTCAATGATTCCATGCTCAACCCAGCGACCCAGTGCTCAAGCTGGCAACCTTGTTGTTTTGAACCTGGGGCCTCAGCATTTTAGGTCAACGCTCTATCCACTGTACCACCACAGGTCAGGCTAAAATGGTAGTGATTTTAGAAGGTACTTAAACTTAAGTGACCATCAACTTAAAATGGGCTGCTATAAACATAGCTTGGTATACTCCTGGCTGGATAGCTCAGTTGGTTGGAATGTCATCTTGATATGCCAAGATTGAGGGTTCAATCCCTGGTCAGGGCACATACAAAAATCAACCAATGTAATGAATGTGTAAATAAATGAAACAACAAATTGATGTTTCTATTTTGCTTCCTCTTTCTCTCTAAATAAACAATAAATTATATAAACATAACTTGGTAAATATGAAGCACAGGAAAACCAACACTGAAAAATCTACAACAAATATACAAGAAATAAATAGAAAGTAACCCAAACACAGCACTACAGAAAGTCATCAACATACAAGAGAAGAGAGCAAGAGAATAAGAAAGGAACAGAGAACTACAAAAACAATCAGAAAACAAAAAATTTCAATAACTGCATACCATAAAAAAGAATGAAATCTTACCATTTACAAGACCATGGATGAACCTATAGAGTATTGTGCTGGGTGAAATGAGTCAGACAGAGAAGAACAAGTGCCATATGATTTCATTTTTTTTTTTTTAAGTGAGAGGAGGGTAGATAGAGAGACAGATTTCAACATACACCTTGACTGGGATCTACCCAGCAACCCCCGTTTGGGGCCAATGCTCTGCCCATCTCAGATGGATGCTCGTAACTGAGCTATTTTTAGTACTTGAGGTGAAGGCTCAATGGAGCCATCCTTAGCACCCATGTTGAGGTGCTTGAATCAATTGAGCCATTTCTACGGGAGGGGAAGAGAGAGAGAAAAAAGGGGTAGGGTTGGGGGGAGAAGCAGATGGTTGCTTCTCCTGTGTGCCCTGACTGGAATTGAACCTGGGACATCCTCACTCTGGGTTGAGGCTCTACTACTGAGCCAACAGGCCACAGCCCATATGATTTCACTTATATGTGGAATCTAAAAACCAGAACAACCAACCAAACAAAACAGAAACAAAGTCATAGATACAGAAACAAGCTGATGATTGACAGGTGAAAGGGGTTTGGGGAGCTAGATAAAAAGGTACAGAGATTAAGAAGTACAAATTTGCCTGACCTGTGGTGGTGCAGTTGATAAAGTGTTGACCTGGAACACTGAGGTCACTGGTTTGAAACCCTGGACTTGACTGGTCAAAGCACATATGAGAAACAACTATTACTGCTTCCTGCTCCCCTGCCTTTCTCTCTCTCTTTCTGTCTCCCTCCTCTCTCTAAAAATCAATAAATTAAAAATAAAATAAAAAATAGATAAAAAAGAGGTACATATTTACAGATTGGCAGTTACAAAATAATCAGGGATGCAAAGTACAGCATAGGGAATATAATCAATAATATTGTATAATCATATATGATGTCAGGTGGGTGCAAGATTTACCAGGGGTGGGGATCATATTGTAGTTATATAAATGTCTAACCACTATTCTATACATTTGAAACCAATATAGCATTGAATATCAATTATAATAAAAAATAAAGGTAGGAAAAAAAACCCAAACCTAATGATGATACTGAAGAAATTAAACTCTGAAAAATTTCATGACTGGCCCGAGCCCAGTGGGTAGATAGTGTTGGTGTTAGGATTTGAGTTTCTGGCTGGGAGCTCCAAAGCCCAACCTTCCACTGGTAAGAACTACTTAGTTTGTTGTCCCAAGCTGCTCAAAGAGGATGTTGGCCAGGGTTCCAAGAAAGAGCAGGAGTGGGAGAAACATAGCTGGTAAGAAAGAGGCTCACAGTTTCTCTCAAGGTTTGAGAGATGGTTTTTTGGATGGTGAGTAAATGCAGTTTTGTTGTTTACAGGAAATCTGAAGTTCTTGTTTTCCATCAGTGACTCAGGAAAGGACCATCTTAAATCTCCTTTTACTTCCCAGAAATCCAGGCAACCTTTTTCATATTCTCTGTTCTTCCTTTCACTCTTCCCCTAAGCTCCCTGCTTTGAGAGAGCAATTTGCACCTGCTTCCTTCCTACCCCACCGGCAGCCTACCCTACCCTGACAGTCTCCCATCATCAATGTCAGAGTGGAGAAATAAGAGTCTTCTAGTTCCTCCCCCACCCTCTACTTTTTCCGGTAAGTGAGTCAATTGGGGGAGGGTAGTTCTCAGCCTTGCTGATAGTTCTGTGACCAGGGTCTCTCTACTACAGGAATTCTGCTGGAGGATGGAACACAGCAGCTTCCTGGCTGGCCTGATTCTGGCTGCCTTTCTCTCCCAAGGTAAGGTTTCTCCAGGTGGGTGGGAGCATCTTGGAGAGAGGACCTGAAAGGGACATTACCACCTGGAGTGAGGTCTGCTTGAAAGTCCTTCTCAGTGCTAGCTTCAGTTCACAAGGCAGAGTTGTCAAGGAAGGCAGGGTTGGGATGTAGTGCCAGGTCTGGAAAACAGGCTCTTGACTTTGACCGACTTCAGTTAGGGGCACATCTTGGCCTTGGGTGTCTCTCTGAAGGTTTTAGGACAGAGATCTGTAGGAAATATTGTTGGCATGTGCGTGTCTGAGACTAGGGCTGATCATGGGAACACTGTTCCTCTAGGGTAGAGAATCTCTGGATTCAGAACACTTGGTCATTAAGCCATCATTATGTCACCTCCTGGAACCATGCCCCAGCACTCAGGGGAATGCTTTAAGAGAAAAGCTAACTTTAGATGGAACAGGAAGGAAGATAGATTTGCCTGGCTTTAAAACTGATAGTCCTGTGTTCCAGGAACCTCCTCAACCCCAGGTAAACTGGGATAAATGGTTACCCTAGAAGTCGACTGCTTTAGGATACCTAGCATTTTCATTGGAAAGAGATCCTCAAGGAGGCCATGAATGTAAGATATGAAGTATCTGATGTACTTGTGTTTCCCTGAGTATGCACACTTATATTCTTCACCTGCTTCTGAGGCATTGGGGCTTTCTAGAGGATGCTCTTTTATCCAAATTGGTAACTGAGTACAGATCTCAGGGAGAATGTAGATTCCATTTTTTCCTGGAATTGGAGTTACATATTCCAGTGCCAGTGTGGACTATGGAGATGCTCTTAGTCAAAGCAATACAGTGGATCTAGATATATGCTGTGCATACATCCAGCCCTTAAGCCTCTCACAAGACTTGGCCTGCATGGAGCCCCAAGAATAGATTTGATAAAAAAAAATTTCTGTCTCCCTCCCCTTAAGCAAGAGTAGAACAACTAAAAATCTTTACATGGAATTAGCCCTGGGTACCCTTCTGGACTACTGTGCCGGTAATTCATACTAACTTCTCTCATACCCCCAACCGTCATTGGCCCTGGGAAAGGATTTACTAATTAATTGTCCGTCCCCATGGTAGTTGTTGGGAGACAAAAAGGGAGCGGGGAGAAAAGTTGTATGTGGCTGGGAAGTAGAATTAGAAGTTTTCTTGGAGAAAAAAATGTTGACATCTCCAACAGTAACATTCTGCCTTCCCATACCTCTTGGTTGCTTTCACAGTCTATGCTCTCCTCCTACTTCTAACTGGTGGTCTGAACTCATTTTCAAGAAGGTTCTTAGATCAACCTATTTCCACGGTTCCTCTTTTGCTCTGTGTTCATCAAGGAGTGTACTTTCTACTCGGTCTTCATCCTTGTGTCCTTCTTGGCCCCTAAAGTTCATGGGGTGCCTCCTAAAGGCTTTCTCTTGTGACTTCTATCTCTCTCACTAGCAACTGTGAATTGTCCTAGACTTGGAAAGTGACCCTTCTTAAGTATGAGGCTCAACAAAACAAAGGGTTTGCAGTAGACCAAAGAGGTGGCTTCAATCGTGATATTTTTTTCCTTAGTGAGCCCAGAACATATACTCGTGGAGGAGCTTGAAGACAAAGTGTTTTTGAATTGCAACAAAAGTGTCACGTGGCAAGAGGGAACAATTGGGATACCGGTCTCCGGCAATAAAAGTCTGGACTTAGGAAAACGCATCTTGGACCCACGGGGAATATATAAATGCAATGACACATATAAAGGAAACATCAAAATAGCAACTGTACAAATATATTATCGAAGTATGTTCCTCCTAAACCTTTGGGTTGGGATGGATGGGGCCTCTGGATGTGAGAACTTTCTAGCTGGGGTGGGGGCAGTTTGGTGAATCAGTCTGTTCTCTAAATAAACAGGGATCATTCTTACAATAGTACAAGCCAGATTTTTTGGGCCTTCAGAGTTGGAGGAGTTTAACTAATAAAGAAAGACCCAAACAGTGAGGGCTTTGCTGAAAGACTGGTTTGGCCTTTGCCTTGTTTAATTTCCTGCAACTCTGAGACTACCTGTTGCCCCTCTCAGGGATTTGCTGGGATGAAGAGTAGAGGTGGATATAGAAGGCTACCAGAAGGCCTTTGTCCAAGGTTCTCAAGTTCAGGTCTTGGCTTGAGAGAGCCTGGGCTGCCCTAGGAGACAGGAGTGGTTTCCTGGCCTTGAAGGTGCTCCACCCCTCCTCTTGTCTCCCTTCCCTCAGTGTGCCAGAACTGTGTGGAGCTGGATTCAGCCACCCTGGCTGGCATTGTTGTCACCGATATCATCGCCACTCTGCTCCTTGCTTTGGGAGTCTACTGCTTTGCTGGACATGAGACTGGAAGGCTCCCTAAGGGTAAGTGGAAGGGACAGAGTGTGTGTGTGTGTGTGTGTGTACCAGCTGAAGAATAGTTGGAGTGGATTGTATCCCATCTGGGAACCAATCTTATAATCTCATAAGGATTTTTACCACTAACTATTGAAAGAACTTTTGTGCCCATATTGCTCATGCAGACTTCTCAATGTGTGTGTGACCAGTTGCAGCCCCCCCCCCTGCAGTGTTCTTGGGGTCTCACTGTCTCATCCTCCTGTGCCCTTCATAATTCTCTTTCCCGGGTTCTTCTAGCGGCTGACACTCAAGCTCTGTTGAGGAATGACCAGCTCTATCAGGTGAGCCCCAAAGAGAAGGAGATAAGAAGGGGAGGTGGAGTGAGTGGGGATGACACAAGGTGTCATGTGCTTGTATAACGGGTCTTAGTGGGGAATTCACTGGGGGTGGGGTCTGGAAAGTCAGGCATAAGTTCTCAGGAATATGCTGGGGTTCTTGCCAAGAGAGTCCTGACCCTGTCCCCCTCTCATCTCTTAGCCCCTTAGAGATCGAAACGATGCTCAGTACAGTCATCTTGGTGAAAACTGGCCTCGGAACAAGTGAACCTGAGACTGAGGGATTAAAGGAGTGGCAATTATCGACTGTATCTTCTCTCCTTGCTCAGCCAATAAAGATGCCTTCTGTCACTCAGCAGGTGCCTGGACTTTTCAAGGCTCCTGAGAAAGGCATAGGCATTACCCTAATCTGGCAGGGCCCCGTGCCCTCCCTGCCCACTTGTGTTCTTCCTTCATCCCTCCCCTTCCTCAGCTCCATGTGAACAGTGTGGTGGGCAATCTCTCACCACATCCTGGCTCACTGGTGTTTCTGGCCTGGTGAACTCCCTGGGTGCAGGGTTGGCCCCACCACACTCCCCCTGCTACTTGTTGCCTCCAGTCAGCTTCCTATCACAACCCTTTCTGAGTTCTGGCTTCCTTACCACAGCTGAGTGCAGTTGGTGTGTTCAGGGACCAAGCCACACAGAGGTTCCTATGAGATCATGAGTGCAGGTGGCAAACATCAAGGGCTCTGGGACTCACTTCTTATCAGAGATATGCGTGTGAGAAAGTGCCCCGTCTGCTAAAGGGCTGGGCTTGGCGTTATGATCTCTGTGAAGTTACTAGCTGTGAGGAGGTCTTAACCTCTCCGCCCTTTCCGTGCCATTTCTTTCCTTTCCCCAGAACCGGCCCCATGCCTACCTTCTACATGTATAATAAACTAGCATCAGAAGCCCTTCATCAGTAAAAACATCATTGTTCTTCACTCACTTGGAAAGCTGGAGTTAGAGGCTGGGGGGGGGGGCTTGCGGTACATATTTTCAATAGGTGTCTTCTTTTGCTGGTGGGTAAGTGATGGTTCTGGAACTTTGGGGGTCTAAGGGACTTATTAAGAATATGGACACTTGGCCCTGGCCGGTTAGCTCAGTGGTAGAGCATCAGCCTGGCATGTGGATGTCCTGGGTTTGATTCCCGGCCTGGGTACACAGAAGAAGTGCCCATCTGCTTCTCCATCCTTCCCCCTCTGCCTTCTGTCTTTCCCTCTCTTCCCCTCCCACAGCCAAGGCTCCACTGGAGCAAATTGGTCCAGGTGCTGAGGATGGCTCCATGGCCTTGCCTCAGGTGCTAAAATGACTCTGGTTGCAATGGAGCAATGACCCCAGATGGGCAGAGGATCGCCTCCTGGTGGGCTTGCCAGGTAGATCTTGGTGGGGTGCATGCAGGAGTCTGTCTCTCTTCTTCCCCACTTCTCACTTAAGAAAATAAATATGGCCTGACCGGGTGGTGGCACACCAGATAGAGCATTGTACTGGGATGTGGAGGACCCAGGTTTGAAACCCTGAGGTCACCAGCTTAAGCACGGGCTCATCTAGTTTGAGCAAGGCTCCTCTGCTTGAGCCCAAGGTTGCTGGCTTGAGCAAGGGGTCATTCGGTCTGTTGGAGCCTCCCAGTCAAGGCACAAATGAGAAAGCAATCAATGAACAACTAAGGTGCTGCAATGAAGAATTGATGCTTCTTATCTCTATCACTTTCAGTCTGTCTGTCCCTATCTATTCTTCTCTCTGTCTTTGTCACAAAAACAAACAAACAAAAAATATGGACACTTGGGCCCTGCTCTAGTTATGTAGTTCCTAGGTGATTCTGAAACAACCCCAATTCAGAGAGTCTCTAATTTAAAGGAAGAACTGAGGCCACTTAATTTCTTAGTTTTGTTTGTTTGTTTGTTTTTTCAGTGTGAGCAAGACAGACAGGAAGGGAGAAAGATGAGAAGCATCAACTCATAGTTGCGGCACCCTTGTTGTTCATTATTGCTTTCTCATATGTTCCTTGACGGGGGTGGGGGGCTCTAGTCAAGCCAGTGACACCCTGCTCAAGCCAGTGACCTTGGACTTCATGCCAGTGATCTTTGGGCTCAAGCCAGCGACCATGAGGTCATGTCTATGATCCTACACTCAAGCCGGTGACCCTGAATTCAACCCGTGCTCAAGCTAGCAACTTTGGGGTTTCGAACCTGGGTCCTTAGCATCCCAGGTCAATGCTCTATCTACTGTGCCACCATCTGGTCAAGCCTTAATTGCTTGTATCCTTTATGCCTATTCCTGTGTACTATAGATGGAAACCCCTCCTTTTTTCTCACTCAGAGACGGTTTAATAAGAGTAGGCATTTTCTAGACCAGGGTTCCCCAAAAAAGAAAAGAATTAACAACAACATAGCCAGACATCTGGATGTTTCTCCCCGCTGTCTTTTCAAGAGATACACAAACCCTTTTTTTAGTAGACAGAGTGAACTTCCAATTTTTAACACATGCTACATTCATGGTTATGATTTATTCCTACCCTTTCTATTCCTACTGCTGTAGTCCTCCTAACCCTAGGTCCTACTTTCACCTTGGGCTGCCCTTCTATCACTTGTATTGCACCAATGCTTGTGTCCTACACACTTCCATACTTCCTTTCACCTTTATTCCTCCTATACTGTTATACCCCTATATATCTCTTGCCAGTTCTCAACATTGGTTACATGTTGGAATCTCCTGGGGATCTTGAAAAATACTGGTGTCTCGGTGATTCCATTCGCAGAGACTCTAATGTTATTGGTGTGGAGAATTAGGATTTAAGGTGATTTTAACCAAGGCCAAGGATGAAAAAACCCTGCCCTCTACCTGAGCACTTCCAGAACCTTGTGTCCCTTTTGTCCTTTTTTTTTATTATGTGTGTGCCTTGACAAAGCAGATTTACTGAGGCAAACTGACGTGAATAAACCAGATATATTTAAAGTGTGAAATTGTAATGTATATGTATATGTATATACTTGTGGAATGTCATTACAATCAAGAGAATGAATACGTCCAACACCCTGAATGGTTTTCTCGTGGTCCTTTTTCTTGAATCCCTCCCTCCTTTCTCTATGTATCCCCCCACCCTCAGGGCACCCGCTGATCTGCTTCCTGTCATTACAGATTAGTTTCATTTTTCTACAGTTCATAAAAATAAAATAATATAACATGTACTCTTTTTTTGGTCTTGCTTTTCACACTTAGAATAATTATTTTGAGATTCATCTGTCTTGTTGCATCTATCAGTAGTTCATTCCCTTTTTATTGTTCAGTAGTATTCCATTATATGGATATACATGGTTGTTTATTCACCTGTTGATAGTCTTTTGGGTTGATTTTGGCTATTACAAATAGTGCTGCTATGAACAATTATGCATATGTCATTCTATGACATATGTTTTATTTCTATTGGATAAATACTCAGAAGGGAAATGGCTGTGATTCAACTTTTTTTTTTTTTTTTACAGGGACAGAGAGAGAGTCAGAGAGAGGGATAGATAGAGACAGACAGACAGGAATGGAGAGAGGTGAGAAGCATCAATCATTAGGTTTTTTTTTTTCGTTCCCGTCGCAACACCCTAGTTGTTCATTGATTGCTTTCTCACATGTGCCTTGACTGTGGGCCATCAGCATACTGAGCAACCCCTTGCTGGAGCCAGCGACCTTGGGTCCAAGCTGGCGAGCTTTTGCTCAAGCCAGATGGGCCCGCACTCAAACTGGCAAGCTCGGGGTCTCGAACCTGGGTCTTTCGCATCCCAGTCCGACACTCTATCCACTGCGCCACCGCCTGGTCAGGTGGCTGTGATTCAACTTTTAAAGAAACCAGTTTGAACTGGCTTCTCAAATTCTTACTACAAAATGCCTGCTGGAATTTTGAGCAAGATAGCATTGAATTTATAGATAAATTTAGGGAAAATTGATATCTTAATGATATTGAGTCTTCCAATCCATGAATATAACATGTCTTTTGTTAGAATTATCCTTAAGTATTTTATTTTTTTTATGTCATTGCATATGGTATTTTAAAAATTTCAATTTCCAATTATTCATTGATATTATATAGAAATACAATTGCTTTTTATACATTGATCGTGTGCCCTGAATGCTTCTTAAACTCATTTACTAATTCTAGTAGCTTTTTGTTTTTATAGATTCCATTAGATATTCTACATAGATGATTATGTTGTTTATGAATAAGGACTGTTTAACTTTTTTATTTCCAGCTTGGATGTTTTTTACTTCAGTTTCTTGACATATTGCACTGGCTAGAACAGTAATTCTTAACCTGGGTTCTATCGAACCCTAGGGGTTCGATAAGTGGGTCTCAGGGGTTCGGAGAATCCTCTGCCGCGGAGGCCAGAATAAAGTAACACTGTAATTTGTTGTGAGTTCATGCACTTTGTTGGTTTTGTTCTTTGAGCAAGGGGATGTTCATGCACGGCTCATTTTGTTCACCAGTAAAAAAAACATACACCTATGTCTTGAATTTGGAAAAAAAATTATATTTTATTTATCACTAAAGAAGGGTTTGGTGAATGTGCATATGAAACTGGTGGGTTCAGTACCTCAAAAAAGGTTAAAAACCACTGGGCTAGAACCTCCAGTATGGTGTTGAATAGAAGTGGAGAGAGGACATTGTTGCCTTGTTTGTAATCTTAGGGGGTAAGCATTGTCTTTTATCTTTAAGTATAATGTTGGCTATAGGTTTTTCTTAGATGCTCTTTAACAAATTGAAGATATTCCCTTCTCTTTCTAGTTTGTTGAGAATTTTTAGCAAAAATAGTTGTAGAGTATTGTCAAGTGCTTCTTCTGCATATATACATTGTTAGTAAAACCATGTAAGTTATATCACAATTTATTACATGGTAAATTACATTGGGGGCATTTCTAAAATAAATTGTATTGGGTCATTATGATATTTCTTATACATATTATTAGATTACACTTGGTAAAATTTTGTGGAGGATTTTTGCATCTATTCATAAAAAATATTGGTCTGCAGTGTGCTTTTACTTTGTCTGGTTTTAATACCAGGGTATATTAGTCATGGTTCTCCATAAAAATAGAACTAATAGGATATCTTTATGTCTATATGTAGATAGATAGATAAATTTATTTTAAGAAATTGACTCATGCATTTGTGAAGGCTGGCAAGTCCAAAACCTGCAGGGTGGTCTGGTAGGCTGGAGACCAGGGAAGAGTTGATGTTTCAGCTTGAATTGAAAGGCAGTCTAGAGACAGAAAGGGTTTCGTTTTCTTCACGGGACCTCAGTCTGTTTTTTCTAAAGGCCTTTAACTTACTGGATGAGGTTCATCCACAGCATGAAGAGTAATCTGCTTTAACCAAAGTCTACTGATTTAAATGTTAATATCAACCAAAAATATACTTTGGCAATACTATCCAGATGTGTTTTGACCAAATATCTGGGTACCAAGTTGATACATAAAACTTACCATTACACAAGATAAGTTTGGTCTCCACAGAATGATTTGGAAGTGTTCCCCCTTCAATTTTTTTGTGTAGAATTGGCATTATTTTTATTTTATTTTATTTCTTTTTTTAAGAGGGAGAGAGAGGTGAGGAGGTAAGGGAGGACAGAGATGAGAAGCATCAACTTGTAGTTGTTTTACGTTAGTTGTTTTTCCGGCATTATTTCTTTCTTAAATTCTTGGTAGATTTCACCAATTAAGCCATCTTGGTTTGGAGTTTTCTTTGTGGAAAGGTTTAAAGCCATAAATTAAACTTACTTAATAGCTAAAGGGCCATTTAGGTTATCCACTTCATCTTCAGTGAATTGAGTGCCTTCTCCATTGTCTTCAAATTCTATCCATCCTTCTCAAGTCTCCCCTCATGCCTGTTGCTTTCTTGACCACCTCAGCATTCTCAGTCTCCCCTCAGAACACCTGCAACACTGTCTGTAGTACCCAGGGGTGCCTAATTATATTTGCTTTTCTGTTGTTTAATTTTATGCATGCTTGGACACTATTATATGACTGCAAGTTCCTTGAAGCCTGAAACTGTTTATTTGCACCCCTGAACACTTAGCACAGTGCTGGTCTGCCACATGGGTGATTAGAAAGTCACTCATTGAAAGACTACCTAAGCAATGACATATGGAGCTCTTAGCTTAGGAAAATGGAGAGCATTCTTTATAATCACAGTTGGCCCTGGGTCACTGTTCAGAGCATTAGAGTTGGGCAGTCCTGTCTTCTAAGCTCTGTTCTTCACTAACTATACAATTCTACAGGCAAATGACTTTACCTCTCTGAGCCCTTGTATATTCATCTGTAAAAACAGGGACAACAACATGTATCATGTTGAGTTGGAGTTGCCGTAAGCATCGAATGAGATAATGCATGTAAAGTGCTAAGCTCATACTTTAGTCTAGAGTATAGCAAAAACTCACTAAATGGTAGCTGTTATTGTTTTTACCACACGGAGCCACACCTCCCCTTGACTGGGCATCATCAAATATACCCAGGACAAAACTGCCATCCATGGACCAGCCTGTTGATCAGCAGCTAGTGAAAGTCAACATCATGGAGACTATTGAGCATGTGTTGAAAGCTTAGAGGGAAAGCCTTTCAAAAGGGACCATCAAACAGAAACTAGAGCCACAAGCCCAAGGCTGAGTGTGTGCAGTACATGGAGGGCTGCTAACCACGAGTGGCTTTTTCAGTCCTGGTCACACACAGAAATAGCCTTATCGGCAGGGAGGTTTCTATGTGCAGAGAGGGTGAGAAGAGAGCGTGCTGGCTTGAGCTGGCTTGAGATTGATGCTCCATGCTCTGGCCTCTTCACTCTGTAAACTGAGTGTGTGCCCTGGGAGACTGGAGAAGGAGCCCTCCCACATAGGCCTCTAGCTGCTTCTGCATCTCTCTCACGCAGCCCACATCCTGGCTACAAAACCGCAGGTGCTTCTGGCCTCCGGCTGCAGCCTCTGAGAGTGGAGGCTTGACAGCACCTCCTCCCCCACGTATCCAGCCTTGGCTCTGATGCACTTCCTTTTCTCTCTTTTTTTCACATGACAAAGATTCTTTATTTATTAAAAGTTCTACCAAAATTCTAACAGAAATTTATCTGTTCATTTACAATAAAATTGGTCTTCTAACAACCAGTTTTTTAAAAAAAATGTTTTCTGCTATACCTTTTTTTAATTAAAAATAAGATTTTGACATTTGATTGGATGAAAGACTTTTTTCCTTCACATTTTGAAGTGGAACTACAAGTGTACCTAGGTCTCTTCACCAAGTCTGAAGCCCATTGCTGAGATGGAAGGCGTGAGTGACATCTTGATTTGCCCTGTCTGTGAAGGTGATTATAGTGAAGCCCATCATTGAAAACTGTGCTCACTCATGATGCTTTCTACTTGGAATTGAACTGTACATAGCTCTTTCTTCACATTCATTCACCAGTGAGGCCCCACTATGTGCCAACTCTGTAATAGGCACTAGGAATGGAGTCACAAATAAGACAGACACAATCTCCGACCTCATGGAGCATTACAGTGTAAACGGTTTTTTCGATCTCACTGGGCACCAGGCCTTGGTAGCTGTTTTACCTACATGAGTTGATTTAACCTTCTCCACATATCTGATTTTTCAGGAGAGGAAAGAGAGCCTCTAAGAGATTCAGTGATATGCCCCAGGTCACATGGTGAGCAAGTGGTGGTGCCACTCTTTCATTTCTGGGCAGCTTGTGGGAATCAGTCTCCCATCCCGCAGGACCCTTGCAGCTCTACTCCTCTCATCCGCTGCCTTCATCTACCATTTTTTAAAATTTATTTTTTATTAATTTTTATGGGGTGACACCAATAAATCAGGGTACATATGTTCAAAGAAAACATCTCCAGGTTATCTTATCATTCAATTATGTTGCATACCCATCACCCAAAGTCAAATTGTCCTCTGTCACCTTCTATCTGGTTTTCCCTTGCCCCTACCCTTCTCCCTTTCCCACCCTCTCCTCCCTCCCCCCACCCCATAACCACCACACTCTTGTCCATGTCTCATAGTCTCACTTTTATGTCCCACCTATGTATGAAATCATGCTGCTCTCAGTTTTTTTCTGATTTACTTATTTCACTCTGTATAATGTTATCAAGGTCCATCCATTTTCTTGTAAATGATCTGATGTCATCATTTCTTATGGCTGAGTAGTATTCCATAGTATATATGTACCAAAGCTTTTTAATCCACTCGTCCTCTGACGGATACTTGGGCTGTTTCCAGATCTTCGCTATTGTGAACAATGCTGCCACGAACATGGGGGCGCATTTCTTCTTTTCAAACAGTGCTATGGTGTTCTTAGGGTATATTCCTATAAGTGAGATAGCTGGGTCAAAAGGCAGTTTGATTTTTAATTTTTTGAGGAATCTCCATACTGTTTTCCACAGTGGCTGCACCAGTCTGCATTCCCACCAGCAGTGCAAGAGGGTTCCCTTTTCTCCACATCCTCGCCAGCACTTGTTCTGTGTTTTTTTGTTGATGAGCACCATTCTGACTGGTGTGAGGTGATATCTCATTGTGGTTTTAATTTGCATTCCTCTAATGATGAGTGATGTTGAGCATTTTTTCATATGCCTATTGGCCATCTGTATGTCCTCTTTGGAGAAATTTCTATTCATTTCTTTTGCCCATTTTTTGATTGGATTGTTTGTCTTCCTGGTGTTGCGTTTTATAAGTTCTTTATAAATTTTGGTTATTAACCCCTTATCAGATGTGTTGTCGAATATGTTCTTCCATTGTGTGGTTTATCTTTTTATTTTGTTTTTATTCTCTTTAGCTGTGCAAAAACTTTTTAGTTTGATATAGTCCCATTTGTTTATCTTGCCTTTTATTTCATTTGCCCGTGGAGATAAATCGGCAAATATATTGCTGCGACAGATGTCAGAGAGCTTACTGTCTATGTTTTCTTCTAAGATGCTTATGGTTTCACGGCTTACATTTAAGTCTTTTATCCATTTTGAGTTTGTTTTTGTGAATGGTGTAAGTTGATGGTCTAGTTTCATTTTTTTGCAGGTAGATGTCCAATTTTCCCAACATCATTTGTTAAAGAGGGTGTCTTTACTCCATTGTATGTTCTTTCCTCCTTTGTCAAATATCAGTTGTCCATAAAGCTGTGGGTTTATTTCTGGGTTCTAGTTCTGTTCCATTGATCTATGTGCCTGTTCTTATGCCAGTACCAGGCAGTCTTGAGTATAATGGCCTTGTAGTAAACCTTGATATCTGGAAGAGTGATACCTCCTGCTTTATTTTTTCTTTTTAAGATTGCTGAGGCTATTCATGTTCTTTTTTGGTTCCATATAAATTTTTGGAATATGTGTTCTATATCTTTGAAGTATGTCATTGGTATTTTAATTGGTATTGCATTGAATTTATAAATTGCTTTGGGTAATATAGACATTTTAATGATGTTTATTCTTCCTAGCCGTGAGCACGGTATATGCTTCCACTTGTTTGTATCTTCCTTGATTTCTTTTATCAATGTGTTATAATTTTCCGAGTACAAGTCCTTAACCTCCTTGGTTAAATTTACTCCTAGGTACTTTATTTTTTTGGCTGCAATAGTGAAGGGGATTGTTTCCTTAATTTCTTTTGCTGACAGTTTATTGTTTGTATATAGAAATGCCTCTGATTTCTGAGTATTAATTTTATATCCTGCCACCTTGCTGAATTCATTTATAATGTCCAGTAGTTTTTTGACTGAGACTTTAGGGTTTTCTATATACAATATCATATCATCTGCAAATAGTGACAGTTTTACTTCTTCTTCTCCAATTTGGATGCCTTTTATTTCTTTTTCTTGTCTGATTGCTGTAGCTAGGACTTCCAGAACTATGCTGAATAAGAGTGGTGAAAGTGAGCACCCCTGCCTGGTTCCTGATCGTAAGGGGATTGCTTTTAATTTTTGCCC
The DNA here is from genome assembly GCA_037038555.1 of Rhynchonycteris naso. Taxonomy (NCBI): domain Eukaryota; kingdom Metazoa; phylum Chordata; class Mammalia; order Chiroptera; family Emballonuridae; genus Rhynchonycteris; species Rhynchonycteris naso. The sequence goes on along the minus strand of CM072995.1, from coordinate 279,362,366 downwards.
ATTTAGTATGACGTTTGCTGTAGGTTTGTTGTAGATGGCCTTTATCCCGTTAAGGAATGTTCCCTGTATTCCCACTTTACTGAGAGTTTTGAGCATGAATGGGTGCTGGATTTTATCAAATGCCTTTTCTGCATCTATTGAAATTATCATGTGATTTTGTCCTTACTTTTGTGTATGTGATGAATCACATTGATTGATTTGCGAATATAAAACCAGCCTTGACTCTCCAGAATAAATCCCACTTGATCGTGGTGTATGATTTTTTTCATATATTGCTGGATCCGGTTGGCTAATATGTTGTTGAGAATTTTAGCATCTAAATTCATCAGGGATATAGGCCTATAATTTTCTTTTATGTGTTGTCTTTGCCTGGTTTTGGGATCAGAATTATGCTTGCCTCATAAAAGGAGTTTGGAAGTCTTCCTTCCTCTTGAATTTTTTGAAATAGCTTGAGGAGGATAGGAGTTAGTTCTTCTTTGAATTTTTGATAGAATTCACTTGTGAAGCCATCAGGCCCAGGACTTTTCTTTTTTGGGAGTTTTTTGATAACTGTTTCGATCTCATTTGTTGTAATTGGTCTGTTTAGGTGTTCTGATTCTTCCAGATTGATTTTTGAAAGATTATATGATTCAAGAAATTTGTCCATTTCACCAAGATTGTCTAATTTTTTGGCATATAGCTCTTCATAGTATTTTCTTACAATGCTTTGTATTTCTGTTATGTCAGTTGTTATTTCTCCACTGTTCTTTCTTATTTTATTTATTTGAGTCCTCTCTCTTTTTTTCTTGGTGAGTCTAGTTAAAGGTTCATCAATCTTGTTTACCTTTTCAAAGAACCAACTTCTGGTTTCATTGATCCTCTGTATTGTTTCCTTAGCCTCTATGTCATTTATTTCTGCTCTGATCTTTATTATTTTCTTTCTTCTACTTGTCCTGGGTGTTATTTGCTGTTGTTTTTCTAGTTCTTTTAGATGCTGGGTCAGGTTGCTTATTTGAGCTTTTTCTAGCTTCTTATGATATGCCTGTAGTGCAATAAACTTTCCTCTCAGAACTGCTTTTGCTGTGTCCCATAAATTTTGAGTTGATGTATGCTCATTATCATTTGTTCCTAGAAACTTTTATTTCTTCTTTGATCTCATTGTTAATCCATTCATTATTTAATATCATGCTATTTAGTTTCCAAGTGTTTGAGTATTTTCCAGTTTTTCTTTTGTGGTTAATTTCTAGTTTCATGGCATTGTGATCAGAAAAAATGCTTGATATGATTTCAATCTTTTTAAATTTATTGAGACCATTTTTGTGTCCTAACATGTGGTCTATCCTAGAAAACATACCATGAGCGCTTGAGAAGAATGTATATTCTACTGTTTTAGGGTGAAAAGTTCTGAAGATATCTATTAAATTAAGTTGATCTAGTGTATCCTTTAAGTCTGCTGTTTTATTTTATTTTATTCATTTTAGATAGGAGACAGAGAGAGAGAGAGAGAGAGTGAGAGTGAGAGAGAGAGAAAGGGGGGAGGAGCTGGAAGCATCAACTCCCATATGTGCCTTGACCAGACCAGTGCAGGGTTTTGAACTGGCGACCTCAGTGTTCCCAGGTCGACGCTTTATCCACTGCGCCACCACAGGTCAGGCAAGTCTGCTGTTTCTTTATTATTTTTCTTTCTTGAGGATCTATCCAGTGTTGTTAGAGGAGTATTGAAATCCCCTACTATTATAGTATTGTTGTTAATCTCGCCCTTTATATCCATCAAAGTCTGCTTTATGTATGTCGGGGCTCCTATATTTGGTGCATAGATATTTATAATAGTTATATCTTCCTGTTGAATTGTTCCCTTTATCATTATGTAGTGTCCTTCTTTGTCTCTTACTATAGCCTTTGTTTTAAAGTCCATTTTGTCAGATATAAGTACTGCTACCCCGGCTTTTTTTTCATTTCCATTTGCATGAAATATTTTTTTCCATCCTTTTACCTTCAGTCTATGTGCATCTTTTGTTTTAAGGTGTGTCTCTTGTAGACAGCATATGTATGGGTCCTGTTTCTTTATCCATGCAGCTACCCTATGTCTTTTGATTGGATCATTTAATCCATTTACATTTAAGGTTATTATTGATATGTAGTTGCTTATTGCCATTTTATTCTTTAAAACTGTATTCTTTTTTTGCTCTATTCTTTCCTCCCTTTAAACTGTTCACAACAGGCCCCTTAGTATCTCTTGCAGAATTGGTTTGGTTTTTATGAATTCCTTGAGGCTTTCTTTTTCTGGGAAGCTCTTTATTTCTCCTTCAATTTTAAACGTTAGCCTTGCTGGATAAAGTAGTCTTGATTGTAGGTTCTTGTTCTGCATTACTTTGATTATATCTTGCCATTTCCTTCTGGCCTCAAGTGTTTCTGTTGAGAAGTCCAATGTCATTTTTATGGGGGCTACTTTGTAGGTGATAGCCTTTTTTTCCCTAGCAGCTTTTAAAATTTTTTCTTTATTCATTAGCTTTGGTATTTTAACTATGATGTGTCTTGGTGTAGATCTTTTTGGGTTTCTCTTTAATGGAGTTCTGTGTGCTTCTTGAACGTGTGAAGTGTTTCCCAGCCTTAATTTAGGGAAGTTTTTTGCTATGATTTGATTGTACAAAGTTTCCATTTCCTGTCCTCTCTCCTCTTCTTCAGGCACCCCTATGATGCGAATGTTGTTTCTCTTCAGGTTGTCACAGAGCTCCCGTAGAGTTTCCTCACATTTTTTGAGTCTCTTTTCCTTTTATTTTCTCTGATTCTGTGCCTTTGTTTATTGTGTCCTCTAACTCGCTTATTCGATCCTCAGCATGATTCATCCTGCTTTTAATTCCTTCCATTGTGGTCTTCAGTTCTGATACTGTATTTGTCATTTCTGTCTGATTCTTTTTTATTATTTCAATTTCATTTTTTATACTTGTTATCTCTTTATTTAGGTGTTCATAATGACTATCCATTGTTGCTCTAATTTCTTTGAACATCCTAACTATCATTATTCTAAATTCTGCTTCTGGTAATTTGGTTATATCTGGTTCATTCAGGTCCTTCTCTGGGGATTTCTCTTGATTCATATGGTTTGCATTCCTCTGCCTGCCCATTTTGTCTGTGTATAAGCAAGTTGTGGCCACTGGAGTCCAGTAGGTGTTGCCTTTGTGTTCTCTAGGTGTGGTCTGTCTCCAGGCCTGCCACCCCCTCTGCCGCTGCCTAGGGCGGTTGGGTATGGGCATTGCCAACGCCGGCCCACTGTGGCTTTTGCTGTGATTTCCACCTCTCCTTTGCGGGAGGGGCTGTCACTCAAGCCACAAGCCTCAGCAACAAGGGTAGAGTTGAGCACCTTTGCTCAGCTGCAGACCCAGCCTCTTTTCGGGCTTCCGCCTAGCCCCCGCAATCAGAGCCTGCCTGCCACAGTTTCTCCGGTTGGACGGGGCTGCTGACATGCTCTCAGCTGTGAGCCTTTGCCCATCTGGAGCTTTAGCCCCGCCCTCGAGGCCAGGGCCCTCCTGCTCAGGATAGCAAATCGCGGTTTATTGGGCCAGCCATGGCTGCTGGCGTGAACTCAGCTGCGAACTTTAGCCCCGCCCCCATATTCAGAGCCAACTCGACTGGCAAGATGGCAAACTGCGGTTTCTCCGGCCGGTTGGGGCTGCTGGCGTGAGCTCACCTGAGAGCCTCCGCCTGTTCCTGGTCCTAGCCCCATCCCCGCAGTCAGGGCCAGCTTGCGCAGGATCGCAGAGCAGATCTCTGCCCATTCCTGTCCTCCCGCTTTTGCCCCGCAGGTGGGGTTACAGGTGGGCCCACAGCTGCCGGATCGCTTTCGCACGTCCCCTCCGCCCCTGCTGGTCTAGACCGAGCTCACACCAGCTGGACCTCTGCCCCTGCCGACAGAACTGCGTTTCAGCGTCCCACCTCCACCGTCCCTTCAGCAACCCTCAGCAGAGTAGGAAGGGGCCCCACAGTTCAGACCCTAACACTCCATACTGTAGACCTGGAGCTTCTTTCATCTAAGCAGCTCTGCTCTAAGTGCCGAGGGAGAGCTTGTTTGGCTGGTGTCCTGTCTCCCTTTGCTGATATTGCTAGTTCCAGGGGAAATATTTGTTTTTGATTAGAGAAGTGACTTAGTCCAGGGGTTAGGGTGGCTGTCCCTCAGAGTTTTCCTCCCTGTGGCTTCTAGTTTACTCTCTCTTCCTGCTGCTCTGGTCCTCTCCTCTGACCCCGTTCCCCGGAGCCCCGGGTGAGTGGCTGTGAGAGAGGTTTTCTGCGCTGTCCCTTTAAGAATCTTGGGTCTGAGAAAACTGTCTCTTTCTCACTAACAGTATCCTCACTTGTTTCAGAGCTCAATACTGACCAAACGCCTCTTCTAGGCTCTGGGACTGCAGGCTGGGGTTTTGTTCCTGGGACCCAGGTCCCTCCCTCTCCGCCAAACTCTCCTCCCGCCACGCAGGTCTCTCTGGGCTGCTGTTTGCTCCAGGGAGATTGGCAGCCCTCTTCACGTTTTCGCTATTCCTACCAGTCTCAATGTGACTTCTTCTGTGTTCCTTGGTTGAAGAGTCCACTTAGTTTAGTTCAAAGTTGGTTTATCCAGATGATGGTTCTTAAAATTGAGTTATAATCCACTTTGGTTCTGGGAGTTGGAAGTTGGTACGTCCGCCTACTCCATCGCCATCTTGCTCTCCTTCATCTACCTTTTAAGGCCTCTGTTTCTTTTTTTTTCTTTTTTGACAGAGACAGAGAGAGAGAGAGAGTCAGAGAGAGGGACAGGTAAGGACAGACAAACAGGAAGAGAGAGAGATGAGCAGCATCATTCTTCGTTGCAGCTCCTTAGTTGTTCATTGATTGCTTTCCCATATGTGCCTTGATTAGGGGGGAGGCTACAGCAGAGTGAGTGACCCCCTTGCTCAAGCCAGCGACCTTGGGCCTCAAGCCAGTGACAATGGGGTCATGTGTATGATCCCGTGCTCAAGCCAGCAACTCCTCGCTCAAGCTGGTGAGCCTCCACTCAAGCCAGGTGAGCACGTGCTCAAGCTGGTGACCTTGAGGTTTCCAAACCTGGGTCCTCTGCATCCCAGTCCGACACTCTATCCACTGTGCCACTGCCTAGTCAGGCTCATTTTTATTTTCTTTAAAAATTATTTTAGCCTGACCAGGCGGTGGCGCAGTGGATAGAGCATCGGACCAGGATGCGGAAGACCCAAGTTCGAGACCCTGAGGTCGCCAGCTTGAGCGCGGGCACATCTGGCTTGAGCAAAAGCTTGCCAGCTTGGACCCAAGGTCGCTGGCTCCAGCAAGGGGTGGCTCGGTCCGCTAAAGGCCAGCGATCAGGGCACACGTGGGAAAGCAATCAATGAACAACTATGGTGTCACAACGGCAACAAAAAACTAATGATTGATGCTTCTCATCTCTTTCCGTTCCTGTCTGTCTTCCCTATCTATCCCTCTCTCTGACTCTCTCTCGCTGTCCCTGTAAAAAAAAATAAAAAAGAATAAACTTTAAAAAGAAAAAAAATTATTTTACTTTGAAATTAAATTTAATAGGATGACATTGATGAACAAGAGTACATAGGTTTTCTTTTTTTTTTTTTTTTAAATTTTTTTTTATTATTTTTTTATTTTATTTTATTCATTTTAGAGAGGAGACACAAAGTGAGAGAGAGAGAAAGAGAGAGAGAGAGAAAGAGAGAAAGGGGGGAGGAGCTGGAAGCTCAACTCCCATATGTGCCTTGACCAGACCAGTGCAGGGTTTTGAACTGGCGACCTCAGTGTTCCCAGGTCGACGCTTTATCCACTGTGCCACTACAGGTCAGGCAAGAGTACATAGGTTTTCATTGAACATCTCTATACCCTTTAAGCTGCTGACTGTGCTGCATGGGCAGCACTGTCAGTCAAATGGGCATCACCCAAAGTCAAATCATTTTCTGTCACCATGTATTTGTCCCTTTTTTCTCCCCTCCCTCCACCCTCTCTCCCTGGTAATCATTTCACTTTTGTCTATGTCCATGAGTCTCAGTTTTATATCCCACTTATGTGTGAAACCATATAGTTCTTAGCTTTTTCTGATTTACTTATTTTACCTAGCAGAATGTCCTCAAGGTCCATCTTTGTTGTTGTAATTGGCAATATATCATTTCTTGTAGCTGAGTAATATTTCATTGTACATATGTACCACACCTTCTGTATCCTGTCCTCTATCAAGGGACAGTTTGGTTGTTTCCATATCTTGGCCACTGTGAATAATGCTGCTATGAGCACAGGGGAGCATGTGCCTTTGCGTACCAATATTTTTCAGTATTTTGGGTAGATATCCAGTAGCGGGATTGCTGGGTCATATGGTAGTTCTATTCTTTATTTTTTTGAGAAACCACCATACTATCTTCCATAATGGCTGTACCAGTTTACATTCCCACCATCAGTGAATGAGGGTTCCTTTTACTCCACACCTTCTCTGACACTTGTTATTATCTTGTTGATAACAGCCAATCTAACAGGAGTTAGGTGGTATCTCATTGTAGTTTTCATTTGCATTTCTCTAATAGCTAAGGAAGATGTGCATCTTTTCGCATATCTATTGGCCATTTGTATGTCTTCTTGGGAGAAGTGTGTTCAGGTCCTCTCCCCATTTTTTAATTGGATTGTTTGCTTGTTTGTTGTTGAGCTTCATGAGTTCTTTATATATTTTGGATATTAATCCCTTATCAGAGCTATTGTTTATGAATATCAACTCCCATTTGGTTGGCTGTCTGTTTGTTTTGTTGTCAGTTTCTTTTGTAGAGCAGAAGCTTTTTAGTTTGATATAGTCCCATTCATTTATTGTTGTAACGTCTCTGTTTCTCTTTAAAAATTTTTTTTATTTAAAGAGAGGAGGATAGGCAGAGTCAGACTTCCACATGCACCCCGACTGGGATCCACCCGGCAAGCCCACTAGGGGGCGATGCTCTGCTCATCTGGGACCTTGCTCCAGTGCAACCAGAGCCATTCTTTTCTTTTAAAAATTTCTTTTTATTTATTTATTTTAGAGAGGAGAGAGAGAGAGAGAGAGAGAGAGAGAGAGAGAGAGAGAAAGGGGGGGAGGATCTGGAAGCATGAACTCCCATATGTGCCTTGACCAGACCAGTGCATGGTTTTGAACTGGAGACCTCAGTGTTCCCAGGTTGACGCTTTATCCATTGTGCCAATACAGGTCAGGCTTCAGAGCCATTCTTTAGTGCCTGAGGCAGAGGCCATGGAGCCATCCTCAGTGCAGAGGGCCAACTCACTCCAATTGAGCCATGGCTGCAAGAAGGGAGGAGAAGAGAGGGAGAGAGAGAGAGAGAGAGAGAGAGAGAGAGAGAGAGACAGAGAGAAAGAGAAGAGTGAGGGGGGGGTGGAGAAGCAGAAGATTGCTTCTCCTGTGTGCCCTGACTGGGAATCGAATCCAGGACATCCACATGCCAGGCTGATGCTTTAACACTGAGCCAAGAGGCCAGGGCTCAGGCCTCTGTTTCTGTCTCACCCATTTTCTGAACTGACCACTCTGTCAGGAACCCATCAGTCACTCTCTACGACCCTTGATTTTTGCTTCAAGACAAGTTAGTCAAATGACTAATTGTCCTCTCTTTCTCTCTTAATTTCAATTATTCCCTAGTACTCTCTTCAGAGAGAGAGCTTCAGTTAATGCCCTCCCCACTGTGAAAACAGGTAGTCCTTGCTTTTGTGGTCACAGCTGGGAATTTCATCAGAAGTAAGGAGGGACCTGAGCTTCAGGAAGCAAGCCAGCCTCTCAGTGCCCCCCAGAAAAGAGGGATAGCAATTCTTTTAGCCAAATACACTTTATTATTTTTTGCCTCCCAGAAAGCAAAGAACCTCGCACATTCATGGAAGTGAAAATGGCCATTCAGGATCCTACTGTGGAGACAGGGGAGCGGGAACAAAGGGTTGGCCCTGGGCCAGACCTCTGCCAGCATTTACCCAGTGCATTCCCACAGGGTGTCACCAGAAAGAGAACTGGGAAAAAGAAAGGGAGATGGAATATTTATGGTTGGGGGGCAACCATCTATGGTATACAGAAAAAGGAGGGCACTAAGGGAGGAGTAACATCCAACAGGGAAGGAAGGAATTGAGAGTGGTGGTGAATGGTAGAAATACCCTGACAAGAGTGCAGGCCGGGCATGAGGGTGGTAGTAGCGATAATATTTCAAAGAACAAGGCAGCAATATCTTAGGATTGGGTTCCAGCAGAGAGCAGGACAAGACTGCAGATGTGAGTTCCACACTAGGCAGAGGAACAGTTCTGTGAAGTCCAGACTTTCCCAGGAAACAGGGAGTAGCAGGGTGCTGGGAGAGGAAGAAGCCAGACTTGGGCCACTGGGAGATGGTGTCCTCAGGGGCTGTCAGATGCCTCTCTGGTTCAGTCCAGAATACAGGTCCCGCTGGCCTTTCCGGATAGGCTAGGGGTGAAGATACGGGGTGGTCAGCAAGATGGGAGGAAGTAGTTCTTAAGAAAGCTGAGTCTCTGAAAATCTAGCTTTAGTACAATGGAAAGAATCTTGGACTAAGAGTCAGAAGGAAGGCTCAAACTCTAACTTGACATCGACTGGTAATAGACTTGATCTGGTCACCTCCTTCTGTGAGTCTCAGCTTTCTTATCAAAAATGGGAATTTAAAGACCCACTTCTCAGGACTTTTGTCAGAATTAAATAAAGTTCCTCTTGGGAAAGTGAATACTATATATTTGGTTGGTGCTCAATAAATATTTGTTGAGTTTGTTCAAGTATAATATTCAAAATATTTAACAATTAGTACTGTATACACAGCAGCCAATCAGAAAAATCCTGATGGATTTCTGAGTTAGACAGTAACTATTCAATTGTCAAATCACGAGAAAGTTCAGGAGGGGAAAGGCTGTCATGTTTGACAGTATGTGTTGGGGGTGGGAGAAGCTTGGGGTCATTTATCAGTGAAGTTATTAAATAATTCAACAACTGGGCCTGACTGGTGGTAGAACAGTGGATGAGCACCAACCCAGAATGCTGAGGTCACCACCTCTGAGTGGGCCTGTCAGCTTAAGCGTGGGGTCTCTGGTTTGAGAGGGCATTGTCCTCATGACCCCAAAGTTTGCCAAGTTGAGCCCAAAGGTTGCTGGCATGAAAAGCCCAATGCTGCTGGCTTGAACAAGGGGATACTGGCTCGGCTGGAGCCCAAGGTCCGATCCCTGGTCAAGGTATGTGCAAAAAGCAATCAATGCACTACCAAAGTGAAAGCAACTATGAGCTGATGCTTTCTGCTTTCTTTCATCCCTCTCTCTTCCTTCCTGTAGCTCTGTCACTCTCTCTAAAAAAAAATAATAATTCAACAACTGGTGTAACTGTACTGGAGCATGCTGGTGGAATGTCAATCCTGAATTTATCATGTTAGAATTTATGTTATTCCCATGGCTATGTCCCAGCTATTGAATAAATAAGCCAGAGAAAGAGGAGTGTTGCCCCCCCACCCCCCGGAACCCCCCGTCCAGCTGCCCCATGCAGCCTTTGAGAGGGTCCTATTTTACCACTAAGGAGACAGAGGCAGGCACATGGTGAACTGTGCTGGAGGAACCCAGAGCGAGGGGCTTTAACGTGTTTGGCAAGCCAGATGAACAGCCCTGCCTGTCTGCCTCTCCCATAGAAAGACCCTGTCTCCCCGTTATGTCCCTTGTTACCTCATAGTCTGGATTGGGAACAGGTGGTGGCCTCTCCTTGTTCTGTCCTGCAGAGGAAAGGGGGAAGAAATCTTTGTTTCAATGCGGGAACGTCGACCTTGCAGCAATGAGAGCCAGATCAAGGATGGCAAACTGGTTCATTCTCTCCTCTATTTCTCCCTTTTCCATGTCAGCCACCTTTCTCTTTTTTTCATCCCACTGCTAACGCTCCCAATTCTTATCAGTTTGTGACTTCCCTCAGCTCAGGGTTCTTCCACTATTCCCTTTCTGATGGAAGAAGGGAGAGGAAAAGGCAGAAACTAATGTTCCAAAGTCTCTCTCCACAGACAGCAGGTAGAATCTGATTATTACAGAACACTGACAGCAATTGAGGAAGCCCACCCTGTTAATGAACATTTTTGCACTTTTCTAATGTGGAAAGGAGAAGAGTGTCCTGAGATGTGAAACCTTCTTTCGAGATCTTGACAACACAGTGCATGCTCTATAGAAGCAATCTTGAGAAGTGGTCTTGACTCAGTTACAAACTTGCTGCCCATCCTGTCCCAGGCTGGACATCCCTTCAGTGGGAATCTCCTTCCTCCCAACTCTGTGTTCTTACCAATGGGCCTGCCGCCAGCACCTACTCTTCTGGTCACAGGCTTGGCCTTGGCCTTTCTATTCTTGCTCCAGTAATACACCAGCAGCAGCAAGCCCAGAGTGAGGCAGATGTCAGCTATGATGATCGCAGCCACTGCCATCAGATCCACCTCTATGCAGTTCTCACACACTGCAGGCGAGGGGGGTATGGAGAGAAAAGGACAAATCACCCAAAAAGGAAGACACAGTGACATTGGAGATGACAAAGGAACAAAGAAAGGTGATTCTTCCTTCAATACTCATATGTTGGCCATAGTCAGAGTAGAGCCCTCCCTATTAATATGTTTATAACAACAAGCAAACTGTGGCTGTTATGGGTAGAGGCTCTGGTGTCAGACAGTCTGGGTTCAGGTCCCAGCTCCATTACTCAATAACTATGAGAACTGTGAAATGTGTTTTCAGCTGCCAAAGACTCTGTTTCTTCATCTATAAAACGGGAATAAAATAGTACTTAACTGGTTGTGGTGCAGTAGAAAGAACCTTGACCCAGGATGCTGGGGTCTCCTACTCAAAACTGCTTGAGGGCATGAGCATGGGCTTGCCAACTTGAGCTCAGGGTCACTGGCTTGAGCAAAGGATCATCAACATGATCGCAAGGTTGCTGGCTTGGGCCCAAAGGTTGTTGGCTTGAGCAAGAGGTCACTCGCTTAGCTCAACCCCCTGCCCCTGCATCCTCCTCCTCCCGCCATTAGGGTACATATGAGAAACAATCAATAAACAGCTAAAGTGAAGCCACTATGAATTGATGCTTCTCATCTCTCTCTTCGTCTACCTTAAAAAATAAAATTAAAAAAGGATGCTTAAATTATATTGTTGTTGAGAAGATTACATGAAAAAAAATCCATGGCAAGTCTTTGGTATAGTGCTTGGAAGTTAATATGCACTCAATGAATGTTAGCTAGCATCAGAATTTATTATTACACCTGAGCTTATGACACTTTATTATGGTAGCTTTTTTTTTTTTTTTTTTTTAGTGAGAGAGACAGAGAGAGGGACAGACAGGGCTAGACAGACAGGAAGGGAGAGAGATGAGAAGCATCAATTCTTTGTTGCGGCACCTTAGTTGTTCATTGATTGCTTCCTCATATGTGCCTTGACCAGGGGGCTCCAGTAGCATGAGTGACCCCTTGCTCAAGCCAGTGACCTTGGGCTCAAGCCAGTGACCTTGGGCTTCAAGCCAGCAAACTTTGGGCTCAAGCTAGTGACCATGGGATCATGTCTATGATCCCACGTTCAAGCCAGTGACCCCACACTCAAGCTGGCGACCTCGAGGTTCCAAACCTGGGATCCTCAGCATCCTAGTCCGACACTCTATCCACTGCACCACCACCTGGTCAGGCTATGATGGTAGCTTTGAGTCTCTTTCGCAAACCTTCTGAAGAATTTACCTCTGGATAAAGTGTCAGGTGAGATCATATTAGTGGATCATTATTCTGGATGTGCCATAATGCAAATGACCCAATCCTATCTCTTGGTAAATTGTTTTAGATCAAGTGCTGACTGAGCTTACCTAGGCAGGCCCATATTGGTGTTTAATCTATATTTCAGAAAACATTGATATTGTGTGACCCCAGAGAGTTCCAGTATTGAGTGTAGGAGAAACACAAGATGCTAGTGGACTGTGAGTTGGGTTAGGGGTGAAAATTGAGAAGCCCTTCTGAAATGGTCTTTTCTAAAGAGCTTTGTAGTGCTTGTGCTGGAGATCTATATTACCTTTTGCTTTTAGGTAGAGATAATGGCGATCATCCTTCGAGTTGCTTTTGTAGCAGGAATAATAACCACTGTTTTCCATTTCTGAAAAATTTTCCAGCTCTAGGTAGTGTTCGTCATGATCATATTTTTTACCATTTATTTCCCACTTTACATTTTCAGTTGCAAAATCCTCAGGGCACTCTAGCTTTACAGTGGTTCCAGAGATGGAGACTTTATATGCTGGGGAATGGGAAAGAAGAGAAAGGAAATGGAAAGGAGAAATCAGTAAGGTTTCATAAAAGGCAGATTAGTAACCAACCAAATGCAGAAAGTTATCTGACATTCAGGTCTTAGATTTTCTTGTCTAAAGAAAACTCCGCTGACTAACGGGTATGAAAGAGGGGTTATATAGAAGAGAGACTAGAGAAACTTATGAATGTGAATTCAGATTTTAGGCATGGGCAGGGGAGAATAGAAGTAAAGAAAGCTCTATAAAAGTCCCTATTTGCAATGTTTCTAAAATGGGAGTTGGAAATAAATATTGAGAGGACCTCAGTTCTTGGGATTACCTCTTCTCAATCAACCCCTTCCCTTCACACTGACCTGCTTCCTCAGACACAGCTTACCTCAAAGAATGATAAACTTACATTTTATAGTATTTTGAGGTTCATCTGAAAATGAAAAAAGGAACAAATGGTAAGAAAATAACCTTGGTTTAACTTTAAATTGTAAGTAAAAATTTTCAAGTAGGACTGGACACTATCCCCAAGGATTCCCAAAGAGGGCCCATCCTTTAGAAAATAACAAGCCTTAAAGGTGGTATATGTAGTTAGCCCATGAAGTTAGCTGATAGTCATAAATCAGATACATAAGATTGAGAATATACCAGCATATGCTTCTTGATCTAGATTCACTGAAGCTCAGAAAGTCTTCAAATCCTAAAGCTGAAAATTTTATAAGTCTTCAAATGTATCCTCTTGTATTAGCAAGAACTGTATTCCAGATAGATATTATTGTCTTCTCAGAGATGAAGACCTTCACATTTTTGAATTGCTGATTTTTGGGTTTACCTAATATTTTATTATTCGAAAGTTCTTTCTTATAACTAACAGAATCCTTCATTAAGAAAACATCTTTTCTTCTTATTCTGTACCTTATTGCCCTTAAATAATGTGAAGCACTAAACATATTTTAAGGGAATGGTTCTTCTTTTATTTTAAATATCCCTGAGTATAATCAACCCTCAATTATTTTTGTTAGGTGAAGGAACTATTGGTGTAGGCAACTGAAATCCATTATAGAAATTGAAGATACAGCCACAATCCTCACGGCAGGCGATTTTGTCTCACGGGTGTGGGGCTGGGGTGCATCCTCATCTCCTGGAAGACTTGTGGCTGGGACACTGGGCAGCACTAGCCTATGTTTGACCCTGGATGTGACAGCTAGAAGAGAGGTGGTGGAGCTCAAAGACAGTGCTCTCTCTGTTGGGGGTATTTTGCTACAGTATGCTGTTTGGGGACAGATCACTGGACTGAGTCAGAAATTCTGCGTTTGAATTCCCAATCTGCCTTAGGCTGTGTGATCAAGGGCAAGTCACTTAACTTCTATAAGCCTCAGTTTCTTATCTGGAAAATGGAGCTAAAACATCCTCCTCACAAGGTATTTGTGAGAATTACATATACTATGAAGGCAAAAATAGACGAAGCACAGAAGATGCTTAAGAAAAACACGAGCAATTTTCTTCTTAAGGTACTGCTACAATGGAGAACAGAACTGAGTTCTGACCTAGTTGCTCAGATAGCTGTCTAGCTGAGATTATATGGAATGTAAACAAGTCACTCTCCATGTTTACCCATCTGCTAATAATTAGGAGTTGAGTATAACAACAATAGATGATAGTATTTTGACTTAGAAATAATTTTTTCGGCACTGATATTTTTTAGAAATGTTAAATAAACTAGAAATCATAGATAAAATAATGTAAAACTAAATAGACATTTTACTCTGCTAAGTGTGTCTGATAGAAAAGAAAATATAAAGGAAATTGTTCACAACTTTTATTGGCACAAATTTAGTAGCAGAGCTTGGACTGCACATGCTCATACAAGAACCTAGACATTTATGCTTAGAAACAGGATGTGTGCTCACAAAGGTTTTACACACATCCAAAGACAGTGTTTCATAGTGGTTTAGAATATGAGCTTCAGTATCAACTAAATCTGCCTTTACTTTTATCTCTGTGATTGGACTATTTATTTTCTAATCTAGTTTTTTAAAAATTTAATCTATAAAATAGGAATGTTAACCGAGGAAATTCAGGTAAAATATTTAGGGCAATACCTAGAACATATAAGCTCAATAAACTTTAATGCTTATTATCTAATCTGTACACTTCCCACAGAATAATAGCTTAAATTTACCAACTGCTTTTGATATACCAATGCTCATAGCAATCCTACAAGCTACATATCATCATTATTTCCATTTTGCACATGATGATGGTGTGGAACAGAGAAGTTAAATAAATTATTCAAAGAAACTCAGAAAGTCTGAAATCCAGCTAGGATTCAGATATGGCTGTCTAGCTTCAGAGTTAGACTCTCGACCTCGTACTACATAGCCTTAACTCCTCTGCCTAAAATACTTTTCTTCCCTAAAATACAAGCTCATTCTTTTTTCTTTTTTATAACTCAGCTCAAGAATCACCTCCTCTGGGGAGCTTTTCCCAACTACTCTCTGTAGAGTTGAGCACTTCTCTTTTTATATTTTATTTTATGCTGTGTCTATCCATATGTATGATAACTTATTCATTAAATTAAAAAATTCATTGTGCACCTATTGGTACCAGGTACTGGGCCAGGTAAATAAGACATAATCTCTGCCTTTGGTGAACTCATGATTTACATAAAAACTTGTGGTGGCTCTACCCCTCATCCACATGTATCTTCTTCCTGGAATGTGTGCTCAGGGATACATATCATGCTCAGTTATGATTAAACAGGACAGCAACAAACAAACATAGGCACTTCTCATACACATTCTATGAAAAAATAATGTAATTTTCCTCTAATAGTTCCGGTTCTCAGCTTTTTTTTTTTTTTTTTTTTACAGTGATTGTTCTCTATGACCATTTGGTTCCACATTTGAAAAGAGGTTGTACAGAGCAAAAATCCTCTTACCAGTATCTTCAGTCTCTGAAAAGGAAATAATAAGAAAACATTAGCAATACTTCTATAAGCTACTACGATCAGATCCTGCTCCCGTGGGTTAGATCTGTCCCTTCAACCTTTAAATGACAGTAGATCTTTAAATTCCCCATGGCCGTATATGAAACATAATCATGGCTGTATATGAAAAGCTGTTTTGGGCCCTATGGCCTACATTAAACAACTGATGGCTATTTACAAAAATGAATTCTAAGTAATCATTTCACAATATAGACACCAAATCATTACAGTGTACACCTAAATTTATACTACATTATATGTCAATTATATTTCAGTAAAGCGGGGGGAAAGCAGACCTAGTATATGTGTTGTTCAAGTGAGCACTAAGACAGTCTCTTTTAAACATTAATCAGGTGCTAAAAAAATGATTCAGCACTAAATGGCTATAGCTTGCAGAAGAGATGAGCTCTCTTCTGCAAGCTATAGCCAAGAATCAGTGCTTTTGACATACCCCATTTGTCGTTAATGTAACACTAATGCATGCTGCATGGCAAGAAAAAAAAGAGAGAAAATAAAAGGGATCCCAAGTACACTACAAATTAGGCAGTGCAATGAAATGGAGATTAGCATGGTGAGTGCCTTTAAGCACAAAATTGTTTCACTCACTGTGGATGGGCTGATTAAATAGAAAGGTTTTAAATAAAAAAAGTGTTCAATATTGGGACACACTTTTTTTTGTCTCTACTGCTATAATTGAGAAAGTAAGTCCAGGCTGGGCATACCCATATGCATGTGCACACATTAACACATGTGTGCAAACAAAATATTTGAACTTGAGGTTCTGAACGTGCACTTAGATGCTGCTCCAGAGGCTTATTCAGTGCATCCCATGCGTTCATTCAAGGCACATACCCTCTGCAAAATCTCACACCAAATATGAAAAGCAAGCATATGAAAACTATTGGCACCTTCAGTTTAATTTAATAGTCTCAGTTTCTTTCCTTTTGAAGAGTTAAGACTCATTATTTCCTATGATCTCTGTTGTTTCCCTTTTTTTGGCTCTAGCCATAATTATCTCGAGACTCAAAAGAAAAGGCAAAGGAAAAGACTGTAGAAACCCCTTTAACTGGTCTCTGTGGAAGCTCTGTGGGAGGTCTAGAGAAAGCTCCCTCATAAACACAAAGAAGGCTGGGCTGATTTCATAGCACCCAAAGAAAGTATTGCTTACCTTCTTGCCCCCAAACACCAACTAGAAAATAAATAATAAGGTAAAAAGAGTTAGTAAATGTGTGAGTGCCTAAAATTCCAAGCAGAAATAGTGCTGTGGTCTTGTTCATTTCTGAACACCTAAAGTCCTGCCCAAACTCGGCTGGATCAGTCATTCCTGTACCCCAAATTTCTGATGCAAGAAAGCATCTGGCGTTAAACATGAAGACACAGTATTCAACAAACAGAATTTAGAAAAGGTTGGGCTGCCTTTTGGGTGACTGGAGAAATAGCAACAGAATTTTGCAGCCACACCTTCATTTTGGGAACTGGTCTCTGACTGTGGAAGAAAAACAAGCTCTTGGTTAGGTACAAGTATGGAGATTCTTGTTCCATCTCTGGCTCCTGTTTGTCTGATGTTTCATTTTTTCCATTTGTTTTGCACTTGAGACAGAGATGCAAATGTTTGAAACTGATTACTCATCAGCTACAACCTGTGCATGGAAGATCCTGATCCCATGTCCACTGGGCCCTTCAGATCCCCTCACTCAGCAATAACATTCAGTCACGATGACCAGTGATTGGATTTTCCTGAAAGTGTTCCGCATACCTGGACCTCTATTTTTTTTACCAATACCTTCTGCATTGGGTGAGACATTGTACCCCTCTGCCCCTCTCCAATATCCAGAGCAGACTGGGCACATTCTCATTCTCATGGTGCCAAAGCTTTAGGAGAGCTTGGAAATTTGATATTCATTCTCTCCCCCTCCCCCCATCCTCCTCTTCCGCCCTCCCCCCCTGTACATAACACAATTTATACTGTAGGCCTGTAAGAAAATTCCTGACTACTTCCTGCAGGAGTCACACCTGGCCCCTTGACACTCAAAATGTGTTCCTTGGACCAGTAGCCGACTAATAAGTCTGACAGTTTATAGAAATGCGGAATCGCAATCCCTCATCCAGACCTGATGTACCAGAAGCTGCAGTTTAACAAGATCCCAGGTGATTTGTGTGTACATTCAAGCCTGAGAAACATAAGATGAAGCAGGAAGTGAAGACCTCATGGCAGTGGCTCTGAGACAGGAGCCCAGCTGTGACAGCATTTTCTAGGTCTCTGAAATAAAACCGTGGTGAGCCCTTTGCCTCCTGCAGCACAGTCATTATGAGCACAGGCCTTGCAGATGGATAATCTGGATTCCCCAGATCAGCATTAGAACTCACTGTGTAGTTTTAAAAAAGTAATTGAACTTCTTTAAGTATCGGTCTCTTCATCTATAAAATAGGGGAGGTAATGTTTACCTTCCAAGGTAAACATTACCTCCCCTATTAAATTTGTTAACAGAGTACCTGGAACTCAGTAAACAGCAACTTCAAAAAAATGTTATTTATCTTATATGAGATATTGGAAATGCTCTTGGTTATTTATCTGTTATTCCACTTTGCTTCAGAAAGAACTAAACTAATTTGAAAGCTTTCAATTAACTGTAAAGAACTGAAAGTTATGAAGAGTTTTATCATCTCACACACTAAACTAGCTACACCCTGTGTAAAGTTCGGATTTGCCTGTCTAGTCTTCTCACAATAAGAAACAATGGCTGGCTCTTCTGATCTCTCTTGTATGAGTTCGGAAGTGCTCGGTGGTTCACTGACAGAACGAGCCCACTCCTGAAGGTGTGGAGTCACTTTGTTTTCAGCAGACAGAATCATCCCAACTGTTTTTCTTTGTCGGTTCCCTGAAAGGTCTCTGGGGCCTCCAGCCCTAGTTCCCTATGCTACCATCGCACAAACAGTTCCTATATGTTCTAGTACATGTCCCTTGGTACCACTGGGCAGCTCCAGGTTAGGCTGTGAGCCTTGCCATAATCTGGAGAAACACCACCTGCTTCATTCCATCCTACTTACCTGATAGGAGGCAGAGTCCCAGAACGCTCCAGAGACTCCCTGTCTGCATCTTTGTCTCACAGGACACTCACTTTACCCAAGATGGCGGAGGCCAGTTGTTGGCTTATTACTTCTGAAAACAAATGAAAAGACTTTTTCAAACCCCCCACTGAAGATGAGGACCCTGGGGCTATTTTTTCCCAATGCTGGGATGAAAACAGGGGCTCGGTAAGAGGGAGACTCACCATTTTCCGAAGCAGGCACCTAGGACTGGGCGGGGAGGCGGGTTCCTGAACCCCACACAGGAAGTGTGAAGGGCCTCTGGGCCTGCAGGGTTCAACGTCACTTGGAAACGTTTGAGGCAGAGGCAGCCACCTGTGTTGGTTGGGGAGTGTTGGGCCCTGTATCTTTTCATAGGACAAGCAAGAGGACTGGCAGAACCTGACGGCATGGTGAAAAATGCAAACGGTCTAGCTGCTGGGGCCTTGCACAGTGCACCTCCACGATGGGGATCCCTTCTCCACATACCCCTCCCCCAAATGAGCTGTGACAGGAAGAGAGAGGAGCACTTCATGTTTCATGGTTCGGGCGGGCATGGAGCAGCAGGGTGCAGTTACCTTATTAACAAAAGCTACTTGGCTTGGAAGTACATATTGGCTTAAAACAATGAGATGCTTTTTTTTTTTCCTATAATTTTTTTTTTTAAGTGAGAGGAGGGAAAATAAAGAGACAGACTCCTGCATGTGCCCCCACTGGGATCCACCTGGCAACCTGTGAGGGGCTGATGCTCAGCCCATCTGGGGCCATGTGAGCAACCGAGCTATTTTTAGTGCCTGAGGCAGCAGAAACTCCACAGAGCCATCCTCAGTGCAGGGGGTCGATGTGCTCAATTGAGCCTTGGCTGCAGAAGGGGGAGAGAGAGAGAGAGAGAGAGAGAGAGAAGAAGAGGTGGTAGGGGGAGAAGCAGATGGTCATTTCTCCTGTGTGCCCTGACTGGGAATTAAACCTGTGACTCTGTGACTTCCACACTGGGCCAATGCTCTACTACTTGAGCCAACCAGCCAGGGTCGCCTATAATATTTATAAAAATATTTAAAACAATATTCAATGTTGGAAAGGGTAAAAAATGATAGTCTCAAAATTTGCTCACATGAGTATAAACTGATACAGCCTTTCTTGATTTTGAAGCATTCATCCATCACATGCTTACTCTATGTCAGGCACTGTGCTAAGGGCTTTACCAATATCTCATTTAATCCTCAAAACAGCCTTGTAAGATAGGGATTATTTTTACCCCCATTTTGTATGTGAGCAAACTGAGGCTTAGACATGTTATCCAACTTGTTACAGAGCTGAAATTCTAGAACACATTTTGGTAAGTTCATTTATTTAGTACATATTTAATGTCTACTATCTGTAGTGTACACAGGGTGCTGGTGCTATAGTAACAACATGGTAGACAGTCCTTGTGGAGGATGGAAAGGAATGTGGGCATTAAACAGATTATTTCAGGAGATGGGTGCTGAGAACGAGGAACTACAGGTGCAGTAGGAGTGATAAAGTGTGCCTTATGTAGCACAGGTGGTGGAGAAGTCTCCCTGGGAAGCTGACATCTAAGCTGAGATGTGATGGATGGATAAGGATAAGCCAGGTGGAAGGGAAAGCAAGTAAAACAGTCCAGACAGAGGGAGCAGCATGTTTGAAGTCCAGAGATAGAAAGAGAGGCCCATTAAGAAATTGGAAGTCCAGGATGGCTGGTTAATGAGAGTGAGAAGGAATGGCAAGAAATGGCGAGAGAAGAGTGATGGGAAGTGACTGAGGGTTTAAAACAGGGAAGTGACAGCATAAAATCCTCTAAAAGTTTTGAATGAAAAGCAGTTATGGAAGTAATACGTACACATGTTAAAAAAAAAAAACGAAGGGCACAGAGGGTACATAGAACAACAGTCTTCCGTCCTATTTTGCCTAAGCCTTATTCCTCTCTCCCTAGAGAAAATCACTTTTAGTTTAGGTAACTTTTTTATTTATTTCTTTTTTTTTCCTAATTACTGTATTATCTCTAAATGTGAATTCTCCATTATTCAGGTCCTCTAGGTTTGAGATGGAGGTTTGTGCATAGATGGCTCCCTGAGGGCGCACAGGAACAGCACCTGTCAGGAGAGGAAGCAGGACTGAGCAGTGGGAGAAGATGAAGGACATGAGGTAACAACAGAGATCTCCCCCAATCCCCAAAAGAGTTCTCAGGCTGGGCTGGCCCTTCAGAATGGTCCTGAATTGAGGCAATTGGCATAGCAGATGTGAGCTGTTCTCAAGAGAAGAGGTGTGAACTTGGGCGGGGTAGCTGCTTTGCTGAGGACAATTCCTGTGAAAGGACTCAGTTGTGACCCTCTGGGGACAATCCCAGCAGCTGGGGGAGTGAGAAGTCTTCACAAGGGGACCTGAGTGGCACACAAAACACAAATTGTTTACCTTTTGCACTACTCAGGTCCACTTGCTATATGATAATTTCATTCTAGCCTTAAACACCCTTTTCTGGACTCTGTTGGTCTCTTTTCCTTAAGAAGCTTAGAAAAGGAAAGTTAGACAAATTATGGCCACTGTTATGGTGGCCCCATTTACATCATCTCCTTCCTTTGTTACCTATTCTGGATGGCTTCCAGCTTCAGCTAGCACTTCCACTAACCTAAAGGAAGACATAGCTTGTGGCGGCTGAGCCCTTGGTTTGGATGGTCTTTTCAGGCTGTGAACTTTTGCATTCTACTTGCATTCTCTACTCCCTCAGGCCCTGACTCCTCCTGATAATAAGGAGATTCATTCTGCTGGGGGAGTGAATTTTTTTTTTCCTACTGGTCTCTTGGCAGTGGTAAGCAGCAGTAGCTTAGTTTAATAGGACTCTTGCTGTGTACCATGGTGGAAACATTCTATCTCTGGAAACCATAGCCTCTAGAAACTCAAAGTCTAGAGTTAATGGGACAAGAAGCACACATTTCCTAAATGGTTCACTGGGAGTAATGGTAAACATATATAATTTTACTTCCAACCCTTAGTTCCTGGATGCATGTATTCTACCTCCTGGGAACACTATACCATATTACAGTCATTGACTTAAGATGTATGCCCCATCCTAAAGGATAGTGCCCCAGCCTGCAGGTTGTCATCTCTAAGCTGATACCTTAGTTGCATCTTCAAAGGGCTGGCTCTTCCATTGATCGGCCAGCAGCAGCTTCAGGATAATGTAGTATATGACAGGACCAGTGGATCCCATGGTTATGTCTATATACTTTTGTTATAAAGTGGGTCTACAGGTCTGTTATAATGCTATACAAGATCCAAAGCTGATGGGTCAGACAATATGTGAACTCTTGGATAACAGGGTTAGCCGAGACATTGCAGGCAAGGAACAAGCCCTTATCCAGAATATGTAGCAATTTTAATCAAATGAATTGAGCCATTATCATGTTTGTTTTGGAAGGGGTCCAAACATGAACCATCCAAGAAGTGGCTAGTTTCCTCCAGGAATGGTCCAAAATTGTATGCTCAGCACTGGACTCTTTTTGGCAGAAGTAATAGCTAGATCAGCCTTGGTGTGTGGGCATCCAATAAATGCCACCATAGTGACTACATTCATAACCCCATTGCCCTTGTAGTAGGATGACCAAGGACAGAGGCTAACTGTCATTAGCTGACCAAGTAATTTTGCTCTACTTTGTGTTGTAGTGCTTCTTCCATGATGGATGCTCTCTGATGGATGTTAACATGTGACATAAAGATCTTCACCCTTTATAATGACTCCCACAGGTCCATACCTGTAATGTAATTTATATTACATGTAATGTAATCTGAAGAATGTTCAGATTATTCAGGACTCTTCAGACTACTATATGACAGAGAGTGGACATAGTCCCAGGCAAGATCAAGGAAGTATATTGTTGCTTGTGTGGGAATGCTTTAATAAAGATATCACATTTGGCTTAGTTGTTGCGATTGGAACTACTGTTTGGCTAAGTTTGCAGTAGTCTACGCATGCACAATAATTCCTCATTTTTTGCGAAGTCCAAATTAGTGAATTAAATGGGGTTATATTAGGACCACCATCTCTTCATCCTTTAAGTCTTTTTTTTTTGACAGAGACAGAGTGAGAGAGTGAGAGTCAGTGAGAAGGACAGATAGGGTCAGACAGGAAGGAAAGGAGAGAGATGAGAAGCATCAATTCTTCGTAGTAGTACCTTAGTTGTTCATCGATTGCTTTCTCATATGTGTTTTGACCAGGGGGCTACAGCAGAGTGACTGACCTTGCTCAAGCCAGAGATCTTGGGCTCAAGCCAGTGACCATGATCTATGATCCCTTGCTCAAGCCAGTAACCCCGTGCTCAAGCTGGTGAGCCTGTGCTCAAGACAGTGAACTTGGGGCTTTGAACCTGGGTCCTCTGCATCCCAGTTTGACACTTTATCCACTGTGCCACTGTCTGGTCAGGCCAATACTGTTATTTCTTACTAACAGTCAAGGAACTGCTCATTGTTATGTCCATGAATGCCCCTTGGGCCATTTGAAAGTCATGTGTGGGCTCTGGCTGGTTGGCTCAGTGGTAGAGCATCAACCCAGCATGTGGATATCTTGGGTTCAATTCCAGGTCAGGGCACACAGGAGAGGCAAACATCTGCTTCTCCACCCCTCCCACTTCTCTCTCTCCCTCGCCCTCAGCTGTGGCTAGACTGTCCTGAGTGAGTTGGCCTTGGGTGCTGAGGATGGCTCCATGGCCTCCGGCTCAGGTGCTAGAACAGCTCTGGTTGCAATGGAGCAATAGCTCCAGATGGGCAGAACATCACCACCTAGTGGACTTGCTGGGTGGATTCAGGTCAGGGCGCATGCGGGAGTCTATCTCTCTGCCTCCCTTCCTCTCACTAAAAAAATAAAAATTAAAAAGAATATATAAAAGAAATTTATTTGAGATGTAGGACAATACTTTGTTATGCTGACCTGTTCTGCACATTGCAAGATGCCAGTATTTGGTTGACTATATGTCCACACATTTCCAAAATACCATCTAGGGAGCAGTAACATCTCAGTTGAGAATCGCCATTCTAGAGCCTTCCTTTGTCCTGGGTTCATTAGAATCTAACCTTCAGTTTCTTCCCAAAATGAACAGAAGGAGGCAGCAATTGACTAGGAAATCAGCATTATGGGCACCAAATGCTTGCTGTGAGATGCCTTTACTCCTCTGAACTTTGCTCTCAACCTTTACCACAAGCTTGACTGGACTAATCTGAAAGCTCACTCATTATGGGCAGCCTATTTATGCATGTTCTCCCCTCTGGCTTCCCAAACGGTTTCCATCTCCTCTCAGATTCTTAGGGGGAGGATTATTGTTTTTTTAAAAATTGTGGTAAAATACACATAACATGAAATTTACTATCTTAACTGTTTTAAAGGGTACAGTTCAGCAGTGCTGAGTACATTCATATTCTTGTGCTGTCAATCTCCAGAACTCTTTTCATTCTGGGAAACTAAAACTCTATAACCTCTAAACACCAACTCCCTTTTCTCCCCTCATTCCAGTCCCTAGCAACCACCGTTCTACTTTCTGTCTCTATGAATTTGACTATTCAAGGCACTTCATATGAATGGAATAATATAGTATTTGTCTTTTGGTAACTGGTTTATTTGTCTTAGTGTAATGTCTCCAAGATTGAGATCAAATAATATTTCATTGTATGTATGTACTTTATTTTGTTTACCTATTCATCTATAGATGGACTCTTGGTTGTGTCTACTTTTTAGCTATTGTGAATAATGCTGCTATTAACATGGGTGTGCAAATATCTCCTGAAGACCCTGCTTTTAATTTTGGGGGGTAAATACCCAGAAGTCGAATTGCTAGGTCATATGTTAATTTTATGTTTAATTTTTGAGGAACTGACATATTGGTTTTCAACATTTTACTTTCTCATCAATGGTGCAAAAGTTTCCAAATTTTCTATATTCTTACTGACACTTGTTATTTTCTGTTTTATGGGTTTTTTAATTTTTATTTTTTATTCCCCCCCTGTTTTCTGTTTTTTTTAAAAAATTTTTATAGTTGCTATCCCAATGGATGTATGATAGTATCTCATTGTGTTTTTGATGTGGAATTTCCATGATTAGTGATGCTGAGTATCTTTTCCTGTGTTTATTGGTCATTTTATATCTTCTTGGGAGCAATGTCTATTCAAGTCTTTTTTTTCATTTTTAAATTGGGTTTCTTTTTCTTTCCTTTTCTCTTTTCTCTTCCTTTCTTCCTTCCCTTCCCTTCTTCTTTTCTCTTTCTTTACTTCCTTCCTTCCTTCCTTCCTTCCTTCCTTCTCTCTCTCTCTCTCTTTCTGTCCCATTCTTTTTTTTCCCCACCTTTGTTGTCTGCGCTAGAGAACCCCGCAGGCTAGGACAGAGGAGGAGAATTTGATTAACCATTTGCATCTCACTTGGCTGTTGCAATGGTGGTCTCTCTGCCTCCATACTTGGCCCCACCAATCCATTCTCTGTAAGATAGTAAAAGTGAACTTAAAATACACCCAAACTGTGATTTTGGCCCTTGGCCATCTGACTCAGTGGATAGAATGTGGGCCAGGCATGCAGATGTCCTGGATTCAATCCCTGGTCAGGGCACACAAAAGAAGCAACCATCTGCTCCTCTTCCCTTCCGTCTCCCGCTTCTTTCTCTCTTCCACTCTTACAGCCAGTGGCTTGACTGGTTAGAGTGTTGGCCCCAGGCACTGAGAATAGCTGGTTGTAGACAGTGGTTGCCAGGTGGATACAGGGAACTTGTGGGAATGTCTATCTCCCTTCCTCCACTTAACAACAACAACAAAACACTGTGATTTTTGTCACACTACTGCTTTATGGTTGAAAAACTCCCTCATCATTCTCAGGATAATTATAAGGCCCAGGGTTGGTGGTAAAGGTGGGATGGAATCTTGTTCCAGATTCTCTGGCTTTATCTTGCCTTCTATTTCTCCTCCTCCTCTTCCATGATTTATATATATGAAATTACTAGTAGATGCCTAGTCATTCCATGCTTTTTTTTCTTATTTCCAAGCCTCTCTATATATTTAGTTTTTCTGCCTAGAAAATTGATTCTCATCTTGGTCAATTCATAATCATGCTTCAGGTTTAAGCTTAGATGCATCATCCTCCAGGAAGCCTGCCTTAAACCCCAAACAAAAGGTCAGGTCAGGTCAGTCTCCTGATCACTAGCACTTGTTATAATGGTCACTTACTCTGTCTTCCCCCTTCCAGACTATGTGTCTTATAAAATATTGTTCCCCAATCCAACCCTCTGCTGAAGAAATAGATAGGAGGCTATGTGTAACAAAGATCAAACTGCAAGCGGGGTGCTGTTTTCTTCTAAATACTCAACACACCCTATAGTGGAGATTTTCTTCTACTCATGACAAAACAACACTTGTGGAGGACTGGGCTTGTCATCTGATTTTGGCACCAAAGTAAGCTCATGCCTAAACTGGGAACCTTGAGACCTGTTAATTCTGTCTGAGACTTTTAGCTCTATAGTTTCCCTTTGGCCACCTGGCCTGTCTCATGCTCTTGTCCCATATCTGCTCTACCTTCTGCCCTGCCCTCTTATTTGCCTCTCAACCCTTTCCCTTGTTGCCTGAAATCCTCAATGTTTTCACACAGTGGTGCTCCCCACACTTCCTATCTTGCAGAAGCTTGACTTTTCCTCTTCCTCTCTCCCCAAAACACTACTTTTCTTGCTTTATTTCCAAATGCACCTATCCTCTTATAGGACAAGAATCAAGAGAAACCTGAACATTCTCTTTATTCCTCAGCATCTCTTCCAGCCCATTATTTCCCCTCTCTCCTGCACAAAATCCTTGTGGAGATGCTGTTGATGTCTTATGTCACATCTATTTAACCCATCTGTGACTTCCGCTGTAGCTCTGTGGTTGCTGCTGAGACACACTGATGTTGTCCCACATCAAAAGCCTGCTGTAACACAGCCTTTTCTGCCTCGGTTTGCAGGCAGACACAATTCTGAATGTGTAGAAGAGGATATGGAGTTAACAACTTCAGAGGCAGCACTTGACTAATGGAAGAAGAATCAGTGGATCAGGCCCCAGACTTCATCAGTTGGAATACTCATTTCTGAAATCCTTTCTACACGGTTCCTCAGAGGGTCTCCAAAGACACTGAACTGCAGGTGTCCAGAAGAGTAACTAGATTAATGATGCACTCTGCCTCTTTTTTAAAATTCATTAATTATTATTATTATTTATTTTTGGCAGAGACAGAGAGAGTCAGAGAGAGAGGGACAGATAGGGACAGACAGACAGGAAGGGAGAGAGATGAGAAACATCAATTCTTCGTTGTGGTTCCTTAGTTGTTTATTGATTGATTTCTCATACGTGCCCTGACTGGGGGGCTACAGCAGACAGAGTGACCCCTTGCTCGAGCCAGCGACCTTGGGTCCAAGCTGGTGAGCTTTGCTCAAACCAGATGAGCTGGCGCTCAAGTTGGCGACCTCGGGGTCTAGAACCTGGGTCCTCGGCATCCCAGTCCGACGCTCTATTCACTGTGCCA
Organism: Rhynchonycteris naso; assembly: GCA_037038555.1. Taxonomy (NCBI): domain Eukaryota; kingdom Metazoa; phylum Chordata; class Mammalia; order Chiroptera; family Emballonuridae; genus Rhynchonycteris; species Rhynchonycteris naso. The sequence continues at coordinate 279,335,537 of CM072995.1, read as the reverse complement.
CCACCTGGTCAGGCAATTCATTAATATTTTTATCTTGTGACAGAGACAGAGAGAGACAGAGAGAGGGACAGATAGGGTAAGACAGACAGGAAGGGGGAGAGATGAGAAGGATCAGTTCTTTGTTGCAGCACCTTATTGCTTTCTCATATGTGCCTTGGCCAGGGGGGCTCCAGCAGACCAAGTGACCCCTTGCTCAAACCAGATGAATCCGCACTCAAGCCGGTGACCTCGGGGTTTCAAACTTGGGTCCTCTGCATCCCAGTCTGACGCTCTATCCACTGCGCCACCGCCTGGTCAGGCTCTGCCTCTTTAAAAAAAAAACTTTTTATTGCTTTTTAATTGAATTTATTGGAGTGGCACAGGTTAACATAATTATGCAGGTTTCAGGCTGACCAGGCAGTGGCACAGTGGGTAGAGCATTGACTGGGATGCAGAGGGCTCAGGGTCAAAACCCCGAGGTTGCCAGCTTGAATGAGGGCTCATCTGGCTTGAGTGCTGGTTCACCAGCTTGAGCACAAGGTCACTGGCTTGAGCCCAAGGTCGTTGACTTGAGCAGGGGTTACTCGCTCTGCTGAAGTCTCCCAGTTAAAGCACATATGAGAAAGCAATCAGTGAAAAACTAAGGAGGTTAAGGAGCCACAACAAAGAACTGATGCTTCTCATCTCTCTCCCTTCCTATCTGTCTCTATCTGCCCCTCTCTCTGTCTCAGTCACACACACACAAATTATACAGGTTTCAGGTGCCCAATTCTACAACACATCTCTGTGCAGGATATTGTGTGTTCAGCCTTCAAAGTCAAGTTTTCATCCATCATTATTTACCCCCTGATACCCTCCCTCCACATTGCCATCTCCATTCCCCCACAATCACCACATTGTGGTTCATGCCTTGAGTTTTTTCCCTTTTTCTTTGGTTCTTTTTTGCTCAATCCCTTCACCTCTTCACTAGCCCCATCCCCATGGCAACTGTCAGCCTGCTCTCTATGTATGAGTCTGTTTCTATTTGCTTGTTAGTTCATTTTGTTCATTAGATTCCACATATGAGTGAAGTCATATGGTACTTGTTTGTTTCTCACCGGCTTATTTCACTCAGCATAATGCTCTACAGGTCTGTCCATGCCAGTGGTTCTTAACCTGGGTTCTTTCGAACCCTAGGGGTTTGATGAGTCGGTCTCAGGGGTTTGGAGAAGCCTATGCCGCAGAGGCCAGAATAAAGTAATACCGTAATTTGTTGTGAGTTCATGCACTTTGTTGGTTTTGTTCTTTGAGCAAGGTGATGTTCATGCACGGCTCATTTTGTGCACCAGTAAAAAACATATACCTATGTCTTGAATTTGGAAAAAAAAATCATATTTTATTTATCACTAAAGAAGGGTTCAGTGAATGTGCATATGAAACTGGTGGGTTCGGTAACTCAAAAAAGGTTAAGAACCACTGGTCCATGCCATTGCAAAAGCTAAGATTTCCTTCTTTTTTATGGGCAAGTATTATTCCATTGTGTAAATGTATCACAGTTTTTTTATCCACTTAGTTGGGCACTTGGGCTGTTTCCAGATTTTGGCTATTGTAAATAATGCTGCAATGAACATGGGGGTGCATATATTCTTTTGAGTTAGTATTTTGGGCTTAAGATATATTCCCAGAAGTGGGATCATTGGGTCAAAAAGCAGTTTTATTTTTAATTTTTGAGGTGATTCTATACTGCATTCTACAGTGGTGGCACCAATCTGCATTCCCACCAATGGTGCATGAGGACTCCCTTTCCTCCACATCTTTGCTCACACTTGCTGTTTGTTGATTTATTGACAGCCATTCTGACATGTGCAAGGTGATATCTCATTGAGGTTTTAATTTCCATTTCTCTTATGACTAGTGACATTGAGCATCTTTTCACATATCCATTGTTCATTTGTATGTCCTCTTTAGAAAAGTGTCTATTGAGGTCCTTGCCCATTTTTAAGTTGGATTGTTTGCTTTTCTGGTGTTGAGTTTGAGAAGTTCTTTATAATTTTGGATAATAATCCCTTATCAGATGTATCAGTGAATATATTCTCGCATTCACAGGTTTGGCTTTTCATTTTTTTGATGGTTTCCTTTGCTGTGCAAAGCTTTTTAGTTAGATGTAGTCCCATTTGTTTATTACTTCTTTTGTTTCCCTTGCCTGAGGAGATATATCAGAAAGAACACTGTTATGAAAAACATACAAGATTTTATTGCTTATGTTTTCTTGTAGGATTTTTATAGTTTTGAGTCTAATATTTAAGTCTATTCTATTTTGAGTTTATTCTTGTGTGTAGTATAAGAAGATGGTCTAGTTTTATTTTTCTTTTGCACATATCTGTTGAATTTTCACAACACCATTAATCGAAGAGACTACCCCATTGTATGTTCTTGCCTTTTTTGTCAAATACTAACTGACTATTAAGGTGTGGGTTTATTTTTGGGCTCTATTATGTCTCAATATCTAGATGTCTGTTTTTATGTAAGTACCATGCTGTTTTGTTTACTACTGCCTTGTAGTATGCTTTGATATAAGGTCACGTGATTCCTCCAACTTTGTTCTTCTTTTTCAAGAGCACTGTTGTTATTCAGGGTCTTTTGTGGTTCCATATAAAATTTTAAAATATTTGTTTTAGTTCTGTGAAATATATCATTGCTATCTTGATAGAGATTGCATTAAATCTATAGACTGCTTTGGGTAAGATGGACATTTTAATGATATCAATTCTTCTTATTTGTGAACACATATATGCTTCCACTTATTTGCATCTTCCACTTCTCAATTTCTTTCTTCAGTGTATTTTACATCCTTGGTTAAATTTATTTGTAGGTATTTTATTTTTATTTTTTTATATGTTAGTATTTTTTAGAGAGAGAGGGAGAAAGAGAAGGGGGAGAGGAACAGGAAGCATCAACTTCCATATGTACCTTGACCAGGCAAGTCCAGAGTTTCAAACTGGTGACCTCAATGTTCCGGGATGATGCTTTATCTACTGTGCCACCACAGCTCAGGTGGTATTTTATTCTTTTTGAAGCAATGGTAAATGGAATTTTTTTTTAGTTTCCCTTTCTTATATTTCATTATTGGTGTATAAAAATGCAACAGATTTCTAGATATTTATTTTGTATCCTGCTACTTTACTGAATTCATTTATCAATTCTATAAGTTTTTTTTAAATTAAGTAATAAGTGGGGAGGCAAAGGGACAGATTTGTATGTGCTCTGATCAGAATCCCCTTGGCAAGCCCCCAGTCAGGCTATGCTCTGCCCATTTGGGGCTGCTGCTCTGCTGCTTGGCAATCAAGCTATTTTAGCACCTGAGGCAAGGCCATGGAGCCATCCTCAGCACCTGGGGCCAACATGCTCAAACCACTTAAGACATGGCTGCAGGAAGGGAAGAGAGAGATAGAGGAGAGAGAGAGAGAGAGAGAAAAGTGAGAAATGGGGTGGAGAAGCAGATGGTCGTTTTTCCTGTGTGTCCTTACCAGGAATCAAACCCAGGACTCCCACATACCAGGCTGGAGACCTACTGCTGAGCCAACGGGCCAGGGCCAGTTCTAAAAGTTTCATTTTTTTCTTTTAAATATTGTTTAAAACTTTATTCATTTTAGAGAGAGAGAAAGTGAGATCAAGAGGGGGAGAGAGAGAAAGAAGGGGGGAGGAGCAGGAAGAATCAACTCCCGTATGTGCTTTCAGAAGGCAAGGCCAGGATTTTGAACCAGAAACTTCTGTATTCCAGGTCAATGCTTTATCTACTGCACCACCACAGGTCAGGCTCTAGAAGTTTCTTTATGAAATCTTTAGGTTCTCTATGTACAGTTTTATGTCATCTGCAAATAATGACAGTTTTAATTCTTGCTTTCCAATTTGGATGTCTTTTATTTCTTTTTCTTGTTTGATTGCTGTGGCTAGGACTTTCAGTACTATATTGAATAAGGGTGGTGATAGCAGACTTGTTTCTGACCTTAAGGAAAACACTTGTAGCTTTTGCTCATTGAGCTTCACATTGGCTGTGGGTTTTTCATATATGGCCTTTATTACATTGAGGTATGTTCTCTCTATTTCCACTTGGCTGAGAGGTTTTAACATAAATGGATGCTGGATTTTATCAAATGCTTTTTATGAGTCTATCGATATGATCTGGTGATTTTTATTGTTCATTTTGTTTATGTGGTGCGTCAGATTTACTGATTTGTGGATGTTATACCAACCTTGAATTTCCAGAATAAATCACACTTGATCATGGTGTATGGGAACAAAATTTTTGTTAAATCCACTAAAACACTTGTTCTTACCTAATTCGAGTGTGCTGATCTCAAATCTGACAGTTTTTCTCTGTAAGTTACAGTTTTTTTGCAATTTAAGATTTTAGGTTTCCATCTTATTGTAAAATTTTCAACATTTAGTTTAACATAATGAAGTAGAATGTCTTCTTGGGCATCATCTTTGTGAAAATATAATTTATATAATGCAGTAAATACACTAATACATTAAAAGATATGATTGCATCAGAATTTGTCTACAATTTCAAAATAGAACATATTAAAACACTTATTTTAATCATAAAATTTGCACAAAACTTATTTAAATTCTATTCAGGCAAAAATTTGCATTTGTAGCTCTTGCTTTTGTGTACTTGTTGAGGACAATCTCATTTGATGCTCCAGCAGTAGTCTGCCATCATATTTCTGTCCCATCAACCCTAATAACTCTCTTCCATCATCTTCAGATCTTGATGAAAGCATTCTCCCTGCTCATCACCTAACAGCTCCAAGATTTTCAGGAAACTTATCAAGGTGACTGTTCATGAAGTGAATCTTAACGTTCATGTTCCATCCAATGTCACAGAAAGCCAACAGCATCTTTTGAACCAGAAGTTCATAGTTTTCTGCTTTTTTGTTGCCAAGGAAGTTCTTTGTAACTGCCACAAAAGACTGCCATGCTGCTTTCTCCTCCTTATTCATCTTCCTGGCAAATTCTTTGTCCCGTATGAGGGTTCAAATTTGAGGCCCATCGAATACACCTGCTTTTATCTTCTCGAAAGACAAGGCAGGAAAAGCAGAAATAATATGTTGAAAGCATTCACTTTCTCAATTCAAAGCCTGAACAAACTGCTTCATTAAGCCAAGTTTGATGTGAAGTGGGGGAAAAAATGATCCTGTGTCGATTAACTACAGGTTCATTCACAATATTTTGCATCCCTACTTCCAGAGCTTCGCGTTTCAGCCACTCCTTCTGTGTCCAGTGTTTCCCCCGAGCTCGGCTGTTCCACAAACACAGAAAGCAAGGATACTTCGTGAAACCTCTCTGTTGTCCTAGCAAGAAATTGACCATTTTAAGATCCACACAAATGATCCAGTTATGCTCCTCATACTTCAGAAAGTCAAGGACAATTTTTATGTCATTATAATTTTCTCACAGATGAATTGAATAACCAATTGGAACCGCTGCATAAACATTATTGTTATGTAGGAGAACGCATTTCAGACTCTGTTTAGAGCTGTCCAGAAATAACCGCCATTCTGTTGGACTGTACGTGGTAACACTTAGCTGGCTGAGAAGACTACTGATATCATGACAGTAAACAAAGTATTTATCTTCGGAATAAAAGTCCACAAAAATTTGTTCACGCTTCCTGAAATGGGATACTTTAGCTGACCGGTGAAGTATATTTTTTTCTTGAAGCCTGGAGGCTAATAACTCAGCTGCTTTCTTTGATAGGCCCAAATCTCTTACTAAGTCATTCAATTTGGGTTGGCTAAACTGCTGAGTGATTAATGACTGCTTGGCACCAGAAGAAGACCCTTCAGATTTGACAACCATTTCCTCATGCATCTTATCAAAATACACTTGATCACCATGTTCACTTTCTTCGTCCTTAGAAGAAATAAAACCATTGAAAACTGGAACCGGGAGTATCTCAGAGTGTGGGATAGGTCGTATTGCTGAAGGAATATTAGGATATGCGATCATATGTTGTTTTTTCTTGCTGATGCCCTTTGTATGGGTCAGACAGAAATAACAGTCACTGCTGTGGTCCTTAGGTTCACACCTAACCATGTGAACACCAAAAGGCATTCCTTTACATTTTCCTTTTGTCCAGTCACAAAGCATTTCCTCACAATTATGACACACAATATGAGGATCCCAATTCTTGTCTTGATCGCCAAGGGGAACTTGAAAATAGGCAGTATATGCACGTGTCACAAATGATGAAATATTGTGCCTTTGATGTTGAAGTGTGTAACAGCCACATATATAACAGAAGGTGTCAGGACTATTCTTATATTTATGCCTACTCGAAGAAGCCATGATTAACTCTTAAACCAAAATAAGAGGGTGCTTTTTTTATCAGATAATAAATTTTTACATTTAAAACAACTACAATGATGTAAAGGTGATGTTTGTAAAACATTAATTGCTTTGTGGTTATGTTCAATCCAAGAGTTGTTGCCTTTTAACTCCAATTTAAAAACCAATGCATGCCATTAACTGTAACAAAAAGAAATTAAAGTTGCATAAAAAATAGAGTATGCAACAAAAAATGGATTTTAGATTTGGAATTAGTGATGCAGAAGTATATGGAAACAGTTCTAAAACCTCATGCCACAAAAAATAAAAAAAAATTGTTCCCCAGTGTTATCTTCTTAATGTATTGCTGAATCCAGTTTTCTAATATTTTTTGGGGATTTTAGCATCTATGTTTATCAGGGTTATTGACCTATAATTTTCTTTCTTTGTAGTGTCTTTATCTGGTTTTGGAACTAGGATAATGCTAGACTTGTAAAATAAGTTTAGAGGTTTTCCTTCTTCTTGATTTTTTTGGAATACTTTGAGAAGGATAGGTGTTAATTCTTTGAATGGTAAAATCACCAATGAAGCCATCCAGTCCAAGACTTTTGTTTGTTAAAAATATTTTAAACTATTTCTTCAATTTCACTACCTGTAATCAGTCTATTCAGATTTTCTGAATCTTCCTGATTCAGTTTTGGATGATTATATGATTCTAGGAATTTATCCATTTCATCCAGATTGTCCAATTTGTTGGTATATAGTTGTTCATAATATTTTCTTACGATCCTTGTATTTCTATGGTGTCCGTTGTTACTTCTCTTTAATTTCTGGTTTTATTTATTTGGGTTCTCTCTCTCTCTCTTATTCTTTTTGTGACAGAGACAGAGAGAGGGGCAGATAGAGACAACAGACAGACAGGAAGAGAGAGAGATGAGAAGCATCAATACTTGGTTGCAGTACCTTAGTTGTTCATTGATTGCCTTCTCATATGTGCCTTGACGGGAGGGACGTGTGGCTACAGCAGAGTGACTAAACCCTTTCTCAAGCCAGTGACCTTGGGCTCAAGCTAGCGACCTTGGGCTTCAAGCCAGTGACCTTTGGGCTCAAGCCAGTGACCATGGGGTCATGTCTATGATCCTATGCTTAAGCTAGTGACCCCATGCTCAAGCTGGTGAGCCTGTACAAGCTAGTGACCCCATGCTCAAGCTGGTGAATCTGCACTCAAGCCAGGTGAGCCTTCGCTCAAGCCAGTGACCTTGGGGTTTCAAACCTGGGTCTTCTACATCCCAGTTCAATGTACTATCCACTGTGCCACTACCTGGTCAGGTCTCTCTCTCTTTTTTTCTACTTAAAGGTTTGTCAGTCTTGTTTATCTTTTCAAAGAACCAGTTTTTGGTTTCATTAACCTTTTGTATTTTTTTAGTCTCTATTTCATTTATTTCTGTTCTGATCTTTATTATTTCCTTCTTTCTACTCATGTTGGTCTTAATTTGTTGTTCTTTTTAAAGTTCCTTTAAGTATAAGGTTATATTGTTCATTTCAGATTTTTTTGCTTCTTGAGATAGGCTTGTAATGCTATGAATTTCCTTCCTAGGATGACTTCTGATGTGTCCCATAGATTCTGGGTTGCTGTGTTCTCATTTTCATTTGTTTCAAGGTATCTTTTGATTTCTTCCTTGATCTCATTGTTAACCCATTCATTGTTTAGTAACGTGTTATTTAGCCTTCATTTCTTTGCATGCCTTTCAGTTCTTTTCTTGTGATTGATTTCTAGTTTCAGACTGTTATGGTCAGAAAAGATGCCTGATATGATTTTAGTCTTCTAAGTTTATTGAGACTTGTTTTGTTTATTAACATGGTCTATCCTAGAGAAGGCTCAGTCAGTGAAAGAGCCTGTGGTAGAGTCAGGAGGATGGAGCTAGTGGATCTCACCTTAGGGGGAAGTGTCTATTAGGCTTCATGAGAGTGGTGGATATGGCCTTTACACTAGAGCCACAGGTCTCAGTCTGTCCTGGATTTCCCCCCTGACTTCAGCAGGGCAGAGCTACTAAGAGTTGTATGAATCCTTAAGATTCAGTCTGGTGGCAGCCAGGAAGAGTGGTTCAACTGTACCTCCCATGAGGGGGGAGCACTAGTCAGATTCTCAAGAAAATGGGGGGAATAGCTCCCACATCAAAGCCAGAAAACTGAATCACTGTCACCCCCTGAGTCTGTCCAGACCTCAACTCCCTGGTCAACGGTACTGACTCCTCAGCAGGATGGGACAAGAAGAATTTCTAAGGGTGGTACAATTACTTTTCTCCAGGCTGATGCTACATAGAGGGGAGTTCTCTGCCCAAAAAACATGTAGACTGCAGTATGGGAAAATTACTCAGTACAGGGGTTTTAATGCCGTATCCCCGTTGTGTCTCTACCCAGAGCTGCAAACCTTAGGTGCTTCATGTGACTCCATTCCTCTTGGCCTTCCCTCAGCCAGAGCCCAGGGTAAATGGCTACAAATGAGATTTTGTGCATTTGCCCTTTAATAGGATACCCATGTCTATGCAGCCTCCTGTCTTTTTTGGCAGACATAAACCTGGCCACTTTTCACAGCTGAATGCTATGTGGGAGCCTCTTCTCAGCTCCTGTACTCTGGGCTGGTGAGACTGGCTTGAGGTTTAAGTACCACACTTCTCAGGGTTAACCGTCCCTTGCAACTAACATATCTTTCCAGAATTTCAGCTGCTACTTGTGGGAGTGAGGCCATACTTTTTTGCATCTCTGCCCTTCTTACCAGTCTCAATGTGGCTTCTTCTATGGATGCTTGGTTATAAGACTCCTCTTTATTTAGTCTTGAGTTGGTTTTTCAAGAAGAGTGTTAAATTTAGTTACAACTCCAGTTTGATAATGGGAGAAAGTGAGTGTAATATCCACCTACTCTGCTCTCACCTTTTTTAAATAGTTTTATTTAGACAATTAATTTTAACAGGGTGGCACTTGTCAACCAGAGCACATAGATTTAGAGAAAACATCTCCAGATCATTTTCTGCTTTCCTCTTGGATCTCCTCTCTTTGAGTTTTCATTTCCTTAAGAAGGCTCCCATGTCATAAAAAACTTATTTAAATTTGTAGGCTTTAAATTACAAATAAATTTGTAGCCATAAATAATTTTGTACAAATTAATATGTCTTTCGCCTGACCAGATGGTGGTGCAATGGATAGAGTGTCAGACTGGGATGCAGTGGACCCAGGTTTGAAACCTCGAGGTTACTGGCTTGAGCATGGGCTCACTAGCTTGAGGATGGGGTTGCCAGCTTGAATGTGAAAACATAGACATGACCCCATGGTCGCTGGGTTGGGCCCAAGGGTCGCTGGCTTAAAGCCCAAGGTCACTGGCTGGAGTCCAGGGTCACTGGCTTGAGCAAGGGGTCACTCACTCTGCTGTAGCTTCCCTATCAAGGCACATACGAGAAAGCAATCAATGAATAACTAAAGTGCCACAATGAAGAAGTATTGCTTCTCATCTCTTTCCCTTCCTGTCTACCTATCCCTATCTGTCCCCCTCTCTGTCTCTCTGTCACACACACACACAAAATTAATATGTCTTTGTCAGTTTAATTTTCAGACCCAGCTAGGGATTTTAAGAGGGTTGAGGACGAGTTATTTCTCTCCTATACTTTGTTGTAGGAATGCAGGGCAAGAATTCAAGGTTATAGCTATAGATTTCCAATTACCATGATGGACATCCATGGATTTTATCTACATATTTCAGGCAGAGGACACAGAAATAGTTATCAAAAAGGAGTGGCTGATTTAAGATTTCATAAATATTTAGTGTTTCATAAATATTTGGTGTTTCATGTGCCTTGTGAATATTTAGTGCCTATTAAGTCTGTCCATCCATTCCTAGCAGACATCTGCTTTATTCATAAAGGTTTTATTATCATTATTGATTTGAAAGAGAGAAAGAGAAAAGGAGAGAGATAAGAAACATCAATTTGTAGTTCTTTACTTCAGTTATTCATTGATTACTTTTCCCTTCACTCGGGAGCTCAAGCTGAGCCAGTGATCCCTTACTTAAGCCATTGACCTTGGGATCATGTCAGTGATCCTACACTCAAGCCAGCAAGCCTGTGCTCAAGCTGAAGAGCTCATGCTCAAGCCAGTGACTTTGGGGTTTTGAACTAGGGACTTCCATTTTCTAGGTTAATGTTTTATACATTGTAATACCACTGCTCAGGCAAATTTATTGACTGATTTTTAAAAGTTTTTATTTTATTTATTTATTTTTACAGGGACAGAGAGAGAGTCAGTGAGAGGGATAGACAGACAGGAATGGAGAGAGGTGAGAAGCATCAATCATTAGTTTTTCATTGCCATCGCAACACCTTAGTTCAGTGGTTCTTAACCTGGGTTCTATCGAACCCTAGGGGTTCGATGAGTCAGTCTCAGGGGTTCGGAGAAGCCTGTGCCGCGGAGGCCAGAATAAAGTAATACCATAATTTGATGTGAGTTCATGCACTTTGTTGGTTTTGTTCTTTGAGCAAGGTGATGTTCATGCACGGCTCATTTTGTGCACCAGTAAAAACACATATACCTATGTCTTGAATTTGGAAAAAAAATCATATTTTATTTATCACTAAAGAAGGGTTCGGTGAATGTGCATATGAAACTGGTGGGTTTAGTACCTCAAAAAAGGTTAAGAACCACTGCCTTAGTTGTTCATTGATTGCTTTCTCACATGTGCCTTGACCACGGGCTTTCAGCAGACCGAGCAACCCCTTGCTGGAGCCAGCGACCTAGGGTCCAAGGTGATGAGCTTTTGCTCAAGCCAGATGGGCCCGTGCTCAAGCTGGCGAGCTCGGGGTCTCGAACTTGGGTCTTCCACATCCCAGTCCGATGCTCATCCACTGCATCACCGCCTTGTCAGGCAAAAGTTTTTATTTTTTATTTATTTTATTTTTATTTTTTGACAGAGACAGAAAGTCAGAGACAGGGACAGATTGGAACAGATAGACAGGAAGGAAGAGAGATGAGAAGTATCAATTCTTCATTGTGGTACCTTAGTTATTCATTGATTGCTTTCTCATATGTGCCTTGACTGGGGGGCTACAGCAGAGCCAGTGACCTTGGGCTCAAGCCAGCAACCATGGAATCATGTCTATGATCCTATGCTCAAGCCAGCAACCCTGCACTCAAGCTGGTGAGCCCACACTCAAGCCAGCAACCTATTGGTTTCAAACCTGGGTCCTCTGTTTCCCAGTCCAACACTCTATTCATTGCACTACTACTTGGTCAGACTAAAAGTTTTTATTTTTAATTTGTTGTGTTGACATGGTTTCAAATGTCCCACTCAATGTAATACCCTCTACATACCACATTGTTCCCCCTACCCCATTTAGAGAGAGAGGAAGGAAGAGAGAGGGACAGAAACATCAACCTGTTCTTTATGTGTCCTGACTGGGGACTGAACCCACAACCCTTGTGTATCTGGTCGATGCTCTAACCAACCAAGCTATCTGGCCAGGGCTCATCAAGGCTTAACATGTCTCATAAGGTACTTGCTTCTACACTTAATTTCATCTATTCTTGTTTGTTTCTTTCCCTTTTTTTCTATAGCAGACTTGAAAATTTTTTTTCAGAGATAGGGATAGATAGGGACAGACAGACAGGAACGGAGAGAGGTAAGAAGCATCAGTCATCAGTTTTTCATTGCTGTTGTGACACCTTAGTTGTTCATTGATTGCTTTCTCATATGTGCCTTGACCGCGGGCCTTCAGCAGACTGAGTAACCCCTTGCTGGAGCCAGCGACCTTGGGTCCAAGCTGGTGAGCTTTTGCTCAAACCAGATGAGCCCTCGCTCGAGCTGGCGACCTTGGGTTCTTGAACCTAGGTCCTCCACATCCCAGTTCGACGCTCTATCCACTGCACCACTGCCTGGTCAGGCTAGACTTGAATATTTTTAAATAATACAGTAAACACACCTTACAAGAATTCAGGAGCCAATCAGAAGAGGCTTCCACCAGCCAAAGATGGTATACTCTTGAGAAGCAATAAGGATAATATCTGTAATGTTTTAAATGCATCAAATATCCTTAATTGGTAACCACTGGATGATGCTAGTGAACCAACTCATTGGGCTCAAAACTGGTCTTTCCTGCATCAACCAGGTGACCAGTTAGTAGATGAGGTAGTTCCTCTTCCTAGAAATAGTCTAGCTAGTAAATGAAGGAGGTATTAAGGAACAAAACTCAACCAAGTACAATCAATCTAATTGGCTTTATTAAGCAACCATCAATCAAGGAGCACCCCATCTAGCAACTATAGTGGAAGGGTACACCAGTGGGTTGTACAAAATGGAATGTTCTTATAAGAAGAAAGAAGGCAGGACTAAGTTAAAAGAGTGGATTATTTCAGGCAAGGACACCTTCCCTTAGGGAAAGGCTGGGGTTTTTATCAGGCAGATAACCTCATTTATACAGATTGAAAAATTATCAGACTGAATGATTTAAAATTCCACTTCTGGTAGAAGCTGAAACTGCATTAGGTTAGTTATTAACTTTTGATTTGGGGAGGTGCTTGGCAAAAGTGACTCCATTTTGGCCTTAAAAAAAAAATCTTTTAAAGTCTACTCAGGTCCCAGATACATACTTCACAAGATCATCATTCTTGTGATTTTTACAATCAGTGCCCAGTTTGGTTATTCATTTTTTCACTTTCTTTGGATTTGATCTATATGACTTTTAAATGTATCAAAAAATCAAACTCGCTCCCAGGAGCATGAAGATTTGCTATCATTAAGAATCTCAAGAAAAGCCTGACCTGTGGTGGCGCAGTGGATAAAGCATCGACCTGGGAATGCTGAGGTCGCCAGTTCAAAACCCTGCACTGGTCTGGTCAAGGCACATATGGGAGTTGATGCTTCCAGCTCCTCCCCCCTTTCTCTCTTTCTCTATCTCTCTCTCTCACTCTGTGTCTCCTCTCTAAAATGAATAAATAAATAAATTTTAAAAAAAAGAATCTCAAGAAAAATTGTGGTTCTAACTTCTAAAGCAATTTCAAAAAAAAGAATCATTCTAGAAATTGTTGGAATAGAATCAGCATCATTAGAATTAAAGCTAATACTTAAGGTGACAGTTTTAAATAATAATTTTTGCTCTTTCTTTAAGACATTTTTTTCTGGTTCCTAGTGTAGCTCAGCAGACATTGACACTCAGGGGGCTTATCACACTAGAACAGACTGAAAGAAAACAGCAATGGTGTTGAGACTTTGCCATGTCTTCCCCTTTCTGAAGCTGTGTTAGGGATGATTTCCCTCTCTTGCTGTGATTCACCTTAGAAGACTCACATCTGTTCGCCTGGACAAGTGGCTGGTTATCCTTCCCATAGAGAAACACTTCTGGGCCAACTAGTCAAACCTGCTTGTTCCCTTGAAAATATCAGGCCTTAAGAGGAAATGGAGGAGAGGGCAGAGAAGTTAAATGCCCTAGCTAGCTTAACACATTCACTTTTTCTCAGTATCAAACAGATCCATGATGAAAAAAAGTGGTCCTGATGCCTGTGGTAGGCTTTTTGGTGGAAGAAGAACCTGACTATGGTTTTATTTCTAAGACTGATAAGGGATAAAGCATTTTTAATCAGAACAGTAGACTCTTAGAATGTAAAGAGCTGGAAAGGACCTTGGAAGTCACCTGATCCAATCTCTTCATTTTATAAATGTGGAAACTAAGGAACTAAGAGCTTAAAATAAGAAGCAGCACACATGGCAAAAGAACAACAACAAAACAGAGCGACTCTGTCTCCCAATGTCCCTGGGGCAGTTCTAGTTTATGCCTGTTTTTACACTGAAAATATCAATAATGCCACTTTTACTCTCAAAAATGTCCCAGTTTCAACAATAAATTATATGGTCACCAATACCCTACCTTAAGAGAAAATAAAAGTTTTGAATATTCAAAGAGCAGTGAGAAAAAAATGTTAGAGGGAATAAGCAGTATGGAAGTGGTATAGAGGCCCTGGCCAGTTGGCTCAGTGGTAGAGTGTCGGCCGGGTGTACGGACATCCCGGGTTCGATTCCTGGTCAGGGCACACATGTGAAATGACTATCTGCTTCTCTCTTTCACCCTCTCCCTCTTCTCTTTTTTCTCTTTCCTGCAGCCAGTGGCTCAGTCAGTTCAAGCGTCAGCTTTGGGCGCTGAGGATAGCTCAATTTGAGCACTGGCCCCAGACAGGGGTTGCCAGGTGTATCCTGGTTGGGGCACATGTGGGAGTCTGTCTCAGTATCTCTCCTACTCCCACTTAAAAAAAAGTGGTATAGAGATGAAAATAAGAATGAATTTAGCATATCGGATCTTTTCTTTCAGTGATTCTTTGCCATACTACATTTTCTTTCATGAGTTTTTGCTTCTTAAGATGGAGAATGATAAATATAAAGTTTAAAATCTTGATTAATTTGGAGTCTCTTATTAATAGTGCTGTGGTTAAATTCTGTTTGGCTACTACAAACAAATTACTACAAATCATTCATACAAAAATACTAAAGAAACAAACTAGATTAGAAAAAAAATCCAAAATGATAGTGATTTTTTTGGTGGGAAAAACCCACCTGATTTTAGTTTTGTTGACAATAAATAATTTTTAGTCAAAACTTATGCTTCCACCCTTATTCTAAAAATACTGACTTCTGGTGAGGATCTAAGATAGTGGCAGATTAGGTGGAAGCCATGCTCACCTATTCCCAGGACCAGACAGGAATTACAACTAATTATAGAACAATCATCCTGAATAACCACTGAAGACTACCTGAAGAGAAGTATAACCAAGGATTTACAGAAGTCACATGAAGACTGACCGATAGGAAGTCCTGAGATGTGGAAAGGGCTAGCTAGCTCTGCCATCAGAGGTGGGGCTGTGGCTGAGGTTCTGGAAAAATATCTGGGCTGCAAAGGTTCCCTTGAACCACTGTCAGGCTACCCAGCCCACAGCACCAGAACAAAAAAGAGGCACTCACATAGCATTCAGCTATGAAAAGAGGTGAGGTTTCTGTCTGCCAGAAAGAGACAGAAACCTGCTGAGACTGGACATCCTCTTAAAGGACAACGCACAAAATTTTGTTCACAGCCACTTACCCTGGACTCCAGCACTGGAAGGGTGGAGTGAGCTAGAATCACATGAGGGGAGTCTGGGGTTTGTGCCTCTGGGAAGACAGCTGAAGGGACAGCCACCAGGATCCCTGTGCTGAGTCACTTTCCCATACCGTTGCTACCACCTTTCTAGGGTGAGGCATAAGCTTGGGGGAAAGCAATTGCCCCACCCTCTTGACTCTCTCTGGCCCCTACCTGTGAAACTTAGATCCTGCTGAGGAGTACAGCCAGAGGCTCTTTCAGTGTCTGAGCCTAATAGGCAGCCCAGCAGGTGTAGATCTCAGAGTGCCTTGAGACTTTTGCTGACCTACCTGCTTCTGGGCCCGGTGCTGGTAAAAGTCAACCTTGGTGTGCAGCTTGGTCCTTCCCATGTGCACCCAGGTTGAGCAGAGACAGCCACAAACTGTGGAACGCTTGTAGCTCCAAACAGATTGCCAAGGGCCAATCATAGACAGTGTATTTTTTTAAATTGTTTATTAATTTTATTGTGTTAATATGAATTCAAGTGTCCCACTCAATATAACTTCCTCACCCCCACCTTTTTGTCCCCCATTGTCCCCCTCCCCCCTTCCCTTTGGGATTTGCTGTCCTGTTATCTGTATCTATGTGTTATGTATATATAATTTCACTAATCCGGTCACCTTCTCTGATCCCACCCCCTCATCCTCCTTCCCTCTGACAGCTGTCCCTCTGTTCTCTGTGTCCCTGTCTCTGCCTCTATTCCATTCCTCAGTTCACTTTGTTCATTAGATTCCACCTATAAGTGAGGTCGTATGATATTTGTCTTTCTCTGCCTGGTTTATTTCACTTAGCATAATCTCCAAATCCATCCATGCCATTGCAAAAGGTAAGATTTCCTTCTTTTTCATGGCTGCATAGTAATCCATTGTGTATATGTACCACAGCTTTATAATGCACTCATCCACTGACAGACACTTGGGCTGTTTCCAGATCTTGGTCATTGTAAACAATGCTGCAGTAAACATGGGGGTGTATTTCTTCTTTTGAATCAGTGATTTGGTATTCTTAGAATATATTCCTAAAAGTGGGATAGCTGGGTCAAAAGGCAGTTCCATTTTTAATTTTTTGAGGAAACTCCATACTGTTCTCCACAGTGGCTGCACAAGTCTGCATTCCTACCAGCAGTGCAGGAGGGTTCCCTTTACTCCACACCCTCGCCAGCACTTGTTGTGTGTTGATTTGTTAATGAGCACCATTCTGACAGGTATGAGGTGGTATCTCATTGTGGTTTTAATTTGCATTTCCCTTATGATTAATGAGGTTGAACATTTTTTTATATGCCTATTGGCCATCTGTATGTTCTCTTTGGAGAAGTGTCTATTCAGTTCTTTTGTCCGTTTTTTAAAGCTTTATTTTTATTTTTATTTTTTTAAAATTTTATTCATTTTAGAGAGGAGACAGAGAGAGAGAGAGAGAGAGAGAGAGAGAGAAAGAGAGAGAGAAAGGGGGAGGAGCTGGAAGCATCAACTCCCATATGTGCCTTGACCAGACCAGTGCAGGGTTTTGAACTGGCGACCTCAGTGTTCCCAGGTCGTCGCTTTACCCACTGTGCCACCACAGGTCAGGCCCTTTTGTCCATTTTTTAATTGAATTGTTTACCTTCCCGGTGTTGAGTTTTAAAAGTTCTTTATAAATTTTGGTTATTAACCCCTTATCAGACATATTTGCAAATATGTTCTCCCATTGTGTGGGTTGTCTTTTAATTTTGTTCATGGTATCTTTTGCTGTGCAAAAGCTTTTTAATTTGCTGTAGTCCCATTTGTTTATTTTGTCCTTTATTTCACTTGCCCGTGTAAATAAATGGGCAAAAATATTGCTATGAGAGATATCGGAGAGTTTACTGTACGGGCAGTGTCTTTATATTGGTCTGCATCAGAGTTCCTCCCAAGAGCCCCGGAATCAACACACCCAGTGGCCAGCTTAGACAACATCTGAGCAAGATCCAATTAGCTTCAAACAGCATATCTAAAAGGAGATCTTGACAGGCATCAAAATCTGCTGTGACAAATTCTGCTTTATATGATCAGCACCTGCTGAGAGTTTTTTTAAACATAAATGGGTATTGGATTTTATCAAATGCTTTCTCTGCATTTATTAATAGGATCAAGTGGTTTTAATCTTTTGTTTATTTGCTGTATCATTCTGTGGTTTTTATTGATTTGCAGATATTGTACCAACCTTGCATCCCCAGAATAAATCACATTTGGTCATAATGTATGATATTTTTTTAAAAAAGATTTTATTGGTTGATTTTAGAGAAAAAGAGAAATACATGGGGGACATTAACTTGTACTAGTTACTTCTCATACGTGCCTTCACTGGGCAAGCCCAGGGTTTTGAACCAGCGACCTCAGTGTTCCAGGTTGATGCTTTATCCACTGCACCACCACAGATCAGGCAATGTATGATATTTTTAATGTATTACTAGTTCTGGTTTGGTAATATTTTGTTGAGGATTTTAGCATTTATGTTCATCATGAATATTGGCCTATACTTTTCTTTCTTTTTAGTGTCTTATGCTGGTTTTGGAATTAGGAGAATGCTGGTCCCATAAAATAAGCTTCAGAATCTTCCTTCCTCTTGAATTTTTTGGAATACTTTGAGAAGGATAGATGTTAAGTCTTCTTTGAACATTTGGTAAAATTCACTGGTGAAGCCATCTGGTCCAGAACTTTTGTTTCTTTTAAAAAATTATTATTATTTCTTAAATTTCATTAACTGTGATCTGTCTATTCAGATTCTCTGATTCTTGCTGATTCAGTTTTGGAAGATTGTATGTTTCTAGGAATTTATCCATTTCATCCAGATTGTTCAATTTATTGGCATATAGTTGTTTATAATATTTTCTTACAATTCTTTGTATTTCTGTGGTGTCTGTTGTTACTTCTGCCTTTAATTTTTGGTTGTATTTATTTGGGGTTTCTCTCTCTTTTTTTTCTGCCTAATGTTTGTCAATCTTGTTTATCTTTTCAAAGAACTAGCTCTTAGTTTCATTGATCTTTGTTATTTCCTTCCTTCTACTCACTTTGGGCTTTCTTCATTGTTATTTATTAAATTACTTTAAGTGTAAAGTTAGATTGTTCATTTGAGATTTTGGTTGTTTCTTGAGATAGGCCTGTAATGCTATAAATTTCCCTTTTAG
Source organism: Rhynchonycteris naso (assembly GCA_037038555.1). Taxonomy (NCBI): domain Eukaryota; kingdom Metazoa; phylum Chordata; class Mammalia; order Chiroptera; family Emballonuridae; genus Rhynchonycteris; species Rhynchonycteris naso. Next base: position 279,316,958 of record CM072995.1, on the reverse strand, counting down.
GATAAGCTTTCACTGTGTACCACAGATCTTGAGAAAGAAGAACAAAGTGGAAAGAATCATGTTACTTGATATCAAAGTGTACTACAAAGCAGTAGTAATAAAAAAAGCATGGTACTTGCCTGACCAAGTGGTGGCACAGTGGATAGAGCATCAGACTGGGATGCTGAGGACCTAGGTTCAAAATCCCAAGGTTGCTGGCTTGAGTGTGGGATCATAGACATAACCCCATAGTTGCTGTCTTGAGTCCAGTGGTCACTGGCTTGAAGTCCAAGGTCACTGGCTTGAGCAAGGGGTCACTTGCTCTGCTGAAGCCCCCCAATCCCCTGTCAAGGCACATATGAGAAAGTAATCAATGAACAACTAAGATGCTACAATGAAGAATTGAGGCTTCTCATCTCTCTCCCTTCCTGCCTGTCTGTCCCTCTCTCCCTCTCACTAAAAACAAAACAAAACAAAACAAACAAAAACCCTGCATGGTACTGGCACAAAAATCAGACACATAGATCATTGGAATAGAATAGAGCCCCAAAATAAACCTACACCCTAATAGTCAATTAATATTTTAGAAAGGAGACAAAAGTATACTATGGAATAAAGAGAGTCTAGTCAATAAAGAGTGTTGGAAAAATTGGATACATAAAAAAATAAAAATAGACCACTATCTTACACTATACACACACAATCTCAAAATGGATTAATTAGACTCAAAATGAGTCTTAAAAATTAGACTCAAAACCATAAAAATCCTAGAAGAAAACCTAAACTTTTGGACACTTCTTGTAGAAATATTTTTTTCTGATATATTTCCTTGGGCAAGAGAAACAAAAGTAAAAATGCACAAATGGAGCAACATCAAACTAAAAAGTTTCTGCACAGCAAAGGAAACCATCAACAAAATGATAAGACAATCCACTGAATGGGAGACCATATTAGCCAATGAAACATCTGATAAGCAGTTAACATCCAAAATTTATAAAAACTTATAAAACTCAACACCAAAAAAGCCAAATAATCCCTTTAAAAAATGGGCGAAGGACCTGAATAGGTACTTCTTCAAAGAAGACAAACAAATGGCCAATAAACATATGAAAAGATGCTCAACATCACTAATCATCAGAGAAATGCAAATTAAAACCACAATGAGATAACACCTCACACTTGTCAGATGGCTATCATCAATAAATCAACATACAGCAGTGTGAGCAAAGATGCAGAGGAAAGGGAACCCTTGTGCATTGTTGGTGAGAATGCAGATTGGTGCAACCGCTGTGGAAAATAGTATGGAGTTACTTCAAAAATTAAAAATGGCTGGTAGTGCAGCCAATAGAGAGTCATTCTGTATTCTTTTTTTTTTTTTTACAGGGACAGAGAGAGAGAGTCAGAGAGAGGGATAGATAGGGACAGACAGACAGGAACGGAGAGAGATGAGAAGCATCAGTCATTAGTTTTCATTGCCCTTGCTACACCATAGTTGTTCATTGATTGCTTTTTCACATGTGCCTTGACCACGGGCCTTCAGCAGACCAAGCCACCCCTTGCTGGAGCCAGGGACCTTGGGTCCAAGATGACGAGCTTTTGCTCAAGCCAGATGGGCCCGTGTTCAAGCTGGTGAGCTTGGGGTCTCGAACCTGGGTCTTCCGCATCCCAGTCCGACGCTCTATCCACTGCGCCACCATCAGGTGAGAGTCATTCTGGAGTGCTGAAGTTAATAATTTGATCCTGTGGTTCCGGCTTGATTCTGGGGTTGCCAGTTCAACACTGAGGTTAGTTTGAACTGTGGTCAGGACACATATGAGAAGCAATCAATGAGTGCACAACTAAGTGGAACGAGGTGATGCCCCTCCTTTAACTCTCTCTCCCTCTCTCTCTGACTCTCTCCCTTCCTTCCTTTCTGTCTCTCTCTCAAAAAAAATAAAATTTAAAAATGGAATAGCCTTATGACCTAGTGATTCCACTTCTGAGAATATTTCCAAAGAAACCTGAAACACTAATTTGAAAAAATATATGCACTCCTATGTTCATTACAGTGTTATTTACAATAAACAAGATGAGTGGTTAAAGTAACTGTGGTACATTTACACAATGGATACTACTCAGCCATAAAAATGAAGGAAATCTTATCCTTTGTGACAGCATGAATGGACGTGGAGAGCATTGTGCTAAGTGAAATAAATCAGTTAAAGAAAGACAAGTACTATATGATTTCACTCATTTGTGGAATCTAATGAAAAAAATGAACTAACAAGCAAAATAGACACAAATTCTCAGATAGATAGTAGCCTGACAGCTGTGGGGGGTATGGGGCTGGGTGAAAAGGGGTATGAGGGATTGGAAAAAAAAGAAATAGAAAAAAAATTTATGTACAGGGACAATAGTGTGGTGATTGTGGGCTATGGAGAGGAAAATGAGGGAGGTGGAGGAAGATATGAGGAGAATAAATGGTGATAGTTGGAGACTTGTGTTGGGGTGTTGAGCACACAGTGTACAGATGATGTGTTGTAGAATTGTGTACCTGAAACCTGAAAATTTTGTTGACCAGTATCACCTCAATAAATTCAATAAAAAAATACTTCTGCTAACAAAAGATCAGTTTCCTCACTCACCGATGTTTACTGAACACCCACTGTTCTAAGTATGCATTACGTTCGCTCAATCAGACAGGGCACTCTTTTCAAGAAGCTGATAAACTTTTAATAACTATAGCTATTTTAATGAACTATTACAAATATTTTATAAGAATGTCACATCTGCCTCATAGTTTGGAATTCCCTCTGTTCCAGTGTACTTTCATCCAAACATAAGGTTATTGGTGTAGAGATGCTATTTTTTTTTAAGAAAGAAAGAGAGATAGACAGACAGACAGGGAGAGAGATGAGAAGCATCACTTCTCATCTTCACTTTAGTTGTTCATTGGTTGCTTCTCCTATGTGCCTTTCCAGTGGAGCCAGTGACCCCTTGCTCAAGTCACTGACCTTTGGCTCAAGCCAGTGACCTTGGGCTTCAGGCCAGCAACCTTTGGACTAAAGCAAGCAACCCTGTGCTCAAACTGCACGCTCTACACACTCTGCACCCATTGACAGGCTCATTTATTATTTTTTTATTCCCAGGTTCCAACCCCCAACCCTTTCTCTTTTTAAAAGGGTGGGCAGTTTAATGTCAAATATAGTTTAAGATAAGACCCAGCTCTCAGATTTATGCAAAAGGACATAAATTCACAAATCTACCTGGTTTTGATTCAATAAGCGGTTTTATAGTCACTAAGTGGTTTGCACAGTTGCTGTTTCTGGCACAATTAAGTGAAAAGTGAATGGATCTTAAACAGCAGTCTTTTTTTCTTCATTAAATCCATCAGGTCATCTTTTCCTTTCTTGCTCAGCTCATCTAAACTGTAGCACCAATCAACAATCTTCTCAGCGGTGATCACCATGACTCAGAGCCCATGGGTATCTGCCCAGCTGGCATCCAGTGGCAGATGGCACCACCATGTCAAGGTTCTGTCTGATCAGTGTCCCAGGACATTCCTAGGTAGTGGCCTGAGAACACAGCTTTGACACCTGATCAGTGAATTTGTCTGTCCCCTCCTGAATGGTCCCAGTGAGGCTGAAGAAGTTGTCATCCTTGTGGATGCTTTGGAGGAACCGTGGGATGTGCTGGAAGACGATGGCGTGCTGGCACTTGTGCTGCCCGTGATGCTCAGTGGCTGGTCCAGCCACTAGTCCTGGGCCTGCTTCAGGGCAGGGCGCATGAGGACCTGAAGCATTGTGCATGAATGGCCCTGAGCAGAAGTTGAAATAGCCTTCTCCCCATGTTTGCTGGAACTTTGTTCATCAATAAGCAAAATACAAATTCAAACTTTCACCCATTATTTAGATATGATACACTGGGTGAACAAAAAGACAAAATGCATCCACCAAGGCCCCTTTATTCTGGAAGATTCAAAGTTATCTTCAAAGACACACCATTGTTCTAGCCCTGCGCAAATCCATCTAGCGTCTCTAGAACAAGAGAAGCTGGTTAATAAGAGCACGATCTCTCCTCTATAATTAAGAAAGGGGCCTCTGGCTTTACTGGAGAGCTGTGTAAGCTGCTGTGAGGCGGGGAACTGAGACAGCGGGCCCTCCCATGGTTCTTAGCTGTTAGAGCTCAGGATCTAGACTTACTTTGGAGTATCCCTAGGAAAACAGAGGCAAGGAGGAGGACCACAGGGAACACACCTCTTCTTTGGGGCTGAGAGCCACTTCTCATCTAGGACTGATATCCTCACCTCCCTTTCATCTTTGTAAAGCCCTCTAAACCAGAGGAAGTTTAATAAAGGGGGGAGCAATACATAGTAATTGGTGGGAAGGGAAGCCTGGGAGTCCCTGAGTTATTTGTAAACTCACATTAGGTTTCTACTTTCATTCTGGCTGCTGGGCCAGGGGTTTTATGAGAAAGCCAGTAGAGTAGTGCTTGATGTCTCAAGGTTTTTTCTCATTATTTTCCTTCATTATTTTGTCCATGGTTAATGAGGACCCTCAGCATCTGAGCCCTGCCTGTCGTCAACCTCCTGGCCTGCTACACCTCCATTGCTGAAGGATTGTCTGGAGGTCACAGTGGGTAACCTGTTCCCACCCATTTGTCCCCACAGGAGCGCCTTTGTTTCTCCTCTCTCTTTCCAAAATTCTTATTCATCCGTTGAGGATCCAGTTCAAAAGTCACAAATGTGGTAATTATTTATTTACATACATACTTCCTCTTTAGTCTTTCTTTTTCTTGTAGGCAGCAATGTCTCATTTTACTTTATATGTCTAGCCCAGCATTTAACAAAAATTTGATAATTTTTTTGCTAGTGAGAAAGACATGGATGGCAACCTTTGAGTAAACAAATGCTTTATTTGAACTACCTTAAAAGCCAAATTGTTTCCCTGCCTTCACAGAATGCTAATTTCACCTTGTGGTGAGTAAAACATTTTTGCCTAGGATGTTAAGACAGTTTTTACAAATATTGATACAGGTGTGCTGTCTTTATGTCTTTTGTGCCACCAGTGAGCTTCCTGCTGGCCACGGTCTAGGTATCCACTAGATATATTTTTTCAGATATGTGTAGGGGGTTGGGATAGATGAGGGGTTTTCAAAACTATCGGTATGCCACAAATTTTAATGACAATCAGGATTTTTCTCTGGAGAAGTTCGGACAAAAGTGATGTCTCTGAAACTTTTACTTTTTTCCCTCTTAATCTGTAGAATTGCTCTTCCTTTTCTCTCATCTGCTTAGACACTAACTATAATTTAGACCTTATCTTGATGCCTCCAGCTATGATCAAGTTCCTGCTGACTGGCATCCTAGGGACTCTTAGGGGCAAACGTCTTTTTTATCTAGTGTTTTCTCTACTTAGTCCAGCCCTTGGCTTCCTCCTTCCCGCCCAGGGTGGGAAACTGGGTGACTGAAGCCACTCCTGTTAACTGGAAGAAATTAGGTATTGCTGGGCGCAAAGCCAGGAACTTGAATTCTGCTGAGGAATGGGAGCAGGGCAGGTTCTGACCCTCAGAGCAGGGCTGCAGTCCGCTCACAGGGTGCCTGGCTACCTGAGAGAGAGAGTCCCCTGCTCCTGACAACAGGCAGTCTGTTCAGCTCTTCTTGCCCTGATTCCTCTCCTGCTGCTTCTCACAGTGTCCCTGAGTGTTTTGGTAACTCTACCTCTCACCAGATTTTGCAATTTGCTGTAGACTTCAAAGCTCAGGCTCTACTTCTCTTTCCTTTAGAGCAGCTTTTCCCTGAAAGTTGAAAGCCAACGGAGAGGACCAGGCTTCCTTAACTCCTTTTCTTTCAGGATACTGAAGCTGAACATTTTGGATCTATATACCAGAAAAGCTCAATTGTATCCCATCACTTTTTTATTTTATTTTTTAATTTATTGATCTTAGAGAGAGAGGAAGGGAGGGGGGGAAAGGGGAAGAGAGAGAGAGAAAGAGAGAGAGAGAGATTTGTTGTTCCACTCATTTATGCCATTTACGCATTCATTGGTTAATTCTTGTATGTGCCCTGACCGAGGATCAAACCCACAACTTGGGAGTATGGGATGATGTTAGACCAATGGAGTGTTTGGCTCCTATAATTATTTTGAAGTTTCCACAAGCATTCTACCAGATGTAGAAGCTGACAAAGGAGCCAAACACTCCATTTTCAGAAACACTAATAATAATACATTCATGCTAGGACACTGCTGATCCTTCATTTGGACCTCAGTTCTAACAACCGACTTTTATTGTTGTTTTTGCTCCATGCCCTTGATAGCTTCCTCCTGATGTTTTTGTTTTCTCTTTTTCTTTACTTCTGCCATCTGCCTGTCTTGGTAGAATATTTTCTTTTCTTCCTGATGTTTTATCTTTTCTAGTCAGGCCGCTCCTTCGTGCCCTCCTGGTAACCTCTCTGTTCCAGGATTTAACTTGAAGAATTTTATGAATCACTAAAGAGTTTCTAGATTGCTAATTGGGGATAAGAGCAATTCATTCCTGCTCAGAGTGAGATACCTGGTAGAACCTCCTTCTTAACTGCATGTGTAATCTTCATCTCTCTTCTAAGCCTTTTTCTTTTTTTAAAACATTTATTTATTGATTTTAGTGAGAGAGGAAGGGAGGGATATAAGGAAGAGAGAGAGAGAGAGAGAGAGAGAGAGAGAGAGAGGAACACTGATCTCTTTCTGTATGTGCCTTGACCAGATATCGAACCAACAACCTCTGTGCTTCAGTATGATGCTCTAACCAACAGAGCTATCCGGCCAGGACTCTACTCCTGCTTTCAATGTTGCTTTACTAATCTGTTACCTAGCCTTTTTCTGGAGAAAGAGGCACCCTTTCTCACATAAATGCATCTCGACTCTTTAGGTTTCTCAGATGGATGGCTGTCCTAAAAATGGCCAATGAACTTTGAGGTACAAAACAGTTATGAAAATTTTTCCTTGAGAGCTCTCTGTATAATTGTTCACATTAGCTGTTACATATGTTGTAAAAAGAGCACTAGATATAAGAGTCAGAAAAGTTTCAGTTTTGCTACCTAATGGCTGTGCAAACTTGGGCTAATCACTTACCTCCTCTGGGTTCTAAGTGTCCTCACTGGCAAACGGAACACTCCATAGGAGTGTTGAAGAGATGAAATAAGAAGCAGGAAAGCACTCTGTAAACTGTACTGAGATGGTAGGGTAAATGAGCAGGGATGACATGCTGATTCTTCTTTAAATACTTCAAAGGCAAAGGATAATTAAACACTTTGGTCAGTTTATTTTAGGTTGGTCTCCAGGAAAGTTACAAGCTACAGAAAGTTCAGAAATCCTAGTGGCAACATATGGCTAAAATTGAGGGTATACACTGTAGGGACTTATTGCCCACAGAGGGTGCTGGAATTCTGACTGGAGCTGTGAATCTGGCTCTAAGCTGAAGTAGCCCCAGGTAGGTGCTCTGGAAAGTTGAATCACTGTGAGTTTAAACATTCACTTCCCTGGCAAGCTTAACGCCTGTGTTGTGTGGGCCAAACCCAGAGCAGCCTGGGACATTTCAGACTGGCACCACCTCCTCTGGCAGTTCTGAGGCCACCCAGAGGCCAGAGCCTAGATTAACTAAAAAGTAAAAAGAGGAGTGCATAGTTTGGGACTTTGTGCAGACATGCTCATAGTGTAGAGAGGGCGGGAGGGAGGAAAATAAAGGAGGGAAGGAGGGCGCTGGGAGCTGAGGCCCCACCTTTTATTCCAGCAAAGTGCACCAGCAGAGCAGGGATGAGTCACGGGCACAAATACTCAGCTTCTCATAGGTGAGGGACTGACTCCTCTCTCTGGGAAATCTCGGGTGCTCACTCCTCAGGAGTGGCCTTGGCAGCGTGTTGGAGCCCTCGGTCTGCCCGGTCTGGTCTCTGGGGCCAGGGCTGGGTTTCCCTCATGTATGGCAAGAGCCTTGCGCGTATTGTGCTTCTCCTTGGTGTACAGCTCACAGGTAAGAGTTAGAGGGGTTCATTTAGTGCTTCCTCCCTGAGAGCCTACCCTGTAAAATTTGCTAATTGTTTAGGAAGTTGCAAGAGTTGTTTTTTTCGGGAGCCTAAGCCACAGTTGCAGTTAGTTTTAGTTTTGACTTTACTGAAACCAAAGCTGGTGGGTTGTTTTGGGGGAACTGCTTTTGGACAAACAGGTTTAGGTGTGTTTTTGCTGCCAGAGATTCAGACACAGAGAGGGCTTTCAAATCTCTGGTTACAAACCATTTTTGTGTGTGGCTACTTTCAATCTCCCACAGCAGGCAGGACCCGGTACTTGGATTTCTGTGTGTGGGTCATCTCTGGGACTCTTGGCAGCACTGAGAAAGCCAAAATTGTCAAGGAGAGAGACCCACTGTGGTTTTGAACCTGCCCCAACATGCACATTCTAAATGTAATAATCGGTAAATAAATGCCATGTGGTATAAGGTTTCAGGGGTTCAGGCAAGTATAAACTGTCTGGGGTTGATTTAACGTCTGCAGAAGACAAGGAATAGTACAAAGTCCACATAAAACAAGGACCTTTCTGGAAAACTTACCTGCTAAAGGACCATTTATACACACAATACACAATGCTTAACTTGAATACATGTCTAAATCATGTATGTTTAATTTAGACTTTTTGTTTCTGCTTTCCATTTTATTGGTCAATGTTTGCAGTTTCTTAGAACAGTTTTGAAGTATGATGAGCCTAGGGTATTATGCTGTGGAGAGTGAGCACTAGGAAGGCTGTGTGGTATTTTTAGTTGTTCTATTGAACGGGAGGGTCAAGGTTGCATATAGGTAGGTGTATCCAGACTCTGGGTGAAGTAAATTTGAGAGCCCAGTCATTTCAGTTCTGTTTTATGCCCTGCTCAGACATTTACTCTGGTAGTGTCAGCAGAAGTTCTCTTTATACACCTCCCCAGTTAACCCTTCTTTCTCCTTTTCTTTATTGCAGCTCTTTGGCAGATAGCAGCTGTGGAAATTTACACCTCTCGAGTGCTGGAGGCTGTTAACGGGACAGATGTCCGATTGAAATGCACTTTTTCCAGCTTTGCCCCTGTGGGTGATGCCCTGACAGTGACCTGGAATTTCCGTCCTCAAGATGGGGGGCCTGAGCAGTTTGTAAGTAGATCATTACAATTTTCTAGGGGATACTTGGTTAGGAAAACAAGCCAGTCTATTTCTCCTTGCCCTTCCTTGTATTTCTTTTTTTAAAGCAACAAGCACAGGGTAAATCTGGGAAACAATTCTTGGGACAGACAGACAGAAGTGAGAGGCCGCTGGAAGGGAAAGCAAGTTCTTGCAAGAGAGCTGCAGACAGGGCGGTGAAGCTCTCTGCTATTTCTCTCTGTGCCACCCTGTCAGCCTCCTTGCCCTGGCACTAAATAAGACCCTTTGCCAATTCTTCTTTCTAGGTATTCTACTACCACGTGAATCCCTTCAAACCCATGAGTGGACGGTTCAAGGACCGGGTAGTCTGGGACGGGAACCCTGAGCGGTTTGACGTCTCCATCATGCTTTGGAAGCTGCAGTTTGATGACAATGGAACATACACCTGCCAGGTGAAGAACCCACCTGATGTGGACGGGCTGATAGGGGAGATCCGGCTCAGCGTTGTACAGACTGGTAGGTTCTACAGGGAAATGGTTTTGGGAAATGTGAGGGATTGTAGGAAAGGGACAGGCAATTTTTTGTGATGGCTGAAGAGTAGAGAGGGCTAGCCCTTCACATCTGGAAACCTTGGGGGGTGGGAGTGAAGAATCCTGGATTAAAAAGAGAAAGGCTTTGTTTTCTGGTGGGAAGACACAGAAGTAGAGCAAAGGGACCCAGGGAATCTGTTACAAAAATGATGCTGAGATTGTAAAAGGGAGAGGAAACAACTCCAGTAAAGGGTAACAATAGGTCTGTTCATTCATTCATTTACTTACAAGATACTTACTGAGCACCTGCTCTGTCAGGTATTGTCCAAAGTGCTGGACATTTCTATCTCATTTAATCCTCAAAACCACCCAAAGAGGCAGATACCAGCAATAGTAGCAATGGTTTCCTGAGCTGTGTTAGGGTCTTTGAATATCTTATTTAATCTTTACTTGTCATATCAGTTCATTGTGCTTTTAGTGCTCCCCTTCCGCACTTTACTAATGAGGAAACTGAGGCTCATAGAGGTTAAGTCACTTGTGCAATGTCATGTAGCTGATAAATGGGGTCACTGAGAACTGAAATACCAGCATCTTTGACTCTAGAGTTGTGCTCCAAATTAACCCAGTGTACTGCCTATGGTCCTACAAAGGACAGCTTGGAAAGCTGTGCCAGATAACAAAAAGCAAAGACCATATGAAACTTGAGAGTTGTGTTTGGGTCTGTAAATGCTACCATTCACCAGCTGTAAATAAATCTTTTCTTTGTCCCCCATGTAAAGTGAGAATAATATAGCGAGGTTTATAGTGAGGATAAAATGAGCTAATAAATGTAAAAATTCCCCAAACTTTGAACTGTACTGAAAATGATAATAGTTACCATATATTGAATGTTTATTATGTGCAGGCACAGCATGAAACAATTTAAATATATAATCTTATTTTTTATAAGAATTTAAGAAATGAATATTGTTATCTCTATTTTATACATTGAGGAGACTGATGCTTAAAGAAGTCAATTACCCTAAATAAAAACTAGTAAATGGTGGAGCTGCTATTTTAACCAAGATTTCTCTGGTGTGTCCTCTTAACCAACATAACAATATTACTACCTTTTGGTGAGTGGTATGATTTCCTCCATTCATTCCTAGTACCATCCTTCAAGGCTCTAGCAATAGAGAGTTGTGTGACTTTGGAGAAGTAATCTGAATAGTGAAAAAAGTAACATCATATCCTTGGACCTCATTTTCTTCATCTGCAAAATGAATAGGTTAGACAAGAACACATGGTTCTTAAGTATACGATGATCACTGCTCTTTGAGATCTAGTGAAAGTCATGGCCCTGCTTCTGCAAAAAATGTACACACACAGTAGGACATAGACTTTGTTGGCCTGTGATCTCCTCTTCTCCCTGCCTCCTCTTTCATGGACTCCAGGCTGAGAACTCCTGAACTAGACATTCTCTGATATCTTTTCTGATTCTGAGGGTATACTGAAGTTTAAATCAGAAAGGAAGCTAAAAGACAGGAGACTCAAGTTGCATCGCAGATTCTAGCCTGGTGTAGGCACCCTTACCTCTGGGTTCCCTCTTGCATCATTTACCCACCAGATTAGACAGTCAGTCCTGTGACACATAACATTTCAGTCAATGATGGACCACATATGCAATGAAGGTCTTATAACATTATAACAAAGCTGAAACATTCCTGTAACCCAGTGACATCGCAGCCATCATGATACCATAGCAAAAAGTTACAAAAAATATGACCATGGTTGAAATAGCAAATGACTTTAACCTGAGTGTGGATGAGGACGACTTGAGGAGTTCCGAGATGTGGTTCCTGAGGAACCGACTGAGGAGGAGATGTTGGCACGGAAACAGCGACACGTGGCTGAAGAAGAGGCAGGAGAAAAGGAAGCTGAGGGAGAAAAAGATCCCTCAAGGAAACTCTTGGGGAAGGGTTAGCAGAAGCTTTGGCAGACCTCAGTAAGCTCCATAAAATGTTTGACAACATGGACCCCGACACTGAAAGGTTTTCATTAATAAAGGATTGTTCATGGTGTATTACCAGCTTACTAGCTAATCTACAATGAAAATCAATCAACCAGCCAAGCAAACCGCCATGGACATACTTCTGAAAAGAGTGATGCCTCTCCCAGGGGAGCCTCAGGCCGGGCCTTCAGGAGGTGTTCCAGAAGAAGGCATAGTTTTCATTTAATTATTTACTTATGGCAGAGAGAGAGAGAGAGAGAGAGAAATGTTGATTTGTTGTTCTACTTATTTATGTACTCACTGCTTGATTCTTATATGTGCCCTTACCTGGGATCAAATCTGCAACCTTGGTGTATCGGGATGATGCTCTAACCTACTGAGCTAGCTACCTGCCAGGACCCAGAAAAAGGCCTTGTTATAGATAACAGCTCTGGGTGTGTCATTTCCCCTGAAGAACTTCTAGTGGGATTCTATGTGGAGATGGAAGAAGGTGATATTGACAGTCCTCACTCTGGATAGGCCTAAGCTAAAGGGCATTTGTATCTTTTTTCTAAATTAAAAAAGTAAAAAACAAAAAATTTACAAATTGGAAAAAGCTTGTAGAATAAGGATATAAAGGAAACACTTTTGTACAGTTGTACAATGTGTTTGTGTTGTAAGGTGCTATTACAAAAGAGTTGAAAAGTTAAAAAATTAATGTTTATAAAGTAAAAGTTACAGTAAGCTAAGGTTAATTTATTATTGAAAATATTTTAAAATGAATTTGTTGTAGCCTCAGTGTGCAGTGTTTATAACATCTACAGCACTGTCCTCGACCCTCACATGCACTCACACTCACTTATGACTCACCCCGAGCAGCTCCTGGTGCATCGAGCTTCATTTACGGTAAGTGTCCCATACAGGTGTGACATGTTCAGTCTTTTACACCATATTTTTATTGCACCTTTTCTATGTTTAGACTCACAAATACTTGCCATTGTTTTATATTTGCCTATGGTATTCAGTACAGTAACGTGCTGCAGAGGTTTGTAGTCTGGGAGCAGCAGGCTCTACAATCGAGGTTTGTGTCAGTGCGTGCTGTGATGTTGGCACATTGACAATATCACCTAACTGTGCATTTCTCAGAAAGTATTCCTGTTAATAATGCATGACTGTAGTCACTGATCTACTCACCTTTCTTCCCAGTGGGCATGATTCCTTGAAGGTAATGTCTTCTTTTGGCTTGGTATTTGCATCAGTGGCTGGGACATGGTAGATCCTTAATAAATTTGAATACATGACTGATTGAATGGCAAAGGGAGTTAAGGAGAAAGAGTTTGGGCCCTGGATTTGATAAGATCAGCAATAAACTCACTCAACTGGCCCAGTGGTTCTCATAATTGTAGCTTGCATCAGAATCAACCTGGAGGATCTGTTAAAACAAATGGCCAGGCCCCACCTGTAATTCAATGGGTCTGGGGTGGGGCTGATCATCTGTTTCCAAGATCTGTTGCTGCTGCTGCTAGGACCACAGTCTGAGAACCACTAAAAGTAGTCCATACACTTCCCTACTGCTACTAGAGTTCAAACGGTAATATGGTAGGGGAAGAAATGATTCCATTTAATAGTGAAAATACATCCCTATTACAGTGGTCTCTCGTGTATTGCGGGGATTAGGTTCCAGAACCCCTGTGATAGTCGAAAATCCGTGAAGTAGCAACCTTTATTTATTTTATTATTTATATATATTTTAAAGGTTTATTTTGATTTAATATTCTTTTAATATGTTTTAATATTTTTATACTGTTTTCAATTTTTTAGGCAAAAATGCTTATTTTACCACAAAAATAATGAAAATAATATATAAAAATACCTATATACCGCAAAATCCTGTGATATAGCAAAAACCCTGCAATACAAAATTAGATATATTCAATTTTAAAATCCGCAATACAGTAAGACCGCAAAAAGTGATCCGCGATATGGAGAGGGACTGTACATCTTTAGATTTCATTAAATCTTCCTCTTTTATAGAATCCTAACTTGACCTTTCTTCTCCTTACAGTACGCTTCTCTGAGATCTACTTCCTGGCTCTGGCTATTGGCTCCGCCTGTGCACTGATGGTCATTATAGTAATTGTGGTGGTCCTCTTCCAACATTTCCGGAAAAAGCGATGGGCTGAAAGAGCTCAGAAAGTGGTGGAGATAAAATCGTAAGGCTCAGCAGTTCTCGGAAAATCTTTTAATCCTTTTATTCTTCTAATACTTTTTTTATGGTGGCACTTAGTATTTACAGGATGGATAAATTAGGGGGTGAACTAGTAACTCTATAAAGGGATTACTAATTTTACAGATTTCATTATAACCTTTCTTTGATATCTTTACAATTTGTTGTCAGATATGTACAAGATTTATTGGGATGATTACTTAGCAAGTTATAAAATGTCTAAACACTGGGGTGTACACCTGAAACTAATATAATATTGCCTAAGAAGTTAAAAAAATTTGTTACGTAAAGCTTTTAATACTCCTTGCTTTAAATCTAAAGCATACATTTCTAAGAACCACTGGGCAGTCAGCAGGGGCACTATGAATCAGTATCTAGGTATGTCAGTCATACTAATATAGGTGCTCAATAAATTTTTTTTACTAAGATACTATAAAATTCACTCTTTTAATATTTTATAGTCACCACAAATTCCAGAATATATTCATCGCCCCCCAAAGAAACTCTATACCCTTCAGCTGTCCAACCTTTAGCTGTCACTCCCTATTTTCCCCTTTCACTTGTTCCTGCTTTCTGTCTCTATGAATTTGCCTATTCTGGACATTTCATATAAATGAAATCACTCAATATGTGTTTTTTTATTGTCTGGTTACTTCAACTTAGTATGATGTTTTCAAAGTTCATTCATGTTATAGCATGTAGTAAGTAGTATTTCATTCCTTTTTCTGGCTGCATAGTATTCCACTGTACATATATATCACATTTTATTTATCCATTCAATTGATTGACATTTAGGTTTTCCCCACTTTTTGGCTATTATAACTAATGCTGCTATGAACATAAGTTTTTGCATAGACATATGTTTTCAATTCTCCAAGTTATTGTATATACCTAGGAGTGAAACTGCTGGAATATATGGTGAATCTATGTTAACCTTTTTTAGGTATTGCTATACTGCTTTCCAAAACAGCTGTTCCATGTTCCATCGTCACTAGCAATGTATGAAGGTTTAATTTTTTTTTTCTTTTATAGAGACAGAGAGTCAGAGAGAGGGATAGACAGGGACAGACAGACAGGAACACAGATGAGACACATCAATCATCAGTTTTTCGTTGCGACACTTTAGTTGTTCATTGATTGCTTTCTCATATGTGCCTTGACTGCGGGCCTTCAGCAGACTGAGTAAGCCCTTGCTCGAGCCAGCGACCTTGGGTCCAAGCTGGTGAGCTATACTTAAACCAGATGAGCCTGTGCTCAAGCTGGTGACGTCAGGGTCTCAAACCTGGGTTCTCCATATCCCAGTCCAATGCTCCCATCCACTGTGCCAGCGCCTGGTCAGGCGCAATGTATGAGGGTTTAAATGTGTCCACAGCACTGACAACACTAGTTATTGTCTGTCCTTTTGATTATAGCCACAGTGGGTATGAAGTGGCTTCTCACTGAGGTTTTGATTTGTATTTTCTTAATGAGTAATGATGTTGATCATCTGTTCATATGTTTACTGGCCATTTGTGTATCTTCTTTGGAGATATAGCTATTTGAATGTTTTGCCTATTTAAAAATTGGGTTGTCTTTTTATTGTTGAGTTGTATGAGTTCCTTATATATTTTGGAGTATCTAGAAGTGCCTTATTGGATATATGGTTTGCAATGATTTTCTCCCATTCCGTGGGTTGTTGTTTCACTTTCTTGAGTTTAAAAGTTTAAAATTTTGATGAAGTCCAATTTAATCTATTTTTTTCTTTTGTTGCTTGTGTTATTGGTGTCATATCTAAGATACTATTGCCTAACTCAAGGTCATGAAGATTTATGCCTATGTTTTCTTCTAAGAATTTTACACTTTCCATTCTTTTTTTCTTTTCTTTCTTTCTTTCTTTTTTTTTTTACAGGGACAGAGAGAGAGTCAGAGAGAGGGATAGATAGAGACAGACAGACAGGAACAGAGAGAGATGAGAAGCATACAGGAACAGAGAGAGATGAGAAGCATCAATCATCAGTTTTTCGTTGCGACACCTTAGTTGTTCATTGATTGCTTTCTCATATGTGCCTTGACCTCGGGTCTTCAGCAGACTGAGTAACACCTTGCTTGAGCCAGCGACCTTGGGTCCAAGCTGGTGAGCTTTTTGCTCAAGCCAGATGAGCCTGCGCTCAAGCTGGCGAGCTCGGGGTCTCGAACCTGGATCCTTCGTATCCCAGTCTGACGCTCTATCCACTGCGCCACTGCCTGGTCAGGCACACACTTTCCATACTTATACTTAGGTGTGATTAATTTTGAGTTAATTTTTGTGTATGGGGTAAAGTATGAATCCAAATTCATTCTTTTGAACAAGTTGCAGTTTTTTTGTGCTCCCAGCACCATTTGTTTCTTTCCCTCAAGAAATATTTATTGAAGTAAATGGAATTGGTTTCAAGGAGCCTAATGAACCCAACTCTGAGGTTCTGGTTTAAACGAAATACAGTATAATCAATAAAGATGACTTCTAGGTCAATGCAAAACTTTCTTATTTTATTTTTCAATTACAATTTACTTTCAATATTATTTTGTATTGGTTTCAGATATATAGCATAGTGGTTAGA
Source organism: Rhynchonycteris naso (assembly GCA_037038555.1). Lineage (NCBI taxonomy): Eukaryota > Metazoa > Chordata > Mammalia > Chiroptera > Emballonuridae > Rhynchonycteris > Rhynchonycteris naso. The sequence goes on along the minus strand of CM072995.1, from coordinate 279,300,565 downwards.
CAATCATATATTTTACATAATGTTCCCTTCAATATTTCTAGTACCCAGCTGGCACCATACATAGTTATCACAGTAGTATTGACTATTTTCTCTATGCCTAACTTTACATCCCCATGACTATTCTGCAACTACCAATTTATACTTAATCCTTTCACCTTTTTCTCCCAGTTCTCCCATCTCCCTCCCCTGAAACTTCTTTTTTAAATAAGGAGAATTAACGGTAAGATACTAATATAAACTAAGGTGTCTACTTTAAATCCCTGGAGTTCCCAGATTATACTGTTCTCTTCTAAAAATATTCTGAAAAGTTTCTGGGTTCAGATACCCAATGTCATGTGAATGCATGAAGTTAGAAGGCATTAGTAATATCGCTCTCTGTAAGCCTGGATATACATGCAGCTGAATGTAATTCTTCCCATAATATGGGGAAATACATCACCCGAAGTGCTGTAAGATCTGCTTCCCTTGCTTCTTATCTTGTTCACTTGACATGGTTTCTGCTTTTTTGTTACAGAAAAGAAGAAGAAAGACTCAACCAGGGAAAAAAGGTTGCTGTTTATTTAGAAGACACAGACTAACATTCTTAGATGGTGAGGTTCACATATGGGTTAATTTCTTTTCTTAGCTTTCTTGTCTGGCTCATCTCTAATGTGGATGGCCCAGATTATATGATTGTTCGGTGTTTCCTATATGAAATTAGAGGAACTAGGTCAGGGAGGTAAAAGTCTTCCATTAGTACTATGGATAGCTTCCCCTTTGAGTGTAATTTGTGTCAAGTATTAGAAAACTAGACCATTAAAGCTGAGAGAACTCTAACATTATTTGAGGCTTTGAAGTATATTTTTCATCTAGAAGAATAAATTAATTTTTAACATGTAAATAAATGTTTTTTAAACAAAAAAATTTTTGTTTGTTTTGTTTTATTGTAAATCAATCATGGTATTAAGAGAGTGACTTAACAGGTATTATCTGATGTTTTGACAGAACCATTGAACTATTCGGAATAGACTTGAAGTCCTCTCAGTTACTGGGATCATGAATCCAATTTTAGTAGTGTATAATTATGTTTTTCCAGTATTCATATTTATCAGGTTTAAAAGGTATTTAAAAAATATAATCATAATTTTCTTCTATTCTCTGAAGTAGGTCCACTATTATTATTTGCTAAAAGAGTCACATTTTTATAGCCTAAAACTCCCATGAAGGACCTTAAGAATTTATAATATAGAATATGAAGAGAATTGATTCTACTGTAAGCCCAGAAAAACAATTTTGGTATCTGACATATTTTACCAAGGACTATTTCTTTTTAAAATCAAGCAGATTCTCCAACATGGGAGGGACGGGGGAAGATGTGAGCTCTTTTACATTGAAAGGAATTTAACAAACTAACACAATCAAATGCAATATGTGGTCCTTGATTAGACAGATAATAGTTTGAACAAATTAGTTGTAATGAGATTTGGGGGATAATTGGGAAAGTCTTGAATATGAGAAGTTTGAATATGGTTAGGGAATACTTATTAGCTTTTGTTAGGTATAATAACTATATTTTAGGGAATACGTATTAACTTTTGTTAGGTATAATAACTATATTTTCCTGTTATACAGGAAAATGTTCTTATTTTAAAAATGCAAATTGGAGTATTTAGAGATAAAATGTCAGCAACTTGTCAGCCAAAAATAAAAAAATTAAGCCAAAATGCTTTAAAATTAGGTGATTGGTGAATTCCCGTCTTTCCTATTTTTCGGTATATTTGATTTTGCTTGTAATAAAAAGAAGGGAAGAAAGGAGGGAAGAGAGAGAAGCAATATATGTGTGAGTGAGCTATGAATCATCCACATGAGGCAGAGGCTATGAATTAAGGATACTGACTCTGAGAATAAAGATCAGGAAACTTCTTTTAAAAGTTAAATTAGGGGGAGAATAAACATTTAAGAATATTTTCATTCACAATGGAAAACAGATCTAACAATATGTACGTAATTCACAATGCCAGGTATTCCTATTGCACTCTTCCCAAATGCATTATTTATTCAAACTTTTGTATTTCAGGAAGCTGAAGATTTCCAAGAACAAGAACCCTAAGATAAGTTGAAGTTAATGGAAGTTTTTCTTTGGCTTTTTTCAGTTGTGACCTCTTCTCTTCCAACCAGCTGCAACAAATAACCACCTGGAGCCAGAACAGGGCCCTTCTTTAGCAAAGACCACCAGACTCATACTGTAGCCCCATTACTACGGGCTTACTTAACTTTAGAGTGCAAATAATTTCAAATTAGCTTTTGTATACTATGAAGCAACATTTTTGCTCTTAAATCCACTTCTTAGTGGATTATGACTTGTATATATATACTTGTATATACAGTGTGTCCGTAAAGTCTTGGTGCACTTTTGACTGGCCACACGGTCCAAAGTGCACCATGACTTTACGGACACACTGTATAAACTGGCAGCAAATGGAATAAAAGCCGATTTGTCTATCACTACATTTACTTAAACATATTTCCTTTAGAGCAGCACTCTTGCTACTAAAGTTAATGTGTTTGCTTTTTTCTTCTCATACTCTCAGTTAAAAGGTGTGCCAATTTTCCCAGCTCTTTTTGATTAACGGAAAATCCTAACCTAAAGTGTTAAAGAACAGTTTGATTTTTATGGCTCTCTTTAAATCTAGGACACGCCTTATTTTACTGCATTTCTTTCAATATCCTAGATGATAGTTTTTTCTTTGTCAACTGATCTAAGGTTTACCATAGTGCAAGTCTCAATCACAGAGTAACTAAGAAAAGGTTAACTAAATGCTAATAGATTGACAAATGCCAACCTCAGGATGATATGCCTGTAACCTTTTTTTCTATGCTGAGAAAAACTATTAACAGTGCAGGTCTTCTATGAGCAGTGAATGACTGCTTAACTTATCTGTCCTTCCTGCCACCTCTCCCCTGATTTCAGTTATCTATGACAAATAAGCAAAGTCTATGCTCATTCATTTGTAGACTGGAATCATTAAACAGTTAAATAGAAGAATTCTGAAATAGTATTTTACGACCTTAAAAATTTAGGGCTGGTGAAAAAAATCAACCCTAAATGATGATGATTTTGTACAGTGTTATACAAAGCCCTGAGAACTGGAAAATTTATTTACATTTTTTCTTTTCTTTTTAAAAATTTGCTTGTTTTGGGAGAGAATTTGCTATGGGCAAAGAAATACCAAAACTAACAGAAGGAAACCAACTTTATTCTTTTTTCTCTTATGCTAGTACATAAAAGAAACTTAATAAGTGGGCTAAGAAAAGAAGAGAGGTTTGTTTTGTTTTGACAGGGACAGAGGGAGACAGAGAGAGGGACAGACAGAAAGGGAGAGAGATGAGAAGCATCAATTCTTTGTTGCGACACCTTAGTTGTTTATTGATTGCTTTCTCACCTGTCCCTTGACCAGGGGCCTACAGCAGACAGAGTGACCCCTTGCTTAAGCCAGCGACTTTGGGCTCAACCCAAATAAGCCCGCACTCAAGCTGGCAACCTCGGGGTTTCGAACCTGGGTCTTCCTTGTGTCCCAGTCTGACGCTCTATCCACTGTGCCACTGCCTGGTCAGGCAAGACAAAGTGTTTTTTATAAAGTGTCTAGTTTCCTGGTTTCTTTCCAAACATAACCTATAGCAGCATTTATTCAAAAGACAAAAAACATTTAAAAGTTTAGGCCTCCTGCCTGGCTTGTGATGGCACAGAGGATAGAGTGTCAACCTGGGACTCTGAAGTCACTGGTTCTAAACCCTGGGCTTGCCTGGTCAAGGCACTTATAGCAAGCAAGTAGTGAACAACTAAAGTGACGCAACTATGAGTTGATACTTCTTGCTCCCCATCCCTTTTCTCTCTGTAAAATCAATAAATAACCCACCTCCCCCCCCAAAAAAAGAAAAAAAAGGCTTAGGCCTCCCCAAAACCTTTACTACACTAATATTTTCAGTTTTCACTCATTGGTGAAAGTGAAGATGTTATTTCTTTTAACAAAAGAAAGTTTTCAAATAGGTTATCTGTATTTAAAGATGCTGAATTTTGGTATTTTTTTCAATAGTTAAAAAAAATTGGTATAATTTATACACAAACCTTGCTTCTCAAATACATTTCATACCTCTCTCGTTTTGCCTATTATATTGTCTAAAGTATTTTTTCTGTTAGCGAGAGAGAGAGAGAGAAACAGACAGAAGAGACAGACACAGACAGACAAAAAGGGAAAGATGAGAAGCATCACCTTGTAGTTGTTATCACTTCAGTTGTTCACTGATTGCTTCTCATATGTGGGGCTTGAATGGTGACTCCAGCAGAGCCAGTGACCCCTTGTTCAAGTCAGCAACCTTGGGCTTCAAGCCAGAGACCTTTGGGTTCAAGCTAGCAACCATGGGGTAATGTCTATGATCCCATGCTCAAGCTGGCAATCCTGCGCTCAAGCAAGCAACCTTGGGGTTTCAAACGTGGGTCCTCAGTGTCCCAGGTCAATGCTCTATCCACTGTGCCACCACCTGGTCAGAATAAAGAAGTAAAGTTTTAATACCTAGTTTTGAAAATAAAAATTAAATTTAAAGTCTATATAACTTTTGCCCTGGCCAGGTAGCTTAGTTGGTTAGAGCATCATTTTGATATGCCAAGGTTATGGGTTTGATCCCTGGTCAGGACACATACAAGAATCAACCAATGAATGCATAAATAAGAGGAAGAACATATCAGTGTTTCTCTTTCTCGCTCTCTCTAAAATCAATTAAAAAGTTTCTTCTTAAAAAAAGGCTATAACTTTTAATTTATGTTTTCTATTTTCACCATAATTAACCCTTTCAAAATATAAAAACTGGATGTTTCTTAAAACAAATAGCCTGGACCCTGACCAGTTGCTCAGTGGATAGAGCATTGGCCCAGCATATTACTGTATTTCCCCATGTATAAGACGCACTCCTTTCGAAAAATTTGGGGTCTAAAAACTGGGTGCGTCTTATATAGTGGTTGTAGATTTTTTTACTTGCATTTCCTGTTTTTTTCGTGCTTGTTTTTGTGCTCAGTGTTGAAGACAATGATTCTTCATCAGACACAGATTAGGACAAGCTAATGGATGGGAGTTTTGACAGTGATGAGGAGTTGTATGAATTTTCTTATGAATAAAACTTGAGTTTGCCTGACTAGGCAGTGGCGCAGTGGCTAGAGTGTCGGACTGGGATGCAGAGGACCCAGGTTCGAGACCCCGAGGTCGCCAGCTTTAGCGTGGGCTCATCTGGTTTGAGCAAAGCTCACCAGCTTGGACCAAAGGTTGCCGGCTTGAGCAAGGGGTTACCCAGTCTTCTGTAGCCCCACAGTCAAGGCACATATGAGAAAGCAATCAATAAACAACTAAGGTGTCACAACAAAAAACTGATGATTGATGCTTCTCATCTTTCTCCGTTCCCATCTGTCTGTCCCTATCTATCCCAACCTCTGACACTCTGTCTCTGTAAAAAACAAACGAACAAACAACTTGACTTCAATAACTTTATGTAATACATTATTTTTTCAAATTTCCGGCCCCCAAATTAAGGTGTGTCTTATAGATGGGATTGTCTTATACATGGGGAAATATGGTATGTCCCTGGGTTCGATTTTCAGTCAAAGCACACAGGAGAAGCTGACCATCTGCTTCTCCCCGCCCCTCTTTTTTTTCTCTCCCTCTTCCCCTCCAGCAGCCAGTGGCTCCACTGGTTCAAGAATTGGCTCTGGGTGCTGAGGATGGCTTGGCTGGTTCTAAAAATAACTCAGATGATTTGAGTATTTGGTCGAGGTGGATTTCGGTGGGGTGCATGTGGGAGTCTGTCTCACTATCTCTCCTCCCCTCACTTAACAACAACAACAAAAAACAAAAACAAAACAAATAGCCTGGATGATGTGCCATAAGTGTAATGAAGACATAATTAAAAACTTGTGGATTATCTTTTCAGCAAAACTTGTAACTGTGTCTTGGCTAAATATTCAAAGGCCAATGGCCCTGTTGTTCAGTGTCTTCTTTCTAACGAGAACTTCTGTACCATAACTTAAAATTCTATTATGTCTTAAACATTTATGTAAATAATCTTTAGCAATAAAGAATTATCAGTTATATAACTTGTTTTATATACAAATCTAAATTTTACACACCAGGTAACAGAAAGCAGATGGGTATGTATTTTATCTTCACTGAAAAAAAATATTTTCTGGACACTTGAAAGTCAATGATAGTAGACTTAATTTCTACTGGATAAATAAACCAATATTAAGTTTCACAGAATTCTCACATTGCTTTGGCTATCTCAGAATCTGGTACAACAAACACTTAGTTTGGGGGTTTCTTCAAAGGAAGAGTATCACCTATTCCATCTGGTATTTTTGCATTACCTTCTTAATAGTGAAAACTACTAGCTTTCAAGTCTAGTAAAGGAATGAGTTGAAAAATGTAAAGTTATCAAATGTTCCCAAAAGCTGAAGTGGAATTTTGTTTCCCTCTTGCTTTCATTAAATATACTGAGATTCTTTCCACTTTTTTCCAGAAGAATGTGACACCATCTCTTTCCATTTCAAGCACCATGAAAACATTACTTTCCCACTTTATCAAGTAAAAGATAAACAAATATCAGTTTCCTTTCCCCTCTATTAAATGCTGTAATAGTTTCAATACCACTGTCAACAGCAATTTAATAAACACCCAATTCCAGTAGGTTCTGAACTGGATTATGTAACGGCTACATTAAAAAGTAACATGAGCCCTGGCCGGTTGGCTCAGTGGTAGAGAGTTGGCCCAGCGTGTGGAAGTCCCAGGTTCGATTCCCACCAGGGCACACAGGAAAAGCGCCCATCTGCTTCTCCACGCTTCGCCTTCTCCTTTCTCTCTTTTCCCCTCCCACAGCCAAGGTTCCATTGGAGCAAAGTTGGCCCAGGTGCTGACGATGGCTCCATGGCCTCCACTGCAGGGGCTAGAATGGCTCCGGTTGCAGCGGAGCAACTGCCCAGAGGGGCAGAGCATCGACCCCTGCTGGACCCCTGGTGGGCATGCTGGGTGGATCCTGGTCCGGGACAGGCAGGAGTCTGTCTGCCGCCCTCCCCATCTCACTTTCAAAAAATACAAAAAAACCCAAAAAACCAAAAAACAAACAAAAAAAAAAACCCAAAGCAAAAAAATAACATGAGACTTAAGGCACATTTAAATTCACCACGAAGTCCTAATACATACGTATTTATTGCCTTATCCTGTATTATCTCTTAGGTCCTCTGAACTCTAAATTTACTATTATGGGAGCATTCAAATAAAATAAGGAGTAAAAAAAAAAAAACCTCCAGGAAGAGTCAGAGAATAAGATTATCTTGTCCTGCAGGAGTCCATAAAATTAAACAGTAAAATTCTCAAAGCCTGTAGCCTATCTCACTTGCAAGCAAAAGAGAATAAACCGACTCCTACATGACAAAGAATCGCTCATCAGTGAACAAGTTCAGGTGTGGCTCTGGGGGGAAAAAGCCATGTTCCCATGGCAACGTTGAATCGCCATTTTAAGCGTTTCCGCTGCCTCCGGCCTACATCACTTCCGGTGTTACCTGCGTTGTTACTGGGAGCGGTAAACAAGGTGTGCAAACATCTAGAGAGCTGACGGGATGCAGCAAGCCGGCGTGGCACGAGGCCGTGGCTGCACTCTGCTTCCACTGCTGGGTGTCCTGTTCTTCCAAGGTGAGTAGTCCGCGGCTCAGACCCACTTCCGGTGCGGGGCTAGGGAAGATGGTCGCTGTTCCGGTTCCGGGCGTTGGGGTCTCCGGAAAGCCCCCAAGACGCTTCTGTGAAGAAAAGGAAGGAAGGAAGCGGAGGGTGTAGATAGTCACCGCCCACTCAGTGGGGTTAGTGGTTTGTGAGTACTTTCTGGAACACCTGGGACCTCGACCACCTTGCGTGACTGCGATGTCTTCTGGTGATGGCGCGAGTTGTGCTTTCCTAGTCTTATGACTGAGGGACTCCGCTGTGGTTTTGTGGCCTGCGTGCTGTGATTAGGAAAGGACAGTTTTAGAGTGTAGTAGTTTGTCCCAGTATTTTGGGAAAGAAGAACATGACTTGGTAATTTTATGTTTGGTAGCTGATTACCAAGGCCTATGAAGTAAAACGTGTGTTAGTTACAGGAAAGATGTGCTGTGATTTGGTTATAGAGGCGTAATTTTGTTGTTGAAAAAGCAACTGCTTTAACATTTTAATAGCATATGTACTTTAAAAATTGAATTTTATTGGGGTGACGCTGGTTAACATACAGGTTTAAGGTGCCTAGTTCTACAACACGTCTCTGTATAATAGCACATTTAAAAAAAATACTAGAAAGGGCACTGAATTCTGTTAAAATGTTAATGTATAGTATTAACTAATATCAGAAGCACAGTGTTCATTCTATGACATTCTTAAAATTTGGCTGTTTTGCTTTTATGCAGTTTTCAAATTGCACACATTTTAATCCAACCTGATTACCTTTATTGTAGGGTGCAATTATTTGCTGAACTAAAAAACATGTATGTGTGGGGTTTTTTTGTAGGAGGGAATCATGTATTAGTGGAGCTAGTATCAAGATGAATTTTTAACATATTTCCCTGTGAGTAATGGAAATTTCTGAAGGGGACCTTGAACATAAAGACTTAAGGTGTTCTAAATCTCAGTGGGTAAGGCTGGGAAATTTTTATTTGTTTGATGAGTAATCACGCTGTCAGCATACTTCCTGATTCCTCCCAGTTACCTGTGTCGTTACAAGTGTCCAGTTTTTCAGCTAAATTATTTTGCAATAGAATGTTTAGGTTGACCTACAGTCATTCCAAATAATAATCCCAGACTTCCTCCCCACCATGGCAAGTTCAAATATTGTATTATTTTAAAGAAATGTACAAATTATGGGTGGGTTATTAAATTTGACATCATTTCACATCTAGCATGCATCAAATCTAGCAAGCCAAATTATTAAAACATTAAAAGTTGATTTTATGATCTGTATGCTTGTTGAATTTTAAAAGTAAGATTTTTCTGCGCCCTGGTCAGGTAGCTCAGTTGACTAGAGTGTTGTCCTAGTATGCCAAGGTTGCAGGTTCAATCCCTGGTTAGGGCACATACAAGAATCAATCAGTGAATGCATAAATAAGTGGAACAACAAATTGGTGTTTCTCTCTCTCCCTTTCTCTGTCTCTAAAATCAATTAATAAAAACAAACCATTTAAAGTGTACCCTTCAGTGATTTTTAGTATATTTACAGAATTGTGCAAGCATTACTACAATTTGGTATTATTTTCATCACCCCAAAGAGAAACTCCATACCCATTAACAGTTACTCCCCATTCCTTTTTCCTGGCATATTTCAATCTTTCTATTGCTTTGGATTTGCCTATTCGGGACATTTGATATAAATGGAATTCTATAATCTGTTTTTCTTCTGTGACTAGCTTCCTTCAATTAGCATGTTTTCAAGGTTCATTTTAAAAAAAATCCTTTGAATCTGTTGGATTCTTACCTTTTGTTTCTTACCAGTGTTTTTTGTCTTTCCTCTTTAAAGAGATGACCCATTAAATGATTAGCTTGTTTGAATTCTCCCTAAGTTATAAATGTCCCCCTATATCAGTTATCTAAGTACTAGTGCTACATCTGTTGTCTAAGTGTGTACTAGAAACAGTAGGTGAGGCACCTAAGCTTGCTTTTTTTTTTTTTTTAGAGAGAGAGATGGACAGGATGGACAGGAAGGGAGAGAGATGAGAAGCATCAACTCATAGTTGCATCACTTTACTTGTTCGTTGATTGCTTCTCATATGTGAAGCGTGAATGGGGTATTCCAGCCAAGCCAGTGATGCCTTGCTCAAGCCAGTGACCTTGGGCTTCAAGCCAGTGACTGTGGGATCTCACATTCAAGCTGGTGAGCCTGCGCTCAAGCTGAATGAGCCCACCATCAAGCCAGCAATCTCAGGGTTTTGAACCTGGGACCTCAGCGTCCTGGGTCAGCACCCTATCCACTGTACCACCATCACTCAGACGAGGCACTGAAAGTTATTAAACTTCTGCATTTCCATTTAAGTGGGCAATTTTATGGATCAAAGGCTGACAGATTTATATTTTGGAAAACTGTCAAAAATTTCTTTTATTTATATGTGATTTTCTTGTTTTCCTCTAAGATTAAACATTTTAATTATCATGAGTATTTCTATAGTTAGCTGTTTTTACCTGGCGCTAAATTTTTTACTCAGGTTAAAAGATAAATATATATACATTTGGCCTACGATAGAAATTTCTGAATGAATGTAATATTTTATTGGTATTCTTATTTATATTATGAGTGAAGGAGACAACTTATTTTATATCCATTGATTTAAAAAACAATTTTAGTATACTATATATAGAGAAAAGTGAACGTCATAAGCGTACAGTTCAATGAATTATCAGAAACCGAACAGTGGTGTTGGTGGTATAGTGGTTAACATAGCTATCTTCCAGAAACTGAACACATCCGGGTAACTAGCACCCGGATTGGGATAGAGGATATTGCTGGCACTCTAGAGCCTTCCCTGTGCTTCCTACCAAGAGGAACCAACATCCTGATGGATAGATTAGTAATATAGACTAATTCATTCATGGATTTGACTTTTCTGTAACTGTACATCTAAGACCTGCTTAACTAGTGTTTAGATTTCAGTGACTTTACAGTAATATTGATAACTTTATGGCAAAATCATGTTCATGAACATGGAGTTCAAACATATCAACAAGAAAAATCTTGTAGGTATGTAGGTTTATTAACGGTGTACTTACTATATAGTTCAGTAACCATATTTGCTCAGAATTTTAATTTTTAAAAATATTTATTTATTTTTATTAAGTGAGAGTAGGGGGGTAGAGAGACTCCTGCATGCACCCTAACTGGGATCCACTAGGCAAGCCCTCTAAGGGGGGATGCTTTGCCTATCTGGGCGGATGCTCCATTGCTTGGTAACCAAGCTATCTTTAGCAACTGAGGCAGAGGGCAGGGAGTTATTTTCAGTGCCTGGGCCCATGGCTGTGGGAGAGGGGTGGAGAAGCAGATGGTTACTTCTCCTGTATGCCCTGACTGAGAATCGAACCTCGAACCTGGGATGTCCACATGCCAGACCCATGCTCTACCACCGAGCCAACCAGCCAGGGCCAGAAATTTTAATTTTTATGTTTATTTTGTAAAGATTTTTGTCTTATGAAAAGGAAATTGTTTGATTCAGTTGAATAAATATTACTGAGTATCCACAATGTGCTAGGTTCTGTTTTGATTAGCTTAGCCTCTGTTGCAAAAGATTGGTAAGTCAACAGATTTTAGAATTTTGTACTAAGAGGCATGTTTCTGTTGTGCACAAAAAGAGGGCCCTTAATCTGCCATGAGAATACAAGGAAGATTTCCTGAAGGTGTCATCAAAATTAAATCTTTTTGTTTTTTATATTTCTTTAAAGTACAGAATTGCCCTTTAACAGCTTTATTTCCAGTATTTTAAAAATTTATTTTTAATTTGTTGGGATGACATGGTTCGCCAAACCATATAGGTTTCAAGTATGTAACTGGGTCAATATAACACCATCTACACACTGCATTGTGCACCCCCTGTCCATAGCAAAGTCTTTTTCTGCCCTCATTTCCCCCCAACAGTACCCTCCTCCCTCTACCTCTACCACCCTTTCCTTTCTGGCTATTGGTACTCTGTTGTCTGTGTCTATGTGTTATTTATGTATGTTTTTTGGCTAATTCCTTCACCTTTCATCCAGTTACCTCACTCTCCTTCTCTCTGATATCTGTCTGTTCCATGCCTCTGTTTCTGTTTTGTTCATCTGTTTATTGTGGTCCTTAGATTCCACTTATAAGTGAGATCATATGGTATTTGTCTTTCTCTGCCTGGTTTATTTCACTTAGCACAATAATCTCTATGTTCATCTGTGCTGTGGCAATGATTGCCTTCTTTTTACTGCCATATAGTATTCCACAGCTTTTTATCTATTCATCCAATTATGGTTATTTGGGTTGTTTCCAGAAATGGCTATTGTAATTAATGCTGCAATGAACTTGGGGGTACATACATTCTTTTGAATTAGTGTTTTGGTATTCTTAAGATATATTCCCAGAAGTGGGTCAAAAGGCAGAGCCATTTTAAATATTTAAAGGAAACTCTATACTGCTTTTCCACAGTGGCTGCACAAGTCTGCAGTCTCACCAGCAGTGCACTAGGGTTCCCTTTTCTCCACATCCTCGCCAGGACTTGTTTGTTGATATGTTGATAATAGCCATTCTGACAGGTGTGAGGTGATATCCATTGTGGTTTTAATTTGCATCTCTCTGATGATTAGTGTTTTTAAGCATTTTTTCATATGCCTATTGGCTATCTGTATGTCCTCTTTGGAAAAGTGTCCATTCATGTCCTTTGCCCATTTTTTAAGTGCATTGTTTGTCTTTCTGGTGTAGAGTTTTATAAGTTCTTTATAAATTGTGGTTATTAACCCCTTGTCTGATATCAGCAAATATGTTCTCCCATACAATGAGTTGTCTTTTCATCTTGTTGATGGTTTCTTTTGCTGTGCAAAAAGCTTTTTAGTTTGATGTAGTCCCATTTGTTTATTTTTAATTTTGTTTCAATTACTGTTGGAGATATATCATATTGCTATGAGAGATATTTGAGAGTCTACTGCCTATGTTTTCTTCTAGGATTTTTATGGTTTCATTACTTGCATTTAAGTCTTTTATCCATTTTGAGTTTATTTTTGTGAATAGTGTAAGTTGGTGGTCTAGCTTCATTTTTTTCCAGGTACCTGTCCAATTTTCTCAACACCATTTATTGAAGAGACTATCTTTTCTCAGTTTTATATTCTTGCCTCCTTTGTCAAATATTAATGAACTATATAGGTGTGGGTTTATTTCTGGGTTCTCTATTCTGTCTCATTGATCTAATGCCTGTTATTATGCCAGTACCAGGCTGTTTTGATTACAGTGGACTTGTAGTATAGCTTGATATCAAGTAGTATGATACCGTCCACTTTATTCTTCATTATCAAGATTGCTGAGGCTATTTGGGTTCTCTTTTGGATCCATATAAATTGTTGGAATATTTGTTCTAGATTTGTGAAGTATGCCATTGGTATTTTAGTAGGAATTGTGTTGAACCTATAGATTGCTTTGTGTAGAATGGACATTTCAATGATGTTAATTCTTCCTATACACGAACATGTTGTATACTTCTACTTGTTTGTATCTTCCTCATTTTTTTCAATGTCCTATAATTTTCTGAGTACAAGTCTTTTGCCTCCTTGTTTAAATTTATTCCTAGGTACTTTATTTTTTTGTTGCAGTAGTAAATGGGGTTGTTTCCCTAACTTTTCTTTCTGATAGTTCATTATTGGTATATAAAAATGCCTCTGGTTTCTGAATATTAATTTTGTATCCTGTTAACTTTGCTGAATTCATTTATTAGGTCTAGTAGTTTTTTGGCAGAGACTAAGGTTTTCTATATACAGTATCATGTCATCAATGACATTTTTCCTTTTTCCTTTCCAATCTGGATGCCTTTCTTTTATTTTTCTTTTGTCTGATCAAACTAAATCTTAAAAGAAGAATGAAAGTTACTTATAGATAAGAGAGTAAGGAAAATTCCAGAGATACAGAAGAACATAAACAAGACATGGAGACGTAAAATACCTTTCCAAGCAAATTTTCTCAAGTTTACTTTGATTGAGTTAGCTTAAAGCAGGGGTCCCCAAACTATGGCCTGCTGGCTTCATGCAGCCCCCCCCCCCGAGGCCATTTATCCGGCCCCCGCCACACTTCCAGAAGGGGCACCTCTTTCATTGGTGGTCAGTGAGAGGAGCACAGGATGCATCCGCACCCATAGTTCCCATTGAAATACTGGTCAGTTTGTTGATTTAAATTTACTTGTTCTTTATTTTAAATATTGTATTTGTTCCCGTTTTGTTTTTTTTACTTTAAAATAAGATATGTGCATGTGCATAGGGATTTGTTCATAGTTTTTTTTATAGTCCAGTCCTCCAACGGTCTGAAGGACAGTGAACTGCCCCCCTGTGTAAAATGTTTGGGGACCCTTGGCTTAAAGCATACAAGGTTACCTCCAAACATACCTCTGTGGGCAGGAGGGTGGTGTGCTGAAGTCAGCTCCAAATGGCTTTCAAGGGTCGATTATGCACATCTCTTCCTAACTCAGCATTTGGAGACTGCCTTTGTAGCTTGAAATTAGCCATTGTGAAAATATTTTATTACAGAAATTGTCAAACCCTACACATTTGCTACTTTTCTTTTAGCTGTTTACCAGCACACCTGCAGAACTAATGATTGGTTTGGTCCAGTCTGGGTCCTTTCCTGAGCTGGGAGTAGGGTCAGTGGCTAGCTATTCTTAGTTTGCTCCTCTCTCACCAGGTCCTTCACTTCCCTTCTCTGTTCTTCTCTACTCCCTGGAAAGCTGATCCTTTAGATTGCATCAGCCAGGCTTTCTTTCTTTGGCTCCCACTTAGGTTTGGTCAGTGGGAGGCACTGGCAGGAGATTAGAGGGCAGGAGGTGAAAGACATCAGGGCATTTCTTCCCTGCTCCCTCCTTGTCTTAGTGCATGATCTATAGTGGCTGTGTCCCTCTGTGGCTACAACTTCTGTCAGGTGGCCATAGCTCTATAACATACCAGGCTCTGGTAACACCATTTCCCCCTTTTTTCTTTCAGGCTTGGGGGTGGAAAAGGCTTTGTGCCTTTGTTGACTTCCTTGACCATGAGAAAAGTCCCTTTGGAAAGTGGTACATACAATTTCAAAATTGCTGCTGATTGTGCCTTTTCTTTCCTGCCTGAACCAGCATCTTTCCCCAAGCTCTTGGGCCATATTGAAAGGTTGGAGAGCCAAAGAAAATCTGTACTGTTAGGAAGGAGATAGGGGGAATGGATAGAGCTGGCAACAAATAAAAGCTCACTACCTTCAATTTGAGATCCTGTTGTGGTGATATTCAATGGTATATCCAATAATATTTGGATACTCAGAGGCAAGTCATGGCTAGCAGTATAAATTGGGGAATCATTAGCCTATTAGCAGTTATTAAATCTATAAAAATGGATAGGATTGTCCAAGGAAAATGTGTTAAATGAAGGATCAAGGATTCATGGTGGAATTCTAAGGAACACCAGTGTTTAAGGGATGGGTAGGAAAGGGGGAGCCTTAAAAAGAGATTTGACAGGAATTTGTGTGTGTGTATGTGAATATATAACACAATCAGTGTGGACAGTTGGAGGGAGACTAATGAGATTCTGATTTATAACTCTAATCCATATTCTTTGTTCTAAACTGTTTGATACAATTTTGTAAAAAGCCAGAGAATAAATATTTCACACTTTGTGGACTACCTGGTCTCTTGCAACCACTCGACTCTGCTGGAATAGCACAAAAGCATTCCAACACAGTATGTCAATGAGTCAACGTAGCTGTGTTCTAATAAAACTTTTTGTAGATGTTGAGGGCTATATTTGGCCTGTATGCCATAGTTTGCTGATCCTTCCCTAAACCAGCTACCCCCTTTACATCATCCCTTGTATATCTCAAAGGCACCTTTAATTTATTCACAATCAACTTATATTCTTTCCTTCCAAGCTTAGTACTTTTCTAGTCTTCCCTGTATGTGTCAGTGAACGGTATCACCTAGTCAGGAACTGGGGGTCGTCCTTGACACTTCTCTTATTCTAACATTCCATGTCTGATCCGTCACCAATTCTTGCTGATTTTACCTTGTAACTATTATTGTCTTCCTAGTTCTCTCCTGCCCACTCCTACTATCAAACTCTTCTTATTTCTCATTTGATTATGGTAGTTGCCTCCTAAATAATCTTATTATATTCACTCTTGGCTCCTCCTGATTGTCTTCCCTAGAGTAATCTTAAAAATGCAAACTTTATCATATCTTTTAATTACTCAGTATTACATCTATGTATTTTTTTTTTATTTTTATGTGAGAGGAGGGTCGATAGACTCCCGCATGGACCCTGACCAGGATCCACACGGTAGCCCTCATCTGGGGCTGATGCTTGAATTAACCAAGCTATTTTTAGTTACTGAGGCTGATGCTCAGACCAGCCGAGCTATCTTCAGCACCCAGGGCCAATGCTCAAACCAATAGAGCCACTGGCTGTGAGAGGGAAGGAGAAAGAAGGGTGAGAAGAAGGGGAAGAGAAGCAAATGGTTGCTTCTCATGTGTGCCCTGATTGGGGATGGAATCTGGTACATCTGCATGCTGAGCCAATACTCTATCTACTGAGCCAAGAAGCCAGGGCTCACATTTATGTATTTTTCACAGCTTTCCATTTCTCTAAGAATAAGGAACCAAATTTCTAACTTCCTTCTTACCTCCTAGCCATCTCTCATTTCTCTCTCTTTGTGTTGTAGCCATACTGCCTTCATTTCAGTTCTCTGACTTGACTGTACTCCTTGGCACAGGACCTTTACACATGCTGCTCCTTTGCCTGGAATACTCTCATTACCTATTACCCTTCAGAACTCATCTCAAAAGTAATGTTTTCAGGGATGCTTTCATTAACCACTCCCTGCTCCCCTGCCATGACAGTGCAGTCCTCATAGCCTCTCTCTTTGTTTTTTTCTTCATAATGCTTATTAGAGCTTGTCATTATACATTTGTCTTTATGATTTGATAAATATATTGAACTTCTGTATTTTAAGTTCCAAAACAGGGAGTGTATTTGGTTTGCTCACATTTAATTCCATGCTGAGAGGGTGGCACAGAACACTGCTCAATGAATACATGTATGGAGATTGAGTGAATGAGAGAGAATTTGTCATGGAAGCCTTGGGATAGAGAAGGTAAAGCAGTCCCTGCTGCAGAGAGAGTCAGTAAAATCAGGGTAGAAAAGTACCTACTGGGGTTTTAATTCCTTGTATTTTGCAGTTTTAAGACCTGATGCCGTTTATCAGGAGTGGCAGTAGCATCCAGCTTGTACTGAAGGGTCCAGCAGTGGATGGATGGGAGAAGATGATATTAGGTGTAGAACTGGGCTTAGAAAGAAAAGAGAGAGGAAGTAGTTGCTAATGAATAGTATTCCAGGGTTAGGGAAAGATTGTTGTTGTTTTGTTTGTTGTGATTTATTTGTTTGCTTGTTTTTAAGGATGAGAGAGACTTCTCTGTGTTTAGAGAATGAGAATAGTGAATCTTGGAAGGGAGAGGTTGAAGATAGTAGAGAGGGTTTTTCTGCTAGAGCAGGACTTGGAGGGGACTGATCGAGGGCTGAGCAGAGGAGTTGACCTTGCATAGGAAAAGGAGCACGGCACCCTATGAGATTGGAAGTAAGGATGAATGCAGATGCAGGCTGGTCAGCGTGTATGGCCTCAAGTTTCTTGAATAAGTAAGAGGAGACATTTTCTTCTGAGAATGAGGGATTTGTAGGTACACAGAGGATGAAAGAGAATTGCAGAGTTTGAGGATTCAGAACGAGGAGCAAACTAACTAAGGCTGGTTAAAGGGCCATTACTCTTCAATAAGGGCTCAGCTATAGGTGGAATCCATGAATTTCTTATGGTAACTATCTGTGCGGTTTTGTGATTTTCCTCCTTCATTGTACCCCAGCCATAGCCTAGGAGTGGTCACATAGGAGAGTAGGGGTCTTAGTAATGTTAAAAATACTGTAAAGGAGGGATAGGAAGAAAGTGGTTGACTACAGAGCACACTTTATTCCTGTACTAGAATTTCTGGTGACCTGTCCACTTTTTTCTTTTAGTTGCTTTTTGCCTGCTCCCCTCCTTCTGAATTTCACCCTCAAGGCGGTTGCATTAATGGAAGAAATTGTCTTTTGAAACTAAATGTAGTCAATGGTATATGTACTTGATTAGCATTTTGTGCTATATGTAATGAGAACATTGAAGAAGGAACAGTGACCTGCATTGGTCACCCACAGGGGGCTGATAGTTGAGCTGGGTTTTGAACCTATGTGAGCACTGGGGGATGTCATGTGGGGAAACAACCCAGACAGGATTAGTAGGGATGGGGGAGCCTTCCAGACAAAGACATTCCAAGAAAGGCACAATAGTGTGAGAGGACATAGTAAATTTAGGAGATGGCAGGACATTCAAGGCATGGTGAAGGGGATGGGATGGGTAGGAGGGGGAAGAAGCAAAGGTTTGGGACCAAACTGTCCTTATTGGGGTTTTATTCTATAGCCCAATAGAGAATTATTGAAGGATTTTGAATATTTATGGTGTTTCTTTTAATGATAATAGCTAACATTTATTGAAAGTTTCTATTTCAGGTGCTATACTAAGTATTTTGTGGTTGTCTTATATAATCTTATTAGGTCCTCACAGTGACCTAGTGAAGTAGATATTATTATTCCCATTTACCAAGTGAGGAAATAGAAGGTTGAACTGATTAGGTAACTGATCAAGTTCTTATAGCTAGAAAGTAGCTGGTCTAGAAGTTGAAGTCCAGGTATATCTAATTTTAAATCCATATTTAAAAATCTCTCTACTGTACTTACGTTTTAGAATAAAGGAATGGAGTATAGGGAGAGTGTAGTTTATCTATTTCCACCTTCCTTTTTAAAGAACTGGATCAGAAATGAGGACTCAGGAGAGAGTAGGTACTGAGGGATGAAGGCTTTCCAGGCAGAGGAATAACATTTGTAGAGGCATGGAAGGAATGACAAGTTCAGCCTGGCAAAGTTAGAGAGGATGCTATTGATGAACCAGAAGTAATTGTCATCTTTGGGATGGGTCAGATTCTTGTTAGAGTTGTGAGCTCAGTCTTGGGCTCCTCCTTTAAGAGGAATGTGAACAGACCAGATTGTCTAGAGAGGAGCAAGAAAAATGATTCAAAGAATCAGAAATAAAGGAGTGGAATGGATGACTCATAACTGTGTCTGTGATAGGAAGGGTTGGGAGAGACAGGCAGAACCGAAGAAGTGGCAATAATGATGACGAAACTATCTAACATGCACTGAGCATTTACTCTGGGTTAGTTAGGCTTCTCAGTGTTGTGCATGTTTTAACTCATTTATTCCTCACAGTGAGCTTCTAAGATAAGTGCTATTCTCATTCTTACCAAAGTGAGAAACTGAAGACGTAAAGAAATGTGCTGAGACCACAGGGCCAGCAAGTGGTAGTACTGGAGCACACATCCTGTCTTTACCGGAGGACTCACGGTTTTCAGGACAGCGCATGCGTTTGCTGTCTTTGAGACCTTGCTGCTCTGTTTGCCTTTAGTCTGCCAGAAGAATCATGACTTACTTTCTTAGAAAAGGAAGCAGGAAAAATAAAATACTGGTGGCTTACTTTCCTAAAAAATGGCTCCCTAGTGGGAGATAAATTTCTACTTGCCATTCTCTGAAAGCAGAGGGGATTTGTTAAAAGATGGTGCCAACTTCTTTGGGGTAGTAGAGTGTCAAAATTGGATAATGTGGTGGTTTTGGAAAGAGTGAGTCTCTAGGGAATTTGAATATGATATTTTAATTTTAGATTTTAGAATGCATTAAGTTTTTCTGTTTTCCTCTACCTGATTTACTTTTAATGGATGTGTGATTTGTTAACCCATCTTAAGAAAGGAAAAAACAAAACTAAACTGGATAGAACCTTAGTCAGTTTTATAAGATTCTTTGAAAAAGAAACATACTGTTCTTATTTTCTATTCCCATTTTGCTGGTAGTTGAGGCAGTAGTACCCTCAAGTTACAGCCTTGCTGTACTTGGGGTAAGCCCCTTAGACCACAACAACTGACATATTGAGAGAGAGAGAAAGGAGAGAGAGAGAGAGAGAAAGAGAGAGAGAGAGAGAGAGAGAGAAAGTTTCGGGGGAGTGAGTGGTGTTGTCTTTTAATCTGCTGTGGGTTGACCTGCTTGTTTAATGACAAGTCTGTATTTAGAAAAATGTTGGTGCAGCCAGCTTTTAAATTTTTATCCAAACATTCATCCTCTGATTTAATATTGTAAAACAGGGGTCCCCAAACTTTTTACACAGGGGGCCAGTTCACTGTCCCTCAGACCGTTGGAGGGCCGGACTATAAAAAAAACTATGAACAAATCCCTATGCACACTGCACATATCTTATTTTAAAGTAAAAAAAAACAAAAGGGAACAAATACAATATTTAAAATAAACAGCAAGTAAATGTAAATCAACAAACTGACTAGTATTTCATTGGGAACTATGGGTGCGGGTGCATCCTGTGCTCCTCTCACTGACCACCAATGAAAGAGATGCCCCTTCCGGAAGTGCAGCGGGGGTTGGATAAATGGCCTCAGGGGGCCGCATGTGGCCCGTGGGCCATAGTTTGGGGACCCCTGTTGTAAAATGACAAAAATAACTATCCTTGAGTAATGTAGACATTCACTCCTTGTCCCTTTGAACTTGTATGAGAAGGTATTTTTTGCTATGGTTTTTATGAGAGCCCTAAAAATGATAACATCTTTATATTGTTTAATTATTTGTATATTCCACCCAAATGAAAACATTTAAATGTTTGGGGTTGCTTTTATTAGGTGTTCACATTGTCCTTTCCTTGGAGATTAAAGTGGATGCTCATGTTCGGGGTTATGTTGGAGAAAAGATCAAGCTGAAATGCACTTTCAAGTCAACTTCCTCTGTTACTGACAAACTCACCATAGATTGGACATACCGCCCTCCCAGCAGCAGTCGCACAGAATCAGTAAGTGTATATTTAAAAAAATTTCTAGCCCTAACTGGTTAGCTCAGTCGGTTAGAGCATTGTCCTGAAATGACAAGGTGGTAGGTTTGATCCCTGGTCAGGGCACACATGGAAAGCAACCAGGGAATGCACAACTGAGTGGAACAACAAATGAATGCTCCCCTTTTCCCTCTCCTCTCTCCCTTTCCTCTCTCTCTGTCTCTCTAAAAATCAATTAAAAAAAAAAAAAGCCCTGGCCAGATAGTTCAGTTATTGGAACATCGTCTGGAAGCACAGAGTTGCCGGTTTGATCCCTGGTCAAGGAACACACAGTAACTGCTCAATGTTCCTGTCTCTCTGTCTCCCTCTTCCTGCCTGTCTCTTAAATGAAACAAAACAAAACAAAAACAAACAAAACACTTCTTTGAGTCTTCTGTGGTCAACACCTCTGGAATCTAATTCCAAGTCCCATGTACTCCTTAGATCTTTTCATCTTAGAATAGGAGATGACCTTTTACTCCACCTAACATTCATCTGGTCATATATGTCTTTTTATTCTTCTCTGTAAGAATTTTGCAAATAAGCTACAGGAAAAATTGTCAGAAATTCAGAGAAAATGTGGTTTAGTTTTGTTTCCCCTTTGTTGTTTCTTTTTGCATGGCTTCGTAGCTTTATTTTCAGATTCCTTATACTGAAAAATGGCACCTCCTAGACTGTTGGATAGGAAAATTTCATAGGTTCCAGGCATAGACATTCTTTTTCTTAACACTGCTCATTTCCTGTCATGTGAAGTTGTCTCAGTGGGGGTAGCTGCTTCTCTATCTGTACTCTCTAGATTTATCTTGGCATCTTCTCCAAACTGTGTAAACATCTGCACTGATTTATATAATTCCCTTAGAAGGAAATGGTGGCACCTTATGTTGATGACAGATGGTCTTGCAATATTAGCAGCAGTATACTTTAGTCACACATATAAAACACACTCATGGTTCAAATCCTCTTGTGGATGTCTGATTGAAGATGGCCATGCTATAAAATACCGTTTCTCTTTGTGCTTCCAGCAGTATCCTTAGCTCAGGAGAGATGCTATCAAGAATGTGGATGTCATGATTGTATATTTGAAGTACCTGTTGTTTGTTTTTTCTGTTTCCTTCATTGGAAGGAAAAACTTCCAGTTTGATTTTACTGTATATCTTTGAGTTTTGCATTAGGAGCTGTTATTGAATGCCATGTAGCTTGGGGGTAGGTAGGTGGCTCCAGTGAAGGAAGCTAGGCTCTATTCATGGTTCTTTATTTTTTTAGACTTCAAATAGTTTGCTTTATTTTGATTGGTTGGAAACTATGGCTAGCCTTATTTGGCTTTGCCTCTGTGGCCAGAAGTAGGACAGAGAAAGCAATGGAGATTTTTCTCAGTCAGAAACTATGCAGATTTTTTTTGGGTCAGAAACCTTAAATGCCAACAGCAAGCTATTCTCATATGGCGCTATTCTCTGTAAGGCTGGTCAAAGTTGGAATTAGTGGACCTTTAAAGTCACATAATATGATGTTGCAGTTATGTGGTCAATCGGGGTTCTGTGAGACTAATCAGTTAGCAAGCATTGAAGTCTCACTAATTTCACTTGGAATTAGAGGTTAGATTCATCTCAAAGATACACAGTAGGCTTTGTTTTATCAATAAGGAATTTCACACCCTTTTATGTTGATGCTGGTAATCAGCAGAAGGCATTTTTTACCTCCCTTTTTGGAACACATATTATTTTGTTATACATATTATTATTTCTTAATATCTGTATTTTCCACCAGGCTGCAAATTCCATGAGAACAAAGACTGTGCTTGTTTGGTTCCCACTATATCCTTTTGCTTAAACACAGTGCTTAGCTCATAGTACGTGTACAGTAAATATTTGTTGAATGAATGCATGAACAAATGAACCAATAAGTGATTCAGCATCTTCTTTGGGAAGTTGCTCTTCAAAATTGGGCAATTGTTCCTAAGTGGTGAGATACCAAGTAAACAAAGAAAGAGGAAAGCCTTGACTCTTGTGTAAGAGAGAGAGAGAGATCATTTTGTGTTGTAGTACCTGCTGGGCCTACCACCAGATATATATAGTTAGGTGCTTTTGGTGATGATCACCTCTCTGAAGCGGCTTTGTTTTAATTCAGCATACATTCATTGAGTACTGATCATGCATTTGAGTTAGGATTTTTGTTAATTTCTTAGATAGATAACTTGAGAGAGTCTTGATTACATTTTACCCTCCTGGTGATGTTTGAGAACATACAAAAATCTCCCTTTTCCTACTTAGTAGCTCTGTGCTTTTGAGTGACTCTTAGTTTTTTGTTTTTGGCCTTGTTTTGGCCCTTTCTATAAACTTGGAACAATCTACTTACCCCATGTATTGCCATTAGGCTCAAGTGACTAAATGCGTAGAAATCATTTGCAAACCAAACTATATGAATAGTAGAGGCTACTTTGGAATAGGGTTTCTCAATTTTGGCACTGTCAACATTTTAAGCTGGATAATTCTTTGTTGTGGGGACTGTTCTATGCATTGTAGAATTTTTAGTAATATCCTTGATCTCTACCCACTAGATGCCAGTAGCACTCCCCCTAGTTTTGACAATTAGACATTGCTGAGTGTCCCCTGGAGGGCACCATGTCCCCGGCTGATAACCACTCCTTTAGGACTTTAGGGAGAATCTAGAGGAGGTTCCAGAGTTAGGGCACCAAGATCTTTCATCGGGCCTTTTTCTAATGTTCCATCAACCTATCTATTAACCTAAGGAATGGAGGTGAACAAAGCATAGAAATTGCCCAACTGAGAAAATCCATTATACATTTGTATTTTACTTTAGACCTATTAAGCTTTAGATTTTTATTGCATTTCCCAAATTAACTTTTCTTTTTTTCTCATGGTATTGCTTTCTTAGATTTTTCATTATCAGTCCTTCCAGTACCCAACCACAGCAGGCACATTTCGAGATCGAATCTCCTGGGTTGGAGATGTGTACAAAGGGGACGCATCCATAAGCATAAGCAACCCTACCATAAAGGACAATGGGACATTCAGCTGTGCTGTGAAGAATCCCCCAGACGTGCACCATAATATTCCCATGACAGAACTAATAGTCACAGAAAGGGGTAAGCTACCTGTCAGCAGCCTTCTTCTGCACGACTTGGTGACTACTATGGTGCTTTCTGGAGAGACCCATGATAAGCAGAGCTACCTATCTCTGTAAGCCAGTTGGTCTTTGGAGCATTCTGCCATCCTGAATTGTCTATTAGAATGAATTTTTTAATCTTTATTTTGCAAACTGAAGTTTTTCTTCAAATATTGTCATAGTTTCTCCATCCTTGCCCCCCCCCTTTTTTTACTTCAGGGGACCAGAGGTCTTGTGGGATGTATGTCAAATCCTTGAATAAATGGAGGATTGTTATTTCTGTGAGATAGAAGTCATGGTTTTCCTGAAGTGTTCATTGCATCAGTTATGAGACAGTGTTCTTGCCTGCGCCCTTAAGGGTAACCTCTACCCCAGGGGTCCCCAAACTACGGCCCACGGGCTGCATGCGACCCCCTGAAGCCATGTATCTGGCCCTACCGCACTTTGGGAAAGGGCACCTCTTTCATTGGTGGTCAGTGAGAGGAGCACAGGATGCATCTGCACCCATAGTTCACATTGAAATACTGGTCAGTTTGTTGATTTAAATTTATGTTCTTTATTTTAAATATTGTATTTGTTCCTGTTTTGTTTTTTACTTTAAAATAAGATATGTGCAGTGTGCATAGGGATTTGTTCATAGTTATTTTTATAGTCCGGCCCTCCAACGGTCTGAGGGACAGTGAACTGGCCCCCTGTGTAAAAAGTTTGGGGACCCCTGCTCTACCCCAGTGATGGAGACAGCAGGTGTCTTTTATGTTGCAAAGACCTGTGGTATTTTTTTTTAGTATGAAACGGAGAGTAGGATAAAGACTAACCTTTTTCCCCCACATTATTCCCTCTTAACTATTGAGTGGTCATTCTAGTCTTTAGTTGGATTTGAACCAAAGACTTAGAGATACAGGACTACATTATTATTATTACTTTTTAAGACAATAACCCTTAAGTTTCAAAGACATGAGCATATTTCTACTGGTGATAGGAATAGAAACTGATATTATTTTTCTGGAAGACAGTTGGGTAGTATGAATCAGATGCCTTAAAAGTGTACATTCTTTAACCTAGAATTCCATTTTAAAATTTTATCTCAAAGAAATAGAGCTAAACTTGAAGATTTATGTACAAAGATGATCATCATAATATAACTCGTATTTCAAAGAATTGGAAATAACTTGAATGTTCAGCATTAGAGGACTGATTCAGTAAACTTCTCAATATGGTAGAATACCTTGCAGCCATTAAAAAAACACATCTGGAAGTAACTTTTAATGGACATAATATACTTATCATATGTTGAGTAAAACAGGAGGTTAGAAATAATATGTAAAATATGATTCATACTTTTAAAAATATACACTGCCCTCCTTAGATGCAGACCCATGTTCACATATTCTTAGAAAGAAGATTGAATTGGTAAACACTAATGTGTTAATCCTGGGTAATAGGATTATGGGTGAATTTTCATTCTCTTTTTGTTTATGTTTTCTACCTTTTCTACATTGGATCTATTCCTTTTGTAATGAGAAGAAATGCAAGAGCAAAAGTAAAACCTATCTTACGTCAAGGGAAACATTTTGCATGTCCCTCTCTTTTACCTTCTCTTTTTCCTCCTCTAGGTTTTGGCATCATGCTCTCCTCTGTGGCTCTTCTTTCCATTCTTGTCTTCATTCCCTCAACTGTGGTGGTGGTTCTGCTGCTGGTGAGAATGGGGAAGAAGTCTGCAGGGCTGAAGAAGAGGAGCAAATCTGGCTACAAGAAGTCATCTATTGAGGTTTCAGATGAGTAAGTCCAGCTGGAGCCCTGAGTGGTTAACCCATTGCCTCTTCAGATCCCTGCTTTGTGGATAGTACCCAGGCCCCTCAGCCATGCCTTCCTTTCTTCCAGGCTGTGTTGATTTCTGCTGGTGAAATTTCGTTTTGATGAGGATAGTTCTGCTGAAGGAAGGTTGAATAGTTCTTGGAAGGAAGATTGAAAGTGAAGCCTGTGGATATTGATTTGGGGAGAGATGGAGGGTTTGATAGTATGATCCTAGTTTCCTGCTTTGGAAATTAGATTGTATGATTATTCGGTTCTGAATATAAATTCTGAAGTGCATGTCCCATTCTTTCAAAATTAACAGGAAATTTCAAGTCCCATTGTTTCCTTCCATTTCTTCTCATTCAGTCTGCATTCCAGCTACAGTGAGCTTATTTTTCTCTGCTCATTCAGGTCATACTTCATCCCCCTTCCACATACTTTTCTCTCACCTGGAATCCCCTCATTGAGCATTTTTCCCTTTTTAACCCGGAATACTCTTCCTTATCCTCCAAGACCAGTTTCAGCATCCCCTTTTCTTGAATTTTCCTTAGCCCTACCGGGAGAACTGGTCACTCCTTGCTCTTTGCTGCCATAGCAGTTTGACCTTAACTTCATTAAAATATTTATCACATTGTGTTATGACATACATGTTAAGTTTCAAAAGGTCTCCCTCCCCCATGAGACTGTGAACTCTTCAAGGGACTGTACTTCATTAACATCTTTGTCCCCAGCCCGGTGCAATGTCACAGACACGCTTGGTGCTCAGTACATTTCCAAATGAATGACTGTGACTAGCTCCTATTTTTTGAGCACTTACTACATATGTGCCAGGCACTGTGGTATGTTTTACATGTGTTTATTTTTTATTTACTCCTTACCACTGTCCTTTAAGCATAGCTGATAATACCTGCATTTTATGGATGAGGAAACGGGCTTGTGGAGCTTAAGTAATTTGCCCTGTCACGCTGCTAATAAGTGGCTAGACTGGAATTTAATGCCACACCTGTCTGACTTCAGTGCCTGTGCTTTTAGCTGCTCCACTATAGTAAGCTAATGACTGTTCTGACTTGGTTTGTTCTTTTTTTTACAGCACTGACCAAGAGGAGAAAGATGATTGCATGACCAGGCTTTGTGTTCGTTGTGCTGACTGCTTGGTAAGCCCATGCCATTTCTTTTGTTCCCTGTTCATATTTTACTTTTTTGCTTACTTATGGGGGTCCTGTGCAGCAGAGGGTATGCCCATAGGGCCAAAGCACGCTATCAACCGAAGTCTTCCTCCAAAGCATTTTGGTTTCATGAGACCCCGCCTGCAACTCTTAATTGTTATTTTTTGTTTTCTGTCGCATGGGCACAGAGTGGTGTCTTTGGATTAGGGAAGGGAACTGTGTAGAACAGTCTCTGCTGACTGACAGAGGACATCCTGAGAGAGGAGTGTCCCCTG
Organism: Rhynchonycteris naso; assembly: GCA_037038555.1. Taxonomy (NCBI): domain Eukaryota; kingdom Metazoa; phylum Chordata; class Mammalia; order Chiroptera; family Emballonuridae; genus Rhynchonycteris; species Rhynchonycteris naso. Next base: position 279,273,510 of record CM072995.1, on the reverse strand, counting down.
CCACTAAGGTCATGCCAGGAGACTCCTGCTGGCTGGATCTAGAGCCCTTTCTGTAGAGCCTCAGTTCCCTACCCCCGCCCCCACCCCCGCCCTGGAATTAGAGTGATAGAACCTTTTTGGCGATGGTTTTGTCAATAAGAAATACTCAGATTATAAGGCCAGAATTTCTATTTAAATTTTAAAAGGCCACCATCCCTCCCTTTTTGAGCTCCTGCTGTGACTGGTAGGCTTGTGTGGCTATCCCAGGATTCTAGGGAGAAGAAAGACTCTTTGATGTGGTAAAACTGGAAACAGGTCAAAAGCACCTTATGACCTAATAGGAAGCACACCTGTCACTTCAGGATTTAAACTTGAGCCCTCTTTGTACTTATTTCCAAACTCAGCACTTAACTAGATGACCGTGGCCTAATTACTCTTTGCTGTGTTCTCTGTTTCTCTTTCTCGCATGTACTTGAGTATAATAGGTAGGAGAAGGGAAAGGTTGATAGTGCCAGTGGAGAGGATCTAATACCAAACCTTTAGGGTTTGGATATTTAGATAACACAAAAGAAGTAATTGTCTATAATATTATTATCCACATTTCAGATATTAATTCATTTAAGTTATTGAGCATCTGACATGTGCCAGATATAACTATTCTAGGTACTTAGGAAATAGCAGTGAACAAAACTGACAAAAATCTTGGCTGTCAAAACACTTTCCGTGTATTCTTTTTTTATTTTTGACTTTATTATCATTATTATTATTTTCTTTTTCTTTTTAAGTGAGAGGAGGGGAGATAGTGAGACAGATTCCCACATGCGCCCTGATCAGGATCTACCAAGCATCCTCTGGGGCAGATGCTTGAGTCAACTGAGCTATTTTTAGCACCTGAGGCTGATGCTTGGACCAACCAAGCTGCTGGCTGCGGGAGGGGAAGAGAGAGAGAAGTGGGAGAGAGAGAGGAAAAAAGCAGCAGATGGTTGCTTCTCTTGTGTGCCCTGACTGGAAATTGAACCTGGTATGTCCATATGCCAGACCGATGCTCTATCCACTGAGCAAACCAGCCAGGACCTTTTATTTTTCAGTTACAGTGGACATACAATATTATATTAGTTTTAGGTGTACAACCAGTGATTAGACATTATGTAACTTAGTAAGTGATATTCACAATAAATCTTGTACCCACCTGCTACCATACGTAGTTATCACAACATTATTGACAACATTTTCTGTTGTACTTTATATCCTCATGACTATTTTTATAATCTCCAATTTGTATTTCTTAATCCTCTCATGTTTTTCTCACAGCCCTCCAACCACCATTCCATCTGGCAACTGTCAAAATGTTCTCTGTGTCTATGAGTCTGTTTCTCTTTAGCTTGTTCATTTATTTTGTTTTTTAAATTTAATTTTTGATAGGTATGTATTTATTGCCATTTTATTATTCATATTTTTTTCTCTTCATCTTAAGACCTTTTTACATTTTATGTAATAGTGGTTTGGTGGAGATGGACTCCTTTAGCTTTTACTTGTCTGGAAAGCTGTCCTTCAATTCTTAATGATAGCCTTGCTGGGTATTCTTGGATGTAGGTCCTTGCTTTTCACCTCTTTGAACATTTAGTGCCAATCTTCTGTCCTGCAAAGTTTCTGTTGGGATATCAACTGGCAGTGTTACAGGAGTTCCCTTGTAGATAACTATTAAAAGCTTTTTCTTGCTGCCTTTAAGATTCTCTTTCTGTCATTAAACTTTTGCATTTTAATTATAATGTCTTGGTGTGGGCCTCTTTGGGTTCATCTTGTTTGGGACTCTGCACTTCTTGGACTTGTATGTTTTTTTCAATCATTATTTTTTTCATGCCTAATTTTTATTCTGGAATGTAAAGCTCTTTTTAATATTTTATTTTATTCATTTTAGAGAGGAGACACAGAGTGAGAGAGAGAGAGAGAGAGAGAGAGAAAGAGAGAAAGGGGGGAGGAGCTGGAAGCATCAACTCCCATATGTGCCTTGACCAGACCAGTACAGGGTTTTGAACTGGCGACCTCAGTGATCCCAGGTCAACGCTTTATCCACTGCACTACCACAGGTCAGGCTAAAGCTCTTTTTAAATTAAAGTATAGTTGACATGCATTATATTAGTTTCAGGCCAGCAACATAATGAGATTTCACACATATATACCTTACAAAGTAATCAACACAAAAAGTCCACTATCCATCTATCACCGTGCAAAGTCATTGTGATATTATTGACTTTGTTCCCTATGTGCTCCTTTACATCCCCCTGATTTATGTTACAACTATAAATTTGTACCTCTTAATCACCTTCCCAACCACACAACCTTCTAGAAACTGTCAGTTTTTCTTTATCTATGAATCTGTGTGTTTGTTCCTTTTTTTTAGATTCTACACATAAGTAAAATGATACAGTGTTTATCTTTCTCTGACATCTCACTTAGCACAGTACACTCTAGATCTATCCATATTGTCACAGATGGCAAGATTAATTCTTTTTTTTAATGATTGAGTAATGTTCCAGTGTGTGTGTGTGTGTGTGTGTGTGTGTATCCACTTCTTTATTCATTATCTTGGCCATTGTAAATAATGTAGCAGTGAATATAGAAGTGTATATATCTTTTCAAATTAGTGGGGTTTTTTCTTTATATAAATGCCCAGAAGTGGAATTGGTGGGTCCTTCTTTGTCCCTTGTTATAGCCTTTGTTTTAAAGTACAGTGTGACTGGTCAAAAGTGCACCATGACTTTACGGACACACTGTATATTTTGTCTTGATACAAGTATTGCTGTCCCAGCTTCCTATATTTTTATTTTTTGTTTCCATTTTCATGAAATATCTTTTTTATCCCTTCACCTTCAGTCTATATGTGTCTTTTTATCCATTCAGTCACCCTATGTTTTTTCAGTGGAAAACTCAGTCAATTTATATTTAAGTAATTATTGCTAGGTATGTACTTATTACCATTTTCATTGTTCTCATACTAGATTTATAAGTGATTGGTCTATCTTTACTATGTTTGCCTTTATCAGTGACTGTTTCTTTCTTTCAAATATTTTTATATTTCTAGTTTTGGCCTTTTCTTTTCCACTTAAAGAATTTCCTTTAACATTTTTTGTAATACCAATTTACTGGTGATGAACTCCTTTATTTTTTGCTTATCTGGAAAAATCTTGATCTCTTCTTCAATTCTGAATGATAACTTTGCTGAGTAAAGTATTCATGGTTGTAGGGATTTTCCTTTCATCATGTTGAATATACCATGACACTCCCTCTGGCCTGCGAAGTTTCTGTTGAAAAGTTAGCTGATAGTCTTATGGGTATTCCCTTGTATGTAACTAGTTGTTTTTCTCTTGCTGCTTTTAAGATTCTCCCTTTATCTTTAACTTTTAACAATATAATTATAATGTTTTGGTGTGGGTCTCTTTGTATTCATCTTGTTTGAGACTGTGCTTCCTGGACTTGGATATCTGTTTCCTTAACCACGTTAGGGAAGTTTTCAGCCATTATTTCTTTAGATAGGTTTCCCATCCCTTTCTTACTCTCTTCTCTTTCTGAACTGCCTATTATTTGAATGTTAGTATACTTGATGTTGTTCCAAAGGGCCCTTATGTTATCCTCATTCTATTTAATTCTTTTTTCTTTTTGATCTTCCAATTGGGTATTTTCCATTATCCTGTCTTTCTAATTGCTGATCCTTTCTTCTGTGTCATCTGATTTGATGCTGATTTCCTTCAGTGTATTTTTCATATCAATTGTTATATTTTTTAGTTCTGATAGGCCCATTTTTATAATTTTTATCTCTTTGTTTAAGTTCTCATTGAATATATCCACTTGTCGTGGAATTTACTGAGTATCTTTATGATTATTGCTTTGAACTCTTCATCTAATAGGCAGCTTACTTTATTTTAATTTAGTTCTTTTCCTGGGGTTTTATTTGTTTGTTTGGAACATTGTTTTCTCTCATTTTATCTGTTTGTTTCTAGGTATTAGGTATGTAGGCTAAATCTCCTGGTTTTGAAAAAGTGGCCTTATTTAGAAGGTGTCCTGTGGGGCCCAGTGGTGGAACTCCCTTGTCATCAGAGCCAGGTGCTCCAGAGGTGTTCCCTGGGTGGACTAGTGTGACCTCCTGCTGTGTCTGGGCCACAACTTCTAAGGACACACTGGCAGGTGAGGCTGGTCCCTGGCCTGCTGGGTGTGAGCCCTGCACACAACTGTCACAGGCTTACTAGTGTGCAAGGCAGGCTTTGGTGTGGTTGGCTGCAAGGCTCAGCCATGCTGTTGCAGACACATTGGTGTGTGCTGGTGCTGACTGAGGCTACTCAGTTGGTATGGCAAAACAAGAGTCACTTTGGAGGGATGCTAGCCTGGGTGGGTCCTCAAGAAAACACCAGGGTGAAGTGAATAGTGTTTTCAAGGCTAATGGAGAGTATCAGAAATGGTGCCTGCCAGTGTCAGATCAGCTAGATTATGGCAGATGCCAGCACCTCTCAGGAGAAAGTTCCAACAAATCCCTGTTCCTCCAGCACAGACCCTAAAATTAATCAATGTATTTCCTTCACATATGACATAGGTGCTTTTCAAATGGCTGCCTCTATCCTAGCACTCATAAAAAACACAACCTGGGTTTCCTACAGCCTTTTTTGCTCTCCAAGATGTAAGCCCTGCTGGTTTTCAAAGCCAGGTGTTATGGGCGCTCCTCTTCCTGGTGCAGGTCTCCCAAGCTAGGCCTCAGATTCCTCACTTTTCAGGGATTACCTCTGCAGATGGAATATTCCTCCCACTTGTGAGTCACCACATGGGAATGTGGGGTAGGGTAGGACCTGACTAGACTTAGTCTCTACCCCTCCTACCCATTTCCATGTGTTTATTTCTTTATACTTGTGGTTGTAGAAAATCTGTTCTTTTAGTAGTCAGGTTGTTCTCAGAGATAGCTGTTCTATATGTAATTATAGTTTTGGTGTCAGTGAGAGAAGGTGAACTCAGGACCTTCTGACTTTGCCATCTTGAACTTGAAGCCAGGAACCTTGGTCTTGAATGCCAATTTAGTTTGTCCATGAATCATTGTTCCTCGTGGTTGGTGCATGGCCCCCACACAAACCTGTTTTAGGATGGGATTGCCTCCATCATTTTTTTTTAAAATAGGATATCAATTTTTTGCTCTCTCTTTTTTTGGCACCATCATGTTGCAAATGTTCGTATGCTTGAAGTTATCCTCAAGGTTCCTTATACTGTTCTCATTTTCTTGGATTCTTTTATCTTCTTGTTATTCTGATTGGGTGTTTTCTGCTTCCTTCTCTTCCAAATCTCTGATTTGATCTTCTGCTTCATCTACTTCACTACTGACTTCCTGCAATGTATTCTTTATTTCAGTTAATATATTCTTCATTTTTGACTTTTTTAATATATTTTCTAGTTCTGTTTTTATTTCCTATCTCTTTATTGAAGTTCTCACTAAGTTCCTCTACTCTTTCCCTAAGTTCATCGAGCATCTTTATAACCAGTGTTTTGAACTCTGCATCTGATTGATAGCTTGTCTCCATTTTGTTTAGTTCTTTTTCTGGAGTTTTGTTCTGTTCTTTCATTTGGGACTTGTTTCTTTGTCTCCTCATTTTGGCTGCCTCCCTGTGTTGTGTATTAGGTAGAGCTGCTACATCTCCTGGGCTTGATAGAGTGATAATGTAGTAGGTGTCTTGTAGGGTCCAGTGACACAACCTCCTGGTTCACCTGAGCTGGGCACTTCAGGTGCATCCTCTCCCCATGTGGGCTGTATACATCCTCCTGTTGTAATTGAGCCTTGATTGCTGTTGGCATGTCAGTGGGAAGGATTTATCCCCAGGCTGATCAGCTGCAAGGACTGGCTGTGATAACCGACCACCGACTTCTGACCACTGTGGAGAATCAGCTGTGCAGAGGTCCACCCTGTGGAGCAATACTTACTTTAGGCTAGGCTCTGGTGCCCAGTAAGTCTTTCCCTTGAGCATGTCACTTATGGAGGTATTGGGTGGTGCTTTGACATGGTCTGAAGCTGTCCACTGGGTTCATTGGCTCTGGGGCCTACTGGGAGATGTGGGTCAAGGTCAGCCACCACCTGTATTTTGTCTGGGGCCACCTGCCATGAGCTACAAAGCAATCTTCAGATGGCTGCTACTTGTGGTGGGCCTGAATGTTCCCAGGAGAGACCAAGCTGAGAACCAAGGCCAGCTGATGCTAGTGCTAGGCCTGGGGCTACTTAGTGAGAGGTATGGGGTATGCTGAGACCAGGCAATGCTTGTTTGAGAGATTTTAGAAAAGTCTGAAGCATGAGCCAAGACAGGCTATTAGTATGGAAAGACCACAAGAAGCAGCTTGGATGGGCCCATACGTTGGTGGGGTGGGGTCTGAAGGAATCACCAGTTCAGGGTGAACAGTGTGAGCTAGGTTGATAGAGACTCAGGTATGGTGCCCTCCTTCCAGCTCTGTGGGGACAGGGCTCATCAAAGGAACAATGGCCTCTTCCAGCACCTCTGTCTCAGAAAAAGCTGTCCCTCTAGCTCTATTCTTGATGCCAGACAGCTTAGTTCTTCCCTGTATGTTTCTGGTACCTTTTTAGCTGTTGCCCCAGTGCTAGAGCTCAGAGTGAGGGAGTTGAGCAAGTCCAAATGCAGACTCTTTAAGAGGGGCGGCCTTGTGATTCCAGCGGCCTCTGTCTCACTCAGCCACAATCTCTGCTGGTTTTTACAGTCATAAGTTATGGGGCCCTGGAAAGATAACTTGGTTGGCTAGAGCACTGTCCTGATATGCAGAGGTTGCTGGCTTGATCCCTGGTCAGAGCACATACAGAAACAGATTGGTATTTCTGTTTCTCTTTCTCTTTCTTCCTCTCTCTAAAATCAGTCAATCAATCAATGAATTAAAAAGATGTTATGGGGACTTTTCTTTCTGGTACTGGAACCCTGAGCTGGGAGGTTTGGTATGGGGCTGGGACTCTTCAATTCTTAGGGGGACCTTTGCAGCTGAGAGATCTCTCCCCATTTTTATCTACCACATCCGGGTGTGGGACCAACCCCTTCTGCATCTCTGCCCCTCAACCAGTCTCGTGGCTTCTACTTTACATCCTTTGTCACAGGACTTCTGTTCTAGATTTCAGGTGGTTCTGAATGATGGTTTATCCTTAATTCAGTTGTAATTTTGATGTGGTTGTGGGAGGACATGAGTACAGTGCTGACCTATGCCACCATCTTGACTGCAGAACATCCATTCTTTCCTTGCCTGGAAAACTCTCATCCTCCAAGGCACAGCTGAAATGTCACCTACCCCTCTTAAATAAATTGAGGTATAAAAATAGCTATATATATATACACACACACATATAATATATATATATATATATATATATATATATATATATATATATATAATCTTATATGGTGCTCAATGTTATAGAGAAAAATAAAATAGAAAAGGGAGATGAGATGGATGGATGGTATATTAAATAAGATGGTCAGAAATGCCCTTGTTGAAATGGTATTTGAGCAGATACCAAAAGATGTTGATAGCAATAGCAAGCCATATGGCTAATGTGGAAGAGCAGTTCAGGCAGAGGAATGGCAGGTGTGAAGTCCCTGAAGAGAGGCCATGATTAGCATGTTCTGGAAACAGCATGGAGACAGTGTGGTGGGAATGAATGAGCAAGGTGACGACTAGTACAGGGGTGGGCAGAAGGACCACTTTGGTGGTCATTGGTTAAATCACCAGTGGTCATTATCCAACACATAAATCATAAGTAAGGATACAAAATAATGACTACAAATAGTAATAAGACAAATACTACAAATATAATAATAATAGTACAAGAATAAACTGTGTTCTGTGTGCTCACAACTGTAAACCTACTTTTGCCTACCCCTGTATTTTTTCAGAGAGATAATGTCATGTTTTACAGAGTACTATAGTGATTGTAATGACCTGAGCTTTTATTCTTACTGAAATAGAATCCACTGGAGCTTTTGGACAAGAGAAGTACTCTGAATTGATGCATGTTTTAAGTGGGTCATTCTGGCTTCTGTGTTGAGAACAGGTGGTAAAGGATCTTGAAAGAATCAATGAGTCCAGATAGGAGACTTTAGGAATAATGTAGGTGAGAGGAGATGGTGTTGGTTTAGATCAGGGTGGTGGTAGTACAAATGGTAAGAAGTGGTTGTATTCTGATTATGGTTTGAAGGTAAAGTCAGTAGGATTTACTGATGGGATACATGTATATGTGAAAGAATAAGAGGAGTCAAGGGTTATTTCAAGGTTCTGATCTTGAGCAGCTAGTAGAATAGAGTTGCTATTTTCTTTATTTTTCTAAATTTTTATCTATTGATTGATTTTTAGAGAGAGAGAGAGGAAGGGAGGGAGAGTAAGAAACATTGATTTGTTGTTCCATCTAACCATGTACTCATTGGTTGATTCTTGCATGTGCCCTAAGTGGGGATTAAACCCACAAACTTGGAGCATCAAGGTGACACTGCAACCAACTTAGCTACTTGGCCAGGGCTGACTTGCTATTTTCTAATATGTACAAGTCTTCGCGTGCAACAATTTTTGGGAGGAAGATCAGGAGCTGAGTTTAGATGTATTAAATTGAAGTACTTGTTAAATGTCCAAACAGAGATGTGGACTAGGCAACTTGTTATATAGATATGAAGTTCAGAAGAGAAGTATAGAGTGGCGGTATAAATTAGCAGTCATTAGCAGATAAAGACTGGTAGAGTTATTTCCACCAGGGAAATGAATATAGATAGAGAGGAAGTTAAAGGACTGAGCCCTAGAGGTTTCTAAGGTTGAGAGACTGGGGAGATGAAGAGGAATTATCAAAGGAGGTTAAGAAGGAATACCCACTGACTGAGGTAGGAGGGAAACCAGTGACTTGGATATCCTGGGAGCCAAGAGAAGAAAGTATTTTAAAAAGGAAAAAGAAAATGATTGTGCCAATTGCTGCTGAGGCAAGTCGAGTAAAATGATCATTGATTATTGGATGATCTGGTAATATGGAGGTGACTGGTGACTTTGGCAAGAGCAGCTTCAGTGGAATATTGGGATGAAAGCTGGACCGGGTAAGATTAAGAAAGAATAGGAAGATATTTACTGGTGACTGTGGGTGTAAACAACTCTTAAGGAGTTTTTCTGTGGAGAGATTTATAGAAATGGGGCAATAGGTAGAGAGAGGTGTGTGTCAAGAGTTGTTTTTCTTTTTAAGATGGGAGAAATTGTAGCATATCTGTAGGCAATGGTAGGTGATCCTCACCTGCAGGGGAGAGAGGTGAGGATAGCTGGAGTGACTCCAGGGTCTAGTGCATAAGTGAAGATATTGGCCTTAGATAAGGGCAGGGAGGGTGCATTCATAAAAAGAGTAAGGAAGGCCAAGTAGATGGACCCAGGTTTACGTGAGTGGGTAAATATGATGATGGGAGCTTGCGGAAGTTCACTCTTGACTGCTTCTCTGTTCCCATGATGGAAGAAAACAAGATTCTCAGCTGAGAATGAAGTGAGGAGATTTTTGGAAGTTTGAGAAAAGAGGGGAAAGTATGAAATAGTCATCTAGGAGAATAGGAGAATGAATGAACTAGAGAAATTTTGTATGCCAGGTAGTGCTAATGGTCCACTTGAGGTTCGAAGCAATGAGTCGAATAATAAAAATAAGAATAATGGCCATAGTAGCTTTTCTTGAATGAGTGCTTACAAAGAGCTAATCACAGTGTTATGTGATTTATATACAGTGCCTCATTCAATTCTTATAGCTGTTCTATGTGGTATCAGTTTTTGTTACCCCCATTTTATAAATGAGGAAACTGAGGCTTAGAGAAGTTAAATAATTCTACTCAAGATCACGCAGCCAACAAGGGATTGAAACTCAGAGGTGGGCTGACTCCTAAACTAAACTCCAAGCTATAATCCTACACATTCTGCAGCAGACAGGTACCTTTTTATGAGTGTTGAAATTAAAAAAAAAAAATTCATCAAGGAAAAGGGAGCACTTAGGGTTTCAAAGCAGAAATTCATCCAATAGACACCAATTATATTGAGGCCCCGTGACATTTCATGTTTCATGGGAATTTAGGTATATCGAGTCAGTGCCACTTCACTGTGATGTTTCCCAAGGGGAGTTCCATTTGGGGGATCCCAGTGTGTTGCCTAAATTCTGATGGTGGCGTTATACTTCATGTACATACTATTCTTTCCCCTCCAGGATTCAGACTATGAAGAGACATATTGATGAAAATCTGCAGGATATAAGAGTCACCTAAATAAAAGAAAATATTCCATTCCGCTGGCAGCTAAAGCCTCTCAGAAATGTGGAGCTGACCTGCATGCACAGTATTGATGGAGGATTCTGGAACTTGTCAGGAAAGACTTTAGGAGCCATTTATTTATTGAAGAAGTGTTCTTTTTGTATATATAGACTGTGCAGAAACTCAGAAGAGACTCAAAAATACCCCTTTTATAACATACTCAAATTGAATGAAGGAATTCTTTTCCTGAATAGAAAGATACTTTTTATCTCAGCTTTGGTCTTGAATGTATTACATGTTTTCTTCCAATTATTGGAGGGAGAATCCTAAATGTTGGTCACACTACTGATGCCAAATGTGTATTTATTTTTATTGAGATGGAGTTTGTGACTTCCTGATGATATGCTACCAGACACAATGTTTGAGATAAGTATTCTTTGTTTTTTACTCCATGAACATTATCAGTTGTGAGTTAGCACACAGCATATACGCATTGGTTTAATTATCTCATCATCAGTTGTGTTTAGGCGACTTGAAGTATATAACATTAATTTCCTTAGAGTTGGCAGGATCAGGAGTCAGTGCTTTGACTGGGTTTTTAAAGTGTCATCAATTTACAGTTAAGGAGTGGTGAGCTAGAGGGAGTCCTTTCTATTGTCATGCCATGTACAATTTGTTATTTTACTTTCTGATAGCGGATTTCCTACTTGACTTTTAAGATCAGAGACAAGAGAAACTCTTCAAAACGTTTTGTGGATAACCTGCTTTCTTTAAGGATGGAAGGAAGATAAAGTATGGGACTGTATAAAGTATTTTACCAGTTACTGACTATAAAATATTCTTTTAACCTGTGTTATTCTTCAAAACGTTTCTGATTTCTGAACTGCACCAAATATGAGTGAACTGAGGTATTTACAAACTTTTTACATAATATTTGAGAAGGAAGCAATGTTGTATATAACCTCTCCTCCTCCCTTCTGATTTCTCAAAACCTTATCATCACTTCCTCCATTTCCCTACAGCAACCGATTTCAAATTTTAATTTACACAGGAGTTTCTAAAAGCCAGTAAGAATATGTCTAATGTGTCAGGAAGGATGGACAGGATAGTCTTCTGTAATGAAGTGATTGAGCTTACTTTCTCAATTAGGAGAGACACAATTACTCCTTCCTCCCAGTTTTGATTTTCTAAGAGGATAGTCCCTTTCCATGCTTCTTCACTAGGGTACTCAGGAGGTTTTCATAGTAGAGCATTTTACACTGTATATGTTATTAAAAATCACATTATTATTATTATTATTATTTTTGCCAGGATCTATTTTTAAAAACCTGGGTTGTTAACTCTGTCTCATAGAGTTGGCCTGGCCTCCTTTGTTAAGCTAGGCTGTAGATCAGAGAGTCTGGTTAGTTAACAGACATTGTGATTTACCTCCAGTCACGTAAGGAAGTAGAAGAGGCAAGAGAGTTTGGCAGTTTACATTTCCAGTGGTTAAACCTCACTGTCTTGGGCTACCTGTTAAGTATGTGGTTGTTTGAGGCCAATCTAGCGAGCCAGTCTGGCACCTCAACAGAGAGAGGAAAACAGTTTGAACAATAAGAATAAACAATTTGGGTGCTAGGAGATTTGAAGATAGAGATCTAATTATGAGACAGACTCTTTGTGAATCTTCATTTTTCTGATAAAGAGATGATATTACAGGAACCCTGTTAAAGCCACATCCCATTTAATGAGGAACCAATTTTAGCTAGGTTTGCTTGTAATTTCCTTTTGGGCATGTTTTGAGGATTAATCACTTTAGGTGAGTGGTGGGCAATCTTTTGAGCTTGGTGTGTCAAAATTTGCCAAAACATACTTCTCTGGTATGCGGCCGCATGTCATAAAAAATGGCTACATGTATCAGTGCTGACATGCATGTCACAGGTTCGCCATCATGGCTTTAGGTGATCCTTAGTCATGTTATTTTTTAGTCTTGATCATGATTTGAGCCAGTCCCTTCCTTCTGAAATTAATAAACAATAGAGCCCTTCATGGGAAGAGAGTAAGTTGATAGTTTAGTCTGCTCAATGGGTTTGTGTTCATATCACAGAAATAAGGCTGCTCTCCTTCTTTATCCCTTATATTGAGGTCTGGGCACTAGCTTTTCTTCTTCAAAGGAGCACAAAGCAGTGTTTGGATACCTGTTTTCTTTAAGGATGGAAGGAAGATAAAGTGTTTTATATTTTTTTAACCCACTGTTCTAATATGTTCTAGGTGCTATTTATCTTTTTTTCTTTTTGATGCTCCATGAGTTTTTATCACTGTATGAGGACCAGCCTTGCCTAGAAAAGGAATTTCATTCTAACGTCTTCAGAAGGGGTTAAAAGCCTTTCAGAATTTTTCTTTGGCTGCTGAAATCTTGACTTGTGGTTACATTACTTTATGAATATTGTGCATCAAGCTCTTAATTCTGTTACCAAATGTGAACTTATAAAATGCTTTGCTGCCCACATGGTCTGTAGGCTTTCTTGGGGAACAGCTTAGTTCTCTGCAGCTCCCAAATTAGGCACTGGTTATTCAGCAGGGAATGTGGCATGTCCCTGCCTTAAAAACTGGAGGCCAGATCCTGAGTCTGAATGTTCTATTGTGTCACTCTGTTATGGCTCCAAAGGGGAGCTGTAAAAAAGATCCATAGGGAGTGAATTGAGACTATGATACAGTGTACAGATGATGTGTTGTGGGACTGTGCACCTGAAACCTGTGTAATTTTGTTAACCAGTGTCAATCCAATATTCAATCAATAAAGAGGAAGAAAAACCAAAAATAAAAAATAAAAAAGAAATGAAAAAAGGCTACTGTTTAATTGCACAACTCAAAACTTTTCTGCCACAGTTTAATTGCTACATTTCACTGAGTTTGCTTGTTTGTTTGTTTGGGGTAGGAGGATAAGCACTATTGGACCATATGCATAGACATTGTAACTCTTAATCTTTACCACATCATAGTTAATAAATGTCCTTGAACTTTCCAGTGTATATCGATATATGAGAACTGCCATATGAAAGAGGGGTAGGTTTGTGGTTTTCAGCATCAAACAGCCATTCTCCTCTGAGCTGTCCCCCAGCAAGAACCTGCATAGAGGCACTGGTGTGCTGGAGCCAGCTCACACAGCAAGAGCTAGTTGTTAAATTTTTAGGAATATTTCAATTCCTCATTGTTACATTTTTGGTAGCTTGATATATGCCATGGTGGGTGTATTTAGGTAAATTGCTGACTTACCAGTACACCACTCCTAAAGAGCCATGGAGCAAGTGCTTGGCTCTTTAGGACTTGAGAAGAGCAAGTATTCAACAATTTTTCAAATGATACAGAAGTTTCAAAAATGAAGTATGCCCATGTATAGGCCAAGCCTGTGGAGCTGATGGTATGTAAGGTGAGAACATTTATTTTGAAGTGGTAACTTTAAAGCAGAAGATACCTTGAAGTGAAGAAGCCTTGAGTTCTTACTAGGTTGTCCAAGTCACCCAAGGGATTCTCTGGGGAATAAGAGGACTGGGCAGGCATAGCTGTGGAAGCAGGGGTTGGGGGATTGCCTGCATACACCTTTGTGTTGAGAGAGAAAAATAAGAGAGGCTGCTATATTTTAAACACAGAGCACAATGTTTTGTGTACATCTTAAATTTATGGTATTTTGTTGCATGAGGCTGATTTCTTTCTCAGCAAATGTTTGCCTGATGCCATTCAAGATCCCACTTCTCAGAGAGCTTGTAATCTAGCAGAGGGCTGAAGTATATGAGCTTCTCCTCAGTAAGTAGAACTTATTACCTCTTTTTTACATGGAAAGTATTAAATAAAAATTAGGTAATAGGATGACTGAAACGAGAACCTGAATGCAGATGTTCCTGTTTGTGTCTCTGCAGCCACTTCAGAGCTCACGCATTTGGTTTGCTCTGAGCCTGACCTTGTGCTGGCAGTTGTCTCTTCTGTCAGACTTGAGAACAGCAGCTGTGGGAGTTCAGTGCGTCGCTTCTCCTGGGTGCTCTTCATGTTGGGTAAGCAGTTGCTCTGTATTTCTTAAGCATGGATTTGAACTTTTCTCTCTCAGAAGGAGACTAGTTCTAAAGGTTTTTATTTAATGGCTGTCCTCTTGGATTGTGAGGCCACAATCACAGAACTCTCAATCTCTACGGGAGGACTGTCATCAGGTGTTCCAGTGGGTGAGTGCAGTTTCCCTTTCGGTAGTGTAGAGATCCTCAGAGTGGAGAGGAGTGAGGTTTGCTTTTAATAAAAAAGTGATTGATTGATGTTGATAAGGCTTTAGCTTTTGAGTTCAGCTTAATGCTGAAAACTACAAACCTGTGACTCTAGATAAAGCTACGACTCATTGTCCTTGAACTCATGACAAGACTCTTCACTGTTTCTCTTCTCTCAATCCAAGACAGACTAATATCTAACCTTAAAGAAGTCAGGAACTTAAACCTTGCAAGAGATCTATGCTATTGTCCATGCTTGTCACATCCTCTGTGTAGTCCTGATCTCATGAAAGACAGATGTAGCCATAGTTTAGGTAACTTGGTCATAGGCATGAGCAGGTGTAATGACTTCCACAGTCCCTTCTGTTTCCAGATGGGGACTAGGCCAGAGCGGTTCTGCCTTAGGCCAGCTACCAGTAGTGTGTGGGTTCTTGACTTTGTGCAGGAAAGTTTTCACAGAAAGAGTCTAGGTGAATTTGAGAAAATGTTTATTAAAGCTGGGAACAGTGAAACAAAGGAAGGACTTAGGATAGAGAAAGCAACAGGAGAGAGACTAGGCAGTGTTCTACTTTGTCTCTGTAGAGATAGTATAGGAAAGAAGTGAGCCAAGGTGGGACTGGTTTTAGCTCACTGGATAGAGAAAAGGGGCCTTGGAGACAGGTTCAAGGGTAAGCCTGGGACAGGTTGATGCTGCCTGCTATTTCCCTGGTTGCACATCTTGTGTGCACCCTTAGTGTTTAGGAGAAAGAATGTAAAAAGTTCATGCCTGAGAAGGGGCTTTCATGCTGGGTCTTTGTTTTGAAGGTTTTAATCTCAATTCTGCAGGCAGAAATCCTAGAGGATTCTCAGGGCAGGGTCTTATCAGAATATTCATTAGTTTTTCAAGTGTGTCCTTCAACATGTTGATTCATCAGATGAGTGTATAGGGGAGTTTGGGATTATTTTATGATCAGTTTTACTGCTCTACTTTTATCTTGGGTCTTTCTGGCTCTAATTGGGTTTTTGTTATTTGTTCCCCTGATTTCATCTGCCCTTGGGTTTGGCTAGCACGAATGGCACTAATTGGTTCTCTGTTGCCTTTCTCCCTGACTAGGGTAATTTAGGTTATTCACTTTCTGGCCCAGGAGGAGAGGTATAAACCATTTGCTCTCAGGTATCCTTGGTTAGGGAAGGGAAGGTCTTGCTGTTCACTAGGTGTCTGTGAGTTGTACAAATTGACCGCATTAAATTATTTTGTTTCAATTTCCCCGTTCTACTTGCCCAGGAGTTTTCCTAGCTCCTTACTATCCTGCCTCACTTCCAGTAGAAGGTTGATTGACGTAACCTAGACTCTGTTAAAAGAAGCTTTGGAATCTACCAGTCTGCAGTAAATGGTTGTGGAAGGGAAAATGAGGGCATATTTTAAGAGGTTCATGTCTCAGAATGGTTACGTGGACATGCATACCTAAAGCCATTGGAGACTGTAGAGGCACACCGCCCGGTGGAAATGGAGGGGACAGAGCATTGCAGGTGGTGCTTGTTGTGTGGGTGAGAGAAGGCTGTGCAGCTGTGTCTGCTCAGTGGTTGGTTTTTCTTGCCAGGGGCAAACACTCTGAGACACCTCTCCATTTTGTCTTGTAATATTGTAATATGTGGGGTTACTTTCATATCTTTGTGGGAGTCTTACCATTATATGTCTCTTCTCTGAAGATTTCTTTTTCTGTTGTAATTGTGTCTAGGATAACAATTCCCCTGCACAGTTAATAGGAAGAGAGTGGGTCCTGATGGTTACAGATTCCAGGAGTGAGAGAAGGTATTTGCCAGGTATTATGTAGTGAAAGAGCCCTGAGTCCAGGTCAAAACATTTAGCCGAGATGTAAGATAACTTACTATGTAGAGTTACCTCAAGAATGTCTGCTGCGGAGATAAATCAGTATCCGGAGAAAGAAGCAGGCAGGGTAGAAGTTGAGAATTCAAATGGAGTCTGTTATTATTAAGGGGCTGAAGGTGCATCTGAATGCTTTGGTGGATTTTTAAAGACAGATTTATATACCATGTGTCCTTACTTAATGTCTTCAATAAGTGCTTGGAGCCTGACCAGGCGGTGGTGCAGTGGATAGAGCATCGGAAGACCCAGGTTCGAGACCCCGAGGTCACCAGCTTAAGCACGGGCCCATCTGGCTTGAGCAAAAGTTTGCCAGCTTGGACCCAAGGTCGCTGGCTCCAGCAAGGGGTTGCTCCATCTGCTGAAGGCCCATGGTCAAGGCACATGTGAGAAAGCAATCAATGAACAACTATGGTGTCGCAATGGCAATGAGAAACTAATGATTGATGCTTCTCACCTCTCTCTGTTCCGGTCTGTCTGTCCCTATCTATCCCTCTCTGTGTCCTTGTAAAAAAAATAAATAAGTGCTTGGAGACTGTGACTTGAAAGGGAACAACATATACTGAAACTGATTTTGCCATAGACTGATATAAGCAAGAATTAAGTTCTCACAGCATATTTCTAATCACCAAAGCATCTCTCAATTTCTAAAGAAAGACTCCAAACACATCTAATGTTAAGTATTGAAATAAAAGTTAGCTATTCATGCAATAAAAAAAGATTAATAAAAGCTAGTTAAGATAATTATTTTCCAACCCACCTTTTCCAGTTCAGGGTCACCAATGGCCTGAGCCTGTCCCTGCAGCTCAGGGAGCAAGACAGGAACCCACCCTGGACAGGACGTCCTTCCACTGCAGGGCCACCCCCTACCCACTGTCACCCACACACTCACTCAGTCTGGGACAAATGAGACATGCCAGTTAACCTAACACACACCTTGGGATGTGGGAGGAACCGAACTCTCTGAAGAAAACCACATGGACATGGGGAGAAAGTGCAGACTTCACACAGACAGTGAGCCTGTCTGGGAATCAATTTTTTTTGCTTATCAGTGTTATTATAAAATTATGTTGAAAAAAACCCCACAAGGTTATTTAAGGACCTGGTGTACATTAATACAGTTGACCCTTGAACACATTGTGTTTGAACTGTGTGGGCCCACTTATATGCAGATTTTTTCAATAAATATGTACAGTAAGAACTGTTAATATATTTTCTCTCTATTTGATTTTTTTAATAGCATTTTCTTTTCTCTAGCTTTCTTTGTTGTAAGAATTTGGTATATAACATACAAAACACGTGCTGATCAATTATGTTACCATTAAGGCTTCTGGTCGGCAGTAGGCTATTTATTAATAGTTAATAGTTTGGGGGGTCAGAAGTTATACTTGAATTTTTGACTGTGCAGGCGTCAGCACCCTTAACTTGCATGTTAAGGATCAACTGTATTATATATAAAGTTCAGAATTTTGTTAATCAGATATATAATTTATAATTTATGTATAAACATTTGTATATTTAGAAATTCCTATCACATATATGTACATGATTATACATAGTTTGGTGACCACATATATGTATACATATATGATAGGAATTTCTGAATAATTGCTAATTAACTAGGACATTGAAACTTGACTAGAGTGTTCTGGGCCCTGTGATATTAACTTATTGGACAGGTGGTCACTGGGTTTTCACCCTGGGCCTCCCTCCACGATGGCACTGGAGACGCAGGGGTACAGAGGCACAGATCTTGCCTTATGGAGCTTATAGTCATGGAAGGGTTAGGGTGGAGAGCAAGACTTTAATCAAACAAGAACATAGATAAATAGAAAATAAGATATTGTGACCAGTGCACTAAAGGAAAGCACAATAGCACTATTAAAATCTGTGCCTCAGCATCTGCCCAAGAGAGGTGGTTCAGAAGAGGTTTCTCTATGGGGATGGTATTTAACTTGCTATCTGATAGGTGAACAGGAGTTACCAGATGAAGGGGGTGGGCCGAGCATTTAATCAGGGGAGCAGGGTAATCTTGTTTTGACAAATGAAGTTCAGAGAAGCTTTGCCCTAAAACACTGGTTACTTTCACAAACGTGGAAGGTGCAGTACAGCGTAGTAAGAGGACAGGCTCTGATCTAGAATGCCTGGGTTTGAATCCTGGCTCAGCTACTTGGTACATGTTATTAGGCAAGTCACTTACTAATCTGTGCCTTAGTTTCCTCATCTATAAAACCTCATACAGTTGTTGTGAGAATTCAATGGGTTAATTAATGTGTGAAGTACCCAGATAGTACCTGGTAGATAACCTCCTCTGGTTTATTGCACATCAAATACTGATTTCTAGTGTGGTGCTATATTAACTAGGGGCATAAAAAAGTGCAATCCTTCAGTATGAAGGAGGAGAACCAAGTAGATCAAACGATTTCCCAAAGATCAAAGAATTAGTTAATGAAAGGTCTGACCTGAAAAGACAGTTAAAAAAATTTTTTTTTGATTTAGTGTTTTTTGTTTCCTTAAATCATTGCTTCTCTATTTGTTTACACAGTTCTAGTACTTAGGATTTGTTTGAAAATGGTTTGGGTGTGGTTCTGAGTGATGAGTTTTGGCTATTTAGAATCCTTTTGGGATTGCTGGTTTCCTCTTAGAGTGGTACAGTTGCAGCATATCTGAGCTGATTTCAAGTTGTCTTGTAATATTGTAATCAACACTTATCCAGTAGATGCCAGGCACTTTACTTGGTATGGTAGCACAGGCACAGGGCCCTCATACATAAAACACGTGTGGTTCTGCCCTCAGGAATGTAGACTTTATGCACTTGGAGTTAAACATGTAAATCGATCATTACTTCTCCATAGTGTTGGTGCACTGCTTAGGAGGATGCACAAGCGCTATTAGCTGGGCAGAGGAGGGAATGCAGCCAACTCCCTGGGGAAGAATTTATCCAGAGCTTGACAGGGATCTTAGGTCCCAGATATGATGTATTAAAGTTACGACATGGTATAAAGGGAGCCTTGTGTAATGCTCACCCGTGTATGTGTGGGGTGATGTTGGTTGGTATCATGGAGCAGCGGTAGGGCTGTGGTTATCTTGAGAGAGATCTGTGTTTTTATTAGACGTATTTACACGGGGGGAAACTTAATGTTGCTTTTGGTATATCTGAGTCAGTGTAGTAATTATCTACGATCATTGTGATGGGATTCAAAAGTTGAAACTTCAAAGTTTCCCGTTCATTCTTATTAATCATTTGCCATTCTTATAAAGATAGATGCTGTGAACACACAATAATCTCCCCTGAAAGCTGTATATACTCTATTTCCTATCTGAATTTTATGTTATAAAAAATAGGAGCTTACGTGGTAATGATTTCTGTTTTTCAAAGTGCTGTTATCTACATTATCATAGTTGATCCTTGTGTTATCTCATGTTATAGGTGAGAAACTGAGATTCAGCAAGGTCAACTGACTTCTCTGCCTAAGTGGGGACCTAGGGTAGGACCTTCTTGAACAGTTTGACCCTGATTTTCCAGATGGAAGGTTTTGTTGATTAGAATCCAGGTAAGGAGTCTTTTAGGAAATCATTTATAAATTAAAAAGGCCACCGTTAAGTGCTGGACTTCTCACTGTTAAGAGCTGGGTAGAGGTGAACACACAAAAAACACCTTTACTCCTAGCAGGTTCTGAGGTGGGATCCCTCCAGTGGCCAGATTTTTGAGGTACAGGGGTCACGGTCGAGATCAGCCGCAGGAGTAGGTTGGCATGTGAGGCTGGTTGAACTGTAACTCCTTGGAATTGGGTCCTTCTGTTTTGTTAAGAAAATTGTGGGACTTTGTATAAAATAGTGATTCCTTTCCCAGGAGCTGGTGGCTGCCATGAAATGAATACCACAGAGATCATATAAACATTTAAAAAATACTTCGCCCAATTCTTCTACCCAGGCTGCCGTGCCTAAAAATGTTGTAAAGAAGGAAATAAAAATGCTTTTATGTGGCTTCTTAGTGTCATCAAGCTTGGTGAATGCCTTAACTAAATTAAAATATTTCCCCTTATTTTTATATATCCTTTTCACGTGTCCTGAATATTCTTCATATATTTATAAAAGTAGTCATTTTAATTTAGTTGCAGAGATAGCTAAGAATTTCAGGCTATCCTGGGATATTCTGTTTATGGAAACTCTCAGGCTGTAGAATGTCTCGGGTTGTCATCTCAAGGGTGTGCTGAAAGTATTTGCTTTCTTTTCACTTGGAAAGCAACTTTAATCTTCACTTACAGCTAATCTGAAGCAGCCCCCAAGTGACTCTCCCAGCACCATTGTTTTGTTCCATCATAGCAGTTTTCAGACTCTGCTGTTTTATTTTTTATTCATTTGCTTCTTTTTCTCTCTGTCTCCCCCACATACAAACTACATGTGGGCAGGGGCTTTGCTCGGTCAGTGCTGCATCCCAGAGCCTCAGGCAGAGGCTGGCCCACAGAGAAACTCACTGTTGGTTTGTTAAATTAATAAACTTCTCTTGGAACCATTTTCTGATTTTTTTTCTTTTATCTTAAGATTGAAAATTGAGAGCAGCATGTTTTGCCTACTGAAACTCATCCTGATGCCAGTATTATTGGGTAAGTAGAAGCCAAGGAACCAAGTGGCAATGGAGGGGAGAGGGGAATCTGTGATTTCTCATAAGTCTCATGAATTTTTAAAGCCAGTTTTGTGTATTTTCATTTCCCCTTGGTTTGTTGGAAAGGGAAACCCTAACCTGAAACTTCATAGTTTTGCGGAAACAGTTGTTTTGCTCAAACAGCTGTTTTAGAAGCCATGTAGCAGACTCTTTCTTGGAAAGTTGAATTTCCCTCAGTTTCTGGTAGAAACAGAATACCTTTGGATCCTTACAGGGTGGTCTGAGACCCTACTCTTATATAAAGAAAACCTCCCTCCTGCATTCCTGAACTTTGAGTGGTCATCTTTAAAACCACAGCTTGTGTTAGATCAGGAAATGAAATTACCAAAGAAAGTCCCAGAATCCCTTTAATTGTTTTCACCCTTTAGTCATGCTAGTTCCTTCTTGTGGTTCTTCCAGGGCACTGAGCTCTCCTAATTTGGGGTGGTTGCTTTTGCCTGGAACCTGCTCTGCCCACCTTACTCTCTAGCAAGTCTGCCTAAGGTCTCCTTGCCCTCCAGATTTCCCCTGAAGCCCAGAAAGAATTGCCTTTGCTGTAGTTCCAGGGAACACAGAGTATGCACAAACATGCATGCCTACGCCTACAGAAATGAGATTTTTTTTCATGAATTTTTTAATTATTTCAGAGATTTTTGAGACATTTCCCCAAAGGTCCATAAAGCAGCTGGCAGGTTTTTGCCCTTCTATCCAGAGATAACAGTCTGTCCCTGTAGGTGGTGGCTTGGTGGCATTGGGGTTTTGTACTCCTTTGTGGACAGGTTTTCCTCCTTCAAAAAGTCCTCTTTCCTTCAGCCATTCTCTACACAGGTTACCTGTCAGGTGTAAGTTTCTCTTCGCTTAGGTTGCTCATCTTGCTTTCTGACAAACCTTCATTTAATTCTGCAAATAGCATGCTTAACGTTAAATTAAATTAGCTTCTTATACCTTTAACCACATGTAAATTTGCTCTGTTTCTTCCTGACAGGAAAATTCCAAATTGTTTTTGGAGCCAATTTTGATTCCTTTCAAAATCACTCCCTCCAGAGGGTTTTAGAGTTCATATTTTCTTTTACGTCCTCCCTGCTGTGCATGCCTGCTGTTGGCAGGAAGTGAGCGCTCTCCCCTCAGGGCAGCAGCTTGGATGAAAAGACTGGCACTATTACTGTATGTGTTCCCTTGGCTCTTCCTTCATATAAACTGCCCGGTATCTAAACATGTCTTTTCTTTTTTTAAAATTTAAACTTTATTTTTTAATTTTATTTTACAGCATAGAGTGGTTACACAATCATATATTTTGGAAAGTACCCCCCCCCCCACCAATATTTCCAGTTCCCACTGGGCACCATACACAGTTATTACAGTATTATTGGCTATATTCCCTGTGCTGTACCTTACATCCCTGTGACTCTTTTGTAATTACCAATCTATACTTCTTAATTCATTCATCTTTTCCACCCAGTCCTCCAATCCCCCGCCCCTCTGTCAGCCATCAGTCTCTGAATGTGTCTGTCTTGATGTTGTTGTCTCTGCTTAGAGCATGTCTTGTGAAAATAGAAATATCCATGTAATAGTTTCATCTTTTAGTGAAAAGAGAAATTACTTGAGCAGATAGTGGAGTGGCACCGTGTCTGCAAACACCTAAAAGCTGAAAAGCCAGGGCTGTTGGCAAAGCTGGAGGGGGCATGAGGGGAAGGCAAACAGAAAGGAAAGTCAAGGGAAGAGCTGTGCTCTACACTGGCCTAGTTACAAGGACCTGCACTACAGCCAGAATCATTCAGCAGGTTCAGAGATAAGCTTTCAAACCAAGAAAGAGAAAAGTGGAAGGAAGCAAAAACACGTGAACTGGTTTTTCAGATAGGGGAGTGGTGGTAAACTAAGAGCAAGAGACATCCCAGTTCCTGTTTCTGGCGTTTAAATAAATACATGACCTGAAAGGAGGGCCTTCAGGGTTTCTCCTCTTTTTTTAGAAAGGAGATGTGGGGTGGGAGGAGAAAGCCTGGAAAAGGGGTCTGGACTAGCCAGGAGAATGAGGCCTGTTAGCATTTATGTAGTATGAAGATTACAGAATCCCAATTTTAGCCATGTGGGGAGCTAGAGGGTGGTTTTCATTCCCTTGGGAAGGCCATGTTGGTTTGAGTGTAGTGCCTTTGACTACTTTGTCCATATTGGGTCATCTGGGGAGGGAAGGTGTATGGTACTTGGTGATTAACACTGATTTTTGTTGTTGATGGTATTTGTCTAAGTGATGTTTCCTCTTGCCTTTGACTTCTGTAGGTTATTTCTTGGGCCTGAGTGACTTGATTGTTTCCTCCTTTGAGCTAACAGTCCACGTGGGTGATTCAGTCCTGATGGGCTGTGTTTTGCGGAGCACAGGAGAGAAACATGTGACCAAGGTAGACTGGATGTTCTCATCAGGGGAGCACACCAAGGTAAAAGAGGGGAAACATTACAGCATAGTAGAAGCCCCTGGCTGATGGTGTTTGGACAGTGTGGGAAGAGGGAGAGTCAGGTGTTCAGGTGTGATGAGGTGTTGTTGCAAGAATTTAAGCTCTGGAGCTTGTTAAAACTCTTCTCAGCCTGAATGATTGGCCGTGTGATTGGCTGGGCAAGTTACTCACCCTCCTGAGTTTCTGCTTCTCCATCTGTGAAGGTGAAGACAATTATAATAATGGTAATGCTTAAACTATTTGGGTCATGGAGAAGCTAATAGGGGACATATACATAAAGTTCTTATAGTTTCTTTTCTCAGTTTCTGTGCTTTTTAGAGGAGCATAGGTGAAGTGGGGGAGGAGTGAGATAGTATGAGAGCATTGGTCGAGACAGAAGGGTTGTGGCCTGAGCCTAAGAATGATGTCACAGTCATAGTTTTTCTCAGCATTACACTGGCCCATTGACGTGCTGGGTGAGAACAGGGAGAGGATGATAGGAGACCTGGGCAGGTTGGGATTAGCAGATACAGCACAGCTGAGTGGGGGTATCTCATCGGAGCTCTTTGGAGTAGGAAACAGAGTGTTAAGCTTCATCGGAGATTTTGCAAAGATACTTACATGTCAGGATCATTGTGAAATACGTTCTAAGTAGTGTGCTATTAACAACGAGCTCCCAATGTTTGCAAATGAAATGCTATTTTAGTAGCTCAGAATAGGTTATTCCTATAATGCTCCTCTCACTCAAATTTTTATTGTAATTTATTTGTTTTTGTATTATTTTATTTTATTTAGTGAGAGCAGGGGAGGCAGAGACAGACTCCTGCATGGACCCCAACTGGGATCCACTGGCAAGCCCACTAGGGAGTGATGCTCTACCCACCTGGGGCCCTTGCTTCATTGCAACGGGGAGCCATTTTTTAGCACCTAAGGTGGAGGCCATGGAGCCATCCTCAGCACCAGGGGCCAACTACCTCCAATCTGGCCATGGCTGCAGGAGGGGAGGAGGAGAGAGAAAGAGTGAGAGAGAGAGAGAGAGACAGAGACAGAGAGAGAGGAGTAAAATGGGGAGGGGTGGAGAAGCAGATGGACATTTTTCTTGTGTGCCCTGACTTGGAATCGAACCTGGCACATTCCACACCACTGAACCAACCGGCCAGGGCCTTATTGCGATTTATTATTATAAGAGGGATATTCCCACGATGTAAGTAAGAATCCCCCAGGGCTCCCCCTCCTAGTCTATAAACCACTTGCTGGTGACAACTCCCTCTTCGGCCTAATACTAAGCTGCCCAGAGAAGTGCAGGTTGCATCGTGCCTCCGAATGCCATCTAATCCAGGGCCGTGGTGAGAGACAAGGTGAGGATTGGAGGTGGTTTTCAGAAATTGTGAGTTTGAGCCCTTAGAGTGATCTTTAGAGTGGGTGTTACATTTTAGCTTAAACTGTTAGAGATAGAAATGTGTGGACCCTGTTTCTCTATTTGTCTTTCTATGAGTGAACCACAGAATACTGTGCAAGTTAGATTATTACCTTGCACATTATTATTATTGACTGAGGAACAAGTACTTTTTGATCACAATGATGATGATCATGACTATGCTGCCTCCACAGAACAGGGTCTTTTGAGTCCAGACTCCTGGGTTTGGGGCACTGACTTTAGGTTTTCCCCGATGTTGTGTTGCCATCCAGGATGATTACGTGCTGTACTATTACGCCAACCTCAGCGTACCTGTGGGGCGCTTCCAGAACCGCGTGCGCTTGGTAGGGGACATCTTACGCAATGATGGTTCTCTCCTGCTCGAAAATGTGGAAGAGGCTGACCAGGGAAAATATACCTGCGAAGTCCGCCTTGAAATGGAGAGCCAGGTGTTCAAAAAGTTACTGGTGCTGCGTGTACTACCAGAGGAGCCCAAAGGTACATGAATGCTTAGAGGACAGAGAGGGGCTAGAGATTTGATGAACAAGGAGGGAAGGGATTGATTTAGTGAGTAAATGCCAGCCTTTGGGCTGTGTCTTTTTGAGTCCTCGGTAAATAGCACTCTTTAAACTAGTGATGATCATTATTTTATTATTACTTTAGATACATTTCATCTTCTTGAAAATTCTGTGAAGGAAGTACTGTTCTTTTCATTTTACAGATGAAGTGGCTGAGGCTTAGAGAGGTTAAGTGGCTATGCCTAAGGATCCCTACTTATCAAATGTCATATCTAGTACTTGCACCTTGTCACCTCTAACCACAGAGTTCATACCTGATACTCCCCATCAGTTATCCACACCGATGCCACATCTATATTTTCTAGGGACTTCTGGTAAGTGCTGTGAAAGATATAAAAGAAATGAGCCAATTTTGCTAACTTCTTTGGTTCTCATTTCCCTATCTGTGAATGGAGAGAGTGGCTTCAGTGGACTGCTGGTTTAAAAACTGCTCTGTAGAACCCTCAAGGTCCAAGGAACCTGGTAGGCTACACAGAGGGTGAGAACAGGGAGGGGGTGATAGGAGACCTGGGCAGGTAGGGCCTCAGACTTCCACCTTCACTGCAGCCACAGCCCTTATATAAATAGTTTAGTTTACTATTGGGGTACCAGGTAAGATTTTGTTTGAGGAAAGAATTCTGCTACTTTGTAAAAGTTTGAAAGCCTCAGAATTCGATATGTTCTTTAAAAGTGTGAGATAGAAGGAATAGAGGCCTCAGGAAAGCTTCAGTCTAGTTAGGGAACTAGAATCTGGACCCCCACTCCCTGCCAGCTAGGTTAGGCCCATTCTTCTAATGAGCTACCCTGGAGCACCCTGTCCTCTTTGGTGATACTCTCCACACCTGTTCGGCTGTGTCTTCCCTGCTTGCCTGAGTCCATGTTCTTTGTCTCCTGACCAGTCCTGGGCACGGTGCCTAGTGCGGAGTAAGCAATCAATAAACGTGTTGAATGAATGCAATTCTGGAATTAGTGTCCTTCACTTGAATTTGACTTGTGAAAAAACACAGAGTTGTAGAAGGTAGCCTCCGGCCTCTCTCCTTTTTCTACCTTTTTTTCAATTGACGTTTTTCTTTTGATTCCAAAGTGGTCCTCTAGGAAGAGGAAGCAAATCAGCTGCTTGTGTTCCCAGGGATTATCTTTGGGCTGTTTCTTTCTTTTTCTTCTAATGCTAATGCCCAAACACTTGTCCTTACAAGCACAGTTTACCAAATAGGTGCCTTTTCAAGTTTCAAAAAGAAACAAATGGAGCAAACCACAAGGAGCTGATTTCAAGAGTTGAATCCATAGAAACAGGCTAGAATGATTTTAGGGGTAGTTAGATATTTCCCTAGTAGCGAAGGGAAAACTCGTCTATATTTTTCTCGCTAGCCAGAGTGGGAATAGATACAACCCCTAACAGTCCACCTGGTGACCAGGGCAAATCCTCTATCTTGCCTGATGGAGGTTCTCTCTCCTTCCAGGTGAGAATTCCTCTTGCAGTCATCTATAATTTTCTTTACGAAGTATCCATTCAGCTTATAAACTCTCTGATTCTATTACTTTCTTTTTTCATAGTTCTTATTTAAATACTATAGATATTTTAAAACAGTCTTAAAATAAAATAATACCTTCTGTACTTTTGCTCTGGAGTCAGCCATCCTTCCGTTTATGTGAGGTGGTAGAGTAGAGTGAGTGAGAAAGCTTGGGCTTTGTGTTCACTCAGGTTTGAGTTTATGCTGACCCCACGTTTTACTGACCGTGTAGCTTTGGTCTCTTTTACTTTTTTCCTTTGTAAAATGGGAGGGTGTTGGGTCTGAGTTCGGAGGCAAGGGACAGAGGGGTGCAAGGGGCCAGGAGCTGAAAGAAGATGGGCAGAACTGTAGGCAGATGGAACATACTTTATTGGGTGGCAGCAGCACACAGTACATCAGCGGCAGCCTGATGCAGCATGCAGGAGATTTATAGTAAATAACACAAAAGTGGCACCAACCCATGATTACAAAAAGTGGAGGGTGACATTATCAATTGTATAAGATGGACATGCATGTGTACCATCCTGGCCTGTTTCACTTAGTAATGCATGGCTGGATCTTATCAATGACTTGTCCACACTGATTCCATCTTGTGAGAGCTGTTTACCAATTCTGGGGAGACCAGCTTCCCCATCGAGGGTAATAGTGACTATCTAAAAATACTGTAATAGCTAGCAGATATACTATGTACAGGGTGTCTAGCACATGCCTGGTACATTGAAAAGTTTTAGAAGTTTAGTTATTATTATAGCATTTAAAAAATAGATTTAGGTTTTGCCTGACCAGGTGGTGATGCAGTGGATAGAGCGTTGGACTGGGACGCAGAGAACCCAGCTTGGGTCCTTCAAAACCCCGAGGTCATCAGCTTAAGCACAGGCTCATCTGTATTGAGTGCGGGCTCACCAGTTTGAGAGCAGGGTCGCTGGCTTGAGGCCAGAGGTTGCTGTGTTGAGCCCAAGGTCGCTGGCTTGAGCAAGGGATTACTCACTCTGCTGTAGCCCCCCTAGTTAAGGCACATATGAGAAAGCAAGGAACAACCAAGGTGCCTCAACGAAGAATTGATGCTTCTTATCTCTTTCCCATCCTGTCTATCTGTCCCTCTCTCTGTCTCTCTCTCTCTGTCTCTGTCACACACACAAAAAAAGAGTTCAGTTTTTAATGTAGTGCTGGAATTAGAGGGTGTCTCCTCTACTGGTATTCTTTGGAGTGAATTTTTAGTTATTACTTTAATAATTATGCCCTCTACAGAGTTTCAGGTTCATAGTATTTTCTTTTGCTTTTCTTTCACTATGCCTTTTTTATGATGGGCAGAAAATTAATATTTTCCCAGGGAAACAATTTGGATGAAAAGGTCAGCTTACGCACTATGTTTGTTCCTTCATGAACTTTGCTTTAGTGCTCTTTTGGAGGAACTTTATCCAGTTAAGACCTAGGCTTGTGTCTTCCTAAATACCATCCTATCTTTCATTTCTTTTTTATTTTTCATTGATAGAAAAGGAGGGGGAGAGCGAGCAAGAGAGAGAGAAGCATTAACTCGTTGTTCTACTTAGTTATTCCACTTAGTTGTGCAGTCATTGATTGCTTTTCATATGTGCCCTAACTAGGGTCAAATCTGTGACCTCTGGTGTGCCAGGTTGATGCTTTATCTACTGATAAGGTACAGCCAGGGCTGTACCTTACATTTCTTTTATTTCTTTTTTAAATTATTTATTTATTTATTATTTTTATTTATTTATTTATTTTTACAGGGACAGAGAGAGAGAGAGAGAGGGATAGATAGGGACAGACAGACAAGAACGGAGAGAGGTGAGAAGCATGAATCATCAGTTTTTCGTTGCCATTGTGACACCTTAGTTGTTCTTGATTGCTTTCTCACATATGCCTTGACCACGGGCCTTCAGCAGACCGAGCCACTCCTTGCTGGAGCCAGCGACCTTGGGTCCAAGCTGGTGAGCTTTTGCTCAAGCCAGATGTACCCGTGCTCAAGCTGGTGACCTCGGGGTCTCGAACCTGGGTTCTCCGCATCCCAGTCCGATGCTCTATCCACTGCACCACCGCCTGGTCAGGCATTTTTAATTTTTAAAAAGATTCTATTTATTTAGCCAGCAACTGACGCCCAGGATGTAGAGCTGGTACTTCCCATAGCATCTGACACAGAGCTGGGTGGGGGTGGTGAGTGGAGCAATAGTTGGCATGGTGGGAAAAGGAGGAGGAGGCAGTGAATCCCTATAAATGGTTCTGAAGCAGGACCTGAAGCCTATATTCCAAGACAGTGAACAGTACTCTGCTTTCCTGGGCCTCTTTACCAAGCAACATGTGTAAAGGTCACCGTAAAGGACAAACAAGTGAAATACTTTACACATTACAGTGTTTGGAATAAAAATTGGGATGAATGGGTTCCAGGAAGCAGAGTACTCAAATATGTGGACAAGGATCTGTAGAAAACAGCAGGAACATCAAAAAAGCCAACCAGGAGCAGTATGCAAAGGGGAAGATGTGAGGATTGCCCCAGGCAAGAAGACTTCTGGTCTGCAACAGGAAAATGTTGAAATGAAAACAGAAGAGAACAAATAGAAAACACCTGGAAATGGAGACGTGGCAGTCCTAGTTAGACCTCTTTGTGAGGAAAAGAGCTAAATAAAGTAGAACCTATTGCTGAGACTGGGAAAACACTCAGAGGAGTTACAATCCATCCTGAAGAACTGAAACCAGGGCTTGTTGATGACTGGAACTTAATTACCCCGCAGAAACAGCTCTTTGTCTTCCTGTCAGGAAAAATGTGGATTCCATTCTGGAGGGTTATGCAAATGACAGGGAATCTTGAGGAAACACAGATAATGAGCATGCTGTTAATGTAGTGGCAGGGATAGAAGAATAAATACTTAGATGTCACTTTGGGTGCTCAGCTGCTCTACAAGTTGGAGAGACCACAGTATGCTGAAACCCTCACAAACCACCTGGATGCACCCACATCCCAGGTGTATGGAGCGCCACCCCTGCTGGAATTATTTTACCAGTTGTAGCGATATAGCCCTATACATAGTACCTCTGGATGAGAAGAGCCTTGCTTTATTACTGAATTATCTTCATGATTTCCTAAAACACATGGCAAAGAATTCTGCGGTTTTGTTTGGCGCTGGCCATTATGAGTGGCACCTCCTGAGCACCGCCAGAAAGGTGTGAGGCACTTACTTACACTTTATGTTCAATCTCTTAACACATTTCTGTTCTTAGCCCTTCTCTTGTACAAATGGTACAAATGATGTATTTTGAAAATGTTAGTGTAGCCTAACCAGGTGGTGGCGCAGTGGATAGAGCATCAGACTGGGATGCGGAGGACCCAGGTTCGAGACCCCGAGGTCACCAGCTTGAGTGCGGGTTCATCTGGTTTGAGCAAAAGCTCGCCAGCTTGGACCCAAGGTCACTGACTCGAGCAAGGGATGGCTCGGTCTGCTGAAGGCCCACGGTCAAGGCACATGTGAGAAAGCAATCAATGAACAACTAAGGAACCGCAATGAAGAATTGATGTTTCTCATCTCTCTCCCTTCCTGTCTCTCCCTATCTGTCCCTCTCTCTGACTCTCCCTGTGTCGGACACACACACACACACACACACACACACACACACACACACACAGAAAAAATGTTAGTGTATAACAAATAAATGTTTGTTTTCTGTTTGATTTAAACAAAATAAAAGGGGTTACAGATAAAAAAAAAATTATTCATTTTTAGAAAGAGAGGGAGAAAGGAGAGAAGTGGGAAGCATCAACTCCTAGTTGCTTCCCATATATGCCTTGACCAGGCAAGGCTGGGGTTTTGAACCAGTGACTGGGGCATTCTAGGTCAACGCGTTAACCCACCGCACCAGTGCAGGTCAGGCCATACCTTTCATTTCTTAATTAACTTTGTGGTTGATTTATATAGAGCATCATTGAAAAAAAAATTGGAAACGTCTTTCTGGTTGTTTTTTTTTTCAAGGACCTCTTAAAATGACTTGTGCAGTAAAACATGATGGGGTCAGCTGCTTATAAATTTATGAGCAGAAGAAATAGCCCAGTAGTTGGAAAGCCAGAAGCGTGGGAAGGAGAATCAAGTGGAAGAGTGCAGGCAGGGATTGAAACAGAAATAAAATTTAGAGAAAACTGTCTGTTGTCTTGGCTTAATTTGCAAGGAGTCCTATGACCTATTCTGTAGCCAGAACTGTCCTAAGACAACTTGTAAAAAGACTAAAGGAAATTGAGGAAAGTCACACGTGATTCTGTTTTTCAGCTATGAGATCCAGTGGGATATGTGTGTGTGTGTGTGTGTGTGTGTGTGTGTGTTTGTGTGTGTGTGTGTGTGTGTGTTATATAACTTTCCACTTCCTGTTTATGTTAAGCAGATGTGGTATCTAAGTAGGTGAACAGAAAGTGTTGGGCTTCAAGATTTCCTGTCCTTTCTTTAGTATTAATTTGAAGTGGAATTGGGGCTCATGGGGAAAATCCTGCAAAGGGGAGGGAGAAGGGAATTAAAGAAGATTAGAAAGTGTTTAGTACAAAGACACAGGACCCCTTAGACTTGTTGCATATGGCTGGTTAGAGAGTATTCTCTTAGCCTCGGATTTTCATGTTGGTTGGAGTGAGAGGCTTCTGAATACTTTGTCCATACAAGATCATTTGGATCCTCTGTGGAGAGAATGTGTGTAGTATTTGTTGGTAACGTTGATTTTACTGTTGAGAATCTTTGACAAAACATGATCTCTTCTAGAAGTTCTTTGGCTTCCATAGATTATATCTGGGGTCTGACCTGATTTATTATTTTATCCCTAGAGCTCATGGTCCATGTGGGTGATTCAACTCAGATGGGATGTGTTTTCCAGAGTACAGAAGAGAAGCTCATGACCAGGGTAGTCTGGATGTTCTCATCAAGGGAGCACAACAAGGTAACTAGGAGGAACCATCACTGCATGGTAGAAGCCCCTGGCCAGTGGTGTCAGGACAGTGAGGGAGGGGGTGAATCAAGGCATCAGGTGCCATTGCAAGGGCTTGGGCTTTGGATCTTGTCAAAAGTGAGCCTTCTTTTAGCTTGACCACTTGGCTGAGCAATTTTAGCTTCCTGGTGGGAAAAATAGCTCTAATGAAGATGATAAAGATAATGGAGAAGGTGAAGTAGGAGTAAGAGAAGGAGAAGGAGAGGAAAATGCATAGCTTTTAGGGTAGTGAAGGCACAGGTACAAGAGAGTTCATGTGAAGCATTCATACACAAGATGGCAGCTCCATTTTTGTTTCCTTCCTCCTCTTCCTCTTTCTCTTTGCAGAGTTCATGGGAGAATAAGGGGGATGGTTTTGTGGCCTAGCCATAAAATATATGGGCTAGACATAAAATGATTACATTTTTATTCTTATTGGGGTTATTTTTGTGAATTTTCTTCAGTGTTCCCTTGCCCCATTTTTTGTGATGGAGGGAACTTCTATCACAGAATGTTGGGATTAGTAGATCCTGGGGGCCAGGGTGAGGAGTATTTCATGAGAACTGTGAAGTAATGAATAGCAAGTTAGTTCACTAGATCAGTGATATCAGTTATGGCATGGTGATGCATTCATGGATCAGGCTGTGTTGTTAGGGACATCCCGAATACCTTACTGTTAAGAAAAGTTAAGGTGGAAAGTTTATAAAAGTTTTAGCTTTTATAAATAGGCCTGCCTGACCTGTGGTGGCACAGTGGGATAGAGTATCAACCTAGAGCACTGAGGTCCCTGGTTTGAAACCCTGGGCTTGCCTAGTCAAGGCACATATGGGAGTTGATGCTTCCTTCTCTTCCCTCTTTCTCTCTCTCTCCTCTCTGAAAATTGAATAAAGTCTTCAAATATATATATTATAAATTAAGACATATTCCAGAAGCCCTGGTCAGGTAGCTCAATTGCTTAGAGCATCGTCCTAATATGCCAAGGTTGTAGGTTTGATTCTAGGTCAGGGCACATATAAGAGACAACCAGTGAATGCATAAATAAGTAGAACAACAAATTGATGTTTCGTACTCTGTCTCTCTCTCTTCCTCTCTCTCTCAAATCAATCGATAAAAAATTTTTTTAGAAAGAGACATATTTCAGGTCATCCCTATAAAAAAGTCACTGAAGCTCAGCTTTGGCTAGGTAGCTCAGTTTGTTAGCGTCACCCAATACACAAGGTTACTGGTTCAATCCCTGGTCAGGGTATATTCAAGAGTGCATAAATAATTGGAACAACAAACTAGTGTTTCTCTCCCTTCTCTCTCTCTTAAAAAAAAAAAAAAGGTCATTTAAACTTGATTTTTACATGCTGTCTCAGTAGGTCAGAAAGGGTAGCATCATGGTGGATTATGGGGAATTATATATAGTCTCAGGTTCACTTCTGGGAGTATGTCATGCATTTAAATATCATCCACCAAGTGAATCACAGCAGAACATAGAATGAGGATTGACATTTTGAATTGTGAATTTGAATCACAAGAGACAAGAGGTTAGGGTGAGGTCTTTTTATTTATCTTTGTGTCTGTCTACCCATTCTCATTTACTTTTCTTAAAAATTTTAAAAAACAATGTTTACATACCTTAATTTAAAAATTGTAACACTTACTCATTTAATAAGTATTTTTAAAGCATCTGCCCTGATGGGGGACTTGCAATCAAGATGGAGGGAGATACACTGTAAAAGAATGAAGAAATGCAGAAAGCATTAGGGAGTAGTAAGAGCTATGGAGGACAAGAAAGCAGAATCTTGCTGCTATTTCATATAGGTGGCGAGGGAGGCCTCACTGAAAAGATGACATTTGAGCAGAGGTCTGAAGGAAATGAGGGAACAAACCCTGTGTATGTCTGGGAGAAGAGTGTCCCAGGTATCAAGAGCAGCAAATGTAAAGGCCCCGAGGCCAGTACTCAGGGAGCAACAAGGAAGCCTATGTGGCTGGAATAAAATGGTGAGGGAGGGAGGTGAAGGAAGAGCAAGTAGAGATGAAGTCAGAGAGGAAAAGGGTCTGTACTTTTAGTAGAAATGGAGGTGCCATTGGAAGGTTTTGAGCAGAAGAGTAACATGATATAGCTTGTATTTCTGATGACTCATCTTCTGAGTTAGACTGTACTTGGGAATAAGCAGGGAGACAAGAAAGGCAGGAAGAGAGATGGTGCTTGGACCCAAGTGGCTCCCATGGAAGACGTGAGACGTGGCTAGATTTGGTATATATTTTGAAGATAGAGGTGATGGGATTTGCTGAGGGATTTTAGATGTGAGTTGTTTGAGAAAGAGAGGAGTTAAGGATAACTCCAGGATATTTAGTCTGAGCATCTGGGGGGGAAAGTTGGAAGTTCAGTTTTAGTCTTTTCAAAATTCCTATTGAAAATCCAACTGGAAATGCCATCAAGAGTAAGGATGTGCTTTCACTTCCTTTTACTAGAGGAGTGGACAAAGTAAGAAGTCCTCATGCTCGCCTCCTCACCCTTCTCTTCAGGTAGAACAGTTCGTAATTTGGCGGCATCCTTCACAACTACACATGACCGCACACATGTGTGTGTTTACACTGTCATGTTATCTAATACTTTCCGATTATACCTGTACTGCCTACACATTCCAAGGTTCATAACCTTCCCCGCGCCTGCCCCCTAACCCTACCTTGCCATCTCATACATACTGTCTTTCCCTTCTAGGAGGAGATTATGTTGCGCTATTACCCCAGTGAAGTCCCTATGGGGTACCCCCAGAGCTGGGGCCGCTTCCAGAACCGTGTAAACCTGGTGGGGGACACTGCCCACAATGATGGCTCCGTCGTGCTTCAAGGAGTGAAGGAATCTGATGCAGGAAGCTATACCTGCCTTATCCACCTGGGGAACCTGATATTCAGGAAAACCATTGTGCTGCATGTGATTCAGAAGGAACCCCAAAGTATCTAACACTTGATTGGGGAGGGGTTAGGGACCTTTTAGCTGGCAAGCATGGCCAGGACTAGAGTGAGGCTTGAGAGGCTTTGAGAATGCTAACTTTACTGCATTCTACCTGTGCTTGCATGACCCTGAGACTGGTCTTGCTGATAGGTGAATGAAAAGGGAGCTAATATTTAGTGAACACCAGCCCTCCACCAGATCTCACTCGTTGCCAGTGCAATCTACCAATTTAAAGATACAGGAACTTAGAGGAGGATTGGAGTTGATGTTCAGTCATTTTTACTTAGCTTCAAGAAAGAGGTTTTGTGATCTGTAGTGGAGGGGAAGATGATCTTGAGCTGGTGAGAGACAACAGGAAGGGGCCAGAACCAAAAATAGAGGGGTTTTCTGATCAAAGGTTCTGTGTTCTGGGAAACAGTAAACATTGAGGCCAGTGTGTAGGAGAATAAAGACTCGATTGTGTTGACTGAGAGAGGTTTGATAAGTGAGGGGTTAAAGTTAAACCATAACCCAGTTAGCAGTCAGGATGTGGCCTGTGGACTTTGCCTTTTTCTCAGACCCTTGGGGGTGGGCTGTGGCTGGTTGAGGGCGGGGATGGGGTGATGCCACCGGCCAGAGACTTAAACCCATGGAGGCCCCTCTTTGTTAATAGCAAAGGTCCCAGATAGAAAGGGAAGCAGGGAAGATAGCTTTCTTCACCCTCAGAAGTCTTATGTACACTTTGCAGACAAAATACAAGCCGTTTAGTGGGAGCTCATTCAACTTCCAAGCCCTCTGGGCCACAAACACGTCTGTATCTGCCCCCATCCTTATCTCTGCCTCGCCATCCTGAGCTGCCTTCTGCCTGGGCTCACCTGGGCCCCTGTGCTCAGGTGCATTCTCTGCTCCTCTTCACTGCCTTTCCATTGGCCCCTACCAGTCAGCTGTAAATCTGCCTGACTCCTCCTCTTCCCTTGTGTCCTTGGCTTCTTTAGCTCTCACCTGTCTCTTTCTCTTTCTTTAAACAGCTTTACTGAGATACAACTCACATACCATACAATTTACTTATTAAAGTGCATCACTCATTGGTTTTTTAGTATACTCAGAGTTGTGCAACCTTCAGCACAATCAATTATATATTTCTCAACGTAACCCGATGGCTTGCTAAAGGGTTGTGTGTTGTGTCTCTCATCTCAGTTCGAGTCAAGTCCTCAGTGCACCGCGCTCTGGCTTCTGTGCCTGCCTCTGTTCTGGCTTGGATCACCAACGGCCCTCAGATTGCACATCCTCAGCCTTATCTGCCTCAGTAGCAGTGGATAATGCGTTCTGTATATATTCAGTAGATTCTGTGTTGGACACTATTTATCTATCTCTGTATATCGGTATGAGCACCACTCAAATATTCTACAAATGCTTCTAACATAAGGTATCCAGCCTCCCCTGCACACCTCTTCTCAGCCCATCTCCTCAACCTCAGTTGGTGCCACCACCATCTACACAGTTATCTAACTGGGTACCTGTGGATTGCATTTGGTTCTTCCTTTTTCAATGACCCCCAAACTAAGAGGTCAACATGTCCTGTCATTTCTACCACTGATTTTGAATCTGCCTCCTTTCTGGTTGCTCACCACTACCTCAGTTTGGATTGTCTTTGTCTCTTGTCTTGAACTGCAGGCCTCTCATTGGTCTCTCTCCTCTTTCTCGGCCACAGCTCACTCTTCACGCAGTGGTCAGTTCCATCTTTCTAAACCACACATCGGAACATTCTTTCCCCCATTTCTAATCTTTCAGGGGGTCTCTTCATTGCTTACAGAAAAGAAAAAAAGCCCAATTCTTGGTCGAGATAACCAAGGTCCTTCATGACTTAGACCCAGTTTTCAATCCAGCCTCATTCCTCCCCACACCCACCAATGCAGTTTCTGAGCCAGACCCGTAGGACTGTTTCTAAAAGCAGCATCCTGTCAGGCCTCCAGACATTGTGCATGATGTCCCTGCCATCCTTCTCCATGTTATCTGCCCAACAAACCTGATGTTCCCTCTAAGATTCAGTTTCAACTTTAGACCTTTTGCTGACAAATTCTCATCTCCATATAAAGTTGGATGCCCTTTTCTCTGTGCCCCTCTGCACCCCATATGGACTTTTATCTAGCAGTCTGGGGTTTTCTGTTCACATGTCCATCTCCTTGGAGGCAGGGACCATGCATTATTCCTGTTTGTATCTTCTGTGTCTGTGATGCCTGGTGCCCGGGAGGCCTATGATGTCTTTATTTAGAGGATGAATAGAGGAGATGAGTGAAGGGTACCATATGGCTGGAATGCCTCTGAAGGCCCTACTTGACACTATGATCATGGGACTGAGTGTTATAGCCTAGCCCAGGGGTGCCCACACTTTTTCAGTTTGCAAGCTACTTATAAGATGACCAAGTCAAAATGATCTACATACAATAAAAATGCAAAACATAAATTTATTTCTTCTATATTATCATTATTTAAGCTACTATTATTACTATTTAATATTGTGTATTCTTCTTTCACCTTTCTCCTTCTCAGCTGTCTTTCCGGAGGAAAGTCAATGTCATAGTTTTTATGAACAGTCCAAAAAAGCCGCTCCACATTTCCCTTCTTTGGAATAACAATGGCACACAGACAGATGAGGCAAACACACTTAGAATATGACATAGTGAAAAAAATCCCCTCCCATTTTGTATGAAAGTGGTAGGTTTTAGGCTTCTTACTCGGACCAGCTACGGCACTCATTTTTATACCCTTTGTTGTATTTAGTTTAAATAAATTGAAGGCTAACTACGCAGCAGTGTAACTAAACAAGTTAGTGCGGTTTAATGCGCATGCGTAGGGTGTCAAAAGTTCAGATGTCAGATTGGCTACCCTGTATGCCAATCAAAAGACAAATGTCTTTTTAATGTCATGCGATCTACCCACACTTCCTTCGTGATCAACCAGTAGATCGCGATCTACGTATTGAGCACCCCTGGCCTAGATCCTTTTGAAAAAAATCACTTTCCTGTAAAAAGATCAGTAGCCTCTAAGATGTCTGTTATTTCATTTGGTAAACCACATTTTAAGAGAATTCTTAACGCAAAAGGAGACCCTACTATAGGTGAGGTGCAATCCCCTTCTACCTACCTTCATCTATCTATATTTTAGGAGTAAGCAAAGGGAGTCAGTCAATTTAATAGGTTTGGTTTTCAATCTAATAGAGACAGCTGGGGTCCTAGTGTTTTAACATGGAGTGGAGTCTGGCCTTCTGCCCCCAATTCCTGATCTGGCTGCTGCTACTCTGTATATAACTGGTGTGGTTCTGAGCCCTTTTCTGGAATACTAAGGCCCTCTCCTTGCCTCTCTCCTTTCCCAAGCACGGGTGACCCCAGTGGCCCTCAGACCTGAGATCCTGGGTGGCAATCATCTGGTGATCATCGTGGGGATTGTTTGTGCCACTATCGTGCTGTTTCCTGCTTTGATACTGATTGTGAAGATGACCCACAGGAATAAGAGGTACAGGGCTGCTTTCACCTCTTGGGTTGGGAGGCTGGAGGTATGGGACTGCCTCTACCCTGAAATGGAAGGGAGTGGTAGCGGACCCTCACTGTGCCATTTTTACAGAAGGGCTGTTTCAAATAGACTATCATCTGTGGACAATATTATATTAGATGTCATCTGTATAGTAACCCGGCCCTCACTCACTTTGATATTTTGTGAAGATTATAACATGCCTCGACAAAAGTCAAAATCATGACAGGTGCTGGTGCAGAGCAAAGAGGTTTATTCCAGTGCTGAAGCCTGGGAGAATGGTAGAATTCTGTCTCAAAGAACATCTCCTCTTCCTGCTCAAGCCTGTGGTTCTTATATAGATGGCAGGGGGCGCTTTTTTCCCTATCCAGTTATCTTGCTAGCTTTTGGCATGCTAGGACCCTGTCCATTCATCTTTTTAGCTTTTGTTGCGCTTGGTGTAGGAACCTCCCCCTGCAGCCATCTTGGTTAATGGGTAGGCTCCCCTGGGTTCCTTGACTGTCTATGGTCACAAGATTACCAGCTCTTTTACAAAAGGTGGTCTGAGTAGAGTATAATTAAGAGTATAAATCTTAAGCATGAACTATAAGGGTGCCATTCATGCCTGAGAAAAATAATTTTTTAATTATTTATAATATATGCTTCACATAGAAGCTCAGATTATGAGGGCTGTACATGGCTTCATTTAAGGGACCACATTTTAATTATGACAGGCTATTTTTGAATAGATGCCCTCACATCCTAAATATTAATTGTTGGAATGTATTTTTAAAGACTTGATTTTCATCAGTAGTTCTCCAAGCTTCTCAAAATGCTCAGATGCTCTGACATGGGCATTTGTGTTTCATTGGCTGTTTGCCCAGCTGTTCATGAAATATGTTGCTAGAGCAAATTGACTCACTTGTTGAGTGTCCATGGGAAAGGGCCCTCATTAAGACTAAGTAAAGCTGACTTTTGAGCCTCCTTTTCCTATGTAACATGGATTCTACAGAGAGTGCATATGCCTGTTACACTTGTACTTCTCCTCAGGGTCCTCTGGTTTGGTTTTGAACTTGGTTGTCTTTTCTGAGGGTCTTTGCTCTGGGCATGCTGGTAGCACCAAACCCAGAGTTAAACCAGCTGGGTTCCACTCTGGCCTCTTACTTCTCCCCTCTGGGCCTCAGTTTTTCCAAGAATGAAGAATAGCACTTCCATGGCTACTAGTTTATTATAAAGAAATACTCATACACTGTGTGCACACATGTGGTCACTGTAGTATTGCTTATGATTAAAAACTGAAGTCATTCTCAGTGTCTGTCAGAAAGGTGGTTATTCAAAGACTTGGTATTTCATTCAGTGAAATAACCACCCAACCCTGTATGTGATGATGTGGAAAGATACCGAGTTTTATATTATAGAATATATAGTATGACCTCATGCTTATAAATAAAGGAAATTACATAATGCTCATTTTAGCAGCATATATTGTGAATGTATTTTGTGTGAGTGTACTTGTGTGTGTATCATGAGAAGTTTGGGAAGATAATTCTTCAATATTAACAGTGGTATTTGGTATAAAGGAAAGGGTGGGTTCCATGAAGGTAGTGGATTTGCTGGAATGTCAGCCTCCAAATCTCTACATTTCTATATTATTTGATATATTTAACAATGAGGATATATAACATCATAATCAGAAAATGTAATAAAAACATTTCTACTTCAAACAAACAATATACATACATACATATATACATATATATATATATGGGTGTTTTTTTTTAGCTTTAACTAGAATTGTTTTTTAAGCTGTACTTTAGGCCAGAATAGAAAAAAGAATGCAAATTCAGTGGCAAGGGTTAAAGGCAGTGGCCGAGGACAGGGAAGGGACCAGGGCTTTCGATGTGGGATTTTTGTGAGGACAGTTCAGTGTGGCCCTTTGAACTGACGTCTCGCTGTGCTCCAGCTGCCCATCCTACTAGTCCAGCTCCATCTCCCTCTTCCTCAGGGATAATAAAGTCCAATCCCAGGGCCTGGCTCTGTGCCTTCATTTAACACTGATGTAGACAGAAACTTACTAGAGTGATATGGAGAAGTGGAAGCTGTTGTTCCCCAGAACACCTTCCTGCTCTACACGAGAGAGATGCACTCCCCAGATTTCCAGATGAACTGGGCAGGAGTCTAGAGAGAATGGCTCCTGCCCTGGGCTCTCCCTTCACAAAGCTCTGGAGGCACTTGTGAGTGTACAGTGCTGGCCAGTTAATTCCACGTGTGTCTTGTGCCTTGCAGTTCAGAAACTTCCACAGCCCTGGTAAGAAGCCTGGAGAACACAAAGAAGGTTCAGCCAGAGGTAAGAGAACCTGCTGCCACTTTGCTGCTGTGCCCAATGAGGGTGAGGGGAATACCACTCCAGGATCAAGTGGTGTCATTATCACTTCTCCACAACCTGTGCCTTACTCGTTGTTATGTCTCCGCATATAGGCGAGTGATTGGCACAGCGCAGGGGCTCAGGAATTCATCACCACCGGAATACAGGCACCTGCAGAGTGTGGTGGGGCAGGCCAGGCCCACCCAGCATGGCCAGCACATCCTGGGCGGGCCCGGGGAAAGAGCACTGGACTTGGAGTCAGAAAGTCCCAGTTCAAGTCCAGCTCTAGTACCCTGAGATTTCTCATCAAACCGGGATAGGGACAAACAGAGGCCCTGTTGTGTGGTTCTAATAACGTGATGATATGAAATGCTTCATAGTTTTTGAGGCACTGTGTAAATATAAGGGAGAATTATGATACATTTGAAAGGACCTAATGGTTAAGGTTAACTATTCAGCCTGATGTGTGGTGGTGCAGTGGAGAGAGTGTTCACCTGGAACGCTGAGGTCACCAGTTCAAAACCCTAGGCTTGCCCAGGCAAGGTACATATGACAAGCAATCAGTGAACAACTAAAGTGAAGGAACTATGAGTTGATACTTCTCATTCTCACCCCCTTTCTCTCTTTGTAAAATCAGTACATAAAATAAAAAGCATTTCAGTG
Source organism: Rhynchonycteris naso (assembly GCA_037038555.1). NCBI lineage: Eukaryota > Metazoa > Chordata > Mammalia > Chiroptera > Emballonuridae > Rhynchonycteris > Rhynchonycteris naso. The sequence continues at coordinate 279,232,206 of CM072995.1, read as the reverse complement.
CTTTAAGAAAGGATTAAATATTCAGGGACCTTTACGAAGAGAGGATCAAAAAGCACTTTTTCGTCCATGTTAGTCTATAATGGGGCTCTACATGATTGCTTCTCTAGGGACTGAGAAATGGAGTCATTTGCTTGAACCTTTCTTTCTTTTTTCTTTCCTTTTTCTTTTCAACTTGAAAAAAACTGTTGTGGAAAGTTACCATTCCATCCTCTGGTCTGTCTGTGAACCCAGAGCAGGGCTTTCTCACAGTGTAGTGCAGGGCCTCCAGAAGCCTAGGGACTTTTTATGGGGTGACACTGCTTCCCCAAATAATGACAGAAAGGGGAGTCACAAAGTGCCACCGACCTCACAGATGTGAGGGATGCCCCTGCCATGTAAACTCTCAGAAGAGCGACAGCTGCTGCTGGGTGCCAGCTGTCCTGCTATGGCGCTAATTAGAAGGAAGTAACCACAGAGTAGATATAATTGGGCAAGAGAAGGACTCCTGCTGCTCCCCAAACACCCAAGGAACAAGGACTGTTTGGCTTTTAAAGCAAAGAACTTGGTTCTTAAGATAGTACTCTTTGCTAATGGGTTGTCTTAATTTTCAGGAATACTGAGGACTGAATTATAGTTATTGATGATAATTCTCTAGCTCTCAATAACCCTTTCACCCTTCCAGGGTTTTGTTGTTGTTGCTTTCTTTTTCTTCTTATTTACTTACTTTTTTAATTTTTATTTTGTTTTTTTGAACCTACCAGTTTTGGTGGATGACACCTAGCGAATAGTAGCCAATGGCCTGCCTTTTCTTTGTCATGTAAGATCCTCTGATTTTTAGATGTTGATACCATTCCCCCACCCCCTTTAGAAACATGTGTATTCCTCAATAATGACACGGGAGGTGATTGAAGAAGACTCAAGTGAGAAATCAGAGGCCACCTACATGACCATGGTGAGGATGATTCTGGGTGGCTGAGCCAGGTATCTGGAGGTGGGAGGACCTGGGAAGAATGTGGCAAACTTGTGTGGGGGGGGGTAGAATGTGACTAGGTCAGTGGGGGTAAGGGGGTCCGAGGTAACACTGCTGAGATCAGAGATTTCTCTAAGTATTAGGAAAGTCAGAAGCTGAAACTCTTCTGGATAGAGTCATATCAAACTTTTCTTCATACCCAGTCTTGGGTGCTAAGGGGCATTAAGGTTAGAGGTGATTGATTTTAGTGGTAAAAAGAGGGACCTTCATTAGTGGGTAGGCAAACTGCCTCTGCCTTGTCAGGAGATGGAACCCACCAAAGGGGATGCCACAGACCTTGGACAAGTGTTATAAGGGATTGTTTCCTTTTTATCAAAAGGTCCTTTCCAACTCTTAGATTTAAAAAATTTTTATTCTGTGACATTATGCATTGACATAATTTAACTGCTAGGAAGGCCAAATTCCATATGATAACATGGAGTCTGATTCCTTCTTTCTTTTTGCTCAACTCCCCCGGGAAGTGCAGCACCTAGAAAAGACACCTGGAGTGTAGTGAGGAGGGGTAAGGACAAAAGGAGTGGGCTGGCAAAGAGCACAATGCTATTTGTAGACTAGGTATAGGCACCAGACTGCAGCAGCACAGTGTTCTGCTGGATTCAGGAAGGCTGGCCTCCCCTGCTGGTCGGGGTGGGCGATGGCTTGTGTTTGCTCCTGGTGAACCCGCACTGAGTGCACATGACTCCTTGATGATTGCCGATTGCCGAAAGGAAGGGTTCTGCTGGGGAAGAGTGAGGTCAGAGGTCTGACCTGGCTCCACCCAGTGGAACGGTAGCTCCATGCTGAAATTGCAGTTGACTCTAGCCATTCCCAGTCTGTTCGTCCTTCCCCCACTATTGCCGTGTGATGCTATGGTAATTTCCAGGCTTCGTCCTGCCTCTTAGAGACCTTTTGAGACAGCTGCATTGTGGCTGCTACCAAGTATGTCACCACCTGGGTGACGCTGTCTCTACAAAGTCTGCCGGGTAGAGATGATGTGGGTGTGAACTGCCTCCCCTTGCTCAGTGCTCAGGTGCTTGTGATTTCCCTCCAGGAAACAGCACCTCTGTCCTCTGGAAATGGATCTGATAAAGCGAGTGCATGAGGGGCCAGGACTACATACTGCTCAAATTATTTATTTCTTTTTCTTTACTGATATTATTGACTTATTTTTAATTGAGTTTATTGGGATGACACTGGTTAACAAAATTATATGGGTTTCAAGTGCACAATTCTACAGCACATCTCGATACACCGTATAGTGTGTTTACCCCTTCCCCCCAAGGTCGAGTTATTTTAAAACACTATGTGCCAAATTAAATAAGCCTGTGGGCAAATTCTGGCCTGCAGGCCACTTGTTCGAGACCCCAGGTATAGAGGAGTTATCAGATAGGGAGCAGGGGTAGCATAGAACCTTTAATTTTTTTTGTTGTTGTTGTTGAATTGATTAAATTACCTTAAATGAAGGGGCACCATGCTGCGACCCCTTTCTGGGTTTGTACAGCACAGTGGCTAACATGGCAAGCTTTGGAATTGGACAGACCCAGGTTCAAATCCTGACTGTGTTAGAAGCTCGATGATCCTGAGCAGGTAACAGCCTCTCTAAGCCTCAGTTTTCCCATCCTTAAAATGGAATAATACCTACCTCCTAGATGGCGAGGATTAGAAGAAATAGCACATATGAAAGTCAGAACTGGGTGCATAGATGGAAAAAGTTCAGTTGGTGGTAACTATTGATTTAAATACTTTTTACAAATGTGCTTTGTGTTTCTTTCTTCCCTTCCCCTGTAGCACCCAGTTTGGCCTTCTCTAAGGTCAGCACCAAATAACCCACCTGGAAAAAATTCTACTGGGGAAATGTCAAGAACAGAGCGAGCCTTTTAAGAAGAGAGGAGAGTTTGCTTCACCTCTAAGAGGGGCAGGGATGCTCCTCTGTGTATCCTGAGTTGCTGCGCCCCTTATTGCAGACCACCACCCACTCCCAGCTGTCCTCTTGCCTCATTGGTTGGTCAGAGAGCTGAAGATGAAGGGTTCAGAGCCTGGAAGAAAGATGGGGCAACTCTGACAGAAGAGACCCCAATGGGGGGAGCGTGGACACTGGCCCTGGGGACCCCGGCTGAGCTGCTGAAGCAGCGTCAAGCACCCCATCTGATTAGATACTCAGTGTAGATAGCGTTCTTTGTGGATTGAGTTACTGGGAAGAATTGCAGAAATAAAAAACCAACCCAAATGATCCCTTTGGCACATTATCCCTAAATAAATGTGGTTTGTGGAAATGGTCCTGTTTGTATATAGCCTGGCGGAGGGTTGAGTGCAGTGTTGGTGAGGAACTCTGGAAGCAGCTGGGATGAGTGGAGGAATGCTATACTGTGATTTAACACGTTGGGGACTGTTTCTGGTCCTGGGAAGATTTGGGGGGGAGGTTAGAAGTGGGGTATGAACACACATCTAGGATATGACCCAATGCTTCTTAATTCTGGCTGGGTATCAGAATGGCTGGTGGCTCTTTGCTGAGCCTCACCAGAGGCACCCTGGAATTCCTAGGTGAGGAGCTAAAAATTTACTTTTTGGTCTGAAATGTGCAGTTCCTATACATTTTGGTTACTATTGTAAGATTTAATGGGGTTAGTTTTTAAAATATTTTGGTTCTGAGTGCCTGTTTCTAGACTGAGCCCAACTCAGCCCTTTTCTTGATTGCTGTGGGCCCTTACTCATTCTCTGTACCCCACCCTTCCTATTAGCTATTCAGGGCATTAGAAAGAGGTTTTTTTTATGGTTCTTTGATTTCTGATACAATTTAAAGTGAAACTACATTTAAAAAAAATTCCTTTAACTCTCTAAACATCAGGATTCTCATAACACACCCATTGTTAACTCTTTTTTCCAGCCGTTCAGGCTCTCCACTTGGGGGCCATAGCTTCTTTTTGTTGTTCAGTCACAGCTAAGAGTCGTTAACCCTTTGAAATAGTATGAATGTTCATGTACCTCCTCATTCAAATGGTGAACAAAACACTCACTACTCAAAGGATTTAATATTTCCTTATTACTGTTTAGCTCTAAATGAGGACTATGTCAATAGTTTACAATATGTGTATTGAAGGCAATATTCTGTACAAGACATACTAGAGGGGACACTTAATGTCATGATGACTCTTTGATATCCTAATAGTTCATAGAGAGGAAGTGGTTTCATTTCTGGGCTATTCAATAACATGCTGTCCTGGGCCAAGTGGGCCTTTTCTACTTCCTCGAATACTATTTACATAGGATGAGGACCTTCAGGACACAGGATTAGGTGGGTGGATAGTGGTTTCATATCTGTAATTCTGGGTTGAAGAGAATTATTGGGGTAAGAGCTGGAGAGTGGGCTGACCAAGGGGCCTTTTGATCATGGAAGCGTGGGCACACCCCTCTAGAGTTTGACTTGCCTAAATTTGAATTCGATTCAAAGTTTGGCTTCCATTCTGGTTCAGGAGTTGCAACTGAGGAGAAGAAATAAGAAGCCCACTTCTGTCCTCCAATCCTGCCTCCCCATGAACCTTCCTGTTTTACGCAGGATGGAGTCAAGGTTGAGAGTAGAAATCCACAGCTGTCAAATATTAATTTTGCCTAAAAGTAAGACAGTACTTCAGGGCACCATGAAAAAGACCTGCTTGCTCCGTCTTGCCTTTCTCCTAGGGGTGACTTTGTATTACATTCAGGAACATGGAGTCATAGGGCACACAGAGTGGGCTTCATGATCCAGCAGGCTGGCTTGAATTCTGGCTCAGCTCTCCAGGATTGCAATGTTTATTTCAATTCATTGAGGCTGTTCTCTTTACATGTGAAGTGGACAGTCATAATATTTTTTGGGAGGACTAAATGAGGTTATTCAGGGATTCCTTCCTGGTCTGAGCCCCCCATCCCCTTCCAATGTGTTCTCCCCAGTTGAATTTGTCTTCTGGTGATTCAGTCCCTATCTCTCTTTAATTCTTTATTCTATTTGCAAGAACCCCTTTAATCCAAAATACCCAAGTTCTTCTTCCCCTCCAAGGAGAGAGTTGGGAAGCTGAGCTTAGGGAAGAGCTCTGCAAAATGGAGGGCTGACGTTCAGAAGGGCAGGAAAGCTGCTGGAGATGAAGTAAGTAAGTTAGGCCTCCTTGTAGTAGGTCCATTAGCAAGCAGTTTTGTTACAAGAATTTGCCATAAGTTAAGTCCACAGAACCCCAGATGCCTCCATGTTCAAAGGCTGCCAGAAGCACACAGGTTTCTGCCAACAGAAAGCAGCTTGATGGGGGAAGGAGAGGGGCCACCAATGAATAACAAAGCATCAGATGATTCTACAATACATTTGTAGCACCAGAGTTTGGTTATTGGCATTGAAAACAGTTTAGTCTATCCACTGGGGACCAGTAGAAGATGTGCCTTCTTTAAAAGGCTTCAGCCTTTCGCCTGTCCTTCAGACTTCTGTTCCTTGTTATATGCCAGACTCACAAAAAACAAAAAGCTGGAAATGACCCCACTCTTTTTTCCCCTTTTGCCTGGTCAGCATGCTTACATGTCTATACCGGCCGTTAAAATAAATAAATAAATAAATAAATAAATAAATAAATAAACAAACAAACAAACAAACCAGTGTGTGTGTGTGTGTGTGTGTGTGTGTGTGTGTGTGTGTGTGTGTGTGTGTATTTGGCAGAGTCAATGCTGCCACTGTATAGGCTCAGCTACCTAGAGCCAAAGAAGCTTAGGTTACAAGTTTTGTCCTCTTACTAAGAACAAACAAAGTTTCCCAGGACTACAGACCTGTCCTGGCCAGGTTGTTTGCAAATGTGGTCTGGTCTTCCTCAAGGGTGATTAGGCAACCCATGACCACTTCTGTAAAACTCAACTCTCAAAACATCTCTTCTTTATTAAAAAATAAGGGAACTCGGAGCTCTCTCAGAAAGCTAAGACCTTTGTGGTGAGAACTTCCAAAGCACCTGTCTGAACTCCATATCATATGTTCACGGCCTTCTGAATTCAGAATTCAGGTGCCATCTTGTCTATCCATCCACACTGTTCATTTTTCTTCATGACAGGAATCTTGTTTTACATATAATCTTGTCTTTCAATCTTCTGAGTCTTTGCTCTTGGTGTTCCCCTGCCTAGAACTCCCTTTCTCTTGTTACCTGCCCAAATTAATACTCTTTTAAGGTGCTGCGTGAGTCCTGTCTTAGGAATTTCCTATTTCTCATATCTTCCTAGATGTCCCGACACTTACCAGATTTTATCTTCTGTTGTTCTCTAGTTGTTTTAGGTGTGAGGCTTTAATTCTCCCAGAGCTCCTAAGGTCTTAGAGATCCTGCGTTAGGTCTTTCTGTGAGCTCTGCAGCATCTGACCCCATGTGGGTCAATTCTTTGTGGAATGGAGTTCCTGGGGAGTGGAGTGGGAAAATGTGCACAGGCAGCTGCTGGACCTGGCTCCCAGTCCTGGTTCGACCATTGTGTGAGGCCGGGTAAGGTCATGCTGATGGAGATTCTACTGGGCACTGGATGCAAACAGACATTTGTTCTCCATTCATTCATTCTCATCAGCTCAGCGGCCAGTAGAGGCCCAGCAGAACATCAGAATAATAAGACAAAATCCCTGTCCTTAAAGAGCTACAGTCTAATTGGGGAGGTAGGAAGTGTCAACAAAAATGACAATACTCTCCAACTTTTATTAACATGGAGACCCAACAAATACTAGGTGTACCCTGATTCCCATTCCTCAATAAATGGTATTGTCCTCATTGTGTTATCTTGAGAGTTTATCCATTTGTCTACCTATCTAGAATATCAGCTCTCAAAGGGTGAGCTGTGTCTCATGCATTGCTGGGTCTGCAGATTCTAGCTTAGTGTCTGACACATGTGGGCCATTAAATAGGTATTTGAGTTTGTTGAACGAGGGAATTGATACACAAATGGGTGAAAGCACTTAGTCTCACAGGAGCAAAGAGAGGAGAGATATGTAGAAGGTAAGAAGTGGATGGATTTGTAGCAGATTTTTAAATAAAAGCCTGGGAACTTGCTGAGTAGACAAGAGAGGAAGGGCGTTCCTAGAAGAGGGAACTGCAGAGGCAAAGACACCAGAATGTGAAGGCTCGCGTGAAGTAAAAGAAACCTTATCTGGTGTGGGATGCCTTGACATGGGCATGGGCCAGAGAAGGGAGGGGAATCAAACAGATCTCTACTTCGTGATTCCTGAGTAGGCTGCCAAATGTTCTGCATGTCACCTGAGGCCAGCAATTGCTCCAGCCTCCCAGCCCCTTTTCTCAACCCCCAAACCTGGCCCCTTGCTCATGGGATGCAGATCTTTTAGTATTAGATGAAGGCAATACTTCTCAAACTTCAATGTGCTCAAAAAACTACCTAGAGCCTGACCTGTGGTGGTGCAGTATATCAAGCATCGACCTGGAACGCTGAGGTCGCCGGTTTAAAACCCTGGGCTTGCCTGGTCAAGGCACATATGGGAGTTGATGCTTCCTGCTCCTCCCCCCTTCTCTCTCTCTCTCTCTCTCTCTCTCTCTTTTTCTCTGTCTCCTCTAAAATGAATGAATAAATAAAAGTAATTTAAAAAATTAAAAAAAGTAAAAAGAAGAATTTAAGGATCCTTTAAAAAAACAAAACAAAACAAAAATCTACCTGGAAATTTTAAAAACATTTATTGATTGATTTTAAAGAGAAAAGAAAGGAGAGAGATAGAGAAACATTGATCTGTTTCTGCATGTGCCCTGACTGGGGAGTGAACCAGCAACCTTTGCACATTGGGATAATGCTCCAACCATCTGAGCCACTTGGCCTGGGTGCCTGGAGAGCTTGTTAAAAATGAAGATTCTGATTTCTTGGGTCTGAGGTGGGACTTGTGACTGTATTTTTAAGGAGCTTTCAGGTCATGCTGATGAGGACGTTAGTCTGGGGATCACACTCTGAGGAGTGAGGCCCTCGGGCCTGTCTGACTACGCAGCTTCTCTGTGGCCTCAACCAGGCCTTCCAAAGGTCAAGGAAACGATCTTCCTTTGGATTATTTGTAATTCTGCTTCATCCAGCAAGGCCAGTAACTGAGTGCTATCTTGTAAAATCTGCAGGGGTGAATGGTACTTTGTAGAAATACCCAAAATAGGGTTTCACTCCCCAAATAGCTTATCTCTGACATTAGTATATCAATCTGCAAAATAATTCTTTGAGTTTCTGCTCCCCAGGATTTTGGTTAGCTCCTCAGGAAGACTTACTTTTTTGGACCAAATGAGCAAGGTTCTGAGGGGGGCTCTTCTCCTGTTTCCTGTTGCCAGGGTGACTCACCTCTTGACTTGGCACCTTTGACCCTTCTGTTGTCAGTCACACACCTGTTTCTCTTAGTTAAATACTGAATAGAAGCAGAGGAACTTCTGGATCCATCTCTTATCTCAGATGTCCCCAAATAGAAGCTTCTAGATAAGTGGCTTCCCTGGGCTTCACAGGCACCCTCAACCGTATTGCTAAAAAGGAGGAAGCCGGCTACATCAAACCAAAACTCTCTGCCTGACATGTGCCTGCAGCGGCAGCCCAGTTGACTGTGCGGCAGCAGCGGGACCTAGATGAGTGTCTGGAGCAGCAGCCAGGCCTGACTGCCAGTCTACACACCCAGGCACACTTGCCAGCCTGGCCATTGCCGACTGTGGAGGAGGCCTGGGCCTGGGGGCACTGCAGAGGAGCTTGGCTGTGGCAACTGGAGGACACTTTTCTCCCAGGTTGCCCCTTCTGACCTTCTCTGATTTTCATTCCTATGGACTGTGTGTCCCATGGATGAGCTGGCCGCAGCCAGACTCTAACAAAATGATGAAGGTACTTTGGACACAGAGCCTCTCTGCAAGATCCAGGCATGGACAATCACCTCTAGTGTGGTGGATGGAGAACCACAGCGGTCTCCTCACCAGCCCTCTGCCTTCAGCAACTGCCACCAAAGCCTGGCCCACTGCTCTGCTTCATGCCTAGAACAGCAGCAGTGGCCCAGGCCAGATTCATCACGATGTCTGCTATCCCCCATCCCCTCTCCAGATTCATTCATTCACTCAGGGGTGGCCCTGCATAGCTATACATCACCTGATTATGGAGTGACCGCTCTGAGCCAAGCACTGAGCGGGCATCCTGTTTTGTTATTCTATGCCCTGCCCCTTAGCATCTTCTTTATGTCACAGGTCAAGTGGAGTAATGTCACTTGCTTATGTAACCCATCCTCCTCTTCCGTGTCTCTAAACAAGCTGAGAGAGGGTCTTCTCTTTGTGATGAGCAATGTGGAATACTGGACACACCCAGTGCTTCACATAGATTCACTGTGAATCCCGGCTCTGATTCTCCTTAACTACCACATACAGTTAAATTTGGGTAAGTCCTGTCAACCTGTTTCCTCATTTGCAATAAAAAAGAAGGAGGAGAAGGAGAAAGAGGATGAGAAGAAGAATTCACCTATCTCAGGGATGCAGGTTGAGGAATCACATGCAGGGTGCTTGGCAGAGAGTAAATGCTCAAAAATATTAGTGATTCCCTCTCTGGTGCATCAGTGGCCCCGCCGAAGTGCACATGATTGCTGCATGACAACCTGTGTTCTACTTAAACATCTCCCTGGAAAAGGGAGTCACTTTCTCTTTTAGGGCCTCCTTGGTACTCTTCCCGAGTTCTTCTACTTGTGATATTAGCCTCTTTTTTCTTCCCTTTTCAAAAGAAAAATATTTCAAACATACACAATAGAAAAAAGAACTGTGTAATGAACCTTTTGTACCTTTCACGGGTTTCAACAACCAACAACACCTACCTCCACCACCTCTTTTTTCTTCTTCTTCGAATATTTTTTTTTCTTCTTCGAATATTTTAAAGCAAATTCCGGTCATCGTATCATATCACCTCTAAACACTTCGGTGTGTACGACAGATAAAGATGTTGAAGAACTTAGCCACAATAATTAAGAAATGTTCATTAATATGATCTAATACCTAGTCCATATTGACTTGTCTCAAAAATGTCTTTTTATTGTTGATTTGATTCACATTAGATTCAATGATAACATCTCTTAGGTGTTTTGCAGCTTGTTTTGACGTGTTCTGTTTTTGGTGAAAATGCTGAAAAATAAGGAAGTCCTTACTTCCTGAAAGTCTCCTAACTCACTTCCCTGAAATCTTTACAAATAACAAGTATCTCCTTTTTTGGGTGTGTTTGAATGATAAAAAGAGTCCCTTTACCCTAAAAAGCAGCTTGGAAATAAATGAGTTCCTCTAATAGTTTTCAAAAGCCAACAATTATCCAAGTTAAGAAGACAGGCAGGATTTGCTTTAGTTCTTGTTTTAGAGGGTAAAAATTTCTGGGTAACTTTCTTCTTTTCAGAAAGACTTATGCCCTCCCACCTGCTTTCCAAATCCAACAACCATAGAATTTACTCCATCCCCCTTTTTTTTCTCTCTCCCTCACACACTCCCTCTTTTTTTTTTTTTTTCTTTTAGTAGCAACCTACAGGCCGGCCATATTAGAGAGATGGAAATAAAGCTTCCTTAATGTTGTATGTGTATTTGAAGTACATTTGTGCATTTCTTTTTAGCACCTAACAGTTCTTCCCTTCTAGCCCTTGGTCCCTCAAATACCCCTCTCCTACCTCCCAACTAACATCTCTGTCTCTGAAAATGCACAAAGATGCCTGGCTACCTCGCCCTGCCTTCGGTCTCACAGGGCTCGGTCTCTTTTTCTCTTTGGGTAAGTCAGACTGCACATCTGCATGCTTCTGAGGGAACCACGGTGCCGCCCCGCCGCAACTGGAGAGGATGGGGCAGGGGTAGAGATGCTGCGGGGGCCTTTCCTGGGTGTCCTTGCGAAGGGAGGTGCCAGAACTGGGGGACATATTGCTGGGGACCGCATAATGCTGGGACTACTTGGTTACAGAAATGCTGCGTGTTGCTCAGGGATGGCACTTGTCAAGGGAGGTGATTTCTGTATGGATTTCCTTGAAGTGGACCTATGTGTGTGTGTGTGGAGGGTGGGGGCGGGTAGATTCATCTGCAGAGTCTCTTCCTGGATTTATTTTTAAAGCTGATGCAAATGTGGGGTCCCGAGACTTAATGCTCCCTCAAGGGGCTTCTTTTGTGAACCTTGATCCTTGGAGGCTGGTGGATTTAGGATATTAGGAGAGACTGTGCGGGAGAGTTGAGGGCAGAAAGTCAAATTTGAGTCTGACTTCCTGAAAACCTGCACCACTGATTTTCGAAATGCACTGGGGAGTGGGTGGGAAGCACGCTTGAGGAGTGATCCGTGGAGGAGGAGGCCTGCGGCAGAACGTGCCTCTGGACCAGATGGAGTGGAGGAGGGGCCAAGTGATGGGATCAGGGAAGAAGGGAAGAAAACCATGGGCCAGGGCAGTGTCCAGCCTAGCCCTGCAGACTGCCCTGTAAAGAGAACCGAATGTTAATTTTCATGTTTGATCATTCATGAACTTTCTGGTTGGCAGGTGGGCTAGAGAGTTATTTGCAAGATTGCTTTATAGGTAGTTTCATTCTTACTCCTAAACTTATTCATTACTGGTGAAGCAATTGACGGGCAAGCCCAAGGACTGTCTGTAGGAATACTCCATATCACAGAACCTCTTTCTCTCTCTCTCTCTCTCTCTCTCTCTCTCTCTCTCTCTGGTGCGCTGTGCTGGGTTATTCAGTAGGAGTGCTACACAGGGGCAGAGCAGAGCCCCGGGAAGACTGCGTGATAAGACCAATTAGCTTTGCCGAGTTATTGGACATATTATACAACAGAGAAGGACTGTGTGACAGAGTATGGACCTTGGCATCTGATCTGGGTTTAAGGCCACCTCTGTCATGTACTTCATATCTATTGGCAAGTTACTTGACCACCCTGAGCTCCAGTTCTTCTATGGGTAACCTGGGGAACACCTACTGCATTTCCAGCTTTTTGTTTTTTGCGAGTCTGGCATATAAGCGAATCAGGTGCTCAATAATAGGTAACCCTTATGAAAACATTTGTTATAACTCTCATGTTGCAAGTGAGGAAACGAGTACAAAGTAACTTGCCCAATAAGATCACATGACGAGTTTAAGGTGAACTAAGATTTGAACACCTGTTTGTCTGATTTCAGCATGTTCTTAACTGTTGAACTCTACTGCCCCCAATGTTCAAGAAATGTTACCGCTATGGTAACCCAAGAGGCTGAGAATCTCAATTGCAGGCGAAAAGTTGAGAGTAAGGAGCTGGGGATGGAGGACAGGTGGCCTCCATCTGGAGTTACGGGGAGCTTCCTACTAGAGGGAAGCAGCCTGTGAGAGCCTTATCTAAGGGAAGAAGGCAAGGAGGTTCAGTGGCCAGGACTAGGGTGTAACATAGGAGAAGGTGGATCTTGGGTGAAGAGCTTAGGGTATAGGGCCTGTGACATGGTGATGACAGGAAGCTAAAACCTCTGGAAACCTGGGTGGGGAGAAGAGGCAGGAAGGGAAACATTGGACATGAACTTGATAGGTGCTGTGATGAGGCACACCCTGGCACTGCAAGGCTGATGGCCGAGGTAGACAATGGAACTTGAGAGTTGTAGTAGCATCAGTTCTCAAGATAGAGAGATACTGCGGGTGACAAGGGAGGAGGAAGGAGACTGTGTCAGGGTCTGAGTTTGTGAGGATGACTGCAGAGCTGGGGTACTTTGTGTACACATGACAAAAGCATGTGAGATTAGTTTTTAGCTAGAAACAAACCACGTGATTGGGCTTCCCTAGAGTTTTTCTCAAGACTGTTGGCTCTGTGGTCACTGACCTGGTTACCAAAGTCTGGGTTATGTTAGGAGAGGCCTAGAAGTGGAGTCTGGTCCTCACTCAAGCCCATTGCATATATCTGCTCGTGGAGGAAGGGACTCAGACATGGCAGGGTAGGGTCAATGCCTTTCCTTCTTTCTACGGACTTTTATTGAGCACCCACTATGTGTTACATACTGTCTTGGGTCCAGGGATACCAGCATGAATAAGAATCAGTTCCCCAGAGCCTCTGAAGAGATGCAAGCACATAAACAAATAATAGAACCCAGCATTAAATAATAGTAACCCAGCATTGAATATATTGTGATAACAATAATAATAATGATGATAATGATAGCAGCTAACCTTTGTTGAGGACTATGTGTCAGGCACTGCTGTGAGCTTTATACACCAGTAAGTTATTTAATCTTTACAACTATTATTGTCTCCCATTTCACAGGTGAGAAAACTGAGGTGCTGGGAGGTTAATTATGCTGCTTAAAATGAGACCATGGCATGAGAGCCCTGGTCTTGGCCACTATGCCTTTGTGACTCCCGGTCATGTGGAGGCAGTGAAAAGGGCGGAAGGCTGTCAGTGGGGCCATGTCTTGTTAGCTGGAGTCTGCAGTATGAGTGGGAAGACTCTGGGTGCAGAAGGGTGAACTAGTTTCTCAACTTGAAGCAAAAACATGTGTGAAAGAAAGAAGAGTGAAAGAAGGTGGTGCTTTCAGGAAATCTGGGGTCACTGGAGTGGAGGAAGCATGGAGGGCTGGAAGCTGGCAGGGGACATGAGGTGAGCATGTAGGTTGGCCCCAGATTGCAAAAGGCCTGGAAGCTGTGCCCAGGTTATTGGGCTTTGACTTTGAGAGCATCAGAGAGCCAGCGGAGGTTTGGGAGTGAACGCTCTCACGGATGCATGGGAGTGGGCCTGGGGTGGGTGCAGGTCTGAATGGGAAGGCAGTGTAAAAATGCGCTGGGTTTCATACTCACCTGAGAGGCAGGGGCTGCCCGAGGGGACAGTGTGGCCCAGAAGATTGAGGAGACAATTTCTCTGCTTAGACACACACATTCTCTCTCTCTTTTTACCAGGAAGAAAATAAACATACCTCATAGTTTGCTAGAGGATTGGAAAGAGTAAAGATAATTAATTTTTAGTCTCTGTAGGAGATAGTGTTTGGCAGGAGATGAGCAAATTTTTGTGATCTATGCAAGATGGCCCATGAGGGCCCTAGATGACACAGGGCCGATGGGGCCAGCTGTGCCTTGGAGAAAATGGGGAAGATTGGTGCTAGCGATGTTTTGGAACTAAGATAAAAAAACTACCTCCTTACTGTACCCTGTTGATCAGCATTTCCTTTTTTTTGGGGGGGGGGTGGTGGAAATCAGCAGACCCAGACCCCAGACCTGGTCCCAAACAGAGAATCAGGAAGGGCTCCCTTGCATAGAGGAACCACACCCCTCTGACAGGCCTGCCCAGACATGGGGGCTGGACCTATTGTTAGACAGCAAGAGGTCTGGTCCCTGAGATACCTTTGAAACAATCATACCCAGCCTCAACCCCTCAAGCCTCTGTCTGGGGTCTGGCAGCCTGGGTTCAAATCTCACTTTGCCATTTACTAACTTGGGCTACTCATTTAACTGCTTTGTGCATAGTTTCTGCATCTGGAAGGTGCAGGTGGAATAGAGTTGTGAGCATTAAACGAAGTAATATCTACAGAGTACTTAAACAGGGCCTAGAACACAGTAAGCACTTCGTTGCTATTATTTTATCCTTTAGTGTCCCTAGCTGTGGATTCGGTACTTTACTGAAGCAGCAGTGTTCATCAAGAGACCAAGATTTTGCTCACAGCTCTGACCTCCTTGAGATGGTTTCCTCGTCTTTAGTGAGGGCCTGGAGTGGTGAAAGGTTTACCGGTCCTTGCCTTGAGCCTGAGATCCAGGTGAGGACTCAGGCTGAAGTGGGCCTCCTGGATTGGGAGGCAGAGACCACGGTTCTGGTCCCAGCTTGCCCTGTCCTCTGTGTGTGTCTCTCAGGGCCTCACTTTACCCTTTGGTAAGACAAACAGTGCTGGATCTACAATTCCTGACTTCCTGTGATTTTGTGACTGCCTATTCCTTTCCTCTGCAGTTGGGACTTGGCAGTTGACCTCTCTGACCAGTAGAGGGCACGCCTATTCTACTTAGTGCTTCCTGCAGAACTCCTGCTGTCAGGATTAGGGGGAGGGACGCCCTGCCAGCCACAAAAATTCCCTTGCATCCCATGGCTCTGCCCTCCTACACTGCAGGGTGCTGACTTCTTCAATGTGAAGGGTCCTGCCTCGTGGGGTTCAAGTTCTAACTGAAATGATGTTGTGAGCTGGGGTGGGACAGAGGCCAGGAATGGGTCCACACCTATTTTCTGGTATCACTTGGAGGCTCCTTTTGGCTGGGGGGCCCTGGGAAGGGAGCAGACCCTTTCCAGGGAAGGTGGTAGAGAAGCAGAGAGCTCCCAGCAGATGAGGTGAGCTCAGGACAAGGCCCTGCCAAGCTCCTCCTCTGCAGATTTCTCTGCCTCTGCAGAGCGGGGGTGGTGATGGCATTCTCTGCACCTCCTCCTTGCCTGGAGCTGTACTAGGTGCTCTCATAATGGCAGCAAAAGTGGGGACAGGGGAACTGGGCTTTGCTGTTCTCCTTGGCCGCCCTAGTTCATACTCCCTGATGGGCATTTCAGTGCACACCTAGCAGCCATGGCCTTGCAGATGGGTGTGCATGCCTAGCCCTTCATCTAGTGCTTCCTTATGACCTCCGGGGCCAGCAGCAGAGCATCTCCTGTTCAGAACTCCTAACCACATGCCCTGGCCACTCATCCTGAGGCATGGGCTGAGCAAAAGGATTCAGTCTTCCATCTACCAGACTGCAGTCTGGGTAGGGCCCTGCACAACAGAACAGTCTGAAAAATGAGTCCTACAGGGGTGGTACTCTGCCCCAGAAGCCCTTCTATTTTAGGTGACAGGACTTGAGCTTTCAGGGTGAGAGCTCCTATTACTGAGCACTTACTACTAGGCAGACTGTGCATTGTGCTCTATACATTTTATCTTATTTAATTATCATAACAACCCTGGGAGGTGGGCATCGTCAGCTGCAATCTCCAGTAGAGGGACCGAGGCTTAGAAGGTATAGGATCTTGCCCACAGTCTCGCAGCTAACTGAATGCAGAGCTGGGATTGAGCCCACATCTAATCAGATCTCCATGTCTGTGGTATTCATGCAGAGACAGCAACAGCTCTTGACTGGACAGCTTCCTAGTGGCTCCCAGTCCCTAGTGCCTACTCCTAGGAATTAGATCCTAAGTCCGTGTTCTGGTCCACAGACTGTGTGACTTGGTCCCTGCCTGACTCTGCAACCTCATGTCTCACCATTTGCCCCCTTGATCACTCTGCTCCTTGTGCCTCAGACACATAAAGCTCATTTCAGCCACTGGGACTTTCCTCTTGATGTTCCACTGCCTTGGAACTTGATTTCTTCAAATTTTCAAACGGCTCACTCTCTCACTTCAGTCAAGGGCCACCTATATGTCCTCTGCTCCAAGAGAACTTTCCTGGCCACTGATATAAAACACCCCCCCTTACCTTGTTTTATTTCTTAGAACCTTGCTGTGTATCACTACCTAAAGTCACATTATTATTTTCTTTTCTTGTTAATAGCTGTCCCCTTCCTAGAATACAGGTTCCATGTTGCGGTGACTTTGCCTGTCTTGTTTATAACAATATCCCCCAAGGCCTAGATGAAAGGAAGGGCATAGTAGGTAGTTTATAAATATTTGGTAAATGAGTGAATGAATGATTGATGCTGAATATTACTGTTCATCCACTTCAAATAAATTAATCTTTTAGGATGAGGTTTTGAAAAGATTGGCGGAGAATCTTAGAATTAAGGCCAGAATTAAGATGAGGCAAGTGAGGTGCTTGGGGTACAAAATTTAAGGAGGTTTTGCATGACCTTGGGAGTGGGTCCCCCCTTAAATTTCATGCTGCGAGCCAGTTGTCCCGTGGAAGGCACGCAGCTATAATTGGGGTGAGGGGGTTGGGCTTGCTCACCTCACCCTAGATTGTGTCAGAGTGAGACAGGCCTTTCTCAGCCCCCTACCCAGGCCTCCTGGACCAAGTCGGGTACCCGTATAGAGTTCCACAGAAGTCTGCAGTTCCCACCCTGCCAACCTTTCAACCTGTGTCAACATCTTACTGTAGTGTTTCCAGGCCTGACATCTTCAAAGGGACCCTTGTCCTTGTAGACTCATCAGCTGGTCCCTTGGGATTGTGTCTCTTCTGTGGCACCTGTTCCCTCCTCCAGCTGCTTGTTTGCCCTCTTTCCTGTCTGCCAGATGCTTGGGGGAGGTGGTGGGGCTGGGCCCGCCGCACAGCTTGCTCTGGACTTGGGGGGCAATGTGAGGCCTTCTGAATCTCCATTTGCTCTCAAGGCTGCCTACCCATTGGGGTCACTGCAGGTTCAGCTGGAGTAGCTTTGGCTCAGCAGAGATGGTTGGAAGTGGTGGCGAAGACGAGGGAAACTTAGGCCAGCCAGCACAGTGAATTTTTTTTCCAATGTCTTCAGCTAGCAGGCAGCAATGGTGAGACTGGAGCAGGATGGCCAGGTGGAGGGGCTGCCCTGTAATGGTCCTGGGAGAGGCTAGGGGCCATTTGTCTGTCCCTGGCTTGATGATTTTGGTCTCTTTCTACCTCTGCCTTCTTCGCCCCTCCCCTATTTCTCCCCCAAGGACACATTTGTTACCCCTTAGGACCTTTGCCTACCCCACCCTGCCCCAACTAATTTCAGCCATAATGGACCCATCTTCTGCTAAGCTCCGCTCCACTTCTCACCAGACACAGCAGCCTTGTCCTCTACCTGGCCCTATCCGCCAGAATACTCACCAGCTTGTGACTTTGTCCGCAGTGCCACCAGGGTGGAGCATGGAAGTCACAGTACCTACTACCCTTAACGTGCTCAATGGCTCTGATGCCCGCCTGGCCTGCACCTTCAACTCCTGCTACAGAGTGAACCACAAACAGTTCTCCCTGAACTGGACCTACCAAGAGTGTAGTAACTGCTCTGAGGAGATGGTGAGTCCTGGGACAGAGGTGAGGTTGGGGGAGGAGGCAGGAGTCCTGCAGCATGAAGCCCCCTTTTTCTGTCACCTGGACCAAGCCCCTGTGGTACCCTGGTAGGCTGTCTGCTCAGAGGACTTCGGTAGAAGGTGTGTTGTTATGCCTGGGTGGCCCTGGGAAGGGTGGTGGAGATCTGGAGGTAGCTGCCTATCTTCCAGGTAAAGAGGATGCACGGGAGGAGGGGCATACCTCCTTCCTCGCAGGTCCTTGCTCATCCAGCCCCACATCTTGTCCCCTGCCCACCCCCAGTTCCTCCAGTTCCGCATGAAGATCATAAACCTGAAGCTGGAGCGGTTCTGGGACCGTGTGGAGTTCTCGGGGAACCCCAGCAAATATGATGTGTCAGTGACACTGAGAAATGTGCAGCTCGAGGATGAGGGCCTCTACAACTGCTACATCATGAACCCACCCGACCGCCACCGTGGCCATGGAAAGATCTACCTGCAGGTTCTCACGGAAGGTGAGGGGCGGGTAGGCAGAGTGGGGAGCAGATCAGCTCACTGCGGCAGCAGTACTGGCTCAGGGCTACTTTGGAGAGGCTAGGCTGGGTCATTCTGAAGGGAGGGAGCTCGTGTTGGGTACAAGGCATCCATGTTCTTTCCTCTAGTCCTTAAGGACCAGAGAACGTGTCTCAGAAAGGCCTTGTACCGCTATCAGTCATGGTCACGATCTTAAGGGAAACTGAGGCCAGCTGCTGCCATGGAAGCCATGTGGTCCATTCTCCTAAAACCCTAAGAGGGAGGCACTATTATGTTACAAATGAGGAAAAAGAGGCTTGGAGAAGAGAAGTTATCTCAGATCACACAAGTAATGAATGATACGATCAGGACCCATATTTAGGGTTATGTGATCTTGTAAATACCACATTACACTGCCCTCTGCTGGGGCTGTCAGACAGCCTGTGACTTTAGGGCAGGGACTTAGAGGTAAACGGCTTGGGTTGATTTTTGGCTTTAACTGAAGTCTTTCGGCTTCTCCTTCTAGGAGAAGAGTAAAGTCAGGATCACCCACACATACTGTGGGAGCAGTGGGCCGGGGAAAAGTTCCCTTGCCAACCCTAGTGCTCAGCAGGTCTGTTTCTCTTCCTTCCCCAGAGCCCCCCAAGCGGGATTCCACAGTGGCGGTGATTGTGGGTGCCTCTGTGGGGGGTTTCCTGGCTGTGGTCATCTTGGTGCTGATGGTGGTGAAGTGTGTGAGGCGGAAAAAAGAGCGAAAACTGAGCACGGATGACCTGAAGACGGAGGAGGAGGGCAAGACGGATGGTGAGGGCAATGCAGACGATGGTGCCAAGTAACAGGCGGCCCCTCCCGTGTCCCGTCTTCTTCCCACCCTCTGCCTGTACAATATGCACCCCGCTGCCATCTCTTAGTGTGCTTCTCTTGAACCAGGATCCCAGGGCCGACCTGGTGCCTCCCGAACCTCTCACTTCATACCCCCTACCCTGCACCAAGAGTTACCCACCTCTCTTTCATTTGAGAAACCTGCCATGGTGTGTGGGCTGTGTGGGTCCTGGGGGGGGGGGAGGGGCAAGTGGGCTTAACCTGCCAGGCCCAGAGAGGAGGCAGGAGGTGTGTATTAGGTCTGAGGGAGAAGAGGGAAGGGGGGCAGTGTGAAGGAGGGACCAGCTGTCCAACCCACACAATGCACAGACTCATCTGATGGCAGCGACAGAGAGGACTTGTGGGAAGGGCAGAGGCTTTCCAGTGCTGCCTCTCGAAGGTCTGGGCTGGGACATTGCGCCTTCTGGCCCGGGGCAGCCCTGTCAGGCTGGGGTGGTGGTGGGTTCCTTTAACTTGGGGGTGGGCATGTTAAAGGGACAAATGTGCACATCCTGGGCATTGAAGGAAAGACAAGACTGGAGGCGGATGGGGTGAGCCTTGGTCCAGGGAGCTCTGCTTTCACCTCCTTCCCCACTGATGGCTGCTGCCATGGAAGCCATGTGGTTCTCTGTGGGCTGTTGATCCCTTGGGGTTTTTGGTGAAAATACTACCGAGGAGTCCTCAGCTGGGTCATGGGGGGTCGTATTGTTCCAGGTAGTGGTCATTTCCCACCATAGCTGCCCACCAACAGGAGACAAACTTCAATCACTGTAAAATGGAGTTCACTGCAGACTTCTTTCTCTAAAAGGGTTACCACCATCGGCCTGGGCCAGGAGCAGCCAAGGCGCCGAGGTTAGGAGGGGATGGAGGCTACGGGCAGAGGACTTGATGTGCAGAGTGGGGCTTCGTTCGAAGTGTCCATTCAGACTTTCCCAGTTACCCTTCGCAGAGTTTTCATCCGACTTGACTAGATGCCAGGGAAGGGAGTGCCCCAAGGGGAATGTGAGGGAGACCCTGCGGCCCCGTCATATGTAGAGCATGTTACACCCTCTCCTACCGTGATACTCCCTGTGGGGAAGGATGTAGCATCTGTGAGGAGCCAACTTTCACTGCCATTTTACTCTCATTGAGAGGGAATCTCAAGAGAAGGAGAGGGACCAAGGGAGAAACTGCTGGTGTGAAGAACCCTACCTTGGAAGACCCTCAGAGATCAACTAACCAAGTCATTCAGACTACAGAAGGGGAAGTTGACAGAAATGAGGGTCCTGTCATCTTTTCCTCTGGCCCCTCCGTTTCCAGTTTGAATGCACAGAGCCATAGTTGTCCTGGGGGCGGTGCGTCCACCTTGCCCTGTTAATCTCCCAGGAGCCCAGCCTGTTCAGGCTATGACTGAGGCTGGGGCTGAGTGATGGGAATGAATGAGGACAGAGCTGCTGACAATGCCTCCTCCCCTGCCCCAGGCAGGCACAGGGAGTCAGAGCAGAAATGAATCTGGGGGAGGGGGTGGAGCCAGGACAGTGATAGTCTCAGGGACCATTCTCTGCCTCTGCCCATTAGATGGTCAATTTGGGGAGTGAGCAATAGCATATAGGAGATTTAGTTTAATTCACTTTAGTTCAACATCCATTTATTGAGCACCTGCAGTGTGCCGGGCACCGTGTCAGGCACTGGGGGTGTACACAAAGCCATAGCAGTCGGGAACTGCCAGGTCAGCACTGTGGGGACTAAGATTAATGTTTTTGGTGTATCTAATTCCATTCGTGCAGCCACTGCTTCCAGGGCTGGAGTTAGGGAAGAAGGAAAAAATTCCAGAATCTGAGCCCTGGGAAAGGAGAAAGAGACAACAGGGAAGAGGGTGAAAGGCTGACATAGTGGTCGGTGGGCAACCAGCCAGAGAGCTCCTGGGTAGGGTGGGTCCAGTCCACATGGAAATTCTAACTCTTCTGCTCAGTACCTAACTGCCAATCAAAACACTGCCAGCGGGTAGGCTAAGCCACCAGAATGCCTGGGCCAGGTGGACATTGCCCATCTTTCAAGCCAACCAATTGAGAGGGGAGAGACGGGTGGTGGGTCCCTCATGCCAGCTGAAACCAAGGGTGGTTGTACGACACTTCTGCAGTTTGCAGATATCACTTTTTGGCAGCTTCTCAAGTGCCCGCCTCTCCCAGGATGAGTGAGGATCCATGCTGATTCAAAGGATCTTTCTTTTTCCAGGACTCATAACATTCAGAGGAATTATTTGTAAGATTCCCCAGGTTTATTCCAAGAAATCCTAACTCTCCATAAAGTAGCCCAAGATGTCTGCGCTCCTTCCTTTCTCTGCTTTGACCCAGTAGGGCATAGGTAAGGCAAGTCCTCTCTATGGGCCTCGGGCCTGAGCAGAGGGGAGGGACCAGGAACCACCTTTGCCACAGGTGCCCATGTTCATTTGCACTTTTTCCCAAGCCTCTTGGAATCTCCTCTGGAAGTCTCTCAGAGCTGCTCCCCAGGGCAGGGAGGGTGGGAACCCAACAGGGCTTCTGTGAACAGAGATGGGAAAGCGGGAGATGTTCCCACAGCTGCCAGCTCTCTACCTTGCTGTCTAGTTTATACCAGCAAGCTGCTTCTTTTTCTGCACTGTGGAGTCCAAGCCCCACTCTGACTGCATGTTTCCGTCACTGCACCTGCTGGGCTCAGTCTGCTGGTTTCCTCCACAGCACCCCTTCCCACCCTTACTCCTGCTCTCCCAGAACCCCTGCCTGTCTCTTTTTTCTAACTAAGGGCCCTTGTAAAGAGAGACGGGGCTGGCCAGCCCATGGAATTTAGCTTATGAGAACAAAGCACAATTACTCAGGACTGAAATGCCTTGAGGTGCCTTGGAACTGGCTTTGGAGATATCTGCCCCTTAGATATGGACTAATCACCTCTATTCCCAGTTAATAAAAAGGAAAAGCTGACTGGGTCCATATTTCTCCCTGGGAGTCTCCTTGGGAAGGTTGGGCTGATAGGTATTGACAAGGTCAGGTGAAACAGATGGACAATCGAAATACTGGCCAGATCCAAATGATAGTCCCAGGCCATAGGAATGGCTTGGTGCATTTGGAACGGGTGATGAATAATGACACCTTCCTTCCTGTTTATGTCTTAAGGATAGACAACCTGTATCTCCTGCCGTGCCTCTTGCTGATATGTCTTCCTTTACGAAAGCTTGCTGTTGCCTCTGTACACAGTCTCTGTATAGGTATAGATATATATATATATATACAAATATAAAACCTCACTATATCCACCCCAAATGTTACAGTGGGGAGGAAAACAATCATTTCTCAGTGTTTTGAGTCGACTCACGCAAGTCAGATTATGGAATGTTTTTATCGCTTTTTGTGTACTTGGAGGGGAAAACTCAACTACTTATGCACTCTCAAGGTTTTATGTGTTATATGGTGGTAGCAAGGGGTGTTGGGGAGAGAAACTCAAATGGTCCCCTGTGGCCCAATTGCTGTGATGTGTGTGCTTTTTGGAGCAGACCGAGTTTCTTTTGCAGTTTGTTTTCTCAATTGGATCTATTGCTAAAATAAACAGATTGTTTTCTCTGAACTTCCCTAGAGTGTGGCTTTTTTTCAGGGGTGAAACTGAGGTAAGTTGAGGCTTTGCTAGAATCCCGACAGGGACCATTATGCTCCTTTCCTGGGAAAACCATTGATATGGCCAGGTCCCCACCAAAGATGAGGTTCTAGCTCACTCTGGTTGGTGTACACTTCATCTCTTCCCCTTTGCCTTCCTAGAAACCTGGGAGACTCCCAGAGGCACCCTGGGGACAGGGTGGCTGAAAAGCCACTTCTTGGAGGGTTCTTGGTTATTTCTGGAACAACAACCTTCTAAACGAAGCTAACTGTTACACTGATGTTGTCTGTTCTTTCCGCAAATAGGTGGGTCATCTTTCCTGCTCCCATTTCTTAGCTGTGACTAACTAGGCAGACGTTTCTTTTGCTTACTCCAGATTCAGGGAAAAACAGATGACAGCTGGTCAAAGTCTGCCCTCATGCAACTTCACAAACGAGGGTGGCGGGGGAAGAGTCTGGTTGTTCATGTCCCATCTGCATACTGCTGCATCCCTTTTATGTACTGCGGAATCAGTCCTAAGGTCAGGACCAAAGGCCGCCTCCTGGCCTAGGGGTTCCACTTTGCAAACACATTTGACCTTTTTCTCTCTGATCCCTGTTCTTATATCTCTTTGCCTTCCTCTCTCTTTTTACACACGTGCACGCGCGCGCGCGCACGCACGCGCGCACGCACCCCTCCCCCCCACATTCTCTAGATAGGTAAGGTAATGCTGAAGTAGTTAGATCCTCCTTTTCTATTGGTTTATTTGTCATTTCTGTTTGCTTCCTGATGACTAAGAGACCTTTACCAGTCGTTAGTGGTCAGATGCATTTTAGAATATTCCAGGAGGATCCTGATACTGGTAGTCCTGATGCCTGCAAGAATTTCTACTCTACCAAGAGAGAAGCCAGAAGGGAAATGGCAGCATTAAACAGTGGTGACTGGTATGTGACAGAACCACAGTTACCTTGGTTTAGAAGGGTGTCTGCCCAGATAGCTCAGTTGGTTAGAGCATTGTCCTGATATGCAAAGGTTGGGGGTTCAATCCCCAGTACAGAAACAGATAGATGTTTTTGTCTCTCTGTCTCTTCCTCAAATCAATAAAAAGAATAAAATAATAATAATTTCAAAAGGGTGTTTGCTCTCTGGAACTTTCCAAAGATGGGATGTCAGATAGGTGATATTCTGCTAAACAGGAAACTGAGGCAAGGACACAGACTCAGCAGCAGAAAATGCCTGGGAGTCCTGCCGGTTCTCATTCTAGGGCCTTTCTCCCAGAGACCTTGGGAGGACACTTTGGAGCTGGGCCTGGCTTTTAGGAGGGTTGAATTTGTCTCAGGCATCTCCCCTAAATGAATGTTTTTTGGTCCAACCTGCTTGGACTGGAAGAGTAGGTCTGATTGCAGAATGAGCTGTCTTATGGGGGAAGGGCTAGCTCTCTGGGATCAGCTTTGGTCACGGGTTCTCTGTGTCTCCCAACTGAGGTGGAGGTGCCTATGCAAGAGGCCCTCCCCCACCCCCACACCCCACTCCCCCGATTCCCACTGCTCAGACAGCACCATTGGCCTGCTCACTGCCCACTGCCAGGAATAGGGGCCTGTACTTCTAAGCTTTTGGAGTCCCTAGGACAGGTCTTGAGGCCCAAAAGCAGTGGGGTGGGAAAGTAGGCCTTTATAACATAAGCATGAGAGGGGTCCCAGGGACTACCGGGCCAAGCTTCCCAATTTTCCTGAAGGGGAAACCGAGGACTGGAACAGAAAGTTACTTGCTTAAGGTCACATAATAATAAGTCAAAGGCAAAGAGAGGACCTCCTATAAGGTTCCAGATCAGCTGTCCTTCCCACAGTCCCGGGCCTAGCACATAGCTCATCATACACCAGCCCAGGCTCCTGCCTGTCCCTCCCCAGCAGAGCCTGAGTTTAACTAGAAGAGCCCCCTACACTTCCTGTAAGGGCTCAGTTTTCAAAGCTGAGTTTTGGAGAGAGAAGTGATTCATCCAAAGTCACACAGTTGGCTAATGACAGAGCCTGGGCTGGAACTCAAGTCTCTACCCCAGAGAAAGGCTTTCCTGAGGCTGACCTGATGTCTACAGGCAAGGAAACACATGTCTGTTAGCTACAATTCTTGGAGTCCCATTCCCACACCTGACAGTGTGACTGGTTTGTAGATGGGCCCCTATAGGGAAACCAGTTTGTTTTCCTTCCATCTAGCAGGAGTGGGCATAGGATCTAACACTTCAAGGGAGAGGAGGCTGGGGCAGTGCCTGGTGGGATGTGAGCTGGGCAGCTGGATGCACAGAGGCAGGAACCGCCTCCCCAAGGTCTCCTGCCCTTGTCCATCGGCATTTTGGGGTTTAGAAGGTCATGATGGCAGAACTTTGCAAGAAGTCTTCCCAGATGGCTCTGTGGCATTTCCCCCATGGACCTGTCACCCTGAAGCCCACTGGGTTCTAGTCATTCCTGGCAGTCTGTTACCATGCTGATATCAGGGTTCTAACCTCCTTTTGGGACAGGCTTTGCCGCCCAGTTGAAAAAAGCTCCAGAGGGCATTGGGGAAAGAAGCCCAGTTGAGAACTACAGCCTGGCATCTTGACATGATATGCAGATTTGGTCCTAAAATAGAGTAGCCTAGCCTAGCCTAGAATCTCACACCCCTGCACAGTTGGGGAGGGCTGTGACCAGAAAAGGGAGACAAACTAGGGATGGGAATGGCAGAGATAGGTGAGGTGGGCGTGGGAGAGTTGCTTTGGGAGTAGGTAGCTTGCAGAAGCAGCTTTGCCTTTTCTCTGGCAATAATGACCTAGAGAGTCCATCCAGGAGGTGCTGGGGGAGGGGCCAAGGGAGCCTGAGCACTCAGCTTGGCTACTTGGGGTTCCAAGGGATGAGCTTTCCCTTATAACAATGGCAAAATCACCTTTACCTCAACCATAGCTGCCTCTGTTTTGAAATGGAGACAAATTTCCCAGAAACAGGTGGCACAGGGACTAGGAACTGTTTGCCTTGACAAATTAAGAGTCACTCCTGTAGGCAAATGGGCAGATCTAGAGGGTGTTCCACCAGGAAGGGAAGTGTGCATTATAGCTATTGGCCAACACAGTGGCAGGGGCGATAGCCGCAAGGGAGAGGGATTAGACTTGTTCCATTTTTCCCCAAAGCGAAACATTGCTGGGCAGAGGCATATTGATCAAGTGGAAGTCAGAGCTGTGCAGAGGGTTGAATTTCTCTGCGGTAATGAGATCCCCATTCCATAAGGTATTCAAGCATGGCTTGGGGGTATTGTCGAGAAGATTCACGTCAGGTGCGTACTTTTAGATGCCCCCTGAATTTACTGACAACAGCCCTCTGCAGCTCCCTTCTAGGGTTCAAATGATAGAAGTGGGATTGACTCTTGCTTGCCTGAAGATAAACATGACACATGCACGGGCAGGCCACTATCCCTCTGCCTTCTCACTCAGTCATGCTCTTCCCCGGGGCCTCTGTACCTCTGTACTCCTCTACCTATTCATCTTAGCCAGTTTATCAGTGGTGGGTAGGGGGAACTGATGAGCTCCATTCACAGTGGAAACAGGTTGGGAGAGGGTGGAAATTAGGATTGAGGCAACCTCGGGAACTTCTTTCCAAAGAGTGGGCCAGGTCTAACCGGTTTCCTTTTCTTTTCTTTCTGTTTTTTTTTTTTTTTAAGTGAGAGGAGGGGATATAGATAGACTTCCACATGCGCCCCAACCGGGATCCACCCAGCAATCCCGTCTGGGACCGATGCTTGAATCAATTGAGCTATCCTCAGTGCCTGGAGCTGACGCTTGTATCAATAGAGCCACTGTCTGTGAGAGGCGAAGAGAGAGAGAAGTGAGAGGGGGAGGAGAGGAGAAGCAGATGATTACTTCTCCTGTGTGCCCTGACCGGGAATCGAACCCAGGACATCTGCACACTGGGCTGACTGACGCTCTATTCATTGAGCCAACCAGCCAGGGCCCCAAGTCTAACTTTCATCCTTGGCCCCCCAGCCGGGGCAAAATTTTCTCCTTCCAGTCAAGACTGTAAAAAAAA
Source organism: Rhynchonycteris naso (assembly GCA_037038555.1). Taxonomy (NCBI): domain Eukaryota; kingdom Metazoa; phylum Chordata; class Mammalia; order Chiroptera; family Emballonuridae; genus Rhynchonycteris; species Rhynchonycteris naso. The sequence goes on along the minus strand of CM072995.1, from coordinate 279,205,389 downwards.
AAAAGTTATCGTACTCTTGGCCTTTCCTACCTTTGCCCTCTTAGCTTTGCCAAAGTCTTTTACCTCCCCATCCCTGCCCCGCAGCAAGCACATACCATCTGGGCCCTGATGCTGTTGGGAAGGGTGGGAAGATGGGTTTATAGCCAGCCCAAAAGGCAAAGTCACCCAAAAGGGCTTGGAGGGTGTGTGTGTGGAGGGGTAGAATGACAGAGTTGGCCAGTAACAAGAATAGCCATTGTTTATTGAGTGCCTGGCACTTAGCTAAGTATTTTACATATAATAGCTGATTTCATCCTTAGGACAACTTTTCAAATATGCATTCTTTCCTTACTGTTATAGATGAGGAGACCAAGGCTCTGTTATACTAAGTCTGTGTACATACACCATGATAAGGCTAGAAAACAGAGAATCCTTACTCAGGGTAGGTGATGCCAAAGCTGTCCCATCACACTGTGAGGAAGAAGCGGGTGGGTCTCCTGTAGCCCAGACGCCAGTGGGTGAGGGAAGGGTGACTTGGAGCTAACCACAGAATGACTGTGGACACCATGGTAAGGGTGACAATGTTTGTAAGCAGAGGCAAAGCCTTCTCAGTAGGCCCCGAATACCCCACTCTGGCCCTTGACCACACAGCTTGATACAAACAGCTCTGACCTCTGCTGGCCACCTTCTTCTCCCTTGGCTTCTCAAAGCCTGTAAAAACCTCTTCTCCATCTGCGGACCGGTTGTCTCCCTGTCCCTACCCCTCCTCTTCAGCCTGGGTCACATCTCAACTTCTCCAAGTTACCCAGAGAGACTCCCCTGCTCCCATGCTGCCTCCTCTCCTCTCAGCCTCTCAGCCTCCCATCTCTCCTGCCTTTTTCCCCACCACATCTCTCTATCCAAATCCTCCCTTTCACCTCACTTTGCAAGACCCCCTGCTCCCGCACTAAAATGTTCACGAGGGATGGAGCCAGAACACTCATGGAGTGTTCTGGTACTACATAGCACTTTACATTTCTGGTTTGGTCACTCTGTCTGAAGCCGAGTTCAGGGGCAGGACTATGTCTTGGGTTCCAGGAAGACATCTGGCCATGCAGCTGATAAGGCAGTCCCCTGGGCAGCTAGGCTGAATGACAAACCTTCTCAAGCCTCCAGCCCTCAGCCCTCTGAGCTCCCAACCTCCCTTGATGGGACGGCAAGGGGCATGGGAACCTATGGAGCAGAGAAGTAAACACAACTCTGGGATGCTGGTAGGATGGCTAAGACCCTGCCCTGGGACTTCACATCCCACCCCAATGTGCCCACGACTCACCCATCTTTGAGCTGCCGTGGGGAAGCAGGCGCCTGCTCTTGAAAGTTGACACACGCCCCCTCCAGCTTGGGACTGTCCGGTGAGTATCTCCTTTGTCAGGATATTTCAGCTCCCTCCTCTCTCTGCCCTCCTCCTCTCAATGAGCTCATCTGTCTGGGGCTCCCCTCCCCCTTTTGCCTGAAATGATGTTTAGACAGAACGTGGCAGAAAACAGAAAAAGGAAGAGAGGGATGGAGGAGGCAGCTGCCCACCTGCCTGTACCGGAGCTCTTAGAAAGTAGAGATGGGTGAGAAGGGTTCAGGAGGAACCTTGGACTCCAATTTGCTGATTTCAGGTGGGCTGGGGAGCAGTGGGCAAAGTGGACAGTAAAAGTTTCTTGCTGGACTGCTAAGCCACGTGCCTGCTCGTTGGTTTGGTGCATTCTCTCCTGTTAACCCCCTCAGCACCAGCCATATTTCAGTAGCTGCAGACTGTGGCTGGGGGGGGGGGGGCAAGCAGGCAGGGAAAAAAATGGTAAGTAAGGATGGGCAAGGAATAGGCCCATGTGCACTAGAAGGAAGCTCCCCAAATTAGTCTGGATAGCAGTCACCTGCCCCAACCGAAAGTCAGGATTTGGGGGCATTTAACTTTAAGTTAACTCATGCAAAGAATCTCAGTTCCTGCAATCCCGCTGTCCTGAGGTTGGGACCCTGCTCCTAACTAGAGGGTAGCTCTGGAAAGGTGGGGAGGAGAAGCAGCTCCAGGTGTTGACTGGAGGCTGACTGGTGGAAGAGGGGCTGTGAGGTGGGGGTGCAGGGGCTCTCCGCAGAGCCTGTGTTTTTTCCTTTTAAGAGCCGAGTCAGCACTGCTGCTGCTGCTGCTGCTGTTACCTGCAGTGCCCGGACAGGAGACGTGAGGGCTTATGGGGGAGGCGGGGGGGGGGGGGGAGTGGGGGGTGGGTGGGGGGGAGAAGCAGGCAGCAGGCAGCAGGCAAGGGCAATAAGGGAGCCAGAGGGGAGGAGGTTCCCTGTTAGGTTCCTGTTACTTAGGAAGAACTCCTCCCAAAATAACTCCAGAATCCTCAAGGAGCTCACCCTTTCCCTTCCTCCCCTGCTGGGGGCTTTGCTGGCTTTCTGGGAACTGTCAGAGGATGGAAGTTTCCATCTCCCCACCACGGTAGAAGGTGGGACTGTCCCCATGGGTGAGTGCCTTCTTGCGTAAGATTGTCCCCCAGAGACCAGGAGCTGGAGCTCTGCTGTCATTACTGCTGGTCCTACTTCCCCACCTCACAGTGACACCTCCCACCCACTCTCCCTCCCTGGAGGGCAGGAACCAAGGAAATCACCTGCTCTCAGATAAGACTATTGAACCAGTTGCTGCCAAGAACCTATACGACCTCCCCAGCACCAAGAGAACAATCTTCTTCCCCTTAGATCTAGACCTTATCTCCTCCAGCCTGAGCTCCGGACAGCTCCTTGGCATGGGCTCAGTCCCTCTCTGCATCTTTGAAAGCTTGCTTTTTAAGGTATTTCTAAGCCAGTTCCCCTAAGACCTGACTGTGCATTAATTACCCCATCACCAACAATCCAGCTTATCGAATGCAGCTGGGGGCTGTGTTCAAGTCAATATCCCCACTCTCAAAAGACCATCAGTAGAAGGAGGGAAAGGGGTCAAGGTGCCCGAGTATTTCTTCCCATCTGCACCCAGATACTGGGGACTCTTCAGGGGGGTGAACCAGGGAGGGCTCCTCAAAGAGATAGTTTTCAAAAGGTCGCAGAAAAGGAACTCTGATGTTTTGTTGACCTCTCTCCTGGTACCCTCAAGAGGATCCTCTAAGCTCCATCAATGGACTAGTGTTTTGAGAATTTTTGAGAAGACTGCTCTGTAAATATAAAAGCCTCCAACTGCCAATGCAGTTCTCAAGCGTTCCCTCGCCCCCTGGTGTGGAGCCTTCCTGATGTTCTTTAGGGGAGGGATGGGGGTTTGGAGGAGCAAAGCAGGTAACAAGGGAGGTTCTAATCCTTTAAGAGTCACTTTTTCTGTGACCTTGAGCCACACATTCAACCACTCTGAGCCTGTGTCTTCCTCTGTGAGTTGTGTGGGTTTCCCAAGGATCTTTCTGGCTATAAGAATTGGTGAACAATGCGGCAGCAGGGAGACTGGAAGGCACAGAGGGAACTGACCTTTTCCTGTCACCAGGATCTAAAGATATCCCGGGAGCTCTGTCCCTTCCCCCTCCTCCTTCTTAGGGCAGGGGTCACTTTCCTTCCCTTTTGGCTCACTTCCTGTCTCACCTCAGCCTCTTGCTCTGAGAAATATGAACCCTGTTATAAAAATAAAGCGGGCAGCATGGATGCCTGGGCCTGCTGATCTAGTGTCCGGGAATGCCCAGGGGAGGGGAGGGTGAGTGTGGAGATGGAAAGAGGTTTAGCCCTTTTGCGCCACAGACCTGTTTGAGAATAATAAGAGCTAAAACGTACTGTGGACTACACTATGCCTAGCACAGTGGTTCTTAACCTGGGTTCTATTAAACCCTAGGGGTTTGATGAGTCGGTCTCAGGGGTTCGGAGAAGCCTCTGCCGCGGACGCCAGAATAATTTATTGTGAGTTCATGCACTTTGTTAGTTTTGTTCTTTGAGCAAGGTGATGTTCATGCACGGCTCATTTTGTGCACCAGTAAAAAAACATATACCTATGTCTTGAATTTGGGGGAAAAATCATATTTTATCACTAAAGAAGGGTTTGGTGAATGCGCATATGAAACTGGTGGGTTCGGTACCTCAAAAAAGGTTAAGAACCACTGGCCTAGCACTTTTACATGCAATAACATCTCAGTCTTCAGAGCCATGTCAATTTCTGATGTTCACAAGACCTGGACTGGGGCACATATGAAAATTACATGTATGTCTAAATAGAAGTAATAAATTAGGATATTAAAATGTTAAAATGTACCTATTGTCCCTTCCTCTTTGAATTCATTTTTCTTGTCTTAATTTTAAAGTCAGGTCCAGAAACCATAACTTGGTCCATTCTTCTCTGGTCCTGAGGAACAGAGGCCCTCATGAATGCCTGGGAACACATTACCTGCACGTCCAGTTCCATCCGGGTCCCATTCTCTGCAAACAGCTGCCCTTTGCCTATGGGCGCACATCTGCGTGTGAGGAACCAGCAGCATGGTCTAGAAGAGGAGGTGCATGGACCACCCTCCTTTTCCTCCGAGGAATCCCTTTTCTGGTGAGGAGGAGTATGGCCAGAGGAGGGTCAGAGTGAGGGCTTCTAAACCTAGGAGTCCTGGGCTGAGAGACCCCTGCTGGCCAGGTCTCAGGATGGCATTGCTTTGAACAGTCCCAGGAGATAAAAGATCATTCTTTTTACCATTTACAAATGAGGCTTTGGTAGAAGTTGCATAACTTGCTCAAGGTCATACCACAATAAACGCTGGAACTGGGATTTGACTCCCCAGAACCTGACTCCAGATCCTGATATGGTCACAGCTATTCCGAGTAAAGCAGCGAGCCTCTTCCAGAAAAAACAAGTACACATTCAGCATGTCCCATACAACCTCAAGGGGTCTCTTTGAAGCCCACCAGGGACCTTAGGTTAAGAAGGTGGGTGGTGGGAAGCTGTTAGGGTTCGAGGGGCTGTAGCAATGGTCAGGCCGCGAAGGGGAGCAGGTTTCCAAGTTTGAACCAGTTTCCAGACATGAAAAGAATGGAGAGTCCGGAAAGATGACAGGATCTCGGGAAGAAAGAGGAAGCTTGGATGCCTGGGACGGGGGAGGCTACTGGATATTAGCTACCAAACTGCCCCCCAAAGTACTCCTCTCTTTAACTCAGGACTGTCTGGGGAAAGGCTTGCTTGTTGGCAATCTCCCCTCAGCCCTCTGACCTGGCTGACTCCCAATCCAGGAGTTTAAAAGAGAGGGGGAGGGAGTCTTCCCAGGTTCTGAAGTACACCGGTCAAGTCTTGAAGGAAGGTGGAAAGGCAGAGTCTGAGGGGGCCTCCTCGGTGGGAAGATGAGGAGTAGGGGCGCCGCAAATCGGCCTCTCTGGACCGATTCCCTAGCCAGGAGCATTATCGGCGGATTCCGCGAAGGAAAGCGGTGGTCGAGGGCGCTGGGCCCGGGCAGTGTGCGATTGGAAGCTTCGGTCCCGGAGCCGGGCGCGCGTGGCTCTGCAGAGGGCAGGACCGCACACGCCCACTGGCTGCGGCAGTGCGGGGCGGACACCTGGGCGGTCCCCTCGCGGCCCTGATCGAGGAGCCGCTGTCAAACCGTGTTCCCCAAAACACAACAACACAGCTTCCCAAAGCTGGGAAAGCGCCACCTCGACTCCACCTCCAAACTATCCTCCCAACTGCAGCTCAACGCCGGGGAGGATGTGGGCGGCTGCCGGCGCCTCTGCAGTACCATGCCGCAGCAGCCGGCCCGGTGGAGAGGGAGTGAGAACCCGGGCTGCTCCGGGCGCCCGGGCCACGGGGCGGGCGCTCGGGGCCGTGCTGGCAGCGGGAGGGAGCGCCCCGGGCTCCGCGGCGGCCACCTCCCCTTCTGCGGCTGGAGCGTTTCCAGGGTGAGGCGCAGAGACGCCGGCCCCCGCGTTCGCTCAGCCGTCCTCCGCCGTTCTTGCCCTCGGACTCTTTCCTCTCCCCGCTTGCCCTCAGCTACCCCCTGCAGCCGGCTCCTCCTCTCCCTACCCTTACCCCCCGCCCTCTCCTTGCTAACTTTCCCGAGCCCCTGCGGGCGGCGTAGAGCTCCCGGCAGCGCGGGCCCTACTGCAGACCGGGCTGACAGCTCGCTGTGCCCTGTATCTCTTCCCCGCGCCACTGGCGCGCTCCGGAGCGAACGGGACGATGCCCGGGGCTGGGGACCGAGGCGCAGCCGGGACGAAATGGCTGGGCGCTGGGATTTTGGGTAAGGCAGCCCCAGCTTAGTTTCTTCTCCTGACTCTTCCCCCACCTTTCCACTAGAGGAGAGAACACTCGGAAGAGCAGCACTTGGGACGGGGTGGCCTTTGGAGTGCAGTATGGAGCGAGAACCGCCGCTACCGGCTTCCTGCCGGAGCGCGGCTGGATCCGCTATTGCTCCCGGAGGACTGTGCGCACCCCCTGGCCCATCGGCTTGCGGGTCTCGCGATTAGTTCTTTGTTGTTGTGGGCGCACTCAGCTCCAGACTTCTAGAGCGTGGGTCCCCTGAGTTCAGAGGTTTGGTATGCTGGGGAAGGCTATCTGTACCTTGAGTGTAGGGAATGCCTGATGGTTTGCATGTGTGGTTGTTGGGATGGTGGTTTCCAACCCTGCCCATAGCTGTTGGCCACTTGGATGCTTGCTACCCAGGCATCAGACATACACCAATTGGAGGGGGCACTCCTCCTCCTCTTGGCCCTTTTTCTGTTTGGCTTCTCTGCCCTCCACCAACCTCATTCGGTGCCCACTGCCTTCCCTGCAACTCCACACTAAGGCCTGGAAGGGGTTGGAGGGACTTGAAAGACCCATCAACGCCCTTTTAGGAAGGATGTTGGCTCTCTTCTGATAAAGCGATAACATGGGGAAGGCCTGTTTAACCTGCTCCTGCTCTTCATTTTGGGGAGGAATGTGAAGACGAGGCACATCCAGAGGACACAGAAGGAACACAGTATTAATATCTGTGAATATGCACATGACAGTTTTGAGTGTCAGACCACAAGAGATTAGAGGCAGGCATTCATTAGTCCAGAGTGAAACTTTATAAATCATAGATGGATTTCAATGTAAGCTGACCCTGCCCCTGGCACCTGCACTCTTTCTGTTTATATTGGTCAGATTTGGCTTTTGGCAGCTGCCGCCTTTGGGTTAGGCATGTGATATAAACAGGATGTGATATAGGCAATTGTGTTGAAAAAAGGGAGACCAACACCTTTAAGAATGGCAGTCACTGCTGTTTCTGCTCTTGTAAATTGCATACAGAGTTGTCATGTTGGCACGTGGTGGTAGAAGGATAGAGTGTTTCCTTACCCAGGAGCCTCTGATTTATACCCTAACTCTAGATGGGTTAACACTGGTGTTTTCTCTGGTAACTTTGGCACAGTGTATGCTGGTTTCACAGTGACCCCGATGAAACGGACCTCTGTGAGGCCTGAGGTTCCTCCTCATGGGTGGGCATGGTGTCACTCCTCATAACTCCACCTCATCTCATCCCTGATCACCCTAGTTTCCCACTGTGACCATGCCAAAGGCAAGGGGTTCCTGGGGAATTCAAACTCACAGTCATTAAACTATCCCACTTATCAACACCTCCTGCTGTTTGGTCTAGTGGTGGATGCCAGTGCCTGGCCTGCTTGAATGAATGTTTGTGGAACCAGTCTTCTGTGGGAAGCCATACAGTACAGTGTGTGTGTGTGTGTGTGTGTGTGTGTGTGTGTGTGTGTGTGTGTGTGTGTGTGTAAGGGGATTGTGGTCAGGGTCTTTGTACTTTTCTTCAGGTGGAAGTCCCTACCTACTCCAAGGACAGTACAGCTGGTAGATCAGGTGGGGGCAGAAGCCATTGGAACAGATTTGGATGAAGCTCTGGGCTACCCTCTCCTCCTGGACTGCCCTCTCCTTGGAGTCCAGGAGAAAGCAAAATGATCTGGGCCAGCAGGTTCCAGAATTGGCCCCACCTGTTCTGCCCCGTACCCCACTGCTTCCCTCTTGGACCTTACCCAGGCAACCACTGCTGAGCCCTCACTCTGACATTTCCCTAGGCTTGGGACACAGAAGCCATCTTTGCTCTCAGTCCAGTGAGATGTGGAGACAACTGGACAGTCAATTGCAGATGCTCCCTGGCAGCATTGGAGTTGGCAGGAACTTTGGGAACCACAGCACAGAGCTCCCCTAAGGATGATAAAAGCATACTCCAGAGAGGAAAAGTGACTTGCTTGACCGTGCATGGCTAACTGACGGTCAAGTGAACAGAATCCAGTGTCCCCAGGCTCTGTCATACTAACTTGCCTCCCAGTTAAAGTCTGGTGAGGGGGAAGGTCAGCAGAGACTGTGCTGATGTGTTAAAGAATGTGAAAAACTCTGGGGCATAGTGGGATAGAGGTTGGGTTGGGGGTGCAGAGCTGATGTGCTGATGTTCTTACAACTATGAGGCCTGGGAATGTAGCATTATGCTTCCGGAGTTCCGGAGTCCTCCTCCAGCCCCTCACAGACAGAGACTTCAGTAGGCTTCAGTAATGATGATAATCTACCAAGACACCCTTTTATTTATTTATTTATTTTAATTTTTTTCAGGGACAGAGAGAGAGTCAGAGAGAGGGATAGATAGGGACAGACAGACAGGAACGGAGAGAGGTGAGAAGCATCAATCATTAGTTTCTGATTGCCATTGCGACACCATAGTTGTTCATTGATTGCTTTGTCACATGTGCCTTGACCGCGGGCCTTCAGCAGACCCAGCAACCCCTTGCTGGAGCCAGCGACCTTGGGTCCAAGCTGGCAAGCTTTTTGTTCAAGCCAGATGGGCCCGCGCTCAAGCTGGCAACCTCGGGGTCTCGAACCTGGGTCTTCCGCATCCCAGTCCGCTCTATCCACTGCGCCACCGCCTGGTCTAGGCGACACCCTTTTCTTGAGAAGCAGTTTCCAAGGCTGCAGTGTTACAGTTATGGTTTATGTAGGTGCCAGTCCTTTTAAAGCATGTAACTGATAATATATCTGTCATACACACCTCTTCCTTGTTTTCTGATTTGCTTAATGGCTGTGATCTGTGTTTAATTATCACTTGTGAGGGTGCTATGTTGCACAACCCTCCTTCCCTCGTTATATATTTATTAAGGGTTTGTTTAATGAGAATGCAATTAGTGAGAGAGTGCTCAGTCCCACTCAGAGGAGAAAAAAAGGAGAGGGTAAATAAAGAGTTCATGGGGAGAAGGAGAGGAAAGGGGAGAAGTGGAGGGAGACCACAGGTTTGAACCTGGACCCAGTTTAGTTCCTTTTCTGGAGGTGCAGGCTTGGGGAGCATCCCCAAATCCTATGGCTGGCTACCTCCTGGTAGGATCAGAATGATGGGCAGACCCTGGGCACAGATTCTCCCACTTTTCTCTGTTGCTAAGATGGTAGGGATCTTTGGGTAAGCCACAGTCTGGCCCTGCTAACATGCCTTTTCTGTGGCCTGCAAGAGGAGGGACAGGCACACTGCTTGGAGTTGTTTGCAAAGCTGGCTTTGTTGAACATTTCAGTACTTCTCAGGGGCATGCTGCTATCCCAGCAAAGTTCCTGGGGGTGGGCAGGAAACTGGCAAGTTGCCAGGGAGAGGAGCTGAAATCTTTCCTTTGTCTCTGGCCAGGAGCTTTGCCTCGCCCAGCCCTGCCTCCCACAGCCCCCAAGGCCTGCACCCCAGATCGCCTTAGTCTACTTTCTGCTTCCCAGCTCTAACTTTGAGTCAATCTGACCCACTGGGGCCAGAGTGTATAAACTTCTTTGTTAAAGTCAACGCATCATGTCAGGCAAGCCCTTGGAGCTAAACTTATTGTAGGCACCACCTTGTCCCTCTTTCTTTCCTCCATATTGGCTGGTGATACCGATGGTTGGATGTGGCATTTGCTTCGGAATATCTGCTAGTGTGAATATTTGATAATAACACTTGCATGTACCAAATACTGTTTTTACTTTAAGAAAACTTGGGAGTCCTGAGTATTCCTTAGATAAAACTGCAGCACCAAGATGAAGATGGTGTTGGGCTGAAAACTTCAGAGAATGGCAAACTAGATGGCTACTCTGGGAGTAGTCAAATGGTCAGGGCCTTTTGGTGAGCAAAGGCAAAACTTTGGGGCTCAGGATTGAATCCTGCAGGCTGATGAATAGGAGAACTTGTTCAGTTCATCATGATGCCAGAAATAGACCCCCCAATCCCAAACACACATGTACTCCGTGGAATTCTAAGGAGTTGATTGTTGGACAAAGCAAAGGAAGTCCTGTACTTGGGGAAACAGCCAGCCACATGAAAATAATTACCTCTAAAAGGTGGAACCAGGTGGGAGTATACAACAATGCTCGGATGGCCTGGGGACATTCTTGGTTGAGATTGGTCATTAAGCTGGGGTGTCCTGGTTATATCCAGACCTGTGATGGAGGCCAGCCCTGTCCCCTCCCCTTCTTCCAATCACTGTCTTCCTCTACCTGCAGAGGACCTAGGTCAGAGGGATTGGCTCACTGAAGCCCTTCTTGTGTTTGATAATCTCATGTTTGGCTTTATCCCAAGGTGGAGAGGTACCAAAGACAGCCATCCCTGATTTGGGGATATGCATACCGGATGTAGTATCTCTGACTTTTTCAAGGTCAGCAGGAGGAGTGGGACCTTTTTTTCTCTGACTAGCTCTCTCCTGGCTGTCATCGCCCTGAGGACTTCCCCAGGGTCCTCTTGTGGACCCATACCTGCTTATGCTCCCTCTAGTTCCCCCAGCACAGCCTCACAGGTGAGACCACAGGAGATGGGCCCCTGGGCTTTCGTGTGCACAAGCTTCCCAATCTTCACCGGCAGGACTTCCCAACTGCTGGGAGGGTGTGCCAGTGGGATGGCCATGTTTGCCCACCCTCTCTGATGACTTAACTTGAGTGGGGCTCAGTACGTCATGGGAAGGTCTCTGCCTTTTTTTGTTGTTGTTCCCTTCAGGCTACGGAGGGAATAGCAATGCTTCCTTCTGGGAGTCTGGGAGCTTCGACTGACTGTGTCAGAGTGAAGTCATTCACAGGGCAGCACTCTAATCAGGCAGAAATGTGCACCATCATTAGCCAGACCTTAAGAAAATAGTTTTCTCCTCTGTTCTGGACTCTTCTTTTTCTGCTCCTATCTGTTTAAAGCAGATAGGATATGCCATTCTGGGACAGGGAGGGGATTTGGCCCTGACTTGAGTCACCCTCCCCTCTCCATCTTCCCCATGTCAACATCAAAACAAGAACAAGAACAACAACAAACCAACTTCCAATCCTGTAAGAATTTTTTATGAGTTTATTTGAGCCAAACTGTTGGCAATTGCAGGGAAGCAAAGTCTCAATGAATCAAGAAAATGCTCCGGAAATGGCAGTTTCACCACCTATTTTATATACCAGAATTAAAGGGGAATACGTAAGAGGGTTCCATGAAATTGACTGGTGATAGATTAGGGAGGTGGGAGAAAGCACAGCAGGGAAATCTCTGGGGTTGAATAAAGAGTGAAAATGTGCATGTTGTTGAAACTTCTTTTACATGGGTAGGAAGACAGTTAACCTTTAATGATTCACATGATAACAATAACAATGAGGGGTTTTTTTGGTTCCTGCTCTAGTGGGTGCCTACTAAGGGGGGGGCAGGAAAAGAAGATGACCCTTACATTTATTTCAAAGGCATGTTATCAGGTACCTTATGTAGATGCAAAAAGACAACTGAGAGGCTTGAGTGAACTAAGCATTGACCTTTGTTAGAGAAAATACCTCCCTAAGACATGACTAACTAAATTAAACTGGTTTTAGTTAAAAAGTTTTCATTTAGACCATCTTGGGTGGTTACTTTAGGTCTCTGAGTTTGCAAGGCCATTGTGTAGGCTCACCAGGAACTTGTCAGGTTTAGTTGGTGGCTCCATATTTATTTATTTAATATTTTTGTCCACACCCGGGATCTGAGTTCCTAGGCAGGGATGGCAGGGAGCACTGGAGATGGAGCTCCTCTGCTTCTTAGAGCCTGACCTTGAGAGAAAGCCTGTTGCTGTCAGGACGCTGCCTTTCCTAAGAGTTTCCCTACCTATCACAGCTCTGCACTCTGGTCCTTGGTTTGTGGGGACAATGGGGTGGGGGAGGGAAGAAGCAGAGCTGGGGTTTTCAATCAGAAGGCTATCTTCCAGGCTAGAGGGTAGAATATTGTTTTTGGCTCCTGTTGCTAGACCTCTGGTGTGTGGGGAGGTTGTGGGGATGGGGTTAGGGTGGTAAGTGCACTGCTCACAAAAATTAGGGGATATTTAAAAATGAATGTGAAGTGATAAAAAAAAGCACTTAAAAAATTAAGCAAGAGCATCAGAAAAGCAAACGACAAGTCAAAGAAAGTTGTTCGATTATGCAAATGAGATGCAAACTCAATTATTGTGATTGAGTAGCAAGTGACATATTGGTGGGGGTGAACAGAAGCATGTCAGACTGGACGGGAGTGCCACACATCGACTGTTCAGTAGGGTGTATGGTCACCCAAGACTGCCAAAACACACTGACAGTGATGGGGCACGGACAGGATCGGATTGTCCAACAGTTCTTGTGGGATCCTCTGCCACTCTTGCTCCAGGGCAACTTCCAGCTCAAGAAGTGCTGTGGGAGGCATGAGATGGATTGTCAGACGTCTTTCCAGTGCATCCCAAGCATGTTCAATGAGACTCAGGTCTGGAGAATGTGAAGGCCAGTCCATGTGTTCGATTCCTGCCTCCTGAAGCATGTTGTTAATGAGATGCACATTGTGGGGCCTTACATTATCATCCATGAAAGGAAAGTTGTTTCCAACTTCTCCAGCATAGGGTACCACTATAGGGTGCAGGACCTCATCTTGATATCTGACAGCAGTCAGCGATCTGTTTCTGATTATGTGGAGGTCAGTACGACCACCAATGCTGATGCCAGCCCAGCCCACACCATGATTCCACCACCACTGAAGGAATCCCTTTCTCACATGAAATGTGGATTCTCCCATGTTCGTTGTTCATGCCAGATCAGGACATGATGATTGTCAGGCTGCAGACTGAACCATGATTCATCAGAGAAGAGGACAGTTGACCACTCATCACGGGTCCAATGGCGATGCTCATCAGCCCACCTTCTATGGGTTCTACGGTGTTCAGCCGATAACAGAATACATACCATTGGTCCCCAGGCATGCAGTCCAACACTATGGAGCCGATTTCATAAGGTCTGGGTGCATATCCATCATCTAGTGCAGGGGTGCCCACACTTTTTCAGCTTGCGAGCTACTTATAAGATGACCAAGTCAAAATGATCTACCTACAATAAAAAAGCAAAACATAAATTTATTTCTTCTATATTATCATTATTTAAGTTACTATTATTACTATTTAATATTGTGTATTCTTCTTTCACCTTTCTCCTTCTCAGCTCTCTTTTCAGAGGAAAGTCAGTGTCATAATTTTTATGAACAGTCCAAAAAAGCTGCTCCACATTTCCCTTCTTTGGAATAACAATGGCACACAGACCGATGAGGCAAACGCACTTAGAATATGACATAGTGAAAAAAATCCCCTCCCATTCTCTATGAAAGTGGTAGGTTTTAGGCTTCTTACTCGGACCAGCTACGGCACTCATTTTTATACCCGTTGTTGTATTTAATTTAAATAAATTGAAGGCTAACTACGCAGCAATGTAACTGAACAAGTTAGCGCGGTTTAACGCGCATGCGTAGGGTGTCAAAAGTTCAGACGTCAGATTGGCTACCCTGTATGCCAATCAAAAGACAAATGTCTTTTTAATGTCATGCGATCTACCCACACTTCCTTCGCGATCGACGTATTGAGCACCCCTGATCTAGTGGCAGCAAGAAACTTTCCCTGTAGCTCTGTTGCACTGCTGTGCTTGTTCCTTCATGCTAATAAGGTCAAGTAGCGGTCCATCTCTTGCTCTTGTGGCAGATGGGCGACTCTTCCCTCATCTTCTTTGTACTCTGCCAGTCTCTTGAAAGCAGTTCCACAGTCTGCTAATCATGCTTCGGGAGTTCCAAGTGCTGTTGCCACTGTCGTCTGTGTTTGACCAGCTTCAAGATGTCCTATCGCTCTCCAAGCTGCGCATTCAGGCAAATTGTGTTGCAGGGGCATTACAAGGGTTGGGAAATTGCAGGATGTGCACTTTTAAGATCATGGTACATGCAAATACTCCAGTACTTTTAGCCTTTTGTATAGTACATTTTCACCAAAGAAATAAAAGTTGGTTTTGCATCTCATTTGCATAATCAAACAACTTTCTTTGACTTGTCATTTTGCTTTTCTGATGTTCTTGTTTAATAAAAAGAAAATTAAATGTTTCTATTTTTAAAAATTTCTTTTTATTTATTTATTTTAGAGAGGAGACACACAGAGAGAGAGAGAGAGAGAGAGAGAGAGAGAGAGAGAAAGGGGGGAGGAGCTAGAGGCATCAATTCCCATATGTGCCTTGACCAGACCAGTGCAGGGTTTTGAACTGGCGACCTTAGTGTTTCCAGGTCGACGCTTTATCCACTGCGCCACCACGGGTCAGGCTAAATGTTTCTTTTTTTAATTGCTTTATATTCATTTTGAAATATCCCCTAATTTTTTGAGCACCTGAAGTACTCAAAAGTGAGCAGCCAGGACAGCATGGTTCTCCTGGGGAGACACCTTCACAGAGCAGTGACTTGCACACTTGTGTCTGAACACCTTATCCTTCCTCAGATGTGTAGCCTGAGCAAGTGCTCCCGGGGCCTGTTTCTTCATTTTGTATCCTGGAGGTAAAAATAATAGCTATCTCAAAGGGCTAGTATGAGGATTAAATGAGACATTGGACATAAAATACCTGTCTTATCTTACAGTTAATACTCAGATTCCCCATTTGTTATGTGGCCCTGGGCAAGTTACTTAACCTCTTTGAGCCTCAATTTCCTCACCTATAGATGAGAACAATGATACCTACCTTTGGCATTTGATACAAGTTGAAATGAATATATGTAGTGGTTCTCAAAGTGTCCTGCTGACAACAGCATCCCCAGAGAACATTTTAGAAATGCAAATTCTCAGGCTTCACTCTAGAGAACCTGAATCAGGAACTCTAGACGTTGGGCCAGGCTAACTGTAATTGTCTTCCCTGTGGTTCTGATGCTCTCTCGAATTGGAAAGCCACTGTTTGGGAACATTCCTGGTACACAGGAGCTGACCCGAGAGTGAGCGATAATGGAAATAACCTCTCAGCACTAATTGGAATCCTGGTGGGCAAACCCTGCTATTTTAAAATGTAAGGAATGGCCTGACCAGGCGGTGGCGCAGTGGATAGAGCGTCAAACTGGGATGCGGAAGACCCAGGTTCGAGACCCCAAGCTCGCCAGCTTGAGCGCGGGCCCATCTGGCTTGAGCAAAAGCTCGCCAGCTTGGACCCAAGGTTGCTGGCTCCAGCAAGGGGTTGCTCAGTCTGCTGAAGGCCCGCGGTCAAGGCACATGTGAGAAAGCAATCAATGAACAACTATAGTGTCGCAATGGCAATGAAAAACTAATGGTTGATGCTTCTCACCTCTCTCTGTTCCTGTCTGTCTGTCCCTGTCTATCCCTCTCTCTGACTCTCTCTCTGTTCCTGTAAAATAAATAGATAAATAAATAAATAAAGCTACCGCTCCTTTAAAAATATTTAAGATAAAACGTAAGGAATGGTTTTCCTGCTTTGGGGTAATAGAAATATCTCTTGTTGACCTTAGGCAAATCACCTATATACTCTCTGTGTTCAGTTATCTCGTCTTTAATATGGAGCTATTATAGCACACACTTATAATATGGGTGTGAGGATTAAATGTGGCTGGCAGAGAGTAAATGCTCAATAAATACATGCAACAGGTCCTCAAATTATGTCATTTTGTTCAATGTTGTTTTGAGACAATGGTAATAGGTTGCTATAGGAACTTAACTTCTGTTTTTATCAACTGTCCCATGGTAAAATTGGTTTTGCTCCACAAAGTTTCATTTAAAGTCATCAAATTTATTGATGATGTGAGTGAGGGCTTATGGCAGTGGTTCTCAAACATTTTGAAGTTGGCAGTGGGCTCCTGCTGTCAGGGACTCTCCTCAGCGCATTTAAAATCCTATAAATAGTTGTAGGTGCACTATATACAAATTTCTGAGAAATATGTTATAATAATTAAGCCAAATATTAAAGAAAAAATATAAAACCCAAGCATGCTTTTATGGTAATTAAACAAAATAAATACAACAAAATTAAATTCATTCTGACATTAAAAAACATTTTTATGTTACATTTTTTGAGTTATGCTTTTTAGAATTTGTTAAAAAGAGGGGTTAAAAAATAAACTACAAAAAAGTTATCTTTATATAGATAGATAGATAGATAGATAGATACATACATACATACATACATTCTTAGTAAGATTAAGTAAATTTGGCAGGTCCCGGTGTGAATGTGTTAATTTGTTAATGAATTTGTTAATTTTTTCCATTCTTGTGTTTATGAGAAACATGAGCCTGATATGTCCTAGCGATTTTTTCAATGTTTGGGCATATATTTGAAAAGCAAACGCATTTCCTCATCAATACATTGAAGAATTTCTCTCTTTTTACTCTTAATTGTGTTGAGTGCAGAAAACCCACACCATACATATCATCTTAACTTTACACCAAACAAAGGATAGAAGAAGCTTGCCTCCAGTCTTTCCGGGGAACATGGGGGGTAGTGTAAACAATCCAGAACCACAGCTTAACAGCCTTTTGCAACCTAATCAGGCAAGTGAGGTGGGGGGTTGGGAAGACTGTCAGCTTACAACCAATTCCCCACACCTCTGTCCCCCCAAAATCTAAACTCCAAAAACCCTGTTGGTTTTCTGGTCCCCAACAGGCACATAGTTCTCTGGAATAACATACATAAAGCACACCTGGAAATCTTCTAGGGTGCACCAGTGCGCCCTGGCACACACTTTGAGAACCCCTGGCTTATGGTGTCAGCTGTTATCAACAGTAGCAGGGGTCATGGTTGGATTTCTGGGATGTGGGGTGTTATGCCTGAGCTTTGAGGTAAGAGCACCTTGCTTTGCCTTCATAAGCTAAGGTGACATGAGAAAGCTGAGGAGAGTCCCTGACAGCAGGAGCCCACTGCCAACTCCCCTTGGGGCCACTCCTCTGTCATTTAGAAAGCATTGCTCGGGTGCATCATTATCTCATGTGGGCAAAACAAGAGGAAATGGGTTCCTTGAGAGTGAGGATTGGGAGAAAGATCAAGGTTGGTGACCTTTAAAATGAAGATTGACCCTGGCTGTCTCAGGAACAAGAACAGTTATAGGATTTGCCTACAGAGCTGGGAGCTGATCTGGGCTGAGGGGGTTTCTCAATTGGCCCAGTCACTAAAACCCAGTCAGGTCAGCCATGTCTCCTCCCATTTGGGGCCTTGGTTGTTCTGTCTCAAACGAGGCAGTGGGACTCATGGATCAGTCTGGGCCCTTAAGCTTTGACATGTGTGGCCATACCAGGCTGGAGGCCCAAGCAGTTGAGGAAAGCAGCAGTTTAGGAATACATGCCAGGGAGACTTCGGGATAAGAGGCAGTGTAGCCAGGTGGCTTCTCTCAATGGCCTGTGAGTTCTTGAATCAGACCCCAACTCAGACTTCAGCTACCCTAGGAGTCATAGGGCTTTGGGCAAGGCACTCTGCTTTTCCGAGCCTCGCTTTCCCCACCTGCACAACATGATTAGTAACACTCTCCGTACAGGCGTGAAGTGGGAATGAAATGAGGACACTCACACGCAGCGCTTGGCAAGGATCTGGGTCTGGGAAGGGGACATTGTTCTTGGGGGTCACTGGGAACCTGAATAAGACCCCTTCTGAGTTCTCACCTGGGGTGGCTCCAAGTGCCATTGTATATCTAGAAGCAGGGAGAGGAGGCATCCAATTCTGACCCCCTCCTCCCCAACCTTGATTGCAACGGGGTTTTCTCAAGGACTTTGTAGGATAAATGAAGGCCAGGTCCCCTTATAAAGAAGGACTCATGAGGTGGTCCTAGAGGCCATGAGTGGAAACTCATGGTTTCCACTTGCCCAAAAGACAGGGATGATTGATATGCTGGTAAGTGGTTGTGTTGTGGAGGGGGATGGAGGGAGGTCTGGGGACTGTCCCAGGGTGAGGGGCTGTGGGCTGTGGGGGCTTCATGGGCTACTCTGGATCAGGAGGAGACAGGGTAGAGCACCCTTTGGTTGTGTGGAATCTGACCTCTGATGTGTCTTCAGCCCTCTTACTTTCTCTCCCTTGATTGCTTTAACTGTTCCGCCATGGCTGCTGCCCAGTGCCGCGACCAGGCCCATTCCCATGCACCCACCACACATTCTATCCTGGCTGGCCAGTTGTTCTCGGTTTCCGTTCCACAGCCTGAGGGTGTTGGACTCACATGGCCAAACAAGTTTCATCTGGAGTGTCCCTCTGACCCTCTACCCATCAGGGCTAGTGGGTACCGGTGAGAGCCTCCAGGGCTCTGGCCCAAATGGTGTCCTGGGCCTGCGGCTGCAGTTTTCTCTTCTTCACTGCACAGAACCTTGCTTTCTGCCCTTCAAACCCCGCAAGTCCTGAAAATGTAGAGGAGGCCACGTACTCAGGGGAAATTTCTGTGGCAAATCCAAGGAGCCCATCCTGCTCTTGGGATGGGGCAGGGATGGCATGTTCAGGGACTGTGCCTGCGGAGGCTGGGGCACGGACGCCCAGCACCAGGGCAAGGGCCTCATTTTCTTGGGTTGTGGTGACACCTAGTGGTCATTTCAAATGCCAGAAGGGCTGCGAAGTGGTCCAGAATTCCATCTTGCCCAGGCCTAGGGAGCGGGGTAGGGGGAATGGAGAATTAAGATGAGTGGTCCAGGTAGTGTCAACTGAAGTAAAGGGAATCATTTTTTTGAAGTTGACACTGAGGGTGACTGGAACCCCTCTGTCTAAACATGCCACCCTGCCCTGCATAAGATCCCCCTTTCCAGACCTCCAGCTTGGAGGTTCCAGAAGGGTTTTATTGAGGGATGTGATACCCCCTCACACAGGTCTCTTCCTGTTCCCTGTGTCTCTGTCGCTGGAGGTGTCTGTGGGAAAGGCCACCAGCATCTATGCTGTCAATGGCACGGAGGTCCTGCTGCCCTGCACCTTCTCCAGCTGCTTTGGCTTCTATGACCTTGGATTTTGGTGGGTCTACAACGGCAGTGATACATTCAGAATTGTAAGTAGTGGGGCAAAGAAAAGGCCAGGACAGATCAGATCCTTCTCCCTTCCCCGTTGCTTCTCCCCTGCGTCTATCCCAGACTCTGGTCCTTTGGAGGTCGACCCCACTGGGATGGTCCCCAGAACTTGCCTTGTGTCATCCTTTCTCCCAATGTTCCTTGCAGAGCCTACTTAGAAAGAGTCTAAGTGGGAGGGATGCTTAGAGCGTGTTGCCAGAATTTGGGGTCTCTTGGCTAGAGTCCTCTGTTTGGTCTGAAGAAAGACTTGAATTGCTTGTGTAAGAATAATTTAATTTATAAAGCAAGAGAGAGAAAGACCTTTGGAAAGCTTGGAGAGAGGGAATGAGAAGAATCCAAATAGGAGAAGGGCAGGAGAACTGGACTTGGAAAGAAGGGAGAGGAACCTGAGAAGGGAATGAGACCTGTGAGAGCATCATGGGGCTGTGGGTGGGGAAGGTCAGTCAACAGCTGTTTATTGAGAACTCACCCTGCAAACTAGGAGGGGCCCTTAGAGATAGACATGGAGAAGCCATGAGAGACCAACTCAATGCAATTAAATGCTTAACTTAGAGAATGCCGATAGATCTTAATGGAGGGTCACAGTTAAGATGGACAGGGGACGTGTGTCAGCAAAGGTTGGGGAATGTCAGAAGGGAAAAAGTGTGCTATTTGCAGAAGTTATTATGAAGGGCTTTTATGAAGAAAGCAGCAAGAGCTGTGCTCTATTCCAGGGAGACCTCAATAAAAGAACATGGGTTTAGCCTGAAGCAAGCAAAATTTAGGTTAGACTGGCAGAGCTATTGATATTAGAAGGAAAGCAAGAGGGAGAGAACACCTCTGAGCACAGGCTTTTCTTAGAAAAGACAGGGCAAGGGCCCAGGGAGTGGGATGGAGAGATGTCATGACTCTTGAGGACCCTGATTCTTTCTTGTCCACCTTCTCTTTCCCCATCTATCTGCCAGCTCATAAACGGGACTGTGAAAAATGAGAAGTCTGACCCTAAGGTGCATTTGAAAACTGATGACCGCATCACTCTGGTGGGCTCTACTAAGGAGAAGATGAACAACATCTCCTTTCTGCTGAAGGACCTGGATTTCAGTGACACAGGCAAATATACCTGTCATGTGAAGAATCCCAAGGAGAAAAATCTTCAGCACGAGGCCACCATTTTCCTCCAAGTGGTTGATAAACGTATGCATTGGGGGCTGAGACAAAGGCAGTGGAGTGGGAAGAACTGGGGGCTAACCCAACTCAGTGTTATAGTGAAATGGTAAAATGGGGACCACACTGGTGTTTTTTTTCACTTTCTCACTTTCTTCTTTCAAGAGTTACTGGGGTTATATCTGGAAGCTCTCAGAACTTAGCTTGAACACTTTTTCTCCCATTGAGTAACATAAAATACACTTAGGCCATGTGAACCTCATTTTCTTCATCTGTAAAATGGGAATATGGTTGCATTTTCCTAGGGTTGCTCTCAGAGTTGGAGAGGCTCCATGGGAGGGTTTTAGGACTGGTAAAGCTTCCTCTGAACATGCTGATTATTACTACTCCTGTGTTTTCCTTTAGCAAGAGTTGATTGAATTCCAGGCATTGTACCAAAAAGTGTTATAAATGCTACACAGTGTTCTCACTTGAAGGATTGACAGTTCAAGGTAGGAGAAAAGATAAGTAGCTAGATAATTGAAATCAGAGCAGAGCATGTAGAGATAGAGACAACAGAGATTGATAAGAATGTTCTTGCCTCTCTGGAGCTTAAGTCCCAGTTGAGCATTCTAGTCTGACACAGGTGCAACAATTAGACAACGAAGACCCATGTGATAAGGAGCCAGATGGTCACACGACTCCAGACACTGAAGACAACTCTGGAAGGGGTGGAAGGAGTTAGGCTGGGCTTCATGGAGGGGGAGCCTGGAAGGATAGGAAGGTACAGAAGCAGAGAAAAAGGAAAGGAAACCTGCTCAAGGCTCCTAATTGTGCTGAGTTTCACGTGTGCCTGGGCGTTCACTGCTCTTCGGAATGACATGGAATGTCTGGAGCAAGAGATGCTCATGGTTCATTGTTGGCTGTGAACATGGCTCATTGATGGCCCAGGACACAGCCAGATGCCATCAGGCAGCTTGTTCTGAGCCTGGGGTCACTCATCAGAGGCAAGTCTGCATAGGGCATCACCCCTTCCTCTCTGGATGTCACCCAGTTTATGCTTAGCCTCAGAGGTGGATTAAGGTTGGTTGAGGTCCAGGACACAGAAGAAAATATTGAGCCATTAAAAAAAAGAGAGAGAAAGACAGGGGAAATAAAAATACATGTTAACCATATTTTTTTTTAAGAATTTTTTTTAATTTATTTTATTTTATTTTTATTTTATTCATTTTAGAGAGGAGACACAGAGTGAGAGAGAGAGAGAGAGATAGAGAGAGAGAGAGAGAAAGGGGGAGAGAAAGGGGGGAGGAGCTAGAAGCATCAACTCCCATATGTGCCTTGACCAGACCAGTGCAGGGTATTGAACTGGCGACCTCAGTGTTCCCAGGTCGATGCTTTATCCACTGCGCCACCACAGGTCAGGCTAACCATATTTTTAAATAAATAAAAAATATTATGTACTATTAATGTTAAAATTGCACATATGAAACCAAACTTGGTGTCATTAGAAAAACGTGTAAAGTTGTGGTTTTGCGGGGCCCTTCAGAAGTTGGGGCGCAGGGCGCGTGCCCAGTGCGCCCACCGTTAAATCTGCCTCTGCTTAGCCTTTTCAAGAGGAAAGAGAAAGTGAAGGGAACCAACATTTATGGGACATATCTGAGTTCTGGGCACTAAGTTAGGTACTCTTACTTATCTTTGCTCCTTTGCTCCTCACATATCTCTTCAAGCTGATCTTTTCTTCATTATTACAGATTTGTTCATCTATTTGTCAACAAATGTTTATTGAACACCTACAGTGGGGTAGACATTTTTCTAGATTCTAAGGATATAGCATGCACAAGATAGACAAATTATTGCCTTATGGAGATTACTTTCTAGTTTGGGGAGATATATGCAGAAAACAGAATAAAGGAGAAAATTGTACGGCTAGCGTTATGGAAAAAACGTAAGGCGGGGAAAGAAACGGGGTGCTGGCAGGATTACTAGGGAAGGCCTCACTGGAAAAGGTGACATAGAGTGAGGACATTCAAAGGAGGTGAGAGAGAAAGCTGTGAGGGTGGTTTTGGGAGGATGGTCCAGGTATAGGGAACTGCCAGTGCAAAAGCCCTGAGGCAGGTGATTGAAAAACAAGGAGGACTGTGTGGCTGGAACAGGGGGAATAGTAAGAGATGAGTCAGATTAAGCTTGAGTGTGTGGAGCTCTGTAAGCATGAGATGAGAGCCCCAGAGGGCTCTGAGCATAATAGTTAATACTAGACTAGGCTCACTGGCTGCTGTGCAAAGAATAAATGGTGGAGGTAGGAGGCCAGTTAGGAGGCTACAACAAACATCCAGGTAAGAGATAGATGTCTTGGATTAGAGTGGATGTTTAGAGGTCAGATTCTGGAATAGTTTTGAAGTTAGGGCCATCAGGATTCTTGGTGGATTGGATAGGGGGGTTGAGAAAAAGAAGGGAGTCAAGGATGACTGGTCAGAGCAACTGGAAAGATGGAGTCTTTTGAATGAAGATAGGAGGGGCTATGGGTGGAGCAGGTTTGTGAAGTTTGGAGGTCAGTTTTAAGATGAGGAAACAGAGGCAAGAAGGATTAGATGACCTGCTCAAGGTTACCAGCTTGTTAATGACTACTGAAATCCTGTAGTTAAAATCCAGGCTGACTCCAAAGTCTTCCCACCATTTGAGAGATATAGGGAGAGTGTTAATTTTTTTGCACAGGCAAAAAAGACGTAGAGAGAGACCATGCTATTCTCAAGTGGCAATTTGGGAGCCCTGAGTTTGAATTACTTTAGAATTTGTATGTCTGTCTGTGGGAGGATATGTGTGGGGAGGGGGAGATTAAGAGGGGCCCCTTTGTGTAGTGTCTTAGCCTCACGGGTGCCATGTTTCAGCTTCACCTGTTTCCTGTTGTAAGGCTTGGGGAGGGCCAGGGGCCTGGGGTGGACATGTCCCAGGTATGGGGGCTGGAGGCTATGTAGACCTTGGATTGGCATGGTGCTTGGCTCTAGGTGACTCCTGCTCCCCTAGTTCACCCCCCTCTCTCCCTACTCTGGCCATGCAGTGGAAGAAGTGGACAACATGGTGACATTCATCATCTTGGCTGTCGTGGGTGGGGTCATTGGGCTCCTCATCTTCATCCTGCTGGTCAAGAAGCTCATCACCTTTATCCTCAAGAAGACTCAGGAAAAGAAGTGAGTTGACTCCATAGCACCCTTCTGTCCTTCCACCAGCCCGCCACCCACTCTCATCTCGTGGATGTACCCAGCACCCTCTGGTTTCACGGTCATGGGCCCCATCAGACTTCCCCTTTTTATCATCCCCTCATTTCATCTTGTCTTCCTAATCCTATCACTCTCACTCTTATCCCTGCAACTCTCCTCTCCTCTTTTCACCTCACCTCAGTCCCTCTTCTCCATCCTCCCAGTAGGTACTTATTGAGCATGTTGAATTCACTGAGTATACAGATGCAATCTACTTGCTATTTGTCATCTACTGCCTTTCTGCCCATCCCATTAGCTCTTCTCTTTCTACTGGCACCATCCTGACCTAAGATCTCACTAAATCAGAGAAAATACTAGATTTCATGTACAGAAACTCTAACATGGGAAGATCTCTTTAGGGAGATGGGAGTCTTTTATTATGAAATTCTGAAAATTCAAATAGGGGAGATAAATCTAAAAAAGCTGATACCGCCTCCCTAGAAGCCCTAGGGTGAGTTCAGGTATAAAAAGAGACATCTATCAGGGGAAGAGGAGGGCAGGTAGAGAGGGGGCACAAACCCCAGGCTCCACAGTGGCAGGTGGGGCTGTCACAAAATCTTACTGGGGAAAAGACATGGGATATTGTGTTCTTAGCAAGAAAGGTGAGATGAGGCAGGCCTGCCATTGGAACGGAGAGGTGACAGTACCTGGGAGACCGAGAAAGAAGGGAGGACTGCTCTGTTCTGTTTGTTGAGAAGAGAGAATGAAGCTGGGAGGGCAGAAGCTACAGTGAGAACAGGGGAAGGAAGCTGAAGGCAGGGGGGATGGTAAGGATGTTGGGGGTGCCGAGTAAGAAGCTGTTGGTCTCCTCAGCCTAGGTCCTGGCTGAGGTGACGAGCTCTTGGGTTGTCTCCCTGCACCAAGGCCAGAGGCTGTGAAGGGTTTAGAAATCTTCAGAGGGACTCAGCACATAGAGCAGGACAAAATTCTGTTTTTAATAACCAGATTACAATTGATGGTGAGCAAAGTCACAGAACAGGGTATTATTCAACATGCGGTTTAAAGGCACTTAGGAGACAGTGGTCGTTGGGTGCTGCAGGGCAGGCGAACCGCTTTCTCGCTTGAACACTGGGTCAGCTTCAAAACTTCAGCTGTTGCCACCAGACCCTACCGACTCCCGGGGCACATCCGGAGCTCACACATCCATTCTCTCATTCAGTGGATAAGTCTGAGGTGCTGTGTGCAAGGCACAATGCCTGGCGCAGTGGGAAATTCTGGAAGGAGTGGAGCAGTGGCAGCCAAGAGGTGCAACAGAGCAAGCACTGCGTGGGTTCCGAGCACTGCATAGCGCCCCTAGGGTGGGACCCTAGGGAAGGATTTCTGGTCACAGGGCTGTTTGTGGTAGGCCTTGCAAGATGGACGTAATTTAAGCCCTGGGAGGGCAAAGAGAAAGGTGTTACAGATGGGGGACTGCCAAGAGAAAAGGCAGGAGGTCTGGGACGTGAGTGTGTGTCTGGAGAACAAGGTGTTCTGTGTGTTGGGGCTGGGTGGTATGATCAGGAGGAAGGGGATAAAAGCCCTGCAGAGGGGTCAGGGACAGGCACTTGGGGACCTGGGAATCCAGGCTGAGGTTGGTTTTCTTTCTGATCGCAGAGGAGCTAGCAAGCGCCTGCAGGGCCTGGCACACCAGAGGCTCTCAGAAGAAAGGGTCTGCTGTCAATGTGGGCAGAGCAACCGTGTGGGGAGGGCTAGAGGCAGGAGACAGGCCCCAGGGAAGCCTGAGACGGGTTCTATCAGTGGCGGTGGTGAGGAAAGCCTGTATTAACAGCAGAGATGGGGGGTGGGGGCTCTGAGAGGAAGGGAGGTGCCGTACAGCGTCTCATCATCAGTTCTGGGCTTTCACGTGGGGGTGTGGCTTCCTCTTCCCTTTTCCTGCGCATCTTTCTTGGTCTCAGCTTACATGAAACTTCCAAAGAGCTTCCTGGACCCCTGGAAGGAGCCTTTATGCATTGAGCCCTCCTTGGTACACCTCCACTCTTATTATTCACCACATTGTATCACAGCCACTTGTTTAATATCCGATTCCCTGAAAAACTGCCAATTATCTGAGAGTAGGCACCATGTAAAATTGTACCCTTCTAGCCTGACAGTGTCTGGTACCCAGTAGGTTCTCAGTAAAGAAATATGCATCCACATTTAGGTGAGTAGGAATTGGCTTAGGTATATATATATATAGAGGATGGACGGACCCATCTCAGTAGAGGTCTCCAGTGGTATGCCACAGGCCCTGCTTGTTCATTGTTATTATTAAGATTTGAACCATACAAGGAATGATATTCTTACCAGATTTCCGGGAACCTAGTGACTATGTTGGAGAGCAAAATTGGGATCTAGAAG
This sequence comes from Rhynchonycteris naso, assembly GCA_037038555.1. Classification (NCBI taxonomy): domain Eukaryota; kingdom Metazoa; phylum Chordata; class Mammalia; order Chiroptera; family Emballonuridae; genus Rhynchonycteris; species Rhynchonycteris naso. The sequence goes on along the minus strand of CM072995.1, from coordinate 279,179,503 downwards.
AATCCTGATACGCTGGACCAAGTTTTGCAAGATGAAATTGATGAGGACAAGATGTTAAGTCCTTCCACGAAGGCCTCAAACCGGGCTATACAGGCCCAGGGCAAGGCTAAAATGGAACAGCATTCTTAGCAACAGCAGCTAAGAGAAAGCCTTGGGAATGTTCAGGAGCAGAAGGCTGGCTGGGACGAGGCAGTCAGTTCTTCCCGTGAGATCTGGACACTGCCGTTGAGGTGGGAGAACTTCAACTGAAGCATGCTCGTCCCAGGGCAGCCAGGGTGCTGAGGCTCCTGGGACAGTGTCTTTCCAGCTAACCACATCTCTTTCTTGCTGCCTCTGCCCTGTCCCACTGCCCCTTGCCCACACCTGCCATCCTTAGTGCCAGAGACTTTGCCCTGCCCCTTCCTGCTTCTTCTCCTGTTGGTCAGCGAGCTCAAGGAGGAAGGGCCTGCTGGCACTGAGGGAGGAGTGCTTTGCCCTCAGTATACTGTCCTCTCTCTTGGACCCTTTGCGTGGGTTGGGGCGCAGCCTGGAAATTACCCTGATTTGGCTTCCTCTCAACATCGACACCTAGGAACAGTGCTGATACCCATGCCCGCTGTCATGTAGAGTTGACCAGGTGATGGCCAGCCTTACTGAGTACTATCTATGAGCCAGGCACTGTTGTCAGTGCTCATTGACTCTTCCTAGCAACCCCATAAAGAAGGTGTCATTGTTATACCCATTGTATAGATGAGGAAACTGAGGTATAGTGGTTAGGCGACTTGGCCTCTGGCTATCTCAGCTTTACAGAAGGCCAGGGAGAAAGCTGGGCACAGGGGTCACGGCACCTCTCACCCCCACAATTCATCCATTACTCCTGCTTCTCCTCTCCCCCCCCTCTGCAGGAAGGAGTGCCTTGTAAGTTCTTCCGGTAACGACAATACAGAGAACGGGTTGCCGGCCTCCAAGGCAGAAGAGAAACCACCAACAAAGGTGTGAGCCCCTGCTTGGGGCCAGGCAGCCACAGAGAGCCTCACTTTCTGATGGTGAAACACGCTTGAGCCATGTCTGCGAACCCACGTGCCTGAGACATCTGCTGCTTGGCTCAAACTATAGTCTTTCTGGGTGGGGAGAAATTGGGGTCCTGTCCAGCCTGCCTAACTCCCTCCCAGCCAGGGCTTCCTAGGGATAAGGGCTGGTGGGGGTACAGTGGAAGGTTCAGGAAAGAAAAGGAGAGGCTCAGATGGTGTAGAGAGTTGGCCCCCCAACACTTGGTTGGGTGGTTCTTCTTAAGCCCCTCCAGCTTGTAAGAGCAATGCCTTGGTTTTCCTTTAGACTTCTCCTCAAGGGAGACTTGGGAGAATCAGGGAGGGCTGTCCCAGTAGCTGGACCTTGTGTGTGGAGAACTAATCCTTTTGATGGTGGAAGTGATCGAGACTCTGTACAGGGTGTGGGGCTGCTGGAGTGCCACGGTGAGAGGCTTTGATGGATTTCTGACTCCCTGTGTCCCTCGAGTGGGCACTTCTCTTTATCCCCCCCACCAGAGGGTGACTGCCTGCCTTGGGCCCACAATCCTTGCTCCCACTACCCCTACTGCTCTTAATCTGATATCTCCCAACCAGGGCTAGCTGTCTTGGTGTTGGGGGTTCCAGGCCCCCTAGCCTGCTCCTCTAGGTTCCTGAGGAGCTCATGAAAGGGTCCGTCAGGCCTTCCTGAAGCACTAGGGCACTGCATACCCCTTTCCTAGCACTTCAGGACTGCAGAGGTGGGTGAGCCAATGTCCCAGGTCTTTTGGCCACTGGAACGCCCAACCCAGCCCTGCCAATGCTGACCACCCCTTGTCCTTGGCATGGCAGGACCATTGCCACTCCTGGGAAGTCCTGAGCCTGGCCCTGCCTTGCTCTTTCCCTGAGCAGCAAGTGGCATCATCTTGCTCGAGGTGTTGCACCCTCTGCTCCTGTTGGCTTGCCCCTCCCTCACACCTTCTCCCTCAGGGATCTTCTTCCTTTGGATGAGAGGGCCATGGGTTTTCTGGCTGCTTCCCGCTCAACTGTGCCACCCATGCTCCCATCCCAGGGAGGGGGAGGAGCAGGGACAGGGTGCCACAGTTTTTCTTTGCTTTTCTAGAACTGGTTTGCACACCCCTGTGCGTGGGGCTAGACTGTGCCTTAGCTCCCAGGTCCTAGCTCATACCCTGCCTCCTCTCTTCAGCCCATTCATAGCAGCCAACTCGGGTGTCCCCCAGTGGTCTCCACCCAGGCTCATGCAGGGGATTGGGGAGCTGGAGTTGTGTCACCAGTGGTCCCTTGGCCAGTGACCAAGTCTTGGAAACATGTCAAGTGCTCCCATGGGGGTCCTGACAAAGGATGGGGTGGTATGGGAAGTGGGCCTTCCTGATGACAGTTTCACATGTTGTTCCTGCGGGTGGACATGGGGAAGTGAGAGCCTGCACAGGGATGTGATAACGGAGGTCTCCATCAGCTGCTCTCACTCCCTTGTCCTCTCATATTGAATTCTGGGGGCTTGTTCTCTGGGCTCCTGGAAGAAATGGGAGGGGGTGGCCCCCTTCTCCAGAGTGCATGGGACTGCCTCAGGGCTCTCCTTTTGATAAAGCAGCAGCCAGCTTTGCAGCAGGTGGAGCCTGTGGAGCAGCAGCGCCTGCAGAGCATGTGGCTATGGCTGGTGGCCCCTGCCCACCCTCATGTGCTCACTGGGTCGCACACCCATCTGCCTCCATCCCTTCCGTACTTCTGCACCCAGAACTCATCCTAGACTTGGGTTCAGATGTTCTTGGCTTTGGGAGTAGACAGACCAGAGCCACCAGCCATTCAGAAAACTTTTTATAGCTGCCATCACGCAAAACTGCTCTCTTCTCCCTTCCCAGCATCACCATTTGGTTGAACAGTGTCTTGGGCTCCACTTACCGAGAAGAGACAGACATGAGAGGTGGTCTAGGCACGGAGTGGGGAGAGGATGAGCATTATCCTCTTCACTCCTGTGTCTGCTGCTGACCAGTAGGGGGGTCATGCATCTTCCCTGGGCTCAGCTTTCCTCATATTTCCAATGGATGTAATAATACTTACTACCTCACAGGACTGTTGTGAGGCTTGGTGAGTTTTTGTTTTAAAAGTCTTTTCAGCTTGGAAAGGAACCTAGAAGTCCAGGTATTACAATCAGTGGGATTTTTCCAAGTTTGTCCTATCTTCTGTGTCCCATCCTTATAACTATCTCTCTCTTTTCATCTCTCCCTCTCTTCCTACTTCTTCAACTTGGAAATATTTTAGTTTTTGTAATGTTAGAAACCTTGGCTCTGATGCTTAAAGCTTCTTGTCCATGGCTTTTGGTTGGCAGTTTTCAATAAAGGCGAATGGGACTGTGGGGGATGCTTTTGTTGCCCCAACGCCTGGGATTATCTACTGGCATTTTGTAAGTGGGGACTGAGGAAGTTCCCACTTACAAAATGGGTATGATCCCACTCCAAAGCTGGGATCATACCCATGGAAAAATGCTGACACGGATTTGCAGTGCAATGCAAGGCCATCTTCCCAATGCAAGGCCTCAGTGTGCGCCAGTCTTCAAGGCGGTCTCCATGGCTGGAGAGGGCGTTCTCAGGGCTTGTGGGCTAGAAGGAGCCATTTACAAAGCTGATCTCGGGAGCCCTGGATGCATGCCACTGTGCTGACAGTGACATGAGTGAGACTAAAGACAAAGTCTTTCTCAGCTTCCCATCCTTGATCTCAAGATGGGTCCTCAGCATTCCAGGCTTTGGGCTTCTTCTCCTCGTGTGAGAGCTGAGCAGAAGGAAGCCAGAATGAACCCAGATGCTAGAGAGGGTTGGGGAGGGGCCAGTGGGGCTCAGCCTGTTCCTGTCTGGCTGGCTGACCATAGCTGGCGGTGATGTGAAGGTGTGAGAGTGTCCCTGAGATGTGGCAGGTGAGGTGTACCTGTGTGCAGGAGCCTGCACCATGCATGCAGAGGTGCCCAACTGTGGGGTGGGCGGGCTGTGCAGAGGGGGAGTGTGGAGGTGTGTGTATAGACTGGTTGTGCCTGAGATGGGCAGACTACACTTCAGGAGCTGCTTGCCTGGCCTCAGCTATGATTGGTGGGGCACTTGGAGGCCAAGAAAGGATAAGAAACAGAGGGGAAGACCAGCCATCTCCTGGGCTCCATAATTCCATGGCTCCATCCCATTGTCACAGACAGTCGCCATCGAAGTGCTGGAGGTGGGGGTGGGGATGGAAGAGCCCGTGCATCTCAGGAAAATTCGGTAGCTTGCTTCACTTTGTCCCAGGTTGGAACCCCCACCCTCTCACCTCCCACCTGTATGCAGAGCTTTTGACTATCTTATGCATGGTTTATTCTTCTGGCTTGGATGACAACAATACCCACAGTCAATTTCTTATATAACTATAGATCACAATGATGCAATAGGGCCCTGGGGAAGCCCCAAGTTCAAGGTGCCTCCGGAGGCACCGCTGTGCACACTCTCAGCACCTCCCTGTGTTCGGCGCAGAATGGATTGATTGGATGGTCTCACCTTTACATGTTTGGAATTGCAGAATTTTATTTAGCTTTGCACTGGAAGAAATAAAATTATGTTGAATAAACATGGTTTGTGGTCTTTGTTTTTGGCCAATTGGGAACTAGGTTCCAGTTTCGTCACTTGATGAGTTTCTTTACTTCCATGAGCCTCAGTCTCTTTGTGTCTAAAATGTTACCTGCCTAGGTAAGATATCACATGTAAAAGGCTGAAGAATGTCTGGCACATTTATAGGCATCCAAATCATATTAATGCTGATACCTTCTCTGGAGGGCTTCGAAAGGTGGGAATTTAATAATGAAATCATTGCCAGGCCCTCCCTGTACTGAGGACCCAGGTAAGGATTCTGATACCACTCAATGTCATCATATCCCCTTCCTCAGGTCCCCCAATCCCAGGTTAGCATTTGGATCCAGGTGAAATCTGCCTCAAATGAACAAACGCAGCCTTAAAGAGGGGCAGAGGAGCAGCACACAACAGCCTACTGGTCAAAGTGATGGGCACAGTGGACTTTGCACGGCTGCTCCCTCCAGCTTGCTGTGCCAGGGGACAAGATCTCTCGGGGAGGGAGAAGGAGGAAGCTTAGGTTTACACCTCAGGAATGACAATACCCATGCACATTTCATATTGCCCACCTTAGATTAGTTTAACCTGGATTACCTAAGCAACCCTGCATTCAGAAGAGTTCCAGCTGCTGGGCACAAGGCCAGTCTGAGAAGGAAATGGGGATACCCATGAGAATGTGTGTGTCTGCTTATATGCTTGGACTTTATCACACCACCATTTCTCAACACACCATATCTCTCTCCTCAGTGGAGTCACTCTGGGCTGCATTTCCAAGATGCAGATGGTAGATAGGGGAGGAAATGAAGGAAGATGGTGTGTTGAAAGTTTGATGGGCCAGGCCTGGAAGAGCATTGCACCATTCTGCATGTATGCACCCCTACAGGGAGATCTGGGAAATGGAAGTGCCGAGTGCCCAGCCGAGAAGGGAAATGTGTTTTGGTGAACACAGAGCAATCTGTGACAGACAGGAGTTGAGGCAGCTGCAGGATGTTCCGCTGCGGCTGCAGCACGGAGGGGGAAGAGGACGAGGAGGCTGGGCAGTAGGCAGGGCGGGCAGAGCCCAGATCGTGCAGGGCTGGTAGGTATGCCAGAGGGTTCACATTTTATTTTGTCAGCAATGGGGAGCCATTGGAAGACTTTAGCAGGGGAGAGCCAGGACTGAATTGGACATAGCAGGTCAGGGGACAGTGAGCATTATGGGGCCAATGCTTTCGCTCAGGCAGGAGGTAAGGGAGAGAGGGGGTTGGGAGAAGTGCAAGGCTGAGATAATTCAGGAAGCAGAATATCCAGAGCTCAATTTCAGGGAGCTAAGAGAAGAAGTTGGTAAGGATGATGTCTGTTTCTCCTGTAGAGGATGGTGTGCTTCGATGTGAGTTTACCCTGAAAGGGAAACGAGGAGAACAGCACGCTGAGGTGGGGAGGAGAGGGTAAGTTCATTTATGAAAATGTTCAGTTTGCCCACAGGATAGCAGAATAGTTTACATTTGAAAACAAGAGTTTAGCACTTAAGAGTAAGTGGTCTGTTCAGACCATGGTGAAGATGGGTTCATCTAGGGAAACTTGGGCTCTGACATTTAAGGTTTGGTTGGAGGGGGGGCATCCATAAAGGGGGCTGATAAGGAAGGGCCCAAGGGAAAGGCACAGTGATGTCTTTGAGGTCAAGGTAGTAAGAAGTGTTAAGAACAGAATGGCCATCATTAAGTTAAGGACCAGTCCTAAGGAAGGTCATTGGTGGTTCTAGAGAGCTCAGCACAGTGGAAAGGGATGACCAGGTGGGGGAGGCGGCAGAAGTTTGATTCCAGGGAATGGAAGAGTCAGTGGGAGGGGGAGGGGCACTAGTGCATGAGGTTACAATTTCAGGTGACTTGGCTGTGAAGAAAGAGCATTGGCCCAAGTAGTAAGAAGGGTGGGTGGTTTCCTTTTTGAGCAGGAAGGGTTGCCTGCAGGTGCAGAGGAGACACTGGAGCAGGAGAGGCTGTGGTAGCTGAGAGAGAGGGAAGAGTCTTTTTGGTGAACCTGAGAGGGTGAGACCAAGAGACCAGGTGGAATGATTAGTTTTAGATAGGTGGGGTCTCACCTCTGCCACTGCAATAGGGAAAGGAAGTCAAGAGGAAGTGAATGTGTGTAAATTTGCAGGGGTGGGGATAGGGCAAGAGATGGAGAGACTTTGCCTCCTGGTCTCTGGTTCCTCCTCTGCTATCAGACTGTAGAGCAGACTCAAGATTGAAGCCAGAGACAGTTCAAGACCGTCTCATTTTAGGTTCCTCAATAGTCCCACTTTCTCAGGTGAATGGTCAGTCCCTTTCCAGCATTCTAATGGCACCTGCACACACTGTGACAGGAATAACACTCACAGAGGGAGAACGGCATTCTGTCACAACTCATCACTTAAACAAAACCATCAACCTGTGCTAATAGCTAAGATGTAAGGTCCCCTTCCATGGCCGGGGTGCAGCTATGAAAAAGACCAATCCTGAACTTAGAATCCAGGGGTCTAGATTTAAGTTCTCATGCTATGATTTACCAGTGAAATGGCCTTGGGCATGCCAACCCCCCTTTCTGAGCCTCAGTTCCCTAACCTGCAACTTGGGATAGTTATACCAACTGCTGGTGCTCTTGTGAGGATTATATGAGACAGTAGGAGTAAAATACTTTAAAAACTCCCAAGTGTTGGTCATAAATGTAAGTAGTTTCTAAGCCAGGTAAGAGCTTCTGCAAGTGTTTCAGTACTTAAGAAGGGCTGCCCAAGCAAGGCAAAGTCCCACTGAAACATTGCAGAGGGACAGGAGGTAAGCCTGGGTGTGGCAATCACTGAGCACACAAGCCCCGGTTCCGCTCAGGAGAAGCTGTTGGCTGAGTGGGAGGATCCGGGAAGGGAGCGGTGTGTGTGTTGAAATGATTTCCTAGCAGACATGGTTGAGTCAGCTGTTCAAAATCAGACTCATGATCGCACCTCATTCTAAGCCCAAACCTGCTTATTCCCAGTCTTCCCTGTTCACCCAGCCATTCAGGCCAAAAGTAGTAGAGTCTACCATGACTCATTATTTTCTCCCATTCCTTTATTTACGAGCAAATCTCATCCGTTGTTTTTCAAAATAAATCCTGAACTCAATTACCTCTCCCCACCACCATCCCTGCTGTTCTGGGCTAGGCCCCATTGGCTTTCACGTGAATACTGAGAAAGCTGCTTCACTGGTCTTCCTACTGCTGCTCTTGCTCCTTCTGAAGCTAGGCTCCAGCATGACCTTTTAAAATAAAATTAGATGATGTCATCTCTGCCTCTGGCTGAGATGGAATCTTGGGGAGCATTTACTGTTTGTTATACCACAAACAACTAAAAAATAAAAAAAGAAATGACATGGTGTTTTTTCAAAAGTAGGACAATAAGTAGTGGGCTCAGCTTAAGGCCTGGGAAGAATTTCCAAGTTGCAAAGCAGGGAAGGGACCCAGGTAAGCCCAGAGCCCCCTGTGAGTGGATGAGAGGTGATGAGAAGCTGGGAAGGCTAAGGCAGTTAGAATTCTCAGGGCCAGCAACCTGCAGGGGGTCCCCTGAGTCTTCAGTACTGATAGTTGGGTGTATGAGGAAACTACCCAAGGCCATAGGAAAAGCCACCAGAAAGGATTAGGGAGAACAACCCATGGAAGTAACCCAAGGCAGCCTTTTATCTAGGGCTGATCTCACCTTGCTACTGAGGCAATTTCCTTTGTATACTCTTCTTTGTCTGCCATGAATTACGAAGTTTTCCCATTCTAGTTGGTGGCAGTGTTCCTATTCCTGACTCTCTATGAGCTCCAGTGGTTGTTTCTGCCAGTTCTTTCTGGTTGCTCTTCCTTGGCCTTGGGTGGTTTTGTCACGCACCTGCATTGATCAGAAGCCAAAGATCTGAGGAACCCTTTGTAGCTCTCTGAGCCTTCTCTCTGTGAAGCTCTCTTTGCTCTAGGACTTTGCAAGGTGAGCCCTACCTGCTTTGGCCTCCTCGACTTCCTGCCTTCACCTCCTTGATGCCAGGAAGTTGCTGGGTTCTGCCTGAGTGCTCCTTCCTGTACTGTAGTGGGTCACTGTCCTGTGCTGCCTGCTGTCCTATGTCTGAAAACCATTTAGAATATTACTCCCCAGTATTTTAGTTGTTTCAGACAGGGAAGTAAATTCATTTCCTGTTACTCCATCCTTGTTAGGAATAATTCGCAAAAACTTACGTTCACATAAAAACTTGCACACAGGTATCTACAGAGACTTTATTTTGCCAAGCCCAAACCAAGAAACTACATGAATGCCCTTCAGCTGGTGAAAGGTGTAAAGAGCTGTCGTACATTCGTACGTACTGTGGAATACTGCTCAGTAATGAAACTTCTATGTGCCAGTATGGATGAATGCGAAGTGAAGAACTCAGATTCAGAAAGGTACCTACTGTATATAGCTCCATTTATATGACATACTGGAAAAAGCAAAACTGTAAGGATAGAAAGCAGATCAGTGGCTGCCAGGGGCTATAGGAAGGGGTGAGGAGGCTACAAAAGGCAAGGGGAACTTTTGGAGGGTGATTTAGTTGTGGTTGCATGCTTGTGCACATTGATCAGAACTGGAACAACTTTACATTAAAAATGGTGAATTTTACTGTTAAAAAATTACAAAAAAAATCAGAGGATGTCGTTCTTTTGCTCATAACTTCCCTGTTTAACTTATTCACGTCACATAATTGCCCACAAGGCTTTGTTGTTCTGGCCTGTTACTCTCTGATGCCTTTTTTTTTTCGAACACTCTCTTTCTGCTCACGTATGCCGCTTTAGTCACCTTGTTCTCTTTGCTGTTCCTCCAAATACTGTATCAGCGTCCTCCTGTCTCAGGAGCATATGCTGTTGCTCTACTAGAATTTTCTTCTCCCTGGTATTCAGTGTTTGTTCTCCTAGTTCAGTCAGGTCTCTGCTCAAATGCCATCTCCTCAGAAGAGGTTTCCCTGGCCAGCTACATATAACACCTTCCATAAACTCATATACTTTCTTCTTATTTTGCTTTATTTTTTTAAAATCACTAATCTCTAACAGACATATATTATTTACTTGTTTATTGTGCATCTTCTCTAACTAGGATGTAAACTCTAAGGTATCAACTGAGAGTAGATGGTTGTTGGTACCAATTCAACACTAACAGAAATCCCCAATTTCGGGTGCAGTGAAGAAGGAATTTTATTCAGCGCAAAACAGCTCATTTGTGATACAGCACAGCTGTGAAAACAATGGCTCTGAGGCAGCCCTAGGGCCAGGCTCGTCTGGCTAGATACTCTGCTCTGCTCTGTGCTGGTGCTGGTGGTGGTGGTGGTCTGCTCCACTCTGCTCTGGTGAGATATCTTCAGTGTCTCAGCTCGGCCATGGAGACACAGTCTTCAGTCTTCCATGGAAAGAGAAAGTGAGCTCTCAGAGCCAGAGGGGAGCTGATTTATGGACAAAATTTCCTGCCCCTGGTCCCTGATTGGTCCATCCTCATGCAAATGAGGACTTCAAATCCTTATAGTTTGATTAGTACAAAAGACACTGTCCTGATTGGCCAAAGCTGCACAGCTTTGATTGGATGGGGAAAGCCTCAGTCCTATTGAGACAGGATAATAAGAAGCTAGAAAAATTCCTTGGCAAGTAGAATGGAGAAACTGAGACAAATAGATGAACAGACTGCTGAACAATTTACAGCCAGATAGTGAAGGTCACTTTCCTAGAGATTACATTTAGGCAATGCCAAGGTCAGTTACAATGACTGATAACCCCCTGCCAATCAGTGGAGATTGTAGCCCTGAAGTGTGTGTGTGTGGGAAGCACACCTGGAAAAGCTGATGAGCATTCTGTTAAAATCCTCTCCTAAACTCACAGTCATCAAAACCCCTCAAAACAAAAGAACCAACTTGCTCTCCCTTCCAGGAGCAAGCCCTCACATTTTCCTTCCCTCTCCTCCTCTTCTTACACACCCTACAGGTGTGTATTTCCTACACTCTAAGGGTTCCCACAAGACTCGCAACCAGGGAGGCAATGGGCAGCAGCAGTTCACTCTGGGCTAACCCCCCTGAACTTGTCTCCAAGGCCTTCTTTTCTCTGACTTCCCAGTGAGCCAAAGCAGCCCTACCTAGAACCATTTCTTTCCTATAACATTTCCTGAGAGACAAAGAGGCCCTACCTAGGCTCTCTCCTGTTGTTTCTTCTATCCTAAACCCTTCCTTATTTCCTTGTCTCCAGCCTTAATGAATGTACTCTTAAGATCACCTGGACTCGTGTTGTGAAGTTTTTTCTGCACGAAGTCAAGAACCCTTATACCACCAACCTGGCCTGAAGCAGACCCAAAGGGCCAGGTTCCCTTTTCAGTAACACTCTTGGTTGAAACAGGATTCCAGGAACTGCTTTGTAGGGGCTGGCTCAGAGAGCAGCAGTCCAGTGCAGGCCAACAGGTCAGTGCAGGGGCAGGCAGTTCAGCAGGCTTCTCTGTGAAGCACAGTTTGTGCAAGAGGGCTCGCCCCTACAGAAATGGCTGCTAGGCTCCGTTTATAATTTAGGCCTGTTAGCCACCAGGTACCTTTCCCTCAGGGTTCACCAAGGGGACAAGGGCATTCCTTTTCTTGAAGGAGTGGGATCCTTAGAGGCCTGGGTCCTGAGCAATGTGCCTGGCCTATCCATAGGAGGGCAGCCCCTTGAGGCCAGAATGAACTGTGAGGTCAGTCGTCTGGGCCCTTGACATTACAAGGCAGAGAACATCTTTAGATGGCTTTCAGGTGGGCCATGGGAGGGACCTGAATCTTGGGCCTTGGCTGCTTCAAGTATGGTCTGTAGCATAAGCACCACCAGGGACCTTTACAGAAATGTAGAATTTCAGGCCCCACCCCAAATGTACTGAATTAGAATTTGTAGTGTGGCAAGTTTCCCAGGTGATTTTTGTATATGTTTGAGAAGTAGAGTTCTTTCCCCTTGGGCACCATCTGCAAGAGGGTTAGAAAGGCAGGGCTTTTCCTTTGTTTTTCTCTTTTCCTGGCTGCAAAAGGGACCTAAACAGTGAGTGTGGTGACCTCTGGGAGCAAGCAAGGGAGAGCACAACTCTATCTAGTAATGACTAAAGCAAATGTTGAGCAAATTCCCAGAGCTGCTAGTCACTTTCCTCCTACATTTTTGTGTCTCATCATGTGGTAAGCAGTTAGACAGACAAAAGCAGAGCAAGGACATTGGGCCAGACCTCACTTGTGTTTCAGCTCCGGACTCAGAAAAGCAGCAAAATCAGACAAATGACTCCACAGTTGACCTCAGGACTAGTTGTATTGATTAAGGACCCCATGCTCTTATGCTGAAAAATCATTGGAGACCACAACCCTGAAAGGACACACCTGCGGAGCTGATGAATCATCTATTGGGATCCTCCCCTGGAGACCCCTAAAATCTCCGCCCTTGAAATCTCTTTAGGACAAAGGACCCAGTGTTCTCTCCCTCCCTCCTGGGATCATGCCACCTTTCCTCTTCCCCTCCCCCATGCCCAGTCACATTTCTCTCCTTTTCCGAAGCTCTCTTTCTGTTGTCTCTGCATCCATTTCTTCTAACTTTCAAAATAAACTTCTGATATTTTGAGTCTTGGCCCTGAATTCTTTTCTAGCCAGAACTCCAAGCACCGAGGTTGATGAACCAAGGTTCAGTGTGACCCCACCATTCTAAACACCTGGTGCCATTTTTGTTCCTGCCTCTGCCAACAATTATACTTTCAGAAGGCAAACATAATAATGCCATTTCCCCTGTGATAAAACCAAAACATTGAAAGTTGAAAGAACTTACCAAAGACATATAACTATTGATAGCTGAGCTAGGATTTAAACCCAGTGCAGTTTGTAAATCAAACAAGCAGAGTCATTAATGGATATTTATATAATAATAATAATAATAACAATAATGAACAAGGCCATTCTCTGAGTACTTTCTATGTATTAAGTCATTTAATCCTCAAACAACCCTATAAAGGAATTTGATATGAAGGAGGACTAATATTATTATTAGTCCCATTTTATAGATAAAAAGACAGAGAAACAGAGACATTGAGTGTTTGTATAGAAAGGCGTCTGGAAAGATGCACATCCAGCTGAGATCGGTGGCTGCCTCTGGGAAGGAGACTGGGGATCTGACTTTTTACTTTCACCCTCTGTATTGTTCAAATTTTTGTAACTGTGAAGTATATTTGTCACACACACACACACACACACACACACACACACACACACTCAGATTCTTCTCTCTTCACTACAGTGTTAGCCCACACTTCTTTTGGTTTCCCCTTCTGTCCTTCTCTTTCATGCTGCTCTCTGAACACAGGGCTTCTTCCTGCCCCATTCCTTGGTGCTTTGGTGCTTGCTGTTCCCTCCAGCTAGAACTGCCTCCAGGAATGGGTGCACGCCCTGTCACCCTGTGGCTCTATTTCAAATGTCACTTTCTGATATCATTTTGATACACTTATATTATAGCACTCCTCACTTCCTTGTAAAATTCTGCCTTAGCTTGCCCACTACCCTAATGTCCTTTCTTTTTTTAATGTTTTATTTATTTATTTTTTACAGGAACAGAGAGAGTCAGAGAGAGGGATAGATAGGGGCAGACAGACAGGAACAGAGAGAGGTGAGAAGCATCAATCGTTAGTTTTTCATTGCCGTCGCAACACCTTAGTTGTTCATTGATTGCTTTCTCACATGTGCCTTGACCGCGGGCCTTCAGCAGACTGAGTAACCCCTTGCTGGAACCAAGGACCTTGGGTCCAAGATGGCAAGCTTTTGCTCAAGCCAGATGGGCCCGCGCTCAAGCTGGCGAGCTCAGGGTCTCGAACTTGGGTTCTCCGCATCCCAGTCCAACGCTCTATCCACTGTGCCACTGCCTGGTCAGGCCCTAATGTCCTTTTTATCTCCCTCTCCCATGTTCGTCCTAGTACCTGGTCCAATTTACCCGCAGAGCTCTAAGATGGTGTGATGGCTGACATTTAGGTGGAGATCTCCTCATGGACATGGCTCAGTACTCAGAACTGTGAGAGTCAGGCCCATGCTCAAGCTTCAGGCTTACCTCATGGGATTCAGCCTGAAAGGGGGAGGATCTTTACCACCAAACTTATCTATCTCTGTACCCTTCCTTCCAGAGTTGGTGAGGGTCTACTGTGAGTCTGTGTTAGTCATGGTGCAACTGTCTGGTTCCCTCTTGGCCACTCTGGTGGGATCACTTATGTTCTGAACATAGAATGCAAGGATAGGCCTCTCTTAGCACAAGCCCAGATCCAGAAAGAGCACAAGCACTTCAAGTTTAACTGCTGAATTTCAACTCAAATATTCCATGGGGATATTTTAAAGTGCTATCTATCTATCTATCTATCTATCATCTATATTCCATATATATCTGTCTCTATATGTATATAATATACATTATATATTTTTCATTATCATTCCATTTTAAGTACTTTTTTATAATTTCTTTTTTGACCTATAAATTATTTAAAAGTGCTTTTAACATCACATATGTATTTATATTTTAAAAATTATTGTTTGTAACTTCTTTATAACTTAATAGCAATACAATAGAGAGCTTAATAGAGACTGTGTTTGACAGTCTCAAGACAGCTTTCTTAGAAAACTTAAGTATTCTGAGTTAATTTACACTTCTTTTTCCTTTTTAAAGAAACACGTTGTCACCTGACCAGGCGGTGGCACAGTGGATAGAGCATCAAACTGGGATTAGGAGGACCCAGGTCCGAGACCCTGAGGTCACCAGCTTGAGCGCGGACTCATCTGGCTTACCAGCTTGCACCCAAGGTCGCTGGATGGAGCAAGGGGTTATTTGGTCTCCTGAAGGCCAGCAGTCAAGGCACACATGAGAAAGCAGTCAATGAACAACTAAGGTGTTGCAACAAAAAACTGATGATTGATGCTTCTCATTTCTCTCCGTTCCTGTCTGTCTGTCCCTCTCTCTGACTCTCTCTCTCTGTCTCTTTAAAAAAAAAGAAAGAAAGAAACACGTTGTTTTAATTTCAGTGCCTAGAAAAAAATCCAGGTTCACATTACATAATATTTGACACTGATATATTAAGAACCTGACCAACATAACAAGAAATGAAGGAGACAGAAGAAAACATTTAAGCAATTTATAAATAAAGGGGTAAAGGTACAGTTGATTGATATTCTAATCTTTTCTACTTCTGAAGAAGGAAAGAAAGAAATGATCCATGCTTTCCTCAATGAGAAAACAAGAAGAGGACCTCAGGACTAGCACAGAAGTCTCTGCCGTGCTTTCTTATTTATTATAAACTTACCTCTTATCACTTTATTATGAGATTCAATCCTAGGCAAGTGGGAGACCCAGGGGAAAGGGATGTGAAGCAGGGAGATAGAGAGAGCAAATGTAAGGTGACATGATACTGAGCTGATGCAGCTGGTTGCTGAGTCACAAGGACTGTCTCTGGGGAGCCAGGGCTTCTCTGAATAGTTCCTTCTTTGGGAAGAAGTCTGAGTAATTGATGTACTGGCTTCTTCTTGCCTCCTGTCTTTCTCTAATCAACATTATCCCATAGACCAGGGGTCCCCAAACTATGGTATGTGGCCCCCTGAGACCATTTATCCAGCCCCCGCCGCACTTCTGGAAGGGGACCTCTTTCATTGGTGGTCAGTGAGAGGAGCACAAGATGCATCCGCACCCATAGTTCTCATTGAAATACTGGTCAGTTTGTTGATTTAAATTTACTTGTTCTTTATTTTAAATATTGTATTTGTTCCCGTTTTGTTTTTTTACTTTAAAATAAGATATGTGCAGTATGCATAGGGATTTGTTCATAGTTTTTTTTATAGTCCGGCCCTCCAACCAGAAGGACAGTGAACTGACCCCCTGTGTAAAAAGTTTGGGGACCCCTGCCACAGACAGTAATTTTTGTGTTGTGTTACTCATCCTTCCCAGTTTGCTGGCTCTGGGTGCTGGAGCTACTGGGGTTTTCACTGTGGTGGGGGCGATGAAGACCAGCCAAGCCAAAGACCAGCCCTGTTTCCAGGGACGGTGGAAACCAGTGTTGGGCTAGGAGAAGAGGTGATGGCCGGTGCCAGAGCTTGAGATCCAGGAAAATGAAAGGGCCAAAGTGAGTGACTATAGCCTCGAGGAGGGTGAATGGGGGACACAGGCAAGGCTGAGTAGAAACTGGTGGGAGAACCAAACAGGGTCTGGTGGGTACTCGTACTATTTTTGAAATGGGTTAGGACTTACTTTATGAACTAGTAAGTAGTTCATATTGATTGGCTGCATTTTTCTGCAAAGAGAAGCTTTCTTCCTTACTACTTTGGGCCATCTTGTTACTTGAAAGCAGATTTCTATGACAAAGCAGAATGCTTGAATTTTTTTCTCTTAGAATACCATTTCTGAGTACAAACTTGGTGTGATAGCCAACGCCAGTGGTGGCAAAGGGGTTGTGGTTTTTTTTCTTTCTCTTTGTTTACAAGTTTCAACTTGCTATATCTTCCTGGTAAATTGAACTTTTTAGATTAAGTAGTGATTCTCTTTATCTTAAAGACAGTTTTGTCTTTTTGTCCTAAATATCTATTTTATTTTATTTCAAAGGTTTTATTTATTCATTTTTTAGAGAGGGGAGGGGAGGAGAGAGAGAGAGAAAAAGAAGGGGAGGCAGGAAGCATCAACATGCAGCCACCTTTCACACAGGCTTTGACCTGGGTTTTGACCTGGGCTTTAACATGGGCTTTGAAACAGCGACCTCGGCATTCCACGTCAACCCCTCATCCACAGTGCCACAAAAGGCCATGCTTAAATCTTTATTTAAAAAATGTTATAAAGCTTTCCCAGCTAAATTTGGTTGAGTGGTTGCTTTCTATATCTGTTTAAATCTCTTTAGTTTTTTGTGTTTTTTTTAAAATTATTTTTATTACTTACTCATTTCAGAGAGGGGGGAGAGAGAGAGAGAAGGAGGGAAGGAACAGGAAGCATCAGCTTCCATATGTGCCTCGACCAGGCAAGCCCAGGGTTTCAAACCAGCAACCTCAGAGTTGTAGGTTGAAGCTTTAATCCACTGCGCCACCACAGGTCAGGCTTAAATCTCTTTAGTTTTAATGGTTCTGTAACCTAATGTTTTGGGTGTGTCTCTTATAAATAACAGGTAATTTGATTTTACATTTGTAATCATTTCGTGTATATATATTAATAAATGTGAGATTTATTGTGATAATTGAATTGTTTATTATTGAAGCTTTTGTTTTTACTGTCCTACTTTGTACATTTTATTTGTGCTTTCTCTTCTTTTCTTTCATTTTCTCCTCTTTCTGAGATTGTTTGATTTTTTTGTTTTTTTAAAAATCTATGTCTTGTTTTTATTGTTTTGGAAGTTAAACACTTTTTCCATTCTTCTGACCACTTAGAATACTGTATATACACTTTGTATTTCATAAATTTTATCAATATTTAAACTTCATTACTGAGCAATTTAAGAACTTTAGAATATTTTAACTCCAATTACCACCTCCCCCAACTTATACACAATGGTCGTCCTCTATTTTAGTTAGACTTTTAGAAATTAACCCACAAAATGGTGTTATTATTTTATCTAGATGAAGTTTGTTTAGATTTACCTACATTTTTACCAATTGCTTTACTCTTCCTTCTTGACATCTCAGTTCTTCCTTTTAGGATCATTTTCCTTTTTCCCAAGGTATGTATCTTACATGTTCCTCTAGAGAAGACCTGTTGGTGTTAAACTCTCAGTTTTTTCTTTCCTGAAAATGCCTTTATTCTTGAAAGAGAGTTTTGTAAGGTTCATAATTCTTGATTGACTATTATTATCTCTTGGCATACTGAAGATAAAATTCCACTGTCTTTTAGCTCCTTTCTTGCTGTGGGGAAGTCTCCTGTTAGTTTAATTGTGGTACATTTGTGGTCCAGTAGGTGACCTGGGTTTGACCTCTGGCTGCTTTAAAGAATTGGTTTTTTTCATTTGTGATGTTTTGAAGTTTTTCCATAATGTGCCTAGGGGAGGATTTGTTTTAATATTTCCACCTTATTTGTATGTGTATGTTTTATATGTATAGACTATGGTGGTTATGCTGTCTCTGTATATTCATGCCTTTAGTCAGTTCTGGAATTCTCAGTGGTTATCTCTTTGAATATCGTTTTTCCTTTATACTTTCTATTCTCTCCCTTGGGGGCTCTAACTGGATAGTTAGACCTTATCATTTTAGCTTCCAGGGTTCCTAGGCTTATTTTTTTATTTTTTCAAGGACAGAGAGAGAGTCAGAGAGAGGGATAGATAGGGACAGACAGACAGGAACGGAGAGAGGTGAGAAGCATCAATCATTAGTTTCTCGTTGCCCTTACGACACCATAGTTGTTCATTGATTGCTTTCTCACACGTGCCTTGACCATGGGCCTTCAGCAGACCGAGCCACCCCTTGCTGGAGCCAGTGACCTTGGGTCCAAGCTGGCGAGCTTTTGCTCAAGCCAGATGGGCCCGCGCTCAAGCTGGCGAGCTCAGGGTCTTGAATCCGGGTCTTCTGCATTCCAGTCCGACGCTCTATCCACTGTGCCACCGCCTGGTCAGGCCCTAGGCTTATTTTTACATTAAAAAAATCTCATTATCTCTTTCTGCTGCAAATTTAGTAACTTCTTCAATCTATCTTTCAATTCATTAATGCTCTCTTCAGACATGTCTTAAATGCTGTTGATCCTAAACATTTACTTTTTAATTTAAGAAATTATAATTTTTATTTCTAAGAGCTCTGTTTGGTTCTTTATATCTGCCTGTCATTTCTGCTTGATTATTAAAATGTACATTTTTTAAAACAGAAACTAATAAGGGTTAATAAAGATGTGGAGAAATTGGAAACGTGTGCACTGTTGCTTAGAATGTGAAATGGTGCAGCCATTATGGAAAACAATAAAAAATAATAAAAATAGATTACCACACAATACAGCAACTCTACTCTGGGTATACATCTAAAAATATTGAAGGTAATATCTTTTAAAAATTTTCTTTTTAGTGAGAGAGACAGAGAGAGGGACAGATAGACAGGAAGGGAGATAGATGAGAAGCATCAGTTCTTTGTTGTGGCACCTTAGTTGTTCGTTGCTTTCTCATGTGTACCTTGACCGGGGGCTACAGCTGAGCCAGTGACCCCTAGTTCAAGCCAGTGACCCTTGAACTCAAGCCAACGACCATAGGGTTATGTCTATGATCCCATGCTCAAGCCAGCAACTCCTGGTGAGCCTGCGCTGAAGCTGGATGAACCCACATTCAAGCTGGTGACCTTGGAGTTTCAAACCTGGGTCCTCCTCAGCATCCCAGGCCAATGCTCTATCCACTGTGCCACCACCTTGTCAGGCTGAAGATAATGCCTTGAAAATATATGTGCACACCCATGTTCATAAAAGCATTACTTATAATAGGTGGAACCAACCCAAATGTTCATCAATGGCTGGATGAATAAACAAAATGTGGTATAAATAATGGAACATAATTCAACTTTGAAAAAGAAGTTCTGACACATGCTACAAAATAAATGAGCCTTGAAGACACGATGGCTAAGTAAAATAAGCCAGGAACAAAAAAGGAAATTCTGTATGATTTCAGTTATGGAGTACCTAGAATAATCATATCCATAGGGACAGAAAGCAAAATGGTGGCTGCCAGAGGCTGGGGAGGAAGGAATGGGGGAGTTCTTGTTGAATAGTTATAAGTGTCAGTTCGCAAAGTGAAAATATTTCTGGAGATGAATGGTGGTGACGGTTGCACAAAAATATGAATATACTCAATGCAATCAAATCATATGCTTAAAAAAGATTAAGATGGTAAAATTTGTGTTATATGTATTTTTTATATATATATATATTATTATTATTAATTCTAATGGGATGACACCAATAAATCAGGGTACATATGTACAATGAAAACATCTCCAGGTTATCTTATCATTCAATTGTGTTGCATACCCATCATCAAAAGTCAAATTGTCCTCTGTCACCTTCTATCTGATTTTCCCTGTGTCCCTCCCCTCCTCCCTTTCCCACTCTTCCCTCCCTCCCCCCATCCCATAACCACTACTCTCTTGTCCATGTCTCATATTCTCACTTTTATGTCCCACCTATGTATGAAATCATGCTGTTCTCAGTTTTTCTTTTTTTCCGATTTACTTATTTCACTCCGTATAATGTTATCAAGGTAAATCCATTTTGTTATAAATGATCCGATGTCATCGTTTCTTATGGCTGAGTAGTATTCCATAGTATATATGTACCAAAGCTTTTTAATCCACTCGTCTTCTGACGGACACTTGGGCTGGTTCCAGATCTTCGCTATTGTGAACAATGCTGCCATGAACATGAGGGCGCATTTCTTCTTTTCGAACAGTGCTATGGTGTTCTTAGGGTATATTCCTAATAGTGGGATAGCTGGGTCAAAAGGAAGTTCAATTTTTAATTTTCTGAGGAATCTCCAAACTGTTTTCCACAGTGGTTGCACCAGTCTGCATTCCCACCAGCAGTGCAGAAGGGTTCCCTTTTCTCCACGTCCTCGCCAGCACTTATTCTGTGTTGTTTTGCTGATGAGTGCCATTCTGACTGGTGTGAGGTGATATCTCATTGTGGTTTTAATTTGCATTTCTCTAATGATTAGTGATGTTGAGCATTTTTTCATATGCCTATTGGCCATCTGTATGTCCTCTTTGGAGAAATTTCTATTCATTTCTTTTGCCCATTTTTTGATTGGGTTGTTTGTCTTCCTGGTGTTGAGTTTTATAAGTTCTTTATAAATTTTAGTTATTAAGCCCTTATCAGATGTGCTGTCAAATATGTTCTCCCATTGTGTGGTTTGTCTTTTTATTCTGTTCCTATTGTCTTTAGCTGTGCAAAAACTTTTTAGTTTGATATAGTCCCATTTGTTTATCTTGCCTTTTATTTCATTTGCTGGATCCGGTTGGCTAATATTTTGTTGAGAATTTTAGTGTCTAAATTCATCAGGGATATAGGCCTATAATTTTTTTTCTTTGTGTTGTCTTTGCCCGGTTTTGGGATCAGAATTATGCTCGCCTCATAAAAGGAGTTTGGAAGTCTTCCTTCCTCTTGAATTTTTTGAAATAGCTTGAGGAGGATAGGAGTTAGTTCTTTGAATTTTTGATAGAATTCACTTGTGAAGCCATCAGGCCCAGGACTTTTCTTTTTTTGGAGTTTTTTGATAACTATTTCGATCTCATTTTTTTGTAATTGGTCTGTTTAGGTGTTCTGATTCTTCCAGATTGAGTTTTGGAAGGTTATATGATTCAAGAAATTTGTCCATTTCACCAAGATTGTCTAATTTTTTGGCATATAGTTCTTCATAGTATTTTCTTACAATGCTTTGTATTTCTGTTGTGTCAGTTGTTATTTCTCCACTGTCCTTTCTAATTTTATTTATTTGAGTCCTCTCTCTTTTTTTCTTGGTGAGTCTAGTTAAAGGTTCATCAATCTTGTTTACCTTTTCAAAGAACCAGCTCCTGATTTCATTGATCCTCTGTATTGTTTCCTTAGCCTCTATGTCATTAATTTCTGCTCTGATCTTTATTATTTCCTTCCTTCTACTTGTCTTGGGTTTTATTTGTTGTTGTTTTTCTAGTTCTTTTAGATGCAGGGTCAGGTTGCTTATTTGAGATTTTTCTAGCTTCTTATGATATGCCTGTAGTGCAATAAACTTTCCTCTCAGAACTGCTTTTGCTGTGTCCCATAAATTTTGACTTGATGTACGCTGATTATCATTTGTTTCTAGAAACTTTTTTATTTCTTCTTTGATCTCATTGTTAATCCATTCATTATTTAATATCATGCTATTTAGTTTCCAAGTGTTTGAGTATTTTTCAGTTTTTCTTTTGTGGTTAATTTCTAGTTTCATGGCATTGTGATCAGAGAAAATGCTTAATATGATTTCAATCTTCTTAAATTTACTGAGACCATTTTTGTGTCCTAACATGTGGTCTATCCTAGAAAACGTACCATGAGCGCTTGAGAAGAATGTATATTCTACTGCTTTAGGGTGAAAAGTTCTGAAGATATCTATTAAATCAAGTTGATCTAGTGTCTCCTTTAAGTCTGCTGTTTCTTTATTAATTTTCTTTCTTGAGGATCTATCCAGTGTTGTTAGAGGGGTATTGAAATCCCCTACTATGATAGTATTGCTGTTAATCTCGCCCTTTATATCCATCAAAGTCTGCTTTATGTATGTCGGGGCTCCTATATTTGGTGCATAGATATTTATAATAGTTATATCTTCCTGTTGAATTGTTGCCTTTATCATTATGTAGTGTCCTTCTTTATCTCTTTCTACAGCCTTTGTTTTAAAGTTCATTTTGTCTGATATAAGTATTGCTACCCCTGCTTTTTTTTTTATTTCCATTTGCATGAAATATTTTTTTCCATCCTTTTACCTTCAGTCTATGTGCATCTTTTGTTTTAAGGTGTGTCTCTTGTAGACAGCATATGTATGGGTCCTGTTTCTTTATCCATGCAGCTACCCTATGTCTTTTGATTGGATCATTTAATCCATTTACATTTAAGGTTATTATTGATATGTAGTTGTTTATTGCCATTTTATTCTTTAAAGCTGTATTCTTTTTTTTGCTCTATTCTTTCCTCCCTTTAAACTGTTCACAAGAGGCCCTTTAGTATCTCTTGCAGAATTGGTTTGGTTTTTATGAATTCCTTGAGGCTTTCTTTTTCTGGGAAGCTCTTTATTTCTCCTTCAATTTTAAACGTTAGCCTTGCTGGATAAAGTAGTCTTGGTTGTAGGTTCTTGTTCTGCATTACTTTGATTATATCTTGCCATTCCCTTCTGGCCTCAAGTGTTTCTGTTGAGAAGTCTGATGTCATCCTTATAGGGGCTCCTTTGTAGGTGATAGCCTTTTTTTCTCTAGCAGCTTTTAAAATTTTTTCTTTATCCATTAGCTTTGGTATTTTAACTATGATGTGTCTTGGTGTAGATCTTTTTGGGTTTCTCTTTAATGGATTTCTGTGTACTTCTTGAATGTGTGGAGTGTTTCCCAGCCTTAATTTAGGAAAGTTTTCTGCTATGATTTGATTGAACAAAGTTTCCATTTCCTGTCCTCTCTCCTCTTCTTCAGGCACCCCTATGATGCAAATGTTGTTTCTCTTCAGGTTGTCACAGAGCTCCCTTAGAGTTTCCTCACATTTTTTGTGTCTCTTTTCATTTTTCTTCTCTGCTTCTGTGCCTTTGTTTATTGTGTTCTCTAACTCGCTTATTCAATCCTCAGCGTGATTCATCCTGCTTTTAATTCCTTCCATTGTGGTCTTCAGTTCTGATACTGTATTTGTCATTTCTATCTGATTCTTTTTTATTATTTCAATTTCGGTTTTTATACTTGTTATCTCTTTATTTAGGTGTTCATAATGACTATCCATTGTTGCTCTAATTTCTTTGAACATCCTAACTATCATTATTCTAAATTCTGCTTCTGGTAATTTGGTTATATCTGGTTCATTCAGGTCCTTCTCTGGGGATTTCTCTTGATTCATTTGGTTTGCATTCCTCTGCCTGCCCATTTTGTCTGTGTATAAGCAAGTTGTGGCCACTGGAGTCCAGTAGGTGTTGCCTTTGTGTTCTCTATGTGTGATCTGTCTGCAGGCCCCCCACCCCTTCTGCCGGTGCCTAGGGTGGTTGGGTATGAGCTTTGCCAGCGCAGGCCCACTGTGGCTTTTGCTGTGATTTCTGCCTCTCCTCCGCGGGAGGGGCTGTCACTCAAGCCACAAGCCTTAGCACCAAGGGTAGAGGTGAGCACCTTTGCTCAGCTGCGGACCCAGCCTATTTCCGGACTTCTGCCCAGAACCCGCAGTCAGAGCCTGCTTGCCACAGTTTCGCAGGTTGGGCGGGGCTTTTGACGTGCTCTCAGCTGTGAGCCTTTGCCCGTCTGGAGCTTTAGCCCCGCCCTCGAGGCCAGGGCCCTTCTGCGCAGGGTTGCAAACCCAGGTTTATTGGGCCGGGCGTGTTTGCTGGCTTCTGCTCAGCTGCGTACTTTCGCTAGTCCCGGACTCTACCCTGCCCCCGCGTTCAGAGCCCGCTCGTGCACGTAGAATGCCAAACCACGGTTTCTCCGACCGGGAGGGGGGCTGGTAGCGTGAGTTCAGCCACGAGCCCCTCCCCGTCCCTGGTCCTAGCCCCGTCCCTGCGATCAGGGCCGGCTTGCGCAGGGTCGCAGAGCAGATTTCTGTCCGTTCCTGGCCTCCCGCTTTGTCCCCGTAAGTGGGATTAAAGGCGGGCCCGCAGCTTCCGGACCGCTTTCTCGCGTCCCCTCCGACCCTGCTGGGCTAGACCGAGCTCCCACCGGCTTGGCCTCCGCCCACGCCGACAGAACCGCGTTTCAGCGTTCTGCCGCCCCAAACCCTTCAGCAACCCTCAGCAGAGTAGGAAGGGACCTAATACTCCACACTGTAGGCCTGGGAGCTCCCTCACTTGTTTCACAGCTCAAAACTGTCCAAACGCCTCTTCTAGGCTCTGAGACTGCAGGCTGGGGCTTGGTTCCTGGTACCCAGGTCCCTCCCTCTCCGCCAAACTTTCCTCCCGCCACGCGGGTCTCTCCGGGCTGCCATTTGCTCCGGGGAGCTGGGCAGCCCTCTTCGCATTTTCGCTATTCCTACCAGTCTCAATGTGGCTTCTTCTGTGTTCCTTGGTTGAAGAGTCCACTTAGTTTAGTTCATAGTTGGTTTATCCAGATGATGGTTCTTTAAATTGAGTTATAATCCACTTTGGTTCTGGGATTTGGAAGTTGGTACGTCTGCCTACTCCATCGCCATCTTGCTTCCATCGTGTTATATGTATTTTATCACAATTAAAAAATAATTTTAAAATGTGGCAAAACATTTATTTTTAATTTATTTAAAGGTTTCACAAATTATTATCAGATTGGAGGCCTTATAGTTAGTAGTTTATAGCATGAACTCTACAGTCAGAAGGCTCGTGTTCAGTGTAACACCAGGCAAGGTATTTAACCTAAATGTATCTTAGTTTTCTTATCCATAAAATGGGGAGAAGAGCAGTAGTTATCTCATAGGTTTTTGTATTAAATAAATCAGTGTACCGTGTAGCACTTAACTAGTGTCTGGTAAAGAGAAATTTTTCTATAGTATTAGTAATTGTTAGAATTTTATTTGATAATTTTAACATCCAAAGTCCTCAGGATTCTAAATTTGCTGATTTTGGTGGTTCTTGTTTATGGTGGTTTTTTTCTTTTTTAAAAAACTTGGCTGAGATCTTTGATTGTGAACTCGTATTTGGAGGATCTTTGGGAAGCCCAAGACTCTAAATTTGGGATGTTTTCCTTCTCCATTAGATTTGCCTCCTTCAGTTGCCCCTGTTTCCTGTGGAAGTCCTTGGTTCAGCTCCCTACCCTACTCTGGGTCTAGGTTTAGTTCTGTTCTTTGTCCCCAGGGCAACCCAAAATTTTAATTAGCCACTGCTTCCGGATCTCCAACTTAGTTTCAGCTCATAATTTTGATGGATTGATTATCTTCGAAAATTTATGTTATGTCCTAAGAACTTAGTAAGACATTAACAAGTATATTTTATCTAGGATCTGAGTAAAATAAAGTAAGAGAGTCCTCAGAATACTGGGACTTCCATCTAGGGCCAGAGAAGTCTACTGGGGCTTACTTCTGTGATTGCAGAAACTTATATTCCCAGAACCCAGCTTGGAGACCACCTCATACTTGGCAGGTGATAAATGACTTAAAAAGAAAAATAAAAGAATTATAAAACCACACCCACGGTTGTCTAGGCAGAAATTAGGACCCAGAGGTGCACTACCTCTTTCCAGGCACTCAGGGAGCCATGATTCAATGTCATTTTTGAATTGCTAAGTCATCTCCCTCCCAAACCATGGATTTTCTCAAGCCCATGGCTGATATCACAGGGAGGAGGAGGGTAGGAGAGTAGAGGAAGATGGCCTGTGTGGGTAGGAGACTTGCCCACCTGGCTTCCCCAGTCTGAAGCATTATTGCTCCTACTAAGTGACTCTGGTCTCTATGTCTCTCTTTCCCCCAACCCTCTACTCTGGGAATTAATTGTCTTCCCAAGACCTGTCCCTACCCAGAAGGAAAAACATTGTGGTTCAACAGTCATAGCCCAGTTCTTAATAAGCAGCCTAGTTAGACTATATCAAAGACTTCATATACCTGTTTAATAAATGCGGCCATATTAGTAACAATAACACCATCAGTAAATACAGTAGTTGGGCCAGCAGCAGGACAGTGCGTTTTACATTTCAACTGGTTCCTTGCCCTGGTAGACTTGGAGATGGGTACAGAAGGAGGGGACTGGCTCACACCCTTTCCTCCCTCCATTCCAGTTCTTGTTTATCTGGGCTCTTACCAAAGAGCCTACTTCTCTTCAGTGAGGTGGGAATGTTCCTTCTGGGCTTAGCAATGCCTTCTGAAACTTTGGCCCAGAGACTGGCCTGTTCCCTGGGCTGTGTCTTTCTCCTTGGGATGCTGGGAGCACCAGTGGGACGCCGAGTTAGGGCTGCTGCCTTCCTCTTGGATGCATCTGGGCTATGTGTCTCTTACAAGAATGGAGGCCCTTTGTTGCACCAAAAAATGCTGAGGCTATAGACAAAGAGGTGTGCCCAAGGGGAACTCTTGCTCTGTGTCTGGTTTCTGGAGGATCTCCAAGTGGGCAGGAAGGAGGGAAGCAGTTTCTGACACTTCAGAGGGGCAGTGACTTCATGGCTCAGACTAGAATAAGAAACCAAAACAAAGAGAGAGTCAGCTGAACAAAGTAGTGATATGTGCACAATTAACCTTCCTTGTCTGAAGCTCTTTGCTTCTCTCTCTACTGTCTGGGGATTTCTCATAAGCCTTTTCACCTTTCTTCTCATCAGAATCTGCTCTCTGGAAAGTATCTGTTTCATTCTGCTAGAAAATAGACAATGATAAAGCTGGGTGTGTCCCATTATGCATTTAAGGGGAACCTCTGATCTAAGGGATTTCAGCTCTTAATGATGAATTCCAGGCTGTGACTTGCTGGTAGGGAAAATTATTTGGGATATAAAAGGTTGTCTCAGAGACATTTAAATTAAACCTAAGGATGATTTGGTATCCTAAGGGTAGAAGAAGGAAGAGAGGGCACAATAGACAGGGCACGCTTGCTCACCTTCAGGACACTGTAGATCCAGTTGAGATAGGCTGTGACTTTGGTGTATACTCCTGGGGTACTTGGGCCCCCACAGCCATGGCCCCAGCTCACGATGCCCACAACTTGCCACTGGCCAGAATGATACATCAGGGGCCCACCACTGTCACCCTGTAAGAAAGCAGAGCAGGGGCTGCTGGGTAGGTCAGGCAGAGTGGGGTAGAGGGGGGCTTCTCTTTCCTCTCCCTTCACTGGTCCACCTGTTGTCCTATACTCCCTCAGTGCTCTCTGCTGGTCTGTCTCACTCCCTCTGCTCATACTGTTCCTGTGGCCTAGAATGTCCTTCTCTTTTGGGCTAAAGTGTTCTTTGGAGGTCAAGTAAATTATGGGTGTGCCTGTAGCCCCCTTTCTCGAAGACCCACAACCCATACTGGCAGATTGAAGGCTCTAAGGGGTCCTGCAGCAAGGAAGCCTGGTTATCTCTGCTTAATGTAGTATTTCCCAAGTATATTTAACCACCAATGGAGTATCTATTTCAGCCCAGGCAGTGTTCTATACAATTGGGATTCCATCAATGAAAAGAACAAGGATCCTTGCCTTGGGGAAGCGTAGAATCAAATGGAGCACATAGGGGGAATAAACAAGCACACAATAAGACAGACATAAAAAGCCTGACCAGGCGGTAGTGCAGTGGATAGAGCATTGAACTGGGACATGGAAGACCCAGGTTCAAAACCCCAATGTCGCCGGCCTGAGCGCAGTCTCATCTGGTTTGAGCAAGGCTCACCAGCTTGGGTCCAAGGTCGCTGGCTTGAACAAGGGGTGACTCTTGCTGTAGCCCCCCAGTCAAGGCACATGTGAGAAAGCAATCAATGAAAAACTAGGGTGCCGCAAAGACGAATTGATGCTTCTCATCTCTTTCCCTTCGAGTCTGTCTCTATCTGTCTCTCTCTCTGTCACAAAAACAAACAAACAAAAAATACCATAAGACAGACCAAAAACAAAACAAAAACCCAAATAGCAAAAAGTGCACTTATTTGGATGTCTGCTTTCCTAGTTCCTATAACCCTTGAGGCTTCTTCCCTCAAAACCTAATATATTGTGGCCAAACAGCTGTTTATGCACCCTCTGTCCCATAGTGTGCGTTCCCTGAGTGTAGACACTGTCCCCAAAGCCCAGCACTGACCTGGCATTCAAAACATGGCTAAGAGGTGCCTCTGAGTGAAAAAATTGAGTGACTGGAAACAGAGGTAGGGTAGAATTAAGGGTTTCAATGAGATTGTCTGGGAGGGTACTCTGGGGGTGGAGAAAGGGCAGTGTGTCCAGCGGGTGGGGGGGGGGTAGGGTAAGAGGACCTCACACCAGGACTCATCCAGCATGACATGTGTTTTCTCTAGTGAAGTTTAGTGGCTTGAGGACAGTTGTAGAGAAAACTGGCCTGGAATTATTGCCCTCAAGGGACTCATACCCCTGTGGATGATGGGAAGTAAGGTTGGGTGAGGAGGGCAACATCATCTTCGTATGTGAAATACATACACATTTAAAATCTTTCTGCTTGTCTCCATTCATCTATCCATGCAGCCCTCTATCTTTAGCTGACTATAACTCTTCTTTCCCTCTTTTTCTACCTTCTCCTTTCATCACACATTGAGTGCCTGCCATGTGCAAGATGCCATATGGGGCATTCAGCTTTTGAACTTCCTTATTTCTCTAGGACCTACATCATGATGCATAGAATTCCCTCATAATCCTCGAAGGCCTCACCTGGCAGGTGTCCACGCCGCCCTCCAGGATGCCTGCACACAGCATCCCTTTGGTGACTTCCCCTTGGTATGCATCTTCTGCATTGCATCGAGTTCTGTCAATGACCTGGACTGACGCCTGCAGTAGTATGTCAGACATCTTCCCTGGGAGGTTGAAAACACACTCACATTCCTGTCCTTGCCTTCTACCCTCAGCTCAGGATAATTTTTCTGGGTTACTAGGTGCTTGGACCTGCAGGATGGGTGATTTTGAAGGGTGGTCCTCCTTCCTGTCACCTCTGAGAGCTGCTGCCTCTGCCCTTTGTTCCCGAGCCCAGAACTTACCTCCGCCCGGCTCTGTAAAGCCCCATCCGATGACCCATAGGGGTGTGGCTGGAGTGAGCTCCTCATCAGAAAAAGGCAGGCAGATGGGCCTGACTGTGCCTGCCAGGGGCAGAGAGGAAGAGGGGCCCTAACGTTCAGGAGAGCCTAGTGGTTAAGCCTTCTATAACACTTTCCATAGGATGCTAATAGAAGTGGCAAGAGGAAAGGGTTCTGTGGTCAAATAAGTTTAGACAATGTGGGTTAAACACAATAAAATTATTTAAAAAAATTAAAAATAACTTTTCATATCCTTAATATCCTAATGTGCTTGAAGAAGAGTGCTAAAGTATAAAAATGTTTCCCAAATTTATTTGAGAATAGAACCTCTTTTCCCCAAGGGACCAGTGTCTGTGGAACCAACAATTGAAAATGCTGATCTTAATACTATCCAATATAAGCATGAGTCATCTACCAGAGGTGTTCCAAAGTCCAATGGGCTGCTAAACAGTGATGGGCTCCCTGGCCCTGGAGGACAGCAAATGGTACAATGACCCCTTGGCAGGGATTTGTGCAGGTTCTTGGCATTGGTTAGGGGTGGAGGATGGACTACATGGTCTCACAATTCCTAGACTGGACGAATCTATGATGCTCACTTAAGGTGTTCTGCATGGAGAAAACAGATCTAAAGCTCTGGCAAGGGATGGGGTGGGATGTCAGCTGGCAGCTTGAGGAGACCTCATGGCATCAGTGATGTTAGGCTGATATGTTTGCTGGAAACAAATGGGCAAATGAGTTCTTGGGAGAAGTGATGAGCCCAAGGCCACTTAGTGAGCTAGTAGAAGAGTGTGGGTATGACCCAACCTAAGGGGCTCTGTTCCCAGGTGCCACATCTCACCTGAGAATGTGAGTGGGTGCTGCAGCTTCACAAGAGCAATGTCCTTCTCTTTGGGGTACGTGGCGTTGAAATCAGTGACAAAGATTTTGGCCACAGGCAGGGATGGAAAGTTGCCTAATTTGTCTGAGCCAGCCCTCACCTTCCAGTTGGGCACATCGAGATGCTTCCTGGGGGCAGAGACAGTGGAATTTTGGACTGAGCCAGGCATGAGGAGGTTTTTCCTAAGGCTGGGTCTCTGAGGCTCTGGGGTTTGGGGTGCTGCATGTCCCTGCTTTAGGAGGTAATGATGGTGAAGGCAAGGGTGGTGGAGAAGGGACAGTTGGAAGAATCACCTACCACAGGCCAAATTATAAAAGGGGGGTTTTGCCTGACCTGTGGTGGCGCAGTGATAAAGTGTCAACCTGGGAACACTGAGGTCGCCAGTTCAAAATCCTGCACTGGTCTGGTCAAGGCACATATGGGAATTGATGCTTCCAGCTCCTCCCCCCGCCCCCTCTGTGTGTGTGTGTGTGTGTCTCCTCTCTAAAATGAAAAAAATTAAAAATTAAAAAAAAGGGGGGTTTTGATCCTTTTCCCCCAGTGAAACCTGCCCAAGAAAACTCCTAACTGGAATGCAGGGGAAGAGGTTCTTCCCAAGGCCTGCACTCCGGGGCCCTGGCACTGTCTCCTCCAATGCTTTTATTATCGTGGTTACTTGTGTGACACTTGCACTGTGGTCAGTTATGTGATGTACTCATTTTTCTTCCTCCTGACACCAGACACAGCTTAAGGATGGTAGTTCAGGAAAGATTTATAGCTTTTGTCAGAATCTCAAAAAAGGATTAAGAATAACTGGCCTAGATTGTGAGTTCCTCTAAGTCAGTAAT
The DNA here is from genome assembly GCA_037038555.1 of Rhynchonycteris naso. Lineage (NCBI taxonomy): Eukaryota > Metazoa > Chordata > Mammalia > Chiroptera > Emballonuridae > Rhynchonycteris > Rhynchonycteris naso. Next base: position 279,148,962 of record CM072995.1, on the reverse strand, counting down.
GGGGTCTAATGCACATGGACACATAATATAATGCTTGGTACCTAGTAGAAACTCACCAGAGGTTGAATGAATGAATAAATGAAAGTAAAGAAGGCCTGGGAGGCTCTTCCCTAGAAGAGAGGGCAGGTCTATCTCTGTTGGCTTGTAAGGAAATTTATTCTTTTTTTGTTTTGTTTTGTTTTTAAGTTTCTGGATATAGTAAGAGAATGGCAGTGACTCTAGACCCGAGAACTACTTTCTAGAGGACTAGCAGAGGGAGAGCATTCTCGAATTCCAGGCAGACGGGCAGAGCTTTTGTGGAGTGAATAATCTGGAGTGGATTGAGAACACTGGGTTTCTGATGGCTTCTAACCTGGAGGAGATCAAACATGGTGACTACTGCCCTCTGCTCATCGGGGTGACCATACTGCAGGGCAAAGTCTTTAAGGATAAAGGGAGTGAGGGTCTCAGAACACAGGTCAGGAGATAGGGGTCCCAGGCCTCAGGCCCCCTATGGCTGTGACTCCTACAAGGCACTTTTACAGTGAGGGCCTTACCTGAAGCAGTGGGCCGCGGTGAGGATCCAGTGGGTGTCCACGATACTCCCTCCACAGATATGTTGCTTGTTGTACTGGATGCTGACCTGCCAAGGCCAGGAATCCACAGAGGCAATCTCTCCGCCCACCACCCTAGGGGCCCTTAGGCTCTCCCCACAGGCTGGGCTCCGTAGAAAGGAGGGGAGAAAGCAGGAGTCAGGTTCTTGGGAGATGAGGCTGCTTTCCTTAGTGACCAAAGTCTATCCTGAATAGGCTGTCACTGGGACCGAAGGGGTTGGTGCTGAAGGGGACCTGGCCAATTATGAATGACTGATGAGGAGATACTGAGTGTCCTAGACCACAGGCTTTCCCCTACTCTCCCTCTCTATCCTTTTTCCAGCTCTGGATATGCTTAGGAGTTTATAGTATAAACATGTGAATGTGGGTGTATCTATTGTGCTGGGAATCCCTGACTTTCAATGTAAATGGTGATACGGAATTAGGAAAATTCTGTCCAGGTGGTGTGTCCCCAAGCCCCTCCCACTGAGTAACTGGAAACAGAAGCCCACAGCCTGCTCTGGGAGCTAAAGGTGCAAAGAAAGTTTCAAAAACTGGTTCTTCCCATCCTAAATTCACCTTCATCCAAGTTCCTTCCCTCTGCTGAATGTGTCTCCCAGGTTAACATTCTGTTCTCTTCTTCACATTCCATATCTGCCCTGGCTTTCATATCTGCCCCTTGATGTCTTATAACAACCTCCATTTCCACCTCCTCGCTCTGTCTGAGCTTCTTCAATCTTTCTGGTGGTCACGGCCACAGAGCTTCTGAAGGGAAAGGGTTACCACTCTTTCTGGGCCTATGCTAACGGGGGACTTTTCAAATACCACTGAATTCCAAACAGTGCTTTCCACATGTCACCTCTAGCACTCCTCCCAAGCCCCTTAGCATCCCACTTTGTCTGTAGGGTAAAGTTTAAACTTCTCCTGGGCACCTCCGGCTGTCCTTATATGAAGTTTCCATTTAGCCAAATCAATCTGCTTGGAGCTCCCTAAGAAGTCATTCTGTTGTTTTTTTTTTTTTTTTCAAGGAAGCCCCTGTCTGTGAGATACTACTTCCTCTCTTATTTATCTAAATCACTGATTCATTCAGCAAATTTGTACTGAATGCCTACTGTATCTCAGGGATGCTATAAAGAGACTGATGGACAGGACAGAAAGACAGACATGGTCCCTCCCCTCCTGGAGCCTGCAGTTCATCCTTCAGTGTTTAGCCTGGGTACCACCTCTTGGCCACCCATTCCCTGGGGAGTTCCCTTTCTGGGAACGTCCATTGCCTGTCCTGGGTGTTCGCCAGCCTTGCATTGTTGTCATACTTTGAACTTGTCTTCTCAGTGAGACCTAAGGCTCCTGAAGGCTGTGTCTGTGACTTGAGCTTTTATGACTTCAGTGCTATTCAGCTCAGCACATGTGATGATGTGACCATTCATTCATTCATTCCCTAGTCACCAGGTGTCAGCCCCACACATATACTGTAGTATTGTAGGTATTGTGGGAGATCACATGATAATGACTAAAAGTTTTAGTGTCCAATAGGGAAGCATATGTACTGCTCAACTTCAAGGGCAGTGATGATGATTTTCTCCCTCTCCAGCAGCCCCCTGCTATCCAGTTTCTGGCCATTCTTCTGGGCTTAGACTCTGCTCAGTTCTTTTCCCATGAGGCTGGTAGGGTGAGCTGGTCCACAATGCTTGTTTTCTCTTCTAAATTCTTCTGTTAAGGCTAGGGTGTCTCCTGGGATCCTCTTGGACAGTTGGACTATAGATAGGACTTCTTGGGAGAGAAACCTCAGAGAGGTCAGATGAGTTACTCAAGCCCACACTGAAGCCAGGGCTGGTGCTCAGGTCTCCTGATCCTCTGTGCAGCCCTCTCTGAAGCACATCAACTGTGACATGGAGCCACTCAGTTCAGCATTTCCCACACGTGGCCTTGCACCTATCTCTGCTCACTTATACACTCCTGAGGGGAATAGCCAATCCCTTCACTTTTCTCCTTCCAACCAGCACCTGACAGTGCTGGGTACATTCTCACTGTTCAGTGGCTCTGCTAAATGGAGCTTGGCTAACCCAATCTGGATAACTGAGCTTGGCTAACCCAATCTGGATAACTGAGCTTGGCTAACCCAGTCTGGATAACTGAACTTGGCTAACCCAATCTGGATAACTGAGCTTGGCTAACCCAATCTGGATAACTGAGCTTGGCTAACCCAATCTGGACTGAGCTGATTGTGACAAAGGAAGTTCTGTGGGCCCTGACCAGGAGTGAGAGGGATAGAGGCCCAGTCCAGCTCTCTTCAGTTTTCCTACTATTTCTTCCAGGTCCCCACTCAGGTTGTGGGGCTGTGTGTGGATGGTAGGAGGAAGTTCTTAATGTCAATCACTTGAAGGAGCATTGACCTACAAGCCCAAGGCTCACATAAGTAAGGCTGGGACAAAACCAGAGTGAAACTTAGAGTCTGAGGGATTTAGGAGTGAGGGTGAATGTCTTTCTGCATGCTCATTGTTGGCCCAGGACCCAAACCCTCAGAAATGGGGTGTACTCACCAAGGCAATGCAGGGATACCAGGGAGCCTGAGAGACAGGGCCTGGAAGGGAGACACAGAGGCCTGTGTTTTCTGGCTCCCCGTTGGCTGGGAGGCGGGAACTCAGGTCTCCTGGCAGTATTGATCCAAGTACCCTCCCAACCTGGGAAATATGGACTCTGCATGGGGGGGAGGGCTGTATAGAAACTTCATCTCTACTCAGTTCAGTTTGATTTAACTTGATTGGACTCAGCGCCCCCTGTGGCAAGCATCTACAATGCGCTGGTCTGCCGGCAGCCAGAGATGGAAGAGGCAGAGGTGGGAGGTATCTGCTGCTCTGCAGGTTTGCCAAACAGAAGAGGAATGGGACTTCAGTGGAATTCCAGGCAAGATCCTTCTGCCCCTATGCCTGTCCTCTTCAGGATTCACCCTGATAAACAGTTAGTACTCAGTGACACCCCTGACTGCTAAGAAGCCAATACCTTCTTTGAGCCACTGTGCTGCAGGTGAGTTTTCATTTAGATGACATGCTCTAGTTCAGGGTAATGACACATGAGAAAGGCCACGCAGGCTCTGTTTTGGAAAGTTGGGGGCATGGGGAGGCCTTGCTCTGGCATGGGTGAGTGGTACGGAAGGACAAAGTGGTCTTTGGAGTATTGCCTGTTGGGTTTATCAAGGAACACAAGGCAGTAGAAAGAGAAATGGTTTTACCATTCGACTGATGGGAAGGCCACCAAGAGGTGAACAGCACACTTTGTCACACTAGCTGTCCATCGTATTAAAAAATGTCAATACAGAAAATCTCTCAGAAATGTGGTCGTCCAGCACTTGGTATCTAACAGTCTGCTTGGCCAGGAGCCCTTCTTGTTGCCTGGCTCACTCTCCCTTTGCTGCGTCTATGCAGGGTGGGCTGGCTGTAACACCGATGGCTGCTCCCCCCACCCCCCGCCACCACGTGGGGGCCAGGGGATGTCTTCTCACTTACCCACTTGCGTTTTGCACCTGAAGCTCCTGGCTGTTTGCAGTGATTTCAACAACGTCTAGATCTTGGTCTGGGCCAATCTTCACAGCTTTGAAGGTGGGTTTGCTGCTCATGTCAGGATGAGAGAGAGAGACGTGAGTTAGGGCAGGAATTTAGGACAACAGGGTGGTGGGAATAGCCCACATTCAGAAAAAGGGTGGTCAAGAATGCCCTCTGGGGCATGGCAGGGAAGTGGAGGTGGTCGTGGTTAGAGGATGGTCCCTGCTTTGCTACGTGATAAGGGATACTCCCTTGGCATCCCAGGACTCAGCTCCAGGCACAATGCTGTCATGGCCTTGCTTTCTTGGACAGGGAAGCTTAGTCCAGAACCCATCCCATTGGAGAAATATTAGGGACACACTTCCCTCACTCCCAACTCTGTCTCTGTTTCAAATGTCCCAGCAGTTTCTTCTGTTTCACAGTGAGGGGAACAAAGAGACAAAGGGGCCTAGGAGGAACCCAGGCTAGCTCCCTCTATCTTGGAGGGAACTGGAATGTGGATATTTGGTTCTCTAAGGCATCTGGTCCAAATTTGGTGGTGGAGGCACTTTTATAGTTTCCTTGGAGATAAGACATGAGTCCAGACAAACATTTCTCTTAGACCACCTTATTTCTGCTAATCCATGTTTGCCGTCTTTCAAACCTTAGGTTTCTGTTTTCATCTTTCCAGGAAGACTTCCCTGATTAATCCCATCTTTCCAATTGTTCCTTCACTTTTTCTCATCTCTTTCATCCTTCTCTATCCAGTCATGTTAGTGCCAGGTCTACAAGCAGGGCTCAGACCACCCCACAGCGTTGGCTGACTGGCTGGCACAGTTTCATGTTTCCAACCAGGGATCTGGCCCAAGTTGGTGCATTCAGACGCTACATCTGGGAGGACTGGAGTCTAGCAGTGCTTGGTTTGTGTTAAGAACCCTCAAGACCAAGGTGCTTGTCCTGGCTCTGACACTAGCTTGATGTATAACGTTGGCACGTCACATCCTATCTCTGGGTCTCTCCACACCTCACTTTCTCCTCTGGCAAATGTTGGGTGGGCCAGATGATTTTTAGAGTCCCTGTCACTTCTAACCATCTAGGCTTTTGTGGTGCTGGGACAAGAAGGACCACCTATTCAGGTGGAAGAAGAAAAGTTGAGAAATCTGAGACCCAGAAAGAGGGACAATGGTAGAAATGGACAGTCCCAGGAACCTTAGCCTCCATTTACTAATTACATCCTGAGGAATAATTCTGACCAGCATTGATTTTGTAGAGATCAAGAGTCAGGTGGTTTGAAGCTCCAGGAGGACAGCATTTCCAGGAACTTTTAACCTTAAGAGCCCTTGGGAATACCCTGTTTTCATAATCAAGCTGCAGCCTGCTGTGCTGGGTGCAGCTAGCTGACTCTGCAGTGGGCTGGACTGTAGAGGGGAGGAGGGGTGGTCACTGACAAGAGCAGGAGCAGGGAGAGCCTTCCCAGTGGCCCACACAAATAAAGGTGGTAAGGTGTCCCCTTCAGAGGGTGTGGGAGTTGTACCCTGTGGAGGGGAGAGAACAGCAGAAGCCTGACAACCAGAGAGAAGGGGACAAACAGGTCTGATAGATTATTAGTAATGGCTGCCTGTAGCATTTACTGAAAAATAACCTTGAGGCTGCTTTAGGGATCGATGGGAGAGAGTTCTGTGATTGATTGATGGTGTCTGCCTAGCACTTATCATTTCTGTCCAGTCTCTGGGTACAGTTTCTTAGAATCATGAAGTTTGGGGCCTGCCAGGGGGAGGTTATCCTACTCTACAACTGAATATATCTTCTCTAGTTAGGCTCTCTGAGAGATCAGCTGTCCCCCCTCACCTCCCTTTATTTTATTTTATTTTAGTTTAGTTTTTTACAGAGACAGAGAGAGAGAGAGTCAGAGAGAGGGATAGATAGGAACACACAGACAGGAATGGAGAGAGATGAGAAGCATCAATCATCATTGTTGTGACACCTTAGTTGTTCATGATTGCTTTCTCATATGCTCCCTGACCACGGGCCTTCAGCAGACCGAGTAACCCCTTGCTTGAGCCAGTGACCTTGGGTCCAAGCTGGTGAGCTTTGCTCAAACCAGATGAGTCCATGCTCAAGCTGGCTACCTTGGGGTCTTGAACCTGGGTCCTCCGCATTCCAGTCCAACTCTCTATCCACTGCGCCACCGCCTGGTCAGGCCCCCCTCTCCTTCCTTTATATATGGAACCTCAGGAAAGAGAAAATGACCTAACATAGACCGAGAAATGCTCCCAGAACTCCTGATGCCCAGGAATTAGGGGATTTGGCCATAGATTCCAGTTCTCTCCCTCTTAACTACCATGCAAGAAAGTTACTTCCTTTATCCAAATTTATTTCTAAAATAGATATAATAACTACTTTCTTGGTTTTTGCCAAGATCAAATGAATATAAATATATACGCTAAATACCCTCATTATAATTATATACTTCTTCATCACTGAAGATTTGGAATTGCTTTTGAATTTGCTGAGAAAGTTGGGGTTGCTGATGGAACTCCAAAGAAATCAGGTTTGTTTAAACCAAATTTTAATCAATATGAATTTTGTCTTCTGAGACAGAGATGGATCTTATAGGACAAGGAGTCAGGAGTGGGGAGTAAAAGAAAGGAGAGGTTGCCAATGAGCTGGCACTGTGTGTGGGGTGGGGGGCACATGTTCTCCCACTGACACCTCACACCTGTCCTATGACACTGTCATCACTCTCCCCAGTTAGCTCTCCAGCCAACTGAGGCATAGGAGAGTGAATTTGGGAGACTGCTTGTAAGTGGAAGTGCTGGGGTCAAAACAGTTCCATCTGAGACCCAGACTTGTGTTTTCAGGAAAGAAAAAGAAAAGGAAGAAGGAAAGGGGGAAGAAGTGGGAAAGAAGAAGGACTACAGTAAAGAAGAGACGTCACAGGGGTGAGGTGACAGCCTCTGAGGCTTGGGCTGGGTACCTGTCAAAGCCCATCTGCCCACAGGCTATCTGGGCCAGAGCTTCTGTGAAGTTGTCAAAACAGGCGGAGGCCCAGTTCCTTGTGGCCGGGTCTAGCACCTGAAGGGTGGATCGGTCGCTGGAGAGGCGGACTAGAAGGGGAGGAGGCTGGGTTAGCTGCAGGGCCCGTCTGGCCCACTGCCCTCAGAATGCATTATGAGACCAGCCACGCTACGCCCACCCTGGACCAAGAGCATCACAGACCTCCAACCCTTTCAACCTCAAGGGAAGCTCCTCCATTGGGCTTTGCTCGACTGAGCTTTATGTTGATAGTAGCTATGGTAACCAAATGTCCTGTCACCATGGCATAATTATTAATTGCTCCTCCTTTTGCTGTCATAGGTATCAGTTTTGGTGATATTATTACATGGCCCTCTACCCATGGTTCACACAGCTTGTACAGCCTGGGAAGGCTTCTCAGTGGGGCACCTAGCTCCTTCTCCAGGTGAGGTTAGAGGGGGAGGTTGATTGAGAAGTACTATTGGCAGTAGGGTGGCAGATGCCCATAGGTGTTTAACTTCTGATTTTAAAAAAAGTATATATATATAGATATATACATATACATGTATTTATACATTAAAAAGTATATATATATATATATATATATATATACATATATATGCATGTACACACACACACACACACACACACACGAAGTCATTCAGCCCTGTTCCTCAAAGTACCCATCACCCATGTCCTGGGCTGTCTTTCCTCTTCAGAGTCTAAGCACTAAGTGGATCAAGTGGGCCTAGCCCAGTCCAAGAAAAAACATGGGCTTTTATGTTGAAAACATCTCATATTGCTTTGAGGGACCTCACTTGGTCTTGTCACATAGCATGTTACAATAAACACACATACACACATCTATATCTATATCTATATCATCTATATCTATATCAAAAAGGACCTCATCACAATAGCTAATTAGTTGCCTTACTGTCTTTTCTAGTCATCTTGAAACAACAGAAAGGAAGGAACTCTCTAATCCAACGCTCTGCCTAAGTTTCACTCACACACGGCAGAAACAGGGCAAGCTCAGTTATAAATTTCTGTTTCTTTTGGTCCACTTTACCAAATTTTTACATTAAGTACTGAGATCAGGTAGACAGGATGTTCTGTTGTCAAGACCCTTACAATCAGGGTGGAAACCGACAGTCGGGGCAGATGGATCACTAGAACCTGAGCTGACTTTCTGCTGGGCCCACTCACCTGGGTCCTCAATCCCTGGACTCACCTGCCACTGGAGGCCCATCAGGGAAGTTCTTGACGCACTGCTGCTCATCCTCCCCTGAGGCACAGTCCCGCTGGCCGTCACACAGCTGCCTCCGGGGGATGAAGTGGAGGGACTGGCCACAGAGGAAGTAGTATTTGTCCAGGATCACCTTAACTGGAAGACGAGGGCAAGGAGAGGTAGAGAGGCCTGAGGATCAAGCAGACCTCCTGGGGGACAGAGGGGCTGTGTTTTCTAGAAAAATAAACTGCTTGGAGAGGGGCAGATGCTGATTCCAGAACCAGTTCTGCCACATAGTGCTGGTATACTTGGTCCTGAGTCTCAGTTTTCTTATCTGTAAAATTGAGATAATAAAACCCGCTCCATACCTAAAGATGGCTGAGGAACTAAGAGAGCTATTGTGTGTGTGAGAGATTTAGAAACAGCCACCTCAGCTGCTTACCCTCTGCCGCCAGTGCTGGCACAGTGCCTCTGGTAGTGGGAGCAGCACGCTGGGTCTGGGGTCTGAAGGTGGGGCAGGAATGAGGGGGTGAAGGGCGGTGGGGGCTACCACTTACTGAGGACAGCCACAACGACAATGGTTGCCAGGCTCAGCAGGGCTGCGATGATGGGGATCCCCACTCTTTTGAATGTCTCCAGGAAAGGGCGGGGCTTGTGCGGAGAGGTGCTGTCTGTGGAGTGGAAGGCAGAGCCTGCAGTCAGGACTCAGAGACCTCCCCTGCCAAGGCCCATGGTGTCCCGCCCCCTAGTCCCAGCGCTGAGCCTCAGAAATGCTTTGGGGACAGTTTTGCTTAGCACTGGGGGTTATGTCTTCAGAATAGTTAGCTTCATCAGCACATGGTCACCCACCTCCAGGCTTAAGTACTTCACAAGGGCCCTTCAAACGAGCCTCCAGAGCGCGGCTTCTTCCCTTGTCTTAACTTAGGGTGTCCTAGATGTTTCACCCTGTCCACTCAGACCTGCCTCTGCCCTGTTCATTTTAGTATTATTAATTCTCTTTTCTAACTTATCTTTCAATTTAACTATAAGCTTGTGGAGGGCAGAGGCCTCTATCACAGTGTGTACTTTGTAGAAGCTGAATAAATGCCCGCTAATGAAAGCGTCTGCAACTCAACTCAATAAACAGCAAGTCTCTAAAACTGTCCTTTTTTTTTTTTTAATTTAATTTTTCCATTGATGAAAGAGAGAGATAGAAAGGGAGAGAGGGGGGAGGAAAGGGGAGAGAAAGAGAGAATGAGAGAGAAGCATCAACTCACCATTCTACTTAGTTGTTCTATTTAGTTGTGTACTCACTGATTGCTTGTCATACGTGCCCTGACTGGGGATCGGCCCGTGACCTTGGAGAGTTGGAACAATGCTTAATCCACTGAGACCCCGGTCAGGGCTAGAATGGTCTTGGCCTTTAAAGGAGGTTAACATTTGTGGGGAGAAGCAAAGGGAGACACAGTTGCCTGCACCACACTGGATACCATCAAGCACTTAAATGGGCCTTTGTAGATGGAGATGGGACAGGGAGGAGCTGGACCAGTTGACAAAGTCCTGGGGTTGGGGACTATGGGCTCCTGGTGTGCTTGGGATGTCAGGTGAGTGAAAGTACGCTGTGGAGGCTGGACTGGCAAAGTCAATTGGTGGAGAATCTTGAATACAATGTTAGGGGTTTGGATTTTATTCTGAAGGCAGTGAGGAGCCATGGAAAGCTTAGAGTAGCAGAGATACACGATCATGATAATATTTAGCAAGATGTACCTTTCATCCGTGAGGAGATGGTTTGAAACAAAAAATATCTGGGCTCAGGGGACCATGTAAGAACCTACTGATGCTTAAAGCAGAGGTAATAACAACTGTATTGTCCATTTTACATTGTTATCCAAGGAGATGGTACGTGGGCAAGGCTTTGAAAAGTCAAATTTTCAGGAAGGATCAGAGACAGGTTCTTCTGGGTCTCCTCTCCTTGCAGGTAGTAAGCTGGGGAGGTGCTGCAGGGACGTTTCCATGGAGAACTAAGGCAGGAGTCACAGGAGCCCTGAGAACCTCTAGAATGCAGTAGGTCAGCTCTCTTCCTCTCCACCTCCAAGTGACTTGCTCTCTCACTTCTTTCAATTTGTTCCTTAGATGTCACCTTCTTAGTGAAGCCTTCCTTGGCCTCTCTATTTCAAAGGCAATCTTCCAACATTTCCTATCTTTCTTCCCTGTTTTTTATTTCTTTTCCAAAGCACTGTCACCTCTAAAGTACCCTATAACTGTATCTTACTTATTTTGTAATTGCTCTGCATCCTCCCATCCCTGCCTGACATGAAGACTCCATGAAGCTCTTTGAGGGATCCCAATAGATCATTCATCTCTGGGATGACACGCTAGTCTCACATCCCCAGGTGCTCAATAAATAAAGCATACACAAATGAATGAATAAAATGTCACCATGTCCATGGCCCCAAGGAAAAAAGACAGTTCTGAACATTGACTGCTGGAACTTTAAAAGCAATATCTGCTAACACTATTGATACCCTACTTTACACCAGGTCATAACAACACAGACAATAACAGCCCACATCCTCAGGGCTTGAGGTTTAAATTCTCCTTCTAGAAGGAGCACCAAGTTTCCTACGTGTTCCCTATCAACAGATTCAATGATATCAGCACTTATTGGGCCCCAGGCCCTGGAAGGGTGCCATTCTCTGCTTTTGAGGAGCTGAGGGAAGAGGTAGAATAAACATAACTTGCCATCATTATTCAAGGCAGAATAAAATGAGACCTGCAAGAAAGATGGAAGGTGTGTGCTTAAGAGAGCGATTCATTTATCCATTCAACAAATATTTGTTGAGCACCTACTACAGACCAGGCACTGTTCTAGACATCAGGGACTCAGAGGCTGAAGTAGATAAAGGAAAGCCAGACCTGAGCTTACCAAGGTTGTTCAGGGGTTGATCACTGTCGGGATCCTGTAATTGAAGGAGAAACAGTCAGTGAATAGAGGGAGAGACCTCTCATGGTGGGGCTAACAGGTCACGAAAGGCTCTTGGTTCTTGTCTGCATTCCCTTCTCCCAGCTGAATCTAAGTTGGAGGGTCTCTGTGATATCGAAATAATTGATTCAAAATATAAAAATCAGTTATACATCTATATGACCTGGTAAAACTAGTTTACTAATTGTAGTGAGTAGTTAGCAATTGTAGAAATGACTGTTTTGCTGGCATGTTGTGTGTGGATGAGTTTCTTAAGATGATTCTAATCTCAAGAGTAGAATCAATTGTTTGTCAATCATTTGTCCACTTATATAGGTGTAATTCTGTAAACACTTGAACAAAATGGGTACTCTTGTGGCCAATAAGTGCCAAAAGATGCTCAATATCATTACTCATCAGGCAAATGCAAATTCAAACCAGAATGAAGTATCTCTATATAGCCACCCAAATGGATAAAATAAAAAAGGTTGACAATATTAAGTGTTGCTGAGTATGTGGAGCAACTGGAATTTTTATACATTGTTGGTGGGAGGGTAAATCGGTACAAATACTTTGGAAAATAGTTTGGCTGAATGTACTAAAGCTAAATCTATGACTATTCTATGACTTCATGACTAGCGATTATCGTCAAGAGAAAAAAGTACATATATATATCTAGCAAAAAAACCTGTGCTTGAATGCTTGTCGAAGCTTCATTCATAATAACTAAAAATTGAAAAAACCCAAACATCAATCACTGGTGGAGTAGATAAAAATAATTATGGTGCATTCATATAATGGAATATAACTCAGCAATGGATAAGAACAAGCTAATGTTAATGCAATGACACAGGAGTGAATCTCAGGCATGATAACAAAGAAAAAAAACTAGACACAAAAGAGCATTCTCTATGCAATCTCATTTACATAAAGTTGAAAGGTAAAGCTAATACACAGTGATAGAATTCAGAATGGCAGTTTCCACTGGGGAAGTAAGGAAAGTTATTGAAGGAGCATAGTGGAGCGTTCTGTAATGCTGGAAGACTTCCAGATTTTGATCTAAGTGTTGACCGTGTGTGTGTGTGTGTGAGTGTAAAAATTCATTGAGTGGTATACTTTAGACTTAAATACTTTACTGAATGTATGTCACACCTAATGAAACAAACAGACAAACAAAAGCACAAAAACACCAGAGCACTGTGGCATTTCTGTGAGTGTACTCTCAGGTCACCATGACACGTGTACACAAATGCAAGCAAGGCTCTGGGCTTCCATTTAGTCACATCACTTCCTGGTGCACTGAGCACACACAGCCACTGAGGGGCACACACAGGAAAGAGCCACACATACACAGGCTCGTATACAGAGTACGTGAACCCCCTTTCTGCAAGGCAAAGGTTAAGGGAGAGGGTGCTGCCAATGTTCACACTCTTTGAAAACTCTCCCTTGGCTCTTGTGCTTTCCAGAGACCTCTTTTCTCTTTCTTCCCCTTCCTAGCCTGGCACAGGACCAAAATCCCCAGGCTGGGGGAACAGCAGCTCTGTCTGCCTAAGCTCTAGGTCCCCACCCAGGGACCTGTCTGCTGTTGCGCTAAGGTTCTGACTGCTCTAGTGGTGGGTGGGGAAACTACCTTGGACATTTTTGGCTGCGAAGTTTTTCAGTCCCATTTGGGAGGCAAAATGTGTCTTCTAACCCTTGGGTTGGTGTTCCAGGTGAGATATTGGGGGTCTCTGCCATGGCTGAGCATGGCAGACACAGTCATTGGGAGAAGAAGCTCTTTCCTCCAAAACGCTGTAGCCTGCTGGAGGGACATGCCTAGCTTTGTCTTTTGGTGACATTAGGCCATGGGTGGCTGGGGGTTGTAGCAGAGACTTTGGAGTCTGCAGGGACTGAGTTGGAATACAGGTTCTGTCTCCTATTAACTGTGAGCCTTTGGGTAAGACACTTAACCTCTCTGAGCTTCAGTATTACCTTCTGTAAAGTGGGGAAAACATACCTATTACTGAGAACTACTGTGAGGATGAAAGAGATGTGGCAGACAGTGCCTGGTTCACACACGTGAGCCCCCTGCTCTGTGCCTGTCTATCTTGTGCTCCACAGCGTTTGGCATGGGACTTTATTACATCACTCTCCCCGTGGGACCCCTGTTTCTTATTGCCATTGTGTCCTCAGTATTTTGTGTTGGACTTGGACCTAGTAAAGACCAATCAATGACTGCCGAATGGAACTGAGCTCTGGACTCTGCACTGTAGTTCATGTCCAGCCATTTCTCTCCACTATCACCAGGGCCTGGATGGGATCAATTTCCAGAATGAAGATGGGAATGATCGGGCCACTCTGCCTTGATATGGCTACAGAGTCAAGTGACAATAGTACCAACAGTAATCTACACACAGTTGGCACAGAATTGTTTACAAAGTCCTTTGCCTAAGTCAAATTTAAGGGTGAATAGAATTGATACCAAGTATCTGATAACCAGTATGTGTAGCACTAAATAATTTTAAGTATCACATTGAGCAAATATTCATTAAGTGTCTGTGTTGTATCAGGCACTGTTCTAGGAGCTGTGGATTCAAAGACAAGTGAGAAGTAATTGCAGCAGGAGGGGAGAAATGTCCCCAAAAAGCAGGTGAGGTGGGAATTCCGGGTGGGGAGAAGCAGGGGGAGTGAAGGTCATACACAGAGAAACCAGAAAGAATCAGAGTGGTGGGGCTATGCTGAGAGTAAAGCAGGTTAGAGGAGACCTGCTGGATGAACAGTTAGGGTGGGAGGCCTAGCGGAGGGGCCAGAGTGCTTAGGGAGGGCCTCTGGGCTGAGGCTGGAATGACGGGAAGTAGCCAGGCAGGCAGGTGTTGCAGGACAGACTAGAGATCCACAAGGCTGGAATAAGGTGAGAATAAGAGGAGAGAGGAAGAGGTGGGCTGTGGAAAGATTCCGCATGTAGGTAGATAAAGGCAATAGGTCTCCCCAGTGGGTTGGATGCCCTTGGGCTTTTAGTGAGCAGGCAAGAGGGCATTTGCTGGAATGTGGAAGGCTACAGGAGGGGCAGATTGGAGGGGTATCAAGGACACCCATGTAGCGGCCCTTCCTCTGTCCGTTCATTCATTTTCACTGAGTCATGCCCGCATTAGTTGAAGTAGGTAGGGCAAGTTTTGTTTATTATTAACTCAACAAATATTGACTGTATGTCTTTGATGAACCTGGAATGTGCTAGAAGCTGAGACAGAGGGAACAAAAGAGGCTTACAATCTGCATTTTCTGAGGCTTGAATTCCTCATCTCTGAACTGAAGTGACCTCAGGACTCCTTCGACTAATGTTTTCAATTGTTCACCGCTGAATAGTTGTTATACAGAAAAATTTCATACCCTTTTGGAAAAGAGAAAAGTTCTGTTTTCTTTTTTGAAAAACAAAAAAGTGAAAGAAAAGCATAAACTACATCAAAACTGGAGGCTAGAAGTAGAGGGACTGTGGCTATCTTGGGAATAGCTGCATCCCTGGGGGTCTCCTACAATACTTGGCACGCAGTAGGTATTTAATAAATATTTGTTAAATGAAAGAATTAAGGAAAATATCTTAGTGGGCAGGACTCTGTCCCCGGCCTGTCTTCAAGACACCGACTGTGGTACATTTCACCCAAAACAAAGAGGGGAGGACGGCACAAAATAATATAGATGGTGTTAGCATAAGGCGACCAGATTTTAAAATTGGTACAGCGGGACACCATTGACGGAGAGGTTCTTGATTAAAAATTTGGTCTATATGGAGCAAAAAAAAATTTCATAGAATGCAAAAATAGTATTGTAATATATTTTTCTAAATCGGGACTTTTTAAAAATGCCACGGGACATGGGACAAATTGCTAAAAATCAGGACTGTCCCACCAAAAGCGGGACGTCTGGTCACCTTATGTTAGCAGTACAATATTAGAGGAAAACAAGTCCCAAAAGACTACATAGCACACAGAATCTTTTCCATAAAGTAGCAAGGAGACGATGAACATGGGACTCGGGTGATGCTGACTTTGGTGGGGGCTTTCGGGCGCAGCCCCTGGCCTTCCAAAGTTGCCCTGTCAAGACTAGTCGAGCTGTTACTACACAAAAGAGACCTGCCCACCTAACTTAGCAGAAGAATCTCATGGTTAGATGTAGACTATCATTAAGTCCTAACTTTTGTTCTGGGTGGTGGGTTTCTGGATGCTTATTACATTATTAAAACCATCTAACTAGCTGATGAGTTACAAGAGGGCCCGCATGAACCAGTAGTGAAAAATAAAGGGTTCTGACCCGTTTGGTGCTGTTCACCTGCGGGTCAAAGAGAAAGTAAAGAAGCACCTGCCTGGCTATGCTGGGGGTCAGAGGACTCAAACTCCT
Source organism: Rhynchonycteris naso (assembly GCA_037038555.1). Taxonomy (NCBI): domain Eukaryota; kingdom Metazoa; phylum Chordata; class Mammalia; order Chiroptera; family Emballonuridae; genus Rhynchonycteris; species Rhynchonycteris naso. Next base: position 279,133,314 of record CM072995.1, on the reverse strand, counting down.
GTTCTCCTCTGCTTGGCCTCTCATGCTGCCTGACTTCTGCCCCTTAGTGGCCCGCTCTTTATCTTTTTTCAAAGCCTCCCTGGCAGATGTTTCTGACACATAGCTCAGAGATGATGGGTTCTGAATTTCTGGGAAGGAGGGAGTTGCTGAAGGTCATGGGCAGGGAAATGTGGGTGCATTTGAGGCCTATGAGTGCAATTGGGGGACTCAGTATTAATGACTTTCCTGAGCAGTATAGAGATGGGGACACATAGCGTGGTCATTGATTGCCTCTTAGCCCAGAACCAATCCTGAGCTGGTGATAGGGGAGAGTGTGGCTGAGAGAGGCAGGCATCAGGTAAGTCTTGGGGCTCTGGCCAGACCCCATCACTCTGGGGAGTCCCTGCCCTGATCACAGGATATAAAGCCAAAAGGGTTGCTGGGGACCATCCCAGAAAACTCCCTTGTTTCCCAATGAGGAAACAGTCTGGACAAGGGGAATGTCTTGCTCTGGAGTTGATAGAGAAAAGGGGGCTGAATGGTCGCCAAAGACCAAATGTGTCACGATCTCTGCTTTGCTGGAGGCATTTCTGTTTATTCCCAACTTGATTCAGCCCCTGGTCACACCTGCCATGGCCAGGCCCAGCCTTTGCCTTAGTGTTGGGGCTGCTGGCTGGGTCAGGCCTGTCTGCTCTGTTGATTCAGTCTGCCGCAGAACCCATATTCATGGATCCAGCCCAAACAGTGCTTAACTTAGGGATCATCTGGGAATGAAGCTCCTGCTCTCTGCAGTATAATGGAAGGGCAGGAATGCCTGGGCCCCCAGAGCCCAGGGGGGCCAGACCTAGAGGAGTGGGCAGCAGGGTGGGAGGTGGAAGTGGGCAGGTGTTAGGATGCCTGGAAAACACCTGCTGATTGCCTGACTAGTTCAGAGAATCATCTTTCCCTGCTTCTTGGTTACTGGTGGCAGAAGGACATTGATCCAAGACCCAAATGTTGAGACAGAACAATTAATTACCACAGCTGGGTATCTCTGTGTGGTTTACAGCATCTTTCATAAATGCTATCACAGCTAATTCTCAGAACAACACTGAGAAGGTACAGAAGAGAAAACCAATTTACAGAAGAGAAAACCAAGGCTCATGTAGATTAAGTAGCTACTGTTGCCTCAGAACAAATAACAGACCCAGCTCCTGGGGCCAGGCTTTTGGGCCCAGGGAATATTGTTTTCATTTCCCCATAGTTTTAGGACCTTATTTGGGCAAGGGTCACTAGTTGGTGCTGGGTCTTTTACTTCCCTGCAGTGAAGTCTGGTTGCATACGTTAGCACACCACTAATATGCAGAGATTACACCAGTTTCTCCGCAGCCCTTCCTCAGGTCTGAAAGCAAACCTACCTCTGCCTGGTTTCGGGGTCTGCTGAGTCATTCATGAGCAGAAGTAAGAAGACCACATTCCTGGAATGTATTAGGAAAGGGTCTTTATTGATATGATACCGGTGCCCCTTCCTCCCCCTCTTCCCTTAGGTCTGCATCATTCTCACCTGCTTCTCCTTCCGTTACCAATTCCCCTCCACCTCCTCTGTTTTAGATCCTGGAGAAACTCCTGACGGGGCTTAGCTCAACCCCAACCTTCCAGCTCAGAGATGATGAATCCAGATACGCAGGGGTTGAGGTGGGGTGGGTTAAGTCTTATTTTTAAATGTGTGCTGCAGAGAAACCACGAAGACCTAGCATTGGGAGTTTGATTTCTCATCTTGCCTTCTCTTCTGACTTGCTTTGTGGCCTTGGACCTGCCCCCTCAACCACCCAGAACCTCAAAGTCCTTTAGGGTAACTGGGAATTCTCTTTCAGAGTAGGTGAAGCAGATAAAAGGGTTAAAAACCACACAAGGCAATGGATGTGCTCCATTAGGCTAATAATGTGATGGAGAAGAGGTGGAAGATCACAGAGGACAAAGGAACAGGGAACCTGGCCAGCTCCTTTGTCTGCTGTTCTTGCCAAATCCTGTCCCTGGGGCTTAATTTCTCTGCTTCTCTCCATAATGCTGACTCTGCATTTCCTTATCCTGGAATGAAGTCTGTAGGGGTAGAACTGGGATGATTGGGGTGTAGGAGATGGGAGAAAAGCAGGGGCATATATAAGGGGCTTTCTAGCCTGGGTTCGGTCTATAGCAGATTCAGGCTTCCACGCAGGCTAAAGCCCTGGCTTCCCATGGTCTCCCAGGGAAGATGCAGAGCAAGGGATGCTGCTGTTGCTAGGTGATAAAATAAACAGGTCCTTTGGGGCTCTGGCAGGTGGCAGCTAGCAGCTAGGTTGCCAGAGGACTAGAAACAGCAGGGAAGAAAACCCAGGGGAGGTGGGGGTGGGGGAAGTTCTGGGTGAGCTTGGAAACCTAGAGGCTGCTCATAGCTTTCAGAGTATAGCTCAGCCACAGGCCACCTCTGGTTCAAGTGTTAGGAGGTTGTCCTGACGGGTGCCTTGCACTGCTCTCTGACTCCTGAACCTGCATCCTATTCCCAACCTGGGGGCAGACGGCTGGGTCCTCTCCACCTGCAGTTGGGATAGGGTAGTTTGATACCTTTGCCAGGCTGGAGCAATAACCTCTCTCCTGGGTGCCTCAGCCATGACAGGTAAGGTGAGGAGAGGGGACAGGAGGGCTGGGAGGTCAGGAGTCAGGAGAGGAGGGCGTGAGTTTCCTGAGATGCAGCAGCTATCATCCTAAATTTCCAGCACCTTCTGAATTGTTTCCCTGTGCCTGGCACAGGTGGGCACTCAAGTTCTCACATGAAGCCCCTCAGGAAACGTTCCCACTTGCTCTGCTTGGTGTCTAAGCATCCTACTGCAGCACATTTTCCTTAAAGACTGACCTCAGTCTCGATTGCTACATTAGAAATCATTTCACCTTGTTCTAAACCACATAGGTCGTAACCTGTTGGCAATTTCAGCTGAGTAACTTGGGCCCCATCCCAGCACATAATGGCTCCAGGGCAGAGCCTGGGGGCAGACAGAAGGTATCAGGTAACCTGAGGATCTTGTGGCCAGCCTGCTGCCCAGCTCCCTTCATTTGAGATAGTGGTTTTCAACCAGTCCGTGGATCGCTGCCGATCTGCCGCGGAAGAGCTGACCACTCTGATGTTGTATGAAGATTATAGATCTTCATACGTTGTATGAAGATTATAGATCTTAGTCAAATTCACTGATGCTTAGGATGACTGCCACTTAACAGCCTGTATCATTGATGAAATATATTGAGGATGTCTTAGATAGCTTTGGAACTTGTAGGCTCGTTCAAACAACCTTTCGCACTGCGCAAGAGCATTTACAAATCATGCACAAAAGAGCACCTCATGGTGTTTCAGTGACTTCCCTGCATTTGTTACTTTGCGGTTGCATAATTGTTACCACTTTCTTTCCACTGACATACTTTCTGAGTGCTTCGGGAAGGTTTCCCTGCTGCGCGTCCACTTGCCAGGGGAGGCTGTGTTTTACAGTGGATGGAGTGCAGGCCATGGGCAAATTATCTCACCACTGGGAGCCTCAATTTCACAAGAAAGAGAGAAGCAGAGATTCAATAAGTCTTCTTCTTAATGAGATCAATGTGCTCATTGAGAACATATAGCATACTGCCTGGTACATAGTAAGAATGCAGTGAAAGTAAGAAAAATAAAAAATAATAATGCTTTATTCATTCACATAGGCATTATTCTGGGGGCTGCATATAGAACAGTGAGCAGAAGCAGCAAAGCCTTTGTGCTCAGGGAGCATATGTTCTATTATTTATTTTTAATACTTAGTAACAATATTAATACACAACCTAGCAAGTGCATGACATAGTAGATACTAAAAGTAATCATTAATCATTAGTGGGAAAGAGCCTTCTAGAAGGTCTTGCACATATGCAGTAGGAGCTGAACAAATGGTAGTATTTTCATGGTTTCACTAGGCCAAGGGGCCTGGGTTCAGGAGGGGACCCAAAGGGCAAGGGAGTGCTGGGGAGAGTGACCATGACCGTTAGGGCCTGAAATGATGTCATGTGACCTGTGAAAAACGCTTTATGAACAAAGACTGGAAGATGCAGTCCAGAAAAGTAAAGTCCTACGTTAGCACTAGATGTATCCTTTAATGTGAGAAGGGCAATCTCAGAGAAGAGGCAAAGATGATGCCAGGATCAGTGGGGGGAGTGACAGCAGGACTGTTCTCTCTCAGCACAGGGAAGAGTATTTTAAGCAGCAGAGGGGATGCGGGTGGAAGTTGGATGGTGAAGGAGATGCCCACAGACAAAGGCAAGGCCAGATAAGGGATCCACAGCATGCCAGGGGCGGGGCCAGATGTTGCTGCAAAGGGAGGGAGGTGGGGCAGGAGTGGGAGGAGTGGGTGTGGATCCCAGTCCCTGTAAATACTGCAGCTTTGGTTTTTTCTGTTTTCCACATATTGGTTCTACATTAGATATCCGAGAGGCAAAGGGAACTGAGGTGGAGACCAGTCTGGGGAGACCACTTATCTAGACACCTCAAGGGTCCTTCACTCAGGGCCTGTGGCTCTGAAGGGCTTGCTGTTAGCCTGGGACTTTTGTTGCATCTTCCCACAAAGGATTTACTTACAATTTTAGGTCTGATTTACTTACAATTTTCTCTTTAAATCAGTATTTTACCCTTAATGATCTCTTGATAACATTTTTTCTTTTCCTAAACAGCACTGGATATGAAACTTTGTCTTCTTGACAGTCTTAAGTTAACTATGATTTTCTTTGTCCATGAGTATTTTTTCTCCTTAGTGACCTTTAGTAGACAGTGAGGGACATAGTCTCCTTGCAGAAATGATGTTGTGCTAGCTGACGCGGTCTTCATTAAATAAATACTTTATTATAGAATCCATCGGCTCCTGGGTAAGGAAGAGGCCCCTGGTTCTTCAGATTCTAGTTCTATTTCAAGTTCAAGTTCTAGTTCCAAGTTCAGCCCTCATAGTTACACATCTTGGAGGAGAAGGGGGGCATCATGGAAAAGCAGGGCACTGGATACTGAAGTCCCAGAGCTGGGAGTTCTAGCTCCAACTTTCCTGGGCTCAGAGACCTTTTCAAGTTATGGAAGCTCCCCGAGCCTCTATTTTTCCTCATCTGACTGAGGACCCTGATATCTCAGAGACTTGATATAAGACTCTGGATGATGATTCTGGATATGAAGGTGCTTCTCAAGCTGCAAAATGCTGCCCTTGCTGCGTTGAGGTAGAGACGAGCTGCTGCTGTTCTTATTCTCTTTAAGACCACCAATGACTTCTACTCACCAAAGCAGGTCCTCTCAACAACCTGGCTGTCTCTGGGGATGGGTGATGAGATCATTCGTGAAGTCCTCAGTGCCAGGGTGGGAATGGAGTGAAGGTAAGATGGGGTGACCTCAGCTGTCTTGCCCTCTTCTTATTGACATCTGTGGGTGAATGAGTGCCCGTTGTGCCTGGTGGGGGGAAGCAGTGTACCTGCCTCTCTACTCCATCTATGGATTATATGGAATGGAGGGCTCCAGTTTTGTGTATTCTTCTCTGAATCCCCCACAGTGTCTTGTAGTGCGTAGCACATAGTATGCTCAGCAAACATACGCTGATCGAATAAATGCATATTATAAGGAAGAAAATCAGGTTACAGGAAATGCCTAAAGCATTTGTGAGCTCAGCCACAATGCTTTAGGCATTTGTGGCTGAGCTCAAATAGATGCCCATGCCTGGACAGGCGCTGTCTCTGGTTGCATGTGCTGGGAAACTGGAAGCTGCTCACTGGAGGGGGGTGGGTAGGGGAGAGAGGGTGCAGGATTAAGTCTTGTTTACAAGTTTCTCCACTGCAGCTATGGTAGTCGGAGGTGCAGGCTGTGAGGTAGAGGTAAGCACCTCTCAGGAGGATTGCCACATTGGCTTTGCTCACACGCTCTACCTTCCCTATCGCTAGGGTTTCTGGGCGGGTTCAAGCCTGTTCCTCCCTCACCATCCTGTCTGGGATGAAAACACCTAGGTAACACCTCTGGTAGAACCTGGCTTTTTTTTTTTTTTTAAACCAGACTTGGTTAATTTTGTTTTCAGTGTCAGATAAATCAGACAGCTAGTTGTAGGGGATCCAGCCTTGGTCATTTGTTTGTCATTCATTCACAGGAACTCACCGGTTGCCTACTCTGTGCCAGGTCCTGTGCTAGGTTTGGGGCTGAAAGACGGGAAAGACAGAGACCCTGTCCTCAAGAAGGTCACAGTCTGGTGGCAATAGGTTTATAAAAATATGTGGCAGACAAAAACATTTTAGATTTTGGGAAATACACTGTTTTGGGGCCATCGTTGCTTGGGAATTTGAAGTGTTTTACAGAAAGAGGTTTTCAAGTGAGCAAGAGGGAAGGCTGAGGGTGAAGAGCCATCTGGGGGATCTCAGGGCCTGAGCCTGCCTCCTGCCATCTATAGTGCTTGGCACGATGGCTTTGGAGAGTTTGTCTAGAGCAGGGGTCCCCAAACTATGACCCACGGGCCGCATGCAGCCCCCTGAGGCCATTTATCCCGCCCTGCTGCACTTCTGGAAGGGGCACCTCTTTCATTGGTGGTCAGTGAGAGGAGCACAGGATGCTTCCGCACCCATAGTTCCCATTGAAATACTGGTCAGTTTGTTGATTTAAATTGACTTGTTCTTTATTTTAAATATTGTATTTGTTCCTGTTTTGTTTTTTTACTTTAAAATAAGATATGTGCAGTGTGCATAGGGATTTGTTCATAGTTTTTTTTATAGTCCGGCCCTCCAACAGTCTGAGGGACAGTGAACTGGCCCCCTGTGTAAAAGTTTGGAGACCCCTGGTCTAGAGTCCTCGAGCCTGATTTTGGTCTCTTTATTCTGTTTCCTCCTTTGCCCTGGACTAGTTTCTCCTCATTTTCTACATTCAGCTCCTCAGATTCCCTTAGGCTTTGTCACAGGGACAGGCTAGGAACATTTGCTGTAGGTGACCACTGGCTTTCTCAGCAGCACAGAAGGAAAGCTGAGGGGAAGAGAGGCCTGGAGGCCTGAAGGAGGCCTGACTTCTAAACCACTTCTCCATATTAGTGGCCAGACCCAGAGCGGACCCAGAGGGCAGGAGAGAAGAGCCCTCGGAGATGGAAGAGAGCCCGGGGGTAGTGCTTCTCCTTTATGTGCGATTCTCCCAGCCTGAAATGGCCCTCTCCACCTCTCCCAGCTCCTGGGCAGCCCTCAGCCCCCTCTCACCTCCAGCAAGGCCACATGCCCTGATAGAACTTCCACAGTGCCCTCTGTTAAGTCAGTTGTTAATAAAACATGAGTTTATGTGACTGTATGATAACCATTTCTCTCTCCCTCCGCCCACCCCTCTAGACTCCAAGAATAAACCCATGTTTGTTTTCTCTCACCAGCAAGGCTAGTGCCAGCACTGAGGGGGCTCGCTGCCTGTTTTGTGGAATGAAAGAACAGAGCTAGATGCCTGCTGCCCTGACTGGTGGGGAAGGGTGGCCTGGGTCAAGTACTGGAGGAGGCTCAAACATGAGACTCTGGCAACTGTTGGGGTCCTTTCCTGGCCCAGTCCCACTGAGCTCCAGGGTCCGGTGGGGACCCTGAGCTTGAACTCAATAGGGGCCTGTGTGAGCACCCCACGGGCCCAGACCTCAGCTCCCTGGGCCTATTGCTTAGCCGCAGCACTGTCCCACTTGTTCTTGCTCTTCTCGTACAGTTCTCTGCCTGGAACACTTTCCCCCTTCTCTGCCTGCAGAGAGCCCACACAGCTTTCAAGGTCCAGAGGAAGTATTTCCTCTTCTGGGACAGCTCTCCAACCACCGTAGACAGAATTTACTGCCTTTTCAGCCCTAGCAGTACCTCGTGTCGCTGATGATATTGGACTTGTCACACTCTCTTGGCATCCTCTGCTTAAGGAGTTGTCCTACCTCTGGACTCTGAGCACTCCAGGGCAGAACCCATGTATTGCGCCTTTTGCTTCCAAATTCCTCCAGCCACCTGGAGGTAGCCAGTAGCAGGGACTGAGTAAATGGTGGTTGGAAGGATGAAGTTACTTTGGGGGTCATAGTGGCATCAAGCCTTCCCTCTACCCCCCATCCAGGTAGTGAGGAGTCCTGGGGAACAGGCAGGGCCTAGCCTTTCTTTGCTTATGTTGCCCTCTTGGGTCTTTTTACTGTCTAGCACCTGGTCTGCTTCCTAAGAGCCCAGGAGGGCACCACCAGACCTGAGTAGGTTCCTGGACTTGGCCTCTATCTGAGGAGGCCCCTGCCCACATGCCCAGACCTCCACTACCAGTAGGTTGGCCTGCTGACCTGCCTCATTACTGAGTACCAGCCAGGCTCAGCAAACCCCTTGGTCTGACCAGCTGACAAGGCAGGGAGGAGGAGAGGGTAGGGAGGCCCTGCTTCCTCCAGTGAATTCAAAGGGCTGACACTGACCCCAGGCATTTAGCACTCTACTCTGGTGTCTCATAGTATGCTTGAGGCATTTTGGGCAATACTGAGCCAAAACCAGGTTGGCTAGTCACAGGGGCTCGGCTTCCCTCCAGGGTTTGGCTGCAGCCTAGGTGTTAAGGGACACAGTCAGGAACAGAGATTGTGTTCAGACCTCTACCTGGGACCTTCTCTCCTCTTGCTTTCACTGGGCACACCCAGTTGCATAGGTTCAAGGAAGAACCATTGTTAAGAAACAGCAGCTGCCCATGACTCTGATTCTGTTCCGGGTGGGGCCTATGGGTGTAGGAGGTGGCACGGAGGGGAAATGGAGGGAGGGTTGGGCCCTGGTATGACGTGTCCCATCTTTTCCCAGTGCTTGGAGCTATGCTTGTTTTGACCTCATTAGAAGAAAATGATAGGGCAATTAGGCACAGGTGGCTTCGTGGCTAACTCAGGGGTCTTGCCTTGGACCCTGGCCATGTTGCTGCCTACCCTGTGGGGCCCCAGGTTGAGCCCCTCCCCCATAGCTTGCCTACCTGCTCCTGCCCTCCCTCCCTCACAGAGCAACACTCAACTCCCTCCCTGAACTGTGTGGCAAAGGGCTGGCCATTCATTCGTTTCCTGGAGTGAATTCCTCAGCAGCACAGAAGTAAGTCCTTGCACTTGCACTGGGCTTCATGCTTTACAGAGCTGATTCACATACATTTTTAGCCCATCACCCTTTCCATTAACCCTGTGTGTATGCATGGGGGAGGGGGTGTGGACAATATTTCTCTTTTACAGAGGGAGAAAATGAGTCTCAGAAAGAGTCAAGCCTCAAGACTATTAGGCTTACAAGGGAACTAGCCATCTGACCTTTTGATCTTATGGTTAGCACTCTAGAAACTACCCTCTTCCAGGTTGCTCCCCAGGAGCACTGAGGTTTCCTCAGGGAAGCCCACAGCCAGGCAAGCTAGCCCTGCTTCTTCTTCTCTCCTGAGACCCTGCAGGCCTCACTTCTCTGCACACAGGTTGGGCTCCAGCTTCCTGGGATGGGGACACGGGAAGCTGGTGCTTCAATCTTGGCTGCACTGCAGAGTGAAGCAGGCACATTCTGACCCTCAGCCACCCCAAGTGCTGGGGCTCGAGCTTCACCAGACTTCTCAGAGGCTTCCAGTGGGAAGCGCTCAGGTCAGGAGTCATTTAAGGGACCCCAGGAAGTCACCTCTTTTCCCCTAGGACAGACTGCTTCCCCTTCCCTCCTTGTCCTTTCCTGTCCCTTCCCTCCCCTCTCATTTTCCTGTTGGTTGTTGGACAGCTCCATCTTCTTAACTGGAGAGGAAAGATCTCCTGGGCTGCTCAGACCTACCGTTTGTTACCTCCCTTCGCTTCCTCAGCTGTCTGGAGACACCCTCTTTGCTTCAAGACAGTGAGGCCACTCGCAATCCAGAGGAGGAGGGGAGGACAGGGCCAGAAAGGAGACTGAAGAGGTCTCTACGTAAACCCAGATTATTTGGGGGCAGCTCACCAGGGTTTTCTTCAAAATAAAAGGACTTTGTTTCTCCAGGGCAGCGGCAAAGGTCATGGTCATGTCAGGACAGCCCCTTGATCTTGGGAAGTGCCAGCTCCAGCCCACAGGCCAGAAGAGAGAGCAGGTGGGATTTAGAAGGGAACAGCCAGCAAGGTAGCCCTGGCCTGTGTCTCGGTTTCTGTGTGCTGGGGTGAGGCTGTTGGCAGAGAGCAGGCCAGGTGGGCACTGCCGCAGGTAAGCGGCTGGGGTGTGGCGGCAATGCAGGTCTGACCTCTTTTTAACCTGAAGGGTGTTTCAAAAAATTCTCAGCTGATGACCTCTCAGGCTGCCTGAAGTGCTCTTTGTAGGGAGACCTCCCCCCAACCACTGCCAGTGTTCAGAGCAGAGGGCCCCACACTCACCATGCTGGCTCAGAGGTCTTGATTTCTTTATGGCCTAGAGCTGAAGTCAGCAACCCAAATCCAGAGGAGGGCCTTCCCAGGTGGGGCGTTGGCTGGTCAGCAGGTCAGAGACCCCCAGGTAGCCCTGGCTAGAGGAGGCCTAAGCTCAGAGCAGGCCCTGGTAGCGTGTGTTTGGCATCCTCTTCCCCTTAGTGAGCTCTCTACCTCCCACTGCCGAATTATAGGAGTGATTTGGGGACTGTGGGGCAGGCAGGTAGATTGAAACAACCCTACAGGTGAAGTTGCCAAACTGGAATGATTATTGGTCTTGTAACCTGACACCCGTCTTAGGGACTGGAACAACACCTAGAGTCATTCACAGGCTCTTTGCCTCAGAACCGGTGACACCCCTAGATGTCGCAAAAGCCTTCCCGTCTGAATGACTTCTACCCAACTGGGTGTTAACTGATGGTTGAAGTTAAAAGGCTCTCTCTTCCCTAGTTGTGTGACTTCTCGTTTGTGTGGGTGCTTTCATTTGGGGTTGTGATAAATTGGAGAAATGTGGGGCTGGGATGACTAAATTTACTGTTCAGTGGAACTGGATTGTTCCCACCCCTTAGGACGAGATAAACTTGGCCTGCAGGTACAAAGCTGTCCTGTGCAGGGCTCATGTGCAGCGTACCAGCCAGGATCACCCCCCCCCCCCCAGCTTCCTGCCCTTGCCTTACCAGTTATTTAATTTTCAATATCACTGTTGGTGCCATGGCTCAGACCCAGGTCCGCCTCTCCACAGGATCACTTCTGATTCTCATCCTGTTGTATCCTGAGGCCAGGACTGCCCCTGGCCACCATATAGGAAAGCAAGACCTTGGAACCACAAAACCATGGAACTGGAGGAAACTTGGGCAGCTTATCTTCTCCTCTTCCCTTTGTGGACGAAGAAACCCAATTCTAGAGACGCAAAGCCAAGTGTCCAAGACCACACAGTAAATTAATGTCAGATTCTGAACAAATTTAGATCTTCCTCTATTTCTTTTCTTTTCTTTATCCTTGACAAAAACAGAGAGAGAGACTAACATACAGAAAAGGAGAGAGATGAGAAGCATCAATTCATTGTGGCACCTTAGTTGTTCATTGATTGTTTTCTTGTATGTGCCTTGACTAGGGTGGGGGAATACAGCAGAGCAAGTGACCCCTTGCTCAAGCCAGTGATCTTGGACTTATTTAAGCCAGAGACCTTTGGGCTCAAGCCAGTGATCATGGGATCATATCTATGATTCCACACTCAAGCCAGTGACCCCGCGCTCAAGCTGGCGACCTTGGGTTTTAAACCTGAGTCCTCTGCATCCTAGTCCAACACTCTATCCACTGCACCACCTCCTGGTCAGGCTCTCTAATTCTTACAACAACCTTATGAGGAATATATTGTTCCCATTTGACAGTTGAGGAAATTATAGCTCGTGGCTCATGAAGCTACAGGCCCCCACATCACACTAATATTTTGGCAGACTTGAGGTTTGCACTGGTTCTCCTACAACTACCAGCCACATGAAGAGGCTGAACATAACACAAGTTTCTGAAAGACCCCTATATGGTCTGGGGAGATATTACCCATGGAAGAACCTGGTGACATCTGAGCAGAAGAAATATCAGGTAGATTTAACTGACTGGCCAGATTTCAGCTGCCCAGTGTGGCACGGCCTTGGACTTATCTCTGAGCAGCAGAGATCTGAAGTTGGTCTGGAAGATCTCTTGAACCAGTGTGCCCACAATCTTTCCCCACTTCTTCAGGGTGGCAGACTTTAAAATTGGGAGTTTGGGGCAGAGTCTGTGAGATTAGAACAGGTGACTTGAGGGGACAGGTTGCAAAGACCCAGGCCGGCCTCCCTTTTCAGGAAGCCAGTGGTGGGACAGTGAGAGGCTAGTGAGCTGCCCTGGAATAGGCTTTCTCCAGCTTTGGTTCCTCTACTTGTCAAGCTAAACATCTGGCCCAGGTTTGTTTATACTCGCTGGGCACTCAGGTGATGAAACAGGGAAGAGGTAGCTGCCTGGGCGAGAACACGGCTGGGCGCGGCTAGTCGCAAAATGATTACTCAGCCCTCCTGGCTCCAGCTCTGCCCCAGGACCCAAGAGGGGAAGGAGGCCTGGGTGGGCTGTGGGCAGGGCTGCTGTGATGCTAGAGGAAGAGTCTGCAGTGTCTACAGGTAGAGGCACAGACTCCTGGAGAGAGCAGAGGACCCATTCCTCCCAGGGTCCAAGTAGGAGCAGCTGGCCGACACCCCATTCATCCAGAGGCAGCCCTGGCTCCTCCCTCAGCCCCTTCTTGTCCTGCTCTGAGCACTCTTTATCTTTTCCAACCATCTCTTTAGATCCTCTCTTGTTTTATTTTCCTGCCTTTCTTTTCTTTTGCTCCCATTTTATCTCTTTCTCCAATCAATTTTCCTCTTCCTCTTCCCTTTGCCCTTGTTTCCAGCTCAGGGGTCCAGATGAGAGGCAGTTTTGCAAAGTAGCTAACAAAACCCAAGCCACAGAGCCCCTCCCTTGCATACCCCTCCAAGACCGGGAAGTCTCCCATGATGTGTTCACATGCGTTTATATAAATTTTGCAGCCTATTTTTAGGGCATACTCTATACTTAAAAAGGGCCTCTCAAAATGTAAAGCCTTGGCTGTCCCTTGGTTAGGAGCATGGACTGTGGTGGCCTGGAGTCTTGTGTCCTAATCCTAACCACCAATTGTTTGTGTGACTATGGACATTTTATTAAGTACCCTTGAGGTGCATATTACTCATCTGTAAAGTGGGGATCATAGTAGCACTGACCTCATAAAGTTGTTACAAGGATTAAGTTTGATAATCTCTCTGAAGTGTCTGGCACCTAAGAGACTCCAGGAATGGAGGAACTGTTACAATTATTCATTTCACAAAATGTGCATGTGGAGCTCCTGCTGGAACCAGTGCTTGTGCCAGGGGCTAGGGTTAGGAATAAAAGACATGGACCTTGTACATGTACTGCTCAGTCTGCAGGAGGAGATGTGATATAGCCATGCATTCAACTAAGTTAAAAAGATGTTCTAGGAGCCTGACCTGTGGTGGCACAGTGTGTTAAGTGTCGACCTAGAATGCTGAAGTCGTGGGTTCTAAACCCTGAGTTTGCCTGGTCAAGGAACATTCAAGAAGCAATCAAAGAAAAACTAAAGTGCAACAACTATGAGTTGATACTTCTCGATAACCCCTGCCTCCACCACCATGTAAAATCAATTAAAGGAAAAAAGATATTCTAGGCAAGGTGAAAAGAAAACTCTGGAGGTTCAGAGATCCTTTTTCTACTTCAATGCCTTCTCTTCCCCTCCTTCTTTTCTTCCTTCCTTCTCTTTTCCTTCATTTTCCTCTGAGGACATTTTTACCTCAATATGTAATTTATAGGACAGTATATTAATTGCCACTTGTTTCTGATTGTACATCTGATTTTAATATCAGCAGCCATCTACCTATCCATTCACATGTGTCCATCCATCCATCCATCCACCCACCCACTGAAACATCCATCTATTCATCCATCCATCCATCCATCCATCCATCCATCCATCCAACAAATATTTTCTATGGTGATATCAGGCTTCATGGTTAGGCACTGTGGATAGGGAAAACCTCTTGCCTTGGAGAGCCAAGTCTGCATACATACTACACTTCTATTAAAACAAGAGCTTTTGGGGGCAGCCAGCCCTCTAGATCCTTCCTGCTCAAGACATGCCTGTGGAACCAGCAGTATTGACATCAATTGGGAGATTGTTAAAAATTCAGAATCTCAGGTGCCCCCCCCATACCTACTGAGTCAGAATCTGCACTATAAGATCTCTGGGTGATTTACATGCACCTTCAAGTTTGAAGATTACTGTTCTAGATAAATCAATTAAGTAGCAGGATAAAGAATAAATATCCAGAAATAAATCACATTTTTATAAACCCATAATAAAATATCAGAAAGGAAAATTTAAAAAAATACCTAGAATTAATTTAACCAATGAAGTAAAAGACTTATAGTCAGAAAATTATAAGAGACTGAAGAAAAAATTGAAGAAGGTACAAATAAATGGCAGCATATACTATGCTCATGGATAGAAAGAATTAACATTGCTAAAAATGTTCCTACTACCCAAAGCAATCTACAGATTCAACAAAATTCCTATCAAGATACCAATAGCATATCTCACAGAATTAAACTAATAATCCAGGCATTTTATGGAACCACAAAAGACACCAAATAGCCACAGCAATCTTGAGAAACAAGAACAAAATTGAAGGTATCATGCTATCTGATATTAAACTGTACTACAAGGCCATACTACTAGCATAAAAACAGACATATAGATCAATGCAAAAGAATAGAAAACCTGGAAATAAACTCATACCTGTATGGTCAATTAATATTTGACCAGGGAGGCAACAACACTCAGTGGGGTAAAGACAGCCTGCTCAATAAATAGCGTTGGGAAAATTGGACATATACATGCAAAAATACGAAACTAGACTACCTTTTTACGTTATATACAAGTATAAATTCAAAATGGATTAGACTTAAATGTAAAACTCAAAACCATAAACTACTAGAAGAAAACATAGGCAGTAGAATCTTGGACATTTCTCTCACCAATATTTTATCTAATATATCTTCTTGAGCAAGAAAAACAGAAGAAAAATATACAAATAAGATTACACCAAACTAAAGAGTTTTTGCACAGCACCACCCTGTTCTTGAAGGGAAGACTCAGTGGCCAGGTTTTCTGGTGCTCCGCTTTCACCCCTCTCCCAGGATATAACTGCAAACTGATTCCCTGAAGAGGTGAAAGAGAAGTACCAGGTACAAGCAGGGGCTGAACCAGAGTTGAAGGCAAGGTAGTCAGGGGCTTAACAAGATAACACACCCGATTCCCACTGGCCCAGCTACTGAAGGATGCCACCTGGAAATCTGGAAGCATAAAATGGTCCAGCTTTGGTTTTTGGCAGAGGTACCCTAGCATGTGATTTCTGCTGAGATCAGGTCAGCCCCCAGGTTATCCAGAAAACCAAGTGTAACTAGCACAAGACAGGTCTCACAGGCACAGAGGGTCATTCAAACAGAAACGGTGGATCCAGAAAATTGGCAGCAAGAGTGTCAGTGTCTTATCTGGTGCTGTCAAGGGAGAAAGTACACCGACTGGTGAAGAAACATCGCAGGTGTCTATGTACAAAGCTTTACAGTGACAAAGCCCTTTTTCTCATTTGACTTTCGGAACAACTCTGTGCAGTCAGCCAGAAAATTGAAGCTCAGAGAAATTAAGTGACTTACTTGTCCAGGGTTACATAGCTACTAAGACGTCCGCTTGGGACTGACCGGTCCCAAACCCATTCATGTGTTACTTCAATCTGCCTTCTTTCAACAACTTGGCAATATATCCTTCTGTTGAATTGCAGATGCCTATATTTGATTGAATAGTGTCCTCCAAGAATTCATGTCCATCTGAACCCTCAGAGTGTGACCTTATATGGAAATAGGGTGCTTGTAGATGTAATTAGTTAAGATTACATCATGCTGGCATCAATGGGCTCTTAATTTACTATGACTGGTGAGAAGAGACACAGAGACAAATGTGCACAGAGGGAAGGAGATGTGGAGACACTGAGGGAGGGACCACGTGGAGATGGAGGCAGAGATTGTAGTGATGCGGCCGTAAGCCAAGGAGCACCTGTGCCACCAGAAGCTGAAGGAGGCAAAGGAGGGCCCTCCCTTAGAGCCTTCAGGACCATGGTCCTGCCGACACTTTGATTTCAGACTTCTGGCCCATAGAGCTGTAAAACAATGGATTTCCATTGTTGAAGACACCCAGGTCATGGTACTCTGCTCCTGTAGTCCCAGGAAGCTAATGGAGTACTAGTGGTGGGGTTGCATCTCACTCTTCATGGCGTTTTTTGGTGCTTTTTGATGTTTACTCTAGAGTTGTTATGTCCTTCCCCCTCCTTGACAGTTATACACACAGAGCACCTAAATCCTGGTTGCTTGTCCCCTAGGCAGACAGGGTGTCGATCCTTGACTTACATTATATTGATTGCAGCAAATTTACCTGTGGGATCCTCTTTTGGTCTGACTTTTATTCAGTGCAACTTCTATCATCTCAGCTATACCTGTGTTGTGGTGTGATTGTATCTGGGAGGGATGGAGGTAGTGACACCTTAAGAATAGGCTTATGTCCTGAGTCCATTTGCCTGGAGCTAGTGGTCTCAGTCTGGGGCATAGAGGTTATGCTGGATCTTGGCCTTGACCTTAAAGCACAGTTAGGACCAGTGCTGCCCAAGGAAACTGGGTGCAGCCAAGGGGTCATGGGCTTGCTTCTCATGAGGCAGAGGTTTTTTTTTTTTTTTTTTTTTTTTTTTTTTGCGTGAGGAAGCCTTCCTGAGTGAGGATCTGCTCTTGCTCAGGTTTCCCCGCAAAGGGAAATATCGAAGAGGGAGGGACCCCCCTGTAGGGAACCCCCTGCACTGCTTCCTGTACACAAAGAAAGTGTACTTCTTCCATCAGAGCCATGGAGCTAGATGCTGGTGGATGTTTGAGTCAAAGCTTTGCCTGTTGACTGTTACTGTCCATGGACAGCCTCTTTATTCTATGACTTCCTCTGACCTGTCCTTATGTTGGAGGTGAGCTGGGAGGTGTAGAAGGGGGCAGATAAGGTGCAATGAAGATGAGGTGGTGAACTGGAAAGAAGGTGGGTTTAGTTCAAATCCCATCTTAGTGACCTTCTAACAAGAAAGTCTTAAGTACTTATGGAACCCATGTTGTACTCCCAGGGTGAGATCTCACGTTTCTTTACATTTGCAGTGGTCGTGTAGTACTTGGCCCACAAAAGGTGTCTAAATGTGGCTTTGGTAAATTTATTTGAAAACACAACTTGTGCCACAGGAAGATAATTCTGGCAGCAGTGTAGGGGGAGGTAGGGAGACCTGTAAGAGGCAGCGGCAGTCGTTCAGGTGAAAGATGGACAAAGTCTGGATGAAGGCAGGGTCCTCAGGCGTGGAAACAATGAAGAAGAGGAAGGACAGACTGTACAGTAACATTCTACATACTGTATGTAAGATATCTAATTTTGTCCCAACAAGCTTGTAAACTAAGCCTTAACGTTTCTGTTTTACAGATGAGGGCATTGAGGAAGCTGACCCAATAGCACACAGCCTGCGCTTGGCAGGCTGACCCCAGCACACACTTGGTGTGGGACACTGGGCTGCTGGGGGTTAGAGACATTGCTGATGCAGAATAAAAAAAAAAACTGGTCGAGAGAAGGATTGGGGATGACTCAGGTTTCCATGTGGGTGATGGAGTTGATGGTAGGCCATTAACAAATGAGTTCATTGTTGTCACCCCGTTAAAATTAATTGTCTAAATAAAAAAAAAAATGAGTTCATTGGGTTGACCTTATTGGAAGAGGGAATGCTTTTAGATCATCTAGGTCTAGGCCTTGCCAAATCCCACAAGCCACCATTTACTGATAATGCTGGTGCTTCTGATTTGACTGAGTGCATTTGGCCGTGGAGGGGCGCAGGGTTCCCTGGGGCACACTACTCTGCCTCCCTGGTGCTGTGGGATGCTGACACAGTGCCCCCAGGTGGTAGAGGCTCACTCCTGCACCTAGGACCCTGCTTGTCTTCCAAGCCTACTTTGCCTCTGGCCTGAAAGGCAGTCAGTGAGCAGTGTTTTGTGAGGTGCAGCATACAGACACAGTCCTGGAGGGCTCTCTGTGACCTTCCTCGGCCCTCATCCTCTCCCTGCCCGTGACCCAGAACCAAAGTGCTTGAACTTGAAGATCTCTGGGCCAGCCTGTCCTTCAACTTCATCACCAGCTGTGTGAGAGTCTCTCATTCATCAGACACTTATTGAGCACCTACAGTGTGCAGGGCAGTGGAGGCAGACAGGTGAATAAGGGTCCTTCCTTGACCCTGAAGCTCTTATTTATTTACTTATTTTAGTTTAACAGACATTTATGCCTTTAGCTGAATGACCTCTACACACAAAATAGATGCTTTAAGATTTTTGGATGAAAAGAAATTGAGGTCTTAAGAGGTTTTATGGGTTTGCTACATGTTTCTGGAACTCATTTAATGGAGCCTTTCAAGACCCTGATGGCTTCAGCCAGACGGGAAGCCTTGGAAGCTCTTTAATGAGTCGGAGTGTGAGCAGGTGCAGACATGGCCCTGTGCCCTGCTGGCGAGGCTGTGGTGAGTGAGCGAGCAGCAGAGCTGGAGATCAGGCAGCCTCCCCAGGGGAGGGGACATTGGAATGAGTGGGAAGTGGGGCCAGAAGGGGACAAGAGTATTTGCAGTAGACAGGGGGCTGCATGTTTGGGTAACCAGCCACTGACTCCATCTTCTCTGCACCTTCTCTGCACTGGCCTGTGCTGGGGCTGGAGGGACACACGATCCATGGCTCCAGTGATGAGACCACCACAAGACATCTGCTGAAGAAGCTCTATACAAAATGAAGAATTTGGATGCAGGCCTTATGTACAGACTAGAAGGTCCTAAACTTGGGTTCTAGAACCCAAGGATTATGCAAAGCAGAAAAATAATCACAACTTTTATTTATGTGTATTTTCAAACTAAGAATGGGCTCTCCATTGTCTTTCCACCCCAAGTTAAAAACTCATATATTGATGGATTATCATCATTGGTGGAAGCTGGCCAGCAAAATTATCAAGATAATTTGAAATATAGATTCAAATCTCCTAATGTTAGTAGTTTTCTCTAAAGGTTTATTGTCTTTCAGATATCGGCTGATGCTGGTTGTACATGTAAATGTAATTTATACATAAATAAGTATACATATGTTAGAGATGGGCGCTAAATTTTTTGTTACCAAGGGATCAGAAATGTTTGGAGATCACAGCTCTTGGCAATAGGAGCTAGTAGAAATTGTTTAAGCAGAAGAAAGATGATTTGTTTGATCTTTGTATGGTTAATTTTAGAAGACTATTCCCAACCCCTAACCCCCGCCCACCCAGCAGCAGGGTGGTGTGAGAGACAGGTAGAGAGAATAGCAGGGGACCACTGCAGAAATCCACATGACAGAGGATGAGGTCCTGGGCCCAGGTTAGTTGTACCAGGAAAGCAGAGAGAAATTTGACACATGAATTGGTTTGGTGACTAATTAAATTTGGAAAATGAGGCAGAAGGATGGTCCAGGGGGAGTCCCAGTTCTCTGACTGACTGGGCAGATAGTGGTCCTATTTATCAAGGTGGAAAACAGGTGAAAGCTAGACTTGGGGAGGAAAGTTAAGAGTCTGAATCTGAGCACACTCAGTCCAAGTTGCCAGTGAGAGCCCTGAGTGAAGCTGTCCCGCTTGGCTGGGCGTCTGCATGTCTCAAGGCTGCAGGCACCCCTTCCCAGGAGGGTTCTGCAGGGTGACATGTGATGGTGGGCGCTGAAGGAAATTAAATGAGTCAATTGGGCAGTAATGGTGTCTTCTGTCCAGGCTGCCAGATTTTAGCTAGGCCACTGGGAATCATGTTCCAGGGATCAGATCCAGACCACTTCCCATATTTCATTTCTGGGAACAACTCAAAGCATGTGACCCCTTACGTTCTTCCTCCTCTGAGCCATCTGGGCTGTGACCAGGCTACATGATACTTCAGGATTATTGGGAAAGCCAGTTAGGCTGGGTGTGTCCTCTTGTGCTAAGCTAAGCAAAATGAGTGGTGGGAAAGGAGCTGGGTGGGGTCGGATGGGGTCTGGGTACCCTGCAGTTGCTGAGGGAGGTACAGGAGTTGGACCACTTGGAAGGGCTCTACTGGGGGGTCATGCTTTAGAACAGATATATTTCATTCTGTCCTGATCTGGCCATTTCTGAGTTGGGATATCTGGAAGCCAAAATTTGGGCTTTCAAAGGGGTACTTGACTGAGTTTACCTGGAACCTACATAGAGAAGGCTAGCAGTTTTATCAGTGTTGACTCCAAGGATGGCGCTTGGGATCACCCACTTGAATATGTGGTAGGCTATTGGAGTCTGGTATATGGGGATGGGGTTGGGTGTGTGAGAACAATAGAAGGTTGCTGGCTATCTTTCCTCCCATTTTAGTATTTTTCTTTGGAAGAGAAAGGAGGAGAGGTATAGACAGGCAAAAAATATTGAGTAATTAAGAGTACAAAGTAGATTTAGAAATAAAGACAGAAAAAATGGAGATGAGAGAAAGAGAAGGAGAGTGAGAAAACAGGCAGGAGAACAGAAAGAGACAGAAGAAGTTAGCCACTGGGAGGAACAGGAAGAAGAGTGGAATGGAGACAGTGAGGAGACAGGAAGTGAGGGAGATGAGCAGGAAAATGGAGGGGGATCAATGAAGAGGGAGGAACTCAGAGATGTGGAGGAGACAGAGAGAAAAGGCGGTCAGGCATGTGGAAGGAGGAATGGGGAGAGACCTGCTCCTTCACCCTCTGTCTTGCTTCGTTGGCCACCATTTGTCTGGTTCCCAGTCACAAAAGGGAAGGAGCTGAGCCCCAGTGAACTCCCCGTCTCCATTCCCATCACCTAGCTGGGCGACAGGAAGAGGTCTGAGGCAGGTTGTCATCTTTTCTGCTTCTGGGCAGGGGTCCTCAGCAGGGTCTGGAGAGGAGCCAGCTGACCCGTGGGTCTGGTCCCTGGGAACTGAAGGGATGCCCGACTTGAGGTAGTAGCTCTGGGTGCTTCTCCTGACCTGCTTTCTTTGTGGTGGAACATTTTAGAAGCCTGTGCAGCAGGGGCTCAAGGGTCTTCCAGTTCAGAGAGGAAGCTGAGTGGTAATCAACCCGGACTGAGGCGTAGGGTGGCAGTGCTTGGTAACTGTCACACTGTGCACAGTGAGTGGCTTTGTTACTCACACACCAACTACCAGGTAGACAAAGCGGGAAGCCCCCGAGGCATGAGGGTTGGTTTTGTGAAGTCAACTCATAATGGGAAGAAAAACACCATGTTGGAGGCCCAGGGCACAGAGGTCTGACTCTGGCTTAGTCAGTGACAATCACACATCTAGAGAAACAAAGTGCCACCAAAAGGGGGATCCCAAGTAGAGAGGAAATGGGCTTCAGAGATTCCCAACAAGCCCAGGATAGAAGCCAGAGCCTGTAAGTGGGGGGTACTAGTAGGTTCTACTTATAGAGAGGCGACTCTTTGGAGGCCCAGTGCTGTTTGTGCGGCATTCCAAGAGTGCAGGTGACATTTCCCCATACTCACATCTCCCTTTATCTGACTGTGTGTTCACCTGGTATCTAGTTACTGGGACAATTCCCTGGGTCACTGATGCCAGGAAGAAGATAACCTGAGGTGGGACCTGTCATACTAGTCCCTGGAATATTTTACTATTAAAAAAAGATTAGTGTATTGGCATAATTGCAAGAGATGGCACTTAGTAAGTGGGCACTTATCAGGTTTTGCTGGATGCTTCACGTGAATATATATGTCATCCATGCTGCCCGCCATCTTGTGAAGTGGGCATTATGTCTGCCACCTTGCAGGCAGAAGAACAGACCCAGATCTGGTGTTTGCAGCCAGTTCTGTGAGGCCAGATTTTGGTCTGTTAACCCCTCTCCTTGGAGGAGCTGGGATGAGGCTCCATAGTTACCAGACCCATCTCTGGCCTCCCGGTCACCCCCACTAAATGTGGGAGGAGTCTGTCACTGAGATGGTGGTACAAGGACTCTCTTATCTCTGGACAAGCAGGGTTTGGACTAAGGTGCTAGAACCAGTGGGTCAGCAGCTGGCCTGGGGTTTTCCCCATTGGAGTCCTCCAAACTTGCATCCAGAACCACTGTGATTGGACACAGGCCTGGAGAAGCATCAAGGAGGTGCTTTCTCTGTCCCTTATGCATGGGTCAATCAGGGAAAATTTAAAGTGGGCCAAGATGGGTGTTTGCCCAAATATCCACAGGATGAGGACAACTAAGCAGGAAGGGAGGTGATGTGAGGGCTTGCGTCTGTCCTCAGGTCTGGTTGCAGAGAGGTTTGGAAGCCAGGCTGGAGCCAGCATTCCAGGGGACCTGGAGCGGGCAGGGCACTAGAGGAAGAGAGGAAGGAAGAAGAGGGAGCGCTCTAGATTCCAGCTCTCTAGAGCAGGACTCCAGTCAGCTAACGGCGGCTGCTTTCATACCTCCTGGGACCAAGAGACTCACAGGATGCTATGCTAAACTTAGAAGGGTAAGGAGGCTAAGGACAATCTCTATGGAAGCCAGGCAGCTAGCCACCTCTGGGTTTCCAGCCCTACTGCTTCCTAGGGCTGTCTGCCCCCTGTACCCCATACGCTGCCAGTGTGGGAAAGCCAGCTGGTGATGGCATTGGCTGTAGCAAATCCAAACTGCAGCAAAACCCTGACTCATGCCTTCCAAAGCCAATAGATCTTATTTTAGCGCATCTCAGCTTTGTCTGTCATCAGCACCGAGTTAATTGCGTGAGGGCTGGGGGTGAGGCAGGAGAGAGGGTGTGGTTTCAGAGGGCCCCTGAGCCTGGGAATCAGGTTGTTGCAGGGTCTTGGATGCCCAGTGGCTGACGGCCCCTCCTACTTGTCCCACACAGGTGGGTCTGCAGGTTTGTCTGCCAGGGCAGCCTCCTCTCCTTCTCACAGGCTCCCAAGCTCAGGGCAAGCAGATAAAATGCTAATCCAATCCTTTCAGGCCTCCTCTGACTGTGGGTTCTTAGCTTGCTTCAGCACAGCAAGCATTCTCTCCATTTTCCCTACCACAGGGGGTGTGGGAGGTCCCTGGGCTTAGTAGAGCCCTGCTGCCCTGCATGAGACCTGAAGTTCCACATGGGTTTCTCCAGCAGTGTTTGAGAACCTCACCCCTTGCCCCAAATCTGGGAGTTCCTGACAGCACTGGCTCCGAGGTTTCACGTGGCCCAGGGTGAGGCAAGTGTCAGGAACTCAGTCTTCTTTTCCGGGGGTGCAGCCAAGGGACACGGATAGAGCCACATCCAGAAGGCTCACGGGACAGAGCAATTCGGCTGGGTCTATGTGCCCAAAGGCCTGTCATTTTCTTGTCTTGGCAATGAAGCTTCTATGACATGTTTTTGTATTTTCATCAAGGGTGGCATATGTTTTGCAGCGTTTTGCAGTTGGTGAAGTTCTCACGGGCTGAGACAGTTCGTGAGGTGGGCCCTACTAGGCTGCTCATCCTAGTAGGGCCCGCAGCCTACTAGGGGAGCCCTCCACGAGTGTCGGAACCGGGCCTTGAACGGACTTGAGGGCTCTACATGGGCACGTTTCTCCTCCCGCCGGAACTCCCCTCCCAGACTAAGGTCCATGGTCCATGTGCCCAGGGCTTCCCAGGTGACAGAGCCCTTCACAGTGACTGTCCTCCTCACTTCTCACATTGCTTCTTTGCGACGGGGTGGCACTGACTGGGGCTGACTGGGCAAAGTCCCATGGCCTCCCAGGTGATGGCAGCAGCCTCACAGGCTGCCTGGGCTCTCCTGGAGGAGTTAGTGCCCACGCCAGCTCCTGCAGAGCCCGACACTGGGTATGGGAGGTGCTCAGAAGTTCCTGCGAGATTGGACTAAGCTTGCACCCAAAGCCCCAGCATGGGACAAGTGCCAGGGTGGGGAGCTGGGAGGTCCGGCCACTCCAGGTGAAGCCTGGCCTAGTGAGTGGGCCTCACCCCAGCTGTGAAGGGGGCTTGGAAGGAGTGTCTGCAACTTGCCCCACTCGCCTGTCTTGACCTCTCTCCTGCTTCCCTCTCTCCCTCTCATTACCAGTGAAACCCCAGAAGCATAGCGCTCTGTTTAGAAACAGGAAGGTGGGAGCTGTGCTCTGCTCTGAACTTACTGCCTCTTCTGCAAAAGGACTTTCTCACCTCTATTTCTTCCCCAGATCCCCAAAGCTGGGCTCTGGGTCAAATTCCAGAGCAGTCTGGCCTTGAGGCAAGATGTCCTCCAGCCCCAGAGTCATGGGCAGGCCTGGCCTGAGCCCCCCCCCCCCCCCCAGCTCTCAGCTTCTCCACTTGATCCCTCCTCTAATTTTCCTCAGGTTCTGAGTTTTCTCATATTCTTACAAGTGGTTTTCTGGTTTGTTCTATTCCAAGGCCCTGTTCCATGGCTCTGAAGGAGGCTACCTTGATTCCTGGCACTTGCCTCTCCCCCACCCGTCAGGCACACCATCCTGAGGTCTGTCAATTTTTTCTGTGCCCAAGCCGTGGCTGCCTGCTGGACCCCTGCCCACAGCTGCCCCAGCTGTGCCTGCATTGTCCCTTTTGTGGGTTCATTTCCAGCTCCGACCCCTTTCAACAAGCCTGGCTGTAGGGTGAATACTGAATCCAAGGCTGGGCTAGAAGAAGAGAAACCTCAACTGGAGGAGGGGTAGAACCAGGAAAGGGGGCTGTGGACCACCCCAGGGCTACAGGGATATCCAAGA
The DNA here is from genome assembly GCA_037038555.1 of Rhynchonycteris naso. Classification (NCBI taxonomy): domain Eukaryota; kingdom Metazoa; phylum Chordata; class Mammalia; order Chiroptera; family Emballonuridae; genus Rhynchonycteris; species Rhynchonycteris naso. The sequence continues at coordinate 279,108,641 of CM072995.1, read as the reverse complement.
GGAACTTAAAAGCCAATGTGAGCCCAGGAGTGCAACCCCTCTGCTCTAGGGACACGGTACTCCTGGCCTCCAATACAACCTCCATAACAGGGGGGCCAGCCCCAGAGCCTGAGTGCCTGAGATATTTTTTAAACAATTATGAGACTTGTTTTAATTAGAGAGAACCAACTCCCAGCTGGGTCACAGGGTTAAATAGAGTTTAATCCCCTGCCTGCAGTTACCCTATTCTTGTGGCCAGGTATCAAATTGTAGACTTATATCAACTGAAGATAAATGTAATTATTGGCATCTAAGCTGTTCATGTTTAATTTCACGATAAAGGCACTATTAAGCAGCCATTATGGGGAATTACTGAGAAAAGGGAAATCGGAGTGACTTTGGGCCTGACTTGCATTAGACTCATGTGGAGTAGTTTGATCCCTTCCAACCGGCTATTGGTTTCCATACATGTAAACAGCTTCCCATCACCACTGGAACACTCCCCTCCAGGTGGCCTTCTCTAGTCACGCTCCCTACCTCCACAGCCTTTCCTCTCTCTAATTTCCATCACGTCTGCTCTTCAGACTCATGGTTTTCTACCTCCTGAACATCCCACGTTCTCTCAATCCTTTGGCCCCCATTTGGCTTTGCTGTTAGCCTCTTTAGGCTAATTCCTCTCAATACCTACTAACTTTTAAATACCCTCATCTTTGTGCTTCTGCTGTACCTGGCCTGCAAAACTCCAACCCGAAGTAAGGCAACCACCAAGCTGGATCACCCTGCACCTGGGATGCTGAAAAAATTCTCAGCCACAGGTGTAGTACCAGCAACTGCATTATCTCTGACTCCCTGCTGAGCTCTCTTCTACCTCTCTGGATCTCTCTCTATGTCTATGGTCAGCTCTTCCCCCACAGTGGCTCTGTCAGATTTTTGGGACTGTCTTCAAATTCTTCATTGTGCTGCCCCTCCCCCATATTCTCAACACATTTCCTGGCCTTGTACAGTACAGAAAAAAGTAGAGGCCCTCAGACAGAAATCCCATCAAATTCTCATTTCTCCTTAACCCTGTCCTCCATAACCATAGATATACTTACTGTTATTTCCCCATGTATAAGATGCTCCCATGTATAAGACACATGGAAGCATTTTTTTTAGGCTTGAAATTTGAAAAAAAAAAAAGTATTATATAAAGATATTGAACTCAAGTTTTATTCTTCATAAAATTCATAAAACTCCTCATCACTGTCAAAACTCCCATCCATTAGCTTGTCCTCATCTGTGTCTGCTGATGAATCACTGTCTTCATATATTGCCTCATCCTCAGTTCCATCTATGGCATTTGAAATGCCACACTTCTTAAATGACTTGACAACGATCTCAATCTTGATTTTATCCCAAGATCTTTTCACCCAGGGACAAACTTCTCCTATAGTTGATGTCTTTACTCTTCCTGCTGGTGTCAGATTATTCCCAGAAGACTTCATCCATTGGTTCCATTCATCTCTTATAGCAGCTTTGAAGGGTTTGGTAATGCTGACATCAAGTGGTTGGAGCTGGGATGTCAAGCCTCCAGGTATGACGGCAAGGTTTGTTTTTTGCTTTGCAGCAATCTTCTTTGTGTTTTTTGTTATGTGTGCCCTGAACTGATCAAGCATCAATAGGGTAGGTTTGCATAAGACCCCACCTCGTCTCTTTCTCCAAACTTTTTCAAATCAGATCTTTATCCCATCCTGATCCATCCAACCCTTTTCATGAATGCGTATAGTCACTCCTTAAGAAATGTCTTCTTTTGGCATTGTTTTGTGTTTGAAAATCAGCATAGGAGGCAGCTTGGTTCTGTTGGCACACAAGCTAGAACACTGTATAATGGCTCTTCTCATGTCTACTTGTCTTCACAGTTACAGTTTTAAACCCTTTCTTATCAACAGTTCTGTTACTTGGGACATCAAATTGAAGGGGGACTTTGTCCATATTTGCAATCTTTCCCAACTCAAACTGATGTGTCTTCTAACATTGAATGACAAAACAATGAAATTCAAGGACCTTCAGCTTTCAGGCATCTTCTGGGCAAGTCTGGTGCATATACACATGCTTAGTCCATTCCGTTTCATGAACCTGAAGCACCAATTTTGTCCTCCTTTGAAATCAGTAACTTCTTTTTCATCAGCAATTCTTCTTGCCTCATGCTGAATCATCTTTGTAGACACAGGAATTCCAATTGCCCTTTGCTCTGCAATGCATATTTTCAATTCCCTCTCTAAATCAGACCATATTGCTGACTTGCCTCTCATGGCCTTCTTCTGCTGTGGTGTTTTCAGTATGGTTTCTTCTTTCTGTACCCAGTCTCGGATTGATTTCTCAGTTGGAGGAGGACCAAACTTATGTTCAGCAGCACAATTTCCATTCACTTTTGCAAACTGGATCACTTTTAATTTGAATTTAGCATTGTATGAAAATCTTTTGTGAGCCATTTCTGGGCAGAACATGGCAGGATGGAACCTACAAGTGCAAAAACAATGTGTGCAAAAACATGGGAATGCAAGTAAAAAAACTACAACAATGAGCACTAAAACAAGCATGAAAAAGCAGGAAATGCAAGTGAAATAATCTGCAATCACTGTATAAGACACACCCAATTTTTAGACCACAAATTCTTTTAATTAAAGGTGCATCTTATACATAGGGAAATACGGTATGCCCAAACACTTCCTAATTTTTCTTGAGTTTAAATGAAAGATTTATTCTTTACCTCCTAAAATGTTTCTGAATCCCATTCTATTCTTCTCCTTAAGAAAGTGAGCATCAGGCCCTGGCTGGTTGGCTCAGTGGTAAAGCATTGGCTCAGCATGTGGATGTCCCGGGTTTGACTACTAGTCAGGGCACACAGGAAAAGTGACCATCTGCTTCTCCACTCTTCCCCCTCCCCCTTCTCTCTCTCTCTCTCTCTCTCTCTCTCTCTCTCTCTCTTTCTCCTGCAGTGATGGCTTGATTGGTTTGAGTAAGATGGGCAGAGCATTGCCTGGTAGGGGGCTTGCTGGGTGGATCCTGGTTGGGGTGCATGTGGGAGTCTGTCTCTGTGTCTCCCCTCCTCTCACTTAAAAAAAAAGAGAAAAGGAAAGAGAAAATAAGTGAGCATCAATTAGCAATTCCTTCTGTCTCTTCACTGCCCCATTCCCTTAACCATGTTTCCCTTTATTTCACATCCTACTGCTCTAGCTCTGCTGCCAGATGGCTTTCCTTCCCTTTACTGCTCAGCTTGGGGAGACAGTGGTCAACCCTTGTCACCCTCACTTCTCATGGAAATGTGTGGCCTTTCTGTCCTGCTCCATGCTCCACCACCTCTCTGCCTGCATTCACTGGACTACCCACAACAACCACTGTAATAACATTTCAACTCCCCTATCTCCCTCACCAGATGCCTGGGGCTGTAGCTCTTATTTCCATATGCCTAGCTGGTTATTCAAACAATGGAATATGATTATTGAGAAAATAATAAAGAACGACTTCCCAGAAGAGGTAACCATGAAGTGGTATTTTGTAGGCAGACGTGAAGCAGCAGAAAAGGAGAATGTGAGTGAACTGGATAGAGCGGAGTCTCTGACTCAGATTCCTTCAGAGCCGGGGGAAAAAGAGACATGACTAGATGTGGTTAGTGGGTGCCGGGGGGGACATCGGCAGAAGGCACACTTCACCGAAAGGCAACACATTTCAAGTACAATGTCAACACTGCACAGGCTGAGCAAAGCACAATGGTTTGTCCTCCCTGATTCCAGGTGGCAGGGCTTAGGGTCAGAGTGGCACTACACAGTGAGGGAGGTGCTTGGAACAGAGTGGCTGTTCCTTAAGAAACTTAGAATCAGGGTGTGTCTTAGCTGTGCTGACTCCCTGTGGGCCTGAATCTCCATAGTTTATCCATTGGTATGAATCCCAGGTGCCTCGGACCCTGTAACCCATTGCTCTGTCTGGGTGACAAGTAGCTGTGTAGGAGGTCTAAGGATTGAGCCTCACCTCCAGTTTTTAGGGGAATGTGCTGATGGCCATCTCAGCCACAAGGGGGTGCACATGCTCCAGGAATGGTTTCTCAGGGTTCTGCTTGGGGGAGCAGAATAAGGTATCCGGCATGGGTGGCCCGAGTGTGACAGCAGTGATTGCAGGTGACTCACCAGGACTGACCTTTCAAAATTACTCTTTGTCCCCAGGACTAAGGCCACTCATGGATTCATTTATTCAAGAAACATTTGCTCCGCACCTGGGAGGGACCAGCTCTGAGCAGGTGGTGGGCTCTGGGGGACACAGCATCAGATAAATCCACCTGGAACCTGGGAGGAGTACACAGCTTGGGAAGGGAGATAGACTCTCAGAATTGAGGTTTCCACATGGACTGTTTGTCCTGAGTATGGTGGGGGTACCCAGGAGGAAGGGTTGATTCTGTCTGGGACTTGGTTGGTAGTATTTGCTGTGGGTTTTGAAGAATGAGTAGGAGTACAACAGACTGAAAAGTTAGGGAAGACACAGTCTTGGAGGCAGGGCAACGCCTAGAGCCCAGGCTTGGAGGCAGAATCCCGCCACCTTGTTCGAGCTGTTGGACAAGCAAAGGTCCAGTGGGAGGGGGGTTGGCCGTGAAGGGTGCTGGCTATTGTGTTGAAGGAGAAAAGACAGCTTATTTCTTTTTCTTTCTTTTTTTTTTTACAGGGACAGAGAGAGTCAGAGAGAGGGATAGATAGGGACAAACAGACAGGAATGGAGAGAGGTGAGAAGAATCAATCATTAGTTTTTCATTGCTGTTGTGACACCTTAGTTGTTCATTGATTGCTTTCTCACATGTGCCTTGACAGTGGGCCTTCAGCAGACCGAGCAACCCCTTGTTGGAGCCAGCGACCTTGGGTCCAAGCTGGCGAGCTTTTGCTCAAGCCAGATGGGCCCGCGCTCAAGCTGGTGACCTTGGGGTCTCGAACCTGTGTCCTTCCATATCCCAGTCCGACACTCTATCCACTGCACCACCGCCTGGTCAGGCATGACAGCTTATTTCTGAAAAGAGAGGAGCCCTTCTTGAAATGCAGAGCAGATCCAGGTTTTGTGGGGCCTGAAGTTTATACGATTTTCAAAGCTGTCTTAGAACAAGATTAGGTAGAGGGGTGTAGAAGGGTCTGTGCAAGTGAGGGCAATGCTTCATGAAAACTCTGCCTCTGTGTGGACACACAGGGTTCCCATCTCCCCTACTCCCTTAGGTCCCCATCCTCAGCAGCTCCCCACAGGCAGCTGGGCTCCTGCATTCCTGTCCCTTTGTCTTTCTCCCTTCCATATGAGGCTGGATTCCAGGAACTAGCTACCGACTCTCTTCTGGAGGAAGGAGGCATAGCTGCTCTCCTGGGCGCAGTGGGAGGTGGTAGAGATAACGTCATATATTGAGTCTCTGCAAACACAGCTCCACAGTCATTCCAGGAGGCATCTTTGAATCTGCCCTGTGACTGCTGTTAAGTGAGACTCAAGTGTGGAGGGTTTCCCACTCACCAATCACTGTCACACCTCTGCTGTTGTTCTCACCACCTGCCAGCAGGAGGGTCAATATTCCCTCTGCAGAAGGCTCCTGAATGGCCTAAGGCAGTAGTTCTTAACCTGGGTTCTATCTAACCCTAAGGGTTCGATGAGTCAGTCTCAGGGGTTCGGAGAAGCCTCTGCCGCGGAGGCCAGAATAAAGTAATACTGTAATTTGTTGTCAGTTCATGCACTTTGTTGGTTTTGTTCTTTGAGCAAGGTGATGTTCATGCACGGCTCATTTTGTGCACCAGTAAAAAAACATATACCTATGTCTTGCCTGACCAGGCGGTGGCGCAGTGGATAGAGTGTCGGACTGAGATGCGGAAGACCCAGGTTCGAGACCCCGAGGTTGCCAGCTTGAGCGTGGGCCCATCTGGCTTGAGCAAAAGCTCGCCAGCTTGGACCCAAGGTTGCTGGCTCCAGCAAGGGATTGCTTGGTCTGCTGAAGGCCCGCTGTCAAGGCACATGTGAGAAAGCAATCAATGAACAACTATGGTGTCACAACGGCAATGAAAAACTGATGATTTATGCTTCTCACTTCTCTCCCTTCCTGTCTGTCTATCCCTGTCTATCCCTCTCTCTGACTCTCTCTCTGTCCCTGTAAAAAATAAACAAAACAAAACACCCCCCCCCAAAAAAAAACCCATATACCTATGTCTTGAATTTGGAAAAAAAAATCATATTTTATTTATCACTAAAGAAGGGTTTGGTGAATGCGCTTATGAAACTGGTGGGTTCGGTACCTCAAAAAAGGTTAAGAACCACTGGCCTAAGGATACCTGGCATGATGAACCTCACACGTGGGCAGTCACACGTAGTCTTACACCTAGCCCTCTCCGTTTGCCCTGTCATGCTTGTTCGCTGTCACTGCTGAGACTGCCGGGGAAGTGATTCACCATAAAACTGAAACCACCGATGACGCGGCTGGCTTTGGTGTTCTCCAGCCCCGTGGGTTGCTTTCACAGTATGGGCATGCACAGGTAGGGAGGAGCTGCCAACTTTTTGCCCCAATCTGTCTGCATTGTGGTGAGAGAGAGTTCTCACCTTTACCCCTTCCTGGACTTTTGGAAGATCTCACACCTGAGTAAAATCTTGATCTCAGGTTATCACCTGTGCAATGGATCTCTGAGACTTAGCTCTGATTTGTAAGATTTACTGGTGGTTCAAAGCCTGTATTTAATCTGGAGCTTTTAGCAAGGGCCGGGGGAGGAGAGAGGTGGCCGCTAATCCCAGCATCAGTACTGATGCTGTGTGAGACACTATTAGCCCCAGAAGAACAGAGCCAGGTCAGCCGTGGCCTTGTCCTCACAGCTCACTCTGCCATCTATAAATGGTCTCCTGTCTGGGCTGGGAGGCACAGAGGCAGATGAGCAGCCATGCACGTGTGCAAGAGGCAGCCACAGTTTGTCTCAGGAGGTCAGCAAAGGAAAGTGAATGTTGTAAGACAGTCTGCGCAAAACTGGGAAGGGTACTTTCTCTGCTTCTTGTGCCATTGGCTGGAGTGAAAGGCAGTATCTGTCTTTGACCTCTACTGATTTTCTCCTGGCCCTGGCGCTGGCAAAGATAAGCTCGCTCCCACCTCTCTCACACATCCCCACAACGGTACACCTTTCTCTCCTTCTTCCTCAAATGGCGAGAATTAGGTTGGTATGCACCACAGCACATCTCTGCTCCCAGGGAAGTTCTCAGAGGAAGCAGACAGGATAGGAATGAATCGGGGTAGGTCAGTGAAGTTGGTTCCTCCAAAGGTTTGGGAGCTTCTGGTCTGGGGTTTAATACACAACCAAGTGACTGGGTGACACGAGGGAGAGAGAAGTGGGAATGCTTCAGGTACTCTGGTATTCCTAGAGGCTTCAAGGCCAGGCCCAGAAAACCCCGAAGCCCCCGAACTTGCGATCATCCATACCAAGTAGTCCTGATGTATCCTATTTTCTGCCACATGCATGAGTGAGCCTGACCTTGTGGCCGGGAAGCACAAGCTGGGGGATGGAGGAAGCTTGACTGAAAGGGAGGCCGTGGAGTGGGAAGACCTCTGGGGTGCTCAGGATGAGTGCCTGCCACTGTGGTGTGTCAGCTGTCTCCTCTCTTCCCTTTCTGCCCCAGGGTCTGGCAGATGTCCCCAAGAAGAGCAGATGCCCCCTTACCCGTCTTCCCGAGCAGCCACAGCAGCCTGGAGTCAGCTGAGAGTTGGAGTGGGTGGCTGGGTGCCCATGCTCCAGCTCACCTGAGCTGGGCATGACTTCTGGCTCACCTGAGCAGAGACCTGGCTGTGTCTGGTTAGATGCCTCCATACAGGGCCCTGGCTGGCACTGCGGGACTACCTCCTTGCAGGCTTTGGAGCTCAGCAGCCTCTGGGGCCATCCTATACCTGGGGCACTAGCTGGAAGAAGAAAGATGCTCTATGGTTCCCCCAAACCCTTTTCCTCTTACCTCACATGAACCCCACAGCAATGCCATTAGGTACATATCACTCATTAGTTCTTCACTGACAGAAGACGAACTTGGAGCTCAGAATGGCTCACCTGAGATTGCACAGCTGGTGTGTGACAGGGCTGGGGCTCCATGCATGGCCCTCATCCCCCTGAGGGGAGGCCCTGTGCTCCTTCCAGGACTCTGACTGGCTTTACAAAGCCTCCCCATGCCCACTCCCCCCAAGGAGCCTGGGCCCTCAGAACCCCTCACCTAGACATAGGCATAGGATGGTTTGAACTCAGTGGCAGAGTTCCCCCCAACAACTGCCCCACCCCCAACCTGTGCTCCTTCCAGGACTCCGATAGACTCTACAAAGCCTCCCTGTTGGCTTTGTCTGTTGGCCTGTCTGTTACTCATGTGTTTAACACATAGCTGTGTTTTCCCAATCCCTTTATAACCTTTGCCTCATCCCAAAAAAACCTGTACTGTTACTTAATATTTTTCTTAAGTCTGATTCACTTTTACAAATTGGGTACTGCCTTTAACCTTATTCACAAGAGGCAATAGAGTCAAGAAAATCCAGGTTTGACATCCTAATTATTCTTCTTAAACATGTTAAAATAAATGCATAACTATTAAACAATGAAAGAAAGGCCCCGGGTCCCACTGTGCTCCTGCATTACTCTGGGAGAACTGACGGGAGAGGCAGAGGGAAAGTCCTGGGCCAGGTTCCATCTGAGCCCGAGTGTCCACCTGTTCAGAGATCATAGACAAGCACCTTGAAACACTCAGGGTGGCTCTCTGTACACCACCCCCTTCCCAAGATACAGACTACCCAGCAAACTGTAGGCATCGGAACCGCTGCCCTAGGTAGGGGGTGGAAGACCACAAGAGTCCCCAGCCCATAGCCATCATTCACTTAAGCTGATGTAAAAGGACCTTTGCCCTGGCTCTCCCAGGATGAGTGATCACAGCTTAGACACCAAACTGGTGGCAGCTGGACTACTGTATTTGCTTCTTCTGGGCTTGGGCTGGGCTCTTCCAGTGGTGGCAGAATCTTCCACGTCTCCATCTCTCCAGCCCTTGGTGTCTGGGCAGGGCAGTCTAAGGTCTAGGGTCTTCTGAGATGGCTCAGGCTGGCAGCATGTGCACACTGTGTGCCTCCTCCTGGATGGTATTTTGGCTCCACTGGGACACCAAGACTGCTCAGGAGGAGTCAGGGCATGAGAGTTGAGTTGAGCTTTGAGTATTATTTGTCAGGAAGGCCCTAAGAGGGACAACTTCTGGCCAGGGCTCAGTCTCTGTGTCTCATTTCTTTCCAGATCACCATAGTAGAACTGGGGTTAACTCTCAGTAGCTAATTCATTCCTAAGGTGCACTTAGTAGAAATGAGGCCTGCTTCTAATTTCCTCATTGCCTTTATCTTGCTCAGAGAAGTACTAAAGCTAAGTATTCTTGGGATTGGCGTCTACCAAGAAATCTAAAATATTTATTTATCTTAAACTCTTACTCAGAACAATACATTACTGAACCTAAACATCTCTACATCTAACCTTAAGTATATTCAATATGACTCTTGCCTTCCTCTCCAGAGTGAGATAACAGGAACTATTTTCTTTGGGAAACTCCCTATACTGACTCTCATATAATTAATTTTGGAAGGCCTGTCCCTCTTTCCTCTAGCCTCAAATGGTGGTTGCCTGGCCATAAAAAACTTCCCTGAGGAACTTCTTGTGAATTATAGATTCCCAGGCTCCCTCTTTGCAGAGTTTGATTGAATAAGTCTGGAGTGGATCCCAGGTAGCTTCTTTTTTCTTTTTTCTTTTTTTTTGAAAGATGCTTAGGAGACTGGGAAATATTTGGAAACAACTGCTCCACAATTGTCCTGATTGGTCTAAATTGTGGGGAAAACTTGGGTCAGACTCAAGCTGGGGTCTGTGAATCACAGGGGTATCAAGGCACAGGGCTGAGGAGGCAGAGAACTACCTGATGTTAAGATTGCATTGCTGCACAAGCAGGAACCAGGTGTTAGGGTTTCTTGAGGCTCCCTCCTGGTTCTTCATAAACTCTATTACCAGCGTAAAGGGTGATGCTCATCTTCCTGTATGCTTGGAAGGAGACCACATGCCCATCTAATCTAAAAGTGGTATCACATCACATGGGATCACTTAAAGAGAAAAGGGGTCCAACACACTCAGCCTTGTTTTATGTCACGGGAGATCATGATCTGTCAGGAGACTATTTCTACCCACTCTTCATTCTTACACTAAAGATCAAAGGCAGACTTATGAACAACATGGGTAGGTGGAGATCTGTGTGGACTCACATAGCTTGATGCCTAGCTGATTTCTGTCTTGGGGGTCAAAGGCTGTTGATAGATCAACTCACATCTACCAACACTCTAATACTCTTCTAGAAAATTCCACCTCCAGTGAAGGCAAGTCACTTAGTGAACATTACTCTGTCAGAAACCATACTACCTCCCCTTCTTTTGCACATGCATCTCGCTGAGCCTTCACAATGACCATGTGAAGTTAATATTTTTGTCTCAATTTGACCAAAGGTAAGGACAGAAACCTGATCGTACCTGAAGTAACAATAGGTCACCTTCCAGATGGCCTGAGTGATGTCTCATTCCCTGATGTCCTACCACTAAACTGAGTCTTCTGGTGGCTGAGGGTTAAGAAGGGCTGCCTGAAACCTGCCATATGCTCATTGGTGACACTGGAGTGGCAGCACACTTAGAAACATTGGTTTGCTTACTACCTCCCCAAATTCTAATTTTTTAAAAAAAATTAACTTATTTCTTCAGAGCAATTTTAGTTTTACAGCAAAATTGAGGGGAAGAGACTTCCCACCTCCCTACCCCCACACATGCAGAGCCCCCCTCATTGTCAACATCCCCCACCAGTGTGGTATGTTTGTTATGACCGATGAGCTGACACTCATCACCCACAATCCATAGCTTACCTTAGGTTCACTCTGGGAGTTGCACATTTTATGGGTTTAGACAAATGTATGACAACATATACCCAATATTACATCACACAAAGGATTTTCACAACCATAACAATCCTGTGCTCCACTTGTTCATGCCATCCTTACCCTTAGTATCTAGTTTTAAGGAAGGAGATCCTTATTCTTTTATTGTTATTATATGATTAGTATGTTTTTAAGTGCTTTTTTTATTACACAACTATTCCTATTGCAAAATAATTGGAATGGCATAAAGTTGCTGATAACTGTTCTTGACTTACAGAAACGGCAAGAACAGGAATGATTCAACCCAATATTAAGGCATAACTGGAAAGTTTCTCTTTACTCCTACCCCTACTGCACTTCCACATCATTTGAGAAACAGGCAGTTTTAGAACATTTTCATCACCTCAAACAATAACAACAATGCATATACCCTTTACATAGCTATAACCCATCCCCACCTTCCCAATCCCTTTTACCTCCCACCTCTAGGCAACCAGTCATCTACTTTCTATTCCTATAGATTCAAGACTTTCTCTTATGAATGAAATCATATAACATGTGGACTTTTGTGTTTGACTTCTTTCACTTAGCATAATGCTTTCAAGGTTCATCCAAGTTGTAGCATGTACCAGTACTCCATTCATTTTTTTTTTTTTTTTTACTCCATTCATTTTTATGGACAAATATTCCATTGTATGACTATCCCACATTTTTTTCTATCCTTTGGTCTATTAATGGATGTTTGGGTTGTTCCTACCTTTTGGCTACTATGTACAATGCTGCTATAAACATTTGTGTACAAGTTTTTGTGTGGGCATACGCTTTTATGTCTTTTGGTTCTGAACCTAGGAGTAAAATTGCTAAATCATATAACTGTTTGAGGAGCTGGCAGATGATTTTCCAAAACAGATGCATCATTGTACACATACATTCCCACCAGCATTGCGCGAGTGTTCCGATTTCTCCACATCCTCACCAACATTTGCCTTTTTGATTCTAGTAATCCTAGATAGATGTGAGTGGTATCTCACTGTGGTTTTTATTTGCATTCTTTTGATAACTAATGATGTTGAGAGTATCTTTTCATGTACTTTACTTATTGGCCATATGTATAGCTGCATTATAGAAATATCTAATCTGATTTTTTAGTCATTTAAAAATTGGTTTGTTTTTTTCTTATTGAGTTGTAAGGGTTCTTTATATATTTTGGATACAAATCCCTTATCAAAGAGATGATTTTCTTCCATTTTGTGGAAAATGGAAGACAGATATTTTTTTCCATTCTGTGGAAAAAATTCTTTATTGATGGTGTCTTTTGAAGCACAGAAGGTTTAAATTTTGATGAATTCCAGTTTATCTAGTTTTTCTTTCATTGCTCATACTTTGGGTATCTTATCTAAGATTCCTTTGCTAAATCCAAAGTCATAAAGATTTACCACTATATTTTGTTCTAAGACTTTTAGACTTGTACCTCTTACATTTAGATCTTTGACTCATTTTGAGTTAACTTCTGTAAATGGTGTGAGGTTAGGGTTCTACTTCATTCTTTTGCCTGTTTCTATCTAGTTGTTTCAGCATCATTTGAAAACACCATTCTTTCTCCCATTGACTAGTTTTGACAGCTTGTAAAAAGCTGAGTATAGATGTGTGGATTTTATTCTGGATTCTCAATTCTATTTTAGTGATCTGATTGATTATCCATGTGTGGGACCACACGGTCTTGATTACCATTGTTTTGTAGTAAGTTTTGAAATTGTTAAGTGTGAGTCCTCCTATTTTTTCCTGCCTTTTTAGGACTGTTTTTGCTATTCTTTGTCCCTTGAGATTTCCTGTGAATTTTAGAATCAATTAATCAATTTCTACAAGGAGGTCACCTAGGATCATTTTGGTAGGAGTCCTGCTACCAACAATGTTTAGTCTTCCGATCCATAAACATAGGGATGTTTTCCCATCTGTGTAGGTCTTTATTTTTTCTCAGCAATGATTTGGAATATTCAGAGTATATGCTTTATACTTACTTTGTTAAATATATTCCTAGGTATTTTATTTTATTTGCTTTTTGATGCTATTATGAATGAATGTTTTATTTTTATAATTTTTTTAAATAACAGTTTATATTCAACATTATGCTGTATTAGTTTCAGGTGTACAGCATATGGTTAGAGATAATCATATACTTTACAAAGTGTTCCCCCAATAATTCAAGTCCCCACCTGGCCTCATACATAGTTATTATAATATTAAAACTATATTTCCTATGCTGTAATTTACATCCTGGTGACTATTCTGTAACCACCAATTTGTACTTCTTAATCCTTCACCTTTTTCATCTAGTCCTGCAACTCCCACCGTCCCCACACCATCAGTCTGTTCTCTGTATCTATGAGTGTTTTCCTATTTTGTTCTTTAGATTCCACATAAGTGAAATCATATGTGGAAAGTTTTCTTATTTTTTTTTTTTGGATTGTCCATTGCAAGTATATAAAAATACAACAATTTTGTCTATCTATCTTGCATCCTGGAACCTTGCTTAACTTGTTTATGAGTTCTAATAGTTTTTTAGTACATTTCTTAAGATTTTTAAAATACATAAGATGATGTCCTCTGTGAATAAAGATAATTTTATTTCTTTCTTTCTAATGTGGATATCTGTTATTTATTTTCTGTTGCCCAATTGCCTTGGCTAACACTCCAGTAAAATGTTGTACAGAAATTGGAAGAATGGACACCTTTGTTTTGTTCCTGATCTTAGGAGGAAAGAATTCAATCTTTTACCATTAAGTCTGATGTTAGCTGTGGGTTTCTAATAGAGCTCTTTTACAAAATTACAAATAGTACCCTTTTATTTCTAGTTTGTTGAAAATATATAAATATATAACATGAGAGGGTTTAACACACTTTAGAACATTTTGTTAAATGCTATTTCTGCATCTACTGAGATAATGAGATAATCATGTGATTTTTAGTTTTTATTCTGTTTATATGTTGTATTATATTAATTAATGTTCAGACGTTGAAACAATTTTGCATTCCTGAATAAACCTTACTTGCGCTGGTGTATAATTGCTTTTATATGTTGCTGGATTATGTCTGCTAGTATTTTGTAGAGGATATTTGTGTCCATATTCATAAGAGATGCTTTGTAATGTTTTTCTTATGATGCCTTTGTTTGGTTTTGATGTTAGAATAATACTGGACCTATAAAATGAGTTGGGATGTGTTCACTCCTCTTTGTTTTGTTGTTGAAAATTTTTGGAGAATTGGTGTTAATTTTTTTAAAAAATGTTTACTGGAAGTCAGTAGTGAAGCTATGTGGGCTTAGGCTTTTCTTTGTGTATAGGTTTTTAATCTCTTCACTTATTATATTTACTCAGATAGTCTATTTTTAAAAAATATTTACTTTATCTATCTATCTCTATTTTAGCAAAAGAGAGAGAGAGTGAGAGGAGGTGAGATAGAGACAGAGAGAGAAATATTGATTTGTTGTTCCACCCATTCATGCATTGATTCTTTTTTTAAAAAAATTATTTAGAAAATTAAATTTATCAGGGTGACATTGATCAATAAGAGTACATAGGTTTCAGGTAAAGATTTCTATAGCATTTGAACAGTTAATTATGTTGTGTACCCATCACCCAAAGTCAAATCATTTTCTGTCACCATATATTTGTTTCTCTTTTATTCCCTTCCCCCCACCTTCTCCCTCACATCCTCCTCCTTCTGGTAACCACTTCACTTTTGTCTATGTCCATGAATCTCAGTTTTATATCTCACCTATGTGTGAAATCATATGGTTCTTAGCTTTTTCTGATTTACATATTTCAGTCAGTGTAATGTTCTCAAGGTCCATCCATGTTGTTGTAAATGGCACTATGTCATCATTTCTTATGGATGACTAGTATTCCATTGTATATATGAACCACATCTTCTTTATCCAATCCTCTATCGAGGGACGCTTTCATTGTTTCCATGTCTTGGCTGCTGTGAATAATGCTGCTATAAAAATGGGGGTGCGTGTGTTTTTATGTACCAATGTTTTTGAGTCTTTGGGGTAGATACCCAGTAGAGGGATTGCTGGATCATATGGTAGTTCTATTTCTTATATTTTGAGGAGCCATCATACTTTCTTCCATAATAGTTGTACTAATTTGCATTCCCACCAACAGTGAATGAGGGTTCCTTTTTCTCCACAGCCTCTCCAACACTTGTTATTACCTGTATTGTTGATAACAGCCAATCTAATAGGTATGAGGTGATATCTCATTGTAGTTTTGATTTGCATTTCTCTAATAGCTAATAAAAATGAACATCTTTTCATATATGTATTTGTTATTTGTATGTCTTCTTGGGAAAAGTGTCTGTTGGTTCTCTCCCTATTTTTTAATTAGATTTTTTTGCTTGATGCTGAACTTTGTGAGTTCTTTATATATTTTATCTTAATTTTCTTTTCTTTTTGATGCTCTTCTTGAGTGTTCACTGTTATCTTGTCCTCTAAATCACTGATTTGGTCCTTTGCTTCATCTAACCTGCTGTTGATTCCTTCTAGTGTATTCTTTTTTTTTTTTTTTTTTACAGGGAAAGAGAGAGAAAGTCAGAGAGAGGGATAGATAGGGACAGACAGACATGAACGGAGAGAGATGAGAAGCATCAATCATTAGTTTTTTATTGCTGTTGCAACACCTTAGTTGTTCATTGATTGCTTTCTCATATGTGCCTTGACCGGGGGCCTTCAGCAGACTGAGCCACCCCTTGCTGGAGCCAGCAACCTTGGGCCCAAGCTGAAGAGCTTTGGCTCAAGCCAGATGGGCCCGTGCTCAAGTTGGCAACCTTGGGGTCTCGAACCTGGGTCTTTTGCATCCCAGTCTGACACTCTATCCACTGGCCACCGCCTGGTCAGGTCCTTCTAGTGTATTCTTTATTTTAGATATTTGTATTCTTCATTTCTGCCTCACTCTTCTTTTATATTTTCTACATCCTTTTTAATGCTTACTATCTCAGGTTGCAAGCTTGGCAGGGTTGGGTAACTGGGGTCAAGAGGACAGGATTAGTCGGTTTCCTACTGGAGGGCCATGTAATTGGGCACTTATTGAGGAGAAAGTAGCTCCTACTTCAGATCCAAATTACTCAGTCTCTGCCAGAGTCTCCAACTTTAGTGTCCCCAAGAAAGGTGAACCACAGCTTCAGGTTGGTGCAGACAGTTGTACCCCATGCAGGAACAATTTCAGCTGGGTAGAGCCATTAGTTTCCGGGGGATAGATCAAAAGAGTTTCCCATTGGGGTGATGTCAGCTGAACCCATAGGAGGGGACTAAGCACTTTGTCTCGGTCCTAGACAATAGCCTCTGAGGGACTCACACTTTGAATGTCTGAGCTCTAAGCTTCTTTCCCTTCTCCTGTGGAACTGAGCTCAGCTGGGTGGGGAATCCGGGGCTTTGCAGAGATAAACCAAACAGTCTCCTATTGGGGGTGGTGCCCACAACTTTGTAGGAAGGGGGTGGCCACTTTTTCCATTTTCCAGAGTAGCACAGGGTGAGCTTGCAGGGGAGATATGAGTTGCCCGCCCCTCCGTGAAGTAGCCACACACCCCAGCACCTGCTTGCCTGTTTTCCAGACAATAGCTTTCCCGGGAGACACACTCTGACCATCCTGGCTCTGAGCATCACTCTGATCTCCCCATGTGGTTCAACACAGCCAGATGGGGCCAGCCAAGTGATTCAACAAGTGGGGTAAAGGACACCTGTTGTGTGATTGAGGTGGGGGACACTGACCTTCTTTCCAAAACCACACGATTTAGTCACTGTTTAGGTTTCCGCAAAAAGTCTCTCATGAAAAAGGGCACCCCAAAGACATTTGTGGATGCGTCCAGCAGACCCCTCTGCAGGACCAAGCATTGCAGAGTGGCCACCCTGGCAGTCGAGGACAGGCATTGAATTCCCCAGGCTGGTGCAGTATTAATAGGAGTGCTTATCCCTGAGAAGGTGGCATCTTGATCTCCCAGATGAACTGAATCCCATCTGTTTTTCACCACCAGATGCTCTGTAGGCTGCTCTTTAACCTTTTGCACTGCTCCAGTGGTATAACCTCCTGCATCATCCAAGCTGGGCATTCAAGGTGTGTCCTCTCCACCACTGTAGTTGAGCCTTGATTGCTGTTGGCACACTAATGAGATGGATTCGCTCCTAGGCTAATTGGCTTTGGAGACTGGCTGTGACCACTGTGGAAGATACGCTGTGTAGGGGCCCACCCCATAGGGCAGCGCTTACTTCAGCAGGGCTCTGGCACTTTCTGGGTCAAGCCCTTGCCTCTGTCACTTTTGGAAATGGTTGTGTTGGTGCTATAATGTGGCTTGAAGCTTCCTACTGGGTGCACTGTTTCTGGGACTCCCCAGGAGGTACGGGCCAAGGTCAACTATCACCTGTGCCCTGCCCTGGGCCATAGGTCATGAGCTACAAAGCAAGATGCAGATGACTACTACATGTTCTGGGCTTGGAGATACCCAGAAGAAGCCAAATTGTGAATCAAAGCTGGCTGCCACGAGTGCTGGTCTTGGAGCCATTTAGAAAGAGGTTTAGAGCACCCCAAGGTCAGATGCTGCTTGTTTGAGAGATTTTAGGAAAGTCTGAAGCATGAGCCAAGACAAGTCACTAGAGAAACAGCCTGAGTGGGCCTGCAAGTTGATTGAGGCAGGGTCTCAGAGAGTCACCAGGGAGGGTGAACAGCATGATCGTGGTTGATGGAAACTCCGGTATGGTTCCTGCCTGCATGCTCTGTGAGGGGAGGGTTTATCAAAGGAATAATGGCCTCTGCCAGCACTTCTGTCTGGGAGAAAACTGCTCCTCCAGCTCATGTATTGATGCCAGACACTTCAGTTCCTCCCCATATATTCCTGGTGTCTTTCAAATTGTTGCCCCAGTGCTGGAACTAAGAGTGAGTGAGTCTGATAAATCCATGCATGGGCCCTTTAAGAGATATGCCTAGGCTCTAGCTGCCTCCATCTCACTCAGTCACCACAATCCCCACTAGTTTTTACAACCAGAAGTTATGGGAACTTCTTTTTCTGTCACTAGAACCCTGGACTGCAGGGCCTGGTGTGGAGCTGGGATCCCTCACACTTGAGGGGGGACCTCTGAAATCGAGATATCCCTCCTGACTTGTAACTGCCACAAGTGGGTATGGGACCAGCTAATTCTGCATCTCCACCCTTCCTACCAGTCTCAATGTGGCTTCTTATTTGTGCCTTTAGTTGTAGGACTTCTATTCAGCTAGGTTTCAGGTAGTTATAAATGATAATTGTTCTGAAGTTTAGTTGTAATTATGATGTGGTTGTGGGAGAATTTGAGTACCGCATTTACCTACACCAAGACCTTGTCTGAAACGTTCCTCCTTCTATTCTTTGGGTAATGTTTTGTTTAGGTTGGGAGTCTTTGTCTCTTTTTTACATTGATTTTGCTTATTTACTTATGCTGCACTTTGTGTGGTTTCTATGCCATTTATTTGGGAAGCTAAGCCCAAACAGTCTATTTGTCTGACATATAAACTACTGACTCAACTCTCCTGCACCTTGATTCTATTTTCAAAAAAAATAACCTACTATTTTCACTCAAAGTACACATCTACAAATTTCCTCTTCTTCTTCTCTCAATCCCCTCTTTTCCTTCTCTTTCCCCAACCCCCTAATTTGTCTCTTGATACCACTTTGTTCTCAGATTCTTTTTTCCTTTTCTACCTTCCCCTCTTTCTTCATTATCATTCTAAGTACAGGTTATGCCAATTTTCTACTTTACAAACTAAAACCCCAAGTTTCCTAGGTTAACATTTTATACAGGACAAGCATAGGCTTGTTTGTAAAACCAGTGTTTATATGTTTTTTTTCAAACAGGGTTTTAATGGATGAAGATGGTATTTTGGCCAGACCCAGGTATACTGAAATCTTACCTCAGACTACACAACATCTTTGCAGGAGATATACATTTAAAAATCAGACAAACATTAAAGAATGATGAAGTAATATTATATCAGAGTTCTTATGTCTCAAGTCTACACAGATAGATGTGTCTTGTAAAGTCACTGCTACAGTGATAAAAATTAAAGACTTCTGGGGCATCTTTTCTCCTCTTAGCCCAAGTCTGAATACTGAATCTTATCACACTGACCAGCAAGAACAAAGAACTGTCATCATAAGAGTGGCAGAGCATAAATGAGGGAAGCATGATGGCCAGGCTGCATGATAGCTAGATTGGTTTCCTACTTCTCTAAATATATGGAAGTTGGAAATAGAATAAAGGACCATGACTATGACTTTTGAACGCATATTGACTTTGCCCACTAGCAAACTTGGGCCAGTCAGCATGACTCAAAGGAGGTAGCAAAGCAAGGGGAGAAAAGTACATCACTTTCCCCAGAACCTCATGGCTCCTTATGGGATCAGGACTAATAAAAGATCATAGTCATAGGGTCTTCTAATTAAGCTTTGACTGTATGGCTATACCCAAAATCTGTATCTTAATTGTAAGAGTAGGGGTTGAGAGAAACGGCTCCTCTCAGGTCAAATAACTACACAGAACTTTCATTTTGAATAACCACATTTTTAACAATATCTTAGTGATTCAAAGCTGTTTTTGGATAATGTGGATGTATGCCTGCCTGATGTAGATAATGAAAATATGATTCCTTTGAACACTGATGGTAATGGATATGTTGAATTAGGGATAGTTTCAGGAATCTGTTAATATTGTTATCTAACAACTGAATAAAGAAGCTTCTCAAAGTCATAATACAGTTTTGGAGATGTCATAAAATGTATTTGATTTCTGTCTAATAATTTTACAGAGAAAGTAATGTTTAACAATAAAGAATAGTGGATGGGGCGTGGAATCAGAGCCAGAAGGAATTGGACTTTTGCTGTGACTGGCTGGTAGAGCTCTGTGAGCTTGGGTAATTATTTCACTTCTTTGAGCTCTATTTACAGCAGCAATAATCCTGTAGCCTAAAATAACTGATGGCCTTTTTTGGATTCACGTGCCTGACAATCTATTAGAAAAATATGACAGGTCTGACCAGGCAGTGGCGCCGTGGATAGAGTATCAGACTGGGTTGTGGAAGACCCAGGTTCGAGACCCTGTGCTCGCCAGCTTGAGCGCGGGCCCATCTGGCTTGAGCAAAAGCTCCCCAGCTTGGATCCAAGGTCGCTGGCTCCAGTGAGGGGTTGCTCGATCTGCTGAAGGCCCCCGGTCAAGGCACATGTGAGAAAGCAATCAATGAACAACTATGGTGTCGCAAGGGCAATGAGAAACTAATGATTGATGCTTCTCACCTCTCTCCGTTTCTGTCTGTCTGTCCCTATCTATCCCTCTCTCTCTCTCTCTCTGTCCCTGTAAAAAATAAATAAATAAATAAAACATTTAAAATTAGAGAAGTATGACAGAATTTCTACCTATGGTGTATCTTTGGGACCAAGGTTGTTCTACTGGCCCTTCCTTAAACCTGGATTGATTTTGTGAAAGGAAACAGCTATGATTAAGTTTATCAATTTATCATAAATTCATAATTACTAAGACTCACATAAAACCTGAATCTTCATGGGATGTATCATAGTTGGTTGAAATGTCATTTCCTTATATAAAGTCCCAGGAATGGGTTCTCTGTTCATCCTTAACTTTTCCTATAGTAGGAATAGCCTAACCTTGTTTCTGAGGAGAAGATTGTTCCACTTCAGGACAGGCATTGCATGGGTAAGAAAAAGGGTCAAGCTTCTCAACGTCTGCTAAGAAAACACACCCCAGCTTTGCTCAGTTGTAAATATTTGTCTTTGACCTTTATAAGCAATAACACCCCCCCCCCCAAGCTCTTACCAGGAACCACACTCTTGTTCTGCACACTTTACAGTTTACACATACAGTGTAGCTGAAAAGAGTGATCCTTTTGGAGGGTGGGTTGAAAGGAAACATAGTCCTTTCCTTCCTAAGGACAGTCTAAGCTTTCCATAACACAGCAACAAAGAAATTAAGTTGATGATAGCAACCGTGGAACCCAGAATTCCTTGCAGGGAAGGAAATTGATTGTTTGAATAAATAACTTGATGGATTCTTCAAGTTTGGAAAAATTTGTATCTCTTCAAATATGTTTTCTTTCTTTTCGTTTTTACAGGGACAGAGAGAGAGTCAGAGAGAGGGATAGATAGGAACAGACAGACAGGAATGGAGAGAGATGAGAAGCATCAATCATCAGTTTCTCATTGTGGCACTTTAGTTGTTCATTGATTGCTTTCTCATATGTGCCTTGACCGTGGGCCTTCAGCAGACTGAGAAACCCCTTGCTCAAGCCAGCGACCTTGGGTCCAAGCTGGTGAGCTTTTTGCTCAAGCCAGATGAGCCTGTGCTCAAGCTGGCGACCTCGGGGTCTTGAACCGGGGTCCTCCCATCCCAATCCGAGGCTCTAGCCACTGTGCCACTTCTTGGTCAGGCTCTACCTAATTTTTGAACATGTGAAATAGAGTTAAAACAACTACTTTAATGTCCTTCTTTGCCAGTTCTCACATCCTCGTCAGTTTTGGATGGGTTTCAATAGATCAATTATCCTCCTGGTGATGTGTCTCTGCATGCTTGGTAACCTTTGATTGGATACCAGACCTTGTAAATTTTTACCTTGTTGACCGCTGGATATTTTTCTTTTCCTATCAGTTTTCTGGGAGGCAGGTAGGTTACTTGGAAGCAGTTTCATCCTTCCTGGTCTTGCTTTTGCTTTTATGATTTGTTAGGTGGGCCCAGAGCAATACTCAGTCTGGGGCTAAGTTCCCCACTGTTGATGAAGACCTTCCTGAGTTCTCTATCTATGCTCTGGGAATTTTAAGTTTTTCTAGGCTGGCTTATGGAAACAGGTACTGTTCTCATCCACTTGGAATGCTAGACACTGTTGCCACTACTTCTTTCAGATGATTCTTTCTCTGGCTTTAGTAGTTTATTCACTCATGAGTGCTGCTCCATCGCTTACTGAATACTTGAAGGGGGCCCTCTGCACAGCTCTGGGGTTCTCTCTGGGCAGTTCTCACCTTCCTGTGAACTCCCACTGTCTTGGTCTCTCTGGACTGTCTCCTTCATCCACATTTTTTGATATGTTGTGTTTTCAGTATTATTCAGGTTTAAGTATATTGTAATTTCTCTTATAACATGTACAAAAATGAATTCCAGGAAGATTAGTGTCCTAACTATGATTAGAAAACCTAATATCATTTATATAAAATTCTAATGCACGTATAACATGGTGTCTATACTATATATACTTCATGGGGATGAAATGAAATAACAGTATAAACACAAGCGTAAGGAAACTAATGCCAAGTTTGGGAGAATAGTTACTTAGAGGAGGAGGTGGGAGAGGACTACTCTGAAATTGAGATACTTAGAAAGCAAGAATGGCAAGATCTTAGAATTCTTTGAAGATTTTCAGTAGGCACGTGGATGCTCATCATGTTATTCTATGTACTTCCTGTGTGCATCAAATATATATATATATATTTAAGTGAAAGGAGGGGAGACAGACTCCCACATGTGCCTTGACCAGGATCCACCCAGTAACCCCCATCTGGGGTTGATGCTCGAATTAACTGAGCTATCCTTAGCCCCCGGGCCCAATGCTAGGACCAATCGAGCCATGGGCTACAAGAAGGGAAGAGAGAGAGAAGGGGGAAAGGGAGGGAAGAGAAGCAGATGGTCACTTCTCCTGTGTGTCCTGATTGGGGATCAAACCCAGGACATCTATATGCCTGGCTCACTCTCTATCTACTGAGCCACTGGACAGGGCCACATCAAATATTTTATAATAAAATTTTAAAGGTATACAAAAGGGAGACGAAGTAACTAATATTAACTAAAGGAGCATTCTAGAAAGAGAAAGAAGTCAAACAAAGTAATGAAATGTGTTTGCAAGTTCCCTCAGCCAGAAAGCCCTGCTGGGGAGAGGGACAAAGTGGCGGCCAGCAGAGGTTACATACCTCCTTCCTCACCAGCTGGGTTTCCAGAAGGCCTGTGATTTCCCTGCTGGTGTTTTCCTGTGGTACTTTCTACTCCTGAAGAGACTTTTCTTCGATGAAACCCTTCAAAACCCAGCTTCCACAAACACCGAAAGCACGACCGCCACGCCTGGCTGAGTCACATGTCCACCCCCTGCTGAGTCACTGCCACACATCCTTGCTGAGATCATGGGCTTCTCTTACACTCTCCGTTAGCCACACAGATGCTCTCTCTGTAACTACAGCCTCTCAGCTTCTTGCACTACTTTTCTCCAATGATCATGTCTTGCTTGGATTTTTGTAGTAGCCTCCTAACTGGTCTCCCTACTATGTCTGTTAGCACAGCAGCCAATCAAAGTGAACCTTCTAAAACGTCGAATTATGGTACCTCTTTGCTCAGCATCCTCTTATGACTTCCCTTCTTGCTTAGAGGAAAAACCAGGCTTCCCGTATGGCCTTCGAGCACTATGGGTACCGCATTATCTGGCTCCTGTTCCCCTGTCTCTGGCTGCTTGCCCTTGTCCCATGCCCCTATACTCATGACTCTGGGCTCCTATATGCATTTGGAACCTGCCTTGCATGCTCCTGTATCCGTTGTACCTATTGCTCCCTGTGCCTACATTTTATTGTAGCTGTCTCCGTGGTGTGATCTTCCTCTCACCTCCTCTTCTAGGGCTTCCTCCTCCTCTGTCACATTCTTCCTGAGGCCTTCCCGACTGCTTTATTTAAAACTGTGCGCTTACCCCACCACGCTGTCTAACTCTTCCCCTGCTTTCTTGCTCTCTCCCTAGCATGTATCGTCTTCCAGTATACTATATCATTTATTTAATTTATTTTGACCTTCCTTATCTTCTCCCACTGGAATGTAATTTCCATGAGGAGGAGGGGTTTTATTCTTAATACAAGTGTCTAGAACAGTGCCTGGCACAGAGAAGGTGCTGTTAGTGGCTTTGGGGATTCTTGTTTCCCTGTTTTTCTTGGGTACTTAAGGAGTGGGGGAAGGGTGCCTGATCCCTGATGGCATCTGCTCACGATGGCACCTATGGTGCAACCCTGGTGATGGCCATCACTTAGACTGGGCTCTGAGCATCAGCCGTGGAGGGTGCTGCAGGCATGCCCAGATCCCAGCTGTGTGATTCCTTCAGGTCTGGAGGGCCTCTGTGTGACTTCCCTGCTTTCTTGGGGACAAAGAAGTCATTTGGTCGCTTCTGTGTGATCAAAGAGCTCAACAATTCTTCGGAGTTGTCTCAGGCTCTCTGTCTGCCAAGGAACTCCATCCAACTATTCTTACTGGGCTGTTGTTGTCTTTCTGGGGCTCAGTCCGGCTCTTAGACCTTTGGGGCTCAGCTTTGAATCAGGGAGTAAGGACTTTCTCTCTAGGACCCATTGACGTTCTTTTGCCATGAACCAGCGTGGTTAGTAATTCCAGGTCCTGAGTGGGAACAGCACAGAATTAATAAAATAGGCTTAAAGAGAAAAAAGGTGGGCTCAGGAGGACTCTCTGCAATGTAGAAGATAGCTTGCAAAAAGCCAGTCTCCACCCCCCTACCTGCTTTATTTATAGGGCAAAGTGAAGTCATTAGCAAATCAAAGAGATCATTAAAACAAAAATCACATTTCCAAGGCAACCCGAGAATTCTCCCAAGTGCAAAAAACCCCCACCACACATAACATCTTAACTTCACAAAACAGAGAATTAAAAGGAAATTGCCTCCAGTCTCTCCAAGGAACATGAAGGATAGGACAGTAGAATCAGTCCAGCATCACAGCTAACATAGAGGTGTGGAGAAAAACTTAGCCTTTAGCAACTTCACTAAGCAAGTGAGGTAGGGGGTTGGGATGAGTGCAAATACTCAGCTTTATAGCCAATATGGAGGAGTGGAGGGGAGAACTTAATCTTTTGCTAAGCTTTAAACTTACAAGAGCTTTGACACTTACAGTCTTTCACATCCTTTCAATATTTTCCATTTCTTCCTCCCTCCCTCCCTCCCTTTCTTTATTCCCTCCTCCCTCTCTCCCTTCCTCCCTCCCTTCCTTCCTTTCTTCTTTACATGAGAGAGAGAGAAAGGCAGGGGGGAACAAAAAGCATCAACTCATAGAAGTTGCTTCTCATGTGTGTCTCGAATGGCAAGCCCAGGGTTTTGAACTGGTAACTTCAGTATTCCAGGTCAATGCCCCTCCCACTGAGCCACCACAGGCCAGGTTCCTGTGCTTTTTCTTCCTTCCTTTCCTCAGGTTGGGGAATTTTTTACCTAGTGTAGCCAGGAGGTAAGCTTCCTATACTCATTCTTGTCTATGTTGTGACTCCTTTTCATTTCTCTAAGTGCTGGGGCTTTTGAAATCTAAAACTAGGAGGCGAGCCCTCTTCGCTTTGCATTTTGCTGTTACGTTCCATTTGCTGAGTGGAGAATAACCTGGCTGCTTTAATGGGAAGAAGGGACATGGGGCATGGGAAAGGCAAAGGCTTGGGTGGAGGGCGATTATAAAATATTTTAATTAATTAATTAAGCGAGTGAGAGAGAAAGAGAGAGGGGGGCAGATAGGAACAGACAGGCTGAGACAGGCTGGAAGAGAGAAAGATAAGAAGCATCAACTCATAGTTGCGGCACCTTAGTTTTTCACTGATTGCTTCTCATAGGTGCCTTGATGGGGGGTGGGGAGCTCTAGTCGAGCCAGTGACCCCTTGCTCAAGCCAGAGACCTTGGGCTCAAGCCAGTGACCTTGGGCTTTAAGTCAGCAACCTTTGGGCTCAGGCCAACAACCGTGGGGTCATGTCTGTGATCCCATGATCAAGCTGGTAGCCCTGTGCCCATGCTGATGAGACCGCTCTCAAGCTGGAGACCTCGGGGTTTTGAACCTGGGTCCTCCACATCCTTGGCCTACTCTCTATCCACTGCGCCACCAGCTGGTCAGGCAGTTGTAAAATATTAAAGAAAAAAAAGATCTTTATTTATTTATTTTTTACAGGGACAGAGAGAGAGAGAGAGTCAGAGAGAGGTATAGATAGGGACAGACAGACAGGAGCAGAGAGAAATGAGAAGCATCAATCATTAGTTTTTCGTTGCCGTTGCGACACCATAGTTGTTCACTGATTGCTTTTTCACATGTGCCTTGACCGCGGGCCTTCAGCAGACCGAGCCACCCCTTGCTGGAGCCAGCGACCTTGGGTCCAAGCTGGCGAGCTTTTGCTCAAGCCAGATGGGCCCGCATTCAAGCTGGCGACCTCAGGGTCTCGAACCTGGGTCTTCCACATCCCAGTCTGACGCTCTATCCACTGTGCCACCTGCTGGTCAGGCGTAAAATATTTTAAAAACACAATTGCACCATTTGATAATATGTTGACAAAAACAATAATGCTATAATTAATGTCTATCAAGCAGTAAGTGGATGCCAGGGCCTCTCCTAAGTGCTCTATATATGGCATCTCTACCAATCAGTGCATCAACTCTGTGCTTATCATTATGCTACTTTCCATAAGAACAGATTGAAACCTAGTGAGAGAAAGGGGTCTGCTCAGGTCTCACATTTTGCAGATGGTGGATCTGGCTTCAGACGCAAACCTGCTGCGCCAAAAGTGGCGCTGAACCCTTGCACCTCTTGGGCTCTCAGCAACGCTCCTGGAGCCCCACAGCGCAGGGAGCCATAGGGACAGGGCATCAGTTTATCCTTCCACACTTCCGGCATGTCCTCTGGCAGGAGTGGGGTTGGCTTTACCCTTCCTTCCCTGCCTAGGTGGGCCACTTTGTCCCCATGGCGCACCCACATCAGCCTTTTCCTGCAAACCTGATTTCCCACCTAGCTTTGCCTTTGAGCCATCTCATCTCCCTGAAGGCTCTTTCTCTTTCTTTGTCCTTTTCTGTCTCTCTTAGTTTGGCTTTACAACTAAAATATAAATTTAGCTAAGAGCTCTTACCACAAAAAGGAAAGAAATGGAGAGGATAAGCAGCAAACAGAGCCAAAGGGTTGACACCCTGCCACTGGGTGCACGGGCTGGGTGGGGAGGGCACCGCAGGTCTTTAGGTCTCCACTCTCCAGGCCTCTGGGTGGCCCTTCCTGGCAAACAGGCTCTTTGCTGAAGAGAGACCTTTGGGCTCTTCCCCAAACAGCAGTGCCTTTTTCAATAAGTAGGATGGCTCTGGCTTTGGGAAGGCCTCTCAGCTCCAAACTATTGGATAAACAAATAAACTAAAACATCAGGTATCTGACATTCACATCTTAGTATGGCCTTGCTGAACTAGCCAGGTCACCCAAGGGAACAGTCACTTTGATGGCAGTGGGGAGAGAGGTGATGACAGTGGAACACGGTAAGGGTCAGATGGCATAGGGACTGTGAGAGGGCTCTGGCTGAAGGGTGCTGTGTCTCTCTGCAGGTGAGGACTCCATCACTACCCTGGGCCTGATCCTTGGTGTGGGGCTATCGCTGCTGCTTGTGTCTGTCCTGGGCTATAGCCTGGCCAAATGGTACCAGCGTGGGTACTGCTGGGAGGGTGAGTGAATACTGGGCTCCATAGCCCCCTGTCTGCGAAAACCCCTCCTCTCCGGCAGCAGCTGGGGAGTTGGGTGGGGCTGCAAACTCTTCAGCATGGCGTCATGCAAAAATATTTCCTGTGGTGGCTGCAGTGGTTGAAGACTTGAGTGAGTGGCTGAACACTTGAGGTGGTGGGGGTGGGGTATTGGGTCCCTTATCAAGGGAGTGGGGGCTCCTCCCACCCCAGCAAGCAGCCAGTTTCCTCTTCCCTTAGAGCTCAGAGGAGTCCATCCCCAAGCCCTGTGTGGGCCTCAAGGCCATGGGCAACAGGCTAGACAGATCAAGCTCCAGATGTTTCCCACTCTGGTTCCTTGTACATCTCTCTCCTGCTTGTGGGTCTTGGGGTTCTCTCCTAAGTTTGCTGATGCTCCATCTTCACTGGGAGTCTCCTGCAATTTTGTGTGTACTCCTGCCTCTGACCCATATTTGCACATGCATAGGACCCAGGAGAGCTGGGAGTGCATGCCAGACCCCTGAGCTCTAAAGAACACTTTCCAAATCTGCAGTGGACTTCAAAAGCTTTCACCAATGTTTGCTAAATGCCTATTATGTGCCAATGCACCTTTTCTTAATATGGTTTTTGTTAAAATTCCATGCAAGGATAAAATTCTTAATCTCCTTTTTATTTTTTATATATATAATGAAGATGTGAGGCTGAAGTCAGGGTTGGAAAGTGGTAGAGTCTGGACTCAAGCCTGGGTCTGCTCCTTTGGGGCTCCAACCTAGCAGTGCTTCCTTCCCAGGGTAATCAGTACCCTCAGTAGAGGGATCCCCAGGGGCAGGATCTGCCTAGAAAAAGTTGGTGATTAAGTCTGGGAAGATGGAGCATGAGGAAGCAGAAACTGTAGGGACTTGGGACTCTCCCACCGCACCTTGAGGCCCTCTAGCCTCCCCACTCCTCCCAGACAGGGGTAAGGGAGCACCAAATGCTCCCAGAGGGATGATGGGCAGTTTTGCCAGGACATATTAACCCTCTCTTTTTGGATTGTCTTTCTAGGGACTAATTTTGTCTTCAACTTGTACCAGATCCGGTGAGTAGATGTAGGGCAGTAGATTAGGGGTAGGAGGTTAGTACGCTTGAGAAAGAGTCAAATATGAAGCTAAAACTTAGCTTCTTCCCTTCCCTGTCTTCTCCTTATCCCCTAGGCAAATAAGAGAAAAGGAAAAAGCCAGAATCTATTTAGAAATTTTTAACATGGATAAAACCATATAAAACCCTGATGATAGTGATCCCCTTAACATTCACCCCCAGGCAGGGACCGTTCATTCATTCACTCATTCATCATCTACTCATCATTTATACAGGAAGGATCCAGTGGTGGGATTCAAATAATTTAACAACCAGTTCTCTGCCCTAATGACCATTTTAAGTATAAAAAAAGAACATACTGAAAGGTAGTTTATTATTTCAGGCATTCAATCCTTAAATAAGAACAATACAAGAGGTACATGAAACTAGATTATGTTATTAGAAAGAGTTTTAAAATATTAATGAAAAAATATTAAATAATACCTGACAGCCTGACCAGGCGGGAGCGCAGTGGATAGAGCGTTGGACTGGGATGTGGAAGACCCAGGTTCGAGACCCCGAGCTCACCAGCTTGAGCGCGGGGCCCATCTGGCTTGAGCAAAAGCTCGCCAGCTTGGACCCAAGGTCACTAGCTCCAGCAAGGGGTTGCTCAGTCTGCTGAAGGCCCGCGGTCAAGGCACATGTGAGAAAGCAATCAATGAACAACTAAGGTGTTGCGACGGCAACGAAAAACTAATGATTGATGCTTCTCACCTCTCTCCGCTCCTGACTGTCTGTCCCTATCTATCCCTCTCTCTGACTCTCTCTCTGTCCCTGTAAAAAAAATAAAAATAAAAAAAATAATACCTGACAAAAACAATAAAACTGTTATTTAAGATATTTGCAGTGACAGCTTGTCACCTCCTGGTTGTTTGGCACTTTTTCTCTTTATGTTATATGTTTGTTTACTGAAATAACAAATGTGAGGGAATTAAAATGTAACATTTCATCAAAGGTATACTGAGTTTTATGAAATGAATAAGTAAATATTACAAGAATAGTTCCATCAAATTTTTTTCACCTCTGGATAGAATGAACATTACTACGGGCACTTAGAATACGCCGTTATGCAGATGAACGTTAAAAAAGAGTGAGGAATGTAAATTTGTGATTTCCACACTGGGCGGCTGCCCAGGCGCCCACCTTAGAGAGAACCCTGATTACAAGTGCAATTTTAACAACCGCTTTGCCAAACTCAACAAAAAATTAAGCATCAGTTCTGCCGAACCTGTGCAAACCGTTGTGAATTGACTGAATCCCACTGCTAGAAGGATCTATTGTGGCAGGTATTGTGGTATTTGTTTCTAAGGGTATGAAGATAACAGCATCCTCCCTGTCTTCAAGTGTGTTACTGTCTTGGCCTGATTACAAATAATTTAACAACTATATCATTTAACAACAATATAATCTCAGACATAATATGGTATTAAAAGAGAGGAAGTGGAGACGATCAGGGAATCAGGGACCGGAGTCAGTCCTCTTGGGGTAAGTCATCTTGTCTTCTCTGCCACAGGGCAGGCCTGCTCCTCATCTGCTCTGAGAGATGGGGTAGCTAGTCTGGAAGGTAAATCAGTGAGTCAGTGAGTCACTGCCAGGAAGTTTGCCCCATACTCTGGTCCAGGGAGAGGCTAGCTTCTCAGCCTCAATAATTTGATTGGATCATCTTTCTTAGGAATTCAAAGGAGCTGGAGACAGGTCCACTCTTTACCATCAGTGGCCATATCAGCAGCCCAGATGGTGGCTACATGAAATTCTCCAATAGGCTAGTCTAATAGGAGGGAGCATCAACCTTCTGGAGCCCATGAGAGGTGAGTAGAAGGTCGGCGAGCTCCTGAGTGAGTTTGATGTCCCAGTAAGGTTCTCAGACAGTCCAGGCACCCAAGCCTAGCAAGGGCTGCTTGGAACCCAAAGAGATCATCTGATTTATCCCACTCCTTCTGGGGAGTGGGTGCTGTAGGAGATGATCTTTGGGATATGACATCCCCACTTCCTACCAGCACTGGCTGTTTCTTTTACATTCATCCACCCAATCCATGTCCTATCTTTCTTTCCTGAGGAGGTTCTACTTCTTTCTTTATTCTTTTTAAAACACATTTTTTTTTAGGTGAGAGGAGAGGAGATAGTGAGACTGACTCTATCATGCACCCAGAATGGAATCCACCCAGCAACCGCATCAGGGGCTGATGCTTGAGTACTAAGCTATTTTTAGCTGAGGCTGATGCCCTCCAACTGAGCTATCCTCAGTGCCTGGGGTCACACTCGAATCAACTGAGCCACTGGCTGTAGGAGAGGAAGAGGTCGGGGGAGAAAAGCAGATGGGCACTTCTCCTGTATGGCCTGACCAGGAATCAAACCCTGGAACTCCCTACATTGGCCCAATGCTCTATCTACTGAGCCACCAGCCAAGGCCAGGGATTTCTATTTTTAATCAGATAGAAGCTTCTAGAATAGAGTTTTATGTCTCAACCCTTTGCTCTGAGATTAAGGTTTCAGATGACACCCCTGTTCAAGAAGCAACCCTATAGAGCTTCATTTCTATAGTTTCTCAGCCAATGGTTCTTAACCTTTTTTGAGGTACCGAACCCACCAGTTTCATATGCGCATTCACCGAACCCTTCTTTAGTGATAAATAAAATATGATTTTTCCCCCAAATTCAAGACATAAGTATATGTTTTTTATGGTGTACAAAATGAGCCGTGCATGAACATCACCTTGCTCAAAGAACAAAACCAACAAAGCGCATGAACTCACACCAAATTACAGTATTACTTTATTCTGGCCTCCGCAGCAGAGGCTTCTCCGAACCCCTGAGACCGACTCATCGAACCCCTAGGGTTCGACAGAACCCAGGTTAAGAACCACTGTTCTAAGCCCAGGAGCCATAGGCTGATTTCATGCCGGCTGAGCCTTTGGTAACACCTTCCCTCCCCCTGGCTTTAAGCCCATCCCTTACCCACATACCAGTTGCTTCTTCCCAGTCCACACATTTCCTCCCCCCAGCAGTCCCGCATGAACCCTATTCCTCTCTCATCTTCTCCTACAGAATGTCACACTCAGCATCTCCAGGTATCCCTCTCTCTGTCACTCCTCTCTTGCTCAGAAGCTGAGCCAGACAGGTTGGTATAGAGCAGTGGTCAGCAAACTCATTAGTCAACAGAGCCAATTATCAACAGTACAATGATTGAAATTTCTTTTAAGAGCCAAATTTTTTAAACTTAAACTGTATAGGTAGGTACATTCCTTATTGAGGTAGCACCTGCACATGGTATTTTGTGGAAGAGCCACACTCAAGGGGCCAAAGAGCCACACGTGGCTCACGTGCCGACCACTGGCATCTTTTTGTCACTCTCCCTTTTCTCTTTCCTCAGGCAGAGACTCCTGGCTCAGCACCTTCCCCTCCTGGGTTCCCCTGGGCTGCCTTCATCTCCTGTCTTCAAGGCCTGACCTGGGCCTTAACTTTGGACAACGACATCTTCTCTGGGCATACCACCCACCTGCGGCATGAGAGGTCCAGGGCATGCCTCTCAGGAAGAGTCTGGCAGAGTTGCAATGGTGTTCTCACAGAAAGAGAAGAGGCTACCTTTCCCTAGGGAAGAAGGGCTGGCTCCCAGAAGGTCCCTGAGGCCGTGGGAGGAGTTCTAGGGACATTGGAAAGCACAACCCTCCCACTCAGCCCAGTGTGGGCAGGGCCTGGAGACTCGCAGCTAGCAGGGCTCTACCTGGCATCTTCTCACCATTGCCCTCTGCAGGGCTGACACCAGGAGCTGGAAAACCAGTCCTGTTTTCAATAGGTAAAGTCATGTGGGAATGGAGGTGATTCCAGACACTGTCTGCCACCTGAGTCTGTTTTCCCTGCTGCTGACCAGCCTCAGCGCCTCCAGAACAGTTCTGAGGGAAGTACTGAAAACAGTCTAGAACATGTTCTTGTTTTTAGGCTCCTGTGACCAGGTAGGCATGGGCATAGGGAGAGCTCTGTCTTCTGGTTTTCTGCATTTCCTATGCTAAGCTTGCCCTGAGATGAGGAAGTTAGACTAGCAATGGTGGGAGTGGGAAAGAGGAACCCAGGCTAGACATAAAATGCCAGATAATGCACAAGGGAAGTCAAGAATCGAGGGTAGCTTGGTAGAGAGCAAACAGTTGGCCTGGGTGGGGTCACTTCTTCCTCTGGTCTTTGTCCTGCTGGACCTGAGATTGGGCCTGCATTGGGATATCATCTTAGTAGGTTCTTTCTTAGTGCAGAGTTGCTCAATCCAGGGAAACTGAGTTTGTGGGGCAGCGGCAGACAGAGCAGGGCCTGTCACTGAGAAGCCTGCAGTTAGAATTCCCTGTTGATGTCCCAACAAAAAGGCCAACAAGATGCAGAAGCCAGGACAGGGATAGGCGAGGAGGAGAGAAGTCATACTGTATTTGTCTTCCTATCTTCTTTCCTGAGGCCTGGTTTCTTTCTTGCTTTGGGTTCTAGCCGACTGTATAAGAATGAAGAAAGGAGAGGTGACTTATGAGCTATGACCCCCGTGCTTCCTGCCAGGGTCTGGTGGCCATTCTCCTACTGCAGCCAGGCTCCTGCTTAATAAACCAATATCTGGATTTGGGGGTCTTCCACTGGTTCCCAACTCTTCTATTCCTGAGTGGGTGGGGGGTGGGGCAGAACCCCATTGACTTTGGATCTCGCCCTTGCTTGAAGGCCCAGTGGGAGAGGACGAGTGAGGGGAGATGGGCTGACTTTGGCACCCTTCCTTGAATTTCAGTTCTGAGGGCTGGGTCCCATTCCTTAACCCATGGGGAGTCCAGCTTCAATGAACCCTTGACTATACCCTGCTCAGCATGGATCCTGAGCCAGCAACCCAATGTGGGGCTGCTCTAGGCCCAGGGAGTGCTCAGGACTAAGCAACCTTGAGGAAACAGAAAAATATGGGGTGCAGAGTCCAAGTGGTCTTTGCCCCAGGGTCAGTGACTTCAGATAAAGAAACAAGGACAGCTGCTGAAGGCTGGGAGAATGCAGGGTATTTCCCATCCTTGGCAGCGGAACTGAGAATGGGCTGCTTCCTCTTTTAGGGCCCTCTGACGTGTTCCCTGTCCCCTCTGTCTCCGCTTCATCCTCCCAACTTCCACAGTCCTACCACCGGCTTTCTTTACCCTTGGACCCAGGCCCCACCCTAGGGTTTTACCAGTTTCTGCTGAGGGCCTATTTCAGATCATTCAGAAATGATTATGGGGCTGATCTGGTTGCAGGTCTGGCACCCATGACCATGCCAGGACCTTCCCAGAGCCTCCTTCTTTTATTCATGCCACTGGCCCCAAGAACCAGGAGGTAGCCAGGAAAGTCAACAGTGCTATGGGCTGACCATTTCCAGTCCCTCTGCACACCCTGTTCCTCTGTGGTGCTTTTGCCAAGGCTGTTTTCCTGCCTAGAATGCCTTCCGCTCCCCACCCCCACCTACCCGAGCACATTTGGTCTCCATGATTGGTTCAAGTCGCATCTTTCCTGTGGCTTCCCTCAGGACTCCAGACTTGATGTTGTTTATTTTGATCCTAACTGTAGATTGCCATGTTCCCTCCATTTGTGCTGTTCCCCAACCAGGCTGAGCCCTTGTAGGCAGGGTTATGTCCCACAGGTTTTTAGTAATTGCTAGAAATAGAACACAAAAGAGGTGCTCAATTAATGCCTGCTGAGGAGAGAAGAAAGAACCAGTGTGGCCACAGCATCTTGTCTTGTCCCAGAGAAAGATGCCCAGGTGATCTGAGGAGAAGCAGGAACTGTTTGCAGAGTACACATTCTACAGAGCACACGGCATTCTCATGCACGTTACTGCAACTTGAGTTTTGTGACATGGGGATTATTCTTGGTCCCATTTTACATATGGGGAGATTGAGGGCCAGAGAAATGGCATGCTTTGCCTACGGCTGCTTTGCAGCCACCGACTGCTCTGGAGCCTGGGCAGAGTGTGAGGCCTCACAGATGCTGCTTGACCTCAGGGCAGTGGTTCTTAACCTGGGTTCTATCGAACCCTAGGGGTTAGATGAGTTGGTCTCAAGGGCTCGGAGAAGCCTCTGATGCGGAGGCCAGAATACAGTAATACCGTAATTTGTTGCAAATTCATGCGCTTTGTTGGTTTTGTTCTTTGAGCAAGGTGATGTTCATGCACGGCTCATTTTGTGCACCAGTAAAAAAAACATATGCCTATGTCTTGAATTTGTAAAAAAATCATATTTTATTTATCACTAAAGAAGGGTTTGGTGAATGCGCATATGAAACTGGTGGGTTCGGTACCTCAAAAAAGGTTAAGAACCACTGCCTCAGGGCTTGTTGGGTGAGGATTAAACATTGCAGAACAGGTTCTGGACTGGACTCACCCTGCACTGCTCGGTGGCCAAGGACTAGTTACTTTACCACCCTGGAAATAGAAGGATTAGACTGCTTCTAGGACACCTTTCTCTTACCTGAACAAGAGAAAAACTTTATCTTTTTTTTTTTTTTTTTTTTTAGATCTCTGTATTCTCAGTGTTGAGCACAGGACCTGGTATATATAGTAGGTGTCCAATAGATAAAAGATGCAAGTACAAAGTACAGTTGTAACTTTGTAAATTAGAAGGTGGCGATTGAAAATAACTTAGGAGGTGCTATGGTTCCTTAGACCCCAAAGGTCTAGGATCCTAGATATCACTCAGACTTTCTTTGGCCTTGGATTTATCTGACCAGCTTCTAAGATTGACCTTTGCCAAACAAACCCTTCTTTACCAGGAAGTCAAAGCACTTAAGTTTGCTGAGCACATACTTAGTGCCGGGCACAGCCTGATGTACACAGCCTCACTTCATCCTTACAGGCTCACTGGTGAGGGAACAGAGGCTCAGGGTCCTGTGAAGTGATCGGGCTCAAGGCCAGGCAAGAATGTATTTTCTTTATAATTCTTTTTCGCCTAATTTTATCTAACCTCTGTCTATGTTAATGACTTCCCTGAGCTCCTGGGCCACTGTGGGTCTTTTCTGGGTCCCCAGGTGTAGTGAGAAGGGCATCTCAGAAGTTTGGGCTCCCCAGACCCTCTCCTTGGCTCTCAGTTTCTCACTGACTCATTCCTCATCCTTCCTTTTATCTTTTGATACTCCTTTTGCCTCCAAATCTTCAAACTCTGCCCATTCTTCAGGCCAGCTCCACTCTCACTTGTCCAGGGCACCTTCTTTACGACCTGTGGATCTTGTTGACTTCTTTTAATTACAAACACTCTCTGGCTCTCCCAACTTAATTACAGATGGCCCGCTTGTCTTCATTCATTCATGCAACTTCCAGGAACTGTGCTCAGCACCGTGGGAGAATCCAGTCTCTCTCGAGATTAACCTTGCACTCTCCTGTTTCATGGTTACTTCTTGCAGGCAAAAGTTAGGTCACAGACCTTTTCTGAGTTCTCTATGGTGCCTTGCAAGGCTCTGGCCATAGCCAGGAACTTTTCAGGAAATGGTGTTGAAGGGTTCCTCAGTATCTTCAAGGAATGTTAGCCTTTGCGTTATTCCCGGTCCAATCCCTGGTGCTCTAAAAACCAAAGCTATTGACTTCTGCTTTTCATCCTCAATCATATTCAATCCTGTACCCATCATGAAGCACAGCTCTGAAGACAGAGCTCACACAGTGACCTTTTCTGTTTAAGGGACAACCTAAGGGACGGTCAGAGACATAAGGAGGCTGGGCGGGGGGATGGGGCTCTGCTCTCTTGTAGGTTTTCTTTTTTACTCATAATGACCTTGCTCCTTGCCAGTGGCTATGGAGAGCCCAGTGTCTATGATGCCTCTCTCTCTGCCCCAGGGGTCTGAAAACCAAAGTGGCAGTATCATTACTATATCTTTAAAACTGCTTAGTGATGAAAACAACAATGATAACTAAGAATAAGATCCGGTACAAAACAGGAAGCCAGTGGCCTGG
Organism: Rhynchonycteris naso; assembly: GCA_037038555.1. Lineage (NCBI taxonomy): Eukaryota > Metazoa > Chordata > Mammalia > Chiroptera > Emballonuridae > Rhynchonycteris > Rhynchonycteris naso. The sequence continues at coordinate 279,072,213 of CM072995.1, read as the reverse complement.
TGAATTCTCACACTTGGGGACCAGAAGTGAAAATGTTCTGTCCGCACAGAGGAAGAGCAGGCCAACAAAACAACAGGTGGGGCAGCACTGGAGGCCAAGGGTATGGTGGACTGCCCGAGTCCTGGACTTTTACCTGTGGAGCCATGGGGCTGACGCCCTCCCTAAAACCTAGGGTGAGGTTTCTCAGACACAAGCAGGGAGCCACTGGGAGGGAGAGATGCAGAAAATGTAAGAAGCCTTGTCTTCCATTTTCGTCCCAGTAGTTGGTGGGCCTCAAGTGCCTTGTTTGTATAAGGCTGCCATTGGATGCAGGGACTCTGGGGTCCCCTCCAGCTGTGAGGCCATGTCTGTTTCACAGTGCCAAGGGATGGGTGTGGGGGAGAGGTGAGCAGAAACAGCTGTGTGCCTGTGGACTGCAGAGGTAAGCCAAAGAGGAGAGGAATGGTTCTTGATGCTTGCTGTATTCCCAGAGGGCCTGCCCACGGCATGTGTTCAGCGAATGCCTGCTGAAAGAACGAGGACTAAAAGTCACAAAGTCACATATTTTCACCGTCCTTTGTCCTTTGTCTTGCTCCCCCCCTCCCCACCACGTTCCCTTGCTTTAGGCTTCCTGTCTGGCCTGTAACCCTGAGTTGCTACGATACCTAAGATCTATAGGATGACAATAGTGGGGGAGGGAATCATCATGGTGTAACATGACTGAGCTTAGAAGATGACAAGCCTGAAATAAAATTTAAAATTGAATTTAAGTACAGCCTGTTTTGTTTCCAGTTTTAGTCTAGTTTCTCCCAAGAATCTATTTAGTCTCAGGTTACCATCCACCACAGCCATCTCTATTTAGACATTATACTCCTTCAACTTCCTTTACATTATTTGTGAGAAAATCCATTCTCTTATGCATTCATTTATTCATCAAAAATTTACTGTGTACCCTGTACTGTGTGTTAGACACTGGATGGGTGTGAAGGATACAGAGACAAATTGAGACAAGCTTCTGCTCCCTGATATCTCACAGGGAACAGAGCCCTGAATGTAATGCATTCGGTGACAGCAGCACACCCAGCATGCTCAGAGAAGTCAGCTTGAAGATTACTCTCTCCATGTGATAGATGAGAAGACTGAGGCCTAGGGCTAACACATAGACTTGTATCAATAAAGGCACAAAAAACAAGTAGTGACTGAGCTGGGTGAGCCTAGAACCCAGGTCTCTGAGGTACCAGCCAGCCCAGTATTCTCTTGACTCCTCAGGTCTCTTGCCTTGTCCTGCTTGGTCTTCAGGTATCTCTAGACCAACAACCTTGTTGTGGAAGTCCATTCAGCCTTCATGGACTGAAAGACGCATCCTCAGTGCGTGCCCTGCTCCTCACTGCACTGCGGGACACTGCACTGCAAGGGGTGGTTCTACTGCATGTGTTGTCCCTTTACGCAGTGTGTGAATTGTGGGCACAAATCTTAGAATCTCTCTGTTGTAGTAATATAAGATTATAGTAATTAAATATATAGAAATATAAAATTATAAAATATATATGAATGTAATTAAAAGAATATTAAAAATAATTATTAAAGTTATGCCATTTGGATAGGAATTAGTATAGTGGCTTAGTGCCATAACTCTGTAATGTGATAAACAGACTCTGACTTTCCCAAACAGAGCCCAGTTAGTATGTCTGTGAAGTTATACATAAATAAGAAGTAGCTTGGTGTTAATTACGTTAACTTTGTAAACTGGCGTAAATAAAAACATCTTAAAAAGTGGTTTGATGTAAGCATTTTGGTAGATTGACATAGAGAAGATTCTCCCAAAAAGGTGGTTTGAAATAATAATCCTGTAGATTGACACCTGTTAGAAGGCATTGGCCAGAAAAGGTACTAAAGCTGAGGGGCCCCGTGCTGCAGTAGTCACCCAGACTCCAACATTAATGTGGACTGTCTCCACGCCGCTCTGAGCTCTGACCAAAGCCAGCCGAGAGGAGCACGCCAACGGGCCCCCTTAAGCTGTACCCAGGCACGCCAAAAGGATCTGTGAGTAATAAATTGCCTGTGTAATTACTAAAACTAATTTGTGTGTCGGTCATGTCTTTCCTCCAGTGGCACTGAACAGTAGTATCCTCATAGCCGTCTCAAGAGTAGTCCCAAGGAGGCTGCCGGCCCTGCTAATAAGCAGGAGGGTCCCACTGCATGGGAAAGTCGAGTCAGGGACGTCTGATGGACGGGTGGGCTCTACTGGGACACTTTCAGTTTTGGGGAAAGACTACCAATCCCACTTAGCATAAGTTAATAAATTACATATTTCACTCCTTTCAGTTCAATCCAACAAATTTGCATGTAGCACCTTAGCTGGCCTAATGTTCCTTCTCTACACCTGTGGACTCCTGTGCACATCTCTGTCACAACACATATACAGCAGATGCCTCACAACCCCTCGGCCCCACCTCTGACACCAGCCAGGTCCAAGTGGCCTCGAACTGGCTTTGTGCAGACAGGTATCCTCGCAGTGCTTGCTGCGCATCACTTACTTTCTACCCAGCCTCCCTCCCTGACCAGCAACCTCTTAGGGGAAACCTCCACCAGCAGTTTCAGGGGCTGATGGATCAGGGTTTCTCCTGTTGATGCTGAGGGAACAATTGGAAGGGACCTCTATATGCCCCTTGCAGCATTCTGATAGAATCAAGGCCAAGTTTCGGCTTTTCCTTCTCTCCTGGTCCCTCACTCTCACTCTCTGTGATTATTTACCGAATACGCTACCTGCCTATAAGCCGTTGCATCAGATTTTGCTTATGAAGAAGCAATCTAGGCTAAGGTAGCACTTACCACCTTATATTGTAAGTCTATCTTTATTCATTTATTTACTTGCTCACTCATTCATTCATTCACTCAGTAAATACAAACTGAGTGTCTACTAGATGCTGTAGGTTGTGGGAATGCAGGAGTGAACAAAAGAGATAAAGTCTCTGCCCTCAGAGACCTTATATTTGATTGGGAGAGACAAACTGTGAGCAAATAAACACACACATAGATCACATAACTTCAGATAGTGGTAAGTGCGCTGAAGATAAACAGCTGGTTCTGGAGAGGGAATGGAACAGAGATGAGGAGGATGCTTGAATAGGGTGGAGACCTCTCCAAGGAGGCCCCATTTGAGAAAATGAGGCAGGAATTCAGAAGAGTATGTAGGAAGAACAAAGGCAATGACTTGAGGCAGAAAGGAGCTTGAAAGATTGTGAGAAAGGGGAGAATGCAGGAGGCATGGCAGAAGAGCCGGCAGATACCACCAGTTCATTTGAATTAAATCTTTTATTTAGACCAAGAGCAAAGGAGGGGACTTTCAGCAGAAGAATAATACGACCTGAGTTCTAGTTTATAAAAATGACACTGGCTACTGTCCTTGACCGAGTATACTGTACAAATCCCACTCTGTTAGACTAAGGGAGCAGAAGTGGAAGCAGAGGACCAGTACAGAGATGAATAGTGGTTCAGGTGAGACATGATAATGGGCTGAACTGGAATGATAGTGTGGGGGGTTGGTGACAAGCTGTTGGATTCACCATCAGTTTGGAAGGTAGAGCTGATAGGACCTACCTGGTAGATCAGATGTAAGGCGTGAAAGAATGACTCCTGGTGTTTCCTTGAACAACTGGGTGATTGGTGGCACCATTTACTTAGGAGGGGAAGACTGGGGGACAAAATGACTGTGTGGGAAGCAAGACATTATGATTTTGAGGTGCATGCCAAATGTCCAAATGGAGCTACTTGGGAGGCAGTAGAATTCAGGGGAGGAGTCCTGCTGGGACATTTGGAAGCCATCAGCATCCAAATGGCATTTAAAGGTATGGCCTGGGTGATATCAGACAGGGGCAGTGGGAGCAAAGGGTTGAGTTTAATGGAAAAAGCAGCAAATCAAGTCGTTCTCTGAAGCAGTCATTCTCAAACTTGAGTGTGTATGGGAAATCTGCAATTTGTTTACGAAGTAGACCCCTGGGACCAGCAGGCAGAACTTTTAGGCCCAGGGAAGAAGCTTAGGACAAAAATCACCCCCAGGTGAATCTGAGGCAGGAGATGCTTTGAGAAAATACCCTGGGAGATAGGTAGACGAGAGTGTGATGAAGTGAAGGGCAAGGAATACTGCCAGGATTTTGGCGACAGGTAGCAGGATTCTGAAGGATTTCTATTCTCTCCAGGGCCATATGAAGCTTTAACCCCCTTCCCTGTGCAGGTTAAGGTATATAGGTGTGGCATCCTATACCCAGACATTTGCCCATTATGTACCAGTCTGCACCAGACACTCATACCCATGCCAACTTCAGAGCTTATCATCTCTACAGATAGATTGGTTTATTAAAAACCCTAGGTGAACCCTTGTGTTAGGCTGCAATTGTCTCTTAAGAAACAACATGACTACAATGAAGCTCCTGGCTAGTGTCTGCAGGACAGGTGCCAAACATAAGCATGGCTCCTGTCACTCAAAGAGCAAAGGGATGGTAGCCTGCTTTTTCTCAAGGCAGAGCTGATCAAATGAGTACTGTATTCTAACTGCAAATTGGCTGCAGAAGGGCTTGGTGGTCTTCCCTCTTGTGTCCTAATCTCCACACCCAGGGTGTGGAGTCACCCATCAAGTGAGTCATAGTGAGCACAAAGGCTTTCACATCTGAACCCTCCACCCTAATCCCTAATTTAGTGGCATTAGGAGGTGGGGCCTTAAGGTTAGATGAGGCTATGAGGGTGAGGCCCATAATGGGATTAGTGCCTTTATAAGAAAAGAGATCAGCTGTCTCCCTGTCCTGTGTTTATACGTGCTCTTTCTTGTATGTGTTCTGATCTGGGATTGAACCCATTACCTTGGCATATCAGGATGATGCTCTAACCAACTGAGCTAGCTGGCTAGGGCCCTTCCCCTTTCTTAAACTCCTCCCTCTGCCAGATGAGGACAAAGGGAGAAGAGGGCCATCTGCAAACCAGGAAGAGAGTTCTCACCAAGAACTTTGGCACTTTGATCTTGCACTGCCCACCCTCCAGAACTGTGACAAATAAATGTCTGTTGGTTAAGCCTGTTGTTATGGCAGTCCAAACTAATTAAGATAGCCTTCCACTCAGTTTCTCTGCTGGTAAAAAACAAAATTCAACTGAGTAAATGAGAAGATGTAACTGGCTTTAGTAAGTGATTCATGAATCAGGCAGCATCCCATCTAGCAACTGGTTTGGGCTATTGTACAACATGGAAGGCAGGGTAGAGCAAGGGAGCTAGTCACAAAAAGAAGAATTATATTTTAGACCAGAACACCTTCTTTTGGGGGGAAGGAAATGGCAAGGTTTTTTTTTGTTTTGTTTTAAATCATGCAGATTACCTATTCATTCTATGGGGGTTGGAGAGGGTCCATGTGACAGATTACCTTACTGGTACTTGGTCAGAAAATTCCAGGCTGGCTAAGATGATGTTTTGGGAGAGGCTGAAACAGCAATTAGGTCTAGGTTTGGTATCATGGGCTTTAGCATAAGTGTGCCAGTTTGGGCCTAGGTTTTTCTCTTTAACATTGCCCCCCACCTCCATTCTTTGTGTGGGATTGTAGTTTCTTCATGGAACATATATTGATTGTTAATAACATACTTGTTAGCCTGTTTATTAGCTTGCTGTTTATATTTATCACCACATGGTGCCCTCCATGAATCGGCATCTCTTGTTCACCATTCTGGACCCAGGGTCTGGCACAGACTAGGTGCTGAATAATATGTTTCTTGAAGAAATGAAATGCTGACTGTAAGAAATTCTTCTTGTTCCTTCTGATTCATGCCAAGGTTACCTTCTTAAAAATACTCATTTCACCCAACTCTTCCTTGTCGGAGTGTTTATTGGGTCCCTCACCCTTTTTGAACGTATATGGGAGGTAGGTTGAATTTAAGATTAAGTTTTTAATGAGGCAAGGTGCTCTGGGTCAATAAAAACACATTTAATTTTAAATTGTGTATTTGCTTGAAAAGAAACCCCCAACTTATGATCATGACAGGAACTAAATGAGTCATGCCTCCCACTACCTAATGTTCTCTAGGTTGGGGCTTGATAAAATCAACACCCACTGCTTGAACCTACCATGTAAGGTTACCAGGATGCTGCTGCCCCAGGTAGGTGCAGCCCACAGTGCCTTTCTCTGCTATTCAGATACGGGCTTGCAGAACTTCCCCGGCCTGCAGGGTGGGCTCTGAGCCATCACCCCCCGTTCCTAGGGACTGTGTGTCTCTTGTGATGGCGTGCATGTTGGGGGTGGGTGGGGGAGGCATAGGGATCTTTGAGGGGGAGACAGGGAAGTCTCTGACTACAGCTCTTTACCAAGTTGGGAAAGCACAGTTCAACAGAATTTCCTTAGCAGTCTATGCTGGTCCACTTCCCCTCTCTCCTTATGAAAAGGAAGTTCCATTAGCTCATAAAAGTGCAGAATCACATAGTCCTCAGCCTGGAAAAGCCCCTGCAGGAAGGCACTCAGTTTAACAAGTGGGGCCTTCTGCTGGGGACTTCACTCCAAATTCCTGAGAAGCCTGGAAGTGTCTCACCATTTGGAGGGGTGCTCTCAGCTTCTCCCACAGCCCCGGCTGCACCAGTAGGGCCGTCCGGTGATTTCACTCCACAGCAGGAGCAGGCATAGCCTGCAGCCAGAGCTCCCATCCCAGCTCACTCCTCCTTCTTTGCAGCTGTCTGCTTTCCCTGCCTGTGATGCCTCTTACTCTCTGACTCTTCACATTCACCTCTGGCCAGTCTTCATCCAACCTGCCTTGGGGCTTCCTCCTTGGGGAAGAAGCCATCCCCAACACTCATTTGGAGGAGAAAGTGACCAACACCACACCTTTTATCAGCCTGACAAGAAGGCCTCCAGGACAGAAGTCTGAGCAGGTTTCAAATGGCTCGATATTAGTCAAGTTCTCTGAAGGTGACAAGGATCTGTGCTTCCCCAGAACTGGTTCTTTTCTCAGAGTGAAAGGGGAGAGGCATGTTAGAGATGATACAGGGGAAGGGACAAGGTGTCCTCAGTCACCTCCTCAAGCATCCAGGCTAGGACAAAGGGCAAAGTGCACCAGACTTAGGCCATGAGCCCTGGGTTTGCTCCACCCCCTGAGCTCAGTGTTGGGAGAGATTAAATAAAACCCACACGTGTGGTTTTTCGTGGAAGGAGCAGGCAGCTTTTAGAATAGAATACAGGTGACTTCCGCACATAGAAGAAACACCCCTAGATGCACCTCCAGGTCTAGAGGAGCAGGTGGCGGGGCTCCAAGGTCTGGTTTGCTGTCTTCCTGGATGGGAGGGGCTCCCAGGGGCTCCTTTCCAAGTTGTCAGAATTTACACCCAAAATATTGTTATACTTTCTACCATTTCCTTTCAGTCTTCTGCAAGAACTCCCTGCATACTCTCATTTACATGGCTTTTCATGGTCTCATCCATTACATTCCATACTCTTTCCATCCTATCCGGTCCCATCCCGTCCCATCCCGTCCCATCCCGTCCCATCCCATCCCATTCTTATATATGCTTTCACTACACACATTTTCATTATCTTTCATTTTTACCTGTTTCCAAGAAAAATTGTCCATTTCCCTCTCAGATTTAAAGTCAGTGATTATTTGTGCTACTTATGCATGGTCCACCATGTGCCTGGCACAGTGTGAAACTCTTTCTATGTGATCTCATTTAAACTGCAGGACATCTTCATGAGGAGTTATTTCCAGTTTAAAGATTAGGAAACTGGAATGTAACAGAAAAGGTCAGTCATCATTTATGGCTAGTATAAGGACTTCGTACCCAAGTCTGTCTGACTTGAGCCCAAGCCTTCAAGCATCAGAGAAACATCACATATCTTATTCATTATCCTTGGTTAACAACTTCAGTCTCCCACCAGCTACTGCATCATCAGAAATCTGGCTTGTTTCACGTGATTCCTGTGATCCTGACAATTTATTGGAGTAAGAAAAAAATACACCACTCATTTACAGAACTTTGTGTTCAAGGCACATTCACACCTTCTTCCTCTGTGGAACATCACATCCCCAGGGGTGAAGCAAGCCAGACACTGTTTCCTATTTTACAGATGAGGACAAGTGACTTTCCTTGGGCCACACAGGGAGAAACAGTACAGTCCAGACTAGGACTTTCAGGCTCTCCAGATACCCAGAGTTCTATCACTAAACTGTGCTGCCAATTTAGTAAATAAGATAACAAAATAAATAAACAAATCTTCCAAGGGAACCCTGAGGAACACTCCCTCAAGCCTAAGTTTCCAGAGGGAGTTGGTACCAGACTGGCATCTAGAACTTCCTGGCAGAGTGGAGGGGTTCTGGATGATTCCATGGACCAGCATATCTGTTCTCAGAATGCCACCGAGACATGGAGGACCATAGGATGGCTTAGGGGGCACACCCCAGGCCTGTCATTCCACCCTGTTCCTTGCCAATGGACTGTAAACCACCTTTGGGTTCCTGTTCCAAACTGACTGTGGGAAAGCAGGCCCCACACCTGCCTCCTCACTGGGCCCAGTGTCTGTGACTCTCTTAGCATGGTGCCACAGACTTCTCCATCTGTTGGTCTCAGCAGGAGAAAGAAGCTGGCTCTTCTTCCCAGCCCAGATCACATATACCTCAAAAATATCACCTCAGGGGCCAGCTTCACTAACATCCAACACGGGAGAGCCTTTTAGTTCACAGTCGGGGTAACTGAAACTCTCGGAGAAATGAGTGGCCCAAGGTCATGCAGCTGAACACTGAGCACTGGGTCACAGACCAGTGCCCTGCTCTCTGGGTCTGCAGCTGGACCTCAGCACCAACACAAGTGAAGGTCCCAGTGCAGACCTTGTAGGGCAGACAAGCTGTTCCCCAAACCCAGAGGCTGCCTGATAGGCTGAGTTTTGACCAATGCAGACCATGGCTCCTTTGGTGCTGTTAGCAAATGATGGGGGCAGTAGGATAGGACCAGTGAGAGGCTTGGCCACTGCAAGTCCCTCAGGGGGCTGCCACTCGGTCTGATACAAAGAGGGAAACATGTGCATATGGCCATGAGATAGCCCGGAGCGATGGGTTCTAAGCCAAGGACCCTTTTGGGTGTCAGCTCCTTTTATCCCCCCAGGGCAGACACACTGTAAGATCTTCCATGACAGGCTCCCTGCCTGGCGGGGGGGGGGGGGGGTTGCCAGTAAAGAAGCTTCTTCATGTGACCATTCCAGACTGGCTGGTGGTCAGCTGCCCGTCCTAGAGATCAAACTTGGTTATTGCTCCCTCTTCTTCCCCCTAGAAATGACCACCACTTTGAGGCTCTGAAGACTGCTTCCTCTGAGCTTCTGTCTTGCTGGAGGCCCTGACACATGGCTGGGTAAAGGGGGAGGCCTGGGTCTGGGCTGACTTCAGCCTCGTGGCCTCACCGCAATTCCAGAAAACCCCATGATTCCCCTGAGCAAATAATCCTTATCATATAGGAAGAGTCCTGAGGGGGGAGGAGGCCTCTGCCCTGCCCTCCTCAGCCCTGCCAGTGTCAGCAGGGCCCTGTCTACAGAACAGGCAGGGAGATGGCTTCCTTCTGCCCAGGCACCTTAGCTAGCTCTGCTGCATGCCACTGGGCTTGCAGAAAAGTACGCAGACTGGCATCACACTTCACTTCTGACTCCTGGGCCCCTCCTCCTAGTCTAGGCAGGACACAGCTGAAATCAAAAGCAGCCCTTTAGTCCAAGTCACTCATTGGCATGTAGGCTAGAGATCAATGGCAGGGTGACCAGGTTTGAGTCAAAGCTGCCCAGGATGCTGCATGAGGCTGCCACACAGTCCAGAGGGGCAAGATCATGGGCAAAGCTCCAGTCAGATGTTCTGAGGTCACCATAGCTGGTCAAGCCCAGGAGTGACCATTCCTCAGCTGGGTGGTTACACTGGCCAGCTGGGGCATCTAAGGGAGCAAGAGTCACCTCTGGGGGGTCCTGTTTCAAATAGCCCCTGGCCAGGCCTGCTGGAGGCCCAGCTGCTTCGGCATCCAGGCACATCCTGAACTGAGGGCCAAAGCCATCTGTTGAGGAGGATTCTTCTTCCAGGTAGCCTGTCTTGGCTGTCTTCTCCTCTGTGTCTCTCGTTTGTTTCAGGTAGCCTTGAAATACCACAACTGGGTCATCATCCTCAGTCACCTCAGGCCCCAGGGGACTGACATGGCCCAACACAGAGCCCTCTCGTGCATCTCCAGGCTGCCCCTCAGAGTCCGGGACTAGGCCAATGCCGCTGTCATCCTGACCCTGGCTACTGCTCCGCACTTGCTTCCCCCAGCTGGCCACCATACAGGGACTCAGCTTGGGTTCCTGCAAGGAGATCCCACTGTCTGTGCTGCTGCCGCCACTGTTCCCCAGCTCCAGGAATGCTCTGTTTCCCACAGTGCCCCCGGCCTGGTGGTAGGGGGCAGGGAGGAGGAACTGTGGCTCTTCAGTCTGCAAGGACGGCTTGGCACTGCCAAAGCCACTGTCTGTGCTGCCATGCAGCTCTGAGTTCCTGAGCTCTAGGGACACCTTGGGGAAGGCCTCCTCATCGATGAGATAGAGGATGTCTTGAGTCTCTGGTCTGGGAAGCTGGCTAGTGAAGCTGAAGGGACTGGGCTTCTCGAAGACCTGGAGAAGAGAAGGCAGAGCGGGTAAGGAAGAGGGTCACCTGCAGGACCCCTCATCCCCCACCCAGTGTTGCCATGGGTTGGTCTATGAGGGTGGCTCAAGGAGGTACTGCTCCAAAAGAAGGGGGGTATGAAGTCTGGAGTACAGTGCCACTTGTCCCTTTTCAGAAATATTTCATTTCAGAATTGAGTTTTCCTCCTAATGAAATTCTCAGTTCAGCTCAGAACCAGATCCATCAGAAGCCTGTGCTCTCAGAGCCCAGAGGGAGTGACAGGCAGAATGAGGTGGTAAATGTTCTTGATGACTGTGCTTTTCAAACCTGTGAACAGGGTGGACCCATTTAGATCTAAAAGTGTGTTTCAAACTATTTTGACTACGACCCAAAATAAGAAATGTATTACATAATCACCTGTATATAAGTAGCCCATGAATATATAACTTATATATAAATAACTAAGACCAGTTACACAAAATACTTATTACTACAGGTACCTGTGTATCCTATCCTATCCTATTCTATCCTTATTCTCTCTACTTCTATTCTATTCTATTCTATTCTATTCTATTCTATTCTATTCTATTCTATTCTATTCTATTCTATTCTTATTCTACTCTACTCTACTTCTATTCTATTCTATTCTAATCTTATTCTACTCTACTCTACTTCTATTCTATTCTATTTTCTATCCTATTTATTCATTTCTGTTTTTAAAATGCTCATGTGAGACACCAAATTAATTTCTTTACTCCCTGAGTTGTGACTCACACAAACATAGTGTGGTTACAATGTGAGGCAGTGGGAAGAGCACAGAACTAGCAGCTGAGGTAGACATTAATTGCCAAGAACCCCAGGGAGATCATTTAACGATGGCTCTTCTGCCCCAGTCATAATGGTGTGTTTCCTGCCCAGGAACACATCCATGCTGTGCTATCTCAGGGCCTTTGCACATGCTTCACTCTTTCTTGTTGGAGTACTATTCTCTTGGGGCTTTGTACGGCTGTGTTGTTTGGGTCTCAGCTCAGATGTCACCTCCTCAGAGAGGCTCTCCTGATCACCCAGACACTCTTCCCACATTGACCTAGTTTACTTCATCCCAGCACTTAGTTCCTTGAATTATGTTTTAATTTGTTTTCATCCACACCCCATACCCCACTCCCAACAGAATACAAGCTTATTGAGGGCAGCTGTTATCTAGTCTTGTGCATCACACTTAAACTAAGCTTTGCAGTAGATATTCATAAGATTTATTGGCTGATTTACTGGCTCACTGTTGTACATCTGCCATCATTTCTTTTGTATGTGATGACTCTCATGAACTCTTATTGGCTGAGTTCCTATTAATACTACATAGCCTGGTAATTAAAGACATGTATTCTGGAACCAGACTTCGTGGGTTCAGATCCCATCTCTGCCTCTTAACACCTGTGTCACTTTGGCCAAATTAATTTTCCTTCTCTGTGCTTTAGTTCCTCACCTGTAAAATGGAAATAATGACAGTACCTGTCTCCTCATGTTATAGTTCATGCATACAAAGTGCTTACAACAGTGGCTGGTATATAAAAAACACTCACTAAATATTTGGTGAATTGAATTTTACTCCACAGTAATTCTCTAAGAAAGTATTATTACTGCTGTTTTCTACAGGAGAAAATATAACTTCATAGAAGTTAAGTGATTTGCCTAAAGTCATACAGCAGGAAAGAATAAACCTGAAATGTGTATACAATTGTCCTGATTGGAAGTCTCCACTTGTCCAATAATAATTAACTTGATATAGTGTTGAAATGTCAGATCAGAGCAGCTAATGAGTGAAAACAAGGAATGTGAAAGTGCTATTCACTACAAGTTATTCATAAAGTTAGTAATGACCACGGTCATTCCATGGGGGAATTGGGTTGTATTTGTCTTGAGGAAGAAGAAACTCTCAAGGACAAGTCAATTCTGTGATCCAAATGCACAGAAGGAACAAGAAACCAGAGGTTGCCTGTCATCTCCTTCGGCATTTTTGCATCTATGTCTATTTGTCCGGTTTGCTTTAAAGTTCATCATTTGTACATTGGCCACCACAGCAGGTCGTAATCAATCCCTTTGGAACCGGGGGCCATGTTAGTCAGCATATGATAGGTGCTCAGTAACTGTAGCTCAATTGCACCATGTTTGCTCTGTTCCCAGATGCTTTTCCTGATGCCTGACAACATGCCAGCCAGTGTACCAGAGCCCCCTTTCCCACCCCTCCCTGGGTGCACTCCTCTCTGCGCCACCTTCCCAGCTCTGAGCCCTGCACTTAGCGTATTCAAAATACTTTTTAAACCCAGATGTACATGTTTGTGGACCATGAATCTGCCCAGAGCACAGAGAAAGGACAATGAGCTACACCCTTCAGCTAGACACAGTGAAGCACTTTGTAAGCCCTTAAGGCCCCAGTTTCTCTGTCAAATCTCTACCCAAGGCCCTGCAAGCTAGAAATACAGTTCTTGCCTGGACCAAGATCCCAATCAGACCAGGCAGTCCTATACCTCTTCCCTCCCTGTTGCCCTACTTTCTAGAGTTCTTATCAAAATAATTTCAGAGGGTCTTTGTCTCCCTACTTATTTCTCCCAGAGACCCTGGGATCCCTCTGGAGGGTCCCTTTCCAAGGGTGATCCAGTTGTGGGAGATGTGGCAGGCAACCTGAATCCCAGGCCAGAGACAGGCTGAGGTTTGGAAATACTGCTCAGTGCTGCAAGTTGAGTTTTGGAGGCTGGCTACCACGAGTGCCACATCTGTCAGCACTGTAGAAAGAGGAACCACTCGGGGAGGGGTCAGAGATCCCAGTCTCCTCTACAAACCCCTCTTCTCTAGTGTCTAACCTCACTACTCTGCTCTCCCTCTCGTGAGGGCAGCCCAAGGGTTAGCCCTTCCAGCCCTTTGTCCTTCCTCTTCCAGCCACTAGGGGTGGGAAAAACTGGGCCCCACCCAACTCTCCGAGGCTATATGACCCTGTGCCTGTAATGCTCTCTCTGTGCCTCAGTTTCCTCACTTGTAAAATGAGGGTAATTCATGTACCTGCCTCAGAGGTACCAATACACAGCCAACTATGAGTTAAATAGTAACAATGGACGTGTGTGGGGTTGGGACTACTCAGTATATACGTTATCTGGGCTGATAGGAGGCAACACTCTCAGCCCTGGGCTTTGTGGTCAGGGTCTCCCTCTGTCCCGACAGCGCTTGAAAAAGGTGCCTTCTGATTATGTCAGGGCTGAGAGAAGGGACTGTGAAAAGTCCTGCTGTGGCCAGGAAGGCCAGGGCAGTGGCCTTGCCGGAGACTCACCAGGACATCAGGCAGCTTTCCCCTGCGCCGCCGCACGTACAGCTGGAGAAGCAGGCAGTAGGTCAGGGCTCCGCAGAGCAGTAGGACAAGGGCGAAGAAGATGCTGACGTTGGTCACAGTGAAGTCTGTAGGCCCAGAGAGAGGCATTTGTGGCTGGGCACCGTGGGACATTAAGGGGCAATCCTTGGGAACTCATGGCCACCATCATGAGTGGCTCTGGTGACCTTCACCACCCCAGGCTATCTCTATATCACAACTCTAGATGTGTGGGTTGTTGGGAATCTCTGCCTGCCCCTGAAGGATCTCCTCACTAGACACTGACTCAGCTGCCACTCTCTATACTCACACTGTAGAGCACACAGAGCAGCAAGTCAGGATGGTATAGCAGGTAAGAACAGAGGGTTTGACAGCCAGACTTGGGTTCAAATCCAAGCCCCACCACTTACTAGCTGTGAGGCTGTCAACAGATTATTCAGCCTCTTTGAACCTCAGTTTGCTCATCTGAAAATGATGCTCATGGGAAAATAATGGTGCTTACTACATAAGATGGTTTTGACGTACACAGTACTCGACACCTACCAAGTCCTTCAGTTATGTTATCTGATCCTTATAGTAACCTTAGGAGCAAAGTACTATTATCATCCCTATGTTCATAGATTAGGATCCTGAGGTCCAGAGAGGTTAAGTAACTTGCCCAAGGTCATATACCTCATAAGTGGAAAAGCAGGGATTTGAACCCAGACCTCTATACAAAGCTATGTCTTACATTAGTGAGTGAATGTAGAAAAGCTGTTTAGGCTACGTGACAAACAGATGGTGCCTTACTCTGCTTAAATAAGAGGGATCCTGACTAGGCAGTGGCGCAGTGGATAGAATTTCGGACTGGGATGCGGAAGACCCAGGTTCGAGACCCCGAGGTTGCCAGCTTGAGTGTGGGCCCATCTGGCTTGAGCAAAAGCTCATCAGCTTGGACCCAAGGTCGCTGGCTCCAGCAAGGGGTGGCTCGGTCTGCTGAAGGCCCGCGGTCAAGGCACATGTGAGAAAGCAATCAATGAACAACTAAGGTGTTGCGACAGCAACGAAAAACTAATGATTGATGCTTCTCATCTCTCTCTGTCCCTATCTATCCCTCTCCCTGACTCTCTCTCTGTCCCTGTTAAAAATAAATAAATAAATAAATAAGAGGGAAACTTAAATGACAATGAGTTTGTATGTGTACTTCGTAAACTGAAGTGTACTGTAAAAATGTAAGTCCTCACTTTGATCTTTGCTAGACTCTGCCCACACTGGGCTGGGCACCCTCAGTGCATTGACTGTTGGCATGGTTGATTGGGTACTTGACATACTCTGTCCTGAGGTGCTAGTTACAGCTTCCTCTGGGCACAGACTGTCCCCCTTGCCAGAATGTAAGATCTTCGGGGCAGAACCATGGTCTTCACATCCTAAATCCTGTCCCCCTACTCCTCCCAGGGCCTAGCTCAGAACCTGGCTCAGAACCTGGCATAGTAGTTACTGACTTCAGCAGCTGTGGTGAGGACTTAGCTAAGTTCTGCTTCCTCAGAGGGTAGGGAGATAAAGAGAAGGCCCTCCATGCCCCTAGCTCTAAGAGAGGACAGCAGAGGACTACAGCAAACAGGAACTACCACAGCTAGCTGAGGGTGGCCTGGTGGTTCCCGGGACTCACCACAGAATTGGGAGACCAGCTCTGCCACCAGGCCCTAGAAAGTAGCTGGTATGCACTGAGTCTCAGTTTTCCCGTCTCCGAAATGGGGACATTAGGAGATCTCTCACAGAGCTGTGTGAAGACGGAGAACGACAGGGACGAGTGCCTAGCTCAGTGCCTGGCATCAGCAGCTGTTTGAATTGTGTGAGGCCTGTCCTGCCTTCCGCCCTGTCTGGAGGCAGCCCTGAGAAACTCACACTGTGGGAAGAGCACGATGCACTCCTCCTTGGACCATTTCCCCTTGTTCCCTCGGGAGGCCACTGACGGCTTCACTATGAAACAGACCTCTCCCACCTCTCCAGGGGTTGGGATGATGAAGTTTTCACCTTTTACATCGTCTGTGAACTGAAATGAAAACAGCAATAAACAAAATACCCTTGTTTCATGACCTATGGAAGCTGAGGGCTGGGGCGGGGGGGGGGGGGGGGCTTGGGAGATGATCTCGTTCAATCCCTGTGCAACATAGCCCAAGATCCCTGTGACAACCACAACTTATTTTGTATTAAAAAAGGAAAGGAAGTGCTTTGTAGATGCTGAGGACCTCCTCAGAGGGGCTGGAACCCAACCGTAGTGGAAGGGAAAGAGGGTGGGTTTTGCAGATCCCAGATCTCCCACTATGGGGGTGTCCTTGGACAATCACATAGCCCCCTGGAGCCTCATTTCCCCATCCACACAATGGAATAAAACGTCCACCCTCATGGGGATAGGAAACAATAGTTACAAAATGTCTTGTGTGGGGCCTGATGCCTAGTAGGCAGTGTCTTCCCTGCCGCCTGGCAGGAGTGCTGGTTGAGAGCTGTCACTTCAACTCTCTCTCTACCCTTGTAACTTCCCTCTGCCAGCATGAGGGAGGCAAGGGGTGACGTGGGGAGCCCAGGTCCTGCCCCTTTGGGAATGCCATACCGTATAGTTGTGTTCCGGCACCTTGCGAGTTGCAATTTCATACTTTCGAAAGTTTGGGAAGATGCTTTCGTAAGTGTCGCCTGGAAGGGCCAGCTTGGGCCTGGGGGGCTGGATCTTTCCCAGGATGAAGCCATTGTGTAGCTCTAGCTTCACACTGCCAACTGTCAGAGTCACTGTGCAGGGAAGCAAAACCATGAGGCCTCAGGCTGGGGAAGGCCAGAGGCCCCTCACCCATACCTGGCCTCCAGGGTCAAGCTTTCCTGGCCTAAACCTGCACCCCAGGGTTTCTAACCCAGCAGAGCATTAAGACTTCCTGGGGAACGTGTTAAAAATACGGATGCCATGGGCCTATTCAGCACACAGTGAATCTGAATTTTTAAAGCCAGGCCCTGGAAACATCCAGTATTATAAACACACTCACCAGGTACTATTGTGCAGCCTGCTGAGCACTGGCCTGCAAGACAGGCATTTGGGAGCCAAGGACCTAGAACATACTAGACCATGGGTTCTGACTTGGAATTCTTTGGAGCAGGCTTGTCACATACACAGAGCAATGTGGATCCCCATGTGCATAATGGAAGAACCTCACTGAGTCTGGGGTTTATCTCTGTGAAGAGAGGCTTCCAACTTTTCCTCAGTAGCACCTCCCCACTTCAAAGCCTAACACACTGACCCTCAGGAGTCCACCCCTCACAGGGCGGGGGGAGGGGGAGGGAGAAAGGCTGATCCAATTCTGCTTTCCTATGCTTAGTGCTTACGGACTTGCTGCCTCTCCAGAAACCCCTAAGTAGACAGGCCAGGCCCTTGTAACTCAGCTGCCCCACCTCACCCTCAGACTTCTCTTCTACAGGATAAACAACCCCAGGCCCTTTTAAATCTTGAACAACTTGACTATTTTCATCTAAACCTTCTCCAGTCCTGATTTAAGCATGCTTGAGCTACTGGCTCCTTCGTCAGGAAGGCTGGCTGACATGGTGAGCTATGGGCACACAGAGAACAGTTCTACACTAGAGCTTCTGGCTGGAAGGGACCACAGAAGCCATGTTGTAGGCCCAGGGGAGGAAAAGCACCGTCATCTATGGAGAAGCGCGTCTTGGCGTTAGTCCAGTTGGACTGCCGACTTCCGTCCACTGCCCGGACTCTGGCTAGGTAACCATTGTTGCGGTATAGGCGTCGGGTCTCCATGGTGAGATCACAGGATAGAATCGGGATCTGGCCACAGCTGGAGATGGACTTCCAGGGCTCCTCTCCATAGCTGAGGAGATATCAGGGTAGACATTGGTTCACACTTTTGTTCAAACCTATCTCCTTTAAGAGGGAAGCAAGAGGCCAGGGGAGAGAGCCGCCATGGTGATATTTCCTTTAGTTTAGGTCATTGCAAGGGGATCTCCCTTGGTTCTGGGACCCTGTACCAATATCTCTGTAGTCTAAAAGACTCTTAAGATTGGAATATGAGTAGCTAAAATACCAACCCTTCCAGAAAGACTTGCTACTCCTGTGATGGCGAACCTATGACACGCGTGTCAGCACTGACACATGTAGCTATTTTCGATGACATGCAGCTTCATACCAGAGAAGTATGGGGCCACATGCCGAGAAGAACGTTTCATCCTCGGCTCCTACATGGCCAGGTGCAGTAGTCGAGGATAAAACATTTGCTGTAGTGTAGACACTCTGTGCGGGAGGTCTGTAGGCCAAAACAACAGAACTCCGGCACAGAGCATCTAGTTCTGGGACTTCCGGTTAGGCCGTTTTTCTCCAAGTGACGCACCACCCAAGTATGCTCGTTTTTTTGGCGAATTTTGACACACCAAGCTCAAAAGATAGCCCATCACTGTGCTATTCCCTGCACCACAGCCTAATTTCTCCCTTCTCTCAATGACATTTGCAGTCATTAGAGTTTCCTTGTTTCTAACCATGTTATGGGTGCTTTTCTTTTTTTTTTTTTCCCCCAATAAAAAAGAAAAATCGTGAAGGTAAAGGCAATACTGTGGCTTTTCCAGTCCAGACCCACCAGAACACTGCTTAGCACATACGAGACTCAGTCAGTACCTATCAACTGATGGATATGTGCCAGGGTCCTAGCTGGTGTCACTTTAGGAAAAAGGCATGTATCTTTCTGTGCCCAGGCAATATAGAAGGGGGTAGACTCACCTACCCCCTCCTTCACCAATCTCTCCTCCCTTTTCCTTACCTAAGGACTGCCACTTCATAGTAGGTACTTTCAGACGGATTCTGAATGGGCATCCAGTGGAGGACGTGGTGAAAAAACTCTGCTTCAAACCACACAGATGGAGGGCTGGGCAGTTCTGACCCCGGAGAGAAGAGTGTCAGTGTCAGAGCTGGCTGAGCCCACCCCAGGGATGAAGATGGTGACAGGGATGGTGCCAAGCATTTTAACAGCTCCCTTTTACTGAGTACTTTACTATAAACCGAGTGCTCTGCTAAGTACTCTACATATATTGTCTCATTTCATTATCACAGCAGCCCTAGAAGGCAGGGATTTATTACACCAATTTTACTGGAGAAGAAATGAAGGCACAGAGAGATTAATGCAATGGGGCTAGTAAGGGGCAGACTGGGGCCCTGAATGCAGATGTGACTGACTCCAGAGCAAGTGCTGTGTCCTTAAACCAGTGTCTTGTGCAGTCTGCCATCAGAAGCAAACGCGGTTACTGAGAAGACCCAAGCTGGGTTTAATGCATCCCAGACGAGGAGGCAGGGGCTGAGGGCTACCATTTGTCCACAATGAACTCTGGAATGAGCTAGTCCTGACTCTGCCCACCCCCTGTCCCTGCTCCAACTTCACTCTAAGGCCTGTCCTCCATCCTGACACTGGCCCCTAGACTGTCCCTGGCCCTGGCTCCAGCCCAGGGCCTTCTCTCTGGAGCTCTTTGGGTACTAAGATATCCTGCTTGTTGGCAGCTGCCTATTTCTTTTCACAGGCCTGCTGGGCAACCTCAAGCTGAGGGTTTGCCTTATTCCACGGCTTCTGGGAGAGCTTTACCTACAGCTAGAGGCCCAGCCTCAAGTTGGGTGAGAACAGACAGAATGAAGGGGCTCTTTCCACGAAGGGTAGCACCATTGGCTCTAGGGTGAGATACTAAATACCAGCGTCCATCTCATCTCCTGTCTCCCCCTCCCTCTTAACATATACCACTCACCATGGGAAATGCCAACTTCAGGGGTCTTACACTAGCACTTGCCAGTGTGATTTGGGCAAATTATTAAACCTCACTGAACCTTTTCTCTCATTTGTAATAGTGCAACAAATATATCTATGGTAATAGTCTTGCCTATCAAGTGCAATGCAGTAAGTCAAGGCTCATATTTCAGTTTCTCTTCTCCCCTCCTTGAGTGATTCTCTCAGGCTTCCCTTGTTCTCTACGGTCTCATGGTCTCTCTAATAATGCTTTTTTCCTGTCATACTCAGAAAGTACCCCAATCCCTTGCTTTCTTTCTTATATTGTCTTTGATCTTCAAATCTGTGTCTCGATTTCAAAGTATTAGATGGAAAGTGAAAAAAGGCAGCAGGTCTTTGTGGTGTTTGGGCTGCACACGCCCCACTCAGCTTTCGGTCATGTGAATGGCGTGCTTTACTTTGTACTTTTGGCATGGAGACATGGTTACATCCCCTACTCTCTTGCCTGTGCTCTTGGTCCCTCCATCTCCTGGCCCTTTCATTCTCTCCCTCCAGGGTTCATTCACTCTAATCAGTTGCAGAAACTTTCCAGGTATGGTTGGCTAGGTTGGGAGATGGAGCTTAGGGGTAGGAGCAGATGGGAGGGAGGCAGGTAGCAGTGGCAGTGGCAGTGCTTTTGAGGCTAAAGGAAGAGCAGGGATGATCAGGTGGAGGTGACAGGTGTAGTGTAGGAAAAGAGCTGAGATGGCCAGGTACAACAGACACATGACAGAAACAGATTAATCAGAGGGCTAAGGGAAGGTCGAGTCAGGCGGGGGATCAGAGTAATTCCTCAGAGGAACAGCAGTCCGATCATTTGAGCTAGAACCATAAGGGTCAGTGATACCTTTATGACTCGTCAGAGGTGAGTGGACGATGAATTGGGGAAGAGGTTCATTTCACTTCTTCCCCCACCCTACCCCAGTCTCCCACCCTTCCAAACAGCCTCAGCTTCTTCCCCTTCCACAACGGGCGAGCCTGAGACCCAGGCTTGCCAGAGCGAGAGAGGCTCTGGGAGGGGGAGACTGTGGATGCCCCTCTCCGGCAGCGGCGACGACCTAGCGGTCGCATTGGGCGGCTAATTCCGCCCGGCGGGGCGGGCGCGGAGAGGGCAGGGCAGGGCAAGGCAGAGAGGGGCCCTAGTTCTTACCTTGCGCTCCGGAGCGGAGGCTCAGGCTGAGGATCCCCGCCAGTGGCACGACCAGGCGCGGCAGCATCCTGGGCGCGCTGCATCCTCCGGGGCCGGAGTCGACGCGGCGCTGTGCGCCTCCGGCCGCGGCTCCCTTGGGCTGAAGCGGAAAACTCCGCCCCGCCGCCTTCGCAACTCCCTGAGGGGTTGACGTCAGTGGGGTGTGGCGTTCCAAAGCTTGTGCAGAACCGTGTACGAGCTTCCGAGCGCGTATCGCCCCGGCTCGTGTGCAGAGTGCAGCGGACCGGTGGGTCCGCGACTGTCCAGGGCGGGGACGGGACTCCAGCCCACTCCCCTTCTCTACCCCCGGGATCCCTAGTTTGATCAAGTGAAAGCGATCTGGGTAACCTGAAGAGGTGTGTGTGTGAGCTGACTTTCCCAGACAAGTAGGGTGGGGATTGCAGCAGTGACCGCAGCCTCTCGGAGTTGGGGAAATAGATAGTCCCAGGCGCCCAGGGACGTGTGCCAGGACACATGTGTGAGTCTTGGTGTTGCCCTACTACCTCGTGTATGTAGAGCGAGGGTAAAGTAGGCAGTTTTATCCTTGACTTAATATTTTTTGAAGGGGTGTGCCCATGATATCTCCCAGCCTCTTTTGGTTTCTCTTGTTTGCCTGAAATCTCCTGTTTAGAACGTTTTTTTCTTCTTTCTTCTGGGTAATAGCACTCCTGGAGAACTGGGTAACGTAGCATCCCTGACTTATACCTCTGTGTCACCTGACTCATCTGAGACATCATTCCAGATGCACCGAAGATGTACCTGAACGGGAGACAAATGTTGTCCATTTCACTCTTGTTGGATGGTGACATCTGTTTCAGAGTATGTTTGTGTCTGAAGGTGGAGGTGTCCCATCCTGTGGCTGAGGGTCTACTTTGGAGATAGAAAGACCTCACTTTTTAATGATGGTCATGAAGGTCAGGGGATGCCCCAGCTATATGCACAGTGGAGAGTGGTATATGCAGGCCCAACAGGACGTTTGGTCAGGTAAGGTGCCCCATAGCTGGACAGCTCTTGCTGACATACCTTCAGATCACCTGGCAGGAAGAACCCCAGGGTTTTTCATTTGTGAGAACGTTTTTTGCTCCCTCTGCTGCTCAACTGAAAGATTAAGAGTGGCCAATTGCTTGGAAGTACCCAGGCATGACCCAAGGGTGTGGCTGCTTTCTGAAATTACTTTTTAGCTCCCAGGGACCTTTTTAAGGAGTACACTGTGCTGTTTCTTTCTGAACTTATCTTTATTTGTAGTTTTGTTGTTAAAAGTCTTGCTCCTTTATCATTTTGAAAAAGGATCAGGATTCCTAATTCATTCACATAACAAATATTATGGCACACGATATGAGCTAGACACTTTATTGAGGCTGGGATGAGATAGTGATCAAAACAAGGTCCCTTCCCCCCAAAAATGAATACTCTAGCTAGAGACAGAAAGTGAACAGAGATTTCAATGTACTGTGTTAAGTGTTCTGGAAAGGGAAGTACAGACTAATGTGGAGACCGAGGAAACAGGCAGTTGACCACAACTGGGGTGGAGGATGGAAAAGACTTCCTGGAAGAGGTGACATCCAAGCTGAGAGTTAAGGGATGGGTCAGGTAACTGGTGAAGAGCAGCTAGAGAAGGTGTTCCAAACAGGAATATGGCATTTTTGAAGAAGGCTGTAAAGTAAGTAAATTAGCATTCCTGTTTTAAGATGAGAAGAAACCCATGGTTGACATAAGTTAATGTTTTGCTCAGGGCAGAGCCAGCATTTGAATGTAGGCCATTCCTATGTATCCCGCTGCCTCACCAAAAGCATCCAGAACAGGAGTTATGTTAGACATGCCTTGTTTTTCCAATTCCATTTTGGTTTGCATCCAGTTATTCATTCTCACTGTTGTGAAAAGTTCACACTAGGGTTCTGTGGTTTCTAGTATTCATACCAGTATTGGGACAGACAATAGAAAATAAGTATAATCTTTTCCTTACTGAACTCTTGCTATATGTATCAGGCACTATGCCTAATACTTAATGTACTATAGCAGAGACTGGCTAGCAACTGTGTAGCAAACCCGTTTCCTTTTCTTGGGTACACAGGACAACTCTATTTCCTAGCTTCCCTTGCAATTGCATGGAATAAGTGGCTGGGTTTTAACCAACATGAAGTTGAATTGATGAGAACCACTTCCTCGCCTGGCCTCTCTGTCTTTGCCATGTGTCTGCCAGGTGGGAGGGGCCCAGGAGAGGACTCTAAGGGGATGAAAAGAGCTTGGGTTCCTGAATCAGCTCTTGGAGGGGAGCATGCAGGAAACACAGCCAACCTATGCCATTCTGTGACTGGAGTGAGGAATGAACTCTTGTTATCTAGATTTTGCAATTTTTGTTATTGAACCTGATTAATATGCCAACATTGTCTCATTTAAGCCTTATTACCACCCTGTGAGATTGGCATCATTGTCTGTGTTTCACAGATGGGAAGTCAGAAATTATGTCACTTGTCTGTGTCACTCAGCCAGTGAGTGGCAGAGCTAAGGTGACATCCCAGGTCTGTTGACTCCAGAGCTCATTTTTCTACCACCATATTATCAATGCCCTTTCCAATCTTGGAAGAGCTCTTGGAAAAGACAAGTGTCTAGTGAGTTGACAGAGAGAAGAGAGAGTGAGGGTGAGGGGAGGAGGAACAGCTCAGGGCTAAGTGTCATTGGTAAAGGGAATGTGGTGAGCCCCAGAGAACCTGTGAGCAGGGCTGGGTAGACAGACATGTTGCCTCCATGGCCACAGTGGGAAATTTTGAGGTCTAGATGGTTCCATTGTCTCATTTTCACTTTACTTCATCTTGGCCTTCAATATGACGCTTCTAAACAGGCCTCACTGGGAGGCAGGGTGGACATCTGAGCAGATAGGAAGTCTGTGCTGGAGCATGATAATAGTGTCTGTCCCTGTGCTAGTGATTAGGGAAGTTCCAGACCTTGTGATCACTGTGTCAGAGATGCACACACCAGGGAGAGAGCCCTAGATGAAACAGACCCCAAGGAAGAAATAGAGAGAAGGAAGGTGCCTAGGGGCATTTGGTAGTCATTGGTTCAAGGAGACTCACAGATGTAAGATGAAGGGGTCACTAACAACCAGCCCCAGAGGGGCCTTCTCATTGTTGCTACAGAGCCTAGTGGCCGTCTACCCTCCTTCACCATCAGCCTGACTCCCTCCAGACTGCATATAAAGAGCATAGAAAGGACAGAATCCTCTCTGAAGGTTCTTTTCTGCTCTGCTTAGATGGTGACTCAGGCTTGAATAGGGCATTGTTTGAATTTTAGCTGGGTGGGGACAGGCATCCTTGAAGGGTTTGGAGTAGAAGAGGGACATGGCAGATTTGCATTTTAAACAGAATAAGAGACCCAGACAGAGTGTGTAGGTGATGAGCCAGGGTGACTCCATTAGTTAGCAGAAGAATCTTGTGCTCCTGATTGAAGTTCACCTCTTTGCCTGACCTGCCACAGCAGCCAAGTTTGTGAAGCTATAAAGACTGTGAGGGAGTCGTGCCCATCAGCCTAGCAGAAAGGAGAGAAAATACAGATTTCCCAGGTGAGGAAGCTCCTCTGCTGATTTTTTGAACTGTCGGAACTGGAGCAAGCAGCCTTCTCATGCCTGCAGTCTGCCCGGGACTTCACTTTATTCTTGATCAGTGTCAAGGTTCACAAGGCTGCTGGGAAGAGCCAGTGTTTCTCAGAAACAAGAGACCTAGTTCTAATCCCAGCTTGGCTGCTGCTAGCTGTGTGCCCTTGGGCCAGTCCCTGTACCTCTATTAGCCACTGACAAGATCAGGATAGTTATAATCTTCCTGGTCTGTTGTAAGGCTAGATACAAAAATGTCAGAACAACTGATAAAGGCTTCTGGAGTGAGAGGAGGTGTGGTTAGTGGAAATATTCAGCAGGAAGACCTCACACTGACTAGAGGAAGTCAGTTTCCTTCTCCCATTGTTTGCTCCTCTGCTGTGCTGAGCCCCACCCAGGACAACTGGGGCCTTTGACCATACTTGGGGCCCCTCAATGCCCTCCAAGAAGGCGTGAAGACCTAGTCCATTGTCATTGCTTTGTGAACTTGGGATGCAAGAGTTTAAGAACAGAGAATATCCCTTATCATTTCAGGAAATAGCTCCATCTTCCCTCTCTAGTCTGTATGACTTTGACTTCTCCAGGTTTGAAGGATGTCATTTCCCTTTCAATCTAAACTTAACAGTCATCTGAGCCCCCATCCCACGAACTGAAGGAAGTTCATCTGCTCTTGGGTTTCTGTTCCCAAGTAATTCATAGGGTTGCCCAAGGAAGCCTCACATGCCCAAAGCCATCCTGGCAATCTCCTGGCTCACCTCTTAATGTGTCATAATGGTGGCCTCAGGGCTGGGGCTGGTCACCTCAAGTGTGGACACAGAGCTCATAAGATTTTTAAATACGCCTGACCAGGCGGTAGCACAGTGGATAGAGCGTCGGACTGGGATGCGGAAGACCCAGGCTCAAGACCCCGAGCTCGCCAGCTTGAGCGCGGGCCCATTTGGCTTGAGCAAAAGCTCATCAGCTTGGACCCAAGGTCGCTGACTCCAGCAAGGGGTTGCTTGGTCTGCTGAAGGCCTGCAGTCAAGGCACATGTGAGAAAGCAATCAATAAACAACTAAGGTGTTGTGACGGCAATGAAAAACTAATGATTGATGCTTCTCACCTCTCTCCGTTCCTGTCTGTCTGTCCCTATCTATTCCTCTCTCTCTGTTCCTGTAAAAATAAATAAATAAATAAGATTTTTAAATGCTTCTGGAGGCTTGCGAATAACAAAATACCAACTAGATACTTTACAGCTACTTCAAGAAGTAGCCACTCGGACCTCCCACCAGGTCAGTACCATTCTGAAAACCTTCAAGTTTCTGGCAGTCCTGTGGCAGGGCGAGACCAGCTCACTTCCTACCTTCAAAATCTCCAGGCCTGTCTGAACACTTTCTTGTTCCCAGAGAGAGGAAGGGCCTTCCTTTCTCTGCTTAATGTTCACTTTTATTGTTTTTTCTTTAAGATGATTCACAGCAGGAATATCGATATCCTTCAAGGGAAATGCCTGGTACCACCCCAAAGTTATAGTCTGCCTCCAGTGGCCCACATGGGGCCAATTGCTGGTATATTTCCTCTGGCCTGTCTTTGCCCTAGATAACAGCACTGGAGGGACAGCAGTTGAGTGGCCCAAATCCAGGGCCTTGATACAGTTGTTTCCCTATAGGAAAGAGACCAGGTCCACCTGCTCTTCCTGCCCTCATCTGGGCTCCTGGCCTTCTGTGAGCCTGGACAAAGAACTATGAATTTTAAGTGTGGGATGGGGCAGCCTAAACTCAGACTTGGAGAAAACTGTTTCTTCAACATCTAGGGCTATGGTTTTGCTAAGGAGATACTCAGTTGACATTGCCAAACAAAATCTTTAACACCTCAGCCTAGGACATACTGTGGATGCCCAGGGCTTTGCCCCAAATGATGAGCATATACTTACTTTATATATAGTGTATGTCCGTAAAGTCATGGTGCACTTTTGACCGGTCACAGGAAAGCAACAAAAGACGATAGAAATGTGAAATCTGCACCAAATAAAAGGAAAACCCTCCCAGTTTCTGTAGGATGATGTGGCAGCATGTGCGCATGCGCAGATGATGATGTAACACCATGTATACAGTAGAGCAGCCCACGGCCATGCCAGTCGAGATGTGGACACTACAGAGGACAGTTCAGTGTGTTCTGTGGCTCGCTAAATTCGAATCCATGACCAAAGTGCAACGTAAATATTGGCGCGTTTATAATGAAGCACCACCACATAGGAATAACATTACTCGGTGGGATAAGCAGTTGAAGGAAACCGGCAGTTTGGTGGAGAAACCCCGTTCTGGTAGGCTATCAATCAGTGATGAGTCTGTAGAGGCTATACGGGATAGCTACCTAAGGAGCCCTAAAATATCTGTGCGTGCGTGTGCTCGACAATTATACCTATGCAAGACTACAGTTCATAAGGTGTTAAAGAAACATCTCTGTTTTATGGGGTACAAATTGCGACTGTTGCACGCTATCAAACCAGCAGATAGACCCACACGATGCGCGTTTGCCACAGATATGCTTCATGAGATCAACAATGATGCAAGATTTTTGCAGAAGATTGTGTTTAGCGATGAGGCGACCTTCCATATCTGTGGACATGTTCATCGCCATAACGTCCGAATATGGGCTGCTGAACATCCTCATGCTTACGTTGAGTACGACCGTAACACCCCTAAAGTGAATGTGTGGTATGGCCTGATGCATGATAAGGTGATAGGCCCATTTTTTTTGCTGAGCAGTCTGTGACAGCAAACACCTATCATGACATGTTGGAATTGTATGCAGTGCCACAATTTCCAGAAGGTGTCATCTTTCAACAGGACTGCGCTCCTCCACACTACGCCACCATTGTTTGTGAGTTTCTGGATAGAACATTCCCCCGGCGGTGGATAGGCAGGGGTTCTGTCAAGCCATGGCCACCACGATCCCCGGATCTGACGCCCTTAGACTTTTACTTTTGGGGTTATGTGAAGCAACATGTGTACATTGAACGTATCAACGACATTAATCACTTAAAACAGAGAATCACAGATGTTATTCACTCTGTTACACCAGACGTCCTTACCCGTGTGTGGCAAGAACTTCACTATTGCTTGGATGTGTGTAGGGCAACAAATGGAACCCACATCGAACTGCACTGAATAGGTATGAAACTGGGAGAGTTTCCTTTTATTTGGTGTAGATTTCACATTTCTATTGTCTTTTGTTGCTTTCCTATGACCGGTAAAAAGTGCACCATGACTTTATGGACAGTGTGTGTGTGTGTGTGTGTGTGTGTGTGTGTGTGTGTGTGTGTGTATAAAATGTGAGAGGCAGGGAGGCAGAGACAGACTACTGCATGTGCGGGACTTGGATCCACCTAGCAAGTCCACTAGAGGGTGATGCTCTGCCCATCTGGAGCGTTGCTTGTAACTGGAGCCATTTTAGTGCCTGAGGCTGAGGCCATGGGTCCATCCTTAGCACCCGGGGCCAACTCGCTCAAACTGCTTGAGCCATGGTTGCAGGAGAGGAAGAAAGAGAAGGGAAAGGGGTAGAGAAGCAGATGGTCGCTTCTCCTGTGTGTCCTGACCAGGAATCGAACATGGGAGTTCCTTACTGGACTGATGCTCTACCACTGAGCCAACCAGCCAGGGTTATATTGACATGACTAAGTAGGTTCACAAGACAGAGGGAGGCTCCCATCTCAATAGATCCTAATTATTACTCTGTGATGGAGAAATTGCTTGTAACTCCTTGAATCACAGTTTTTGGGTTTTTTTACTTTTAAGAATGTAAAGATCTATGTCCCACTCTACTCCTGGTGGCAGCAAGAGTGTCAGATAGGAAGACCTGAAACTGGGGTCGTCAGTTGTCATTTGTGACTTTGGGCAAGTCACAAATTCCCCAGGTCTCAGATTTCTTAGCTGCAAAGTGAGAATGGCACCTTTCTTCCAACCTGCTGGGATTGTTGAAGATGAATATAGGTCAACATTGGTTAATTCCCCTTGCCTAAGCACCAGAGATACAAAAATTAGTTAGACACTGGCCTTATCCAGTGCGTGTGCTTTCTGGGAGTTTGGACCTGTAACAAATAACTTTGATCTGATATCATAAGGACCAACTTAGATGCAAACTGTTTTGTAAATTCTGGGGTGTAATATCCATGCAGGGTGTGTATTAGTACAATTGTTGTTTTTTATGGACTGGGTCTCTTTTCTGTTCACTGCTAGGCCAAGGTATCTTGGCCAGGTCACAATGCAAAACCTCTTCTCTGAGTCTCTCATGGCTCAATTTTGAAGTCCCCATTGAATCGTAGAATCCTTGCAGGGAGGTCAGTTCATCTGTCCCCTGCTTCTGTTTCAGCACTTTTCCTAGAACATATTGGAAGTAAGGCTTTTTTTCCTCTTTCTCACTCTTTCACAGAATAAGTACAAGAAGTGGTAACTGGAGGTCAGCAGTGGATGGTAAAGGCTGAGTGTGCATGCACCCAGCAGTTGGGTGTGTGGGAGGGGGGCACAGAAGAGGGAAGCTCTACAGTTCATAGGGTGAGTTTGAAGTTCTTATAATTTACAAGAAAATGAAAGTCAGAGAGGACGAGCTCATTCAGATAATGGCAAGTTCACACCTTACTCTCAGACTCATGCTGTGGCCATCTGACCTTTTGGCTCATAAGGTCATTGCTCTTCTCACCTTCTTCCAAACCAGTATTTGGGTGACTGATGCAGGAGGTCCTGCTGGTCCCTCCGGCAACAAGTAACCTTTATTCTGTCCTCACTCACTGGCCCCTCTCTCCTTCCTACCTCAACCTGTTTTCTCAGGACTCCAAGGAAACCAAGTCGAAAACCCACAGGACCCATGAAAGGAAAATTAGCATTTCTTTGTGGCTTTTTTAGAGTCCTTGTATATGTGAGGTTATCTTTATACTTCTTAGAATTTTAATTTGGTAAATAAACTTTTCACACATAAAGAATTCTTTGATTAAGTAATGTTTATAAATATATACTATTTTTATCAACACTTTGACATATAGTATAAAGTTCCAAATAGGTGACTCACGTTTAATGTTATGAATTATAGAAGTTCGAAACCTATTTTCAGAAAGCTGAAGCAGACAAATGCTCTGAGGTTCATGAAATTCTTATAAGTGGTCACCACTTGCGTCCACATTTGTAAATTAACAGGATGGTTTCCGTGTGAGTACTAGGTGCTTGCCATCCATTGATCCGAGGAAGTGCTCCCTGTTCAACCTCAAAATGAGATACTGCTTCTGGCTCATGGCTTAGTCGCCTCTTTCTCTTGCACCATATACTTGAGCTCAGGACTCCATTCTTTCTCCCTCCATTTAATTTTCTTCCTCAGGCCACCTGTGGTCACCACATGCTAAAGCCTAAGTCAAGATCTCTTCTGAGGTCCCACATTGACAGAGTCCATAATTGCCATATCTTCCCCTTGTCCTTTTTCCTCTTGGGTCAAACCTGCTAACATCCATTGAATACTTGCTATCGGTCAGCCGTTGTGCCAAGCGCTGGGGTGCACAAATGGAGAAGAGGCTGTGTTTGCCTGGAGGCTGTTTGGTTTGAAAGAAAAGAGGACTGGAAACACAGCATTTAGATCTTATTACTTCATCTGATTCTATATGTGGTATTCTTTTCCCATTTTATGGAGGAAGAAATAGAATCTCAGAGAGGTTATATGATTTTCCCAAGGTTACTCAGCAAATGGTACAGTCCAGGTCTGTCTGACTCTACCATTCTGTGTTCTTCCTCCCCTTTAAGCCCTCCTTACCCGCACCAGCCCCAGACAAAGGGAAACAGATGGGATGATTACAACTGTGGGCCAGTTGGCAGGTGGCCAGGCAAAGAGGGCAGTTAGGGCCTGCTATCCTAGAACTAGGCAGGCATTTGGCTGTGACTATGTCCCACTTCTAGAAACTCAGAACCCAAGGCAGCCAGGGTGAGGTCAGTGAGGATCCTGTGGTGCCAGGCCTCTTGGTCCCCATGGGCTCGAGATGGCTAGAAAACCTAAGGAATGCCTGATGGGGGTTGTCATTGGCACCGAGACCTTCTGAAGGGCTGGCTGGGTTGACAGCTTTGGAAGTGAAACTTTTGCCATCCTGTTTTGTGGCTCCCAACTGATGTCTCCCACATAGTACCTCCATTTCCCCCAGAGAAAGAGCCCTCTGAGAATGTTTATTCATCCAGCAACCAGTTACTGGTTGCCACCACAAGTAACAAGATTCATTCTAGGCAGACAGAACAGTCCAAATCCCTGTCACATGGGGTGTCGTTCTAGTGGGAGGAGACAGATGTAAATAGGCAGTAAATGAAATAAAAGTGTATTGTGTTAGGTGGTGATGAGTGCCACAGGGAATAAATAATACAGTAAAGAAGGGGCAGGGGTGAGGTGTTACGATTTTAAATGGTGCCGTCAAGGAAGCCCTTACCTAGTACAGAATATTTGAACAGGGATCCTGGGATATGGGAAGTGAACCATATGGATATGTGGATAAAGAGCATTCCAGGCAGAGGGAAAAGCAAGTGCAAAGGTGCTGGGGTAAGATTGTCCCTGGCATGTTTGGGAGTGACAAGGCCAGTATGAAAACGGAGGTCAGTGAATGAAGTTCACCTGGCTATAAATTGGCTCATTTATGAGGGGGAGAGGGATTGGTCTAGTGGCTGACAGACAGAGGACTTGAGAACTCTTAGCCTGTCTCTCATTTCCCCTGGAGACTATTCTTTGGGAGAGGGGTGTGGAGAGACTGGACATGGGTTCTTTCTCCTGCGGCTTTGGCCCTGCCTCCCACATCTGAGTACAATATACTTCCCCTACAGACTCATACTGCAGCCTTCTACCCTTTCCTCTTGATTCTTCCCTTTCATTTTCCCTTTTGCGATTCTTCCCTCTCCCCAAATCTGAAGTGTCTGCTCATGGGGGAGGATTGGGGTTAGGGTGAGGAGGAAGGTCAAGCCCAGGAGGTGTATTAGTTTTGGGGAGCTGCTATCACAAATTATCACTGATTGGCTTAGAGCAACAGACATTTATTCTCTTGCGGTTCTGGAGGCCAGGGTCTGAAATTGCTTCCCCTCGGCTGAAACGAAGGCCATGTTTCCTTTGGAGGCAGACCAGAGGACCCTTCCCTGCCTTTTTCAGCTTCGGGTGACTGCTGGGTTCCTTGGCTTGTGGCTACATCTCTCTTGTCTCTGTTTCTACCATGTTGCCTCTTCCTCTCTGTGTGTGTATCCAATGTCCCTCTGTGCCCTTTTTATAAAAAACATTTCTTAAGAGCCTAAATGTGGTTGCATTTAGGACTCATTCTGATAATCCAGAATAATCTCCCACCTCACCTCTAGATCCTTAAGTTAATCACATCTGCAAAGACCCTGTCTCCATATACGGTAACACCCACAGGTTTCAGGAATTAGAGCATAGATAACTTGTGGGGAAACATTCATTCTTCATCCTGCTACAAAGGAGGATCATTCGTCAATATGCATTTCTACATTTATTCAATCAGTCCTTTATTCACCATGTTTATTGAACACTGACTCAACACCAGACGTTGCAGGACACTGGGGACACACTGTGAGCAAATCAGAGCCTTCCTGGGCCTTACAGTTTAGAAGAGGACATGGATATCAATCAAATAATCACACAAAGAAAATGCAAAATTACAACTGTCTTAGTGCCGTGAGAGTCTGTCATAGGGACTTGACTTGTGAGAAAGGCCTGAGGAAGCTTCTGTAAGGAGGTGCTGCTTGAGCTGCAATCTGAGGGACGAGTTGAGGTAACCAGGGAGGTGGGGGGGGGCGCTGTTACAGGCAGAGGGAAGAGATGGTAGAACTGGGGCATGACCAGCACTGGTGGGGTATGCTGGGTTTGGGGTGAGGCCCATGGAGAGAGGGGCTTGGGTGTCAGGAACTGTGTGGGGGTCTATATGGTATGCCTGCTTCCCACCCTTTCTAACAGTCCTAGCCTGTGGCCACTGCTTGGTATTCAGGGACCTTTCTTTCTGTTCCTCTCTGAAACCCCACCCTTTAACTTCCTGCCCAGTGTGGCATGTGATTTAGAAAGGA
This sequence comes from Rhynchonycteris naso, assembly GCA_037038555.1. Taxonomy (NCBI): domain Eukaryota; kingdom Metazoa; phylum Chordata; class Mammalia; order Chiroptera; family Emballonuridae; genus Rhynchonycteris; species Rhynchonycteris naso. Next base: position 279,039,656 of record CM072995.1, on the reverse strand, counting down.
AAGTACCCAAGCTTGGTGTTAGGGACAGACCTTCAAGCTTTGGTCAATAAAATCTTTATAAGAGCCTATGGTGTGGCAGACATTGTGTTGGGAGTCACAGGAACTAGGATGAGAAAATGACATTATTCTGGTTTTTAAAACAAGAGACTAGGGTGCAGGGGAAAGGCTAGGGGTTAAGTGCTGAATAGACTGTTGACCTGGGTTGACTCTTACTTCTGCTACTTACTGGCTGTGTGATCTTTGGAGAATGACTTAACCTCTCTGTGCTTTAGTCCCTTTCAGAAGCACCTAACTAAAGTCAACAAACATTTCATGTGACTCCACTGTGTGCTAGGCAGTCGGCCAGGTTTTAACAACCCTCAGAGACCTGTCTGACTGGGAGCAGAACACTGAGGTTGGTTGTGTCCTCTGTAGGGACTCCAGCTCTACTTCTGATGCCTGTAGTACTTGGTCCAAACAGGTTCCCAGGGCACAAGCCACCACGTGGTTCCTGTGCAGGGGCCCCATACCATGCACGGAGCTCAGAAGATGGCAGGCAGAGAGAAGAAGACATGTGTGCCCTAGAAGTGAGGACCCATCTGGCCTTCTTTCTTCCTCCTCTTCCTTCCTTCTGTAGAATATTTGACACCACCTGCAGAGAACCTTTCTTGATAAACATTAGCGAGTTTAATCTTCCTGAATGATCCCCAACTTTGCAGAGCACTGTTTAGACCAACAATATCTATCTACAGTTTTATCAGCCACTATTACCAGGATCTCTAACTTGATTTGTTTGTAACTGCAGTGACCCTAGTCTTTTCCATTGAACCACGTGTGTAAAACGGCCTCGGGAGTTAGGCAATTTGCCAGTTTACTGTATTGTTCTTGTCAAATCACTTTACATCTCCAAGCCCCAGTTTCTGTGGTAAAGTGAGGATATAAATCCCTACCTTGCCATACTTTCCAGGACTTTTGTAAAAACAAAGTGAGATTTTGCCCTCAGTCCTGTTTCTGCTGGACTGCCCAACTACTGGAGAGCCCAATAAGAGACCTAGCAAGGGTGAGGGTGAGGGTGGGGAGGGCAAAACTTTGAGCGTTGAGTAGTTGACTCTATAGTTGGTTGAGCCTCCCCATTCAGTGGTGCCAGGCTGTTGTGGAGGCAGGTGAGTTAACCACCCAGACATAGTGTTGTTTGGTTTCTTTTCCAACCATAGTGGCTTTTGAGTCTTCACCTCCCTCCCTGCTCTGTCACCTTTTGCCGTCGGGGTGGGGGATTTTGTTCAGAGTGTGAAACAGACTCTCAGGTCTTCATAGCTGTGAGATGTTGTTTTGTCCTTCAGTGACGAGGGCACTTTCAATGTGAGCAGAGGTGTTAGATTGTGACCCCTTATGCCTGGGTGCTGATATATAACGGCAGGGTCTTGCTGTCTGTGCCCAGGAGTTCAGGCATCCAAGGGCAGTCATGGAACCGGATTGTGGGTTGGCTCTTGGGCAAGCTGCTGTGAGCACCTGGTTACTGCACAAGCAGGCTCTGCAGGGAAGGGAGGGGAGGAAACCTCAGAGAAGAGCTGACAAATGTGGAAAGGGTTCAGAGCAGGGCTTGCCTTGCAGTACAAGCCTGGCTAGACAAAGAGTATATGGAATTTTACTCCAATTTTTAGGGTGTGGTGTGCAAGGCATACATAGGAATACAACGTGGTTTCCAAGTAGAGTAATGAGCCTCAGTTACTTTATCCATGAAATGGGTAAATTAGTATTCATTGCATAAGGTTATTGCAAAGATTAAATGAAATAAGGTCCTCAAAAGATGTTTAGCATAGTGCATTGTATATAGTAAGTGTCCATAATGTTAGATACAAGAAGATCCAATTCAGGTAATGGTGGAATAGTTTGTACTGGAATAACCCTCTGGCTGATAACAGTGGTAACTCTGAATGAAATATATATAAATCCTAACTAGGAAAAGAGACAAATCTCCTATATAAAAGAATTCCAAATTATTTATGTAAATACTCTACCCTCAATGAGGGGGGAACATTGTTCTCCACTTCTTAAGTGTGGGCTGCACATAGTGACTTCCTTCCAAATAAGACAGTATGGGTAGGGGGGAAAAGAGTAACCTTACAGTAGAAAAATATGACAAACATGAACTCAGCCAGGCAATCAAAGTCAGCATCAACAGTGACTATTCATATTGGTAGTACCAACTCTTCGTATGATGCGGTGAGAATAGCACTTAATCTTTGTGGTCTTCTTCCCAAAACCCTGTAAGACCAGTACAGCCAGGAAGAAAACATGAAACAAATTTCAGCAGAGGGGAATTCTACAAAATACCTGACCAAAACTTAAAACCATCAAGGTCATTGAAAACAAGGAAAGTCTGAGAAACTGTCACAGCCAAGAGGAGCTTAAGGAGGTGTGGTGACTATATGTATTGTGACATAACAAAAATATCATGTAGTGCTGTGGAGAGGATTCTGGAACAAGTAAAAGGCATTAGGGAAAAGCTAAGGAAGAATGAAAAAATATGGACTTTAGTTCATAAAAATGTATCAACATTGATTCACTAATTATAACCAAATATTCTTATGTTGATAGTAGGGGAAACTCGGTGTGAGGGATAAGGGAACTCTTTGTTCTATGTTCTCAGATTTTGTTTTTGGTAATCTTAAACTGTTTTAAAAAATAAAACCTATTAAAATATCTATCTATGTCTAGATATACACAAGCTATATTATCTATCTATGTAAACATTTGTGGAAATATGTTAGCAATTGATGAAGCTATATAAAATATATAATTCTTGGTATTATTCGTGCAAACTTCTAGAAGTGTGAGGTCTTTTTTTTTTAAAGTTATATAATCTGGGCTTGACCAAGTGGTAGTCAGTGGATAGAGCATTGGCCTGGGACACTGATGACCCATGTTTGAAACCCCGTGGTCACCAGCTTGAATGCAGGCTCACCAGCTTGAGCATGGAGTTGCCAGCTTGAGCATGAGATCATAGACATGCCCCCATGGTTGCTGGCCTGAGCCTAAAGGTTACTGGCTTGAAACCCAAGGTCGCTGGCTTGAGCAAGGGGTCACTGGCTCAGATGGAGCCCTCCAGGCAAGGCACATATGAGAAAGCAATCAATGAACAACTAAGGTGCTGCAACTATGAGTTGATGCTTCTCATCTCTCTCCCTTCTTGACTGTTGGTCCCGGTATGTCCCTCTCTCTCTCTCTCTCTAAAAAAGAAAAAATATTATATAATTTGAGAAAACAAACAAACAAAAATAATCCCAATTATTTTGAAGGCACCAGAGAGCCAGCAAAGCAGGCAGAATCCAGAGGGCCATGTTATTTGAAAGGAGGAACTCTAAGGTCACTGAGAGCTCATCCCAATTCATGGTGACACATGATGCACTAGACTCTAGTTTTACATAAGAATAAGTCTTATTTTGTTGAGAACCAAGTCAGTGTTCAAGGTTCAAAGCTGCTAGAGCAGCTGAAAATTGAAATGGAAAAATTGGGGAAAGAAGGGAACCACAGACTAGGAAACCCCAAACCTGCCTACAAATTCTTCTTTTATTGTTATTCAATCCCTGTACTGTGCCTACACAGAGTGAGAATCCGAGGATCTAGCAGAGAGATGGAAGCTGAAATTCAATTTTCTTTTGAATATCAGAATATTCCAATATTTATCCATTTCATCCACATTGTCAAAGTCATAGAATAAAGTTGCTCAAAATATAGCTTTATTATTTATACATGGTCTGTAAAAGCTGTAGTCATATTATCTTTTTATTCATTTCTGAGATTAATAATCCATGTTTTCTTCTTTTTTAAATCAGTTTTGCTAGCTGTTTATCTAATTTAGTAATCTTTTCTAAGAATCAACTTTTGGCTATATACATACATACATGGTTACAAAATTTTTTGCTTGTAATGAGAACTTTTAAGTTTTTAAAAAATTGTTTTCTTTTTTAAAACTTTTTTCTTGACTTTAAATAATTTTTTATTTTTCAATTAAAGTTGACATGTAATATTATATTAGTTTCAGGTGTACACTATAGTGGGCAGATATTTCTATAAGTCACAAAGTGTTCCCCTCAACAAGTTTTGTAACCATCTGGCACCATACAGTCTTTAGACTATTATTGCCTATATTCCTCATGCTGTACCTTGAATCCTTGTGACTATTCTGTAACTATCGATTTGTTTTTCTTAATTCCTTCACCTTTTTCACCCAGCCCCACCACCCCCTTTCTATCTGGCAACCATGAGTTTGTTCTCTGTATTTTTAGTCTATTTCTATTCTGCTTGTTCATTTGTTTTCTTTCTTAAATTCAATTGTTGATAGATATGTATTTATTGCTATTTTATTATTTAGATTAAAAAATTTTTTTTTCTTGCTGCTTCTTAAAGAAGACCCTTCAACATTTCATGTAAGACTAGTTTGGTGGTGATGAACTGCTTTAACTTTTTCTTGTCTGGGAAGCTCTTTATCTGTCCTTTGATTCTAAGTGATAATTTTGATGGGTAGAGAAATATTGGACGTAGGTCCTTTCTTTTAATCATTTTGAATATTTCGTGCCAAATCTCTTCTGCCCTATAAAGTTTCTGTTGAGAAATCAGCTGATAGTCTTATGGGTGCTCCATTGTGGTAAGTCTTGCTGCTTTTAAGTTTCTCTCTTTAACCTTTTACATTTCAATTGTGATGTGTCTTGGTGTGGGCCTCCTTGGGTTCATCTTCTTCGGGTCTCTTTACACTTCCTGGACTTGTATGTCTATTTCCTTCATCAGGTTAGGGAAGTTTTCCATCATTTTTTTTCACATAGGTTTTCAATTCCTTGCTCTCTCTCTTCTCCTTCTGGCACCCACATGATGTGAATGTTGGTATGCTTGAAGTTGTCTCAGAGGCTTCTTATATAATCCTCATTTCTTTGGATTTCCTTTTTCTCTTTGCTCTTCTGATTAGGTGTTTTCTACCTCATTATCTTCCAAATCTCTGATCTGATCCTCTGCTTCATCTACTCCACCACAGATTCCCTGTAATGAGTTCTTTATTTCTGACTGTTTTTTTTAATGTGTTCTCTCTCCATTTTTACATTTTTTATCTCTTTATTGAAGTTCTCACTAAGTTCATTTACTCTTCTCCTAAGTTCACCAAGCATCATATAACCAGTGTTGTGAACTCTGAATCCAGTAGATCACTTGTCTCCATTTTGTTTAGTTCTTTTTCTGCAGTTTCTGTTCTTTCATTTGAGACACACTTCTTTGTCTCCTGATTTTGGCATTCTCTTTGTGTTTGTTTCTATGGGTTAGGTAGAACTGCTATGTCTCCTGGACTTGGTAGAGTGGCTTTATGTAGTAGGTGTTCTGCCTGACCACTCAAGCTGGGCACTCCAGGTATGCCCCACCCCCATTGTGCATGTGTGCATCCTCCTGTTGTAGTTGAGCCTTGATTGGCGTTGGCACCTCAGTGGGAGTGATTTACCTCCAGGTCAGTCAGCTTTGAGGACTGGCTGTGACCACTGTAGAGGATCAGCTGTGTAGGGGCCCACTCCATGGAGCAGGACTTATTTCAGTGGGGTTGTGGTGCCTGGAGAGTCCATCTCTTGAGCATGTCACTGTGCAGGTGGTTGGGTGGTGTTTTGATGTGGTCTGAAAGTGTCCACTGAGTGCATTGTCTTTCCAGGAGGTACAGGCTAAGGTCAACTGCCACCTGGGTCTTGTGCTGGGCCACCTGGCATAAGCTACAAAGAAATATGCAGATGGCTGCCACTAGTGCTGGGCCTGGGACCACTTAGCAACAGAGAGGGGACATACTGAGGCTGCTTGTTTGAGAGATTTGAGGAAAGTTCCAAGCATGAGCCAGGACAGATCATTTGTATGGAAAAGTCACCAGAAACAGCTTGTGTGGACCTGCAGGCTGGGTAAGGTCTCAGGGAGTCACCAGGGCAAGGTGAACAGTGTGAGCCAGGTTGATAGAGACTCAGATATGGCACCTGCCTGCCAGCTCTGTAGAAGGAGGATTCAGCAATAGAACAATGGCCTCTCCGAGCACATCTGTCTGGAGAAAGCTTCTCCTACAGTTCCTCCTGGTGTCTTTTGAGCTGCTGCTCTAGGAATGGAGCTCAGAGTGAGTATCTGATAAGTCCATGCTTGGGCCCTCTAAGGGGAATGTCTGGGCTTAGCTAGCCACTCAACCACAATCCCTGCTTGTTCTCATAGCCAGACATCAGGGAGACTTCTCTTCCTGGTTTTGGAACCCTGGGCTGGGGGCCTGGTGTGGGGCTGGGACCTCTCACTCTTCAGGGGGACCTCCACAACTAAGATATCCACCACATGTGGGTGTGAGACCAACATGTTCTGCACCGCTGTCCCTCCTACCAGTCTTAATGTGGCTTCTTCTTTATACCTTAGTTGTAGGACTTCCCTTCAGCTAAATTTCAGGCGGTTCTGAATGAGGGTTGTTCTGTAGTTTTGTTGTAATTTTGATGTGGTTGTGCGTGGGTTTGAGTACTGCATTTACCTATGGTGGCATCTTGCCTGGCAGCCAAAAAATTCTATGTTTTTTATTGATAAACCTTTGCTCTTATCTTTATTATGTCCTTTATTTTCTTTATGTTTGATTTGGTTTAAAAACATTATCTTGAAATGGCAGCTTAGATAATTGATTTTCAGTGTCTCTTCATTTTTCATTTATGTGTTTAAGGTTTTGCATTTGTATTTAGGCACAGTTTTAGCCACATTGTACAAGTTTAGTTATGTATAGCACTGGATTAAAATATTGTTTATTTGGCTCTTGTTCTTATTTTTATATTCTTTATTTGCTTCCTTGGCAATTGAGGATTTTCCAATGATCTTTTTTCTATTGATTTGTAGAATACTCTGAATGATTTCAATTTTAAAAATTGAGATGTAATTGATATATAATATTGTGTAAGTTTAAGATGAACAGTGTATACAGAAAGAATACAAATACCCAAGAACTTATATCATAGATCATGGTCTCTGACCAATTGTAATGACTACAGAACTAAAAACAATTGCCAAACATTTGGAAAGGTAAAACCATAAAATTGTATTTGACCAGTGGTTCACAGAATGAATCAGAATGAGAGTGTTGGTTTGATACATTTGTCGGTAAGTATAATGATAGCTGTAGGTTTACTCATGGCTGCTTTTTATCTGGTGGAAGAAGTTCCCATCCATTCCTAGTTTTTGTCTGGAATGGATTTAAAATTTTATGTATCTATTGAGTGCTTTTTCTGCATCTATTGAGATATTCATATAGTTTTTCTTCTTTGGTTTGTTAATGTGGTGAATTTCACTGAGGGATTTTCAAATGTTAATTCAACCTTGAAACCCTGGGATAAACCTCACTTGATCATGATGCACTATCATTTAAATATATTGTTGAATTCAGTTTGCTAAAATTTTGCTTAAATTTTTTGCTCCATGTTCTTGACAGATTTGCCATTAGTTTTCCCTTTTTTTGTAAATGTCTATATCTGATTTTATTATCAGGTTAATTCAGTCTCATAAAATAGCTTGGGAAGTATTCTCTTCTACTATTTTGGAAAAGTTTGGATAGAATTGGTATTATTTCTTACTTAAAAGTTTGGTAGAGCCTGACCAGGCGGTGGCACAGTGGATAGAGCGTCGGACTGGGATGCGGAAGACCCCGAGGTCGCCAGCTTGAGTATGGGCTCATCTGGCTTGAGCAAAAGCTCACCAGCTTGGACCCAAGGTCACTGGCTCCAGAAAGGGGTTACTCAGTCTGCTGCAGGCCTGCAGTCAAGGCACATGTGAGAAAGCAATCAATGAATAACTATGGTGTTGCAACAAAAAACTGATGATTGATGCTTCTCATCTCTCTCCGTTCCTGTCTGTCTGTCCCTATCTATCCCTCTCTCTGACTCTCTCTCTCTGTCCTTGTAAAATAAAATAAAATAAAATAAAATAAAATAAAATAAAATAAAATAAAATAAAAGTTTGGTAGAAAATTACCTCTGAAGCCACCTGAGCCTGAGTTTTTGTTGTGGGAAGGTTTATAACAGCAACTTCAAATTACTGAATAGATATAGGGTTATTTACATTATCTGTTTATTTTTTACTTAACCACGGTACTTTGTATTTCTTCAAGAAGACTTTCATCTAAGTTTTCAAATTTTTTGACATAAAGTTATTTACATAGTCTTATTTTTTAAAAATCTTTGGAGCCTGTTGAATGATGTCACTTGACTCCTGATACTGGCAATCCTTCCTCATGTCGATCCTGATCAATCTGGCTAGAAGTTCATTGATTTTATAGATACCACAGAATCAGCTTTGGGTGTTGTTGATTTTCACTGTTTTTTTGTTTTGTTTTGTTTTGTTTTATACTTAATTAATTTCCACTTTGATTCTTATTATTTTTTTCCTGTTTGCTTTGAGTTGAATTTTCTCATTTTTCTAATTTCTTAAGGTATAAGCTGAGCTTACTTCCTCAGTAGTTCTTTCCTAGCATAGGCACTCAGTGACATAAACTTTCCATAAGTATTGCTTAGCAGCACTTCACAAATTCTGTTAGGTTGTGTTTTCATTTTCATTCAGTTAAAAATACTTTCTAATTTCCCTTTCAATTTCATTATTGATTGTGGGTTATTTAGAAATATAGGATTCAGTTTTCAGACATTTGAGGATTTCCCAGATATCTTTCTGGTAATAATTTCTCATATAATTCTGTTGTCATTAGAGAACATATTTTTTTTCATTAAAAATTTTTATTTTTCAATTACATTTTACATGCAATATTATTATGTTATCAGTTTCAGGTGTACAGCATAGTCCTTTCTATGGCCAACCCCAATAAAAAGACAACTGGGATTTAATGGCAACTTCCCAAATTCTGGATGGACAGCAAGTTATCATCTGGAGAAAAATAGAAAAATAGGATACTCATCTTTTTTCTCCTCTCTCATGGTGGAATCATTGCCTGCCTTCCTTAATACTTGTAGAACACTTTGCAGAAAGGCAGTTCCTCTGTGCTTTGGAAGCAAGCACAGAGCCTGGCTGGCACATGTTGGTACTCAATGAAGAGTTGTGGAATAAATAAAATGATCATCTCTATGTCTGAGGTACTGCTCTAAGATGGTTCACATACACTGTATAACTGAAGAGCCCTAGCACTCGTGAGAGTTTGGCTTTATTATCTCTATTTTGCTGATGAGTAAATAGAGATTCAAAGAAAGAAACTTGCTTGACATCGCAAATTCAAGCTTTGACTCTGGATAAAAAAGCATATCTTCCAATTATCATTGCAATGTGATATGTGGGTCATACTGGTTTTTTTGTTTGTAAGTGAATGTTGTTGTCTGTGGTAGGGTAAAGGGAGATATTGAGCTTCAAAGGGGAGGATTGTGGGGCAGACACTCAAGGAGAAGGACAGAGTCCTCTCCCCCTTTCTCTCTCACTCTCACTGTCCCTATCACTACCTTTAGCTCAGTCCTTGTTTCTTACAGATATTAGTGAACTGCAAATTGCCCTTACAGTACAAGATTTCTTAAAGGGAAAGGTTAGAGTTAGGGCTAGAGAGCATTGGCATCAAGATCCCTGCACCATGTATAAAAATGCAGATTTCTGGGTATTCCCAGAGCTATTAAATTGTAATTTCAGAGAGTAAAACCCAGCCAAATCAGTACTTTAACAATTTTCCCAAGTGATTTTCATAGAATACCCTCAAGTTTGAGAAGCATTGCCTTAGAACAGTGGTTCTTAACCTTTTTTGAGGTACCGAACCCACCAGTTTCATATGCGCATTCACTGAACCCTTCTTTAGTGATAAATAAAATATGATTTATTTTCCAAATTCAAGAAATAGGTATATGTTTTTTTACTGGTGCACAAAATGAGCCATGCATGAACATCACCTTGCTCAAAGAACAAAACCAACAAAGTGCATGAACTCACAACAAATTACTTTATTCTGGCCTCCGCAGCAGAGGCTTCTCCGAACCCCTGAGACCGACTCATCGAACCCCTAGGGTTCGATAGAACCCAGGTTAAGAACCACTGCCTTAGAAGGAGGGGTCCATGGTCAGAGCTGCAGGCCCTGAGTTTTTGTTGTGGGAAGGATTATAATTAGGAACAACTGTTCTCTGTTCACATATGGGTCACCAAGATGGTGTCACATCTCTGACACACAGAGGTACTCTGTGCTGTGATGTGACCAAATCAGTCGCCCAATCTCAACTGGCACTTGGCAGAAGCAAGATATCATGCCAGTTACAAATAAGACTACCCCTGGACAACAGACACAAGGAGTGGCCCTGGAGCACAAGTCTGTTCCTTTGCTTTTTCTTCACATTCATAGAAATGTTCAACCTTCACTTAGCTTCTTGTGCCAGACATTTTAATTGGGGTGGAGTGGAAAGTAAGAGAAGGGTGGGAGAGGCGCTTTATAAGTTATTAAGAGAGGAACTAGGCAGGGCTCCATGTTTTATGAAGAAACCACTGAAGAAAAATGTCAGCTGTGGTTGTTTTTGGTTCAAAAGACTCCGGGAATTAACTCTCTAACTTTTCTGTATTTTCAGGTTTTCTTTACCAAACGTGGAATAACAATACCTACTGTTATGTCACCAGGAGGCAGACACTATTCTAAGCATTTACACGAATTAACTTATTTCATCCTTATGAGCACCTTATAACAGAGGTACTATTTAACTCCCTTATAAAGATGAGTGAACTGAGGCACAATGACGCTAAGTAATCTGCCCAAGGCTACCTAACTAGTAAGTGGCAGCGGCAGAATCCAACCCAGGCGGTTTGACCTTAGAGGCTATCTGCCTGGCCTTCCTATTATGCTGCACACGATGTTCGCAATGAAAAAAGATGACGCATATTAAAAAAAACTTTGATACGTGGTTATTCAGAGTGCCACTGGGTGCTGTCCATTTCAAGCGGTGACGTAATAAGAGCAGCATTTACCATGCGCTTGCTAGGGACCAACTAATCTACCTCCATTAACTCATTTAACTTTATGACACCCTAGAGCTGCGCTGCTCAGGGCAGCGACTGCTCCCCACACACAGCTACTGAGCACCTGACCTCTGGTGAATCAGAACTGAGATATGCTATATAGATAAAATACATGCTGCATTTCAAAAACTTTGTGTTAAAAATAGTATAAAATGCCCCTTTAACTTTTGTCATTGATTACATGTTGAAATGATTATATTCGGGCTATCTTCGGTTAAATAAAATATATTATTAAAATCAATTTCATTTGTTCCTTTTTACTCTTTATAATGTGGTTGCTGAGTTTTTAAACACTACATCTGTGTGGCTCGTGTTATGTTTCTGTCGGTCAATGCTGGTTTCCAAGGTCGGTGTTGCCGTTGTCTCACTTCTCAGGTGAGGAAGCTAAGAGGTTAGGTGCCTAGGAAGTGAAGGAGACAGGACTGACGCTCAGGCCCTGCCTTCGCCTTGCCACACCGCTCTCCTTCCTGTCTTTCTAGGGTTTCTAACCTGCCCTGGCCAGAAGAGCATGTGTACACAAAACAAGTATTGAACAAGGAGTGTTGCACTGATGCCCTAAGCCAAAGACATGTGCTGGGCATGCGTTATGTAGAAAGCATGATACATGGTACCAACTCCCCTTGCAGGGCCCTGTGCCAGTGACAACGGTGGTGATTAGGTAACACTGACTGAGTGCCCACCACTGCCAGGCCCCATGCTAGGCACTTTATATGCATGAACTCGCTTAATCCTCACACCAACTTCATGAGATTGTCATTTCATTAGTAGCCCTGGCTGATAGATGAGGGAACTGAGAAGTGGAGAGGTTAAATCTGTTGCCCAGGGTTGCACAGCCAGTATGTGCCACAGCTAGGACTCAATCTCAACTTTGCCCAAATTGAGAGTTTGTGCTGTTAAACCTGCCTTGCCAACCCTTGACTTAGTGGGGAAGGCAATGTACATATTCAGGGAGCTGTCACAGCGTAGGAAGTGACAGGTGCTCCAGCGCAGAGCCAGAGTGAAGGAGCAGGGTGGGCCATGAACTATCATGGGCAAACCATGAAATGAGAGTGCCTGCTGAGAGCTACACCAGGACGATGGCACAGCGCATCCCAGGGTGAACCAAGGGACCTGTGGGCTCTGGGCTGCAGAAACACTCAACCACAATCTGGTCAAGGTGCCAACAGGAAGAAGGTGTTCGTGAGTGGTGGCTGACAGTGTGGATCCAGGTTTCCCAGGAACTGAGAAGAAGAGCTTAAAGGTGGTAAGTATTAAGTACTTGAGTCTTTCTAGAAGGGTCTGGCTTGGTGAGTCCCGGGGAGAGAAAGTCACTTTCAAAGGCTGAAGAGCCTGTTCACTGTATTCCTCTGTGTCGATTCCCTCCAAATTGAATGAGCATTTAGTTCTCTGAGGGTTTTCTTCTGAGGAGACAATTCCTATGCTGATGAAAAAAATTCTAGGCTGTGTGACCTTTGGGGTTATTTGTGACAACCCAGTGAGTGTAGCTTTAGAGAATTCACTGGTTTCAACATGGGTGGTGTTCGGCCTCTTTCCCCAGCTCTTTCCCTTTGGGTCTCTACCTATGGATCTTGGACTTTGTCCAGGTCTGGGTCTTTCTAGGAGGGCTGCTCCTGGTGTCTGTTCCTGGGTGCCAATGCAGCACCCTGGACAAGTGATGCTGAGCTGTGGGTACCTGTCCAGGCTCTTACTGCCAAGGAAGGAGGTTAGACACCTGAGGGCCTTGAATGGATTCACGGCTTCCTTTCACTTCTTTCTTTTGCTTTGCATGGTCTATTGTAATAGTGTCTATGAATAACTGGAAAGTTCTTGCTTATTTTGTTTTGGAGGTCCATTTGCTTAATAAAAATTTTTAAAAATTTAGTTCTTATGCTTTTTTTTTTTGGCTTGATGCAAGTAACTTCTCCAAGACCTTATCATCTCAGAGAATTCATAGAATCGAGGTTCTGGGTTCTACAAACTGAGAAACAGACCACTGATGGAAATTAAATCATCAATAGAATGTCATGCTGGCCAGCTAGCCAGTTTCCTTGATGACAACTACATCAGAGTTTCTCAACTTCAGCACCAGTGAGATTTTGGTCTGGATGGTTCTTTGTTGTGGGGCCTATATTGTGCATTGTGGGATGTTTAGCAGCATCCTGGCCTCTACTCACTAGATGCCAGTAGCACCACCACCCCCTACCATCAGTTATGACAACCATAAATGTCTCTGAATGTGGCCAAGTGTGCAATGGGTGAGAACCGCTACAGTGGTCAAGGTTTCTTGCAAATTTCAACAGGCTGACTGACATGGCGGGTTCAAAGGAGGGAGGGATTGCTTGTGTCTATGTGTGTCTGAATGTTGGGCAAGTGGGCAGGAGAAACATTCATTTTTAAAAAAATTTTTTTTAATTTATTCATTTTAGAGAAGAGAAAGAGAGAGAGAGAGAGAGAGAGAGAGAGAGAGAGAGAGAGAGAGAGAAAGGAGGGAGGAGCAGGAAGCATCAACTCCCATATGTGCCTTGACCAGACAAGTGCAGGGTTTTGAACCGGCAAGCTCAGCATTCCAGGTCGACACTTTATCTACTGCGCCACCACAGGTCAGGCCTCATTTTTTAATTCACTCATGTATGTCCTATACAGAGTGAGGTTCAGGGCACAGGGTTAGTCAAACTCTACTTCTCCCACTTATTAGTCATGTCACCTTCAGCAGTTGGTCCTACTTTAGCCTACTGATCCTACCTTAGCCCTGGTTTCCTCATCTATTATGTGCAAATAACTGTGGTATCCATGTGCAAAAAATGAAGTGAAATATTGGAAGCAAGTACTGGTGGGGTACATGGTGCAGAAAAGCAGCTTGTAAGTATGCAATAAACATTGGTTATATCCTCAAACACAGCTATGGCCTTCCTGGCCCTTGGGATCTAGCTAAGGTGAGCCTGAGCCCCAAGCCCCAGGCCTGGAATCCCTGTGGCCAGCAGGAGTTCCCAGGGGCCTCTGAGCTCATGCTGCCTTCACTTTGGTGTTTCTATTTTCCCACACGTGTTTTCTGTTCTGCTCCATGGGTGGCGATCTCAATTCTTCCCTGTTTTTCACCAAAACGAAAACAGAAATAAAATTAAAAAACAAAACAAAAAATCCCTTGCAAAAATACATCTGTGAGTATGATCAATTTACCGAAAATGAGAGGCCACACTACCCTTTACCTTGCACACAGTTGAACTTGTACATTGATAGTCCTATCTTTCAGAGTCACATGGGCTGCCTTGTTTCCAGGGTCTCTTTTTGGTGCTTCACCCTAACCATGAAAGGCCATTTCTCTGGCTCTTTCACCACTCTCTTCCTCACTGTCCCTGCCTCTCCTTCTTCTTTTTGTGTCTCCTTACCACTCAGGTCTTGACTCACATGGCACGTTCTTGGAGAAGTCACCCCTGACATCATTTTATACAGGTGCCTCCCTCTTTTCCTGTTAGCCACTCCTTATCACTTTATTTCATATCATTTTCTTTCTCACACTTACTACTGCAGAAGTCATCTACTTATTTACTGGTCTAGTTGTTTGTTGCCCATCTCTCTGAAGTAGAGTGGAAGCTTCATGGGGTCAGAGCCATCGTCTATCTGCCCATGCACTGCTCTTGTCCAGAGCTGTCTTGGAGCCTGCCTTCCTGTTGATGAGGTTATGTCTGTGAATGGTATCAATTTGACCTTGTTCCCATCCTAGCCCACCCCCAAATCTCTTGCTCAGGTTGTTATTTGCCAACATAACTTGATTCCTCCCTTCTGACTCTGTACCTCCTGTAAAGTGTACTATGTGCACAGCTTCTGGTAGGTGGTGCTTTGAGAAATGAAGAGACTGGAGTGTTACCTGGTGGGACACATGGTGCAGGAAAGAAGCAGTGTGAATAGGATGCAAAACCCAGAGTGGTAAACAAGAACGCTGACACCAGCAGAAGGAAGAATGCAGACTGAGAGAGAACACTGGAAACCAAAGTTCCCTCCATAATCCTTGGAAGTTTGTGGAGGGGCCCTAGTTCTCCCCACACATGGGCTGGAAGCACAAGGTAAGCCAACCCAGACAGCTGGATGCTTTAGGACAGGGGTCGGGAACCTATGGCTTGCGAGCCAGATGTAGCTCTTTTAATGGCTGCATCTGGCTTGCAGACAAATCTTTAATAAAAATAATAATAACGTTAAAAATATAAAACATTCTCATGTATTACAATCCATTCATTTCCTACCGCTCATGTTCATGATTGCGGGTGGCTGGAGCCAATCACAGATGTCCTTCGGAACAACACCAAATTTTTATTGGATAATGAGTAACGTACACAGGTCGTTGTGAGGTCAGGAAGTAAACTTCCCTCCTTTTAATCAAGTAGTCAGCTAGCTTATTGCAGAAATCCTTTTGATGAAGAAGATGGCTAAAAGAAAAAAAGATGAGGAGTATTATACTTTTCAGCAGGAATGGACAGAGGAATTCACCTTTGTGAAAAGAGTAGGTTCTGCAGTGTGTCTAATATGCAATAATAAAATTGCATCAATGAAATGGTCAAATATAAAGGGGCACATACCATACTACATTTGCATCGAAATATCCAGCGGGGGACAGCAGGAAGAAAGCATGTCAAGAGCTACTGTGCAGAGTGCAAGCTAGAAAGCAGCAACTTTGTGTTTGGACTCAACAAGGTGACTGGAATTCAGCTAGCTTTGCTGGTGCTTTAGCGATTGTGAGAAACGGAAAGCCATTCACAGATGGGGAGTATGCCAAAACATTCATACTTGATGTTGTCAATGAACTTTTTGACGGCTTTTTGGATAAAGACAAGATAATCAAACAAATAAAAGACATGCCTTTGTCAGCAAGAACTGTTCATGATCGTACCATCATGATGGCAAATCAAATTGAGGTTACACAAGTGAAGGACATAAATGCAGCACCATTCTTTTCTCTCACTTTGGATGAGTCAACAGATGTAAGCCATTTATCCCAGTTCAGAGTGATTGCAAGGTATGTTGTTGATGACACACTCTGTGAAAAAAGTCTTGCTGTTTTGTCTATGAAAGAGACAACAAGAGGAGAGGATTTATTCAAGTCTTTCACTGAGTTCACTAAAAAAAAAAAATCTACCAATGGATAAACTTATTTCAGTGTGTACTGATGGTGCTCAGTGCATGGTGGGGAAAAACAGAGGATTCCTAGCACTTCTTCGTGAACATGAAAAGAGACCCATCCTAAGTTTTCACTGCATCCTACATCAGGAGGCACTTTGTGCTCAGATGTGTGGTGAGCAGCTTGGTGAGGTGAAGTCGCTGGTCATTGGGTGGTCAACTTCCTTGTTGCCCAAGCTTTAAATGATCGCCAGTTTAAAACACTGCTGGATGAAGTTGGGAATAATTATCCTGGTCTGCTTCTGCACAGCAATGTGCATTGGTTGTCAAGAGGGAAGGTGCCCAGCTGTTTTTCAGCTTGTCTGAGCAAAATCCAGACTATTCTTGAAATGGAAAATGTCGAGCATCCTGAGTTAGCTAACACTGAGTGGCTCCTGAAGTTCTACTATCTCGTGGACATGACTGAACATCTGAACCAGCTCAATGTCAAAATGCAAGGTGTTGGAAATATAGTCTTATCCCTTCAACAAGCAGTGCTTGCATTTGAACTCTTCATTGCTGACATTAAAACAGGTCATTTACTACACTTTGAAAAACTGGGAGAGTTGTTTAAAGATGCATGCACAGCAAGTGATCCTGCTCAACATCTTGATCTCCAGCAACTAGCGGGCTTCATGTCTAATCTCCTGCAGTCATTCAAAGCACGCTTTGGAGAATTTCATGAGTACATTCGTCTTTTTAAGTTCATCACCCATCCACACGAGTGTGCAGTGGACAGCACTGACCTGAGTTACATCCTCGGTGTCTCCGTCAGAGATTTTGAGGTACAAGCTGCTGACCTGAAGGCCTCAGACATGTGGGTGAATAAGTTCAAGTCACTGAATGAAGATTTGGAAAGACTTGCACGACAGCAAGTAAAGTTGGCAAGCAAACACAAGTGGGGAGAAATGAAAAAACTTCAACCCGTGGACCAGCTGATTGTCAAAACTTGGAACATACTTCCTGTCACATACCACACACTGCAGCATGTGAGTATTGCTGTAGTGACAATGTTTGGCTCTACGTATGCATGTGAGCAGTCTTTCTCACATCCAAAGAACGTTAAGACCAACCTACGATCACATTTAACGGATTGAAGTCTCAACGCCTGCATGAAGCTTAACCTCACCACGTATCAACTAGACTACAAAGCCATCAGCAAAACCATGCAGCACCACAAGTCACATTAATGGTAAGAAGTACTTCTTTCATAATTGGTTAGCAACAGCACAACAACGTTATTAAAAAGAATTCAGAGACTTATTGTACTTTAAAAGTGTTGGTCTTACATAAAATACACACATTTACTTGTATTTAGTGTTAAACATATTGTATGGCTCTCACGAAATTACATTTTAAAATATGTGGCATTCATGGCTCTCTCAGCCAAAAAGATTCCTGACCCCTGCTTTAGGACATTTAAGAAGCTGACATTTTCCCTTAAGAGAATTCTCAGGGCCAAAGCCACACAGGAGAAATTTGGGGGAGGGGAGCCTAGGAGAGGGCTGATTCTGTTATTTTGGGAAATTGGAATTGCAGGGTCTTAGTTTTTTTGTGGTTCCCATGCTGGGGGATTCTGAAGCTGGCCAGCATGCAGGAGGAGGTGGAGTGAACAGGAGAGCCTTTCTTAGAGATGTCAGCAGGTGGTGCCCTAGACCAAACACTGGCAGGCTAAGTGAGCAAGGTGGGAGGTTGTTCTGCAGGCCACTTCCCAGGGAATGACTCACCAGGGTGACTTCATCAGTCAGGTATTCTTCACCAAACTCAATGGGACAAGTCCCAGAAGGACTGTATCTTATTATATCTGAAATGACAGGTGCAGTTGGGGGTGGTCTTCTTGACCCATTCTTTTATTCTATATTTATCAACATTCTAACAAGTGCTTACAAGGCACAAGGCATTTTTGCACCTGGTCCAGAGGGACATTGCAAGCATTTCCTTAAAGATACCCCTGTCATTCACTTTTGAGTTTGGTTAGTGCGACAGAGGATGGAGTGAGGGCCAAAGACTGGTATTTGATTATGGAAAATGGAAGACGTGGGTGACACAGTAGAGAACAACCAGCCCAACCGAATCCTCAGTTCTGTCTTTTACCACCACCTCCATCTGAAATTGGACACTATTTATTGGCTGTACCACACCTCTGGTATTTATTACAAACTGTCTTATAGTCTGATAAGCCTTTTTGGGACAAGTATATTTCTTATCTCTCTAACAGCTGAATGGTAAAACACCCTAGGTCTGGAATTATGTCTTATTCATCACTATTATCTCATCTACGCCCACCCCAGCCACTGCTCCCCCAGCGCTCGGCGCAGTGACTGGAACATAGGATGTTTATTAGACATCTGGTGCTGATGATGAATCCATGGACCATCTGTAATGAGGTACTAGGAACGTGACAGAAGCCCTGCCTGGCAAGCCCTGAATGTCATAGGAATTAATGAAGCAACAGAGGTAACTGATTTGGGGAGGAGCATGGACTGGACATGAGGGTGACCAGCAGCTCTGTTTTCAGAAGCACTGTGTCTCAGGAAGCTGGTAGCAAGCCAAGGCCTCTCAGTGAAGCCAGCACCGCCCTCATTCTCCTTCCCAGGCCTCTGTCATTGGCTCTTTGAACAACACGAGTTTGAAGTGCACAGGTCCACATATAAACAGATTCTTTTTCAATAAATACTTGTTCTGTTTTTGATTGTGAGTCCATGGATGAAGAGGGCCAACTACATGCATTGGTTTATGCCATTTTATATAGAGGACTTGAGTATCTGTGGATTTAGGTACTCACAAGAGGTCCTAGAATCAGTCCACCACAAATATTGAAGGATAACTAGGTGTTTTTTTGTTTGTTTGTTTGTTTTTAATTTTTATTTATTGGTTTCAGTGAGAGAGGAAGGGGGAAAGAGAGAAAGACGGGAACATTGAGCCGTTCCTGTATGTACACTGACGGGGATCGAACCTGCAAACTCTGTGCTTTGGCATGATGTTCTAACCAACTTAGCTATCTGGCTAGGGTGACAACTAGGTTTTTGTTAAGTCAGAAAGTATAGATGGATTTTTGACTGCAAAGTGGGTTGGTGCTCCTAACCCCAACATTGTTCAAATTTCAACTGTATATTTCAGATGAATGTGGATTATATTTGTCATACGGTGTGGGCCCCACTGGACAAAGACTTAACTCCTATTGGTTTAAAATCTCCCAGTGGTTAAAGGATACAAGTCAGTGTTATTCTCTGAGCATGATAATAGGTAGTAATATTTATTATTCATTCATTCATTCATCCATTTATTCATTCATGCATGCTTTTATTCATTTGTTGAGAACCTACTATGTGTCAAATATATACTAGGTACTGAGATGCAATAATACACTGAAACAGGCAGAGCCTTGTCCTTGATGGGTTTAAAATATTGAGAAACATCAATCAAGTTATCACACAAATATAAAATGACTACTGAGGGCTCTGGCCAGTTAGCTCAGTCAGTTTAGAGCAGTGGTTCTTAACCTGGGTTCTATCAAACCCTAGGGGTTCGATGAGTCGGTCTCAGGGGTTCAGAGAAGCCTCTGCCGCAGAGGCCAGAATAAAGTAATACCGTAATTTGTTGTGAGTTCATGCACTTTGTTGGTTTTGTTCTTTGAGCAAGGTGATGTTCATGCACGGCTTATTTTGTGCACCAGTAAAAAAACATATATCTATGTCTTGAATTTGGAAAAAGAATCATATTTTATTTATCACTAAAGAAGGGTTCGGTGAATGCGCATATGAAACTGGTGGGTTCGGTACCTCAAAAAAGGTTAAGAACCACTGGTTTAGAGTGTCATTCGAAAACAACAAGTTGAGGATTTGATTCCTGGTCAGGGCACACACGAGAAGCAACCAATGAATGCACGACTGAGTGGAACAACAAATGAATGCTTCCCTTTCCCTCCCTCTCTTTCCTTTCCTCTCTCAATCTCTCTAAAAAATCAATAAAAATTAAACCCTGGACAGATAGCTCAGTTGTCTGGAACATCATCCCAGAACACGGAGGTTGTAGGTTTGATTCCCTGGTCAGGGCACATACAGGAGCAGCTTGATGTTCCTGTCTCTCTCTCTCCCTGCCTTTCTCAAAAATAAGTAAAATAAAATAAAGTAAAATTACCACTGTGATAAATGCTATAGAAGAGCGGGAAGTGGTGACATGAGAGCTGTCCTAGGGCAATTTAGCCAGGAAAGAAGCCCCTCCTTCAACCCTCAGATGTGGGAGCCCACATGGAAACAGTCTGATTAAAGTTGGATAAGGCTTCTATGGAGACCAACTGCTTCCCCATGGCTTCTGTCCCCTCAGAGGCCAATGGACTGACTGCTTTGTATTAGAATCTGGGGGAATGTCCTGTCCTGCAGGGCAGCTAGAAACAAAAGCTGTGCCATATTATAGGTCTGATGGCATAGCAAGATAGTTTGTTTTCCATGATTCAGTGATCACCTAGTCTATAATTTTAAGTGGAAAGAGCTACGGAAAATAAGTGGGGGAGAGGAACATTATAGTAGGATGACCAACTCGTCCTGGTTTACCCAGGACTTTCCCAGGTTTGGCACTGAAAGTCCCATGTTCTGGGACTGTCCTGGCTGTTTAACTGAAAACCCCACTTCACAGGATCCCCTGGGCTAACCAGGATGGTCACTCATCCTAATTCTAGCCTTTGCCTAACTCTGCTTTTTAACTTTCCTTCTGTAAGATGACGAAGTTTTACTTAAACAGCAGGCTGGCTTATAATTAGAATTACCAAGGAAGTTGTTTAAAAATACCAGTGTCCAGGCTTTACTTCCAGAGATTTTGTTAGGGTGAGATCCATATCAAAATAATGCTGGTATAAGGCCCAGACTTAGATCCATTGCTCTAGTCTACATCCTTTCTGGTGCTCTGATTCCCAGCTCTGGAGAGTTATACTTGGGCCACTTATCCCCAAGCTCCAAGGACTGGCCTGTGTTACTCTTGTTATTTCTATTGAGGACAGCAAGGTACCTTCCTCTTTCTCTTTCCCTGTTTCTCTCCTTTGCCACTCTCTTGGTCTTTTGCCTCTCTGACTGCCTAATTCCATTCGACTGTGCTCACTAGGCCAAGATATTCCTTCTTCTGTTCTGCCTCCGAGAAGCTGAAAGATATCTCCAGGTTTTGATGTCCCCTCTGTTGGAGCCAGAGACAGGAGCTGTGCCCAGGAGTCTCTGTTTCCCCTTTCTTGCAGACCAGTATCTCCCTCCTCTCAGTAGGTCCTAAGCAAACCCAGACCAATGGCAGGTGGCTGCCTAGAGGCCAAAATTACTATTTGGTGATCAGAAGCCAGTACTAGCTTCCTGCTTCAGACACTCATGAGCTCTGTTGGTGTAGAAATAGGCTCACATACATACAATAAACTGAGTTTTTGACAAAGGTACTAAGGATTCAGGGAAGGAAAGATAGTCTTTTCAACAAATAATGCCGGGACAACTGGATATCCACAATGACAAAAAAAAAAAAAAAAAAAAAAAAAAAATGGAACTTGATCCTTACCTCACACCAAATAAAAACATTAACTTGAATTATAGGTATCAATGTAAAAGCTAAAACTATAAAAATTCTAGAGGAAAACAGAAAAAAATCCCTTAGTTTAGGCAAAGATTTTAGATAAGTCATGAATGACACAAACCATAAAAAAAATGGCATATTAGATTAAACAAAAATAAAAAGTTCTATTCTTGAAAAGATACCAGAAAGAGTATGAAAAAATAAGCCACAGATTAGAGAAAATATTTGAAAACTATATCCAGAGTGTGCAAAATGTATTCTGAATATATAGGGAATCCTTACAGCCCAGTAATGAAGAGTTAAACAACTTGATAAAAATGTGAAGGAGACAGAAAGATTTGAACAAACATTTTACAAAGAAGATATGGAAATGGCCATTGAGCACATAAGGAGATGCAGCTTGAAACCACATTAAAATAACACAGCACATCCTCTAGAACAGTGATGAGGATAGCTAACATTAAAAAAGACTGACAAGAGCAAGTGTTGGTGAGGAAGCAAAGCAACTGGAACTCTCATATACTGCTGGTTGGGTACTAAATGGTACAGCCACTTGGAAAACAATTTAGCATTTCTTAGAAAGTTAAACACAAACTTAGCATCCAGCAATTCCACTCTTAGATATTTACTCAAGAGAAATGTAAACTGACCCTGGCTGGTTGGTTCAATAGATAGATTGTTTGCCCAGTATGCAGACCTCCCCTGGTTCGATTCCCAGTCACAGCACACAGGAGAGGCGACCAAGTGCTTCCCTTCTCCTCCTTCTCCCTTGCTTTCCCTCTTCTCATCTTGTAGCCTGTGGCTCGATTGTTTCGAACATTGGCCCTGGGCACTGAGGATAGCTTTATTGATTTGAGCATCAGCCCCAGACAGAGGTTGCTGGGTGGATCCCCATCTGGGTGGGAGTCTATCTTACTGTCTCCCCTCCTTTCACTTAAAAAAAAAAGAGAGAGAAATGTAAACATATTTATACAAAGATGTATGTGAATATTCATAGAGGCCTCTTTTTTTTTACAGGGACAGAGAGAGGGATAGATAGGGACAGACAGACAGGAACAGAGAGAGGTGAGAAGCATCAATCATTAGTTCTTCGTTGCTGTCGCAACACCTTAGTTGTTCATTGATTGCTTTCTCACATGTGCCTTGACCGCGGGTCTTCAGCAGACCGAGCAACCCCTTGTAGGAGCCAGCAACCTTGGGTCCAAGCTGACGAGCTTTTGCTCAAGCCAGATGAGCCCACGCTCAAGCTGGTGAGCTCGGGGTCTCGAACCTGGGTCTTCCGCATCCCAGTCTGACGCTCTATCCACTGAGCCACTGCCTGGTCAGGTCATAGAGACTTCTTATTCACAATAGACCCAACTGGAAACAATCAAATGGCAGTCAACTGGTCAAGGGACAGACAAACTGTGGCACATCCATACATATAACAGACTACCACCTAGAAAGAAAATAGGAACAAATTACTGCTATATGTCAACATGGATTGATCTCAAAAACATTATGCTGAGCGATAGAAGCCACACACTAAGGAAGGCATGTTTATAATTATATTTATATGACATTCCAAAGGGCACAAAAAATAAATCTGAGCTTGTCAGGGGCTGGGGAAGTGAACACAGGGTCAACTGAAACAAGGCATAAGAGAAACTTTGGGGGAGATGGAAATATTGTCTGTTTTCACTGCAGCAGATGTTACGCAATTGTAATATTTGTCAAAGCTCATTAAACTTTAAGAAAGGTAAAGTTTATTGCGTATGCAGTATACTTCACTAAATCTGATTGATTTCATTTAAAAAAGAATCAGATCATGCTTTCCTGTCAGCATTTACTGGAAAGGACCCAGTGGCTTTCCAGTGCACTTAGAGTAAAATTCAGACCCCCTGTGATCTGCAGAGCCCTAGGCCCGCTCTTTCATGCTCATTCTGCTCCCATGACACTGCTGTCTTCTTTGTTCCTCAGACTTGCTGAGCTCTGTCTCCGCCGAGATCACTGCTTCTGGGTCTTTGGGTCTTTACCTGACTGGCGCTTTCTCATTACCCAGGGCCTTTCCTGACTGCCCCAGCCAAAGCCACCCCTCACTTTGCCCCCTTCTGTTGCTATATGAAATGACTTTGCTCAGTTACTTCTTTAAAATTTTTATTGATTTTACAAGTGGAAGCATATACCGTGCTCATGGCTAGGAAGAATAAACATCATTAAAATGTCTATATTACCCAAAGCAATTTATAAATTCAATGCAATACCAATTAAAATACCAATGACATACTTCAAAGATATAGAACGCATATTCCAAAAATTTATATGGAATCAAAAAAGAACACGAATAGCCTCAGCAATCTTAAAAAGAAAAAATAAAGCAGGAGGTATCACTCTTCCAGATATTAAGGTTTACTACAAGGCCATTATACTCAAGACAGCCTGGTACTGGCATAAGAACAGGCACATAGATCAATGGAACAGAACAGAGGACCCAGAAATAAACCCACAGCTTTATGGACAACTGATATTTGACAAAGGAGGAAAGAACATACAATGGAGTAAAGACAACCTCTTTAACAAATGATGTTGGGAAAATTGGACATCTACCTGCAAAAAAATGAAATTAGACCATCAACTTACACCATTCACAAAAACAAACTCAAAATGGATAAAAGACTTAAATGTAAGTCGTGAAACCATAAGCATCTTAGAAGAAAACAAGGCAGCAAGCTCTCCGACATCTGTAGCAGCGGTATATTTGCCGATTTATCTCCACGGGCAAATGAAATAAAAGGCAAGATAAACAAATGGGACTATATCAAACTAAAAAGTTTTTGAACAGCTAAAGACAATAAGAACAGAATAAAAAGACAAACCACACAATGGGAGAACATATTCGACAGCACATCTGATAAGGGGTTAATAACTAAAATTTATAAAGAACTTATAAAACTCAACAACAGGAAGACAAACAATCCAATCAAAAAATGGGCAAAAGAAATGAATAGAAATTTCTCCAAAGAGGACATACAGATGGCCAATAGGCATATGAAAAAATGCTCAACATCACTAATTATTAGAGAAATGCAAATTAAAACCACAATGAGATATCACCTCACACCTGTCAGAATGGCACTCATCAGCAAAACAACACAGAATAAGTGCTGGCGGGGTTGTGGAGAAAAGGGAACCCTTCTGCACTGCTGGTGGGAATGCAGACTGGTGCAGCCACTATGGAAAACAGTTTGGAGATTCCTCAAAAAATTAAAAATTGAACTGCCTTTTGACCCAGCTATCCCACTTATAGGAATATACCCT
Source organism: Rhynchonycteris naso (assembly GCA_037038555.1). Taxonomy (NCBI): domain Eukaryota; kingdom Metazoa; phylum Chordata; class Mammalia; order Chiroptera; family Emballonuridae; genus Rhynchonycteris; species Rhynchonycteris naso. The sequence continues at coordinate 279,014,699 of CM072995.1, read as the reverse complement.
AAGAACACCTTAGCACTGTTCGAAAAGAAGAAATGCACCCCCATGTTCCTGGCAGCATTGTTCACAATAGCGAAGATCTGGAACCAGCCCAAGTGTCCGTCAGAAGACGAGTGGATTAAAAAGCTATGGTACAGCCTGACCTGTGGTGGCGCAGTGGATAAAGCGTCGACCTGGGAACACTGAGGTCGCCAGTTCAAAACCCTGCACTGGTCTGGTCAAGGCACATATGGGAGTTGATGCTTCCAGCTCCTCCTCCCTTTCTCTCTTTCTCTCTTTCTCTCTCTCTCTCTCTCTCTCTCTCTCTCTCACTCTGTGTCTCCTCTCTAAAATGAATAATAATAAAAAAAAGCTATGGTACATATATACTATGGAATACTACTCAGCCATAAGAAATGATGACATCGGATCATTTATAACAAAATGGATGGTCCTTGATAACATTATACGAAGTGAAATAAGTAAATCAGAAAAGAAAAACTGAGAACAGCATGATTTCATACATAAGTGGGACATAAAAGTGAGACTATGAGACATGGACAAGAGAGTGGTGGTTATGGGGTGGGGGGAGGGAGGGAAGGGTGGGATAGGGAGGAGGGGAGGGACACAGGGAAAACCAGATAGAAGGTGACAGAGGACAATTTGACTTTTGGTGATGGGTATGCAACACAATTGAATGTTAAGATAACCTGGAGATGTTTTCATTAAAAAAAAATTAAATTAAAAAAAAATTTTTTTTATTGATTTTAGCGGGGAATGGAGGGACATAGCTCTGTTTCTGTATGTGCCCTGACCAGGGATCGAACCAGCAACCTCTGCTCTTTGGGACGATGCTCTAACCAACTGAGCTATCCAGCCAGGGAGCTCATTGACTTTTATTTGCTGACTGTCTGTCTTCCTCGTCAGAAGCTCCATGAGGACAGTGCCTCATCTATTTTGTTCACTAGAATTTGTGCAGATTGTTTCGCCGCATTTGTTTAGCATCCCCACCACCTAGCTAAAGTCCAGCATGTAAGAAATTGTTTGTGGAGACGTTCCTTCAAAGATTAAAATGTAGAGTTTTATCATATGACCCAGCAATTCCACTCGTGGGCATACACACAAGAACTGAAAACACACGTCCACACAAAAACTGGAATATACATTTTAGTTCATAGTAGCATTATTCATAATAGCCAAAAAGTGGAAACAGCCCACATGCCCATCAGCAAATGAATGTTTAAATTAAATATGGTATAACCAAGCAATGGAATAACATTCCACAGCAAGGAGGAATGAAGTGCTGATACACGGTATGGTATGAATAAACCTTGAAAATATTATGTGTGAAAGAAGCCAGTCGTGAAGACCACATACTGTATGACTCCACTCACCTCCCACTTACATGTAATATCCAGAATAGGCAAATCTATTGAGGAAGAGAGATTAGTGGTTGCTTACAGCTGGGCTGGGGGGCGGAGAGAGGCTGGGGAGAAGTGGAGAGTGCTGCTGCGTGATAAAAGTGTTCTAAAATTGATTGTGGTGACGCCTGCATAACTGTGAGTATACTATCTCTGGAAAGCTGTTAAATTTGTGTATGTGTGTGTGTGCGTGTGCATGTGTGCGTGCGTGTAATGAATGAGTGAATTTACTCCTTCTGATAGCCTCCTGGCTCCTAGGGGAACAAATCAGGGAAGATATGTTCCATGAGCTGGTCATTGGACCTATGTGTCTGGACTAGACACTGTTCAGGAAACACACAGTTGATGCAGGCAGTTCACATTGTGCACATGCCTTGTGCCCTGCTGGGATGCCATCCCCACGGAGTTCCCGTGGGTGCTGTGGCAGACCTCAAGGAAAGATGTCCTGGAAGGCAAGACAGGGTCCAGGCCCAGGAGGGGCTCTTGGTAATCTCCTCTCCGTCTCTCTCTGCAGATAGAGCAAAGCATTCGCTTAGTCAGCTGGGCCCTATTGCCCCACCCCGGGTAATTACCCCTCCTTAGCCCCTCTATGTGTCATCCACACATGTGGATAATTAAACCGAGCTTCAGGCTGAGGACTTGGGCTGCATTGCATCACACCAGCATTGGCCCCGGTGCAGACTGGGGGAACTGGCTCTTCTAGACACCCAGCACTGAGAGCAGGCAGGCAGTGCTGGCACAGGAGGGTTCTCTAGTCTTCCTTCCTCCTCACACCAGAACTGGAACCCAGAGCCGGCGGGCCCTGAGGGTTCCAGTGGGGGCTGAGGACAGCTGGCTGGTTAACCCTGTGGTTAGACTCGAAGCTTTGAACTTGATATGCTAGGGCCTGTGGTGGGGTGTTGAACCAAAGGAGCCTTGAGCAGCAAGCATTCAGACTCCAACATATGGGCTAAGACCTGGAAGGAAAAATCTCTGCCACAAGATGTCAGAGGGTTACCCCGATATCAGAGTTCTGTGAATGATTCAGGAGAGAGGATCTCTGTGGTTCCAGCCCTGACACTCTGTGAATCTGACTGGAAACATCCACTGAGCACTTAGTCTGTGCAATGGCTCAGCCCAGCTCAGCTCATAGAACCCTCAGAGGTGGAGCCTATCCAGTCATTTGTGATAGTCCTTGTGATCAGTGGACCCAATTAAGTTATTGAGCAACTCCTAATTAACACATAGCAGAGATTCAGTGAAGACTTATTGACTGACTAACTGATTGCTTAGATTTGTGCTAGATATTGTGAGAGGATGCAAAAGAGTTGCGTGAATCAGTTAGTGAGTACTTCCCTAGTCCATGTTATGAGCAACATGTGCCCAATCTTGGAAGGGAGACCAGACTTCCTTGAATTTCTAAGTTTTGGCAACTGATTCAACTAAAAATAACACTGTCCAAATGGATGGAAACACATTGTGAAACTATATATATATTTATAGTGGTCTCTGCCCCCAGTTCCTGACATAAGGCTTCTGAACCTCTTTTGTAGAGTGATAGGACAAACTTTGGTTCTAACATTTATACTTTGACCTTGATGCCTGACACAGAGCTCTGAAATCTGGAATTTGCTGGGTGGTAGGTATCTTTTGTCCTAATAAAGTGACTCTGTGTAGGCTCCTGAATGAGGGACGGCCACCAGAAAGACCAAGCCCTGATCAGAAGCTTGGAGTTTTCAGCCCCACTGCCAATCCTCTAGAGAGGAGAGGGGCTGGAAATGCAGTGAAGTGACATGACAAAGCTTTTGTAAAAATCCCTGTATTATGGAGTTTGGGGAGATTTGGGAGGCGAGCACATCAACACCAGGAGAGTGACACACCCCAGCTCCACAGGGACAGAAGACCCTGTGCTCAGGACCTTCTCAGACCCCGCCCTGCGTATTTCTCCATCTGGCTGTTCATCTGTGTCATTTACCATGTCCTTTAATAAACTGGTAAATGTAATGAAGTGTTTTCCTAATTCTGTGAACTGTTCTAGCAAATAATCAAAACATTTGATCCAAGGAGAAGAGGTCATGGGAATTTGTGGCCAAATTGAGTGAAAGTTGTGGGTAACCTGGGGATATACTGTGTTCAATTATAATTGTATCTGAAGTGGTGGTGGAGGGGGAAGTCTCATGGGCGGAGCCCTCAACCGGTAGACTCTGACACTATTTCCAGGTAGCTATCGTTAGAATTGAGTTAAAATGCAGGACATCCAGCTGGTGTCACAGAGAATTGCTTGGTGGGGGAAAACCCACACATCTGGGGTCAGAAGTGCTGTAAGTAAGGTAGCAGTGCAGTAGTAAGGGGGATTGACATTGAGTTTTCCCCAAAATGTGCACCTTCATCCACCTGGAGAGCAGCCAGTCTGCTCACTACATTCGTTATAGACTCTAATATGCCGAGAGCTCCAGTATCAAAGGCTATTGTATGCAATGTGAAAAAGAGAAAAGCTGTATGGCAGCATACACTACCATTCTATTGAGTGCTGTCTCGTTTAATCCTTATAACCCTATGGTACAATAATGAGATAGCGTAACCCACAGGATGCATATTATTTGTCTTTCTCTTTTACAGATGAAAAAACTGAGATTCAGGTTGTAAACTTGTACACTGGGGAACATTATTTTTTCATCTTCGGTTGCATGAGGTTTAAGAACTTTTTCTACATATTTCTGCATCACTGATTCCAAATCTGAAATCCGTTTTTTGGTGCATGCTCTAGTTTATGCAATTTTAATTTCTTTGTGTTACAGTTAATGGCATGCATTGGTTTTTCAATTGGAGTTAAAGGGCAATGACTCTTGGGTTGAATATAACCGCAAGGCAATTAATGTTTTACAAATACCACTTTTACATAATTGTAGTTGTTTTAAATGTAAAAAATTATTATCTGATAAAAACACCCTCTTGTTTTGTTTTAAGATTGAATCATGGCTTCTTCGAGTAGACGTAAATGTAAGAATAGTCCTGACACCTTCTGTTATATATGTGGCTGTTACACACTTCTACGTCAAAGGCACAATATTTCATTATTTGTGACACGTGCATAGATTGCCTATTCTCAAGTTCCCTTTGGCGATCAAGACAAGAATTGAGACTGACCTGCGGTGGTGCAGTGGATAAAGCATCGACCTGGGAACACTGAGGTCGCCAGTTCAAAACCCTGCACTGGTCTGGTCAAGGCACATATGGGAGTTGATGCTTCCAGCTCCTCCCCCCTTTCTCTCTTTCTCTCTCTCTCTCTGTGTCTCCTCTCTAAAATAAATAAAATAAAAATAAAAAATTTTAAAATCTTCAATTAAAAAAAAAGGCTGAAAAAGACAAGAATTGAGCCCCTCATATTGTGTGTCATAATTGTGAGGAAATGCTTTGTGACTGGACAAAAGAAAAACACAAAGGAATGTCTTTTGGTATTTCCATGGTTTGGCGTGAACCTAAGGACCAAAGCAGTGACTATTATTTCTGTATGATCCAAACAAAGGGCATCGGCGAGAAAAAATGGCATATGATTGCATATCCTAATATTCCTTCAGCAATATGACCTATCCCACACTCTGAGACACTCCCGGTTCCAGTTTTCAATGGTTTTATTTCTTCTAAGGATGAAGAAAGTGAACATGGTGATCAAATGTATTTTGATAAGATGCATGAGGAAATGGCTGTAGAATCTGAAGGGTCTTCTTCTGATGCCAAGCAGTCATTAACCCCTCAGCAGATTAGGGTTGAATTGAACTTGAATTGAATGACTTAGTAAGAGATTTGGGCCTATCAAAGAAAGCAGCTGATTTATTAGCCTCCAAGCTTCAAGAAAAGAATGTACTTCACCGATCAGTTAAAGTATCCCATTTCAGGAAGTGTGAACAAATTTTTGTGGACTTTTCTTCCAAAGACAAACACTTTGTTTACTGTCATGATATCTGTAGCTTTTCCAGCCAGCTAGGTGTTACTACTTACAGTCCAACAGAATGGCGGCTATTTCTTGACAGCTCTAAAGGATGGTAGAGTACTGCTTGAGCATCAAATGAGATTGTTCTCAACAAGTACACAAACGCAAGAGCTACAAATGCAAATTTTTGACTGAATAGAATCTAAATAAGTTTTGTGCATATTTTATGATTAAAATAAGTATTTAATATGTTTTATTTTGAAATTGTAGATAAATTCTGATGCAATCTTATATTTTAGTGTATTAGTGTATTTACTGCATTATATAAATTATTATATTTTCACAAAGATGATGCCCAAGAAGACATTCTACTTCATTATGTTAAACTAAATGTTGAAAATTTTACAATAAGATGAAAACCTAAAATCTTGCATTGCAAAAAAACTATAGCTTACAGAAAGAAACTAATGTCAGATTTGAGATCAGCACACTCGAATTAGGTAAGAACAAGTGTTTTTGTGGATGCAACAAAAATTTTGTTCCCCAGTGTAATGCAACCAGAATTCCAATCTAAGCTATTTTTCTCCCACCATAGTCTAGTCTACTTTCTTAACCATTCTATTATATCACCTTATACACGAGGAGCTAGCAGTTTAGAAAAAACAACAACAAATAAAACAAACAAATTACCCAGTTGTAAAACTAATTCAGAGCAGTGTTTTCCCACATTTCTGGATCCTAAGAGTCACGTGGGTAATCGTGAGAGAGAGAGAAAAAAAGAAAACAAAGGAAAAGAAAATTTACCACTGAGAAAACTGAAAAATTCTCTACACAAAGAATTATCAGGAAATACTCTCCAAGAATATACCCTCTATATGAATGAACAAACCCTATTCATGAACTCATTAATTCTCAGGAAAACAGAAAGACTATTAATATGTCACCATTTGAAGCTGACATTGAATTGGGAGACAGTACAGAGGGGCAGAAAGTAGCATTAATAGCTGTTTCAGAAGTCAAACAAATTTGCACGCAAACCCAATTTCTAAAACTTAGTATGTGGTCTTGGGCAAATTACTTAAACTATTTGTAAAGTTGTATGGCCATTAACTAAGACACTGCACACAAAGAGGGTTCAATTCACACTGTTTATTCTTTTCTGGTAGCAAATTCCTAAGGCGAGGAGGTCAAGGACAGGGGAGTAAGGCTCCTCATTGGAGGATAAAATCCATGAGAACAGGCACCATGTTAGGCTGTCCCCGCTCTATTTTAGTGGCTTGAGCAGCACTTGGAACACAATAGAAGTAATAGTAAACAATTATTTTTGGATATGTAAAAGTTAAGCAAGACTTCAGGGGCTTAGTGACTGGACTTTGATGGGATAAGTGAAAGGGAACACAGTGAAATAATCTGTGCGCTAGCCTGAGGGTCATGGGCCCAAACCTTCTGGCTTGAACTCAAGAAAGGGATCTAGGAGTCATTACAATTTTGGATGCTGTCTCTTAGTGGGTGGTCCAAAGGACAGTCCAGCCTGAAGACCAATGAATCGGGATCTTTTCAGTGAGGATTTCGGAAATCAGCTGGAAACCTTGTCTTGCCCTTGTGTCCTGTCCTTCACTCAGTGCTCTGTGACTAAGAGTGCTCCATCTAGAACGGTGGTTCTTAACCTGGGTTCTATCAAACCCTAGGGGTTCGATGAGTCGGTCTCAGGGGTTCGGAGAAGCCTCTGCCATGGAGGCCAGAATAAAGTAATACCGTAATTTGTTGTGAGTTCATGCACTTTGTTGGTTTTATTCTCTGAGCAAGGTGATGTTCATGCACGGCTCATTTTGTGCACCAGTAACAAAACATATACCTATGTCTTGAATTTGGAAAAAAAATTATATTTTATTTATCACTAAAGAAGGGTTCGGTGAATGCGCATATGAAACCGGTGGGTTCGGTACCTCAAAAAAGGTTAAGAACCACTGATCTAGAGCTACTAGAAACATAAGGACCCCTCAGTGTGGAGAAGCTAAGGCTGAGAAAATAAAACAGTATGAATTCATAAAAACCTGGAAAGCTGAGCTGAATTTTGATGTGTTAGGAGAGGACACATCTTAGCGCTCAAAAGCACTGAGTGATGATGAATTATAAGAAGAATTGTTTGCACCGTTTTAAGCTTATAGGAATAATGTCCAATGTCCTCAAAGTACTTCAGAGTGTCCCAAGAGTTAGCTCTTGGATAATTGATCCCTAAGGGGCAGGCAGAGAAGACCTTATGGTTGTTGGCTCATATCTGAGAGAACTAAAGGTTCCACTTCTGAAAAGTAGCCAAGCTAGGGCTGGACCTGGGTCAAGATGCATTGTCCTTAAGAAGTGCTGCAGGTTGGAAATAGAGACAGATTCAAGGGAAGTGTTCATATCTTTATGAAGTTTATGTGGATCATAGTTTTTACTGACATTGTGAAGTGCACAGTCTTGGCGGCACTTCCGACTGCAGGCAGGCTCAACCAAGCCACAGCCTTGGGACTTGGAGCCCCTCTAGGCTTTCCCAAGCTTGTTACTTGTCCTGTTTACCTTGGAGAGTTGTCTTAAGGGCTAGATGAGATAAACAAAGAGGAAGTGCTTTGCAAATGTGACTATTTAAAGTCTTAATATCCATGGGCATGGAAAAAAAAATCATATTCCTTTAGATTAATTTGTTCTTAACTGAGAAGTCTTTTGACAGCTGAAAAAGCAGACAGGCTCATGTATTCTTTCTAAACTCTGAATAACCTACAGGAGGATGGAATAATGTAGCTGCATGCTCAAATATCTACAGTTTCTCATGTTAACCAAATTTAAAGTCTAGATAACTTTGTATCTTTTTAAAGGATTCACATTCAAAAAGCAAAACATTCCAAATACATACCATTTTCCTTTCAGGGAGCAAACAGTAGCCACATCTATCTTTTGGTGACAGTTGGCAAAACACAATGTGATTAATCTGGGGGCCTGCAGGGGTTGGCTTGCCATGATTCACACTTATCATCTGCTTTGGTGAAAACACATCTGCAGCAGCTGAAAAAATTAAACTAAAAAAAGCACTGCATCAAAATGAAATATTTCTTTTAAAATACTCTGAGCTATGAAGACTATAAAATTTCTAACAAGAATGTACAAATTTAACATTTTGAACTTCATTATGTAAACAGCATATTGACATTCAAGAAAATGTTAAAATATGAAGACCCATTATATCTCTCTATACAGCCTACACAACCATGAAAAGAACACAAATGTGGAGGCAGAGCCTGTGGGTTTGAGCGTTAGCTTCATCCTTTATAAGCTGTTGACCCCAGGACATTTATTTCTTTGAGACTTGGCTTCCTTGGTGCAAAATGGGAGGATAATAATAAGTGTGCTATTATTGTGTTCGGAGGACAAAGTGAAATAATACATGTAAAAGTACTTTTCAATGTTGAGTTATTATTTCCTGGTATTCTTTTTATTTTTAACCGTGATAAAAAAACCTGTATGTAAAGTTTTGCCTTATAATTTTTATTTATTGCACATTACACCTGTTTTTTCTCTCCCTCTCTAGTTTCTGACCATCCTTTTGTTCTTGCTGATCTGGGGCATCTTGGAAGGCATGTTCTCCTTTCACAAACGGTGAATTTGTATCCCTCCGTCAGAGTCTCTGTTTCTCGGCTCTTTGACAAGGAGCTCCAGACCACCTGACCACGTTTGTTGACTCCTCTCTCAGCTCACACCTCTCCACTTGGAGACTGCTCTGCGCTCCAGAGCTGAAAGGACCTCACGTTTTAGAGATGAGACAGCACAGCTCCCGGGGTGGAGCAGTGGCGGTGTGGGGGGAGTAGGGGGTGGCACTGGCATGAAGGTGCATGGTTCAGAAGTCGCAGAGCCACAGCATGAGTCCAGCCCACGCCTCAGCCCAGGGCTTTCTCCACCAAAAGCCTCTTCTTTGGGTTTTGGATTAAAGCACATATCTTGATACTCTACATGCCTGCTCAAAGCACTATTTGTTGTTCAAGCAAATTTAGAAATTATAATCATATCGTAATGGCTACTATTTATCAATGGGCACTATGTACCAGGCCCTGTGCCAAAGATTTTGTACAAAGGATGTCATTGAATGAATATAAATACTCCGTGTGAGCAGAAACATTATTTCCACTTAACAGATGAGAAAACTGAGGTTCTGAGATGGTAAGTAACTTCCCAGGCATTGCAGGTCTGTCTGCAATGCCTTCAGTTCTGCAGAATGATGAGCAGTAGCCCCATGAGTAGTGCCAATGACCCTCTAATCAGTTTTATTTGAAGAGGCGGCCGTGTAAACATTACTGTGGGGCTCTGGGCTCACACTTCAGAGCAGTTGTGGTGGCCCGGGTCTGGTTTGGAGATAACCATGGAGATGAGGGGACTTAAAACTTCTGCACACAAGGAGCAAATGAAGGAACTGGGTGTATTCAGCCAGTGAAAGCAAGGACTCTGAAGGTCACCAAACCGTTGCCTCAAGGGCTGTCATGTATGTGGAAGTAGGATTTAATGTTCTCAGTGTATCCCCATGGAGGGGACCTAGAAACTGCAGGGAAGTGGGTGTATGCAAAACACAAGGAGGAATAGCTGTGTCAAATCCTCCCTTGGAGACAGGTGTCACCTACACAGAACAGATGGTTGTATTTCCTACTCCAGGAGCCATCTGGGCACAGCTGGTCGGCTGCCATGTAGGGATATCTTAGAGAGGACTTGCCTGCCCTGGCCTGGGGGTCCTGGAGGGCAGGGTCACCCTTCTTCATTGTCCACTGCCTACTATTCGATGGGGTGGGGTCCAGCATGTGCTGAGGGTGCCAGGGGTTCTGCCAGAGGCATCTTACCCAGTGTATACTGTCTAATCATGGGCTTTTGATGATGCAGAAGAACAATGGGAAGGAGAGCAGGGCTTTGTCCTTCTCTGCCCCTTCTTGTTCCTGAATTAGATACAAAAGGAAGTTAACCTAATTATAGAAAAATGCTAGCTCCTGGGTTTATGGTTCTAGGCTCTCAGAGGCACCGACCTGCTATGGGCTCACTGGCTAGTCCTTTGGCTGACCTCAAGTTCTCCACACACGTCTATGTCCTGGAGTTTCTCCCCATCACCACTGCCTCGCTGAGAGGCCCAGTGTCTTCTGGAAACAGGGAGTCTCACATCTGCCCACTGCAGAAGCCCAGCCTGAGGACTGGCTGAGGGGCGAGCTGGGGACCGGGAATTGCATTTAGGCTCATGGGCTGTTTCTGTTTGTCTTAAAAAAATAATACCTCCACCTTACTGGGTTTCCTCTTATAATATCCAGCAGCACCCTTGACTGAGGACCTGATGTGGGTCTGAGGCAGTGGCCCTGCTGGTCTGGGCATAGGGAGGAGCGTTGGGCTTGAGTGGGATCTCTCCTGGTAACTATTCCTTGAGAGTGGGCTTGGTGTTTCCTCTCTGCTCTGGCTCTAAGCAGGTGGTGTGTGTCTTGGCCGCCTCTGGGTGGAGGGCAGCCCTTCTGTTGTGCTCTGAGTGAGGAAGACTCTCAGAAGTGGGGTGCAAAGAGGGAAAGGTACTCAAGGCTTCCATAGAGGGAGCTGGGGGAAGTAATTTGGGAGGGAGGCTATGAAAGAGGGCTTGGGAAAGAGGAGCACCAACAACAGGGTGGGACTAGAAAGGCCAAGAGCCCTGTGTCCCAGTCTGCAGTCCCAGGAAGGAGCTCCCAAAGCATGGGATGCAGCAGCTGGTACAGCCATGAAGCAGGTCCCTGGGAGTTTAGTCTCAAAGTGGCAGTGAGATTTCTGTCACTCCTCACTCTCCTCCTCTGGTTGCCTAAGGCCTGTGCTCATTTACATGGCTGATACAAAACTCCCTCCACCTCAGACAGAAATGACTGAGAGGTGGGGAATGACCAGGGTAGGAATGGGCCTGATGGCTATCTTGGGGCTCCCACTCAGGGAGGTCAAAGGGAGGACAAATGAGCACTTGGGTCTAGGGGCTGCTACTAGCCTTTGGGAGGGAAGTCGTGGGTCAGGCTGCTGGAGGGAGAACAGCAAATGGGCTAGAGGCGAAGGAGGCAGGGAAGGTGTGGACAGGATCTCTTTCCTTCCCAGGAGACAGGAAAGGGCAGAGCCAGGCCAGGATCAGGTGCAAAAGGCAAGGGAGAGGCAGGCCTTCAAGGCCAGCCCTGTTGGGGGAAGGATCTAGGTCTTGTGCCATCCCAGGACCTTCGTCTCTGGAACTAGAAAAACTGCCAGCAAAGAATGTCCTGCCTCAGTGTCTCCTCCATCCCCAACACATAGACAGTTGACCCTTGAACAACATGGGCTTGAACTGAGCCAGTCCACTTACACACGGATGTTTAAAAATACATATGTAAATTCTTGGTCAGGGCACACAGGAGAAATGACCATCTGCTTCTCCACTCCCCTCCCACAGCCATGGCTTGACTGGTTCAAACGCATGGACCACAGACACCCAGAATGGCTCCCTGGAGCCTCCTCCTCAGGCACCAAAAATAACTTGGTTGTGAGCGTGGCCCCAGACTGGCAGAGCATCAGACCCAGATGGAGGTTGCTGGGTGGATCCTGGCTGGGGTGCATGTGGCAGTCTATCTATCTCCTCTCCTTTCACTTGGAAAAGAAGTAAAAATAAATAAATAGAAATAAATATGTACAGGACTATAAATATATCTTCTCTTCCTTATGATTTTTTAATAACATTTTTTTCTCTAGTTTACTTTATTGTAAAAATACAAAAATATAATACATATAACATACAAAATATATATGTATTAATCAATGGTTTGTGGTATTGATAATGCTTCTGGTCAGCAGTAGTCTACTAGTACTTAAGTTTTTGGGAGAGCCAAAAGTTCTATTCGGATTTTTGACTGTGCAGGGCATTGGTGCCCTTGACCCTGCATCATTCAAGAGTCAGCTGTACTTGGTGTCCTCTCAGGGTTGCAGCTGCTGTGAGGCCTGGCGCTGAGCAGTCACATTGCTTATTGAACTGACTCACTGGATGATGGGAATTTTGCACGGGTTAGATGGCTTGGTCAGCAAGGGCTTTGGGTTGGGCCAACTTGTGTTTCTGATGGAAGCCGAGAAACAGCAAGAAATGAAGCTGATGTTTCTTCAGTGTCTGCTCAATGCCCAACACAGTCTCTGTTTGATGTCCTCATTACTTTCTAGCTGCTGAACCTGAAGACCCCCAAGTTCACATAGCTGGCCTTTCCCTCAGGGTCAGGGTTTCCATCTTCTCCAACTGGCCCAGAACTGCAAGACTGAGCTCTTTTTAGAGGTCAGTGGAACCTTCAGGGAGTAAAGCTAAGGATGACCCTGGGAGACCAGGGGCCTGCGCAGGGACAGAGTGGGGTTCCCCAGGTCTGGCCAATGGAACCAAAACTTAGTGACAGCCTGGTTGCTCCCCACTGGGCACCTCCCTAGGTGGGAGGGAAGAGGAGGAGCAGAACAGAATTCCAGCATCTTCACTCCTCACCCTAGGTGGAAGGAGGGTCCCTCTGCTGTCAGAGAGCAGCAGGAGCAGGTGGCTTGTGGCCGAGTTTGGTCCTTTTGGAGAGCCAGAGAACTAATATCCCAAACTAACCCCATATTGGAAAACCCTGGGGTCCCCACCCGGGCCCTCGAGGAGTTCTGCCTCTGGGTTAGATTTCCCTCGAGACACTCTCGGCTGGAGCTGACAGCTTCCCTTCTGAGCTAATGTTTCTGTTTTCTCATACATAAATGAGGAGAAAAGTAGTCATTTCCTTTAAGTCTTTGCTTAAATGTGACCTCAGTGAGGTCCTCCCTGACTTCCCTGTTTCAAATTGTAACCCTCACCACCAGCCCTCCTGATTCCTCCCTGCTTTTTTCTCTCTATAGCACCTCACTTTCTAATATACTGTTCTATTCGTCCATCTATTATCTATCTATCTATCTATCTATCTATCTATCTATCTATCTATCTATCTATCTATCTATTTATCTATCTATCTATCTATTCATTTGTCTACCTCCCCATCTAGTGTATTTATTTTTGTGTGTCTCACTGCTAGTGGCAGAGAGCACGGGTCTTCTCCTATTTTGTTCACTGTGTCCCTAGCTCCTAGAGTGTGCAGGCATATCAGAAGCTCTTCATAGATAGTTGTTGAATAACACTGGGGAACAAATTATTTTTTTCTGTTGCATGAGGTTTTAGAACTTTTGCTATATATTTCTGCATTGCTGATTCCAAATCTGAAATCTGTTTTTTGGTGCATGCTCTAGTTTATGCAATTTTAATTTCTTTGTGTTATAGTTAATGGCATGCATTGGTTTTTCAATTGGAGTTAAAGGGCAATGACTCTTGGGTTGAATATAACCGCAAGGCAATTAATGTTTTACAAATACCACTTTTACATAATTGTAGTTGTTTTTAAATGTAAAAAATTATTATCTGATAAAAACACCCTCTTATTTTGTTTTAAGATTGAATCATGGCTTCTTCGAATAGGCATAAATGTAAGAATAGTCCTGACACCTTCTGTTATATATATGGCTGTTACACACTTCTACGTCAAAGGCGCAATATTTCATCATTAGTGACACGTGCATAAATTGGCTATTTTCAAGTTCCCCTTGGCGATCAAGACAAGAATTGGGCTCCTCATATTGTGTGTTGTAATTGTGAGGAAATGATTTGTGACTGGACTAACGGAAAACACAAAGGAATGCCTTTTGGTATTTCCATGGTTTGGCATGAACCTAAGGACCACAGCAGTGACTGTCATTTCTGTCTGATCCATGCAAAGGGCATCAGCAAGAAAAAATGGCATATGATCACATATCCTAATATTCCTTCAGCAATACGACCTATCCCACACTCTAAGACACTCCCGATTCCAGTTTTCTTTTTTTTTTTTTTAATTTTTTTTTAATTTCTTTTTATTTATTCATTTTAGAGAGGAGACACAGAGTGAGAAAGAGAGAGAGAGAGAGAGAGAGAGAGAGAGAGAGAGAGAGAGAGAGAGAAAGGGGGGAGGAGCTGGAAGCATCAACTCCCATATGTGCCTTGACCAGACCAGTGCAGGGTTTTGAACTGGCGACCTCCGTGTTCCCAGGTCAACACTTTATCCACTGCACCACCACAGGTCAGGCCCGATTCCAGTTTTCAATGGTTTTATTTCTTCTAAAGACGAAGAAAGTGAACATGGTGATCAAGTGTATTTTGATAAGATGCATGAGGAAATGGTTGTAGAATCTGAAGGGTCTTCTTCTGATGTCAAGTAGTCATTAACCCCTCAGCAGTTTAGCTGACCTGAATTGAATGACTTAGTAAGAGATTTGGGCCTATCAGAGAAAGCAGCTGAGTTATTAGCCTCCAAGCTTTAAGAAAAGAATGTACTTCACTGTTCAGCTAAAGTATCCCATTTCAGGAAGCATGAACAAATTTTTGTGGACTTTTCTTCTGAAGACAAACACTTTGTTTACTGTCATGATATCAGTAGTCTTTTCAGCCAGCTAGGTGTTACCACTTACAGTCCAGCAGAATGGTGGCTATTTCTTGACAGCTCTAAACAAAGTCTGAAATGTGTTCTCCTACACAATGGTAATGTTTATGCAGCGGTTGTAATTGGTTATTCAACTCATCGGTGAGAAGATTATAATGACATAAAAATAGTCCTCGACTTTCTGAGTATGAGGAGCATAACTGGATCATTTATGTGGATCTTAAGATGGTCAATTTCCTGCTAGGACAACAGAAAGGTTTCACGAAGTATCCTTGCTTTCTGTGTTTGTGGGATAGCTGAGCTCGGGAGAAACACTGGACACAGAAGGAGTGGCTGAAACATGAAGCTCTGGAAGCAGGGATGCAAAATATTGTGAATGAACCTGTAGTTAATTGACACAGGATCATTTTTCCCCCACTTCACATCAAACTTGGCTTAATGAAGCAGTTTGTTCAGGCTTTGAATAGAGAAAGTGAATGCTTTCAACATATTATTTCTGTTTTCCTGCCTTGTCTTTTGAGAAGATAAAAGCAGGTGTATTCGATGGACCTCAAATTTGAACCCTCATACGGGACGAAGAATTTGCCAGGAAGATGAATAAGGAGGAAAAAGCAGCATGGCAGTCTTTTGTGGCAGTTACAAATAACTTCTTTGGCAACAAAAAAGCAGAAAACTATGAACTTCTGTTTCAAAGGATGCTGTTGGCTTTCCGTGACATTGGATGTAACATGAGCATTAAGATTCACTTCGTGAACAGTCACCTTGATAAGTTCCCCGAAAATCTTGGAGCTGTTAGTGTTGAGCAGGGAGAATGCTTTCATCAAGATCTGAAGCCTGACTAGGTGGTGGCGCAGTGGATAGAGCGTCAGACTGGGATGCGGAAGGACCCAGGTTCGAAACCCTGAGGTCACCAGCTTGAGCGCGGGCTCATCTGGTTTGAGCAAAAGCTCACCTGCTTGGACCCAAGGTTGCTGGCTCGAGCAATGGATTACTCAGTCTGCTGAAGTCCCATGGTCAAGGCACATATGAGAGGGCAATCAATGAACAACTAAGGTGTCGCAACGAAAAACTGATGATTGATGCTTCTCATCTCTCTTCGTTCCTGTCTGTCTATCCCTCTCTATCCCTCTCTCTGACTCTCTCTCTGTCTCTGTTTCAAAAAAATTAAATATATTTAAAAAGAAAAAAAAGATCTGAAGATGATGGAAGAGCATTATCAGGGGCGATGGGACAGAAATATGATGACAGACTACTGTTGGAGCATCAAACGAGATTGTCCTCAATAAGTACACAAACGCAAGAGCTACAAATGCAAATTTTTGCCTGAATAGAATTTAAATAAGTTTTGCACAAATTTTATGATTAAAATAACTGTTTTAATATGTTCTATTTTGAAATTATAGACAAACTCTGATGCAATCATATCTTTTAGTGTATTTACTGCATTATATAAATTATTATATTTTCACAAAGATGATGCCCAAGAAGACATTCTCCCTCATTATGTTAAACTAAATGTTGAGAATTTTACAATAAGATAGAAACCTAAAATCTTGAATTGCAAAAGAACTGTAGCTTACAGAGAAAAGCTAATGTCAGATTTGAGATCAGCACACTCGAATTAGGTAAGAACAAATGTTCTTACCTAATTTTGTTCCCCAGTGTAAGTGGGGGAAGGATGGCTAGGTGGCGTTGCTGTATGCAAAGTATTCAGTAGGACATGGGCACCTTGTTATTATGGCTGCTGCTGCTGTTTGTTTGTTGTGTTATGTGCAGATTGCTTCTCCATCTGTCAAACGAGGACACTGAATCTCCAGTGCTCACGGAGAGACCTTCAACCTCCAAAACGCCTGCAACTCTCTGATCTTTACACCCACTAACACTTAGCCAGGGGAAGTGTCCAGCAGCTACCCTCTGCAGCTCACAGGGCAGCTCTGCTGGGTTTGGTGGTGCTGAGCACCCCTCCTGTGGCAGTCCTGCTGTTTCCTGAGACTCCCAGAGTCAAAGCGGGGCCTAGGTGTGAGACTTTGAGTCAGCCCAATATTTTTTGGAACGGTTTCCATTCAGATGTTTATATGTTTTATTTTAATTGGCTTTGAAATGTTGTTTAATAGCATTTTATTGTTTTCAATGGGCACAATTCATTATGTGCATAATTAGAAGTTATTTGAGTGAAATTTTTTTGTTAAGAGTTCTTGTGGAGATAAAGTTTAGAAGAAAAATATTTTGCCAGTCCACACGCCCTAATTTGTGATTTGGATACATGGTCTTTGAAGATAAAGGTTCACACTGTCCTGCCCTGGGTAAGGCTTTGGTCCCTGGCCATGGACATCCCCTATGGGGACATGGTCATACCTTAGGGTGCTCGAAAACATCTGTTTGAGGGGCTCAGGTTGACTGGGCTGAAACTGTTCTCGTGGAACCTGAGCCCTTTCTCTCAGGATCGCCCTCTGGAAGAGGCACTTGGGACAACTGGGTTTCCCTAGCAGCTGCAGGAGGAAAGGTAGGTAGCTTACACTCATTTGGTATTCGCTGAGTAACTGGGGTGGCCTCGGAGGAGGGGTGAAGACAGGTCTGGCTAGTCTGCCCTGTTGTTTGTACTTGGATTACCTCACACCTCCCAACCAGCTTCCCCACCCCATCGGGTGGGGGCTGGCCCTCAGCTCTCCGGCCCCCTTTTCTCCACATGCCCAGGAAGCCAGGGGCCACCATGGATTTTCCCATCAATATCAGCTGAGTCGGGAAGCCTCTGGGAGACCATGGAGAGGCACAGCTGCCCGGTGAGTGTCCCTGGGACACCAGCCAGAAGCTCCTGGCACTGAGGAGGCTGGGACGGGCTGGGAGATAGGCAGGGCACTGCATCCGTGTGCCTCAGGTTCGGGGAAACTGCATATACCTTTTCTACTATGAAGCTACTTGGAATCAAGATGGCTTGGCCTCCTTTTGTCATGGTTCCTAGGAGTCTTCTCCTAGGAAGGAGAGAGAAGCTGATAGGATTTGGAGTCTGGTCAGGAAACACCCCAGGGTTGTATGTGAATACTGGGCTTTTGCTCTGTGGACTGTGAGCGCCCCAGCCAGGATGGGTATACTGTTAGAGCATCACTGTTGCTGGTTTGAGAATCACAGAATCTTAGCATTTTAACTTCACAGGCTTCTAGGTTACGTTGGCTATTCCCTCACTAGACTCATAAACTTCCTAAAAATGTCACTATGTGCTCTTAAGGTCAAGGAGATTTTTCAAGCTCTCTTGGTCACTTATTTTTGGGCTTAATAGTCTTCATGCTTGGAAAGTGCTTCCTTATGTCTACCCACAATTTCTTCTATTACAATTCAGATTCCTTTCCTCTCTTTCTACTCTTGATGGTGGTAGAGAGCAGCTAAAGGTCCTCTGTGGAAAAACCCATCATATACACATGAAGGCTTCCAAAGATTTTGTTCAACGGTGCCTAAGCTTCCTTTTCTTGAGGGATGTTCCTCTTGGGCTCTAACTTATCCTTAGGACTTATATTCTACTGCTTCTCACCTTCCTCTGCTCTTTACTGAAGTGGTAGAATTTGGGACTCTGGGAAAAATGATTTTGAAAAGGACCAGCCAAGCTTATGTTCTGGCTTGTGGTCTATTCTGAACCCCAGATGTGTTTCTGTAACCTTTACCATGATCTCCCCCCACTATCCATCCACCCATCTTGACATATATTTTCCAGGCTTTCTCCCCTGACCTCTGCTCTGTGATGGCCTCCTTAATTCATGTCTCCACCCTACCAAGGTCATTTGGCCCTAGGCTTAGGGGCTCATTGGAGCTTCTGGTGTGCAAAGAGGGTGATGTGCAGAGAGAAAGGAGTTTGGGGGCATGGAGAGAATGAACCACATTCACAGCCATGCTCCTTGGTAATGTGCTGGGAGTTTAAATGTGATGATCCCTAAAAAAAAAGAGTGAGAAGGGCTGAGCTATCTGCAGGATGATAGGACCAGTTCCTGGGACAGAGGGATAAGGGGATATCAGCCCAGGAAGCACCTCTGTCCAGAGTCAGGGATTGATATGGAAGGATGCTGGAGGGGCACGGGATGAAAAACAGGCTTTTCATTTGTTGTTGTTAACAATGTATTCACAATTTTATTTGGTAAAAACATTTAAATTCTACATAGCAAATTTTCAACTTCACAGTGTTATAATTTATAGTCAGTCACCACATCTACATTAGATCCTCAGACCGTATTCATTCTATAGCTGGAATTTGTACCCTTTTACTGCCCTCTCTTATAGCTAACTTTTTTTTTTCTGATTCTATGAGTTCAACTATTTTTTTTTATTCCACATATAAATCATACATTGCAACATTTCTCTTTCTCTAGCTGGTTTATTTCACATAGCATAATGCCCTCAAATTTCATTCCTGCTGTTGCAAATGACAAGATTTTCTTTTCTTTTTTAAGGTTGAATAATACTCCATTGTGTATTTGTACCACATCTTTATCCATTCGTCCATCAATAGACATTTAGGCTGTTTCCATACTTTGGCTATTGTGAATAATGCCACAGGAAACATGGGAGCACCGATATCTCTTTGAGAGTGTGATTTTATTTCCTTTGGATATATACTCAGAAGTGGGATGGCTGGATCCTATCATTATTGATGGAATAAGCGTCACACGGTGTGGTAGGTGCCACGTTCATTCTGGGAGGCTATCCTAACTTACACTGGAATGAAAGAAGTGAACCTCTGCTTCCTTATTTCATAGTCTTCTATTTCCCCCCTGGTAGAACTGCCAAGACAGTGAGCCTGGGGTGGGTGCAGGGAGAGCCGCATGAGGCTTTCAATCATCTTGGCAGCAGGTTTCTTAAAGTGGATTAAGTTGAATAGGAGCTCACTGGGAGAAACTGGTCCTCTAAGGCCATACCTCCTCCCCGAGGCAGAGGAACGCGCTGTGATTTTTGTTCTTTAGCTTCTGTAAAGTTTTGTAGAAAATGGTCCAGTGAATTAAAGCCTGATGAAACTCATGCATAAGCTGGTTGATTCTTCGGGGGAATCTTGGAGCAGGGGTGGAGAAGGTTCTCAGCTTCTCTGTATTCTAAAGAGTTGCTGCAGAGTGTGGCGGATGGAACACTGATGGAGTTCCAGGTTAGCTGTGGCTTTGGGCATCTGTGAAGTGGAATAAAAATAGTATCTACTTGAAGGAGTCTTAGAATAGTTTCACATGGGAGGCTCTTTTGAAATTGCACCTGCTGTAGATGAAGAGAGAGATGGAGTGGAGATAACAGAGAGAGATTTGTGGGGAGTTTAGATTCACTGTTATCATTCTCATCTGTGGTCTGGTCCCGGCTCCTTTAAAAATTTGGAGAAGTATCTTCTCCTTGCCATGCCTGTGTTTCCCACTAGTCAAATCAAAGGTTTGGACAAACTGCCCCTGGAGGCCACTCTGTGGTACCATGACAGTCTCTGAAATTATATGGAAAGAGATTACAGGTGTACCTCACTAAATATGTGCATATGTTTTTGAAAAATAGTATCTTTTATTTTTCAAAATGAGACACATTCTTCGTGCTTAAAAAGTGCAATGTGTATTAAAGGAAGACTGAAATAGACCCACTGGTAAAAGCAACAACCCTTTGCAGAATGGATTTTCTTATGCTGGGTCTCCTTACAGTGGAATAAGTCCTCACCTAGCCCAAGACCACAGGTGCTATGAACTGGAGAAGGGCTAAAGCTCCCAGGAACGGTTCAGATGGGGCACCCCACACAGAGAAGAGTGGCCAGGTTCCCAAAATGACAATCCAGTAGGCTCAGGTCACTCTGCCACCCCTGAGACCTCACTGTGCAGGCACCTTTGGGACCCCTGGGACCCCTTTTACTCATGCAGGCATGCAGCTCTCACCTGAGGCCTCTGTGTCATGTTGTCATCTGTGTGGGGCAGACTGCCACTGGAGTCATCCTGCCCTGCCAACCCTGTGTTGTTCATATGACTTGCAAATTTGAGTGTGAATGTGTGGGAGTATGTGTACAAGGCTCAGTTCAGGGCACTGGACAGGAAGGCTGACTGATGTAACAATAGCCACTTAACTTAAGTGTCTTGTTTTGACAAAATAGCTTCCTCTTGGTGAGCAACAATGGAGGTGGACAGGTGTGCAAGGTACTGGGCAGGGGGCACAAGGGAAGCCAGCCCAGGAACCCTGGCTCCAGGGCTTTGTCAGCCAAGCGGAGGCCTTGGCAGTGCCAAGTGGAGGCTGGCTAGTCTGATAGGGACGTGATACCAGAACTGTCCAGTGAGCCCCCGTTACGTACCTGCATTGGCAGAGAGGGTATAAGGAGAGAAACGGAGGTAGTAATTCCTGGATAATCAAATGTTATTTGCTTGGCAACAGTTACCACTCAATATTCTTTAAGCTATTTGATGAATAAATAATAAATGAGTGAAAATGTACAAATGAATGAACAAACAAGGAGGAGTTTTGATCCTGGTCTAATGGAGCCCAAGGCATTTTCCATGAGTATTGGAGGCATGCATTGTAAACTAGAACTAACTTTAGCACTCACCTAGGCCGGCGATTTTCAAGTTCTTTATAGTAGCAGGCTCTTTTGTTGAAATTTTATGCAGAGCCCATTGTCTACAACTGAAAAGGAATCTTCTCCGTTTGAAGGGGAGTGAAGGACTCGGAGCCCTGTATTTACTAATATGGACTTCTCAGCATCTCCATGGAACTGCTCGGTGGAGCCCTGCTGGAAACAGCTGATAGTTTGACCCCTCATCTGATAGTTTAGAGAGCTGAGAGAGATGTGACTATCCCCCAGGTCACACGAGTGGGTAGGAGCAGAAGCAAGATACCCTGGTGTCTTCATACATGGAGCAAGAGAGGTCTCGTGGCTCTGGCTTCCCAGTTTGGAGCCCAGTTTAATCCCAGGTCTCTGCGGTTACCATTGCATGTACTGGTGGCTGGGCGGGAGGAGGGGCTGGAAGTCTGCCTGTGTTCGGAGGGGAGCCTGTATTTGTGGGGGGGGGGGGTTTGGTTTCAGAGAGGGAAGAGCAGGAGGGAGGAGGGAGCACTGTGTACCTGCAGGTACAGTGAAGCCTTGGATTAGCAGTGAGAGTGGAAAAAAAGCCATGATCTACTCGAACCCAGACCTGTTCCACAGAGGCCAGTTCAGTCCTGGCCAGTGCACACTGAAATGGACTTCTCTGCATGGCCCAAGGGCTTCCCAGGCTCCCAACAGGCAAGAAGCTTATTAGGTCTCATCAAAGGAAGCTTTTGAGCATTCTTGGTACCCCTTAGTGCTTCTAGTGGGGATTGGGGGCACCACTTTCTGCTGAGCCCAGAGTGCTGGGGTTTCAGCCTGGGGTCCTCCTGTGCCTACTCCTGTGAACATCCTTGATACCCAACGCCCCCAGGAGAGAGAAGGGCCTGGGTCTGCTGAGGGGCTGTGTCCGCAGGGCCTGGCATGCTCACCCTGTCAGTGGGAGAGGACAATGATGTGCAGCAGCCCAAGGACAGGAGCCAGGAGATTGGGGTCTGGCCCTGACACTGCCCCAAACTAGTCATGTGACCTTAGATCGGTCACTTTGCCTTTCTGGACCTTGTTTGCCTCATCAGTAGAATAAAGATTTGGACAAGGAGTTTTCAAGATCTTATGAGCTCTGACAGTCTGTGCCCAGTCTGCCCTGGGGTGGGGCTTTATGGGGGGGGCGCTTTATGAGGGAGACCCAGGTCTGAGTGAGGAGGCCCAGGCAGCTTGGGCTGGACTTGAAGGGACCCTAATGGACCTGCCCTTGGGCCATGAAAGGGTGTTGAAGTTGTTGTTGTTGCTGCTGCTGCTGCAGGTGGGCAGTCTGTGGGTGTAGCACAAGAGAGCTTTTTATAGGGTATTGCTTGTGGTTGGAGACGGGTCTCTATGCAAAGCCCAGCACTCAATCCATGGCAGGCTACACAACCACTGTAATGAAGCAATGCATGAGGCTGTGACATTACTCAGCATAACCTCTCCTCTGTGGCATCACTGGCTGGGCCTGCAGAAGACCCAGAGAGACCAAGAGGCTTGTTTTCTTACTCCCATCCCCCACCAGGCAAAGGCCCGTGGGTAAACCATTAAAGAGTTCCATTCACCTTGGTTTGGGGAACCTACCCCTGGAAGCTGTGGCACAGAAAGCAGTGAACTAGGTAGAAGGGGCCTTGGGTTTTCATTTGCATTATGAGCTGAGTGACTTTGCATAAAGCACACAAATGGCTTGGGCCTTTACTTACTTGTCTGTGAAATGGGAATAATAATCTTTATTGACTCCTATGCAGGAATGTTCTTGGGAAGAGCCCCAATGCTGAGAACTGCTATTTTCAGCCTTTACCCTGCCTTCCTGTGGACCCCACCTGCCTGCCTTCCAGCTATGCCACTTCCTGCCCCAGACTGTCTTGACAGGGCTGGGTGAATTTTGAGTGGGGATCCCTAGGAGCTGCAGAGGCCCAGTGACAGCCTGGGGTATAAGCCTAGTTCATGACATGGTGAGGGCTCATACCTGTATTACCCCAGGGAATAACCAGAGAGACAACCCTAGGGTGGATGGGGAGGACAAAGAGCACCAAAAAAGAATGATTGGCAGTGCTAGGCCAGGGAAATGACCCAGCGTCACCTATGCTCTGATTACCCTGTCCACCAGCCACCGGGTGGCTGCAAGTGTGTGAACACAACTCACTCTGCCTCTCTGGTGCCCCTGCCTTCCTGTTGTGCCCACCCCACCACCAATGCCTTCTCTAGCCTGGCTCCCTTTCACTGATCCAGCCTCCCCAGCCTTCCCACATATTTTCCCCTGGTTTCTGCATGCCTCTCAGCCCTCTGTCCTCAGGTTGGCTGTTGTGTGGCTGTTCGTCATGATGGGGTGACAAGAACAGAGTCATAGGATCCTGTTCCGGTGGAGCTGGCTTTTGACTGGGACTCAGAAGGTTGTGATAGAATCCTCACAAGGTCACCAGAAAGTTTAGGGGCTTTAGGCATGCTCTTGAGGGCCTCTGAACCTCAGTTTCCTTATGTATAAACTGGAAGTAATTCCTGCTTGCTAGCTAGGAGCCTTGCAGGAATCCAATGAAATCATGGATGAAAGCTCTTGGCGAATTGTAAGCCCCAAAGAAACAAAGGAAGTACTATGAGCCAGACTCCACTGGCTCCTAGCAGGCCCCGTGAGAACCCAAGCCTTGATGCTTGCCTGAGATGTGAATTTAGGCATCTTATTAACCACCTTAGACCTCAGTTTCAAAATCTGTTTGACAAGGCTTAAAATTCCAACCACAAAGAGCTGTGACGAGGTTGAAATGGAATCAAGTAAAGTGCCTGATGAGCTGTTACCTTCACTGTGGTGTTCCACACTTACAGACCAGGCTCCTTCATGTTTATTGCGTATTATCTGGGGGGATGGAGGCAGGACTAGTTCCATTTCACACTCAGAGTGTGAAGACTCTCTGAAGTGTGAACTTACTTATCCCAAGGTAACCCAGTTAGAAATGGATGAAGTCATATTTAAACATACATTTTCCCATCTCTAACCCAGCATCTTTAACAAGCAAGCAAACAAACAGCCACCATCACAGCTAATGGTCACCAAGTCCTTACCTTGCAAACGGCATTCATCACTGCAATGCTATGAAGCAGGGTGATTGGCTCACTGTGCAGGTAAAGAAACCGGGATGTAGAGAGTTTAAGTCACTTGCCCAGAGTCACCATCTGACTTAGCCAGTGCTTGATGACTATGACACTGCTGTTTCCATCCACCAGGCTCTGCCTTGTCTTGGCAGGTCACTGGACTAACTCTGTCCCACCAGCAAGAACAAGATCCGGGTGGGAACCCTGTGCCCTACACCTAGGCTTCCTGTGGTGCTCTCAGCCCTGCAAGGGCCCTGGCTCGGGCTCTCCAGCCACCGCACAGGCGCTGAACGAGCACCTACCAAGGCTCTAGGACAGTGGTCGGCAAACTCATTAGTCAACAGAGCCAAATATCAACCTTCCAATGACTGAAATTTCTTTTGAGAGCCAAATTTTTTAAACTTAAACTATATAGGTAGGTACATTCCTTATCAAGGTAGTGCCCGCATGTGATATTTTGTGAAAGAGCCACACTCAAGGGGCCAAAGAGCCGCATGTGGCTGGCGAGCGCAGTTTGCCGACCAGGGGTCTAGGAGAGAGGACTGCACAGGGAACTCAGATGCCCAGACGCTTGGGCCAGATTCCTGACTGGATGATTCTGAGAAATCTAAGCTCTTGAGTTGGGTTTGCTCTTCTGTAAAAATGCGCTTCTAAAAATACCAACCTTTCAGGGATGGAGTGAGGGCCTCATGAGGCCAGAGATGTAGAAGTTTATTGTAAACTCTAAAGTGCCACACTTGTGTGAGCTATTACCATTTCATTGTGTTGAATGATGAGCATTCTCTCCCTGAAGCTGAGGAAGACTTATAGTAAGACTGTAATAGGGTCAAAGGCCTGGCAGGCCAGTTGATTGGCAGAATGCCAGGGTCCCTGGCAGATGCCAAGGCTTGGGCCACCACTGGTGGAAAGGCCAGGGCTCATCCCCTTGTTGAAGGATTTTAGCCTGGCCTTTGTCCAGCACCCTCTTTCCTGCCTGCAATGAGCTCACATCACTCTTCAGCCCTTCCCTCAGAACACTGGCTGTTAAATCTTAGCACAGTTGGTGCTGTGTGTGCCAATGCAAGGGGGAGGGAAGCGACCATTTCCCGCCCAGCTGCTGTGTGGCGGGCGCAGCCAAGGGCTTTCCTGTTTATCTCATTGACTCCTCAGGATTATTAGTCCTATTCCACAGATTAAGTGGCTTTCCCAAGCTCACACTGCTAGGCCTTGGACTGGGACCCAGGTCTGCCTGACTCCAGTGCTGTCCGCTGACTGACTATGCTTCAACACACCCTCCCTCCCCCCTCGCCTACCCCAGTCCAGTTCTGAGGCTTGCAGGGACTGGTCTGTTTTTATTTCGTGGACATTTAGACAACATGGGTGAGGGGGAAATCTGAGCTCTGGTTTGTTTGGTTCAACAGAGGCAAGAGCTGCCTTTCAGGTCCCTGATTACACATAAGTGTGTCCGTGCTCCACTGGCCGGGGCATCAGGACTTCTGTGTGCTTACACACGTCCATTCACTAACCCCAGTGACTCCCTGGGAGAGCTGCTCCTGGTCCTTGCCTCTGGCAAGCTGAGTGTGATCGGGACTGGAGATTTCCCCATAAATTCATCTCACAGACCCCATAAAAATGAAGAAGTGACCAAATCAATTACCTCTGAGGGAATTAAAAAAAAAAATAAATCAAAACGCCTGCCTAGTAAGGATAATGGTATTGACTTGGGCTAAATGTTTTAATAGGAGGATTTTTTATTAACTGGTATGATTAGTGATAATGTCACATGGTTTAAAATTTTTTTTTAAATCATTTATTGATTTTAGAGAGAGTGGAAGGGAGAGAGAGACACACACATAGACAGAAACTTCAATCTATTTCTGTATGTGCCCTGACGGGGGATCAAATCCTCAAGCTTTGTGCATCGGGATGATGCTCTAACCAAGAAAGTTATCCAGCCAGAGCATAATGTCATATGCTTTTAAGCACAGTGGAAGGTAAGGGAGGGAAACAGGGTGGCTACAGGTCCAGGTCCTGTGTCTTTCATGCGCCCCTACGGACTGTGCCCCCAGCTCAGGGTCCTTGAGCACAGGTGTGCCCCCCAGCCACATGCCTGATGCTCCCAGGAGACCCACCCTCTGAGCAGCCAGTCAGTGTTTGGCAGAAATTATAGGAAGGGTCAGATGCGGCCCCTGGATCAGGTCAGTTCCTAGCCTTCCCTGCTGCTCTAGAGACTTCTAGAGGGGACTTAAGGGGCAGTGATGGTGTGAGGGAGGGTGGGCAAGATCTCTATAAGGGTCAAGAGGGATATGCAAAGATGCCTAACTGGTGACAGGGGCCGGGGGTCTTGCAGACCAGGACCTGGCAGCCAGCAAAGGCTGCTGGAGCACTTGTCGCCAGCCCTGACTGCGCACTGGCTCCCTCTCCCAGATTTAGACTACTTAGAGGCTCAGGGTCTTCAGGAGGCCACAGCACTGGCATGCGTTGTTTGCCTACTATGACCAGCTGCTGCTTTATCTCATACATCCCTCTCCTAAGAGGCACCAAAACCTAGTGGTTAGAGCATGACCTCTAGAACCTGACCTTCTGGGCTGACGTCTTGGCTCTGCTAGCCTAATTAACTTGCTTAGTCTCTCTGTTTCTACCTATGCAAAATGGGGATAATGAGAATTCTGACCCATAGGATTGTCCTGATGATAAAAGGAGTAAATATACATAAAGCACCTAGCATGTCAAGTTCTCTATAACTATACATTAAAGTACTGAATATAAATTAATAAAGCCTACAGCCAAGTGAGGTCAAGGATCTTGTCTATGCTTTCTTCTCCTCCTGCGTGCTGCCTTTCCAGTGTCCCTGACATACTGGTGTGAATGTGTGTGCATGTGTGCGTGTGTGAGTGTGCATTTGGGCGTGTGTGAGTATGCATACTTGTGTTAATTCTGGGGTTACTGAGAATGGTGGGGTACAAGGGAGGTCAGGGTTTTTCTTAAACATTGTTTTCACACTTTTTGGTGACAGCTCACAGTGAGACCGATATTTTATAAGCTAACACACATACACAAAAGAAAGGGCACAATGTAAGGGAGTGGAAGTGAAGGGCGTGGAAAGGCTGGCTACTTCCCCTGTAGGGAACCACATACCTCTGAGTGATCTTCAAAGTGCAGCAGCCTCTTCTTTGAGATTCCCTAGACATGGGTCACCAGCACAGGTACCCCCAAGCCCCAGGCAGATGGCCCACTGTCTTCTGCTCATCTGGTGACAGGTAGAGACTGTCGGGAGCCAGGGACAGCAGGCCCTTTGAACTTGATTCCATCCTTGAACACTCCTGTCTTCTCTAACGCTTCCCTGTCCAGCGGCTCCGCTCACCCCCAACTGCCCTCTGTAGAGCATTCCTGGGAGGGTCTGCAGGGATGCAGCCTAATGGATGGCTTTACTCTATTTTCAGAATGCTTCCCCAGCGAGGAGGTCCCCTGCCCGGGCAGCCCCAGCCTCGGCATCACCTTCCAGGTCATCCTCCAGCAGGTCAGCCTCTGCCAGGTCAGCCTCCACAACGTCCTCTCCCACGAGAGTGTACCTTGTTAGAGCAACACCGGTGAGGGCCACGCCCATCCGAGCATCTCCTGCCACATCAGCCCCAGCCCCCAGGGCCACCGAGGAGACCTCAGGTAAGAGAAGGCAAGCAGAGCAGGGGAGCTGTCCCTGGGTGGGGAGGATGTCTTGTCACTGGCACATCCAGCTCCTCCTCTCCCCCTTGGATAATAATATGTGGGAAGGAGGGGGAATGGTCAGGGGTGGCACTAGAGGCCTGGGGCGGTCGGAGCAGGAAGGAATCATTACATATGAACCTAAGATGGTGAAACAATGGGGTCAATGGGGGAGGGGCTAAGAAACCTGATCAACAAAGCAGGTGTCACTTTTGAGGAGGTACAGTCTGGCTCGAGTGTAGATCTCGAGGGCACAGGCTCCCATAGAGGCCCCACAGGGCAGGACTCCCATCCCACAATCTCACCCTCCCCGGCTGCTGCCCTGCTCTTAGGTGTCAGCTTGCCCAAGTTCACCTGGCAGGAGGGCCAGAAGCGGCTGCCACTCATCGGATGCGTCCTCCTCCTCATTGGCCTGGTGGTGTCGCTCATAATTCTGTGTGAGTTTAATGGAGGCAGCAGGGGTGGTTCTGGTCATTGCCGGGTTGGAGTGGAGTTTGGGGAGGGGGCACACAGCAGGAAGACAGAAGGCCACCACTGCAAATGACCTTGGACTATGGTGCCCCCATGGCCCTGTGAAGGACGGGGTTATGAGTGTGGGATGTCAGAGAAACCTGGGCTTGAGTCCCATCTGTGCTTCTTACTGCACAGCTCACCTGAGCAGATTAGTTTCTGCATCTTCAAATGAGATTAAATTCATTCATACATGCATTTTTTCATTCCCTTTCATCCATTCAACTTACTATGTATCCAGTAAAGTCTCATAAAGACTTCATTGGGTTATTGAGAATAATGAGATAATGGTACAATGCCTGGCACCCCCACACACACCCCCACCTAAAAATCCTAAAAAAAGAAACACTGATTTAAAAAAATCTCATAGGCATTTTCTTTCAATGAGAAAAATTGTCCAGGGATTCAGGCACCCACAATTCCCCCCCCCATTGGAAAAGATACACAGAACATGGCCCCAGGCTCTCTGTTAGGGCATCCACGAAGAACCCAGTGCAGGTGGGAGGCGGCAGAAAGGGAACACACATCATTCCGTCCTGTCCTTGGGAGACCACCATCTCTCAGGGGACATAGCTGGAGAGCTATGGGTGGGATTCTCAGGGAGAAGTGACAGCTGTGTGGCCTGGGGAGGCAAGGACCAGCTTATGAAGGTTGTGGGGCCAGATGAGGACCAGGACAATGGGAGGACATCTGGTCCAGGGCGTCTGAGTGGGATGAGCGGCCGCAGGTAATGTCGGCAGATGGACGGTGGCGTGGGGAGAGGGAAGGCTTCTGCCAAGCAGAGAGGAGTGTACCTTTGGCTTTCTGTTTGCTTGGGTGTGGCATGGCTGGTTGTGGAAAGCTGTAAATGCCAGGCTGAGAGGTAAGGATTCTGGGAAAGAGTCGGTGGTGGCAGTGTGGTGACAACAGGTGGGGGATGATATAGAAACAGCTGGCAGCAAGACTGTGTGAAAACAAGGGTTGTGCTGGTTGAGAACGCAGCTTTAATATCACACAGACCTGCTGAAGCTTCTGGTTCTGCTACTTATCAGCTGTGTGGCCTTCACAAGTTACCTAATTTCCTGTCACTTCCCCACTTGTCTGACAAGGTGGAGGTGTCACTTCACCATGCATGTAAAGGTCTGCTGCGTGGTATTCATGCAACCCTCCTCTGGGACTCGCTGCCCGGCTCTTCCTGCCTTTCCCACGCAAGTCACCCCCAGGGAATCCCCGCATTCTGCTAAGAGTGGGAGGAAGTCGGGGGGGGGGCGGGGAGGGCACCTGAGGCCAGCTTCCCAACTAGTTACAGTTCTCAGCATGGTTCAGGACATTTCCTGAAGTTCTCTCACCTTTAGACCTTCAGCACCTGGGAGGTGGTCACTGAACAGTATACCAGGGGTCCGGACTAGAGGCTCAGCCCTGATCCCCTACCCAGAGCTCTGCCCAGTGCACATCAAGGTGATTGCACAGGTCATGGGAGGGGACAGACCAGGACATGGAGGATAGGGGTGCATCCAAGAGATTGAGAGGGATTGGTGTCTGAAGCTGGGAGAAATAGTCACACAAGGGTGACCTTCTCCTTGGGTGGCAAAAAATAGTGGGGCCAGGGGCAGAAGTGTGGGGGAGTCATGGCCATGAATCAGGTGTAGAAGACAGGCAGGATGAAGAATCAGAACTCAGGTTTCTTTGGCATCCAAGGGGCGGTGTCTTCAGGCAGGAGGATGGCAGTCCCTGATTTGGAAAGAGATAGGTGTTAGAGACACAGGGCATCATGAGGCTGATTTTCCCAGATGGTGTGCAAAGTTTGCACATGGACATGAGCCATCTAGAGTTGCTTTTTGAGTGGGAAGACATTTAAAGCACAAAGACAAGTAATAGGGCAAGAACTGAGTATTGGAGACATTTCTTGTGTAGGGGAGAGGAGGAGGCAGAGGAGGAAAATCTAGCAGCTTCTGAGGCTGCAAAGACCACCTGTGATAAAACAGGACTGGTAGAAGTTGCAGGTGTGTGACTGTAGGTTTAGAAACTTCTCTGCTGTCATCACTCTGTAGAGCAGAGCTGAATAGAGATCAGAGAGTTCTGAGAAGGGGGCCCTAGGATTCTGGGGGAGCTGGCTTCTCTGGCCACCACTCTGGCCTGTGTGTAGGGCAGGGAGCTCCCAAAGTAGTACCACCTCCGCTCCCCACCTCCGCCCTTTTGTTTCTCTGGGCAGCTGCTAGGGTCTGCCTGGTGCTGCCCTGCTTTTGGGAGCTTTCTGGAGCATTCGGAGCATTCCTGAGTAACCTTTTTCTCCATACAGATGGGGAACGAGAGCCCCAGAGTCCGAGAGGGATTGCAGGTCGGTGTCTCGGAATCCCAGGGCCTTGGGCTGCTCAGTGTCCCCGTCTCTCTGGGGCTGGAGGTGATCCAGCCATCTGCTTCATTTCTTCCAGTCTACTTCTGGCGAGGCCACACGGGGATCAAGTACAAGGAGCCTGTGGAGAGCTGCCCCAAGCATGCCATGCGCTGTGATGGGGTGGTAGACTGCAAGCTGAGGAGTGACGAGCTGGGCTGTGGTGAGCAGGTTGGGCATGAGGGGGGTGTATGCACGTGTGTGTGCTTGCGTGCTCGCTCGCATGCACTCTGGTGATTGCAAACTCAAATGGGAGGCCAGAGACAGAGAATCGGAGGAGCTGGGTTATGGGCACAGAGGTTTGTGCTTGAGACCTGACTTTGAGTGCTGTGTGACTTGGGCGAATCACTCACCTTCTCTGGGCTTTAGTTGACATGCCCCTCCTCTGTGTCCCTCCTCTTTGCCCAGCATATGACTTTGGACTTCCACTCCTATGGTTTCATGAAGGTCAGTTTGTAAACGGCTGGTCTGTATGAGCACAAAGATGTCATTGAGCACTGGTTCCGGCTCTTACCTGTGTTATCTATGTACTGCCCTGATGTGGGTGTCTGTGGCTACATGTCCCCTCCAGTCTACCTGTGCATTTACATGTGCCCTTGCCCACAACTGTGTCCCTCTGTGACTGAACCTGTCTAGTGAGTACTCAGTCAGATTATAGACCTCTGTCATTCTCTCATTTGGACATGCCACTGCCCTCTAGGTGTGACAGCTCCTGGCAGTGCCTGCCCCTTCTCCCACTAGTGGTCCCCTTGGTCCTGTCCTGTCGGTTGGAGAGCTCTCTGCCTTGCTCTAGCCCTGTGCCTTGGCTCTGCCCTTACTGATCATCTTGGACTTCTAAGCACTAGCTGAGGATCATCACCTTGGGGCCAAGCTCCTGGGCGTTGCCCAGACCTCAGTGAGGAGCCTCAGGACCAGAAGCCTTACTCAGTTCATTCCCCCAAATCTTAGAGCTTCCTGGGTGCTGAGCACCTGCTCTGCCCTTTTCTTGCCCTGCAGTGAGGTTTGAGTGGGACAAGTCTCTGCTTAAAGTCTACTCTGGATCCTCCCATCAGTGGGTTCCCATCTGCAGTGACAGCTGGAACAACTCCTACTCAGTGAAGACCTGCCAGCAGCTGGGTTTTGAGAGGTAAAACTTTCCCCAAGGTCCTGGCTTCAGGGATGTTTTCAGCTCTTTGCACAGGTATCTCTGGCTCATTACTGAAATTCACATTAAAAAGACTCTTGGGGCCTGACCAGGGGGTGGCGCAGTGGATAGAGAGTTGGACTGAGATGCGGAAGACCCAGGTTTGAGACCCCGAGGTCACCAGCTTGAGAGCGGGCCCATCTGGCTTGAGCAAAAGCTCACCAGCTTGGACCCAAGGTCGCTGGCTCCAGCAAGGGGTTGCTCGGTCTGCTGAAGGCCCACGGTCAAGGAACATGTGAGAAAGCAATCAATGAACAACTAAGGTGTTGCGATGGCAATGAAAAACTAATGATTGATGCTTCTCACCTCTCTCCGCTCCTGTCTGTCTGTCCCTATCTATCCCTCTCTTTGACTCTCTCTCTCAGTCCCTGTAAAAAAAGACTCTTGGGGACCAGGGTTGAAGTAACTAGCTCAAGACACCCTTGAGTTGTTCAATAGGACAGTGGCCCTGAGATCTTGTAAGTCTGGGGTGAGCTATTTTCTTGAGGCCACAGTAATTTTGTAGATCTTCAGTAGGATCACACTCCTGTATGGTTCTTTGCATCAAAGCACCCTCGTGCCCTTTATCACATTTAATGGTCATGGGATCTCTTTGCAATGGGTATACATTTGGGCAGGTCTTATCCTCTAAATTCTGGGAACTAGAAGCTCAGGCTATACAGCCCTCCAGTGGGCTTGGAGCTGTAGCAATTGTGGAGACTTGAGCTCAAATTCATCAAATAGGAACAAAGTTGGCAGGTATGGCCAGGTTAAGTCATAAGAATCTTTGGCTCTAAAGATTTTAAACAAAGAAGCTGCTGCTAGTAGATGGAAGAAGGATAGGGTGAGCATTGCCCTTCTGGCTTGAAGGAGTCCCAATTTGCAGGCCACATGGTCATCTCCATTCTCTCCCTTTGTCTGACTCTGTTTTCAAGCCAAATGGTTTTGGGGTTCATCAGTGTGTGTGAGGTTTTGAGGAGAACCGGTTAGGATCTCACTGTGGGATCTCTGTAGAAGAAACTCCTAGAAGATCAGGCTGGGGAGCGAGGGCTTAGAATCAGTCCTCTGACCCCACCCCAGTCTCAGAGTTTCCACCTGTGAAAGCAGTCATCTAACTGCAAGACTATGGACATTTTTTTTTATGAGTTAGTTATGGGATCTTATGCAAGTCTGAACCTCCCTTGGACTTCAGTAGATAGTGTCATTTATTCAAAGAATATTCATTGAGCTTTTAATTTGTGGCACGCAGACACAAAGGAATAAGACAAGATCCCTGCCCTTAGAGAACCTCTGGAATGACATGGGCGAGAGAGGCTGAAACCAAGGATTATGGCACAATGTTATGTGCAATGATAGAGTACATGTGCATCTCTATGAGCACACAATGGAGAGGGTGCCTGGCTGCCCTTGGAGGAGAGCAAAGAATGGAGGGGCTCCTAGGTAGAGGAACAGCACGCACAAGGGCGAGTTCTAATGTAAGGATGTACCACGTTCCAGAGATGCACACAAGTGCCGCATGGATAGTGGTCCATGGAACATTCACATCATAATCATCTGGGGTTTTGTCAAAATGCATCCAAATTCAGAATCGCTGGGGTGATGATGATGATGATAATGATTATTATTATTAAGTTGAGAGGTGGGGAGGCAGAGAGACATGTGCCCTGACTGGAATCTACCTGGCAAATGCCCAACCAGAGAATGCTCTGCCCATCTGGGGCCACTGCTCTGTTGCTCTGCAACCAAGCTATTTCAGCACCTGAGGCAAGGCCATGAAGCCATCCTCAGTGCCCGGGACCAACTTGTTCAAACCATTCAAGCTGTTGCTGTGGGAGGGAAAGAAAGAGAGAGAGGAAAAGAGAGAAGGAGGATGTGAGGGGTAGAAAAGCAGATGGCTGCTTCTCCTGCGTGCCCTAACTGGAATCAAACCTGGGGGGGGTGAATTATGACTTAGAATTTGCTTAGCGAACACCCTGAGGTGATTCTTATGCACATTGTGGTCTGAGATGCAGCAAGTGAGTAAAAGGTTCTCAAACGTTAGTGTGCAAACCTCATGTTAATGAGGGTCTTTAAGATGCAGAGTCTGGTTCAGCAGGTCCAGGGTGATGCTGCTGCCGCTGGTCCATGGAGTTCAGTTTGGGTAGAAAAGGGCTAGATTAGTGTTTCTTAAACTTGAGTGTGCATCAGAATCACTTGTACAGCCTGTTAAAACAGACTTCCTGAGATACAGTAGGTCTGGGGTAGGGTCCAAAATTTTGCTTTTTTTTTTTTTTTTTTTTTTTTTTTTTTTTGAGAGAGAGAGAGAGAGGAACGGAGAGAGAGACAGAAACATCCAGCTGCTCCTGTATGTGCTGTGACCAGGGAATCAAACCAGCAACCTCTGCATTCAGGGACAACATTCCAACCAACCAAGCTATCTGGCCAGGGCTTAATATTTATGTTTTTTAGAGAGAAAGAGAGAGAAAAGGAGAGAGAGAGAGGGGAAGAAAAACATTCATTTGTTTTTCTATTCAGTTATACATTCATTAGTTGCTTTCTGTGTGTACCCTGACTGGGGATCGAACCTGCAACCTTGTCATTTCAGGATGACACTCTTAACTGACTGACCAAGCTAACTGGCGAGGGCCAAGAACTACCATTTCTAACTAATTCCCAGGCAATGCAAATGCTGCCAGATCTTTCCGGTTCTTGGAGGGGACCACACTTTGAGAACTACTGGGCTAACACATAGGACTAGTGGGGAGCAGGGAGAGCTGTGTGGGTGGGTCAGACCACATGGGGCCTTGAAAGCCTCTGGCCCTTGTCAGCAGGGCAGGCTGGAACTGTGGTGCCAGCTGGGGGTGGACTTTGTCGCAAGGGGGCTCAGTCTTCCCCCGTCTTCCCTTGTAGTGCTTACCGGACGACCGAGGTGGCCTACAGGGACACTGCCAGCAGCTTCTCGATCTCCAAATACAACTCCACCATCCAGGAAAGCCTCTACAGGTGTGGTGGGCAGGCCAGGCTGCCTGTCTGTGAGCAGGGCAATGGGGGAGGGGTCAGGATGCTTAGAAGTCAGGGAGCCCCTCTCCCTTGGTCTTTCTGGGACCCAGCCTCCAGGAGTCCATTGTGAATGTCAGGAGCATCTCAGAAATAGTACTCATTCACCTCCCGCTTCCTGAGTTCTTATTGAGGGTTGGTGCAGAATGCACCTTGAGGTCAGAGGTATACTCAAGAGTCTAGCTGGTTACCAGAGATAATTAATAAATGTTGGGGCCACAAGTCAGCCAGGTACTTGGAGTGAGCACTGTGTCAGGGAGTGGACTTGGGGTGGGGAGGAGTAGCAGTGGGGTACTGCCAGGTGCCTGTGGTGGGGCAGGAAGCCCATCTGGGACACACTGACTTCCTGAGCTTCCTCCTCACATGTCACCTTTGCCCTGCAGCCCCACCCTTGTCCCCTACCCTCTGCGTGAAAGGTTGGGGGGCACTCCACCAGCTCGCAGTGTTTACCTGGGAGTCAAGAGAAGAAACTAGTTTCTGAGAGAAGAAGGGGGGTGAGAGGAAGGAGAGTGAATTAACTGCGTCCTGGGCACTCGCTTTGTGCCAGGTGGTGGTGTGCAATGTTGCTGGTGAGCACCGGACACTAGGTCACTGGAGTTTAGGCTACCTGTTTAGTTGTGGGAAAATGCTAGGATGACAGAGTCAAGAGTCCAAAGGATGTGAATCTGGTCAATTTGTGCAGTCTGCCACTAGAAAGCGGGGGTAGGGAGAAGAGTGGAGAATGTTTGTACTGAGCTATTTCTATTCCTGGAGAAAGCACAGGAAGGACCTGCTCCCACCAGGAGAAAGAAGGTCAGCATCTTCATTTTCTTGTGCAAAAGAAATGGGGTAGGAACTGAGCAAGATTAAATCAGGGAAGGCTTCATAAAGGAGGTGATTAATGTACCCTTTTCCCATCTTCTGTCTTTTCCTCTTTCAGGTCTGAATGCCCTTCCCAGCGGTATGTCTCTCTCCAGTGTTCCCGTAAGATGTTCTTCCTCCTGAATTGTGGCCTGTGTGGGGTGGAAGTCAGGTGGGGTGGGAGTCAGGGGCAGAAGGGTGGGACCTCTGTGGGAGAGATGGCTGGCCCTGGAGGTCCACCAGGAAATGGAGCTTAGCCAGCAGGCCTGCTTCAGGGCCAGGAGTCCTATAAAGGACTGGGGCAGTTCCAGCACAGCATTTCCCTGTCTCCTGACCACTCAGCCCAGGAACTTTGCTCATATCAAAGAAGCCATTCAAGTTTTCTGGATTCCGGGCAGGGGGCAGAGGACTGGGAGAGCAGGTCTGATTCCACTTGAAGCTCCTATATCAACAGATAAAGAACTAGATCTACAGTCAATATTTATTGGGCACAGTTTATGGGCAAGGCCCTGTGTCTATCTCTTTACAAACATGCTTTTAATTCTCACGAGGCAGGGACTGTTATTGTCCACTTATTGGAAGGAGAAATAAAATGTTTACTTTGCTTAAGGTCAGACCTCTGGTAGGTGAGGACTTAGTATTTGATTGAGGGTCTGACCCCTAAGCCAAGCACACCCACGAGTGTGCTGTGTGCTCAGTAATGACCTGGTGGGGGTGGTCCAGGCACGTGGTATGGTAGACGGAGTGCCCACCCCTCAGATCACCTCTGATTCCTCACTCTTTCCCCGTCAAAGAGAAAAGAGCATATGTCTGAACAAACTCCAATTGTGCCCTCCTTGTCCACGATTTTAGAAAGATGACTCACTCTAGAAAATGCTTGGAAATGTTCCCTGGGAGGAGGGGTCCCCAACAGCACTAAATGACCCAATGAAGAGCCATGTGGGCACAAACCCACTCGTGCATCATGAGAAGTTTATTCCTCCTGGGTTTTGTTGGAAGTAATAGGAATCCCCATCACAGTACCTGTTAATTCAGGGTCATGGTAGACTTGATCTGCTCTCCCAGCAGTCCTGAGATTTACCATCATAGCCCTGCTGCCTGGCACAGTGCCCAGCAATCAGGAACTCAGTAAGCATTTGTCTAATTTGTGAAAGAATGAATGAGTGAGAGGAAAGAGGAGCCTGCCTAGGAGCAAACTTTCCACTGGATGGTCCCAGAAAGCCAGCCTCCATGAGGGTCCCCTGCTTTGGCAGGAAACAGTTGTGTTGTATCAGATTAAGGGAGTCGAGTGATGTCCATGGGTGAGGAGAGGGAATAGGGGTGAACACGGGACGGGGCTGACAGAGCCTGCCCTGGGCGCAGGGAGCACCGAGGGCGGGCTCTGAGGGAAGCAGAATTCACAGTTCTTCTTTTCTGCTTTCATCTAGACTGTGGCCTGAGAGCCATGACTGGGCGGATTGTAGGAGGGGCCCTGGCCCCTGAGAGCAAGTGGCCTTGGCAAGTCAGTCTGCACTATGGCACCACCCACATTTGTGGGGGCACTCTGATCGATGCCCAGTGGGTGCTCACCGCTGCCCACTGCTTCTTTGTGTAAGTGCCTGAGGGGAGGGCCATGCGATGTTGCTGGGGTCCTGGGTCACCAGGAAGGGCTGATGGTAGAATGGTAGACTGGCTTCTTTCCCTATGGAGGAAGGCTTGGTGTGACGCTGCCCCCGTCGCCACCCAGTGGGTCGGGTGGCCCTGGCCATGATCTGCAGTAGGTACTTGGTCCTGGGAGTGTGAGTTGAACGGGAGAGTGAGCATGAGAACATGCTTTGGTTTGATGGCCGCTAGGGAGAGTGAGACAGGTGGGAAGGACTTGGAAACCTGCCCCCTGAGAACAGGCTGAAATAAACAGGTTTTGGGTTTGCTGCTGCTCCCTATAACTGGAAGTTACAGGAGAGGAGCCTGAGGAATCAGGACCAATGTCCTAGGACCCGGGGGTGGGGTTGGGAGGGGGTGGTCGGGTTCCAGGGAGGGGCAGCCATATAGCCAGCTTCTGAGTCACCATCAGGCTTGTCCCTTTGAGCTGGTGGGCGGGAAAGGGCTCTGGAGAGCAGGTGTCAGGGGCACTGGCTTGCCCAGCAATGAGTCTTCAGAGGGTCATTTTGTCCTCTCTAAAACTCCATTTCTGCTGAGTATAATAATGCCAAGATGTGCATCTCCCACTTTATCTGGATCTTTGGTGGTGTGCAAATGAGACAGTGCATGACTGCTCATAGAGAGCCTACTTATCTCCGCCTTTCTACTGTAAGGTGCAGAGCAGCCAGTTTGAGTGGCTTTTTGAAGGTGGGGGATTGTTTCTGACCACTGAACTAAGTTAGAGGGCTCCCTCCAGAGGTCATTTCATCCATCTTCTTGCCTCCAAGCCTGTGCTCGGAGTGCAGCTCCCCATGTAGGGTGCTTGCTGCCGGGAGGCTCTGCCAGGTGGGTAACTGCATCACGCTCCCCTGTGGCTCCACAGGACCCGAGAAAAGATCCTGGAGGGCTGGAAGGTGTACGCGGGCACTAACAACCTGCACCAGCTGCCCGAGGCAGCCTCCATCTCCCAGATCATCATCAATGGCAACTACACCGATGAGCAGGACGACTATGACATCGCCCTCATGCGTCTCTCCAAGCCCCTGACCCTGTCTGGTGAGCCAATCAGCGCCTGTCCCTCCCAAGCCTGATTCATCCTGGCAGCTCTTGAGGCCCAGTCCTTGCACATGGGCAGCTTCTGTTGACCCATCTTGGGGTCCCAGAGCTTCAGTATGGCAGGAGTCAGACTCAGGATCACTTAATGGACCATCTCTATTTCACAATTAGGGAAACTGAGGCCCAGAGGTTGGAAATAACTTTGCCCCAAATGATACAACTTACATTGCAAGTGGGTGACAGGCCAGGCAGAGGTGGATTAAGGTCAGTTGAGGCCCCAGGCACAGAAGAAAATTTTGGAACCCTTAAAAACAAAAGAGCAACAAGGAAAATAAAAATCCATGTTAACCATATGTTATAATAAATAAAAAATATTATATACTATGAATGTTAAAATTGTACATATGAAACTAAACTTGGTGTCATTAGAAAAAAGTGTGAGGTTGGGGTTTTGCGGGGCCCTTCAGAAGTTGGGGCCCAGGGCGCATGCCCAGTCAGCCTGCCTTTAAATCCACCTCTGGCCAGGGCTTGATTTACATGGCAGGCCAAGCACTTTGAAGTCACAGAACTAGTTGAGACAACTTGTGAAAACTCACTGGTAAATTTATTTTCCCATAAGAAATAGTGAAATGTACAGTGTGTCCGTAAAGTCATGGTGCACGTTTGACCGGTCACAGGTCAAATGTGCACCATGACTTTATGGACACACTGTATAACAGGTACATATTTTTAAGACTGTGTCACATAAATAGATTAAATATTTTAAGAAATCATGTTTTTCATTTTTTGGAACCAATACTATCCATTTATTTTTTGTTTGCTTATTCTCTAGCGGACAAGTGCATTAGATACCGATGCATAAAGCCCCCCAAAAATCCAATCTACTTATATTGATTATATTGTATATTGGATTGATTATATTGATTATATTGGATACAATATAATCAATATAAGTAGATTGGATTTTTTCCCCCACTGGTATTCCTTGAGCACTAAACAGGGGCCAGACACTGTGGTAGGCGTGTGACATCTATGATTTCATTTATTCTTCACAACCAATCCTGTGGAGCAGGTACTATTGTTAGCTTCAGTTTACATATGCGAAGACAGAGCTTTAGAGAGAGGAAACCCCCGGAGGCCACGGTGTTGTAAGTGGAATTCCAGGACTGGATCCAGACTGGTCTAACCCCCAAACAGTGAGTGCCCTTCCCACTCAGCTCTTGGCCGGCAAGTTGCTAACACTAACACTGCAGTTGAGAGCACAAGGCAAACCACATTCAAACAACCAATTGCCATCAGGTTGGAGGTAAGGACTCAATGAGGAGACATGGAGGAAATGCTACTGAGGTTCTCAGGAGGAGACCAAAGAAGGCTTCATTCATTAATTCATGCCCTCACTTGTTCACATTGTAGTGGACCCTGTAGTTGCAATTGCAAATAGAACCTAAAGAGTGACACACAAACGCAGTCCCAGTAGAGGCCAATGAGAGGGTGCTGCAGGGAGCTGGGGAGCCATGGTGGTCAGATGGGGGCATGTAATCAGTCTTGGAAGGATAGGGAGGCTTTCCTAAGAAGGCTAGCTAAAGTGGATCGGGGTTTCTAGAAGCTTTGGAACCCTCTCTTGTACTCTTGGCTTATCAGCTGGTCTTTCCTGCCACGTTAATTATGGAGGTAGTGTCAGCGAGTCAGAGTAGTTAGTTAGCTCATCAGAGTGGTGTGAGGAGTTGGAAACCTTAGCAGAGCTTAGTTGGCCAGGGCTGTCCCAGAACTACACCCACCTGAACCACATCTATGAGTGGGCAAGACCTCTGTCCTCTTCTGGCTCCTTTCAGCCTTGTCTAGAATGTGAGACTGTAAAGTGAGGGGCATCCCTGCCCCTTCCTGCCCCTGCCCACCCTTACCCGCCCCTGCTCGCTTTTGCCCGCCCCTGCCTTGCTCCTGCCCCCCCCCCCCGCCTTGCTCCTGCCCTTCCCCTCATGTACACGTGAAAGGGAGCAGTTAGTCTTCAGGGCCAGAACAGGCCTTTCCAATCATATAAAACCATCCACATTCTGATAGGCCCCTGGGCAGGAATCACAGCTCAGACCATGTGACTTGACTTTTGGTTTAAAAATCAGGACAAATTTTGTCACACCCACATGGCAGGCCAAGCACTTTAAAGTCACAGAACTATTTGAGACAACTTGTGAAAACTCACTGGTAAATTTATTTTCCCATAAGAAATAGTGAAATGTACAGTGTGTCCGTAAAGTCATGGTGCACGTTTGACTGGTCACAGGCCAAAAGTGCACCATGACTTTATGGACACACTGTATAACAGGTACATATTTTTAAGACTGTGTCATATAAATAGATTAAATATTTTAAGAAATCATGTTTTGCATTTTTTGTAACCGATACTATCCATTTATTTTTTGTTTGCTTATTCTCTAGCGGGTAAGTGCATTAGATACCGATGCATAAAGCCCAATTTATAGGACAATTTAACATTTATTCTCTTCCCTCATTCTCTCTCTCTTTCAAAGTTTGTTGAGCACTTTATATTGTAGATTCAGGAAGCAGCAGTAAACAAAATAAACGACTGAGAACATTGCAAGCATTCTACTTTTCAATTTACATTTTCTTCTTGCAAATTGGTCTGTGGTAGTCAATGCCCTGCCCATCCAGGAGCACCAGTGCTCAGAGGAGCTTATGAGGAGATACACAACGGCATTAGCACTTTCTAACTGTTTCTGGACAGGAGGCAGGGGAGCAAGTGAGCAGTGATTTTGTGGTCTATGCCTCAAAGGATACACTCTCCCTGCTGGGAGAGGTTGTCTTACCCTGAAGTGAGAGCCTCAGGTCCTGGCCACACAGCAGGCACCCTTCCCAGGCCAAGCTGTACACTCCACTGAGACATCATGGCCATAAAACGTAGGACTTAGCCTGCTGCCGCTTCTTGCTCTGACAGCAGGGGAGAGGCTCGGTCAGAAGGGCTACTCTCGGAGGGGGAGAGATCCTCAGTCACTCAGTAGTGATTTGGTCCAGGGGAGCTTCCCAGGCATATGTATCTGCTCACATGGCACCCACTAACATCAGGATGTTGGGGAGAATTCTAGTAGCATTCTGAAGGCTAGAGGGGCAAGACAAAGTAATTGGTCAATCAAAGGTCCTGGAACAAGCAGAACTACTCTGGGGGTAAGGAGGGAGCTCCTAGGACATTGGTC
Organism: Rhynchonycteris naso; assembly: GCA_037038555.1. Taxonomy (NCBI): domain Eukaryota; kingdom Metazoa; phylum Chordata; class Mammalia; order Chiroptera; family Emballonuridae; genus Rhynchonycteris; species Rhynchonycteris naso. The sequence continues at coordinate 278,972,812 of CM072995.1, read as the reverse complement.
CTCCTATCCCTCCACTACCTCCACCAAAGCCTACAGCATTGTGCCGTCACTGATGTCTTGAAGTCCTGTTGCAGCTCACATCCACCCTGCCTGCCTCCCCATGCATGGACAGACTTTTGGCTTCAATGAGACCTGCTGGATCACAGGTTTTGGCAAGACCAAGGAGACAGATGGTGAGAAACAAAAATGCTAAACTGTGTGCGTGTGCATGTGTACATGTGTGCATGGGCCTGTATACACATGTGTCTGTGAGGAGTGTAGGGAGGTGATATACTAGAGTAGATAGGTAAGGGATCATCTATAAAGCCATGGGCCTTGGTATGAATGTGTGTATGTACACCTGAGTATATGTCAAAGCAGTTACTGTGACAGTGCCCTCCAGCCAAGACCACTAGGAAAACCTCTTGAATAAGTTGGACTTTGCAAATTGGACTTTGTTGAACAAGTCGGGTCCATTGCTCAGTGCACTGAGGGAGGACATGCACGGTGGAGAACAGTGGCATATTTCAATAAGAGACTCATTCAGCATAGGACATGTGTGGGGTTTTTTTGGGCGGGGGGGAGTCAAAGAAGTAGAGTATTTTTTTATATTGGATACCTTAAAGGAGCAGGATAATTCTATAATTGGTTCTCTAAATAATTTCACCTAGAAGTTATCAATCAACTGAACCTAAAGCTGTTGCTGGTGAAGGAGCAGCAGCCACCCCACTGGCTGGGAGGGGTATTTGTTACTGCTGTGGTTTGCACATTGCCCTACCTTGTCTTCACCTATCCCTATCCATGTAAGGAAGTGGTTTTGTGTTGCCTTGGCTCATCAGGGGCACAGAGTGGCCTTGTCTGATGTTGGCTGTGTAGGATTGTTTATGTGGGGCAGGAGGGTGCCATGGCCTATCTGGGCCACTGCGAGACTCTGGCCAGGCTCCCTGCTCAGTGTGAAGAAGTGCCAACTGGCCTGTGAGCAGCCTTCACTAGTCTCAGCTCTATAACTGACTAGCTGTGTGACTATGGGCAAATCACTTCTGAAGCCCTGAGCTTTTCCACCTGTAAATGGATTAATTCTACCTCTTTAGGGCACATAGTTACTGAAAACAGGTGAAGTGATATAGTGGATGGTGCTTTGAATACAGAAAAGCATTGTACAACATGCAAGGCAGACTGACAGGCTGTGAGTTTGTCTGTGTACGTGTGTTTTTGATATATATAGTGAGCTGTGTCTGGTATGAGGGTATGTGTGTCCATATATTCTGGGGGCCAACCACAGGAATGGCATCTTCGGCTCCAAGAAGGCTTAGCTTGGGTCCTGGGATGGGCAGCTAGCAGGCATGGAGCTTACCAGTCTTAAAGCTTTCCATCCTCTCTGTCCTCTCCACACCTCACTGCAGAGAAGACATCTCCCTTCCTCCGGGAAGTGCAGGTCAAACTCATAGACTTTAGGAAGTGCAATGACTACTTGGTCTATGACAGTTACCTTACCCCAAGGATGATGTGTGCTGGGGACCTTCGGGGAGGCAGAGACTCCTGCCAGGTGAGGCTGCTTCTGCATGGGGTGTGGGTTCTGGGACCCCAAGGGTGTGGGGGAGGGCTGAGGTGTTGAGGTCAGAGTGGGAACCAGGGCCCATCATTTCCTGCTCAAAGACCATCTCCCCTTCCCTGCTGATGCACATGCTATCCCCTGCAGGGAGACAGTGGGGGGCCCCTGGTCTGTGAGAAGGACAACCGCTGGTATCTGGCAGGAGTCACCAGCTGGGGAACGGGCTGTGGCCAGAGAAACAAGCCTGGTGTGTACACCAAAGTGTCGGAGCTCCTCCCCTGGATCTACAGCAAGATGGAGGTGAGGGCCGGCAGGGGGCGTGGCTGGGCAGGGGGGCGGTGCTCCCTACAGAGCTGTAGCTGGAAGGGGGCCCAGGCTTCCCCAGGGCCTCAGCAGGGTATCCTCACCTCCTCCTGTCCAAGGGTGTTTACACAGTGCCAAAGACCAGGACCGGAGTCAAATATTGAGCCGGCACACTTACTGTGTCCCTTTCCCTCCTCTTTGTTTGTCAGAACAAAGCTCTGAGGGTTGAGAAGGGATGGGCCCCAGTGGCTCTCCTCTCCCAGGGATGGCCGAGTTGTGAGTTCACACCAGCCATTGATAGTAGGCAGCCTCCCTTCCTTGGTAGGAAGTTGGTCCCTGGGGAAATGGGTGTCGGGAAGTTGAGATTCACCCCACCCATGCTGCCCCAGTTCAGCCCCCACCTTCCCCGGGCCTGCTGTCTAAGTTGTAAAGCAGGACTGCTTTGCCCCGCCAAGGGCAGAACAGGGCAAAGTTTGACGGGACAGGGGAAGGCTGTGGGTCTCAGAACCTGCTTCCATCATTGTCCCTTTGCGGTCTGCCTTCTCTGAGGAGAGTGCCAGGAGACTGGTGGACTGAGTTTTAGGCTCTGAGCCCCCATCTCTGTATCTGGTTTCTGGGTCCACCCCGCTCGCCTTCATTTCGTTCTCCCCATTCTCCTCCTCAGAGTGAGGGGCGCCTTCGGAAATCTTAAGCAGCTGTCCTGCTCTACCTCACAGCACCGCCTGCGGTCAAGACTCTGGCCAAAGTGACTAGGCCATCTGCAACGTCATCAGGGCTAAAGGCCACCAGACACCTTCATTACTGCCTCCTCCACTGTCTGCTGCCTCAGTGACTGTGCAATGTGTGCGTGTGTGCATACGTGTGTGTGCGTGCGTGTGTGCGTGTATGTGATTGCTCTCCCTAGGTCTTCAGAAACCAGGAGAGCAAGCTGTCAGCTCTTTTCAAATGTCAAACTGAAAATATGAACCTGAGACGACAGCTTGGGCACCAATGAGATATCTACAAGTGTGTCCATAACGGATGGAGAAGACAGAGCTCAGGGAAGGGCCCGGAAGGTCACATCAAGAATTCTTGCTCCTCTGATCTTGACTTGGAGACTAGCCCAGAATGGGCAGCCACCCAGCAGCCCTGGTGACATCAACACTGCTCAGGGATGGGAACAAGTTTTGTTGGAGTGCCTGGACTGTCCCTTGTGGGAAGACAGTTTTGTTGGCCTTACGAGCACCCTGCTCTGTCAGGCCTCCCACTGGCACTGTGGGTGTGGAGAGGTGGCTGCACTGTGGCTGTCTGTGCTGACGGCTGTGAACAGGGCTCATTGTTCTTGTTTGCTCACAGGCTGTTGGGGTGGGTTTTATTTTATTTTATTTTTATATTTAAGAGACAGGAATAGATAGATTTTTAAACATTGTCCAAAAATTCCTGGAACCAGGAGTCACCCCAAGAACTCCGAGGGACTCACGGAAGATGTGCCACCTGTGGAATGTTCCTGGCTTCAAGGGACACTGAGTGGCTCCTTTGAAATACTCAGGGAATCCTCATTTGGGGTAGTGGACAAATCAAGGACAAAGGAGCCACAACTGTTGTGTATTCAAGGGCTACAGCCAGGGCAGGAAGAAATGGATACTGCTTCTCCCTGGGTCCCCTGGAGGCTGGGATACCCACATGGACTGCCATCCCTCATTCTCAGAGCTGTCTTGAGACTTTGAAATTTCTTTTCAGTTTTCTCCACCTTTCAATTTCTTAGCTGTTTCAGAAACATAGCAATGATGTGAAAATTTACCAGGAGAGAAAGCTGACACTGTCCCCATGCCCTCCAAATAGCCCTTCTGAAGGATCCGAGTTGCCCTGCTCTTACAAGCCAACAGTAGGCCTGTCCTCCATTTCCACTGAAGGACTGAACCTTCCCTAGCCTTGGCTCCCATACCTTCCTCTGTCACATTCCCCTCACCTTGGTTGGACCTGTCGTATAGTTCTATGACTTCCAGAGGCAGGGTCTGAGCAGATCAGCCCAGCCCAGCTAGTCCAGCCAAGGCAGGAAGCCATTCAGGGGAAAGATGACCCTGGAAGAGCAAGCTGGAGTTTGATAGTGGCTGGGCAGAGTCTGAAGACGTTATATGTTATGAAGGCTAAAGACAGGGAATGAAAGGGAAGGCAACAGTGATTTCTACAGCAGCCCCCAGCAATGGTCTTTAGCAATAAAAGTTGTGTGACCTGAAAATTTTGTCATTGGATGTTCTACTGGTATACTAAATAGAAAATTGAGATTGTCCAACCAGGTGCCCAGACATCCTCAGTTTGGGTTCTGAATTTTGGTTTCTCCACTATGAGTTCTGCTCACTTATTCATACATTCATGTATGTATTCATTCACCAACCATCTTAGTACCTAGTCTGTACCAGGTATTCCTACCAGGCCCAGGGAACATAAAAACCAAGACAGTGTCAGGTACTCTTGGTTGTGATCCAATGTGATGAAAGTTGTGATTGAGTTTATGCACCGTGCTTAGAGCATGAATGAAGAAACCACCAGTTATACCTAGAGAGGTCAGGGAAGGCTTCACAGAGGAGGTGAAGATTGAAATGAATCTTAAAGAGAAGGTAAACAGACAAGGCAGACAGGGATGGGAGAAGAACACACTAGTGTCCGTCCTTTTTCCTTCTTTCCTTCCCCTTTTTCTACCTCTGATTTTGCCAGCTCAGCAGAAAGCATGTTTATAAGGAAGCCCCCAATGCTTACTCAACTGTTTTAAAAAAATTAGGATGGGTAGTCCCATCAGCTTCTGCTGAAAGATGTCTTCCTTCTTGCCCTGCATTTACTTTTCCTGCATTAATGTATTGACCTCAACTATTATGATCCTATTGAAGACTGCCCAGCATCCACAGTGCCCCACTACATGCACGTAAGCCTAGAGCCACCAGTACAGAATTCTTCAGGGTTGCCCCCATGGGCCTGGCCTTTGTACACCTCAAGTTTGTTTGCTTTAGTCTCTTATATCAATGCTAGGGAAAGATCTTTTCTCAATTCCTTTTTTGTTCCATCCGGATAAGAACGTTTGAGGAGGGGGCAGAGGCCAGATTTTCTGTGTTCCAGTAGGTATAACACAACTACTGCAATGGATCCCACACTTTCCCACAATTTCAGTGGCTTAGCCCATGGGGAACATTTACTTCCCACCCACTCACCCACCTAGTGAGGGTGTCTGGTCAGTCGGAGGCTTTCTTCCTCATGATCTTTCAGGGACTCAGACTCTTTCTACCTCATGACTTTATTAGCTGCTCCTAGCCAGTGGAAAAAGGAAAGAAATCATAAGAGAGCACAACCACTTCTTAAATGCTCTGGCCCAGAAGTGAGACACATCATTCCATGCATGTTGTGTCACACGGCACTTCCTAGATGGAGTGGGACTAGGAAATGCAGTCCTTGGCCGGCTCTTGTGCAAGAGTCAGCATTCATTTTGGAGGACAACTGGCTATCTCTGGCCATCGGAGGGAACTAGTCACACTGGAAGGTAGGCTTTGAGGAAGAGAAGCAGGGCTTACTATTTCCCTTCTCTCTCAGGCTTCCTGGGGCATAGATTGGTTTGCAGGGGTGCAGAAGTGTATGTGTTGTGGGAGAGATAAGATAGAGAAAAAGCAGTGTCTGAATAAAAATAGGGAAACACATTTCTTAGGCCCAGGACTTCTATAAAGACAACAAAAATCATGGTAGGTGGGTGATAGGACTTTCTGAATTGCTACAGAATCTCCAGGGAGATGTGTGTGTGTGTGTGTGTGTGTGTGTGTGTGTGTGTGTGTGTGTGATTCATGAGGGGAGGTGTTGATGGTGATGCTGTCCTGTGGATCCTGGATCCCAGGCATCTCCAAGTACCAGTCAAACCCTCTGGGTTTGTCAATTCTCTTGTCTGCTGAATTCCCCTGGGGAGGGAATAGAGGGCCAAGGGAGTGTGTTGGGGTGGGGCAGATGATGGCTTTTTGGATTAAGAGCCAATTACAGCTGAGCTGTCTATTCAGCTGCCTCTGGAGTTTGGGTAGATTTCCAAGGCTATTGTGCCCCATAATTGTTCAGTCCTGATGCAGTTGGAAGGGCATGGGGAGATAGATGCATGAGGAGAGCTCCTTGTGATGATAATGAAGGGATATTGATGATAATAGCGAGCATTTACTGAATGGATGCTTTGTGCCAGATGTTGTGCTAACCACCTGAAGTGTATTATCTCCTGCAATACAAAGTAGACATTATTATTCTGCTATTTCATGGATGAAGAAACAAAGGCCAAGGGGAATGTAATAAGCTTCCCCAAAACTACGCAACTACAAAGTGGTGAAGTAGGACTTTGAATCCAGGCTCTCTGAGTTTAAAAGCTGCTTTTCCAAATCAGATGGAACCCTCCTTTCTGTGATCTCATAGGGTCGGCCACCTGGGTCTGTGGATCTTTCTGTTCTCTGGGCCTCTGATGTGAGATGGGCAGGGTGGGACAACGGCCCAGAAAAGGCTGAGCACATCCCTGAGTGTCACTTGACCAGAGGCTTAAATCATGCACTTTCCAGAAGCTGGGACAAGTGCATCATGAGTGGCACCTCTCCCACCGTCATCCCAAGTTGGATGGTTTCTGGAAGAGTCTCCCATGCTATGACAAGGTTTCACCCCAGAACATCTTCATGTCTCACTGATGTGTAGCTCTGGGAGGCACCTGCCATTCATTTCTTACCTCCCCTGTACTGGCTCAGGCTTCCTGTGGCAGGAAATCTACCACATAGCCCCGGCATTAAGCCCCACACTGGTCTTACAATGGGTCTGCCCAGAGAATGAGGAGGACCAAGCTCTGGAGATAAGCAGCCTAACCCATGCTCTGGAGATAAGCAGTAGGCAGGTGGCTTTATTAATGAGTCCTCTGAGAAGAGAAGGGCATAGCTTGACCTTTGGTTCTCTACAGCTCATCTCCTGCCAGCAGGACAAGAGGAAATAACAAGATGTCTCCTCTGTCCAAGCCCAGAGTCCCAGAAGTTCTTCACTTTTCATACAAGGAGGGTGCTGAGAATCTTCAAACAATTCCTTCTGATTATACCATGTCATAGTGGAGAGAGCACTGGAATTTAAATAGAAGTACCTGGAGGTACAAATTCCAGCTCTACCACTTATGCAGCTATGTAACCTTGGACAAGCCACACTCTGTTTCTTCATCCATAAAATGGGTGCATCTGTTTTACATTCTGTTGCAGGATTAGATGGGATGATACAGGCAAACATGTAGGGCAGAGTGACTGGCATATTGTGACCTCTCAATAAACGTTGAATTTGCAGCAAGAGGTTTAGCTCCTTTACCTCCATGTCTCTTTACCAAACTAATGAGGTTGGAGAGGAAAATTTGGGTAAACCTTCAGCTCTTATGAAATTTGTCATTTTTCTGCATAAGTGTTTCTGTTGGTCTTATTACAGTAATGGGCTGATCTTCCATAGAGGAGACATGGGTTGATGGGCATTCCCTACTGTGGCTTCTCGAGCTTTACTGAATTGGGCTCACCCTGTCTCTCTCATCTTCGATGGGACCAGAATGGTGACCTGGGCCTGCTCCGGTGGTGTGTGACTGCTTAGCCAGTGGAGCTGACATTCAGGGCACACATTCTCGTTCTCTATGGACTCCTCAATCCGTAGCCATGTGGCTCCTGCCCCATCATGTCTGTCAACCGCCATGTTGCCAAGTCTGGTGGAGACTTTTTAGTTCTCATCTTACTGAAACTTTCTGCAACATTTAAATTAACTGTTGAATATTACCTACTTTGTAAAACTGCCATGGCCTCTGTGCCGTCAAGTTTTCCCAGGACCCTTTCTGGTCCTCTTACCTGCCACCAGCTCCTGTTCCCAGGGCGACCACCCTCAGCTCTCCTCTCATGGTAAATGCTCACGCTGGGTTATCTCATCCACTCTTGGGGTTTCCAACTAATATCTGCGGAGCCAACAGGAAGTGGCTCCATGTCACTAAGGTACAAGAAAGGTCACCTTTATTTTTACAAACAGATTAAAATCTGATGAACTGCAGCAGCCTGGCTAGAAAACATCTCTCCTGATGTTCCCCCAGGATGTGCAGCCCTGGGAGAGCCTGCTCTCCAGGAGGGCTGCAGCTTTCACAAGCCCCTCAGGGAGTAGCTTGTAAACCTATCGTGCTCAGAAGCCCCCAGCTCAGGAATCCAACTCTCCGTGGGTCCAGCTTAGGCTCCTCCCCTCTCTGCAAGCCCCGAAGACCTCCTCGCAATCAGACTGGGCCTGTCTCTCTCATGAGCACTGCACAAAGACCTAGACATTCTCTTTTGGGTCAAAGCCATTCCTTCTGATGAAATCATGGTAGAAACCAAGATGAGCATACATCTCAATAACTGTGTACAGATTTTCATGTGACCTAAATTTTAATTTCTCTAGAATAATCACTATAGTTGGAATTGTTGGTCATATGTTTAACTTTATGAGAAACTGGCAGAGTGTTTTCAGAGGGATGTACCATTTTGCACAGCCACTGACAATGTAAGACTTCCCGTTGCTCCACATCTTTACCAGTGATAAATGTTGCCAATATGTCAATATGTCTTTTTTTTTAAGTGAGAGAAGGAGAGATAGTGAGACAGATTCCTGCATGCACCCCGACCAGGATCCACCTGGCAACCCCTGCCTGTGGTCAATGCTTGAATCAACTAAGCCATCCTCAGCGTCCAGGGCCAATGCTCAACCAATTGAGCCACTGGCTGTGAGATGGGAGGAGAGAGCTAAGGGAGGGGTGGAGAAGGAGATGGTTGCTTCTCTTGTGTGCCCTCAGCAGGAATTGAATGGGGGATGTCTGCACGTCTGCACACCGGGCCAACGCTCTATCTACTGATCTCATCTGAAAAGCCTTTTAAGAATTGGGAAGCTGTCAAGCTCATGATGAAGGATGTACATTTTCCAAAATTCTAATTTTCAGTTGAAAGTTTAAATTCTATCATTAGCAATACATATTGTCAGATGTTTTCCTGGAGGTAACAAGCTAATTTTCTTGATTTTTGAAAGAATGATTAACAACTATTGAGTCTGGATAATCATAGTTTGTCAATCTTCATTCAAGTAAAATTGTGTATCATGAAAAAAATGACTAGCTTAGCTTGTAGCTCAAAACATTAAGATTTTGGTATGCAGCCGAAGTTCTGTATACATATTTCTCGTTTCACCTTAAAGTTAAAAAACACATGTATGCAGGGTTGAGATATTATTATTGATAAAAAATTTTAATAATTAATAATTTCTTCTTATTCATCAGGGTATTCTTAAGTATGTGGTGGTGGTGGGCACAATGATTACTAGTCCAGTTTGGTGCCATTGCCTTGATTCATACCAAGAAGCGAGCAGTTTTGCCCACTTTTGCTTTTGTATCAACGATGTCAACAAAGTCAAAAAGGCAAATGATATCATTGCATGATGATGCAAGAAATTTTGACCCTGCTGATCCCTTGAAAATGTCTCAGGTAGCCCCAGGGATCCTCACACCACACTTTGAGAACTATCGCACTAGACCACACAACAAGACAAAAAAGAGAACTTGCATAAATTAACGTGGGACAGGCACTTCCTGGAAATTCCATTGCTAATTTATCTTTATTTTACCCTTGCTGCCCACTCTCTCATGGAAAATCTCTCATTCCGAAGACAGCTAAGGCTAAGCCTTCTGTGATGACACTGAGCTTGTTGAAGAAAAGGGATGTTAATTTAATTGCAGTTTAATGAAGTGCTCAGTGGGTGAGGAAAAGAAGAATGATTGGAAATTTGCATTTTCTTCACTTCCTGGGTTTGAGGCATCTCAGGTGACTGTACTAATAATTCCCGTTAGAAAAGCTGCAACTTTTCTTCCCAAGACTGGAGAAGGATAACTGTTGCCCCCAACACCCCAGATGAGGTATGAGTGGGGTCTGCTTTGTGTGGGACTAGACGTCAGAACCCCATCAGGTTCTTCTCTGACAAACTCTCTCACTGGACTAATAGTCTCCCAAACTCAGTTGAATTTAACAAATTGTCACAAGTACTTACATTTAATACTGAGGACAATATTAAATGCTGGAGCAGGGGTGGGGTTGGGGTGGAGGACATAAGACTGTGGATAATGGATAATTTATCTTGATGTTTCCTCCTTGGCCCTTTCTACCTTGATCTCTCTCTTTTTTTAAAGCTTTATTGTTCTAATTATTTTGTTAGTTAACTCTTATACAGAAACATTTAAAAAATTCAAATAATCCTGAAAACTATAAAAATAATATAAAAGGATACCATGTATTTGTGCTAAGCATTGTGCTATAAACTCTCCACATCATAACATACTGTATCTCATTTAATCTCTCAATAACATTGTGAAGTAAGTACTCTTGCAAAGAAGAAAGTAAAAATCACTTTAAATCACACCACCCAGAGGTAAATATTATCGTTTTCATAAATTCTAGAACTCTCTATGCATCCAAATAAAGAAGTCTATAATCTTATATAAACAGGATCTATGATACAAATTATTTTGTATCTCTATTTCTTTTCTCATTGACCTCTGCAAGGGGGTGGATATTATCATTATCTTTAATAATTGTAGAATAGTCATTGTATAGATGTATTTATTTACTTTACCTGTCAGTGGACATCGAAGTGGAGTAGCTTGTTTCCAGATTTCGATGATATAAACACTACTCCATGTATTTCTTTGTGCTTGTTTCATTCTGAAGCAATGATCTCCTGAGCATCAATTTCTGTAAGTAGGGTTATACATTTTTACCCAAAATGCTAAACTATTTCCAGAAGAGTTGAATTAACTTTTACTCCTCCAACAGTGTCCAAGTCTGCTACCCTACACTTCAAAGAACAATAAAGGCATGCATGAAAGTAAGTGGGAATGTGTTCTTGTATGAATACTGTACCTATGTGGATATGTGAGCTGTTGTAGGGCCAGTGGCCACCACCGTAGTGGCCATGCAGGTTCCCATTGGATTCGGGCAGACGGTGAAAGAACTGTGGAGCCAGAGGATGGTGGGCCATTCTGTTTATTAGAGTCTCATCAGGGCAGACAAGCAAATAGGCAGGGAAGACTGCTTCCCTCTCACTCAGAGCTCCCAAGCCCATTCTCTGGCTTTACCAGAGTCATAGGCCCCCACCAGTCTCAGCATTCCCCAACCAAACAAGCTGCCCAAATCAGGGCTCCCCAACCCCAAAGCTTTTTCTCTTTCTATCTGCACTCTCCTACAAAACAGGTTGGGAAGCCTGACCAGGCGGTGGCACAGTGGATAGAACATTGGACTGGGATGTGGAAGGACCCAGGTTCAAGACCCCGAGCTCGCTAGCTTGAGCGCAGGCTCATCTGGTTTGAGTAAAAATGTATATCCCTCTCTCTGACTCTCTCTCAGTCTCTGTAAAAAACAAAACAAAACAAAAAAACCAGGTTGGGGAAAAAACCCTTCTCCAGCAAACAATCGCCCCTCCCAAGCAGGAAGGCAACCTGCAATTTTCAATCTGCCACCCTGAGGGCAAGCACCAGCAGCCTTCCATAGACTGTGTGGTCCCTTGTCTATAAGTCTATCACAGGGTTAGGTTCCAGACAACCTCCCTCCTCTGCTGCGAGAGGCAGAATATCCATGAAGTAGCAAACTTATATTTATTTCATTATTTATATATATTTTAAGGCTTTCTCACACTCTTATAAAGCTTTCCCACATTGTTATTAACCTTTCCCACACTCTTATAAACACTTCCTAAAATACAATACAAGCGAGCAAACTTAAAAAATATTTGTTTACCCAACAGTTGTTCACATGCCTGAGGCCTATTTATTTCACAAATATTTCTAAGCCTCTGTCATGAGGCAGACACTCAGCTAGGGCTACAATTGAGAAAGAAAAGATCCCAGCTCTCGTGACATCAAACATACACTAAAAAACAAACAAAAAAACCCCCACCAAAACAAACAAACAAATAAAACCTGCCATAAGTGCATGAAGACATTATATCAAGATATGACCACCCAGAGCTGGGCTCTGCCCTGGTCTGTGTACGGGGTTTGGGGTTGGTAAGGGACATTAGGGAAGGCTTACTTGAAAAAGAGATGTTAGAGCTACAATCTGAAGGATGAGGAGACATTAACTAGATAAAGAGTAGCAGGACATGTTTTAAGGAAGAGAGAAGTTTTTGCTCTTGTTCAACCTTGGCAGTGGTTCTTAACCTGGGTTCTATTGAACCCTAGGGATTCGATGAGTCAGTCTCAGGGGTTCGGAGAAGCCTCTGCCGCGGAGGCCAGAATAAAGTAATATCGTAATTTGTTGTGAGTTTATGCACTTTGCTGGTTTTGTTCTTTGAGCAAAGTGATGTTCATGCATGGCTCATTTTGTGCACCAATAAAAAACATATACCTATGTCTTGAATTTGGGGAAAAAATAATATTTTATTCACTAAAGAAGGGTTCAGTGAATGCGCATATGAAACTGGTGGGTTTGGTACCTCAAAAAAGGTTAAGAACCACTGTTGTATAGCCTGTAGCCACGGCCACCATCACAGCTGCCTGGCCCATTAGGTTTAATCCTAGCTTGCACCTGGCGGGCAAGAAATACACACAGTGGGAAAACACTTCCCTTTCCATTCAGGGTTCCCAAAGCCCCTGATTTATCTGAGTTTCCTATAATCAAAGGTTTGTACCTCACCAGCCTTATTCACCTCTGTTCCCCATCTCCTTCTCTCTGCACAAACTGGCTTCTCCTTCAGCACTCTGCCATCTTGGCTGCTTCTCCTCCCCTCCACGTAGCCTTTCTCTGCTCTCCTCCAGCATGAGCTCCTCTGCCCCATTTTATAGTGTAGAAATCAAAACTTTTAAGCCAATATACAAACAAGGAAATCTCTGATACAAAGTCACTTATCTGAGGCATAATTGGATTCCTCATGAGAGTGCACCACCCCACATCATCCAATCAGTCAAGGGTGTTGGACAAAGCTTAGTCTTAAAACTAAGCCTTAGGCTATAATGACCCTCCCTGCCTGCTTACAGCCTATCCCCTACAATGCAAAGTATAAGTGAGCAAACATATACATCATATTCACAAACTTATTTGACCAAAAAACCTTTAGTGGGAACTATCTTATTGTAAGAATCTTCTGATATTCTCCATACATGAGCATTCCTGCTTTTCTGCCTCAACTTACTGCTCTCCCACTTCTTTTTCCTCCTGAGGTAGAAGCTTAGCTTAAAGAAGGAGACTGGAGATGCTGGAGCCCAGGGAGTGAGGGGGAGAGTGGAGTCATCAGAGGATGCTGAAGAGGTGGTAGCACCTTGTGTCTGACTGTGTGTGTCTGAGCATGTACCTGAATTTGAGCACATGCATGAATATCTAAGTGCTCAAAGTGTGGTCCCATGACCAGAGCATCAATATCCCTTACAGGAGAGCCCAGCAATCTGTTTCAACTACTCATCCATGGTTGTGGTGTGTCTTAATGCACCTGTGTGCGCCAGGCTTTGGGGTATTTGACTTGCAGGTGGAGATTTGCATGTAGGGACACCTGAGGCAGGAAGCAGCCTTTGTCCTCTCAGAGCATGGCCAAGTCTGGGGCACTTAGCAGATACTAAATGATGAGAACAATGATGATAGTGAGATCTATCTCCCGCTGAGTTCCTATTTCTTACCAGTCGCTAGGTATAGCAGCCACAAGTCCCCCTTCCCTTATCACAGACAGAAATCTAATCTCACCAGTGCACAAAGCAGGAAGTTCACAATGGCAGCACAAGAGAAATGGCTTATTCAGAGTGGAAAAACACGTCTCTGCACTTCCCCTAAACAGATTGCTGGGACAAAGTAAACAGTTTCCCGCCTATGCTGCCTAATGGGGCTAAGAGTGCAGAGAGAGTCAAGAGAGCAGGGTGGGTGCCAGGGCCACAGCCCCACTTGGGGGTGGCTGCTGGCTGTGGAGGGTGTCCTTGAGTTACAGGATTATGGATGGTGGAAGCCCCTGGAGCAGGGTCTCCCCATGGGAAGAAGGGACCAGGAGTGCAGAACTCCTGAAAACCAACAGCCAATATTGCATCTTCACCAAACAAGTAGCTGTTCTGCACCCAGATTCGAATCTTGATTCTGCCGCTCATCAGATGAATGACTTTGGGAAAGTAGCTTCAATTCTTTCCAGCTCAGTGCCTTGTCTCTGAAATGGAGATAATGAAATCTGCAGTCCAAGGCTGCCTTGCAGATTGGAAGAAGTGACCTAGGTGAACTCATGGGCACTTTGCTAGGCAGATAGTATACATTTAGAGTTGCTCTTGTGTTTGTAGCACTTTTCTGAAACGTTTCCCTGCCAGAAAATTGCATTGAATTCTGCTGCTTTGTCATCTGAGCCAACTCAAAGGGTTAAATTGGACTGATCGGTTCCTGAGACATGAGGTAGGGCCCACGGTGCTTCTACACTGTGGTGCGCTCACTGTCCTGACACTTCGCAGCCGCATACAGGTCAGAAGCAGTGGGTCTGTTGTGTTTTCTGGCCCCATGGTTGCTGCTGACCGCATCTTAGCATATCTTTGCATCCACTCTGACTTTTGTCACCATGGTCTGCTATAGGGTGGAGTTCACCATGAAAACAGTCACGAGAAAGTGAGTACAGTATCAGTAATACCTAGCGTTCAAGGTTGTTGTATGAGAAGGTGTGCTACCTGCCTCATTCTGTGTTCGTGGCCACCATCATAGCCACCTGGCCCATGCAGGTTCGCATTAGATTTAGACACTTGGTAATGAAACAACAGAGTCAAAAACTGGTGAGCCATCAGCTTTAATCCTAGCTTGCACCCAGCGGGCAAGCAAAACACACACTGGGCTCCCAAACCCACTCATTCAGTGCTCACAAAGCTACTGACTTATCCGAGTTTCCTAGCATCAAAGGCTTCTAGCTCATCAGACTTATTCATCTCTGTTCCCCATCTCCTTCTCTCGGCACAAACTGCACAAACTGGCTTCTCCCTCAGCACTCTGCCATCTTGGCTGCTTCTCCTGGCCTCTACGTGGCCTTTATCTGCTCTCCTCTCTAATGCTAATCTCAGGAACTGAGAGAGAGCAAGCTCCCGGTCTGCCCCACTTTATAGTGTAAAAATCCAAACCTTTAATCCAATCTGCAAACAAGAAAGTCTGATATAAAGTCACTTATCTGAGGCATAATGGGAGGATTCCTCATGAGAGTGCACCACCCTACATCATGCAATCAGTCAAAGGTGTGGGGAAAAGCTTACTCTTAAAACTAAGCCTTGGGCCATAATGACCTTGCCTGCTTACAGGCTGTCCCCCCCGCCCCACAATAATGTAATTATGCCCATCCCAAGCATAAGAGCAACTAATATCACCTGGGCAACGGGCTTTGTTAAGTGCCATCTTTAACAAAGTGAGCATAATATATTTAATCTGCCCAACAGAAGGTATGCAATAGATGGCAGTTAAAGATGAAGTTTTATCCTGGGGCTAGTCAGTGTGAGTTTAATTTGTATAGAAAAGTTAAGAAATGAATATTGATTGAACAATTGCCATTTCCAGGCAGGTATTTTCCATAGGTTATCTCAATCAATCCTTACAACTCTATAGAGCAGAGACTATCATTAATACCATCTTCACAGATGAGGAAGCTGATGTTCAGAGAAGTTAAGTGACTTGTTCAAAACCAACAGTACTGGGTTCTAGTGAGTGATTACTCATGCTCACTCTACTCTCTTATTGCCTTCCCAGAGAAGCTGCTTTTCGACATGGAAGCTACAGAGAGCATTATTATATCTCCACTGAGCAAGAATATTTGCCAAGGCCCTGGCTGAATTTCCCAGTGGACAAGAGTATCGACCTGGCACATTGAGGTCACAGGTTTCATCCCTGGTCAGGACACGTACGAGAAGTAATCAATGAGTGCACAACTAAATGGAACTAAGGGGAACAAGTTGGTGCTTCTCTCTCTCTCTCTCTCCCCTTCTTCTCTCTCAAATCAATGGAAAAACTAAAAAAAAATTATTTGCCAAGGAAATAAATTTGCCAACTTCACTCATTATGCTCACTCTGACCACAGGGAGTTCTTCCCTCAACCTGGTCTTGATCTCTTACCTCCTATGAGCAAAACCTCTTCTCTCTTGTTCGGTCCTCAGCAAAAGGTAGCTGGTAACATTTGAAGTGTCCTTGTACAGTGGTCCTTAGAAGAGAATGGGAAACTGAAAATTAACTCATTTGGGTGGAGTACCTGAAACGTCCTCTAATGATAAAAGGGGACTGGACTTTGAAGGGAGAAAGGAGCAGAGAGTAGAATCCTGACACCAGGTTCAGAAGCCCTCGACCTTACTGATTTATTCCTGGGCCTGCCTTCTTCCAGGCCACCGTCTGCTGCGCTGATCAGCGCAGCAGAGCCAGGGATGGGGCTCCAGAGTCTGTGTCACAGGCTCTCCGCCTTGGGCACCAGCCAATTCTCTTCCCTCGGCTGGTGGAAAAAACAGATAAGGAAAAATGGACCTGAAATGGAAACTTCTAAACCCCTGTTCCTTCCCAGCAGGACTTTCTGAAACTGCCAACAAGATCAGCCTGTACCTCCAGCACATCTCATTCCAACCTCTGAGCCTCCACCCCAACGCCCCATCCTGCTCCTCCAAAGACCAATGTTTCCAGCAAGACACCTCTGATTCGTGCCACCTCTAGTTCTAAGCTTCCTCTTACCTTGGATGCTTTTGATATTTTCACCTTAGTTGGGACGTTAGTAATGGACATTCACAAGTACACAGCTTAGTTAATATTTTTCACGCATTTAGGAAAGTATGAGTTTTTTCACTCCACAGTTAGGAGACAGAAATCCCGACAGATGAATGGGGCATGTGAGGGAGGGCTTCTCAGAAGACCTCACTCTGGTCCTGAATGGGCTACTAATGAGCTTTGTGACTTTGAGCCAGTCGGTTTCCCTCTCTGGGCCTCTGGCTCCCACTTTGCAAAATGTTCTCAAAATCTCATTCAGCTCAAATATCTGTGGCTCTGTTTTCTTTGACTCTCTTTACTGTATGTAGCTCAGGGCTCTACACACAGAACTCTCTCCTATTCTGTTTCTTCCAAGATTCTGCCTCTCTGAGGCTGTCTGATCTCCTTTATCCATGTGTGTCATGCAGCTCCGACTCACTGTATGGTCCAGGGTCAAAACCACTGAGTCTGGAAGTCACACAGGAAGCAGCCAGTGGGAGAAGTCAGACAAAGACGTCAGTGGGAGACCCAACTCTATGTCCTGGTTGCAGAGAGGGCCTGTTAAAATGCTGGTACCCTGGTTCAGGGCCTGGGGCGGGGCCCAGTCACCTCGTTTTAGTTATCTATTGCTACAAGACATCCACTTCTCCCTGCCTCCTTCCCATTGGATGTGTCGGGGCATCAGACTGCCTCAGAGTGCTGAGGTGGGGCTAATTCACCTGTATTGCTTTTCTCTGACAATATCATTCCTATCTTTCGCATTTCAGCAAATGCTAAACCAATTATATCGGCAATTGGGGGAGAGGGGAGAAAAGGGTTAAAACATAAACAAGGCACCTTTCCTGACTTTAAGTAGTCACCATCTAAGATCAAGGAACTTCCTGGGCTAAATCTTTACATCCCTTCTCCTGATTCTGTAGCAGAAAATTGTTGAGTTAAACTTAGGAGGGAAACAGTGGGTTTTCCTCTTAACCATGTGCCAGGAAGTAGTTGTGTTTCCCAGAATGTGTAAACATTTACTGTTAGAGTGAATGGCCAGAACAGTGAGTGCACTACTCCCCTCAGCGCCCACCAGCCACATCTAAGTTTTGATATAAGTCCTGAAAAATGAACATCAACAGAGGTAATGCTTTATAGGGTGCTTATCAAATATGCCTCCGGTTTGAGAGGCAATTACATGAACAGCATCACCAAGGAGATAACTCAGTTACAGGAGGGTTGAGAGGCATGGAGAAGTCAAAGGACGCAAGAGTCCATTATAAACAGACAAGAGAGGCAGTGCTTTTATGGCCACAAGAGTCTACAGACCTGCCCATTGTCATCACAGTTGAGCCCACTTCCCAAGACAGGCCAGGCACAGTCCCAGGATGCCAGGCCTCAGGCTGCTGCTGTGCCCTGCTTGGGAGACATGTGGGTATGTCTTCAGGCCCCTGTAAGGAAGTTCCTCCCCTTCATGGCAGTTAGTCTGCAGGGTTCACATGACTTCCTCATGAAGAAGTTCAGCAATCTGCCAGCCTCAAATCATTTTGATCATTTTCTTAAACTCCAGCTCTGGCTTTGGAGTGAGGGTCAGAGTTGGGGATACAAAAGAGAATAAGTGGGTTTAAGCCAGTCTTACTTGCCTGGCAAACATGATGGGGGTCAGTGGGTTGCTATCTACTTGCAGAGCCAGTTTACAGACTGAATGGAGGTGCCTGCTGGGTCGCTATGATTCTTTGTGGCTCAAAAGCTCAGCTAAGGCCTCTGTTCTGGGCCTGATCCAGTGGGTTGGAAAAACTGCATGTCGGTAAACAGGTGCCTCTCTCCATGAGTGCTGGCTCCAGGCACTCGGGGAGGGGCGGGGAGTTCAGATGCCTGCTAACGCTAACAGGCTGCCAGCTTTCCTGTGCACCAGGAAAGCAGAAACATGAAGCTATTCTGGTCTTGTCTGGGGAGCCATTATGTACTGAATTTCCAACATCATTATCTCTAAAGGGCAACATCGTTTGGTTTTCTCCCATTAGCATTCGTTGGGGAAAGACAACTGGGTGCATTTTTTCAGAGTGGAAAAGCTGGGGAGGAGGTGTCACATGCTCCAGTTTGGACAACCAGCAGCTCTGGGCAATGTGTGATCATAATTAGAGATCAGCACTGTGAGGTTCATGCTTATAAAACAAGTTTGAGTTTTACAGGCAGCAACTGGTTTTCCAAACTAGTGAGACTGGTGTATTTTCACTTAAAAACAAATCTCATGCCTTGTTTCTCAACATGTGTCATAGTCTTCCTGGTGGAAGACAGGGTGACATTCTATATCAGACTTCCCCACTATGACTGCCTTTGTTTTGCTCCCTTCCCCAAAACCAAGACCTCGATTAAAGGCAGCAGAGGAAAGTAGCCATGCAGGACACACTCCAAGGAGAGAGATGGGTGTTTGTGTTCTCAATATGCTGGTGTGTGTGCTCATGGGGCTGCAAGAGGTAAGTCGAGGTCTTCCAGGAAAAGAAAACTTTCTCCACATGAAAAGCTGTCTCTCCAGATATTCTGCGCCACTTGTGTCACCTAAGACTGTGTTCACTGTCTGGAACAGATAGCCAGCTATTGTAAATTTATATAATAGGAGCTGACTTTTCTCATGAAATGAGAACTCTGGAATGAAGGCATTCAGATGTTGTTGATCGCTTCCTGTCCTACCATCCTTAGTAGGAGACTTCTTTCTTCATGGTCGCAAGATGGTTGCTTTACCTCCAAGCATCACATCCATGTTTCTGAGAAAAAAAAAGAGAAAGAAAAGGAAGAGGAAGAAGAAGAAGAAGAAGAAGAAGAAGAAGAAGAAGAAGAAGAAGAAGAAGAAGTAAAAGACACATACTACTGTGTCTTTCTTAGGATTCTTACTCAGTATAATTCCATTCCCGTCTCCTCAGCCAGAATTGAGTCATATGCACACCTCTAGCTGATTTGAAAAATCAGTAGTTTAAACTGAGCACATTGCAGCTCAGTTAGGAAAATGTTTTGGCCCTGGCCGGTTGGCTCAGTGGATAAAACATCAGCCCGGCATGCAAAGGTCCCAGGATCAATTCCTGGTCAGGGCACACATGAAAAGTGGCCATCTGCTTCTCTCCCTCTTCTCTTTCTCTTCTCCTCCCACAGCCAGTGGCTTGATCTGTTCAAGTGTTGACCTCAGGTGTTGAAATAGCTTGGTTAATTCAAGCATTAGCCCTAGATGGGGTTAAGGAGTGGATCTCACTCAGGGTGCATGCAGAGGTCTGTCTATCTCTCTTCCCTTCTCTCATTAAAAACAAAAACAAAACAAAACAACAACAAAAAAAACCCACTTTGACAGAAAGGAAAAAGAAGAGAATGGATCTGGTCTAGGAACCAATAGTGTTTACCATCCTATCCAGTCTCCACAGCCTTACACATAGTCAGAGACATTCTGTTTTTGTTTTTCAATGCTCAATGTCAGTGTCAGGGTTACCTGCTCTTCCTCTTGGGCCATCTGGCTTAAGATCCCCGTGAGACTCACTACCCATTTTTCTTCTTCCTTGGGTCTGAACAGCATAGGCCACCTCACTACCCATTTTTCTTCTTCCTGTGATCTGAACAGCACAGGCCACCTCATCCATTCCTCTGGGTAAGAGAGAACAAAAACAATGCATTTCACATGCATGGTCTAGACCCAAGGTACTAGTGCTCACGGAGCCAGTCTGAAGAGTCTGGTTAAGCTGAACGATTGCTGACTGGAGAGAAAGCAAGCAAGAAAGTATTTAAAATGAGTCTGGAGAGATTGGCTAGGGAAATATCAAGTAGGGTTTTGTAAGCTGCAATTCACTTAAATTCAACCAGTATAAGTAGGAACCTAAGCAAGATTCCGGGGTCTATAAACAGTATGATGCCAGGCTGACATCAAGGAGTTCCCATTCTATTAGGACAGCACACACTTGCAATAAGACAAAATAATTTTCAGACTCTGATATACGGTGTACATAAAAATAGACGTAGAAGCACAAGACTGTTCATGACATGAACAAGATAGTTGTAATTTCAGTGAGGCAATATTTAAATTTTGCTTTGCACAGTAAGTAGGATTCTTATAGGTAGAGAAATGAGAGAGTATGTGTTAAGCAGAGAAAATTATCTGAGTAATAGTTTGGGGCATGAAAACAGGCAGTGTACTTGGATAGTTGTGACTTTTGGGCTGGCAGACAGTGTTTGCAAGACCCAGAGAGGTGAAATGGGAAAGGGATGGCAGAGGATATCTCAGGAGATGAATCAGAAAAGTGTGTTGGGCT
Organism: Rhynchonycteris naso; assembly: GCA_037038555.1. Taxonomy (NCBI): domain Eukaryota; kingdom Metazoa; phylum Chordata; class Mammalia; order Chiroptera; family Emballonuridae; genus Rhynchonycteris; species Rhynchonycteris naso. Next base: position 278,952,005 of record CM072995.1, on the reverse strand, counting down.
ATAAAGACTGAATGTCATGCTAAGAAATTGGAAATTACCTTGTAAATTGTATAAATGTCTACAGGTTCAATGGAAACTCTATCAAAATACCAATGGCATTTTATTTCACAGAACTTGAACAAATAATCCTAAAATATATATGGAAATACAAAAGACCCCTAGTAATCACAGCAATCTGGAGAAAGAGCAAAGTTAGAGGAATCACACTACCTGATATCAAACTATACTTCAAGGTCATATTAATCAAAACAGTTTGATGCTGGCCATAAAAGCAGACACACAGATCAATGGCACAGAACAGAGAGCCCAGAAATAAACACACATCTGCATGGTCAAGTAACCTGTGACAAAACAATGTCTTCAGTAGATGATATTGGGAAAACTGGATAGATACATGCAAAAAAATAAAACTAGACCACCTTCTTACACCACATGCAAGCTAAAACTCAAAATAGATTGAAGACTTAAGTGTAAGACTTGAAACCATAAAATTCCTAGAAGCAAACAAAGGCAGTAAACTCTTTGACATTGCTTGTAGTAATTAGATTTTTGACATGTCTTCTTAAGCAAGAGAAACAAACAAACAAACAAAAAACAAATGAAACAACATCAAACTAAAAAGTTTTACGCAGCAAAAGAAACCATAAACAAAACAAAGAGACAACCTATGGATTTGAAGATGATATTTACCAATGATACATCTGATGAGGAGTTAATAACAAAATATATAAGAAACTCATACAACTTAACACCAAAAACCCCCAAACAATTCAATTAAAAAATAGTCAGAGGACCTGAATAGCCATTTCTCCAAAGGGTACATAAATATAGCCAATAACATATAAAATGATATTCAATGTCACTAATCATCAGAGAAATGCATATAAAAACCACAATGTACCTGACTGGTGATGGCACAGTGGATAGAGCATCAACCTGAGAGGCTGAAGACCCAATTTGAAATCCTGAAGTCACCAGCTTGAGTGCAGGTTCACCAGCTTGAGCACGGGATCATAAACATGACCCCACAAATCCCTGGCTTGAGCTCAAAGGTCACTGGGTTGAAGCTCAAATCACTCTCTTGAACCCAAGGTTGCTGGCTTGAGTAAGGGGTCACTGGCTCAGCTGAACCCCCTCCCCCCATCAAGGCACATATGAGAAGCAATCAACGAACAACTAAAAGTAACACAACTACAAGTTGATGCTTCTCATCTCTCTTTCTTCCTCTCTAAAAAAAAGAAAAAAACCACAATGAGATATCACCTTACACCTGTCAGAAAAGTATTACCAATAAATCAACAAACAACAATGTTGGTGAGGATATGCAGAAAAAAGAACCCATATGCACTGTTGGTAGGTTTGCAAATTGATGCCAACCACTATGAAAAACAGTATGGAGGCCTGACCAGGAGGTGGCACAGTGGATAGAGCATTGAGTGAGGGCTCACCTGGTTTGAGCGTGGGCTCACCAACTTGAGCACAGGGTCGCTGGCTTGAGCGTGGGACCATAGACATGACCCCATGGTTGCTGGCTTGAGCCCAGGGTCGCTGGCTTGAGCAAGAGGTCACTCACTTTGCTGTAGCCCCCCAGTTAAGGGACATATGAGAAAGCAATCATTGAACAACTAAGGTGCCACAATGAAGAATTGATGCTTCTCATCTCTCTTCCTGTCTGTCTGTCCCTATCTGCTCCTCTCTCTGACTCTCTATGTCAAAAAAAATAAAAATAAAAAAGAATAGAAGTATGGAGTTTCCTCAAAAAATTAAAAAATAGAACTACCACATAACCCAGCAACCTCAGTTCTGGGTATTTAGTTGAAGACATTAAAAACAATGATTCAAAAGGCATATGCATCCCTCTGTTCACTGCAGCATTATTTACAATAACCACGATATAGAGGCAACCTAAGTGGCCATCAATGGAAGATTGGTTAAAGAAGAGGTGTTATATATACACAATGGAATGTTGCTCAGCCATAAAAAGGAATGGAATCTTACCAGGTGTGACAATATAGAGGACCTAGAGGGAAATAAGTCAGACAGAGAATGACAAAACTATGTGATTTCACTTATATGTGGAATATAAAAGATAAAACAAATAAACAAATAAATGGAAACACAGTCATAGTTACAGAGGACATACTGATGGTTGCCGGAGGACAGGAGGATTAGGGTGCTGGTGAAAAAGGCGAAGGGATTAAGAAATACAAATTGACAGTTACAAATAGTCACAGGGATGTAAAGTACAGCATAGAGAATATGGTCAATAATATTGTAATGATTATGTATGGTGTCAGATGGGTATAAGATTTATCAAGGGGATCATCCTATAAATTATATAAATGCCTAATCACTATGCTGTACACCTAAAACTAATATAATATTAAATGTTAACTGCAGTTGAAAAATAAAATTTTTTAAAGAAAACTTAAGCTTTAACATCTTTGGCTATTCAGTCCTCATATAGACAAAAATTATCAAGTATGAGTTAATGTAAACCATGATTTTTAAAAAGCAATTTATACCTAAAAAGTTTATAATAGAAACAATTTTGTATTTTAATTTGTTGAAGAAGTGTTCATCATTTAGTAAGGAAATTTTTTTCTTTAAAAAAATTTGAATGTCTTTAAAAAAAGTTGTATTTTAACTACTAGAAACGAGTGAGTCTCTGAAACTTTGAACCATCTCCGTGTTTTTGAAAAATAACTCTACCAAACAAGAGTTAATAGCCTGGGGGTGGGGAGATAGAGTCAGAATCACCAGCGGGAGGCTGGTCCCACAGAGGCCTGACCTAGAACAGAAGCAGTAGGGGGAGAGGAGTAAGGATGGATAAGTGGGTTGGGGCAGTGCCATTTATAAATCAGGGAAGAAATGATGAGCCAGAAGATGAATTCAGTGTGAGCAGCTCCCATTCCCCTGGGAATCCGGCTGGGTGTCTGGGGTAAGGACCAGACTAGAGACTATAGGGTCATCAGCCCTAAGTGGGTGGTCAATCCATGGTTGTGGATAGGATTGTTCAGGAATCACATAGAGCAGAGTGACAAAATCTTGACACAGTTACTGTTTTATTTTATTTTTCTACTGCATTTGATGCTTAATACTATTTTATAGTAGTTTCGGGTGTACAGCACAGTGGCCAGATAACCACACAATTTACAAAGTACACACCTGACATCATTCTTAGTTTCTAGGATATCATTGACTACATTCCCTATGATGTACTTTATATCCCTGTGACTATTCTGTAAATACCAATTTGTACTTCTTAATTTCCTCACTTTTCTCACCCATCCCCTCAACCTCCCTCTCCTCTGGCAACCGTTAGTTTATTCTCTGTATCTATAAGTCTGTTTCTATTTTGTTTGTTTATTTATTTTGTTCTTTGGATTCCACATATACTGCTCACAAAAATTAGGAGACATTTCAAAATAAATATTAAGTGATAAAAAAAAGAATTTGATTTTTTTTATTAAACAAGAACATCAGAAAAGCAAACGACAAGTCAAAGAAAGTTGTTCCATTATGCAAATGAGATGCAAAATCAACTTTTTTTCATTGGTGAAAATGCACTACATAAAAGCCTGAAAGTACTGGAGTATCTGCATGTTCCCTGATCCCTTAATTTTTATGAGTAGGGTATAAAAATAATCATATGGTATTTGTCTTTCTCTGTCTGCCTTATTTCACTTGGCATAATAGATCCATCCATATTGTCAGAGATGGTGAGATTTCATTTTTTATGGCTGAGTAGTATTCCATTGTATATATGTACCATCACTTTTTTTTATCAACTCATCTATTGATGGGCACTTGGGTTGCTTCCATATCTTGGCTATTGTAAATAATGCTGCAATGAACATAGGGATGTATATATTCTTTCAAATTAGTGTTTTGGGTTTTTTTATCATTATTAATTTTAATGGGGTGACACCAATAAATCAGGGTATATATGTACAATTGTTTTGTTTTTTTTTTCTAGATATACACTCTAAGTGAAATCACTGGGTCATAGGCAGTTTCATTTTAAATTTTTTGAGGAAACTCTATACCATTTTCCACAATGACTGCAACAATTTGATTCCCACTAACAGTGCATGAGGGTTCCCTTTTCTCCACATCCTCACCAACGCTTGTTTGTTAATTTATTGATGATAGCCATTCTGACAGGCATGAGGTTTTCTCATCATAGTTTTAATTTGCATTTCTCTGACAGTTAGTGACATTGAGCATTGTTTCATGTCTATTGGTCCTCTGTCTGTCCTCTCTGGAGAACTGTCTATTCAGGTCCTCTGCCCATTTTGCAATTGAATTCTTTTCTTGTGTTGAATTTTATGAGTTCTTTATAAATTTTGTATATTATCCCCTTATCTGATATATCACTGGCAAATATCTTCTTCAATTCAGCCGGTTGTCTTTTAGTTTTGTTGATGATTTCCTTTGCTGTGTGAAAACTTCTTAGTTTTATGTAGTATCATTCGTTTATTTTATTTGTTTATTTCCCTTGTCTGAGGAGATATATCAGAAAAAATATTGCTAGGAGAAATGTGAGTTTACTACCTATGCTTTCTTCTATGAGTTTTATGGTTTTGAATCTTATATTTAAGTCTTTAATCCATTTTCAGTTTATTCTTGCACAAGGTTTAAGAAGGTGGTCTAGTTTCACTTATTTTTTTTAATGTATCCATTCCATTTTCCCAACACCATTTATCAAAGACTTTCTTTACCCAGCACATCTACTTAAGGGAGAAACCAGAGTGTGAGAAAGACCAGTTAGGGAGGAAGGAAGAAAGAGGATCAAAATGTGGTTTGGAAGTGAGCAAGCTCCTCTAGCCAAGGAGTTAGGAAACAGTTTTGTCTCAGGGGTTAGGGTCTTAGCATTTGGCTGGGAGAGGTGGGGCGTGATGGGGAGAATTCCCATCCTCCCTTATTTAGTTCTTATGATTGGACTATTAATAAAATAATAAAATTGACACAAGACTAGAATATCACAGAAAAATCAATTTAATATGTATACATGGGAGAATCTTGATATGATGATTCTCAGATCATAGAATGAGGCTCAAACAAATGACCGAACCACACATCATTTATACTTTTTAATCAAAGAAACAATAAATTATGAGGAATTGACAGGACAAAGAATGTTAGTGCTCTTTGAAGAGGAATTTAAGTAAGGCTTGGATATTTCTCAGTGAGGAATCTGAGCAAAGTTTGGGTTTGGCTAGTAAATAAGTCAAGGCATCAGTAGGCTTGTTTGTACAAGTTTTCCACTGGATTTTCTAACTGCTGAGATAGGTTGTCTCTAGGCCCTCAGGAGCAGGGAAAGCATAAGTCACGTGGGAGATTCATCTCCTGTTTTTAAGGGCACAGAGACGTCAGTTTTCTTCTTGCATGACAGTTTTTCAAGTGCCTTTAATTCCAAATAATTAATACGTCATTGTGGAATATCTTGGGGCAGCCGGCGCTGAGCCTTGAGAGTGGGCAGGATCTGCTCTGGTTTTCACTCTGCACCACAGGATGAAATGACGCCCCAAGAGCTTCTTTGGTCCATCTTGAAGGGTTACTTGCTGGAAAGGACAGGTGTCTTCGTTCCAAGACTCCTGGTCTTGTCTCTTTAATTTTCCCTGCGACTGCGTGTTCCATCCACTGACATAGTGAGGAGCTCTTTTAGCCACAGCATAAGGGGACTGGGGCAAGTGCCATCTAGATGTGGGTTTAGCTGCACAGTTGTGAGTTACTTAGTCAGTCTGAGCACATGCTTTAAGGCATGGAGCAGTCCTTGATTCTCCCAACACTGCGCCATCCTTCCAAGCCCTAGGTCTCTCGTGGTTCCAATTCTGGGAGTGGGGTGGAGGGAGGAGCATTTGAAAAACGGTTTCTTACCCTACTTCCACCATGGCTGTGCACCCCTGTCTCAGCTCTTCCTCTCTTTGTTCCTCAGGACTCTAAGGAAGCAGGATTCTCTTCAGTTGGAATTCCGGTCCATTTCTTAACTTTACATTAGCACTGCTCTTTTTGTAGCCCCTGACCCCTGAGTGGAGACAACCCCCTCACTTCCCGGCAAGAGTTAGCCACTCCCCAATTCTTGCTGGCAACAGTTTGTTGGTACTTTTCAGTGGCTTCCCATTTTCCTGAGGATAAAGGTTGAATTCACATAGGAACTGACTACAAGGCCTGCCTGGTCTGGTGTCTGCTTCCTTCTCCTGCCTATCTCCTCTGCTTGAGAGTCACAGTGGTTCCTTTCATGCCATGCTCCTTCTGCCTCAGGACCTTTGCATGTGTTCCTTCTGTTCCTGTGTCAGAATCATTTCTCAAGCCTGCCTGTCTCTCCAGTTCCTGGCTTCTCTACCTCATCTCCTGACCCTTCAGCTCACTTCTCAAATGCTACACCCTCATTCAGGGCTTTGAACTATCTTTTAATTACACACTTATTCATGGGGCTATTTAATAACTATGTCACCTATTGGCATGTCTTTCCTTTTAGCATTGTACCCCAGAGCATGACCCAGGGCTCAGTGAAGAGCAGCTCCTCATGTTAGTATATCTGTTGAAAGGATGGAGTAATTGGTGACCTTTTTTTTTTTTTTTTTTACCCATGTCCACATGTTTCATAGGGCAGGGACTAGATGTGTTTCTTCTCCCATTAGAAGAGACACAACTCCCTCTGGAACAAGCTTGTGTGTGACAGCACAGTGTGTCACCCCAAACTCTTTCAGCAGTGCCCCAGGATGGACTGGGAGGAAACAACATTTGAGAGGCAAGTCATTGCCTTTCCTTTGTGAATGTAGATCCTGGTACCCCTCGGCCACCTGTTGCTGGTCAGTAGTGTCAGGCAGGGGCACCTGGGAAGTAAATGTGGCCAAACACCTTGCAGTTCTCTGGCAGGAAATGGGCTTGTACTGACTGGTGGCTCAGCTGTGAAGTTCTGACCCTTGGCCTTTTCTTTCCCTGATAAGGTTGCAAAGCCTGGGTTTCATGTTTTCTCACTAGTAGAAACTCCAAAAAGAAACACAGAGAGCTGGCCAATAGGGAGGTCATCTGGACGGGATTAATCTACTTGCCCAAGGACACAGGCCTAGCAAGTGGCATGGTTTGATCTCTCTCATCTACAGCAAAAGAGGCAGAAGGACATTGTAAATGTTCTCGGCTAATAGAGGAAAAAGCAGGGGCACAAAGATTACTCAGACTATGTAAAGTCACATGGATCAGAGCTGTCTTCCTCATGGCCTCCCTGAGGGTAGCTACCCCATTGTTTCAGTAGCCATTTATGGCTTCCTTCTTGAATTTATATATATTTCTTGCCTTGAGGCTTTGAGACCTGACCACTTATTAAAACAATTAAATTACTGTATCTAGGGTTCAATTTGGAAGGGGCCTCAGGCTTATCTAGTCCATTTCCTTCACTGCACAAATGAGAAAATGGAGGCCCAAGGTTGGGGTGTTAGAGGTAGGGCTGGACTCTTTCTAGCAGTACCCATCCTCCCAGGGTTTGGAGTTTATAATGAGTTGCTGGGTCCTTCCCAGGCGTTGACATTCCAGGCACCCCTTATCCTGTTGACCCCCATCTTGGCTCAGGCTGGGCAGCCTCATGGCAGGCAGCATGTCCTCCTGGCTACCAGCTGGGTGGCCAGCCCTTGCTGTGTTTCTGTGGTTTCTGCCACTGCCTGGCTTCTTCCCTTCCTACAAACTCGCTCCTCCAGGTGACAGCCAGCTCACTGAACACTCACTCTGGGGGCTAGTCTAAGCCTCCCAGGAGGTCACTGGTCGGTAGCTATTATTTACTTGGGAGCACACATTCTCTGAGGCTCTAGATAAAGTAACAGGTTGAGTTGTGCAGGGCTAGAATTTAAATCTTCAAATGCAGTTTCTCATCTTGAATTTGACCCTGAAGAGTGGGGACAGGGAGCAGAGACCCCGGGTAGGGGTAGGTAAAGTGGTCTTGAAGAGGGGAGGATTCTGGGCAGTAAATCTGCGGTTAGGGCTGAGCGCCCCGCCCCCAGCACCCCATGTGGCTCTAGCTGAAATGCCAACTACAATCAGAGCCGACGGGGCGGGCGCGCAACACAGCCAGCCCTTCGTGTGCACATGAATGGTGCACATTTGCTGCACATGTCCCCGAACTGCCAAGGCTCCGGTTAACGTGGGTTGCTGTGTCTGGGGCTGGGTTGTTTTATCTGATTTTTTCTGTTCCCCTCCGTTTACTATTTCAGAGTGACACTAGCTCTGTCATTTTGTCTGTTTCGCTCCCTTCCCACCCTCGCCGGAGGTAAAATCAAAAGGCGGCAGATGAAGGCAAATCTGCGCTGGCGCCGGCCCATCCCCTCGGCGGCAGGCTCTTGTTGCTCCTCCGAGGTTGCCGCCCTTTGAGAGGGTCCCTTCCTACTCGCGGAAGGTGGCGGGCCGGCAGTGGGCTACAGGGGTCCTCACTGACGCTCTCCACAGCGGGGGCGGGCGACTGAGCGGCGGTCTCCGGAGCAGCCCGCGGAGCCCCGCCTACCGTCCCCACCCGCGCAGGACACGCTACTCCCCCAGCCCGGCCGGCCCGGCCCAGCCCAGCCCAGCCCAGCCCAGCGCCGAGGGGAGGCGGGAAACCGCGAAAGCCTCTCCCACCGCCCTGCCCCAGGCCCGCGGCTCACAGCTTCTCCGGACTCGCCACATCCTCCTGGGATCGTCTCGGAGGGGACAACGTTGTGCAGGTAAGCGGCCGCGGAGGTGGCCAAGTTGGGTTCTTCTTCGGAGAGGCGCGGGTGGGGCTGGGTCGCGGGCGCCCGGAGCTGCGGGTTTGCTGGTTTCGTGTGGGCGAGCAGTCTTCCCCGGAGCCGACACTGGGGCCGCAGAACGCGGGGTGCAGGGAGGTGGGCGTCGGAAGGGAGGCGGCTGTGGCCGCCGGGGCGAAGCTAGTCGCTGGAAAGCGCTCGCTGCTGCCTGGAGCTTGTGGGCTCTAGCTTTTAGATGAGGAAAGGGCTGCACCACCTTTATCCAGGGGGAGTCCTCTCCTTGCTACTGGGAAGCTGTGAACACCCGAGCAGAGCATGGGAAGGTGGTTGGATGTGAGTGTGGACACACGAGCAGTACAAAATGGGACGTGCCGGTTTGGGGAGTGGCAGGGCGTAGGGGGTGGTAAGGAAGGGTTGGGGTTCCAGGGCAGGAGATTCATGAGAACGTCTGCATCAGTTTTTACCTCCTTGTTTATCCTGCCCCAGTGTCTTCTAGGGAGCCCAGACCCACCCTCCCCATTCCCTCCTTTGCTCCTACCCAGCCCCTTTCTGGCAGGGCTGACCCTGGCAGAACCTCCCCCATTGTGTCTCGCGGAGCTTTTATGAGGAGTTGGAAGAGCAGCCCGCGGCTCTTGGAGCTTGCTTCTGGCTCTTACAAGTGGTGGCTGGGAGAAAAAGCACCCAAGGGTGGGAGCGGGGAGCAGCTGTGCAGGAATAATGGGGCTGCCCAGACCCCTTTGGCCACCCTCCAGATGTGGGGGCTGAGGCTGCCAAGGCTTCTCCCACCCTGTGGCCTCTGTCTCCACTTCCTTTGTCTCCCTGACCGGTGCTTTCTGGCTGGGCTGGCTTTCCAGGTCTGGAGATGGATTAGTGGGCAGCTGGTTCTCCCTGAAAGGACCCTCACTCTAGGGACCTAATGCCCTCATACTGTGTATGTGTGGATGTGTATATATGTTCCCAGCAACTTAGCCTTTTGCATGTGACCTGTCTGGTAGTTGCCATGGAAACTCCTCTTTAATTCTCTGCCTCCCTCCTTTTCCTGCCCATTCCTCAGCTCCATATCTTCCCCCTCCCCTGAACATGGCTACCTAAATACTGGTTACCCCCGGCTTCTCTGGGTAGGGCACCCTGCATAGCTAGTTCCCACCTAAACTGACATGGCCCCTCACCCACTCCACTCAGCCCCCCACATTACACATCACAAACAGACCCCAAACATCCAAACACAAAAACATAGACACCATACTACACCCCCCCACTCATGCACACATATCACATACACACCAGATACACCATATATAAATCTCACCACAGCATACCACCCACAGTGCTACCCATACACCCTGCTTGCTGCGCAGGAACACACACACACACACACACACACACGCACACACGCACGCAGTATTTCTAAATCTAAATAAATCTCAGCTGAGAGATAGGACATTTCCTGTCTTGGTGTATAGGGGAAGGCTCAGGAGGCCCAGAGGGAAACATTTCCCCAGGAACCCTGAGAGGAAGATAGAGAGAAATGCACTTCAGATTCCTCTCAGGGGAGCCCCTCTCCTGGGTGCTAGACCCAGGAGGCGGGTCTCAGACCGGAATTTAAATCTCTCCTTTGCTGCTTTCTCCATGCCCCCCCTCTGAAAGCTGAGGCTCTGCTCTGGGACTGTCCTGGGAGTCTCCTCAGCCCCAGAGTCTTTCTGCATAATGGAGGATCGGGCAGCCTGGGACCAGCAGAGGCTCTGAGTCTCCACAAAGGAAGCAGCAAAAATGACTGTTCAAGGAGAGCAGAGGAGGACAGGGATGGGCTGGGAGTGGAGACAAAGAGAGAAAGAGGGCCATGAAGGGGAGGGGAGCCAGAAAGAGCGGGAAGGAGAGTAGCCAGGGGAGTTAACAAAGTGCAAGAAGGCGACCTTCTGTCTGGGGGCCAGTTCCCCCTCTTTCCCCCAGGCACTTTTTCCTATTTGGCTCCTCCAGCCACATCTAAGAGAGGAAGGAGGTTTGTAAAGGGCTCCAGGATTGCCAGGGATTTTCAAAGACCTGTGGATTCTGTGATGATCAGGTGGGAGCTCTGAAGGCCAGAGTTTTTTCCCTGGCCTCCCTGAGATCTTTGGTCTGACTGAGGGCCCATTCCATTCAGTCATTCAGTGAATTTAAGTACCTGTTATGTGTTGGTTGCTGTGGACATGAAGGTGAGGAGTAAGACACAGTCCCTGACCTTAGAATCCTAGATTTTTAAGATCCAGAAGGGGCCTTGAGGAAACATCCAGTCAAGACATCATGTATATGGGGAAACTGAGGCTCAGATGGGAAGTTGAGGCTCACACACCCAGTAGTGACTGGGGCCCTCTGACTGTTCCACCAGGATTTGTGACCTCACATTCTTTGTCTCACATTTCTTCTTTTCTCACTGACAACAATCTTCTGGGGACTGGTATGTCCCTTCCAAATTGTGGGTTCCCTAGTGGGTGGGGACCCTGCTTCATTACTTTTTCTTGGAGGGTGTGGCAAGAAGGAACAGTTCCCTAGATCCTGGAAATTCCCATAGTCTTAGGTGAGCCAGTCCTCTACATTGCTCATAAATCAGAGCACACACTCACCTACCTGCGCTGGAGCCCTGTTGGATTTAGGTGGCTGCCATCTGGATGGCAGGCAGATCATGCCAGTGAGCCCCCAGGACTCACTGTCTAACAAATTACCCACCTGCATCTGCCCGAATGCCCTGGAGGATATAAAATAATCATGACAGCCCTAGCCCCAGGAGGCAGAACCTGTAGCACAAAGGCTATGAGCAGGAGGCAAGGACCCAGTCTTTGTCCTGAGGGTAACTTCGTTTATTTCACAGACATTCTTTTGGATGCAAACTGGGCCTTCGGTGAAAGCCAGAAAGTGCTTAGACCAGTGGTTCTTAACCTTTTTTGAGGTACCGAACCCACCAGTTTCATATGCGCATTCACCGAACCCTTCTTTAGTGATAAATAAAATATGATTTTTTTTCCAAATTCAAGACATAGGTATATGTTTTCTTACTGGTGCACAAAATGAGCCGTGCATGAACATCACCTTGCTCAAAGAACAAAACCAACAAAGTGCATGAACTCACAACAAATTACGGTATTACTTTATTCTGGCCTCCGCGGCAGAGGCTTCTCTGAACCCCTGAGACCGACTCATCAAACCCTTAGGGTTCGATAGAACTCAGGTTAAGAACCACTGGCTTAGACTGATCTTAAGCAATTGAAAACCTTCAAGGCTTTAGACCTCAATTTCCGCATCTGTTTCCACGACTGTCCATATTGCCTTGTTTTTTGGGGAAGGGGAGTTAGATTCCATGATTTAAAAAGCATTTCTTCTAAATTTTTGTACATTATGCAGTCTGAAAGAGATCCCTTTTCTCTCTAGTTGTCTAATTATAATCATTATTTTGTAAAACAGGGTTGCAGCTGAGCAGGAAAGGGGCTGGTCTCTGTTGACTCCAGAGAAAGCCTCCCTTTACACCCAAGTGCCCAAGAAACTGACACCAAGTATTTTTCTCTTGAGCTGTGGGACTGGCCCCTCCTGGACACTGGTCTACCCGGTCTGTTCTGCCAGGAGGAAGGCTGAGGCTCAGTAGAGACTTGAAAGAAGCGTCCTTTGGAGAGGATGGGACACAGGCCTATCCTTTGGTGGATCTGTGAAATCCTCTGAAGGAAGAACCTTTGGCCAGCTCAAGAGTGGGACAGGAGGTGCTGGTCAGTTCTCTCTGTCCCTGATGAGAAGCAGTATCTTTCCAGTGCAGACAAAAGCTTGGGACCATTTTGGCAGCATCTTTGCTCTGAAATAGGAGGGTGGAGGGCAAAACTTGACCTGAGAAAGTATGAAATTGGCTTGGAGTTCATTAGAAAGATAGGTGAGGGGCACAAGGCCCAGAGAGATGGCTGGGGCTCTTGGACTGTGACTGCCCCAGCTCAGAATATCTGGTCAGGGGCTGAGAGGGCAGGGATGAGAGAGAGTCCAGCTGGAATGATTGACCCTCACACAGCTGAGGGGCAAAGCCTGACCTCAGAAGAGACTTAAGGCCAAGATCTTAAATTCATTCATAGGCTATTTTAACAAATGTCGAGTCCCTCTGATATGCCAGTTCTATAAGCCCTACAGAATTGTGAAATAATGGTTTCTCACTCACCAGAGCCCTCCTGCTCAAATAGACCAATTACTGTAATTTGTCCAGTCCCTTCCTCCTTCCCCCTGCTTATCTGACCCCACCTCCCATGAGGAAGGCTCTGCAACCTTTGTCTTCAACAGCAAGGTCCCCCACCCTCACTTAGTGCACACTCATACTTGCACACTTACAAACACATACATAATCTAGCCGACCAAACACACAGATGGGCGTATGCTCACAGGTTCTCACCACCCTCACACCTCACTTAGCCGCAGTTTTTCACTCCAACCATTGTGATGGACTCTTCCCATCTACTTGCTCAATCCAATCCATCTTCCCACCGGTGGGCTGGCTGGGTCCCGTTATGTCACACCTCTGTGGCTCTCCCTTGCTTATTTACCAGGACAGGTGCCTGGCTCAAGCAGTCATGGCCCTCTGTGACCTGGCTATAGTTACACTCTAGTCACCTTCTCTGGTGTCATCCAGTCTGCATGTCCTCCCCTCTGCCTGTGCTCAGACCCCATCTGGAATGAGTTCTCTCCCTCCAGCCAGCTGACTGGGGTGGGGGTGGGGGGTTGGCCTTTGGTGATGCACACACTTGGGCTCTGATCTGGGTAATTACAAAGCTTGCTAGTTTTCTTAACTTTTCTAAGACTCTGTTTCTTATCTGTCAAATAAGCATGAGCATTGAGCAGGGGAGCATTATAGAATGCTTTGCGAGCTGCCTAGCACGTGGCCAACACTCAGTAGATATTAACTGCTATGATGATAATGATAGCAATGGCATTGTTATTAGAATGACATTCTGTTGTGGTTATTATAATATCCTTTGAGACGCCTCTCAACTGCTCATTCTTTCAAGTAGCTTTTCCTAATTCCTGGGGAACAAACATGCTTTTCTGTTCCCCGGGCCCCTGAAAGCTCTATGACCCTCGGTGCTTTCATTTTAGCTACTTATGTCCACGCCTTCTCCTGCCCCTTCTCCCTCCCCACTCACCTCTTCAACAGCAAAGTCAACTCATCCCCTAACCCCTAGACCAGGGGTCCCCAAACTTTTTACACAAGGGACCAGTTCACTGTCCCTCAGATCGTTCGAGGGCCGGACTATAAAATATATTATGAACAAATCCCTATGCACACTGCACATATTTATTTTAAAGTAAAAAAACAAAACGGGAACAAATACAATATTTAAAATAAAGAACAAATAAATTTTTTTTTTTTTAAATTTTTATTTTTTATTTTATTCATTTGAGAGAGAAGACACAGAGTGAGAGAGAGAGAAAGAGAGAGAAAGAGAGAAAGGGGGGAGGAGCTGGAAGCATCAACTCCCATATGTGCCTTGACCAGACCAGTGCAGGGTTTTGAACTGGCAACCTCAGTGTTCCCAGGTCGACACTTTATCCACTGCGCCACCACAGGTCAGGCTAAAGAACAAATAAATTTAAATCAACAAACTGACCAGTATTTCAATGGGAACTATGGGTGCGGGTACATCCTGTGCTCCTCTCACTGACCACCAATGAAAGAGGTGCCCCTTCCAGAAGTTCAGCGGGGCCGGATAAGTGACCTCAGGGGGCCGGCCGCATGCGGCCGTGGGCCGTAGTTTGGGGACCCTTGCCCTAGACAGTGCCTGGCTTGCTGTTCGCACATGGAGAAAGCCCAGTGAGCATGTGTGAGTTGAACATGAGTAGGGAAAAGTCCTCGCTCACCAGGAGGTATTGAAAGCCCACTTGTCCTTCAGTGCTGTCTTCCACATGTCGCTCCCACTTGGGTGCATACTACACATTTCTAAATTGTAGATTCCTTCATTCCCATGCCCAGTTTCTTCATTCAGTAGAGTCTAAAACAAAGAATTTGACTCCAGCCTCGGTCTGGGATGCTTAAAAGGCCGAAGTCAATGGAGGGAGCTGATTCATCATGGCATTCTGGATTGGGATTTGACTGTGACCTGGAGAGCAGAGTGAGAACGTGGGGCATGAGGGCACTGTGATAGTTCTAACATTCCTTAGATATTTGATCCAGATCCTTAGGTTGTTCTGAGCTTAGATTAGATCATGATTTAAAGGGATAATGATGCTGAAGCACCATTTACTGTATTGAGCAGCTACTATGGCTAAGTCCTAGAGATTCTGACTTGCCTAGAATGTGTCTCTGCCTCCTAGGACAGTGATGGGCAATCTTTTGAACTTGGTGTGTTTAAATTCGCCAAAAAAATCAAGCATAACTCAGATGGTGTGTCACTTCGAGAAAAACGGCCTAACTGGAAGTTCCAGAACTAGACGCTCTGTGCCGGAGTTCTGTTGTTTTGGCCTACAGACCTCCGGCACAGAGTGTCTACACTACAGCAAATGTTTTATCCTCAGCTACTGCACCTGGCCGTGCAGGAGCCGAGGATGAAACGTCCTTCTCTGCATGCGGCCCCATACTTCTCTGGTATGCGGCCGCGTGTCATTGAAAATGGCTACGTGTGTCAGTGCTGACTCACGTGTCATAGGCTCGCCATCACGGTCCTAGGAAATCATGGTCTGATGGGGGAGACAGACACACAAACTCATGATGGCAGTACGTGTAAAGTGGTGTGGGCCTTGGCTCTGTGGGAATAGGGGAAATAATGGCATGTGTCAGGAGGGAGGGAACAGTGTGTCTCCTGAAGTAGAGGTAGAAAAGGTTGGGCAAACCCTCCGACCACCCAGAGGGAGGACAGATTTCTAGGTATGCAGGCCCTATGGGTCAGGATTCATCCCCATGCCACCCCGCCCCCAAGCAAGACAGTGTGAATATATGCAAAGTACTCTGCAGGCTCAAAAGCAGGTCAGAGCTGTGATTGCAAGGAGGTGGGCCATTGGGTAGAGGCTGTGTAAGGGGCCAGTAAGTCTCCTGGTTCCAGTAGTATGGTTGTGGAGAGGGTAGGGTGGATGGGTCTGTCACTGGCAGCTGCTCTGAGTTTCTATTTTTGCCACTGGGACTGCCTGTCTGGCCTCTCTTGAATGGCCTTTTGTTAACAGACCTGTGGAGGAGGTAATCCCATTCCTGGCCTGACTCTCTTATGCCTGCTCAGCCTGCTTGGACTCTGGCCTGGCTGGGGCTTCTGTGCAATGCTCCCCACCAACCAGACTCCCTGGAACTGGAACTGAAATCCCCTCGTGGGCAGGGGCCTGGGCCTCTGTGCCAGCAGCCAGCAGCCAGGGTCCTGCTCCCTGACTCATTCTGGGCAACTTGTGTCATTGGCCTGGGCTGGAGTTGGCCGCACAGTATTGCTCTGTGCGCCTGCTGCTGGGGCTGTTATGAGAAGCTGGGGAGTCAGCAGTGATGCTGGGGTGGCAGCAGGTACTGTGCCCACTCTAGTGTGGGGTCTCCAGGGAGACTGTGTTTGTGACTTGTGAATTCTTATTTACCTTTCTAAGGAAGGGGACTTATTTCTTTTCATGGTCAGTCATTTGCTTCCTCTGATTGTGTTTCTCTTCCTGCAAAGTCACTCTGTATTAAAGGTAGAGGTGTCTCCTGGTCAAAATAATAAGTCCTCTGCTGTGTAACAAAGGAGTTTTGTCCCTCCCATTGCCCCCGTGCAGCCAGGCTGGGTGGGTTCTGTGCCTTCCTTCCTGAGTGAAGGATGATGGGGCAGCTTCAGCAATGGGAGAGGGCCCAGTGGGAAGAGACCGCCCTGGCAGGTGTCAGTAACAATGCAGGTCTGGGCCTGAGGCACCCTGCCTGCTCCTCCGATGTCTAGCAGCCTCCAGGTGGTGTGGGGAATTCAGTCAAGTGTCCAGCCACTGTGAGTCCCATCACCTCCTAGAATGTCACTACCCCCTGCTCTCTCCTCAGTCTCAGGCCTTGTGTTCTGTTACCTCATTAGCCCTCACTGGAACTTTGTAAGAAGGCCAGTTGTTTTAAGTTAGGCTATTAAACAGAATAAATTTTGTTTATTTGGTGGACGTTTGAAATGCAAATCTAGAACAGATTGCATTTTTCTCTGGAAAGCAGAGAACCCTCTCTGGCCCCAAAGCACTTGTTTTTTTGTTTTGTGGGTTTGTGTGTGTGTGTGTGTGTGTGTGTGTGTGTGTGTGTGTGTGTGACAGAGAGAGAGAGACAGAGAGAGAGACAGAGAGAGGGACAGACAGGTCGGAAGGGAAGGAGATGAGAAGCATAAATTCCTCATTGCGGCACCTTAGTTGTTCATTGATTGGTCTCTCTTATGTGCCTTGATGGGGGAGTGAGGGGGGCTACTGCAGAGCAAGGAACCCCTTGCTCAATCCAGAGACCTTGGGCTTCAAGCTGGCGACCTCTGGGTCATGTCTATGATTCCACACTCAAACCAGTGACTCCATACTCAAGCCAGCGACCTCGGAGTTTTGAATCTGGGTCTTCTGTGTCCCAGTCCAATGCTCTATCCACTGTGCCACCGCCTAGTCAGGCCCAAAGCACTTGTTTAAAAAGCAGCTTTAAAAGTCTTTTCTGACCTGACCAGTGATGGCTCAGTGGATAGAGCCTCGACCTGGGACACTGAGATCCCAGGTTCAAAATCCTGAGGTTACCGGTTTGAGTGTAGGATCATGGATGTGGTCCCATGGTCACTGGATTGAGCAGGGGTCACTCACTTGGCTTGAGCCCCCTCCCCAAGGTACATACGAAAAGCAGTCAGTATAACTGAAGCGATGCAACTACAAGGTGATGCTTCTCATCATCTCTCTCCTTTCCTGTCTCTTTCTCACAAAACAAAACAGCCTTTTCTGGCCCTGGCGGGACAGCTTGGTTGGTTAGAGCAGTGGCTGGCAACATCCAAATACCAACAGTACAACGATTGAAATTTCTTTTGAGAGCCAAATTTTTTAAACTTAAACTATATAGGTAGGTACATTCCTTATCCGAGGTAGCGCCTACATATGGTATTTTGTGGGAGAGCCACACTCAAGGGGCCAAAGAGCCGCATGTGTCTCGTGAGCTGCAGTTTGCTGACCACTGAGTTAGAGCATCATCCTGAAGCTCAGAGGTTGCCAGTTTGACACCCAGTTCCCCAGTCAGGGCACATACAAGAACGGACACCATTTCTCTCTCTCTCTCTCTCTCTGTCCCTTTCTCTCTTGCTAAAATCAATTAATAAATATAAAATAAAATAAAAGCTTTTTCTGGCTTTAGCTCCTTGCTTCTGAATCACAGAAGCATTCCTGCGAACAGGGCACGGGGCTTCACACTGTTTTCCAGGAAGGTAATAGGTTGAAGTAGGGGGACTGTTTTTGTTCTTAATGGAATTATTTGTTTTTTTGAGAGAGGCAGGGAGATACAGGAACATTGAACTGCTCCTGTATGTGCCCTGACCAGGGATTTGAACCGGCAACCTTTGTGCTCTGGGACAATGCTCCAACCAGAGAGAGGAGGGGGAAGGGAAGCATTCACTTATTGTTCCACTCAGTCGTTCATTCCTTGTGTGCCCTGACTGGGGATTGAACCTGCAACCTTGTTGTTTAGGGATGACATTCTTAACTAACTGAGCTAACTGGCCAGGGCTGGAATTAAAAATTTTTAAATTATTTTTAATAGCTCTTTAAAATTTATTTTAGATTTACAAAAAAAATTGAGCAGATAGTATAGAGATCCAATATACCCTCTCCCTAACACACACACAAACACAGCTTCCCCTATTACTTTACATGGTGTGGTGCAGTGGTTACAAATGTTGACCTAAGAACAAAAGGTCAAAGTGAGAGACAACAATCGTTTACTTGAGATCCAAAAGAATAGCCATTCGGGAAGCACTGACCAGGCAGAAACCCAGTGTCCCAGGTAGGGGCGAAGGCAGGGTTTTTATAAGAAAGGGGAGGGGAGTGACTTCATGTAGTAGAAGGAAGGACTTTCCAAAGGTGCAGACAGGCTGGTTACTCTTTAGTGTACTTGGTGTTGCTAGTCCTAACTGACAGTCGGGATGTCGGCTTTTCTGCTAGCTTTGCCAGAAGATGTTTGGAAGACAGTGCAGCTTTGGCCCGGGTGAAAGGCTCCTGTGCCCAGCCTAAACATTGCAGAGGGTTGAGAGGTGAGACAGGTAAGGCAGCTTCTCTGGGATGGCAGCTCTGACTCCCATTTGGAAGTGGCTCCGTTTACATTACTGTTCCCACATAGAATAAACCAGAGTTGATACTTTATTGACACGAAAGCCCAAAGATTATCCTGGTTTCCTTAGTTTTTACTGAATGCCCCTTTTCTGTTCTAGGATCCCTGTCAGCATACCGCATTACATGTAGTGGTTACCTTTCCTCAGGCTTCTCTGGGTTCTGACGGTTTCTCAGACTTGCCTTCTTTCCTGACCGCCGTGGCAGTTCTGAGGAGGGCTGATCGGGTATATTGTAAGATACCCTTCAGTTGGAGTTTGTCCGATATGTTTGTCATGATTAGACTGGGCTGTAGGGTTTGGAGGATGAAAGTCACAGAAATAAAGTGCTATTACATCACACACATCAAGAGTACTCTTCGTGCGACCCATCACTGTTGTTGGCAGGTCTGGTTCTCAGTCCCTTTCAGCCTCCCCCCCCCCCCCACTTTGGCATGGTCCCACGGCCTGGTGGTCAGAGCCGTGCCCTTTCCACCCCATGAGACAAGCATGCCAGTTTAACGAGCACTCACTTGGTTAGGTGTCAGCCCCCGAAGCAGGGACCTGCAGCTGCGGTACCCTCAGTGATGAGCCGAGTTCCTGGAGAGTGATAGCCCATTGAGAACTGTTTGTTAATTTGGTGACTGGAAAGATAATGGAGCTGGTTTTTCTCCAGAATTACACATTGTTCCAAAATTCTCCTCCCTTTTCCTCTACCCATTTCTCCACCTAAATGTAAGGAGATCTCAACTGTCTGGAAAGCAATCTGATTAAAATAACTTAGACCAAGATATAAATAACTGTTAGGATTGGAAGTATTTACCATTTATTTATTTATTTATTATTACTATTATTTAATTAATAGAATTTATTGGGTTAATACCAGTTCACAAAACCATACAGGTGTCAAGTGTACAACTCAGTAAATTATCAGCACACGACCTCATGTACCCGCTACCCCAAGCCAAGTCTCTTTCTATTCCCCTTTCCATCCCCCTTTGCTCTCCTCTACCTACCCCCACCCCCTTTCCTTCTGACTGTCACCACATTGTTGTCTGTGTATATGTGTTGTGTGTGTGTGTGTGTGTGTTTGCTAATCACCTGACCTTCTTTCATCTAGTCCACACACACACCCCTGCCCCCCGGAAGCATTTACCTTTTAAAAGAAGCATTTGGTGAAATTTAAAAATCTCTCCTTGGGAGAATATTGTGTACGTGGATGTATTTTTGAATCGGGATGGTCTTTATTTCCATTCTACACCCTAATCTAATTCTGAGCCATACCAGAAGAAAAGTGGGGATCTGCATTTGCCAGCTCATTCCAAACGGCGGCTGCCAGTTGCCGGGCAAGTAGTTCTGTTGGCATCCCTTGGAGGCCGGGTTCTAGTGGCCAGGCTCACCTACAGCTGGTCTGGGACAGTGTCCAGCTCCGAGCATAAATGCACTGGTGTTCTGCTGGGCAGAGAGCGGCAGGATGCCTGGCAGCTGCTGTGCAAGTGGAGGCTGAGAGGGGAAAGGCTCAGCGGGGGGTGATAGGGCAGCTCTGAGGATGGCTGGGGCCCAGCAGTGGCTGACAGACAGGCCAGGGCGTCTCCCTCCTCCTGAGGGGCTCCAGGCTCCCACCCAGCCTTTCTCTAACATCGCTCATAGTGATGTAGTAGAGTTGGGCAAGAAACTGGGAAAGGAGAAAAATGACATATGAATGCTGAAATTCAGTAAAGCTACTTATTTGGCTTGTGCTCAGCCTGGTTTCTCTTCCCTGGGTAAGAACGCGCCCGCCCAGGGAGGCTAGTGGGGCCTGAGTCAGGTCAGCACTTCCATTGCCCTTAATTCCCACACATTGCCACACCTGCCAGGGAGGCAGCGCAGTGGGAAGGAGCATAGCATTTGGTGCCCACAAAATTAGCGGGTGCCAGCCATGCTATTGTTAGCTGTGAGACCTTGAGCAACTAACATAACTCTGGGCCTCACCTTCCCTAATCTGTGAAACAGTCCAGGGCTGAAGGACAAGTCCCTGTCCTGATAGATCTCTCCTTGACTTCCCCTAAATCCAAGAAGGCAGGAGGGCCAGGGTGGTCTTCGGCACAGCACTCCAGTTTTGAAGAAATCTGCTTGGCTTTGCCTGTGCTTTTCTGGGCGCAGTCCTCCTAGACCAGTGGTTCTTAACCTTTTTTGAGGTACCGAACCCACCAGTTTCATAA
The DNA here is from genome assembly GCA_037038555.1 of Rhynchonycteris naso. Lineage (NCBI taxonomy): Eukaryota > Metazoa > Chordata > Mammalia > Chiroptera > Emballonuridae > Rhynchonycteris > Rhynchonycteris naso. The sequence goes on along the minus strand of CM072995.1, from coordinate 278,930,861 downwards.
GCGCATTCACCGAACCTTTCTTTAGTGATAAATAAAATATGATTTTTTTCCAAATTCAAGACATAGGTATATGTTTTTTTTACTGGTGCACAAAATGAGCCATACATGAACATCACCTTGCTCAAAGAACACAACCAACAAAGTGCATGAACTCACAACAAATTACAGTATTACTTTATTCTGGCCTCCGTGGCAGAGGCTTCTCCGAACCCCTGAACCAGGTTAAGAACCACTGGCCTAGAGAGACACACCAGAGGGACCCCTGGAGGAAGGGTGTGGCTTCTCCTGAAGGCCTTTGAGTTAGGAGAAAGACAGGGCATGCTGGCCAAAGGGGTGGGTGCCCAGGGCCCCCCAGGGCAAGGCCTTGGGCTTCTAACCCTGTCCAGCTCGCTGCCTGCACAGCAGAGAACTTGTGTCTCCCACTGGGCAGCTGTCCTGTGGCCAGGGAAGGGCAGGAGGTGTTGCTCCCAGGAATAGCAGCTGTCTGTTGACTTTCCTCCCCGCACTCTGCCCTGGTGCATTCCCCCTTCTCTGCTCTTTGGAGCATCAGTGTGACCAGGGCATGCAGGGGGCATGTTGGAGGCAACTGAAATTCCCAGAGGTGTAGGTAGGGTCTTGTGGGGAGGACAATAGCATGGACAGTGTTTGATGTTTTTGTCCAGAGCACATTTTCTCTTCTCTCACAGTCTCCGCCTCTCCTTGCTTTGCCCCCTGCATCCCTCCTTGTCCACTCTCTCAGTTTCAGCCAGAGCTCTGCCCTCCAGCCAGCCTCTGTCTTGCAGTCTCTTGTTTGTGCCTTCACCTGCTTCTCACACTTTGCTTTGGGCACATGGCACTTCAGTTTCCCTTCCTGTGGGATCTCTTTCCTCTCCTGCTGTCTCTACCCCCTCTGTTTATCTCAGCTTCTATGTCTCTGGTGAGGACCACCCAGGGGTGTTGGCTGTGGAGGATTTCACTGTTCTCTGGCTGACTCAGTAAGACGTGCTTTCCTCCACCGCCTACCTGTCTGTGGCCCTGGATAATGCCGGGTTTTTTTGTTGTTATTGTTGTTTTGAGGCAGAAGGCAGTGGCCTGGGAGCCTTTTAAGACTGTCAAGCCCTCTGCTTGCATCAGTGGTGGGCCTGGCCCCCTCCCTACCCCATGTCAGGAGAGCACAGGCCTGCCTGTGGTTAGGGAACAACTAGCTAGCTTGCTTGGATTCCAATCTATGCTCTGCCATTTTCTGGTCTGGGACTTTAGGCAAGTTACTTAACCTGCTTGGCCTCAGTTTCTCCATCTGTATAATGGGAATGATCATAACCATGGCCACGTCTCAGAACTGCTGTAAGGATTAAATGTACTTGACACGCATGCCTAATAAATGGTAGGTATTGTTATCACAGTGCTTTATAGTTTACAAAGAACCTTTTTCATATATTATCTCATTTGACCTTTTATCACAATCTTTATAACAGGAAAGAGACAGGGAGTGATCGGCTAATCCTTAGCGCCCCCACCCCCTGCTCTCACCCCTAGCACAATTCTGTAATGGTTTAAAACAAGTGAATCCCCTTGCTGAGCAAGCAGCTCTCCATCCAGCAAGGACAATGTGCATTCTGGTGCTGAGCTGGCGGTCACTGTGTATTCTGCTGTCCCTCCTATGAACATGTGTGAAGTGAGAGATGGTGGGGAGCCTGGGTGGCAAGTGCACACCCAGAGGCGGGAGCCCCCTTCATGGTGGCCCTCTTTGCAGAGCTGATGGGACTTCCTTACATGGCTGAGCCTGGCAGCCTCACCTGCTGGACTGGGATTGGAGCTGTCTGGGAAGTGAGCCTTGTGGGAGTCACAGTAGAGGGGGCCCATCACCACCCTCCTCAGCGAAGCGGGGCCCAGTGGCTGGAATTAGGAGCTCACTGCAGGAAGACTGTTCTTTCTCTCCCAGCAGGGAGGCAGATAGAGCTAGGTTGAAGTTTGGAATCCATCGTTTTACTCACCAGGTGACCTCTATCTGCCTCAGTTTCTTTCCCCGTAAAATGGGTTTGATGGCAATACATACTTCATAGGCTATTTTTAAGGATTAAATGAAAATAAATATTTGAAGTTCTAAGAGTAGTGCCTGCCTGACCTGCACTGTTGTCATGATGATTATGATTACTTCATATAACCAATCCAGAATCCTAGACTGGGCCTTACCTATCAGCTTTCCAGTCCAGAATTTTCAGTTCCTCTCATTTCTTTCCATTAGTCTCTAGAAGGACCTCTGTGCTTCAGGCAGACCTCTGTGCCCTTATGTACCCCCCAAACTCCAGCACCTTGCTTATTTCCACTGCCAGATTTCCTGTTCTGTACCTCCAATGGGACTCACCAGTCTTTTCTGAACCTTCTCTTTCATGCTCAGGGCAAGGCTGCTGCCCCAGGCAGTGTGCGGTGTGAGTGGGCTGGGCTTTGTGCAGCCACAGGAAGCAACAGCCCTGACCATCCGTCCCTCCCTGGGAGGTTAGTGTTCTGCAGCCATTGGCTCCTGAGTGCTGTGCCTCATGTGGGTAGAACGTGGGTTGGGGGCACGCTGAACTGGGGGACAGCATTCACGGCTTTTACGGTCCATGAGGCTGTAGCCATATCTTGCAGCTCTATGAGGAAAGGGGAGTCCTCTGCAGCCTCCCAGATGAGGCCAAGGATGAAGAAGAATCCAACCTTCATTTTACAAAACAGAAGAAACTTGGTCGTGGATCTGAGTCACTGTGGCTAAGAAAGAAACCTCAAGGTCAGAGTGTTTAAAGGCACAGAGTTAGGGTTTGAGGCCACACGGTGGCCCTGAACTGTTTGTTTCCAGGCTACTGGTCACATGGGATGGGAAGTGCAGGAAGAACACATCCCATCCCTAAAGGCATCCCCGACCCAGAGAAGGAGGGAGAAGCAGGGGGCTGGAGCTCCCCAGACAGAGGGCTGTTGAGTAGATGATGACTGTCCTTTTGTTCTTTGCTTTCTTTTTACCCTGGTACATAAAATCGCAAGAGAACTCTGGGCCAGAGCTTCTAAGACAAGAAGCAGAAAGGTGATGAGCAGGTTAGAGAGGAGAGGTGCGGCAGTATGTGAGTGCCAAGGATGTCTGGTGCCCCATGTAGATGGGGCACAGGAAGCATTGGGCGTGAAGACCGAGAACACTGCAGCCAGTCCAGTACTCAGGCATTACGATGCCTAAATTCTCATGAGAGTAAAGCACCTTCTAAAGCCATGGGTCGAGCATTATCTGTTGGTCTGTGCTGACCACTTGCCCAAGCCCCATTCATTAGCAGGTGTAATAGAGAGCTGATGGTACCACGGCCTTCAGCCTGTCGGAGGCTAGGGAACTTAAAAAGCTGCTAGGACAGGTCCCTATCTCCAAACAGCCTTGCTTAACATAATTAAATCAGACTACCCTCCCTATATTTTCCTCCCAAACAATAAGACTTACTGACGTCTTATGAATATCAAACCAATTTGTTCAGGATAGTGTTGAGTCCTGGCCTTCCCTGTCTTTAGCCCGGCCTGAGGCTATCCAGGTCTATGCTAGAGTAACAGTCACCTGCACCACACTCACCCACGCAGTGCTGTCAGGGGAATGTGAAACGACTTCCCGATCATCCCTTGGTCCTCTCTCGAGAGTGAGTTGGTCTCCATGCTTTCTGAAGGCCCTTTATAAACAATTCCATAACTGCCCTCTGACATCTTCAAGCAAATGTGGTCTTCTAATAGAGAGTCAAGGAACCTGTCCGGGGCTTCCTTTGTACCCCTCTCATTGCTGGGTTGCCTTTGTCACTTTCATGGCTGGGCTGCCCGAGTACTCAGGCATGGCGCACCCTCCCTGCTGCCCCTCATGGCCACTCTTCTCCCCCAAATCTGGCCTTCCCACCTCGCAGTTTCAGCACAGCAGAGCAGCAGACAGGAGCTGGAGGTCTGGGTTTGGAGCCTGGCTCTGCACCTGACTAGGTGCACTGGCTACATTTCTCTGTTGAGGCCTCAGCCTCCTTAAGGAAAAAGTGAGAGCTTTCATCTTCATTGTTCTAACTCAGGAATGCTGAGACTCTGGCTCCATCTGGTAAACCTCACATCTAGTTTATATCCTATTTATACACTACGAAATTTTCTTTCCACTGGCTTTTGGTAAAGATTTGTATACATCATCAGCTCAGTTATGTCCCCTTTTCTACAGTAACAACCAGTTAGTCTAAACAATGGCATTCTGTGGCCCCATTAAAGGGTCCCTTCCAGTGTGGAGTGGGGGACCTCATCTTCCTTTGGAAGTCCTGCCAGGGCCCAGGCCGGGGCAAGCCCCCAGGCATGTTTGCAGTGGGCTGAGCCTGAAGGAAAGCAAGCAGGTGGATGCACGGGAAGGGGAGTGAGGCTTGGGGTGGGATGGAGAGATGAGGGTGAGATAATGAAGTTCCACTGTAACTGGGATCCTTTGCGTTTTAAAGGGAGGTGGTTTCTAAGTTATTTTCGCAACAGAATTGGGTATTCTGATCTAGTTCACTGCTGTGTGGAATCAGACATATAATAGCATGTTGCTATCTCATCAACCAGTGGCTTCTCTTTCCAAGCAGCTCTTACCCGGCAATTATGTGGAATTGTGTGACTCAGTATGGGAAGATAATTGCCGGAGAAACTCTTCTGATTGCTTCTCCGGCGCATGCAGAAAGCAACTGCGCAAAGGCAGGAAGCTCAGGGAGGGGGGTTCCCACGGCCGTGCTGCCACCCCCGGAAACGGCAGCGGTTTACCTGTGGAGAAACACATGAAAACGTGGAAGGAGGAGAAAAGTGGAAACGGAATTCTTTCCCATAAGATGCTACAGAGGAAGCCAAATGTAGCTGGGTCTCTTTTCCAGATGTGGAGGACAGTCTCTCTGCTTTAGAGGTCAAGAGTCGAAAAGCGCTGAAGTGAGGAGACTCCAGAGCCCATCCCAGGGAGCCAGGCCCTCCGGCCTCCCAGGCAGGGAGTCCTGTCTCCCAGAATGAGGACCTTCCCCCTACGTGCACATTGAGTGGAATGTAATGTTCCTGAACCCCCCTCCCAGCTCCACTTAAATCTACCTTGCTTTTCCCTCTTCTACAAAATTCCTTCCTCTTTTTTTTCTTCTGAAAATGAGATCTATCACTTTTACCACTTTCTAACCCCCATCCCTTGTACCCTTCCTCACCCCTAGGCAGCCCAGCTTCCTTTCTGGGAGAAAGGAACCTGCGTTGACTTGGAAGGGCTGTGGGAGGGAGTGGAAGCCCAGAGTTTCTTGGTGCAGTAGTGAGAGAAAGGCGTTTTGTGCCCCTTCAGAGGCTCTGTACTTAGTCACTTAGCTCAGGGTCAATGCCAGTGGTACCAATGACATTTTAAAAAATGGGTGTAGGGCTGACCAGGCGGTTGCGCAGTGGATAGCGCATCAGACTGGGATGCGGAAGACCCCGGTTTGAGACCCCGAGCTCGCCAGCTTGAGCGCGGGCCTATCTGGCTTGAGCAAAAGCTCACCAGCTTGGACCCAAGGTCACTGGCTCCAGCAAGGGGTGGCTCGGTCTGCTGAAGGCCCGCAGTTCAGGCACATGTGAGAAAGCAATCAATGAACAACTATGGTGTTGCAATGGCAACGAAAAACTAATGATTGATGCTTCTCATCTCTCTCAGTTTCTATCTGTCTATCCCTATGTATTTCTCTCTCTGACTCTCTCTCTGTCCCTGTTTAAAAAAAAAGGGGGGGGTTAGGGGCCAAAGGCACCTAGAGGAGCCCTGTGCTGAGGTGTGGAGGGTATAACCCAGGCCTGGGCAGCTGCTTGAAGAAGTGGGGAGTTGGTCAGGTTCCCAGTCTGTAACAGTTATTTCTTTTAAGCACACCGTAACTTGATCAGAAATGTTTTCTTTAGAGTACAAAGACAGGTTTTTATTCTTTAATGTGGCATTCAGGATCCTCCATAATCTGACTCCAGCTGTCTTATCAGCATTCTCACCACCCACCCCCTCATGGCTCACTCAACTGAATGATTCACTGTTTGCGCAGGTATCTTACTCTAGAAATGGTGAATTCTCGGCAGATGGCTCTCATAGCCCCCACTGTGTTACACGGGCATTACTAATAGCTGAAGGCCCTTTCTGCTGCTGGACTTCATTCAGAGTCCTGAGGAAACCACTTAAGGCAGCCACTGTTGAATGAAATGCCTTGAGGTTCAACTCGACCCAAACTTGAACTAAACAATTTTGGTATTCCTGCTTCCCATTTTCCCCTTCTCACCACCTTTGCTCATGCTGTTTTCTGTGCTAGAATGCCCTTCCTTTTCTCTCTTCTTACTTTTCATCAAAATCCCATCCTACTTTCAAGGCTCAGCTGACATATCACCTCCTCCATGGAACTGCCCCGGTTCCCTGTTGTAGTCCCTGCTCCTCCTTTCCATGACCTGATGGGCTCTCCCTGCAGGTTGTTGCTACCACTTGCAAAGCTCTCTTCACATTTGCTGATATATCAGAGCCCTTTGTTTCCAAACCGCCTTTCCGTGGAAGCTGAGCCTTCGTCTTGCTCACCTTTGTTCCCTTGCAGAACCTAGAGTTCAGCATGTGCTGTGGGATTGACTTGAACCTGAGTATCTGTGGAGGTGATTCTGGGGGAGTTGAGGGGAAGACACAGCAGGGAAAGTGGTCTGGAACCCTTATGAAATGTCTTTTCTACTCCCAGGACAGACCCTTACTTGCCTAATAAACCTTCTCATGGATAGAGCAGTCAAAGGCCCACTGTGGGAAGCTTGGTCCATTTGTCCTTCCCTCTGTCACCTCAGATCCAATATTCACCCCAAAGTATCTAGGATTCGGACACTTTTAATATTCATTTCCATCCTCATTCCAGGTCCTGAATCTAGTCTTTCCCCACTGGCTGATCTAGGAACAGATGTAACTTAAAGATGTAATTTGTAGCTGGGACTTGATCTGAGGAATAGCAGTAAACTCAACCTCTAACCACCTCCTCCGCAAAGAAAAATCATAGTTTTAAAAATATCAGGTGCTGAAAACTTATTTCATACTCTGCAAAAGGTATTTAGGACAATATATTTGGCTAATACATCAAGACCTTCCACAGTGAAATAATTGATCTCAGATAAACCAATTTTGTTATTATACAGCTTGGCTTATAAGAAGGAAGCGAAATCATCTACTCAGTAGTCATCATCCTCTCCCCAAAACAAAACTACCTAAAAACTAAAAACCCATGAGATAAAACTAGTACTGGATTATGTGAAGTGTAACCATAAATTAAGCCAAAGTTGTTCATAGAATTTATGCTACTTAACACCATTGCATTCCAGAGACTAACCTGCTGAGGTCCCAACAAGTTGAGGAAGCCGGAGACTCCTACATTAAACCCAGGACCCCTGCGAGGGGTTAAAGTGATTCAAGGTTGATATCTGCTGCCTTCAGTCTGAATGAAAAAGCAAATCAAACTGTCTTCTAGGATCGTTAGTGTACCACAGAGTAAAATGTAGCAAATATGTGATCATAATCAAAGATTACCAAACACAAGAAAGATTAAGTCATATGTGATTGAGAGGTACAGAAATAGAAAATACATTAAGACCCCGCCCCACAAGGAATTAAGATTTTGGAATTATCAGATACAGAATATAAAATGTAGGAAATGTATAGCCAACAAAGACTAACAAAAACCAGGCAATGTGTAAAAGAACCAAATAGAACATTTAGAAATAAATAATATAATCATTGAAATTGAAAATTAAATGAATGGATTAAGCACAAAATTGAATTAGTAAATGGAAAATAAATCTGAAATAGTTATCCAGAATGTAGTACAGAGAAACTAAGAAATAAAAAACATGAAAAGCAGTGAGGTGAGGCCCTAGCTGGTTGGCTCAGAGGTAAAGCCCAGCATGTGGATTCCCGGCCAGGGCACGCAGGAGAAGTGCCTGTCTGCTTCTCCACCCTTCCCACTCTCCTTTCTCTCTGTCTCTGTCTTCTCTTCCTGCAGCCAAGGCTCCATTGGAGCAAAGATGGCTCTGGTGCTGAGGATGGCTCCATGGCCTCCACTACAATAGTTCCAGTTGCAGTGGAGCAATGCCCCAGATGGGCCGAGCATCGCCATCTGGTGGGCATGTTGGGTGGATCCTAGTCTGGCGCATGCGGAATCTATCTGCTTCCCCCCTCCTCTCATTTTGGGTGTGTGTGTGGGGGAAAGCAGTGAGGTGATAAGGAAAATAGTTTGAGAATACCTAACACAATCACAGTCTCAAAGAAGAAAAGAGAATGGAGGAGAGGCAACATTTGAAGAGAAAATGGCTGAAAATTTTTCATAATTGTTGGAAAGGATGCATCAATAGGTAAAGGAGACAACAGACTACATAGAAATACATTCACATTTAGACTCTGGTCCAATGAAAATTTGAACACTGAAAGAGAAAGGAATTAAGAGGAGGCAGAGAGAAAAGATAGAACATCTGTGAAGGAATAGCAATTAGCAGCAGATTTTTCAACAGCAGCAGATTTTTCAACAGCAACAATGGAAATCAGAAAGTAGTGGAATGACATATTCAAAGTATGAAGCCAAAATAATGATTAACCTGGAGTTATGTATGTGACCAAACTACCTTTCAGGTATAGGGTTGTCTTACTTCTCTATTGATGAAAAACAAATTACCATAAATTAATGAGCTTAAAACAACACACATTTATTATCTCATGGTTTCTGTAGGTTAGAAGTCCAGCACAGCTTACCTGCGTTCTTTGCTTCATGGTCTTGCCAAGCTCTGGCCTACATGTTGGCTAGAGTTGTGGCCCAATCAGAAGATCCACTGGAAAAAGTTACTTCTAGACTCCCTGAGGTTGTTGGCAGAGTACATCTCCTTGTTGGCAGAAGGACTGAGGTCCCCATTTTCTTGCTGGTTCTTGGCCAGGAGGTGCTCTGAAATGCTAGAGGCTTCCCACAGTTCCTTGCCATAGTTCTCTCTTTACATGACCTTTCTTTTTCAAGCAAGCCAGAAAATCCTCTAGTTTCTGTCTTCCAAGAGTGAGTCTTATATAACCTAAAACCATCATATAAGTGACAGCTCATCACCTTCGCCATATTCTATTTGTTAGAAGCAAGTTCAAGCTCCTGCTCCCATCAAGGGGAGGGGATTACAACCAGAGGCTTGACTACTAGGAGGTTGACATTATTGGGGATCACCTAACAGTCTGTCCATTACAAGGGTGAAATGGAAACATTGGTAGATAAACAAAAACTGAGTTTATAATTAATAGATCTTCATCAAAGGGAATTTTAAACGGGCATCTCTTTTTTCAATTTTTTTTAAATTTATTTTTATTTATTCATTTTAGAAAGGAGACAGAGAGAGAGAGAGAAAGGGGGGAGGAGCTAGAAGCATCAACTCCCATATGTGCCTTGACCAGACCAGTGCAGGGTTTTGAACTGGCGACCTCAGTGTTCCCAGGTCAACGCTTTATCCACTGCGCCACCACAGGTCAGGCCATCAAAGGGAATTTTAACAGATGTTCTTGAGGAATCAAGAACATGGTTGAAGGCTGAGATTCAGAAAGGATTGTGAACACATTAGTTCATAGATACATTGTATTAGTTATCTATTGCTGCATTTCGAAGCTCAGTGGCTTAAAACAACAAACCCTCACACAGTCTCTGAGGATTGGGAGCCAGGGAGCTGGGGTCTGCTCAGGGCCATTATTGCAGTCATTATGTCACCCGGGGGGGCAACGATGTGAAGGTTGGAGAATCAGCTTCCAAGCTCATTGACTGCTTTGTGGCTGTCTTATTTTCTAGCTGGCTTTGAACTGAGGCCCTAGGATTGTTTCCACAGTGACATCTCTACAGTGATGCCTAAGTATCCTTAAGGCATGGCAGGTGACTTTCCCCAGAGCAAGTAGTGGTGGTGGTGGGGAAGCGGTTGTGCCTCTTATTATCTAATGAGAAAAGTGACATGGAAGTTCTGCCATATTTTATTTGGTGACTCAGACTAACCCTTGTGAAGGTTCTACACGAGGCCCCTGGTATGCAAATATGAGGAGGCATTTGGGACTATCTCCTAGGCTGGCTACTGCACATGTACAATAATAACGTATACAGTATATCAGGAAAGCCGAAAGTGGTATTTTTGTAGTTTTCATATTATATTTAATATCTATTATACCTTTTCACTGTAGGTTTTTTAATTTTTGGTAAATTGAATACTTAGTTTAGGCTGCAGGGTACTGTAGATCAGGTGGCTTATGAGCAACAGAAGTTTATTTCTTAGCAGTTCTTGAGGCTGGAAGTCCAGGATTAGGGTACCGGCAGATTCAGGGTTCAGTGAAGTTCTGTGTCCTCGTTCATAGACAGCTACATTCTTGTTGAGCCCTCCTATGGCAGAAGGGGCTAGAGAGCTATCTGGAGTCTCTTTTAGAAGAACACTAATTCCATTATGAGGGCTCCACCCTCATGACATAATCACCTCCCAAAGACCCCACCTCCTAACACTGTCACATTGAGGATTAGGTTTCAACATGTGAATTTTGGAGGACACAAACATTTAGTCCAGAGCAATTATATGTGGTAAAATTCCAAAGGCAAACACTAAAGCTTGTGTAATTTCTCCATCAGTAGAGGGAGAAGTGAATAAGAAAAAAATTAATAAATAAATAAAAGAAAAGCTAAGAGAGAGAGAAAAAGGAAAGAACAGATGGTAGAAATCAGACCTAATATATTGTCACAATAAAGTTAAATAGAGTAAACTTGACAGTTGGTAGAGATTATCAGGTTAAATTTTAGAAAATTAGCTTTTTGCTGTTTAAAAGACAAAAAATTCATAAGGAGACAAATGTAGAAAGTAAAATAGAATTTAAAATACAAAGAATTACTATGTAATCATGAGAGCCAACTCACAAGCCCATACAGGGTGGGAAAAAGTAGGTTTATAGTTTCATTGTGACATTCTTTTGAGCTAATAAAGCTATTGAAATAATTATAACCTGCATGTATTTTTCCATATGAACAACTGTAAACCTAATTTTGCCCTCAATATATAACAATTTTAAACTTTCTGTTAGAATGTTGTTAGAAACAGGGATAAATTTATAAATCCTTTCTCATAGCATAGATTTAAAGCAGTGGTTCTTAACCGTTTTTGAGGTACCGAACCCACCAGTTTTATATGCACATTCACCGAACCCTTCTTTAGTTATAAATATAAAATATGATTTTTTTCCCCAAATTCAAGACCTAGGTACATGTTTTTTTTACTGGTGCACAAAATGAGCCGTGCATGAACATCACCTTGCTCAAAGAACAAAACCAACAAAGTGCATGAACTCACAACAAATTACGGTATTACTTTATTCTGACCTCCACAGCAGAGGCTTCTCTGAACCCCTGAGACCGACTCATCAAACCCCTAGGATTCGATAAAACCCAGGTTAAGTTTAGCCTGACCTGTGGTGGTGCAGTGGATAAAGCGTCGACCTGGGAACACTGAGGTCGCCAGTTTAAAACCCTGCACTGGTCTGGTCAAGGCACATATGGGAGTTGATGCTTCTAGCTCCTCCCCCCTTTCTCTCTCTCTCTCTCTCTCACACTCTGTGTCTCCTCTCTAAAATAAATAAATAAAAAAGAAAAAAAAAAGACTAAAAAAAAAAGAACCACTGATTTAAAGCATCTATTTTATTTTTTTGATAGATTAAAAATATAAATAAAAGAGAAGCCCTGGCCAGGTAGCTCAGTTGATTAAGCCAAGGTTGCAGTTTTGATCCCCGGTCAGGGCACATGCAAGAATCAAGCAATGAATGCATAAATAAGTGGAACAACAAATTTATGTCTCTCCCTCTCTGCCTTTCTCTCTAAAATCAATAAAGTTTTTTTTTAAAAAAAGAAAATATATAGAAATTTAACACAGTTAATAATTACAATTTAATGGCATATAGAACTTTTTCCTCAACAATGAAAGAATTCACAATCTTCTAAGGCATGGAATATAATTTTAAAAATGACTAAATCATAGAGTCTTAATAAATTTCAAGGTGTGTGTATCCTACAGACCATGTTCTCTAAGCACAGTGCACTTAAGTTAGAAGTCAATAATAAAAGTAAATTAAAAATCATACATTTGACATTTTAAAAACACACTTAATAACACGTGGGTCAAATAAGAGATTAAAATGCCAGTTTAAAGTTCTAAAATCTAAACAATGATCAAAAATTTCAAAACATTATGTTGGAGAGAAATGACACTTAGGAGGGTTATAGTCTTAAATGCTTATATTAGAAAATAAAGGCTAAATACTAATGAACTAGCTATCTAACGTAGGAAGATAAATATAAAGAAAGAACAAGAGAAATGTATAAGGGGAAAATTAAGACAAATTTAACACAGAGATTATAAATGAGTAACGAAACCATGAGTTGGTTATTTGAAAAGCTTAAAAAACAGTTAAACCTCTTATGAGATTGATCAAGAAAAAGTTATCACACATAAACAATATTAGAATGTAAAAAGCCAGGCAGAGAAATTTCACTTATAAGTGGAATCTAATAAACACAGTGAACTGAGGAATGGAATAGAGGCAGAGGTGGGGTCACAGGGACCAGAGGGACAGCAGTCAGAGGGAAGGGAGATGGGGGATGGGATCAGAGAAGGTAAAGGGATTAGTGAAACTGTATATACATAACAGATACAGATAACAGGACAGCAAATCCTAGAGAAAAGGGGGGGAGGGAGTGCGGGGAAGGGGGGGATAAAGGGAGTATAACGAGGGGCATGTTGTTGGGGGGTGAGGGTGTTATATTGAGTGGGACACTTAAATCCATGTTAACAATAAATTTAAAAATAGAATGTAAAACAGGACATAAATACAGATCCAACAAAAAATAAAATAAGAAAAAACTATATACAACTTTGTGGAAATAAAATTAAAAGCAGAAAAAGGCAAATTCTTATGAAAATTTTTATTCAATATATCTAAGAACAAATAGAAATCTGAAATGCCATAGTCATTAGTTAGTTAAATCGGCAATTTAAAATCCCCCCCCCACACACACAAATAAAATACTAAGCCTAGATGATCTTACCGGTTAGTTCTGGTAAACATTTAAAGAACAGATTATCCCGGATCTTCTGCAAACTCTTCAAAGGAATAGCAAGAAAAGAAATACTTGTTCTGTGAGGCCAGTACTGCCACGATACCAAAACCAGGCAAAATGAATACAATAAAATAAAACTTGCAGCCCAGTCTTACTCATGCACACAGATGCAAAAATCCAAAACAAAGTATCAGCAACCCAGATCCATCAGCTTATTAAAAAGGTAATTAATACATTGGTTGTATCCCAGAAATGAAAGAATGATTTAACATTAGATAATTTATGCAACGTACAAGTAAATTACTTCATTGATAGATTAAAGGGGAAAATAAAACAAATATTTTGGAAAACCAGGATTAGAGAGGAACTTTTAAAACATTGGAAGAACACTATTTAAAATCAGTAATTTATTTTTTATGGCTGAATAATATTCCATTGAATATATGGAATATATATATATATATATATCACATTTTCTTTTTTTATTCTCACTACACACACATAAGGTAATTATATGAGGTGATATAAGTGTTAACTATATTGTCATTTTATAATACGTGCATGTATCAAATCATGAACACATTAAACTTACACAATGTTGTATGTCATATCTCTGAAACACATGGAGAATAAAATAAAATCATCAATGAGATCATATGTGTTATTGTGTGTGTCCATTATCAGTGCTTCTGTTTTAAATTTCACTGAAATTCCTAGCAGTGACTAAGGATAAGAAATAGAAATAAATAGTGTAAGAACTGGAAAAGAAGAAATAATACTAAATCACTGACATGTCTGTAGGGAACGTCCAAAGGACTATAAAAGTAAAATGATTAGAGATAATAAGAGTTTAACAAGATTACTGGGTTTAAGATCAGTATATACAATTGTATGGCTTTTCTCTATACCAGTGAAAATTAGAGAACATGCAGAAGACAGTGTTTAAAATAGTAATAAAAATTATAAAGACCTTAGGAATAAATAATAGAACATATATAAGACCTATATGAAAGCATTTATAAAACTCTATTAAAGGACATTGAAAAGGGCCTAACCACATGAAAAGATTTATTTATATATGGGAGACTCAAGTTCAGAAAAATGTCAGTTTCCCCAAATTGTTCTATAGATAGATCCATTGCAATTCCAATGAAAATCCCAACAGTTTTAGATGAATTTAACAAACTGATTCTAAAAGTTATATACAAGAGCGAAAGACCAAGAATAGTGAAGACATAGTTGAAGAGAAGAAAAAGGAGAAAATGAAGAGGGAAGCCTGTCTACCACATAGGAAGAGTCCTGTGAAGTTATAGTAATTGAGACTTATTTTGATGCAAGTATAGACAGATTGATCAATAAATCCAAAGAGAAGCCCAGAAACCCACATCTAAATAGAGACCAGATATATGGCACAAGTGGCATTGAGCATTGTGAGGAAGGGGGGAGGGGGTCTCCACAAATGGTGCTAAGACAACTGGTTATTACAATGAAAAAAAGTAGAAGTTAGATCCCTACCTCACACCTTACGCAAATATCAATTCTGAATGGAATAAAGATTTAAATATAAAAGACAGTCTTTAGCCTGACCAGGAGGTGGCGCTGTGGATAGAGCGTCGAACCTGCTGAGGACCGAGGTTTGAAACCCGAGGTTGCAGGCTTGAGCGTGGGCTTATCTGGCTTGAGCACAGGGTCACCAGCTTGAGTGTAGGATCATAGACATGACCCCATGGTCACTGGCTTGAACCCAAAGGTCGCTTACTTGAAGCCCAAGGTCTCTGACTTGAACCCATGGTCACTGGCTTGAGCAAGGGGTCACTGGCTTGGCTGGAGCCCCCCAGTCAAGGCACATTTGAAAAAGCAGTCAGTGAATAACTAAGGTACTACAATGAAGAATTTATGCTTTTCATCTTTCTCCCTTCCTGCCTGTCTCTGTATCTTGTTCGCTCTCTGTCACTAAAAACAAAAAAAGCCTTACAGTTTTTAGAAGAAAATGCGTTCTTACTCAAGTGACAAAGACAAAAATTATTTAATTACATTAGAATTACAAAATTCTGTTCATTAAAAGACAATTTTTAGAAGTGAAAAGACAAGCCTTAATTGGAATGAGATATTTACAATACTTAATGACAAAGATTTAGTACTCAGAGTAAGAAATGCGTAATATGTCAACCCATTTGAAAATAGAGCAAAAGACATGAAAGACATCACTAATGAAGAAGTAGAAATGGCAAACAGAAAAAAGCCCCACTGCATTACTAAAATAAACAACGTATTTTATACCTCTAGATTGACAGAAATTGAGCAGTCTGACAAACCAAGTATTGATAAATATGTAGAGTAATAAGAACAGACACACGTAGCTGGTGGGATGTTAAAATGGGGATGATTACTTAGAAAAGCAATTTGAAATTATTTTGTAACGATGACAGTTTGCATATTGTGCTACCCAGTGACTTCACTCTTGGACCTATCTCTTTAACAGAATTTGTCAAGCTGCTGAGGGTCACCCATTAATGGACTTAGCCATTTAAAATAAAAAAGAGCAGAAAATATCAGAAGGCATCATTCATTTTAAGTATTTTGTGATATTATTCTGGTATTCATGACTATACATTTTTACAGAGTCTCAGTGTAAAAAGCATTTCTTATGAAAGGGGTGGTCAAAAGATGTGAAACACGGTGCCTTTGGAACTCTTCCTGTGTGCCATGGCAGCATGCACAGAGATGTTCACAACTGCGTTGTTTAGAGTGGCACAAAATTGGGGAGAAAAAGAGTCTGCCGACAGGAGAAAGGACCAATCGATACAGGATCATTTACTGGAAAAACGGAATTTTACACAACATTGACAATGAATGGACTATGATTACAGGTAATAATATACATGAATTTCAGAAACATAATGTTGAACCAAAAATGGCCAGTTACAGAAGACTGGGGAAAAAAAGCCATATCATAATTATAAAGCTCAAAAAAGCTCCACTAAACACTATCTTACTTAGATATATTTTTAAAAAGGTCAGGATGGTTATTTGTACAATGAAAACTTATTCAGCCATTAAAAAGAATGAGGTACAGGCATGTACTATATAGCATGGAGAACCTTGACCACATTATGCTAACCAAAAGAAATATGCAAAAAGCCACATATTTTTATGCTTTTATTTTATATATGAAATGTCCAGAATAGGCAGATCTATAGTGACCAAGTAGATTAGCTGGCATCAGGGGTGGGGGAAAGGGAGCGTGGGAATGACTGATAATGGGCACAGAGTTTCTTTGGAGGATGGTGAAAATATTCTGGAATTGATGATGCATGTACAATTTTGTGACTGTACTAAAAGCCGTTGAATTACACTTTCAAGTGGTGAGTTTTATGGCATGTGATTTCTAATGTAAAACGCTCTGAAGAGGAGCAAGGGGATGATTAGAAATATGTATGTTTAGGGTAGTGTTTATCTGTGGGAGTGGAGCAGGGGGGTAGGACAGGGGAAGAGCTGGGTAAGTACAGCAGTATTTGTTAAGTACTAGTCCAAATAAAGCTACTTGTTTATGGGTGTTTATCTCAGTCCTGTGCTTTATTATGTATATTCTATATTTCCATACCTATAAAATATAAATGTAAAGTTATAAAAAATGCAATTATTAAATGACGTAGCATTAAAGCAAATGTGCTTTTTGAAAAACGCTTCTTGAATCCCCGAAGAGTCCAGGTCTGTGCATCGGGGTGACTCTGGATGCAGCAGTTCTGACCTCTGGTGGCGGAGAGGGGAATGGCAGCTGGGGCTGCTGGCTTGGGCCAGGGGAAGTCACAGGGTGAGATCCCTCAGAACTAGTATGGCCCTGGCCACCAGACAGACATCCAGGAGATCAGGCCACTGCCGGTGTCACCCCCTCCCCCCTCCCAGGAATAGAACAGACAGCCTCAGATTTTCCTGGTTCAGCCCCCCTCCCCCCACCTTTTCCTTGTTGGCTTTTTACCATACTCCTTTAAGCCCAGAAATGAGGTGTGTGTGACTCTACTGAAATTTCCCCCTGGGAGGGGCTACGTGGCAGCTGCTTTCACTCAGATAGTCCTTCCTGGGATGAACAACCCCAGAGACCAAGGGCTTTCAATAAGCTCATGAGCAGAAGTCTCAGGCGTCTCCTGGGGAAGGAGAGGCCAGGGCACTGATGCTCAGAGAATTAGGGTCCACACTCCCTTTGTTTACTCAAACCACCTTTCTGGAGGGTTGTGACCAGAAGCCTATGGGAGGAGTTGGCTTGGATACATTGGAGGTGAGAGTGTGAGGGTGACTTAGGGAGAGCTGTCAGCATTCCAGGGTTACCATACAGACCTCAGGAAACGGCAGGTCTCCTGACCCACCCAGCTGGCTGGGCTAGAGCGGGCATCCATTCACCTGCACTGTTTAACCTAGTAAGAGGAAGAACTTGCAACAGTGGGCCTTGGCGATGGGGGCCAGGCCACGAAGTCCCAGGCATCGTAATGAAATCGAGATGGCCACACAGAAGGGTGGCCTGGAGAGGCGGTCACCAATGAACACACCTTCAAAACCCTCCGGGCTTTATGGCTTTGATGCCAGAGAGGCAGGTGGTGGAGTTACTGAGCTAGGTTAGGATCTAGGCTGTGCTGCTCACTGTCATGAGAGCTGTTTAACCTCTTAAAGCTCAGTTTCTTCATCTGCAAAAAGGGGTTCGTCAGGGTGCCTACTAATATTATCGGTTCAATGGTAGTAATTGAGTGAATGCAGGAGTCCCATAAATGTCCGTTGCTTCAGCTTTGCTTGACCTCGCACCGTGTGGAGTGTGCTCAGAATACAGCTGGGAATTCGACTGGGCCCCTGGTGGGACTGAAGGTTGGAATGGGGGCTCTTCTACCCAGGGGGTCATTTCTCCTCCCTCTGTCCCCAGACGCCATGGAGGTGGTGCTGATCTTTCTATGCAGCCTGCTGGCCCCTGCCATCCTGGCCAGTGGTAAGTATACTATAGGACCTGGCTCTGACCAGTTGGCAGCCATGGCCTTTTCTAGTGGAAGGTTCTGGCCCTTTGAGACTCTAGGGTTGGGGCTCCCAAGTTCTACAGGTCTGATCAGTGCCCCCCCCCACCTTAGTCAGCAGAGAAAATCCCGGAATGTGGTAGCTACTCACAGACCCTGTCCAGCCTGCCCACCCCTCCCTACACTCCAGCGGGGTCTGCTTTCAAGCCTCAAGGCCACCTGGCCCTGTGAGCTTTTGGGAGTGAGAACTGTACATCAGTCTTTAGACTCTGGCCTTGTGCAAGTCACATGTTTTTTCCTTGGTCTCAGTTCTCTCATCCATAATGAGGGAACTAGATCCTGCCTTTGGGGGTGACTGTGCATAAAAAGGGACCGTTGATATGGCTGTGCCATGAACACAGACTCTCAGGGGGGCTCTGAGGTGGTGCCCTCGGCTACCAGGCAAGCCTGCCCTGTAGGACTTCTCCAGGCTCCTCTGCTTAACAGGTGTGCTTCCCAGGAGTGCCTTTGGGGTTTTGGGGAGCGGGGCTGTGAGGCAAGGTAAGGTATCTGGGAGCCAAAATACGTAGTGTGTATTTTGACCAGGTTTGCTTACTTTTGCAGCAGCTGAGCAGGAGAAAGAAAAGGACCCCTTTCATTATGGTGAGTGGTGACAGCTGCCCTGGGTGGGGAGCGGGCGGCACAGCCCATCTGGGGAGGGCTGGCACACTCCCTGAGCCGTCCTCTTCTCCCACCTCTCATCCTGTTCCTTTGGCAGATTACCAGACCCTGAGGATTGGGGGATTGGTGTTTGCTGTGGTCCTCTTCTCTGTCGGGATCCTTCTTATCCTGAGTGAGTTTCCCTGTGCACCCTGTAAGAGCAATATCAGCTGCTAAGCAGGCGGAGAGCAGTGTGAGAGCCTGGCTGTCCCCTTTCCAGGAGAGGGAAGGAACCTGTCTGTTCTCCCTGTTATCTCGAGGACCTAAGAGAGTCCTTGGCACATAATAGGTGCTTGGTAAAATGGTGAAGCATGAACAATAT
Source organism: Rhynchonycteris naso (assembly GCA_037038555.1). NCBI lineage: Eukaryota > Metazoa > Chordata > Mammalia > Chiroptera > Emballonuridae > Rhynchonycteris > Rhynchonycteris naso. The sequence continues at coordinate 278,911,785 of CM072995.1, read as the reverse complement.
AAATGCTTGATGAAAATAAGCACAGATAAGAAAAAGAGGCAGGGTGGCCCTCCTGGTGCTGTATCCAGCATGGGTGAGTGGGAGACTCACAGGACATCGGACATAGAGGCTGACCTTCATGTGCTCTGAGGGTAGCCCTGTGTGTTTGTGTTTCTCCTGGAAGCCTGGTCTGTGTGGGCACCCCTGCGCTTGCACGGTCAGGCCAACTGTGGTGTGTAGCTGTCCGAGCTGTTGTTGAAACAGGGCCGCGGAAGGCCCCTCCTCCAGCCCAGGATTGCTGCCCCTAGCTGTATGAACCTGGGTGTGGGGGTGCCGTCACCGAGTCTCACGGCTTGCACCAACTCACAGGGTGGCCCTGCTGTGGCCAAGCCAGGAGCATGACCTTGAGCTCAGGCCGGCCGATGACCTTGGATGGTTTCTTTACCTTTTAGGTCGCAGATGCAAGTGCAGTTTCAGCCAGAAGCCCCGGTAAGGATGCCATGGCTGTGGACATTTGGGGTGATAGGGGAACAGGCAGGGGCCTCCTGGTGCGTGACCCAAATGAGTGTTTTTAGATTCTTGTCTCAGACATGGGCCATGTGCATTGAGGGAGGGTAGAAGTTCTGAGGATTGCCAGGCAGACTTGTATGGCTAGTGCCCCTTTCTCTCTCATAATGAGTACGGGGGATGGGAAGTGGGCAAGAAGGTGCAGGCCCTTGAGACAGTCGGGCAGAGAAGGGGGGCAGAGGGCTTCAGGGCCTCTCTGGAGGTCATCTCCTCCCTTCAGGGTCTGTGACACTGTCCCTGCTTGTCACCTTTTCTTGATGTTCTCTGAGCTGAGTAGAAGCTTGGGTCCCCTTTCAGTCACCTTTTTCCTTAGACATCAAGGGCACAGCCCATTCATTAGTCCACTACAATAAGCAAGGGAAGCTCTGGACCTCACAAGCCCAAAGTCTGTGGCAGGACATAACCCAAGCCCCCAGGAGTCCCTAGGTCACCCCTTCCCAGTACTTAGTTCTCTTGGGGCTGACACTGAAGGGTACCTGCAAGTTCCCCTGGCTCTGCCCTTTTAGTCCCAGCTTCTCACTCACCCTCGGAACCCATGGAGAGTGGTGGAGGCTTCAGACGACTTTAGGCACTCCTGCCCCAGGAAGGAGAATGGTGGTGCTCTCTGGGTTTGCCATGGAAACCTCTGATGGAAGGGCTTGTGTCTTGTCCTCCTACAGGGCTCCAGGGGACGAGGAGGCCCAGGTAGAGAACCTCATCACAGCAAATGGTAACTGTCATGTCCACCTGCCTACATTTCCTCATCTCCACCAAACAGGCTACTGTTCCTGACAGCCGCTGTTTGTGGGGCATCTGCTTAGTGTCAGGCAGATACAAAGTGTTTCATAGATCCCTCTCATTTAATGTGCACACAGCCCCGTGAGGCTGGTATCACTATCTAGTTTTACAACTGTGGGACTCAAAAGTTTAGGAAATATGCCAAGTTTCTATGACCAGCAAGTAGAAGGGCAGTGATTTGCACCCAGGTCTGTCAGACTCAAAATTCCACATGAGTCACCTCTTTGCTATATGGGTTGGGCTCCCCCAGAGTTAGGCATGGCTGCTGCGAGGTGTGGCCCTCTGGGGTAAGGAGTTCATTCGCTGTAATCATCTGTTCTGGTTTACTTTGCAGCAACAGAGCCCCAGAAAGCAGAGAACTGAAGTGCAGCTCTCAGGTGGGAAGGTAAGGTGCTGTCTGCTGTGTCTTCCTCTGTCTCCACCACTGTCCTTCCTGGGGAAGACTGGGCTAGCTTCTGCAGTGGGCACAGCTTTTATTAAGAGCTGTGCTCTGAGGAGCTTTGCATCTGAACGGGATGATCAGACAGACGAACACAGTGGTCAGGTTAATAGGGGGGCATCTTAGCTGCCATGTGGGCATGACTTGGGGAGGCTTCAGATTAGTGAAATACTTTTCGTATCAGGGTAGCATAAAGATAATTGCTTTTAGAGATGATTCAGAAAGTCCCTTAGGGCCATTTTTTAAAATTAACAAGTTATTATGAGATTTACCAACCCTACATGAAAGTCGGGAGAATAGTGTATGATGCCTCACATCCTCCACCCTCTGCTTACCAGTGTTATCAGGTCTCAACATTTAGGGGCACTGTTTTTAGTATCCTTGTCCACTGCTCATTGTAGGGGCAAGAAAAGTAATAAGCATTAAATGCTTTACCATTTTCAAAATGTTGTCACCACACAAACTCTCTGGAGCCTGCCAGAAGTCTGTAGGATGGGGGAGGGCACCCCATTCTGTAGATGAGGAAACGAGGTCAGCAAGCGTAAGCACACAGAGAGTAAGTGACAGTCCTAAACTTATGTGGGCACAGCTTTTATTAAGAGTGCCCTCTCACCACACCCTGTGCTCCCACCTGCCTTGCTTCAGTAACACACTCTGGAAACCACGGGGTCCAGGGCTGTCTTCTCTCAGCTCACTTTTGCCTGTGTGTGTGTGTGTGTGTGTGTGTGTGTGTGTGTGTGTGTGTGTGTGTGTTTAATGCAAATAAGGCATATATACTTTTATCCTAAATTGTAAGTTAAAAGATTTCTGGATGTCCAGTGCCTGCTACGCCAGTGTTTTCTCTGGTCATTGTGACGCGGTGTGCTCCTGTAGCATTTGCTCTCATGTCCCCCGAGGAGTGTCAGGAGGGCAGTGCAGGCACATGAGCTCCCGCTTCTAGAAGAGGCTTGGGAGGCTGGTTCCCAAGCGTGCAGTGCTGAGGGACCCAGCCTCGGAGCCAGGTGTTCCAACTGCCACTTGGTGTCCTGTCCACTTGGCAGCTGGCAGGTCAGAATCTGCGAGCAGTGGGAAAGGCTCAGGGGAGGGAGCGAGAACTAGTAGTTGTCTTCTCTTGTCTTTTTTTTTTTTAACTAGGACTTCTCCTAGGTTGCAGGACTGAGTGACTAGGGAGGGTGTCCTGGGATAGAGGTTCTGGGCTGAAGAGTGTCCTTTCCATGTCAACAGAGGCCAAGCTCTCCTGAAGGAACCCCCTCCTCCACCCACCTCTGTGCCTGCACCTCCTTCCTCATGTTCCAGGCTCACTTCCCCAGGAGAATGGCTCTACAACTGGGTATCACCCTGTGAGCTTCCGCGGATAGAGGGGCTGCGGAAGGCAGGCAGACAAGCAGCTAAAGGAGCCAGGGTTTTGTTTTAATTTAAATTCTCTTCCTCTTCAGCCTCCAGACCCTGAAGGCAGCTGCTCGAACCTTCAGATGCAAGTGTCAGTGCTTAAGAAAATCATGCCACTCCAGCTGCAGAGCTTTTCCCAGGAGGAGCTGAGAGCTTCTGTATCCCCTGCCCCCCTCCCCCGTACTAGTCCTCAACTTAGTGACACAACTAACACCCACCTTCCCAGCTGCAGCCTGCGGGCTTGTCCACCTGTGACGTGTCTGTGTGTGTGGTGCTGTGATCTTCGTGGCTGCCTGTCTGTGGATGATGTTGTCTAGTGAACCTGGCCTCGTTTCCTGGGCTGGAGCTGAGCCAAGTCACCATCAGCTCCGCCCTGCTCCCCAGCGCCCCTGGGAGCCTGCTTTTCCCCTGAGAGACCAGCCCCCTCTCTTGAGTTGGGAGTGAGTGTAGGGTTGGGGCCCAGGTGGGACTCCCCACTCGTCTTGGGATTTGGGAAGGTTTACACACCCTCGTGGTCATTCTTCATGGCCTCTCTTCACTCCTTTTGCAAGAACCTTCCCTGTTCCACCTCTTACCCCAGTTTGTTCTGAGGGTCTCTTAGAAATTGGAGGTTCACAGCAAGGAGCTGGTCTCAGGCAGGTGATGCCCCTTCCCTGGTCATTTTTCTCTAGGACTTCAACCACGGAGCTCCCGCCTGCCCTGCCCCATCGCCGAGTTGACAGGGAGTCCAGGCCCGGGGCTGCACTCTGCCCCTGGGGAATGTGCCCCTTGCACATCTTCTCAGCAATAAGCCCTTGGGATCTGGGTCCCTACCCCTCGCCTACCTTTCCTGCGTCCACAACTCTGATCTGTAGCCCGGCTCATCTGGACTCAGACTCCTGTCCTTGAGTCGGGCCTCTGACAGCTGGTCATTCTGTTGGGGCTAACATCCCGGGGAGGGCCACAGGGAGGGCAGAGATCCTCTGCTTTTCTGTCCACGGCCCTTGGTCAGGTGGTGGTGATGGCTGCTGCTCCCTTTGCTCTGCTTGTCACTGGTCAGAGTGACAAGTGCAGTGGCCATGCTGGAGGTTAGAGGCCAGGCAGGGCTCCCAGCAGCCCTACTGCTGGGGAACAGCAAGAGGTCAGAGGTCATAAAGAGAGTGGAAAGCCAAACCAGACCCTGCCCCTCCCATCCATCGTGTTGTCGTGGAAACTAACCAAACGTGTGACAGAACTGCCGTCTGTGCTGTGATCCCTCCTCTCAACAACAAGGAATAAAATACCATTTGTTTCCTAGTGGCTCAGAGGTGCGTCCCTTTCTGTGCAAGAACTCAAATATTTGAAGGGCCAAAGGGACTGTCCTTGGTCAGAGGGAGGAGGTGAGGGCTGAAGAGGCAGCTAAGTGGTCCTTGTTCCTTCCAGCTGCTGTAATACTTAGCCACCTCACCTGCTTCTCTCCCCTCTACTCCTCCCCCCTTCCCTCCCCTCCTCTCTCCTCCCCCCCTTTCCTCCTTTGCCCAGACCCCTCCTCATCCCTTCTTCCTCCTATACCCCCCACTCCTCCTACTTCCCTCACTTCCTCCCCCAGGCAGCGGACCCAGGATGTGTACCTTCTACCTGGCTTGGAGAGAAAGGAGTCACAGTGGCCTGACTGAAGCCTCACAGGCCTGGACTGAAAGCTTCTAACCCCTCCCTTTGGTTAGTTTTGGGTCACTACCTAAGTGTTTGACAAAGAATAACTTATGTGGTCATTGAGATTATGATCCAAGCCTTTTTATCTTTCTGCCAATCCAAATGCCCCCTCCTCTGTGAAGCCTTCCTGGACTTCACATAGAATAACTTTTTTCTTTCCTGTGTTCCAGTCACACAGGTTCCTGCCTTTATCTTTACATTCAATACTCCATACCTGGGATCCAAACTGTAGAGGCCAGGCAGATAATGTTTGTGAATCAGCTGTCATGACACAATAGGTGGGGCATAGGGCCCGGGAGCCACCCAACGTGTCTTTCCAAAGCCACTCCAATTCAGTTTTATAAAAAGTGCTGTTGTCCAAGTAAACACAGCTGCAGGACAACTCCCTTAAGAGGGCACTGGTGTGCATCCCTCCCCCCACCATGTGTGTCTTGTGTCTTCGTTATGGGACACAATTTCTACAGGGCAAAAACTATGTCTTATTCTAATGTGCATCTTAGGGACTCAAATGTTCACAGAGTCTGTCTAGATTCTGTTGAGTTGTTTAGAGCTGCAGGTCACGAATCCTGAAGAACTGAGTGGATTGGGTGGCCTAGCTACTCCCTGGCCACCGCCCCACCACAACTCCTGTGTGCCTGCCCAATTCTGCACCTGAACTACCCTCAGTCCCCCAGGTCTTTGCAAAGACAGGCTTCTAGTTGAGATCAAGCTCAACATTGTCAACCTGGTGATCCCTGTGGTTAAAAAAAGCCTGGTCACGCTTAAACTCTGTGAATAAGCTAATGAGCACCATCCGCGGAGTACTCCCCGGTCAGCGTTTACAGGCCTTGGAACTTCACAGCATTGCCAGGTGAAGGTCCTGAGAGGCCCCAAGGCCACAAGACTGGATACCTCCCATATTTATTATTAAAAATAAGACCTTAAACTATAAAAATAAGTGTAAGGAAGTCTAGTAGGGAAGTCCTGGTTTTTCTCATGATAATAATTGTGTTTATAATAGAGAATGATAGTTCTCTTTAGCATATGTACAAAATTGTTATCCCTAGTTTGCCAGACTCCAAGCAACTTACCTCTGGTTGATAGCATCATCTCCAAGGCAGGTAGGATACTCACATTTAATAGCTTCTCTCTGATAAAATCGTGACTGATCTAGGGTACACGGTCTGTCTCCACGTGGCCTGGCTTCCTTCTCCAGGGGAAGGCTGGTGTCCAGACAAGGGGCGGGTCACCTGGGCTGGAGAGACCACATCGGGAGCCTGGCGGTCCTTTCCAGGCATAAACCGGCTCAACTGTGCTCAGGGGAGGGTCTTGTGGGAGGCGAGTGGTTTGGAAATGACCCATAAAGAACAGTCAAAGAGACTGACCGTTAAAATAATAACAATGAAATGACGATAATATAATAGTAGATAAAAGCAGCTAATATTTAGCACTTACCCTGTGTTAAACACTGGAAAGGACTTCACCTGCATCGACTCAGATTCGTGACCCCATACGGTGGCGTCTGTACTTGACAGACGGCTCAGGAGACGCGCCTGCGTGTGCACTCCTGGTGGCAAAGCCAAGGTCCAGCCCAGGTCTGCCCAGCTCCTGCCCAGGCTGGTCCAGCTCCGGGCTGGTGTCACTGTGCACACTGCAAAGGAAAGAATGTGGCCCATCGGGGATGTGAGAGGGCCGCAGAACTTGGCCTCATGTGAGGGAGTCCTGAGCACCCACAGGCATCATGACCCCAAAGTTGAAGGAGTCCCCATCACTGGAAGTGTTTGAAGTGCAGGAAAATGACCAGTTGGTGGGATCTTCCAGGCAAAATGGACTTGAGAACCAACCCAGGGTGATCTAAGCCCCCAGGCCCAGATTGGGACAGCCCCTCGCCCCCCTGCCTTCCTCACCAATGGGTGAGGCTTTTTCTCTGGTCTCCCATTGCAGGACCAGAGAAGAAGAATCCAGAATCCATGCACGAATTGCTGCTTAATGTGTGTCTGCTGAACAGGACCATGTCTGTCCACTCAGCCTTCATGCGCATGACTTCTGTCTGTAGTTGGGTTGGATATAGACAAGGTGACTTGACTGAATAGGTAAGCTGCCCAGCCGTGCCATTTTCCAGAAGGGAATGTTGAGTCTCCTGGCCTCAGAAACCTCAGGCATCCCCTCCCAATGGCTCCCCTCACCCCACGAATTCCAGTCCTGGTTTTGAAGTCTGTTTGCATGGAGGTGTTTGTGTTACTTAATTCCACATAAAAATAGGTCAGTCTGCCTTCTGGGCACCGAAGCTGTGGCCTCCCCACTATTGTTTTTTTTGTTGTTTTTTTGCAAGTTGTGCAGTGGAACTTGGAAATTGTTCTTGAAAGAGAGCCAGGGTACAGTGCAAGCAGGGGGCGGGGGTAGGGGGTGTGAGATGGATGCCAGGTGAAGCACACTCCAAGGTCAGTGGCTCCTCTCCCCTTCTGCAGGCTAGGCCTGCCCTCCCCGAGGTCACTCGCAGACAGGGGTGGCTGAGCAGAGCTGGTATGGGAGGGCTGTCCAGCTTTGTCTGGTTCACCCCACCTTGTCTCTGGCTGCTCTGCCTCACACTGGAGAGGGGGGTGTAGGTCAGGTGTGTTTGCCTGAGCCAGGGGAGGAGATTTGGAAATACCTGTCTCCAGGCCACAAAGAGGAAGAATGGTCACCTCTCACCATTAGCGTGATTCATTGCTGTCATAGTAGAACTCCAGGGGGGCAGAATTCTCTAGCTCAAGCCAACTGGCTGTTGACTGTATGGAGCCAACCCCAGCCCTGTGCCTGCTTGCATAATAGTGGGGCACCTGCCAAGGCAGGGATGGCAGAGCAGGTGACACTGAGCTAGGATGTTCTGAAGGTCTTGAAGCAGTAGGGGCTGTGGGGGATGGGGCCCCCGGCACCATCCCAGGGGTAGGGTTCTGACTCTGAGCCCAGTGTGGAGGCAGCCTGGTGGAGCAGGAGACTCAGGGCGTTCTTATTCTCCGTGCGCCCTTCTTCCTCTGAGCTGGGTGAGCTCGGGTGGACCCCAGCTCACTTTCATTTTCCTTCTCTGCAAAATGAAGCCCTTATTAGCCGCAGGGTAAGTGGGGCCACTTAAACCTCAGTTTCCTCAACTGTACAATGAGTCCATCAATAACCTTCCATCAATAACCTCACAAGGTCAAAGTGATGCAGTGGACATACAATTCCTTAGAACATTCTTACATGTAGATATTATATTAATACTATTAATGTTATCATTCATTTTCTTATCTTCTTACTTTGATAGCAGGGTTCCCCTTCTGTCTGTTAGACCAGGGCTTAAGTTTGACCTGTCCATGTACCACAGCAGTTTCCTCCTTTGCAAGATGGACGTCACAAAACCTGTATGGCTGAGTTGTTGGAAGGAACAACGCGTGTCAGGGAGGCACAGGCTCTTTGGATCTATTGAGAACGATGAAATGGAAGGAGCAGTTACTGAGTGAGGTTAGCTGGGCACCAGGGAAGACATGGGCGTTTCACAGACACGGTGATCTGGGTCCTCGTAGAGGCCGGGACTGACTTGGTTGTCATATAGCCAGATGCAAGCCTTTCGGGCCACCACAGGGCATGGAGGAAAGGAAGGAGCAGCGGGGTGGTGCTGCTCCCGGAGGTCTTCCTGGAGCTGGCCTGCGAGCCCCGCTGCTGCTTTTCAGAGATCAGGAGGATGCCGTGCTGAGGGGAGAAAGACTGCCGCTGAAAAGAAACAGCCTCTGCTCTTAAGTTTAAGCCCAGACGTGAGTTCTGAGAAAAGTCAAGAATGCATTTTTCTCCAGGGTGTTCACTGTGGGAGAGGTGGGTCAAACAGGTTTGCCCTTGTCCCCCAGCTGTAGAAACGGAAGAAAATGTCCCCATTCCCTGCCTGCGCAGAGAGCAGAAAGGCCTCAGTAACCTTGGCTCAGAATCATTGCCCTTTGGCAGCTCCCAGGACCTGTGTGCCCCATGGCTCGGCCATCTTGAAACCAACACTTAAGGAATTGACCCTCCAGGGCTCAGCTCCTCCCAGGCCCGCCTTATAAGACCCCAGTGACCCTGGCGTCTGTGGACACAGCAGGAGACAGGAGACAGCACTCCCTGGGTTCAGGACCTCTGGGCAGCACCAATGGGTCCTGGGAGCTGCCACCTCCCTGCCGAGGGGCCATGCAGCCGAGGACCCACCCAAGCTGGGAATGGGAGCTTTCAAGGGGCTTCTGGCCTCTTGCCAGCTGCAAGCTATCAGCAGGAAGACTGACTGAAACCTGGAGCCAAGGTGTGCGCTCTGCTGGCGAAGCTGGAGATTCCCACGCGGGGGGCTAGTGCTGACGGCCTCTGCCTTGTTGCTGGTGTCTGAGCACCAGGTGGACAGAGCTTGGGTGATGTTCTGGTGTGTTATTACCTTGCTTCCCCAGCACACCAACAAGGACCACCCAGATTGCTGCCCTGAGACTGGAGAGTAGGGGCAAATGTACTCATGCTTAGGAAAGACAGGGGAGACTGAGGCATGGCAGCTGCGGACACTGTCCCATGGGGTGTGACAGTGTTGAAAGAGGAAGTTGGGGTTACCTCTCTGTATCTCTCAATGACCTCCCTGATCTCTGGGTCTTACGGGGAACAGCAGAGTGTGGCTGGATGGCTCGCTTTGGCTTCAGCCAAAAGGGAGGAGGAGGGGCTGGGGGAACTTTTGCCTACTCTGTCACTTTTCTGGGATGGCAGAGTAGCACTCCCACCCTGTTTGGGCCCTCATCCTGGGGAAGTCTGGAAGAACAAGCAGCAGGGCCTGGCACCATCGGAATAGTCGTGCTGCACTGCACGGGTGTCTGGGAGGAGAGGAGGGCTGGGGATGCCAGGAGGTGGGGGGCTGGTGGGGGTCATGCTGACGGTCAGGGAGGGGACGGTGCCCTGGGATCTTGCTTTAAAGATCACCCTGGCAGGGGACTGAGCATAGGGAAGGAATTATGGGGAGTGTCCTTGTTCCTGGAAGGCCAACTCAGGGTGAGGATGATGAAGCTGACACCTGTTAGGATCCTCTTTGGCCAAGCATTATTTTTCTACTTTTTCCAAGTGAAAGTAGGGGAGATAGAGAGACAGACTCCTGTATGGACCCTGATCGGAATCTACCCAGCAACCCCTGTCTGGGGCTGACGCTCTGCCCATTTAGGGTCATACTCACAACTGAGCTATTTTTAGTACCTGAGGCTGAGGCTCCATAGAGTCATACTCAGTGCTTGGGGTTGATGTGCTCGAACCAATTGAACCATGGCTGCAGGAGAGGAAGAAAGAGAGAGAGAGAGAGAAGCTAGTGGGGGAAGGGTGGAGAGGCAGATGGTTGCTTCTTCTGTGTGCCCTGACCGGGAATCAAACCCAGGACATCCACATGCTGGGCTGACGCTCTACCACTGAGCCAACCGGCCAGGCCCTGGCCAGGTATTTTTATTCATGTCATCTTAATTTCTACAGCAAGTCTGCAAGGTAGGTGCTGCCACGTCATTTTATAGATGAGGGAAGGAGACCCAGGGGGTGACTTTCCCAGGACTATGCAGTCAGTAGGAAGAGTCGGGAGGCAAAGGGGTTTAGGCATGGGTATGTCCAGCCTCTGCATGCAGAAGCTCTTGCGGGGAGAGGCTCTCCTGTGCCACTCTGAGGGATCATGGACCACAGGTTAAAGGGACCAGGGCTCTCCTAGAGCAGAGAGGGTTTCTCTGAGAGAAGGATTTCTTGTCCCGTGTCAGCCAGGACCTGATTACCTCAGTCAGCTGGGGGTGGGGGACAAAGAAGAACGTGGGTGTAAAGGAGGTAAATGGAGCCGAACCTTCTGGACTCAATGCCCAGGCTTCCCCAGGAAGGAAAATGGACACTTTTGTAAAAATCACCTCAGGGCTTCTGGCGAGACCCTGGGGAGGAGGGGAGTGGCGTGAGGAGAGTGGCAGAAGGGGAAACTCCCCAAGAAGGACTCTGGGGGTGCTGTCAGCAGGAGCTGACCCCCTGCTTCTCTCTGTGGGAGCAGACTAGGCCTTGCTGTCTATTCCAGGGCAGGTAACTTCCTGGGAGGAGGCTGCATTGGGCAAGTTCTGGGTCTTCCTGTGCCACTGGTAAAGTTGTTTTGCCTCTGGGATTTAGTCATTCCCTTAACAAAACTGGGGCACCAAGCACCTGCCCCACTCTAGGGTTGGGGAATCTAGGGATAAACAAAAGAAACAAAACTCTTGTTCTCCTGGAGCTTAAATTTTAGTCAAAAGAGTTGAGAAACAAAATAAGGAAAACATATAACTTATCAGATATAATAACTGCTACTGAATAAAAAAAAAACTGGGAAAGGACTTGAAATGTTGCAGAGAAGGGGTGTGAAAATTTCCAGCTGGGACACCAGGAGGCTCTCTGAGGGAAGAGCACGCACAAGCGGGAACAGCCAGGACAAAGGTCTTGGGGCACAGCGTGCGGAGGCCTGGGACTATGGAGAACATGATGGCTGGAATGCATAGCAGGGGCAAGAAGGTTGGATACAAGGTCAAAGAGGTCATGGGGGCCAGATTAAGAAGGGCTTTATAAGACACAGAAAGGAACTTGGGAGTAATCTCTGAGCCCTAGGAGAGTTTGAGCAGGAAAGTGAACCCCTGTAATGTGAGGGGGTATGGTAAGGTAACCTTGGAGTTCCTTCCCAGTCCATCTATGACACCAGGTCACCATTTAAGATTGAGTCATCTTCCTTCACAGCAGTGAGGTCTGGCAGGGAACAGAGAGAGAGATAGAGAGAGAGAGAGAGAGAGAGAGAGAGAGTGTGTGTGTGTGTGTGTGTGTGTGTGTGTGTGTGTGTGTGTGTGTGTGTGTGTTGGGGCGGGGAGCTTACTGAGATACCCACTTTCCTGGACCACTGATGTGTTTGCACCAGGTAACTTCTAAAGTGTCATCTAATCTCAATATTTATGAACCCCTTGAAGTGCCCAGCTTGGGGACTTTGTGCTCGGAAGCTTTGGCTTGTCTGAGTGTACAGGTTTCTACTTGGGAGCATGTTGCAAGGCCTGGCGATGCGAGCAGCCCTGCCCCAGGGTGGCTTTGCCCCATCTTGCAGAGGGCTGGGGCAAGCAGCAAGTTGCCCAGAGCCAGGGCTGCCTGATGGGGCCCCCAAGACAGATCTCAGCTCAGCCAGATAAAGCTCCTCCAGGACACCATTCTCCATCCCTCCAGGGATGTCCAGGCGCTCTCTGCAGGCACCATGAGTCATCCCCTCAGGGGCAGAAGTGGAGTTGAAGAGGGACAGAGAGGTGAGCTGTCATTGTGGCCAGAACCTGGGGCCAGACCCAACCCCTTCCAGCCCCTGGTCTTTAGTGTCTGCACTGGGACTGCAGAGCGTGGCAGCACACAGACGTGCTTGTGGTCACCTTGCTCTGGGCCGTCAGAGGCTTCAGCAGCCGGGGCACAGGGACAAGGCTGAACCAGTGCAGGGACTGCTCTGCTATTTCTGCACTGGGCTCCCGGCTCCCGCTGGGAGACAGGCCCTCCACCTGCCCTGTGTCAAGAGGTGCTGTGTTCCTGCCATTCTGCCTTGTGGCACTAACCAGCAGTCCTCAGAGGCCTCATTAGGCTGCTGGTGTCTCCAGGTGGGCTGCTGAGGTATGATCTGACATCATAGCCAGCAGTAAGTCCCTGGAGGCCACGTGAGGGCAGGGTACATGGGAGCAGCCCCACACCAGCTCCTCATCTCCAGCCCGATTCAGAAACGACACATGAAGCTGAAGTAGGTGCCTCCTGAAAGGCACACGCCCCACCTGGGGCAGCTTCCAAGGGGCTGCTGTGCAGTGTCAGGGGGCTCCTAGCTATAGAATGGAGTCTTGGGACAGGAGCTATCAGGGAAAGACCCAACTGGGCTGGAGGAATGAGGTACAGCTAAATAAAGCCTGGGGGGCCCCACAAATGCTCCCGAGTGTCTCCCTCAGTCACCAGCAGCCCAGGGGCGAGGCGGAGAGCAGGGGATATGACACTCCTGGCTCCGGCCTCAGCCAGTGTCCTTCTGGGTTCTGGTAACCTTTGCGGGCACCCCAGGCTGCCTGGAGGGGGCAAGGCGTGACATCTGTGTGTGTGTGTGGGGGGGGTTGTGTGGGGGCTTTGGTTCACTCTGCTGGGGCTCACAGCTTCCCCTGCCTCAGGTGCCCTCCTCTCACCTGGATCCCTGGCCTTGGCCCGCCCAGGCAGGCTGGCACAAGGTGCAGGCTCCCTGACCAGCCCCTCCTCCTTGCCTTTGTCTCTTCCTTCCCGGGTTTGGCAGAGGTGTGGAGGGAGGGAGTGCCACTCGTTCCACTCAGGCCCTCAGCAATAGGCACTGCACAACTCTATTCCAGGAGGACACGGCCAGCAGCTCCTGCCATGGACAGGTGGAACCTAGGTGAGCCCCCTCAGCCCCATCCCATCCACCTGCTCCGGCTCCGGCACAGGTGTCCACCTTGTGACTTTCGCGTGCACCCACCAGCCCCCAGGAGTGCAGGAGAAGCAGAGACGAGGAGAGGCAGGGTTTCTAAACAAGGACATCTCAGCATGGATTCCTAGGCACACTGCAGTCCACACTCTGAGCATCTCAGCTCTCTGCAAGGGCTGGAGAGACAACTTGTCCAACAGCCTCTTCTTCTGTCTATCTGTCCATCCAATTGTCCACCTGCAGGAACTCTGAAGCCAGACTGCTGAGTTCAAATCTTGTTTCTTTTTCTACTTCCTAGCTGGCTGACTTCTGGCAAGTTATTTAAATTCCCTGTGCCTCAGTTTCTTCTTCTATAACATCTGGTAATGATGATGGCCCTCTTTCCTTACAGGATTGTGCCGATTAAATGACTTAATTTTTGTTAAGTGCTTAAAACAGTGCCTTGCACATAGAGTTCAGATATGTAGTACCAACTTGCTTTCCCTATTTCTCTTTTTGTCTGTCTATCTATTTATCTATCTATCTATCTATCTATCTATCTATCTATCTATCTATCTATCTATCTATCATCTATCTACCTTTTATTGTAATTGTTTTAGTTTTATTTATTGATTGCTTTTTAGAGAGAGAGGAAGTGAGAGAGGGCGAGAGAAACATCAATTTGTGGTTCCACTTATTTCTGCATTCACTGGTTAATTGTTGTATGTGCCCTGACCAGGGATCAAACCCACAACCTTGGCACGTCAGTCTCTAACCAACGGAGCTACCCTGCTAGAGCTCCTCCCACCTCTTTTTATATCTTTTATTATTCCAGAAAGAATCCATAATGGCTTACAAAGATAGAATACACTGAGATGCCAGGAAAATGTGTGAGGGACATGGTGCCCCGAGTGGAGAGTGGCAGGAGTTTGGGGGGCACTGGCTCAGGCACCTGAATGTCTAGCCCTGGTTTTGTCACTGATTGAACGTTTAAGACAAGTCCTTCCTTCTCTCTGCCCTCAGTCTTTCTGGTGTCCCCAGGGGGCATCATGGCAATGCCCTGGCCACCTCCAGGGGTCATTTTTTGGTGGGGAAAAGGGGCAAAGGATCAGCCTCAGTTTCTTTATCTCTAGAGGGAGCACAGCTGGCTTCAATGGGACAGTATGTGCAGAGTGTGACATGTGGTCACCCCCAATAAACATTAGCTGTTGTGAAATTTTCGTGAATACTCATCACTTGGACTTGAAGAGCACTGGAGGGGCTGTGCTCCCGGCTGCAGTGGGGTGCATTCTCTTTCAGCTCACCTCCATCGGGGGGCGGTTGGCTTTTCTGTGTCCAACAGCCAACGTTCAACAGAAAGTTAACAATGCCTATTATTTCTCTTGTTAACACAAATATCACAGTGACAGGGATGACACTTACTGGGTACCAGGCCCTGTGCCATGCTCACTTCCCCTCACAAGTACCCTGTGAGATGGGGAGCAGTCTCACTTTCCAGATGAGGAGGCTGAGGTACCGAGAACTCAGGTCACTTGATAGAGGCCATATACTTAGCAAGTGGAAGAGCCAGGTAGTGAACTCAAACCTTGACCTCTATCACTGCTCAGGAAAAATTAATAGGAGGATTAATAATGGATTCATTCCCTTGGGAATGACTAACCCACCCCCAGAGGACACTGGCCATTGGCCTTGGATACTATTGAACACCAGCTTTTTGGGGAAACCAGTTTCAATTAACTAGAACTCAGCCAGGAACCTGAGTACCTATGGAGTGCCCTGCACCAGGGTCCCGGAGGTAAAGGAGGGCACCGTGGACAGGGGGTAGTGTCAGAGCTATGGGAAAGCACCTGACACCTACAGCCAAGGGCCAGCTGTCAGTCCCCACCTCCCCCTTGCTGGCTGGATGATCTTGGCCACAGCCCTTCCCAGTCTGTGCTATAGATGCCTCAACTATAAAATAAGGAAGATGAAGCTCAAGGAAATAACAGTCAGGAAAGTGCATTGTAATCATAAAGGCAGGGCACTTTCCCTGTGGGAAGGCTTGGCCCCTTCTTGAAGAAACCCCACTGTCCCACTGGAGCCTGGCATGCAAACAACTAGAGGGCCGTGCTGTCTGGGCCAGCCTGCACGCTGGTAAACACCAAGTGCCCAGCGGTGGGGAAGAGGAGGTTAGTGAGGGATGGCTGGAGCTTCTCTGGCTGAGCTGTGCGTGGCTGGGTACAGGCTGATGGACGAAGAAGATAACAGAGGAGCTGTGACTGAGGCCTGGAGGTGTGGCCCTGCATGGAGGGTTCGGGGTGAGCCATGAGGTGAGAGAGAACCAGGCACCTCGGGGACCAGCCCAGGGAAGCCTCCAATAGCAAGTCCAAAACACCAGTTGAAACAGTGATCTCTGCACTGGTTGGTGAGGTGACAGCAGGTAGGGTTGGGGCCTCCACAGGAGCCTGACATTGCCCTTGGTTATAGTAAACACTGAACACAGTTTGAAACTCCCACTTCCCACACATGGCCATAGCCCCAGCTGTGGCTCTCCCGGCTTGTGGAAGAACACCACGGCCAACTATCCCTGACCCTCCTCTTTGGAAATTTCCTTTGGGAGTGTTTGGAAACCCAGACACTGCCTGCCCGTCCCTGCCTGCCCAACCACCTCCTCATGCCTCAGCGGGAGCCCCTCTGTCCACACCAGGGCTTTTCTTGTGACCAGGGTAAATATTAGCTGGCACTGTTAATGTTTAATGCCCCCACCTCATCCCCGGCCCCCGCACAGACGGACACTCTCCCTGGCTCAGAGGAAGGGAGAGGAGGGCAGTGGAACCGAGACTAGTCCCCTGGGGAGATGACTGGGCCGTCCACGGACGATGGTGAGTGTGCAAGGGTGCGCCAAGCTGGAGGCTGCTTCGCTTGGACCACTTTTGGAGGGGTGAACTCGACACACTTTCCTCTCCTGACCTCTGCCTTTCAGGGCACAAAGCACCCCTCCCTCACCATGAGCCAGTCTCCTATCTCAGAAAATTTGCTTTTAAAAGAGGATCCTGCCTAAACTCCAAAGAAATATAGTTTGAACAGCAGAATCCCGGGCACCGAGTGGGAGCCTGTTTGGAATTGAGGGGCAGGAGGCCAATGGGGGTTGGCAGGGGAAGCAGCCGGCCTCTCTGCTCAGCCTTCAAGCCAGGCCAGCTGTGGGGGAGAGCCTCTGGTTAAGTGGCATGATCCCAGCAGGATTCCTGTAACGGAGCCTGGAATCCAGCAGGGGCTTTTGTTAGCTATGGTGGGCTTTGAGCCAAATCCAGAAAGGATGAGGATTTGGGTGATGGGGGGCCAGCTCATCAAAGGCTCAAGGTGCGGTGGTTAAGGAGGAGACCGTTTTCTAGTGTGGTGAGGAAGTCATGCATTTCGTCATGGCTCTGATACTAACTCCCCATGTGACCTTGAACAAGACCCGAACTGAGACACCCTTGAAGGCCTTATGTGTGGGGATGAGCACCTGTCGCTTCCCTTTGGCCTCTGGCATCCAGACCCCGGCTGACCCCTTCTAACCTGTTCACTCTGGCTTAGGGAGCTTGCTGCTGGAACTGCTGAGCTCACCAGGCCCTGTGCCTCCCATAACCCAGGTCACAGTTCAGCACAGCTTAGGAAGTGCCAACTTGCACATTCCTTTGACCTTGGGTATGGCTTCCCTAGTGCCAAAAAAGGGTTCAAGCAGAGCAGGAGAGAGGGCCCACCCTCATCTGTGGCTGAGAAGCTCCGGCCAGGCTGCCCTGAAGCTTCCCGAGGGCGGCTATGCTCTGTCCACAGCAATGGTGGGTGGAGCTGGAGCATTGGGTCCCTGCTGAGTGGCTCCACGTTAAGGTGGGACAAGCCCCTGAAGGCAGGGGACTGGGCCATGGAGTCAGGGGGCTGGGCCATGGAGGAGGGGGACTGGACCATGGGGGTGGGGGACTGGACCATGGAGACAGGGGACAGGACCATGGAGGCGGGGGACAGGACCATGGAGGAAGGGGACAGGACCATGGAGGCGGGGGACAGGACCATGGAGGCGGGGGACAGGACCATGGGGGCAGGGGACTGGACCATGGAGGAGGGGGACAGGACCATGGGGGCAGGGGACAGGACCATGGGGGCAGGGGACAGGACCATGGAGACGGGGGACAGGACCACATGGTTTAGCCTTGGAACATCTCCTTCCTTCTGACTGACTGCCTGAGGGGCAGCTTAGCAAAAGGGTTAAGCTCCTTGATTCCGAGCAGCCCATTTTCTGGGTTCAGATCCCAGCTTTACACTCTGCCAGTTATGTAACTGGAGTGAGTTACTGAACCTCTCTGTGCCTCCATCTTGTCATGATCATATATTAATGCCTCGCAGGGTCGTTATGATGGTGAAATAAGTGGACACTTTGTTAGCCTTAGCCTGGCCTGCAGTAAGCACTGTATATAAATGTTTCTTAAATAATATCCCAGAGGACAGCAACCCAAGAGGGAAGAGTCTAGAAATCTGGTTTGAGACCAGTTCTGCCTCCAACTTTCCTGGGGATTCTGAACAAATCTCCAAGCTGGGCCTCAGTTTCCTCCTTATGTTCATCTACTCATTCGTCTGGCAAATATTTGCGAAGCCCCTTGCAGCTGATTAGTCTTATGAGGAGAGGCCTCTGGGGAGTCTCAGGGGAGACATCTTTCCTGGCCTTTCCCTCCTTTTGTGTGAAGCAAGGGGAGGAGAAAGCACACCTCTCCCAGAGCTGCTGAAGGCCCCACAGACAGCATGGCTCCCCACTTTGGATGCTTAGGATTTGGTGCAAAGTTTACTGTGGCAGAAGCAGCCTAGGGCAGACGCCCTCTCTGGCAGAGACATTGCCAACCTACCAGTCTCCTCTTCCAAGGGTCTCTCTTTGCCTGTCTACCCTTGCCCACTTGGGCGCCAGGACAAGGACAGAGCTGCACTGTTTCTGTGTCTGTGACCTGCCCCCACCCTGTCTCTGCTCTCTCTTCAGGTGGCAGTCCCAAGGGGGATGTGGACCCATTCCACTATGGTAAGCCTGGTTGGTTCTCCACCTACCTTCCTGCACCTGCCTCCCTGACCCCCCAATTGTTCCCAGCCTCTCCCAGCCCTGGGTTATATGCTCCTCACTTCCCTGGTGAATGTGGGGCTGCTGCCAGTGTGGGCTGCGGGGGGAGGGGTGCCCGGATAATTCCCCCACCCTTGCCTTTTCCTCCTTCAGACTATGAGACTGTCCGCAATGGGGGCCTCATCTTTGCCGGCCTGGCCTTCATTGTGGGGCTCATCATCATCCTCAGTAAGTGGGGTCAGCCTCAGGTGGGCAGGGGGTGCTGGACAGGAGCGCATTTCTTCTCAGAGCCACTGAGCCCACTGACTTCCCAGGTAGCAGAGGGGAGTCGGGGAGAGCCCTCCTGCCCCCTTTCCAGACCCTGGAAAGGATGAGGGAGGCTCTCTGCCCCACTCCTCTCCCCTGTGCTAGATGTGGGAACTGAGGGACACCCCAGTGGAGGGAGGCATCTTGGGGTGTCTCCCTACGTGGTCCTTGGACCACACAGAGGATGCTCCGTAGTTCTCAGGTGCACCCTGTAGTGGACCCAGGAGAACATGCCCAGGTGGGAGGTAGAAGGTAGCTCCCTGGGACAGGGAAGCTCCAGTGTAAATGGGGGAAGGGGTCAGGTAATGGGAGGGAGCTACCCTTTACTGGACACCCCACCCCCTCTGACCCGGCACTTCCCTGGCCCATGTCACCCTCTCAGCAACACTGAGGGATGGCCACACTGTCACCAGTTTCCAGATTAAAATCAGACCCACCCTGAGCAGAGCAGCACCTGCTCATGGTTCCACAGCCAATCAGAGCAGGGCTGACTCTGCGGAACCCAGGCGTGCCCCCCATCAGCTGCCAGAAAGCAAGCGTGGCTGCCAGCTGGCGGTCTTGGACCCGCTGCTAGTGGACATGGGACCCCAGCCCTTTTGCTAACACCGGCACCTCTTCCAGCGGAGGGAGGGTCTCCTTGGCGCTGAGGGGCCAGTGAAAACTGACCTCTTTTCTCTCTTTAAGGCAAAAGACTCCGCTGCGGGGGCAAAAAGAAGCATCGGTGAGTGCCCGCAGAGGGTGATGTCTGGGGTGGGCGGGTGGGGGAGGAAGGCAGGTTAAGAATTTGGGTCTCTGAGGCCTGTTAGGAGGGCTCCCCACTCTTGGGGACCCTAGACTGACCTCCTTCCCTACTGACCTCTTACCTGTCCTTTTCCCTTATCCCTTCCAGGCCAGTCAGTGGAGACGAGCTGCAGTGACAGGTATGTTTGGGAGGGGTGGGCAGGGGTGCATCCAGGGATGGCCATGGAGAAATAAGAAAGAGCTTGGGACTGGGCAGGAAGAGTTCTAGGATCTTCCATCTGTCACTCATCATGTGTGTTGAAGTGATGGCCCGGGGGCTGGCCTGCGGTGTGCGGCCAGGGAGGCTGCGAGATGCCAGAGAGGGTGAGAAAAGCAGGAATGAGATGGACACCGGCCTCTGCCCCATTACACCCACCTGTGCCCCATCACAGCCCAAGCCTGGCTTTGTCTTTTCAGTCAGCTGTGCCACCGCTGCGTGGGGAACAGCGGAGAAGCCTTCCCCGAGCTGCACACTTCTGTTCAGCACTGCGAGGCCCTCGGGCTGAAGGAAGTACCAGGCTTCATGTGACCCCTGGACGGGCATCACCCTCTCCCGCCCCGTCTTTCTAATAATAACACTGAGCTTAGAGCTGGCTCCTTCTGGGGTTGCCTCTCTCCTATTACTGCCATGACTCACTCCTCCAGGTTGGAGTACATTGTTCAGGCGCCCCTGCCTGTTAGAGCAAATAGGCCTCTCCTCACTCCCTAAATTACCAAGAGCCCCTGGATAGAGGACTCAACCTGTCTTTCAGCTGCCAGGCAGAGAGAAACCCAGGATTCCGAATGTCACAAGTTCAGAGCCTTTGGGTCTGTTGGGTGCTGCTTGGTTATCCGCGCAGGCTCTGGGCACCTCTGTTGGAGCTACCCCACTACAGGTTGCTGCGGGCAGGCCTGGGCTGTCAACGGTGTAGCAGTTGGCAGCCATATTATGTATTCTGC
This sequence comes from Rhynchonycteris naso, assembly GCA_037038555.1. Taxonomy (NCBI): domain Eukaryota; kingdom Metazoa; phylum Chordata; class Mammalia; order Chiroptera; family Emballonuridae; genus Rhynchonycteris; species Rhynchonycteris naso. The sequence continues at coordinate 278,891,502 of CM072995.1, read as the reverse complement.
CATCTCCCCAAGTGCACCAATATGCCAGGGTGGGTGGTCTGCAAGGCCTGGTGCAGGCCTCAGCACATGCTGTCTCCTGCCTGCTGACCCTGTTGCCAAGCTCAGGCCACCCACCCCTTTTTACATGTGGGGCCAGGGGACCTCATCTAGACCCACTCTCATCCATGCATTTGAGTGCTGGCTTGGCTAAACCCCGGGTTGGGGCCAGGGAGTGGCCAGGTAGGGTGGGCCCTGTTCCCACTTCCTACAGCCCCCTGTCCATTCTGGCAGGCCCCTCCCAGGACAGCTTCAGCCTGAGGCAGTGTTGGACTGGCTCTTCCACGATGTCTGGCTTCTTAATGCCTGAAACCCCCTTGCAGTGCAGCCCAATGCTCATGGGCACTCTCTGCCCTCTCCGTCCCTCCCCTATAGAAGCCTCCAGGAGACTGGATGGGACGATAGGATCATGGCATCACATAGTGTCCAGTTTCCTCACTTAGATATGCATGCCTCCCAGGGAGGGGAGGGGAGAACTGGCAAGTTAGTGGATTTTGAAATGAACAGAGTGTGACTGGGGAGCTGGGGTGGGGTAAGCTACCATTCCACCTGCGAACTGAGGTCTGTGTCTTTTTCCTCTGCCCCTAGGTCCTGAAGACCCCCAGCCCTCACAGAACTACAGAAGGCTTGAGCACAGACAGCCCTTCCAAGGGCAAAACATATAATGTTCCTTTTTCAGAATGTACTCTGAATGTGGTCTTACCGGTGACAAATAAAATGTGAGGGGCCAACCCCTAAATAGAACTCTGTATTTGTATACATGAGATGGGGCACACACAGTCTGTCCAGGAGAGTGGGAAACATGAACAGGAATGGGGCAGGTCCAGCCAGGGGGCTGCTGGGAGCTCCTGAAGCTTCTTAGATGCAGCAGCAATGCAAACAGAAAGAGGGGGGACTCCAGGCCTGTGGCCCACGGTGGGGGAATCAGAGTAGTGGAGAAGAGAATGTCTTATATGCAGGCTCTGAGTCTGCCAACACAGGGGAGTTCCAGTGGCTTCGGCGAGGAAATGGTCCTGGGTGAGTCCCCTTCCCTCTCCACCCTGCTGTAAGCCCTCCATCCCATGGAGCATGAGGCTCCCGCAGATACCAGGCTATCAACCCAGAGAACCTGGAGTGCTGTTCAAACCACCAGATACCCACCATCCACTCCAGACCTATTGAATAGCAGTCCTGGGGCGGACTCACTCAAACTGATGCTTAACATGTTCACATGTGACTCTGGAGTCTGGAGAGCAGCTAGTGCAGAGAACTGTGGATCCTGGTGGCATTCTGAGATCGGTGACCTGCTCCTGGTCTGGGCCCTTTTGGTCGCTTCCCCTTCCCTTTCCATGAAAGTCACATGGACTGGGAGCCACTGAATTTTCACTTCACTTTGGAATTTTCCACAATTCAGTATTACAAATTGAGTCACAAAGAACACCCAAGTGTGAGAAGCAATTGGATAAATTATTCTTAACCATAAGAGCAACAAAGAACCTTAGTCCAGGGACATGCAATTCCCATTATTACCGCCAGAGAGAGCATGTGTCTCACTAAGAATCCTTTCCAAGTTGGGTTTTCAACGCGGCCTGGCCAAGAGCGGCCTCTTGAATGGTCAGCGGGGAGGCCTGATTCCGGGGAAAGCTCTGATCTCTGCTCATGCCACTTGCACATCCTTCGGGTGCAGCATGCCCTGGTCTGGGGTAATTCTTGGCTGTGAGGTTCTTGAGCCCTCCCTTGTTCTGGAAAGCAGGGACCATATGTGACCTGCACCCCCTCCCCAGACTTGGGGAGCCATGAAGCCTCTGACCCCACAGAGTGAGTTAATTCATCAACATCACAAGCAGGACTTGAGAGGGGTGGAAACATCAGGCGGGACGTTTGTGTGGTGGCCAGGTAAAGAGGTCAGCTGCCTGAAGGATACTTCATCACCCGAGCTGCAGGTATTCTGACTTAACTGGTGGGAGCACAGGTGGTTTTTAACCTCCCCAGGGGAGCTTAAATGGAGCCAGAGTTGAAAATCACCGGCTTAGTAGGTGGGTGTGCGAGGAGAGTGGCAGGCAGGGGGACTGGTGCCCTTTGGAGCGGAGTGTCAGAGGCCCCAGGAAAACCTGACCTGCTTCCCGGTCAGTCCCAGGGAGGGGCAGGCAGCTCCGCCCTGCCCAGCTGAGTCCTCACCACAGCTCCCTCCAATTCTGAGAGAGTGTTCTGGACCCCAAGGGCACCTGCTGACCTTGGACGCTGGGGCCCTGGGGTCTTCCTTGGAGCCTGCTCTGCCCTGGCCTTCCCTGCAGCACCGTGCATAGGAGGAGCAGGGCACAAGGTCCTGGGGTGGAGGGGAGCAGGAGTAGCAACTGCTGAGCCCTTCAGCTCCATGGCCCTGGTCATGACCCAAACTCACCACCTCTGCAACCCTTAATCAATGGGGAGTCACACAGATGGGGGTGGTGAGGGCAGAAAAAGACCCTGGAGTAGGGGAGAGGGCAGGGCCCTCTTTTCCATGTCTTTGGTTTCCCTGTCAGAAGTATCAGAGGCTTAGACTGGTGGCCTCTGGCTTTTTACAGGTATTGATCTCCTTTCCAGAGGGACAGTGCCCTTGGCACAGGCCTCCAATGTTTCTAAGCTTTGGGGCCTTAGGGGAGACCCCCAAGCCATCTCAGCTTCTTCCCAGCTGAGCAAGGGGCAGGCATGCTAAAACACACATGCTGAGCATCTTCACTGGTCCTGCAGCTGTCAGAGAGAGCAGGCTCCCTGGGCAGACAGGGGTGGCAGGTGGAGGTGGAGGGCTGTGCTGAAAAGCAGCCAGGGCAAAGGGGGTGTGAGTCTTCACTTGGGCCCTCCTTCTGCTCCCCCTCACTCCAGGGCCCACTGCTGTCGGGGAGATAGATCACCCCTGTTGATCTATGGCACCAGGCTCTAAGCTCTGAATTGTGTGCCATCCAACAGGGACCTGGGGCGGGGGACATCAGAGGCCAATGCCATGGCCACCCAGCCCTGTCCCCTTGGTAAGTCCCTGGCTGGGAAGACAGATCAGGCCTGTGCATCGGACCCAGGGCCACCGTGGCCTCTCTCAAGGGCCTTGGGAAGACCAAGTGGGGCACAGTGACACCACCTTTGAAGAAACCTGGGCTGAGCCTGTCTGCTCCTCCCAGGCTCTGGTGGCAGTAGGAGCCTCCCAGACCCGGGGGACACTTATGCTTTTTGCAGTTGAGTGACTGAGGGCTTGAGAAAAAAATCCTACTTGGAATTGGGAATCTTGGTGCCCCAGGCTCAGCCTGACAGGCATCAGAGTGGTTAGGGGGGTGATGACAGGAGACAGGGTGAGGGGTTTTCCCACTGTGGACAAGTCTCATCCAGAAAGACCCTGGCACAAGCTGTGTCAAGTGGCAGCATCCTAACCTCAGATTCGCAGCTCACCTCGGGCTTGTTGGGTGGCCCACTTTGACCCGGTGGCCGCCCATTGTCCCGCCCCACCCTGGATGCTTGCAGGCACTCCTGGGTACTGTCCACTTTAGATCTCTAAACTTAGTTCCCTTTTTAAGAAACTCTCAGTGTCACTTCCCTCAAAGGGCTTCCTTGTTGTCACCAAGAGGAATTCCCCAGGTGAGCGGGGCAGGAGGAAGGATAGGAAAGCGGGAAGTTCCAAGTTGGGGCAGCGATCCATGGTCTCAGAAAGTTACCTGCAGCTCAGGGCAGCCAGTGCCAAAGAAGGTAGAAATCTGGCCTCAGGGCCAGTTTTGCCCTTAGTCTTCTTTCTGTGTGACCTCTCTGGACTTGGCTTTAGGAAAAGAAACTGCAAGACAAAAATTCCAGGCATTGGCTTCAAAGTCAAGGGCCTCAGGAAGGGGTGATGGGGGGGGGTGATCCCCTTCTCCCCTCCAGCCCCCAAGGAAGCTGGGCTCAGGGAAAGCTGGTGTGCACATGTGCGTACGCGCATACACACCATAAATCCACACTGGTTTCCTCCTGGTAGTTAAAGCAGAGACGCATGGCAAGTGATGATGGCGGGACAAAAAGACACACTTCCAAAGCAAAGACGAGATTGGTTTGGCCCAGAGCCAAGAGCATGCTGAATTCTCTCATGGTCTTTGTTTTTTGAAAGGCCTATCAATCAGTAACAGTTATGCCAAACCCAGCCTGCACAGTATCCTCTGCTCTGAGGTCAGTGATGTTTCCAGGCTTATGTCCATGGACCATATATATGTTCCCCATGCCGTTAATAAAATCACCAGGGAACGGCCTCAGCCCTTAGGTGTCTGCCTAGAGCAAGGCCTGGCTGGGACTTGGCAACTGCCGAGCCCAGCTTCCTTGGGGGCTGGAGGGGAGAAGGGGATGGGGGCGAGCAACCTCCCATCGCCCTGATTCTGACCATCCCGTCCTGTCTTGCTATCCACTGCCTGCCAGCGACATGAGGACAGGGGTTGTGTCTGATAGTGTCTTCCCAACCCCCAGTCCGAGCCCATTCCTGGGACATAGCACCTGCTAAGTAAATGTGTGCTGAATGAGCATGTGAGTGAGTGAGTGACCAAAGGAATGGATGGGTCACGAGTGATTTCCCACATCAGGCCTCACTACCTCCTGCTCCCCAAGGGGCAAAGAGTGCTGTTGGGTGCTACATTCCAGGGAGGTGGCTGGGGTTGTGGGATGTGTGCTCACTTGGGTGAGGGTTTGGGGGTTAGTGCAGTGACAGCCAGCAGTGCTTCCTTGGCATCACAGTTAACATCGTAAGCATGTAACCAGCAGGCCCAAATTTGAACCCTGGTTGGCCAATTATGGACTATGGGACTGTGGGTAAATCCCCCCTAAGCCTCAGTTCCCCAAATGGAAAAAGAGTTTCTAACCCATCGAGGTTTCTTGTTCTGCACTAGCCCTTGGTAAGCAGGGGTTACTGCAATGACTGTCTCTAAGGCTCTTCCCGTGCTAACTCTTGCCACACACTCTCTCAGAACCCCTCCAGGGGGCCCCACTCTTTCCCTAATGCTTTAATTTTTGCAAGTTCTGTTGAGTGCATTCTTCTCAGGACCCTGTTCAGGCAGGGCCAAGAGACAGAGGGCCCCTGAGTCTGCCCTCAGACTGGCCAGGTCCCAGGAGGAGGCTGGCTCACAGGGCCCAGCCCGGACATTTGAGCCCTGATGCGGACTTGGCCTGTCCTGTCCTTGGAGGTGTCCCACCCCCTGGGCCATGTGCCAGGTCAGCTGTGGGCTCCGCATCTCCCTGGAGTCCATTGGAAGGTCTTATGGCTACTGTCCTGGGACCAAGGAGCATTTGTGAAAAAAAGTACCTTAATTATAAGATTCTCCTTTGTGTGCATTGTGTGTGAGAAAGTATGTACATGTATGAGTGTGTATATACGGGTGTTGTGTGGTGTGCACACGCACGTGAGCACGTTACTAGTGATGTTGCGACTCGGAAGGAGTCGAGCAGACCAGGAAGCAGGGAGGAACTGAACAGAAGGTGCAAGAGGCAACCCCTAGCATCTGAAGACCCACGTAATGGTTCAGCTCCACCCTGCCTCCCTGCAGGCCTCTCTCTGGACTGTGGCCCCTCAACTGAGATCAAAGGACATTGTTTGTCTCTTCTGACAGTTTTTAGGGGTTGACACCGACCCCACTAGGGCAGGTAGTGAGTGTGGGGTGGCAAGTTCTTGTCATGGCTCAAATGGTGCCGGAGTGTATGGGGCCAGGTCCTCAGGCTGCGCCCGTCTCCTCCTGGGACCTGGCCAGTCCAAGATCAGACTCAGGGCCCTCTGCCTCTCATCCCTCCCCGAACAATGTCCTGAAGGGTAGGGCTGCTGTGGTGGAGAACCTGGGCCCACGGCGCCCATCTCATCCCACCCTGTGGCACCAGGGGAAGCAGAGAGCCTGTGCAGTCACTGGGGCACAGAGAGGCGATGGAGGCTGCCAGTAGGGGGAAGGCAGCGAAATGTCCCTCCAGGGAACAGGGCCACATCCTTGGGGCCAGGAAGAGCAGGGAGGGAGTGGGGAGGTGGGCTCCTGTGCTTCCCAAACTGCCGCTCTAGGGAGTAGAGGTGCTGCTGTTCTGGGCCACCTGAGTGGGGCCTGTCCATCATCCTGGAGCTCCACAACAAGCCACTTCCCCAAACAAGGCAGGATTGCCCATCATCCTCTGGTCTCTAGACAAACTCCTTCTGTCACCTCTCTCAAAATTGGAGACGGTCCCCGACAATTTGGAAAGACTCATTTTCTTCTAGACCTGATATTTTTCCTCTTCTTAAATTGTGTGGTAAAAATGACATGCCTCAGGAATAGTGCCATGGGGAGGTGCTGGGAGAGTAGGGGACAGACCCGGATTGGAAGCTTAGCTCTGCCACTGACTGGCTGGGCAGCTCTGGGCAAGTCTCTTAGGCTTTCTGAACCTCCGTTTCCTTGTTCAAAATGGAAATTAAGAAGATTGAATGAGATCGGGTGTATACAAGATATGTAAGCCATAGTGTGCTCCAAAAATACCAAGTGGGTTTCAATGGGGGAACGAAGCAATATCAATAGAGTTTTTCACTGGGTGGGTGATAGCGTGCTTTCTAAGTCATCCATTTGGCAAAATATCCATTGAATATTTGAGTAACAAGTACGTACCAGGCACTCTGTTAGGTAGGTGTCTTGATAAGCTTAAGTGGAAACTGTATAACTATAGAGCATAAACTCGTAGATCTCCTAGTCTAATGTTCCCAAATGCCAATCCTAAAGACCCATGCTGAGCTGCTTACCCGCAAATGACCTGGGAAATAGAGATTCCTGATTCTGTAGCCTGGAACCTTCCCTTTCGCCCTGTGTCCACGTCTTTCTCTATCTGCCTGCCTGCACGCATGGGTTGCACAGTTGGGGTTAGGTGACACTGATCTAGTTCAGCCGCTCACTGCATGGTGGAATCTGAGCCCCAGGGAGGCGAGACCCTCTCAGAGCACAGCGTATCACATGCCAGAGGGGCAAGGACAGCTGGTCTCAGGTCTCCTCTCAAAGGTCTGGCTTCAGAGGCTGTGGCTCAGCAGAGCACCCAGAATGTGAAAGCAGAAGATTCAAGTCTATTTGTCATTTAATGGCTGCGTAACCTTTAGCAAATCACTTGTTTCTTGTAGCCTGCATTTCCTTATTTCTAAAATGGAGATATGGATGCCTGTCTCATTGTGGGGTCTTTTTGTGAGCATGCTTTGGAGGAAGCACGGCTCAATCTTCTAACTCTGGATGGAGCCAAACCCAAGGCTGACATTTCTAAGGAGAAATCCTGAGGGCTGCTGAACTTTCACTTCTCCCTGGTCCGGCTGGATCCAATATGTAGGATAATTCTCTCAAAGTAGTTTCCTCCTTTACCCCTTCCCCAACCCAAGGTTTCCAGTGCCAGTCTTTGGGTGACACCTGCTGGCCATGGCAGGTACTGCATCCTCTTTCAAACAGACAACTCCACAAGAGAAAACTTGCCCATCTCCTTGGACATTCACAGCCTCACTGAGAAGTAGGTGTTATGCGCCCATCTTACAGATGAAGGAACTGAGACATTACCCTTCCAGTTCAGGAGAGGAACAGTGAGTCTCTGACTCCAGGTGCTTCTGCTCCTCTTCTCCACACCTCTTGCTCTTAGAGTGGGCTGAGCAGGGAGTCGTTCCCTCCTAGGCAGAGGAGAGCACCCTAAATCATGTTGCACTGAGAACTGAGGCTACAGGCATGGCCAGGGTTAGAATCTGGGTCTGGGTTGGTGGGAAAAGACCTGTTATCCTTGCGGCAATAACCCCACCAGGTGGAAGACTACCAGCTCTAGTTTTCCCCATCACCAGAGGAGCTAGACTGACACCAGGGTCTACAGCTGCAGCAAGGTATACTGAGCATACTTTGGGAGGCCCTGTGCCCAGGCTGTGAGGTGAGAACCCCGGGAAGCAAGCTGACTGCCTCTATGCCCCAGGGTACAGGTTAGCTGTGTCAGGAGATGGCTAGCTGGAAGTCCAGAGCATGTGGGGGGATTGTACCTGGCCCAAGCTACTTCTCAGTCAGCACAGCCTCAAGCAAGTGACTGAGAATGAGAGTTCAGCCTTATATTTTAGAGATGCACACTAAAAGGACTACAGATGAAATTATAGAATGCACGCATAAACTTTGCTTTTAAAAAAATCCCTGGTGGGCTGACCTGTGGTGGCGCAGTGGATAAAGCGTCGACCTGGGAACACTGAGGTCGCCAGTTCAAATCCCTGCACTGGTCTGGTCAAGGCACATATGGGAGTTGATGCTTCCAGCTCCTCCCCCCGCCTCTGTGTCTCCTCTCTAAAATGAATAAAATAAAAATTAAAAAAAAAACTTTAAAAAAAAATCCCTGGTGGTGGGAAGTGGGGGGAATGTGGGAATAGAGATGAAATGAGATTGGCCACGAGTCAACAATTGTTGTAGATAGGAGAAGGGTGCACAGTAATTCTTTTTACTATTTTCTCTACTTTTGATATGTATGAAATTTTCCATATTAAAAACTTTCCAAAAAGGTGACAGCAGAAACACTCCCCCCACCATCCACGACAAGAAAAAGAATGAAGACTCTGAGGTCAGACTGCTCAGTTCAAAGTTTGAGCCTCTGATGCTTACTAGCCAGGTGAGTCAGACAAGGTATTTAATTTTTCTGTGACTCAGTTTCATTATCTGTAAAGTGGCAATAATATTACTAGTCTTCTAAGATTGTTTTGAGGGGTAACTGAGATTCTGCTTCTAAAGTACTTAGCATAGTTCTGGGACCCTTGCAAGTGTGCAGTTATAATCACTATTATTAGGAGTTCATGGCTCTATTATAGTTCGTCCCCACCCCCACCCCCCAAAAGCTACTTTGACTGACTGAGACAAACAGTTAGGCAATTCAGTTCAGCTGCAAGGTTCTAACCCAGTGGTTTTCAACCTCTTGTTCACAGACCAAAATTTTGTGTCGCTGTGTGAAAGTGTTAATAGCACTAGTCCGCAGATGGGCAGTTGAAAAACACCATTCTAACCAATGAGTCTTGGAAGACATAGCCCTGGGCAGCCTGTGACTGAACATGTAGATATCTCAGGTGAGTAGACATGCCACAGAGCCAGGCTTTCCTAGAACCCTGCAGAAAGCCTCTTCCCGATGCCTGGTACATGCTTTCTCCTGCCCTGCATGCAGCGTCTGCAAGCCCGCTCACAGCCTGCCTTGGCTTTTTCTGACCACGCCTCTCTCTGAGTTCAAGCAGCTCTCTTCACAGACTCATAGAATCTCAGCCATAGGTGAGATCATAAAAGCCATCTAACCCTGCCCACCCTTGTAGCTTCATTCAATAGATGCTCGTAGAGCCCCTGCAATGGCCCTGGCGCCCTCCTGGCTGCCAAGGGTGGAGTGATGAGCAGGGCAGACCACGCTGGTGGACCAGAGGCAGTGGACAACCCAACCTGGGCCATGAGTGCCACAGTAGATGGTGTGCAAGCCTAGGGGTCAGGAGCCCTGGCTCTAGGCCCTGCCACTGACCCTCAGGTCCAGTGGCCTGAATGCCCTTTGTCTGGCCACTGTTTCCTCCTTTGAGACACGAGGCACCAGTGGTAGATTCTCTCCAGATCCCTTCCTGCTCTAACCTCTTGGTTCAGCATAGGGACCTTCCTCTGTTGTTCTTTGCACATCTTTCTCCATTGAGCACAGGCCCTCTTTAGCGGAGACTGTGTGGTTGTTTCTGGAAACACTGGTTGAACCTTCCACAGGAGCTGGGCACAAACTTGCTGAGAGAATGAAAAAAAACTGACATGTGTTTTCTCTGGTTGAGTGGGGGCAGTGGCCAGTGGAAGGACGAGTTTTTAGACCAGAAGCTGTAGGACACGGATCCTTGAATACTCCCCTGTATCTACTACTTGGAGATTTGAGAGGTCCGTTAGCATTTTAAAGGATCTGTCTGATAAGTCCTGTAGTGAAAGAAACCTATTCACCTTTGGTTATTCCAGTGTTTCTCAAACCTATTTGACCATAAATTAGTTTTGGCTTATCACCTAGTCCCTTCTCGTGAAACACTTGGGAAATTCAGTGTTAGATCTTTCTGCATTTTCAGCTGAATTTGTTTTTTAAAAAGCCACATTTGGTAAAGATGCTAAGCTTTCAGTGCCATTATGGACTAACATTGGGACATCTTGCTCCTCATGCCTGCATTCCCAGCTGAGGTCTGTGGCCAAGCTAGGACTTCACAGAAGTGGTACTGTAGTCACTGGTGTGTGTTAAATGTACCATGTGACCCAGGCATCATATTCCCAGCCTTCAACAAGCGATGTGCCTAAAAATGCCCCTTCTCCAATAATCCACCTTGGGATTGCAAGGCTCAGGAGGCCAGCTCAGCAGTTGGTCATGGGACAGAGGCCCACTTTCCTATCATGTTAGCCCTAAAGCCAATAAAGGCTTGAGCAATAGTAAGAGGCCAAATACCTATTAAGGGGATGCTAGTTCCTGTCCTTGGAGCTGCATCTGGAATGTTGGGTCCATCTGTTTCTCTGAGAGCTACCGCTGAGGTTGAATACATGCAGAAAGGGAAACCAGCAGAGTGAAGGGACAGGAAGTCATGTCAGAAAAGGAGCTGACAGAACTAGGATATTTAGCCTGGCACATGGAAGGTTTGTGGGGCCTGTTTACAAATACTGAAAAAGCTGTCACCTGGCTGAGATTGGGTACATCCTCTGAGCTCTACGGGGTTGGCACAGATTGGGTTTGATAAAGAAAGGAGCATGGGCCTGTTCACAGAAGGGAAACTGAGCCTGAACTTCTGGGTGGGTGGATAGCTCCTTGTCTATGGGAGCATTTAACCAGAGATTGTGTTAGCACATGTCTAGTAGTGTAGTCAGAGCCCATGGGTGCAAGGTGGGCTGAGTGAGGTGAGCGCTAAGGTGCCACTGGTCCATCCGCCATCCCCACAGCTTCCTAGTCACCTTCATTGTCCCAACCTGCATCCTGCCCACCTCTACGTCACCCTGTTTCTGTGACTTTGACTTCTGGCTGGGGGACTCCTCCTGCTCAGAGTGGCTAGCGGAGTTTACAAGTGTCTTCCATGACTCCTGGGCTTTGAGGGGTGTCTCCGTCCTCCATGCTGCTGACCCCCATCACAGTGACAGGAGGGGCGTTGTCCCACAGAGAGAGGGTGGAGGGGATTAGTGCAACACTGACCTCTCTTCCATCCCTGAGATCCTCTGCTCTGTGGACTGACAAGTCAGGTCCAGGTGAAATGTCCAGATTTCCTAGGAAGAGGACTTTCAATATCCATGTTGAGGCTGCTACTCTAGGCCTGGGCCTTGACTTCCCCTTCATTGTGCAGGACTCTCTTTAGGGAACTGTGGCATTGTTAAGTACCTTCTGTGTGCATAGCACTGTACAAATATATACATTACACACTGACTTACATCTCTTTGGAGGAAGAGCCCTGGGCTCAAATCCAGAAAACCTGGTTCTGGGCCAAACGCAGTCATTACTGTGACCTGAGGAAGTTCAAGGAATGGATTCAGCTTTTGTAGGACCTGAAGCTTAGACCGTTTAGGAGGACCTCTTTAAGCAAAACAGTACTAAATTATGAATGTAAAACCATGTATAAACATGATCATTTAGAACCATAAGAAAAAATAGCGGAAAATGATAAATCTTGAGAAAAAAACAAATACCAAAAACATCACAAATTTTGGACAAATAACCTAATATTTGTGTTAAATAACTGTTGACATGCCTCTATAATTTTTTTACATTACTTCTGCTCACAACTTGACACAGACTGGCTTCTGGCTGCTTGCATTTTGAACCTGGGTTTTCCTCCATTGCACACACCTCTGCTGCGGGTTTCTCCAGCCACGATCATATTGAAATACAACTTATGGCCCTGCGACATGTGTAACAGAGCCTTGTGAGCTGGCCCTGTGGGTGGTGGCATTTCTGCACAGCCGTGCCCAAGCCAGGATGGTACAGAGCGGTCCCTCTGGACCACATAATGCCCCTCCCCAATCCCAGGTAGAATGGAACCATCATTCGCTCTAGGGGATCCTGAGTCAGATCCCCAAATGCACCAGACCCATCAATGGGACAGAGGAGCACCCGCAGTGGGTTGCAGTTAAGCTGTGACATTCTACCAAGTTATCCGAGCATGTGAACACACATCTGGGCCCTCCAGGCCCCTGATGCTAAAGCTACATTAGCTCTGTGGCAGGTCTGCCTCTGACATGTCACAAACCTCTTTGAACCTCAGTTTCTTCACTTGTGTAACAAGCGAGCAAAACACATTCTGACCAAAATAGTCTATTTGTGGTGAGGATCAGGAATAAAAGAAAATGTGATGCCTTTGGATCCCATCACCCAACGAGGTAATGATGACGATGGAGACGATGGCAGCACAGGCTGAGCAGGTGTCTGCCAAGACTTTGGTTTTAGAGCCAGTTACTCCTGCAGGCTCCTTTCTCCTGCCAAGCGCTCACCCTTCCAGGTCGGAAACTCTAACGAGAGAGCTGCAATGCTTAAAGCTTTGATTCCAGTTAAAGGGCTCACCTCCAGGAGCAAGCCCCATGAAGTTGTAATCAGGTATCTGCAACCCTGTAAGAATGAGCTCATCTAGTTGTCAAATCAACATTTACTGTATTGAGTGCCCCTTGTGCAAGGGTGACCAGGCAAAGCTCTGAGGGTTCGTGGTAAAAAAAATTAGGAGTTAAATTAGATGCGTGCGTGAACAGCCACAGTGCTGGACAAAGGGACAAGAGCCACAGGCCAAGGTGATGTCTGGGACAGGCAGTACACAGAGGAGGGCCGGTCGGGGCTGGCCCAGGAAAGCTGTGGTTGCCTCACTGGCCCTGCTGCGTGGGAAGGCTCACACAGGTGAAGATGGGGCACTGGGCACTTGAGGAAAAACTGAAAAGCTACAGGATGCTTTCCAGATAGAAGGTGCTTCACCACAATTTGATAAACACCTTTGTGAGTGTCTCGTGGGGGTAGAAGAACAGCTGGACCATCTGGGAAGCTGGCAGAGAGCGCCCACTCACGGAACTTCTTTACTTTTTTAGTTGGGATTCCCCTACTTGCCCCTGCCCCCAGGGAGGACTTTGACAGCGAGCTTCAGCTCCACATTATCCAGACTTCATGGACGCTCTCTGGGTTGACTTCTCAGCCAGTTTCAGAGTTATGAGCTGAGAGACAACAGTAGGAGAGAGGCCATAGCTACTGAGGAAACTCCAGCTTCCCTGGGGGCTGCCTCCATCTCTGACCAACCCTCCTGAGCAGTGGCCTGAACAAGGGCAACAGGACCCTAGAGACGGACCCTTTGCTCGGTGGAAGAGGAACATCAGGACTTTGAACCCTATGTTCCAGTAATAACCATGATGTTATAATTCAAAATGTTAAGAGGAAAAACAGCAAAACATGACTAGCAAAATAAGCTAAGAGTATAGAATTTTGGTTTAAGGAGCACTTAGGTAATTTAATGACATATCCCTCTGCAGTCTGGCATCATGGACTGTGATTCGCATTGATTCATTCTGTCTTTAGAAAATGGAAATATTTTAAATACATATGCACGCATTTGAAGCAAACGCTATTTGTGTTTGTGCCTGTTTGCTTCTAGGTATCTGTGCATGAAAATTTATATTTCTGTTTCTTTGCACGCATTAGAGAACAGGCATAGGTTTGTGAGGACACATACACGGGCGCGTGCATACACACACACCCCTACAGGGAGTAGCACATGTGTGTATTTGTTTGTGCTCACTTCATTTCCAGTGTCAGGAAAGGACCTTGCTCATTATTCTAGCTCAACTCTCTCATTTTACTAGTGAGGAAACCAAGGCCCGGAAAAGTAAAGCGCACTGTCTAAGAGCACCAGTTAGCTGAAGTGACAAAGGTGAGAATGACTGAACCCAGAATTTCTGATTTGTGGTCCAGGATCTTTTCTATTGAAACAAGTTACAGACTGGGGGCAAAAGGCAGGGACATTCTTTTTGTTTTTATCTCCTCAATCAATGAATAAGTACTAAGAAGGTCAATCCTGAATTAGCTATACAACCCTACATGCTAAGTTTTTAACATTGACCTGGTTCAGTATTGATTTCTTTTATGAAAACTACATTTATATAAAGTTGTTAAAGAATTTCAGAGCACATAGGAAGGCTTTGTTAAAATAATCACGTGTCTTTGTTTTTGAAGAAAGGTATCTAAACTATATAAGCTGTTGTTTGAGTTAAACAATAAAAACATCTGTTGTTTTTTTCATGATGGCTCTAGTCCTAATATATCATGACAAAATAATACCGCCAAATATCCACGATTAACCTGAATTGAAGAAGGTTCACCTCCCAGAACCTTCATACTGCTCTATTTCTACTGGAATTGATCACACACACACACACACACACACACACACACACACACACACACACACACACACACACCAGCTACATCATTGCCCTACATGCTAATGCAACAAAATATTGAAATTAATCACTGTTTTTAAATAGATGGTTTGTCTCTACTAGAAATGAATTGCACAAGTTTGAGGCTTTTTAGAAATAATGTTAGGACATATGCATAGGTGTTAATGTAGAACTTTTGGATTGTATTCAAATTGCATTTGAGAGCAGGTGTGCCTGTCAACAAGTGTTTATGTTTACCTGTACACAGGAATGTTTGCCTGGCAACTGTATGTGTTCTCACTTTGGTGTGTGTGTGTGTGTGTGTGTGTGTGTGTGTGTGTGTGAGTGTGCGTGAGGGCTTCCATCTAATTTGAGTCTGTGAAGAAATTTTTCCTTTTATTAAAAAAAAAAAAAGAGCTCCTCCCAGTGGCAGCTGTGGCAGGGGGGCAGCAGAGCTCCAGCTGCGCATGGGTGGGACAAACCTAGTCTTACTTACCCCAAAGTTCATGTTTCCCCTGGGAGCTCCCTTGCTAGGACTCCTGCTGACTTCGCCAAGCTAGCTTTCTTGGTAAACTCCACTTAAGAGGGGACTTTTGAACACAGTCATGTTCAAAGATATTTTCCTTAAATACTAAGGAGGGACAAAACCTAGGAAATGGAAAATACAAAAACCGAAAGGAATATCTGTTTGTGGGTTCTCCCCTTGCTGGTCACGGCCCTGTGCTCCTCCAGCCTCGAGGGTACTTCCTTCTGCGTTTCTGCACTTCGTGCCTAGACTGTCACAGCATGGAGTGTAGTGTGTCACCCCATTACCCCCTCAATAGACCCTTCCCTGCCTCCCCCACAGGTCAGGTCGTGGGAGCGAGGTCAGGGACATTAGTGATATATTCACCTGTACTTACAACATGCCAGCCCCAGGCTTGTCTTATTTAATCCTCACAACAGCTCTTGGGGAAATGCTGGGGCTGTCCCCACTTTACGGGTGAGGGAACCGGGGTTTGGTACACATTAAATCTCTGGATGCTCAGCTGGCAAGTGGCAGAGTGGGCTAAGATCTCAGCTCTGTCTGACTCCAAAGCCACTCTCTTAATCATGACATTATAAAGACTCCCCGTGCGAGTGAGAGTCCCCAAGTCCTCTTTCTCCACCTGCCCAAACCCTGTTCCAACATACAAACCTCCTCTTTAGGGGATAGCCAGACTGTAGTCCCTGACACCATGAATGACCTCACCCTCAGGTAACGCTTGGCTCCCATGTGTAACCAGCATAACAGGGATACTGAGGCTGTCAGATGCACTTTAGGTGTATGGAGAAAGGAGGGTTCTCCTCTTTCCTTCCAGCACGTGGGGCTGAGCAGCTGGGCTGCTACTCCAGGATCGCTCAGCCCCATCCCCTCCCAGCAGACAGCCCCTTTCATCCTATCTGACTTAGCAATCTATTTTAGGCATGGCCTGATCAGGTGCTCTGGGTCAACAGGCTTAGTTTTAAATAACTGGATTCTTCTCAGCAACCATCTCCATTAGAAGGGAAGGGGCCTGAGGGAAGAAAGAGCCCAGGAGGCTGGGGTTGGTGAGGAAAGGGAGTTCAGCTGGAAGAATAGAGGCAACTGATCTCTGTCCCTGTCTGCACGACCCAGGGCAGGTCTATTGCTTCCTCTCTCTGGCCTGCAGTTTCCTCATACGTAAAGCAGAGGGTTTAGGCTGCATCATCCCAAACACCTGTTATCATCTGCCCCATCTCTGTTCTGTCCCTGTGTTTCCAGGGGACAAATTGGCTACTGAAAAAGCATCTGCTTTAGAGTGGTGACTTAGCATCACACTAAAGCAGAGGCAGCACACTGTGAAGCAAGAAGCTCTGCCCTAAGCCAGGAGATCTGGGTTCTAGTCTTGCTTGCGATACAAACAGGGGTACCCTGAACAAGCTCAGCCTGAATCTTCTCTCTTGTTTTCAAAGGGGCTGATGAAGCTTTGAAAGACAGTGTGAGGATTACAGGGAGCAATTGTAGGTGGGAGCCCTTTATACTCTTAAAAAAAGTAAATGCTCCTGGTAGTTCCTCAAAAAGTTAAAAACAGAATTGCCATATGATCCAGCAATTTCACCTCTAGGTACCCAAAAGAATTGGATGCAGGATCTCAAAGGAGGAGATATTTGCACATTCGTGCTCATAACAGCATCATTCACAACAACCAAAAAGTGAAAGTGTCCATTCACAAATGAATAGATAAAGAAAATGCGGTCTATACATACAATGGAATATTATTCAGCCAAGAAAAGGAATAAAATTCTGATATATGCAACAACATGAATGGCCATTGAAGACATTATGAGAAGTGAAAAAGGACACATGTTATATGATTTCACTTATATTATGAGGTGCCTAGAAAAGGGCAAATTCATAGGGACAGAAAAGTAGATGAAGGGTTACCCAGGGTGGGAGGAGGGAAGAATGGGAAGTTACTGTTTAATAAGCACAGTTTCTGTTTGGATGATGAAAAAGTTCTAGGAAAAGGATAGTGGTGATGGTGGAACAACATTATGCCTGTACTAAATGCCACTTAAAAACAGTGAACATGGTAAACTTTATGTTATGTATATTTTAACATATCTTTAAAAAGTAAATAAATGCACCCTTTAAAATTTTTAGTTAAAATCTCTAAGGATACTTTGGAAAAATCTGGGAATGAGAGTCTTGGTCCTCTTATCTGATCTCGGGCAACACATTTTGGGGAGTAAAATTTCTTCCTGGGTCAATGGAGCTGAACAGCACCTTCTCTGCCTTCCTTCCCCCTCCACGTTCCCCTCTCCCAGCGGACCTCAGAGAACTGGGTCAAAAATGTGCCTAGCCAAGTGGCCAGGGCACATCAAGGTGACCTCCATTACATGTTAGGAGAGGAAGTTCGATCCTGGCTTATCCCATTCTCAGGGCTCTTATGGATCCTGTCTCTGGGTTCCAACTGGGCACTTATTTTGGAGTTACAACATCCCACGGGTTTCTCAACCATAGCAACCTTCTCATAGCTGACCTGACTCAGCCAGTCTTTGCACCAGCTTCTAACCCAGGGTCTGGCACTCAGCAGGTGCTCTACATTTATTTTATAATTGACAAGATACCCTCACTCAAGCCTTGTTTAATTTCACACCAACTTCAAGCCTACTGGTATCAGGAAGAAGCCAGTTTTTGCTTGGTGAGAAAGCTGGGGGTTGAGGGAGGCTAGGTCTTGAAGATGCAGGTGGAAGATACAGGAGTTACAGTACACATTGAGCTATTTGCTGCAGGTAACATCTAAATAACCCCAATGTGCCACGTGCTAAGGAGCATTACAGCAGAATGCTGTGGGAGGCTAGACTCAGCTGGGACTCTCCGGGAGGCCGACCTGCGAAGTAACGAGGGGCTGGAAGGGCACGCAGCTTTGAGCTTTGAGGAGCAGATAGCTCTGACTGCACCAAAAGATCTTAGGCTAGATTTTACTGAGAGCATCCATGCTTCCCCACCTAAGAGGATAAACTGAGTCTGAAAGAGGCAGGAAGCACTGGCCCCAGGTGACTGAGGCCAGGAAGTACAAGGCATCCTTGGCATGAGCATGGAGGACTCTTGGCACACGTATGCCGCCCCTGTATGTGACCAAAGGCTTTGAGCCGGTGGGTGGCAGGAACCACTTGCCACCCAGACGGCTAACCCCGGTCACGATCTTACGGTCCGGGTGCCCATCCCTGTGCCGGGGCTTGTGAGGCTGGGAGCCTACTCAGCCCGGGGTTGCGCGGTTTTCACCACCCCTGGTGTCGCGAGGGAGGGGGCGGGGAGAGCGGCCGCCTAGCCCAGCCCCGCGGATGACAGGAGCCGGGGAGCCGAGGAGGGAGGAGCCGCGCGGAGCGCTTGGCGGAGGAGCAGAGAGAGCGGGCGCGGAGTGCGGGAGGCTGTGAGCGCGCTGAACGGGGGAGAGCGCTGCCACACGGCCGGCACAGGACCACCTCCCCGGGGAATAGGGCCTCTTTATGGCATGTGGCTGGTAACTTTCCTCCTGCTCCTGGACTCTTTACACAAAGGTGAGACCCGCGCGAGCTGCAGGGCGGTAGATGAGGCGGGTCGGGGAGCGCGCGGCTGCCGGCCAGGCGGGGTGCCGACAGGCTCCAAACGTCCGGGGGACTGATCCCGGGGCGGGGGCCGAGCCCTGTGCGGTGGCGGCGGGGACAAGGCAGAAAGCTGGAGCGGGCCAGGTGAGAGTCCGCCCTGGCCCGCGCCTCTAGCACCCGCTCCTGCCGTTTTGGTGTCAAGGCGGTGGTGCATGAGCCCCTCATCTCCCGGCTTCCTGCCCGCTTCCTGCGGCTTGGTGGCACTGGGACCCCGGGGTGCCCTCCGAGTCGAGGGGTCCTCCGTGGGTGAGTGTTCACATGGGAGTCCTCGTTAATCTGGATTCCGACTCGGCGGCTTACTCCTCCGCCACCATGCGCCCCTGCGCCGCCCCGGACACCCCGCGACGCCCCGAAAGGCACTTATGCGAGCCTTAGCTCGAATGCGGGGCGGGGAGCGCTGTGGGTCCCTGGAGCTGGGGTCTCTCGGAGGGCAAGTTTGTTCTCCAAACCCAGAGGTCGCCTGCCCCCAGCCCAACCCCACCCTCTGCCCCCGCGAAAACCCAGTCTTCGCGGCTCCGCCTTAGCTACCTGGAGCGGCGCACCCCAAGGTACAACATTCTCGGCTTCGGCGCCTGGTCACCAGAACGTGAGGACAGGTCTTCAGTCAGGAGTGGGGTGAAGGGGGCGTGTCGCTTTCCTCAGAGAAAGCGTTGGTAGGGGTGGGTCCAGGTGTCCAGCGTGTCCAGACCTGCTGCTGGGGCGCTGCGCACCTGATCCTCGAAGTAGCTGGGAGTAGAAGTTGGACAGGGGCAGACATTTTTGACCAGCGCACTTGGACACCAGGTCGGGACCAGGCTGTTCCTGGCAGTAGGGCTTCCAGGCCACGTAGAAGACGTGCTCCCGGGGCGCTCAGAGGGCGGGATTTGGGGCGGCTGAACTCCGTGCCCTTGCGCGGCGAAGCACACACGCTTGCACAAGCTCAGCTTTACCAGTTTAGCCTTCTAACTTTTATCCTTCGCGCCTTGGGGGCGGTCCCCCACCCCATCCTTTGCTCAGGTGGTGGCCGGGGAGGACTTGCAACTCTTAACCCCTGTGAGATGGGGGAAGGGCAATCTAGCAAAGGTGCCGACGCCCCAGGGGTCTGGAGTGGGCAACCTGCTAGAGCTGACTGCAGTATTTTGGGGAGGAGGGTAACCCTTATTTTATTTGTCAATACCACTCATCAAAGACAGACTAAGGCCAAGATATTGCTGGTGTATGTATGCCTTGAGATCTGGTGAGGGGCGAGGGGTGTTCTCTAAATGGTGGACAAAGTAGTTGAGTTTCTCTGACCCAATGGGGCCAATGGGTGACACACCAAGTCTGGAATAGGTTGGTTACCCCTTTGCCCCCTGCACAACACCCTCTCGTCCTACTTTAGGGGAACAAGAAGGCTGCCTAGCGTGAATGTTTCCCCTACACCCCAACACAGACAACCCAGTCTCCCTTTCCCCAGGCTCTTCCTGCCTCTCTCTGTCCCCCTCAGGCTGGCTGGGCTTGCAGCTTTAATTACATTAATATTAAAAATACATAAGGTGAGGAGCAGTGGCTTTCTCATTCACTAGTCCTCTCTCTCCACCTGCCACCCCGTTTCCGTTTTGTCTGGTGAGAAAGTGCAGGCCAGAGCTGCAGCCACACACTTGCCCAGCTTTGTCCTCAACCCCCCCCCCCCACGCACCCTCTTTCTAGAGACCTCGTCCAGAGCAGCCCAGTCCCCAGGAGTGGAGGTCCCTTAGCAGAACCAGAAGGACTCTCCCCTACCCCCCTCCAGAAGCTAGGCATTAATAAATGAAGCTCATGCTATTTGATAGGGAGGGAGCAGATGGAGGTGGGGGTGGAGAAAGGCCCAGAAGACAACAGGAGAGCCGAAGGTGCAAAATTCTTTCCAACTTGAGATGGAAGTTGCCATGGTGGGTAGGCTGGAGGTAGGTTGGAGGTGCCAGGTGAGACAGCACCTGAGTGGTCTTTGGCATGCAGAGCCCTGGACCTCCTGCCATTTAGCTGCTTTAGCATCCGGTGGGCACCAAGGCAACTCGCCAGAGAGACCTTTCTTTTCCTTCGTGCCTTAATTGGGCCTTAGGTTCCAGGTTGGTCCTTGGGGCCTGTTCTGCTTGGGGTAGCACGGGAGAGGGGGGAGTGGAAGGTGGGGGGTGGCAGAGGTGTCTGGGGAAAGATAGGATGCAGTGAGAGCAGGGAGGATGGGGTTGGGTGTATTTTTCTCTCCTGTTGCCAATCACCCCCGCGGCACCGAGGAAAATGTAAATGTTCTAGCCTGTTACAGAAAACAATATCCTCCTGCAATAATTTGTACGTCCATCTGTGAGGAGCGGGAGGAGGCAGAGAGAGAGGAGGAGGAAACAAGAGGAGATGGCTCATCCTCTGGATGGAATTAAGCAGTTATTGAATGTGTTTTAAGCTTCTGTTATTTCCATTTCTCTTGAAATATCGTTTTTTGGGGCTTTTTTTGTTTTGTTTTTTGATAAAGACTGAGCTCGGACCGATTCCCCAGAACTGAACTGGGAAGGTGTTTTAATAATAACCAGTTATCAAGTCTCCAATAAATGCCTTATTATTGCCAAAACAAATCCAGGTTTGGGCTGCCAGATGAACCCCAGTGAGGCTTTCTCCGTTGTTACATCCAGCGTGCCAGCATCTGTGCCGCCTGCATTTGCATTTTTACTGTGTAAAAGAACAAGCTTCCCCGGCAGTAAAATTCCTGTTTTCTAAAAGCCAAAATAATGGGTTGCATTGATTTTTTTTTTCATTTTCTACCCCAACCTCTCAAATGGGGACTCATGGTTCTTCTCTCTTGAGAAGACCAAATTAAAAGCCTTCGTCAAACCATTAAGAAAATCTCTAACACTCTGTTCAGTGTCTAATTAAAAGGGGAGCAGTGGGGAGGGAATGTGTTTCAGAATATTGAAGTGGCAAAAACAACTTAGGGGAAGCAGGTGAAGGGCCAGTAAGCCCTGGGGTGGGGCAGCCGGGCAGAGAGGCTCTGGGTGCTAAAATTGCATGGGAGAATGGGAACTGCCATGATGCTCAACAAACCTTTCAGATGCTTCAATATTTCTGGACATCAAAGCCAGCTGCCTTTAATATATTTCTGCAGCAGAATGGGGAGCTCAATTAGAAACAAAAAGCAAGTAAGCAGTTGACCCAAAGGCGGCACTGAAGTTGAACAGATCCCAGGAGAGGCTGATTTTTCTTAGCCTGACGGATGGGTAGGAGATGGACAAGCAAATGTGTGTTTATCCCAGTGATGTTCTGCCAGAGAAGCAAGCTCCTAGACACGGGTGGGGGTCTGCCCAGAGCATCTCATGGGCTGTTGGCTTGTGACAAAGGGGTACAAACCTCAAACACCCTTACCTTCTCCGTGTCTTCAGGAATTCCATCCTGGTGACTTGCTTGGTTTGCTGCTGGGCCTGGTGAAGAATGATTTTATTTGTGGATGAGTTGAAAGGAGGGTGGATATTTACAGAGCTTTATTTTTCTGGGGTTACAGCTGCCAGGCTGGGAGATTCTTCTCTCCCACAGGATCTTGGAGGGGGTGTTTCTTGAGTACATTTGAAGCAGTCAAGAGGAAGAGCCCCCAGTTTCTGAAGTGTGTTCTCAGCCCCTAGCATGGTATAATCTAGCCGGTACCCAAGCATCTGAATGGGGTACACTACAGGCAATAGAGAGATAACAGAGTGCTGGTAACCCAAAGGCGGGCCCTTGATTTGCATATAATTTACATTCAGGTTTGCATGCTCACCTAGCCAGGCCAAGAGCCTTGCCCCCAGTGAGTGAGTAGCCTCTTGATCTCAGTTCAGCCTCAAAAGCAGCCAGGCAGGCAGTGGTTTTTTTCTTGCAATGAATGGGGGTGAGGCAGGAGTGGGGAGAAGGACTAGTATTCTTGGTAGCACATCTTTCTTGCCTCTGAGCATTAGGCCCATAGGGACTCAGTACTGAGTTCTTCATCTGGCAAGACAGCTGGGCTTGCTATCAGGGTGGGGTGAGTGGCAATGGACAGACACACCTAGAACAGACCAGATGGGGTGTGGTTTGTCCCTTTTGTGCTATAGGAAGAAGTGAGTGAAGAGAGGAGCACATCAGCTGTGGGAACAGGGCTGATGTGAATCATCTGGTGTGTGCGCCCCAGAGGGGCAGAAGCTAAGTGCTCAGGGATGTGGTCAGTAGGTAGAGAAGCAACTGCTGATGGAAAGGGGGTATGAAGCGAGGCAAAATGTTCTTTTCCTGCCTGCTTCCTCAAGGTCCAGCTTGGGAGAGGGTTGTGGCCTCTGAGAGATCAGGGGAGAGCATCAGCCTTCTTATTCTACCACTGTTGAGGTCGCACCAGTCACGTGTGGCATTTCAGCGGGGGTAGTGGACGGTGAGCACTGTGGTCACAGAGGGAAGGGTGTGTAAAGAACTGGGAGTAGTGCTTGAGGAAAAAACATTTAAGGGCAACTGGAGTACTCCTTCTCAGGGAGCCAGCTGGGATGCCTGCTCTGGGGATGTGGCCTCAAGAATGGTGTTGTCTGCCTTTCTGGGGCCCTGAGCAGACCCTGCTAGGGCAGGTACAGCTCCAAGGCCTTCCAGAGTGTTTTTCTTTTATTTTTATTTTTTCCCTCTTTTCCAAGTGAAAGGAGGGGAGACAGACAGACTACACATGTGCCCCAACTGGGATCCACCTGGCAACCCTGTCTGAGGCCGATGCTCTGCCCATCTGGACCATGCTTGCAATGAGCTACTTTTAGTATTTGAGGCAGAGACTCCACAGAACCATCCTCAGTGCCCAGGGCCAATGGGCTGGAACCAATTGAGCCATGGCTGTGGGTGGAGAAGAGAAAGAGAGAGAGAAGGAGTGGAGCAGCAGATGGTCACTTCTTGTATGTGCCCTGACTAGGAATTGAAGCTAGGACATCCACATGCCAAGCGGATGCTCTACCACTGAGCCAACCAGCCAGGGCCCCAGAGTGTTTTTCTGCACATCTAATGATCCAGGAGCCCACAGAGGTTTGCAAGAATGTGGGGTGGAGATTAAGGGAGTGGCTGTAGGTAGAGAGCTGGAGGGAGGGCCAGTAAGCAAAGCTCAAGCTCCCTCCCACCAATTTTTTCAACTAGTACATTTTCTGTATTGGAGTTGCAAAGGGGAAAAGATTACAACTCATTGGTGTGGTGGAAATTTGGAGTCAAGGCAAACCCTTCATTCACATCCTGGCTCTGCACTAATACACATGCAATTCTGGGCCTCTCTCAGCCTCACTTTCTCCAGCCATGGAATGAATTAGAGGAGATAATGCAGAGCCAGAGCAGAGTTGATGCTCAATAAACATTAGACTTATTCTTTTTCTTTGTGCTACTCCCACCTTCTTTTCCCCCTCCCGCCCCTCCAAATAGATCACCACATCCTGTCTTGAGTAATTGTATTAATTAGCTGCAGTTTTGGCCAAGTCTACTGGCTTAGACTTTGTAACAGTAAGAAAGACTGAACGGTGGCCAGGGCAGGGGACACCACTGCCTCCTTCAGGCATTTGCTGGGTAGCCTGCAGGACTTATCATCTCAGCAAGATGGCTGAGGCTCTACAGGCACCTGGGTGGCCCTGGGGAACCCCGAACACTCCTTTTCCTGTCATGGCTATAGTGGTAACAGTGCAAAAGGTGAGGGCAGAGTTTGGTTCCAGACTTGGGTCTGAGGGTGAGGCAGTCTCTTACCTGCCAAAGGAAAGCTAGGATTGGTTGTTAAATCTCTACTATGATAGGACCAAGTAATGACTCTCTGGATATAATGCCATAAAGCCTATGTAAATGAGCCACACAGGGTGAGCCCCCATCCCTTGTAGCTGGATGGCTTTCTGTGTCTCTTCCTGCTGGGATGAATCTCACTGTTTTTTAGTTAGTTTTGTATATAGAGAACAGCCTTGACAAGTCATGACCTTGAGTGTCCCTAGACCACTCTACATGTCAGTCAGCAACAGAGAAGCAGCATATGACACAGAGGTCAAGTGTTGCCCATGGCAGGTTGTGGCCTATGGGTCCTGTGAGTGTGGGGCAGACTGTGGGCACAACAGCCTGTGTGCCCTGGTTAACAGATGTTTGTCCAGTGCTGGTTTAGCATGAACAGTATTAGCCTTGAGTACCACCCCGACCATCCAGCTGCTACTCCCCTCATCTATTCAGCTACCCAACCCCACCCCCCTGTGCCCTTGCTCTACATGATGCTTGCACTGACAGTTTCCAAGGTCATCATCTTCATTAAGAATAGAGTTATTCAAATGCTAGTTGCATATCCATTAAACTATGTGTGTTTATATGTGTGTGTAAATTAGAAAAAGCATTGTCTATGGAATTAGAAAACAAAGCTTAGCCTGTGTAATTTAGGCATGCTATCTAAGAGTTCATGTGTCTCTATTTCCTAATCCTTAAAATGGGCAAATCACCCTGTCCTGACTGTCCCACAAAGCAGCTGTTGTTGCATATGTGCAAGAAGGAGGAAGGGCATACATGGTATATCATGTTTGTCACATGGGCAACATATAAACACACACATGTAAAAACCACATAAAAATAGTTTTAGCCCTATAAATGCTCTGCTGAAATATGAGGTATAATTACTGTCATTTCATCATACAGGAAGAACAAAGGTCTCACAGCTGTGTGTGGCTGTCTCCCCCTTTTTGGGCTCCCTACATACAGAAAATTTTCTTAGCCTTTGCTTTTCATCAAGATAGGAACAGCTGATGAGGCACATCCAGGCTAGCAACAGTCTTCTTGGAGGAGACCTGGCAGATTCCCCAGAGACCCCAGTGCTCAGTGAGAGTGGAAGAGACTCCCTCGGTTCCCTCCCTGGGCCCTCAGATGCAAGTTTCTCCATCATCCTTTGGAGCCTTTCCCCAAGGGTGGTTCTCCAGGCAGAGAACCCACAGACTCATGGAGAGACCAGTAAGCTCTGGGTCCTACCTTGTGTGATCTCATTTGAAGTGAGAGTAATTACTGGAATCCAGGTCCTGAGGACCCTGCTGGGTCAGGGACATGGACACACTGCTTCTGGGGTAGCCATCCAGAGCCATGTGGTCTCTGGGAGGGTGGAGGATCTACTTTGGGGTTATGAGAGGTAGAGGACTTGCTTTGTGGTGACTGCCATTGGTGAAAGTCTTCCAGGTTAGAAGGTACCTTTAAGGTCATAGAGTCCATCCCCTAATCAGATGTCTGAGTCCCTCTGCAGCTTTTCCACCAGCACTGGTCCTCCCTCAGCTCCAACCCTTCCAGCCACAGGAAACATCTTCCTTTCAAAGCAGCTCACTCCTGGTCATGTAGCTATGACTAGTACAGAGTTATCCTTAGAATCAGCCAAGCTCTGTCTTGGTCTTGTGCCTTCTGCTCACTGGCCCTCGTTCTGCTGTTTTGGCCACCTGGCTCCAGGTGAACCCCTCCTCCCCTTGATAACCATTTGACCACTTGTGAACAGATGTGCTGCCCGTCTGAGGCCTCTCCTGTGGGCACCCATTGTCCTTCGTCCCTCTGATGCTCCCTTAGAGATGTCATTTCTCCATGCGGCTTCTCCATTCCCGAGTTGCTGGTTCTGAAAGTGGAGTGGCCAGAATTGAAAGCGGTGAAGACAGGGTCTAGTCCCAAACGGGACCCTGGCTAGCTGTGTACCATGGATGAATCACTCCTCCTCCCTAGGCTTCACTCTCCTCATCTGTAAATGGAGGAGATTGGACAAAATAATCTTTTCAATCCCCCAAGCATTAGCGATCTAAATCTAGGAATCCCTCGGGACAACTGTGCTGTCTGAGCCAGCTCCCCTGAAAGACCTTTCTGGCCACCAGGGACCTTCCTTTGACAGGCTCTGTCTAGAGGGGCTGGAAGATTAGTCTGTTTGGCTGTCAGCTGTTGCTCATAATTTCTCTTGGAGCCAATGGTGAGGGGCCTTTTAGACTGAAGGATGATGGATCTTTACTGGGTCTTGTAGGTTTCTGGTTGCTGGTTATAGGAACTATTTGTGCTAAGAATCTTAAAAAAAAAAAAAAAGAAAAAAACCCATATTTTTTTACTTGGACACTGAAGCAGTGCTTCTCATTGGGGTAGGACCGCCTGCCTAGGGGCATTTGGAAATTAGGGAGCAGGGTGGTGTTTTGGTATCTCAATGACTAGAGTCGGGAGCTGCCAGCATTTAGCTGGTGGGGGTGGCCGGGATATACTAGGGATGAAATGTTTGATGTCTGGGACAGTCTCAAATAAATGAGAATTTTCATACCCCTATTACTGTCCTTTCTCAGAGTACCTCCTCATGGTATGTTCACACCCTAGAGACAGTCCAAGTCTAGCATGTGGTGTGCCCACTGAGAAATGCAGCCTGCGGCAAGGGGAGCTTAGGTTTAAAGTGCAGGTCTGCCCCATGAGCTGTGAAATCCTAGGGAACTACTTGATCTTTATAAGATCCTGTTTTCTTATCTGCGACATGTGGTCTTGTGCGGTAGCTCCATGACAAGGGTTGTCGTAAGAATTAAGTGACTATAACGCACGTAAAGGGCTTCTCACATTGCCTGGCACAAAATAAATGCTAAAAAGAAATGGTAAGCACAGTCATGGTGAAGATAGTGGTAAAGCAGGTGTGCCAGGTCTTGGAGAAGCCATGGACAGAAGGCATAGGACTCAGTCCGTGCTGCTCCTTCTTGACCAGGGAAGATGCCAGCTCCGGTTGCCTATGAGTGCTCTGATGCGGTCTGGAACGGGAGACTCGCTCTCCTCTTCCCCAGGGTCTGGACTCAGACTGTCTCCAATGTGAACACACAATAGGGGGTTTCCAGATGATGCAGCCACCCTGTCTCGTTGGTCTGGGTTTTATAGGGACGTCATGGTTGAGGCAAGGCCCCACTGGCTGAATCTCTCTGGAGCTGGTTCTTCCAGCTGTGGGATGAGAACAATCAGAGTGAAGACAAAGAATGTACAAGGGTGGGAAAAGTAGGTTTACAGATATTCATATGGAAAATACTACAGTAATTAATATGTGACACAAGAATGAACTCTGTTGCGCACTCATGGCTGTAAACCTACTTTTGCCCACCCCTGTATCTGGTGTGAGGAGCCGTTGTGTGAGAATGCAGCGGAATAATCAACCTAGTAAATTAATCAGGGAAACCTCACCAGGCCACGTCCACATAAAAAGCTCTGTGTGAGGCCTGGGTGTAGCTGTTGCAATGCTTTATTGTTGATTACACCACTATTATTTTGTTAACTTGATCACCAAATTAAGTGAATGCGGTTTGAGGTCCTTTCAGCCAGGTCCATGAGAACTGTGGCTTGTTGGAAAAGTGATAGTGAAGTCCAGGATACAAATCTATTTTTTTTTTTTTCTAAAGAGCGTTGCTCTGCATATAGGCAGAGGACCATCTGAGGCAGAAAGAGCTTCCTGATCCTATGACAAACTTGGTGAATCTGCATTTTAAACAATCTCTCCAGGTGATTCTTATACATTGTAGTATTGGAGAACTACTACTGTCTTTAAGTTGTTATATTATTGTAGATGAGAGGTGAATATTTGTTGTGGGATGTACATTTTGCAAACACTTACCACTTGCCTGCTATAATGATAGTACTTATAAAAGCAAAATATATATACTGCTCACAAAAATTAGGCGATATTTTATCACTTCATATTCATTTTGGAATATCCCTTAATTTTTGTGAGCAGTATACTTAGGTGGTGTCAGACACTTACTTATACCAGAAACTGTCATATATATTAACTTACCTAACCTAATGACCCTGGATGTAGATACTGGCACCCCATTTTATAGGCAGGGAAACTAAGGCACAGAGAGGTAGGGTAATCTTTCCTGAGGTTACACTGCCTATAAGAGGCAGAGCAGGGATTCAAACCTGGAAGCCTGGCACCAGAATCTGCTTGGTTAACCATTGTGCTAAGCGCCCAATGCTTTGCTAGGCAAGGGATAAAGTGGTGATCAAGACAGGGAGCTCACAGCCCTGTAGGGGAGCCCTGCCCACTTCTCCTGCCACCCTGCTCCCCTGACAACTCGCCGTGTCCTCCCATCCTCAC
This sequence comes from Rhynchonycteris naso, assembly GCA_037038555.1. Classification (NCBI taxonomy): domain Eukaryota; kingdom Metazoa; phylum Chordata; class Mammalia; order Chiroptera; family Emballonuridae; genus Rhynchonycteris; species Rhynchonycteris naso. The sequence continues at coordinate 278,862,984 of CM072995.1, read as the reverse complement.
TTGCTCTGTCCAGGCTTGGATACCTCTTTCAGGCTCTTGCTCGTCTGGAGTGAGGGGTGTTATAGGGCCCCAGCACTGGCAGATGCTCCTGGGGGAAAAGTCCAGTGAATGAGATGAGTAAATATTGTAAAGGAAGAGAACAGAATGACTCACTTCTTCCCGCGGAGGTGGCAAGGTGCTAATAGTTCAGTCCTCTTGGACTGGCATTTACAATGATTGGAGATGATGACATGGGGATAATTCAATGTACACCTGGGAGGAAGCCTCAGTTGGCCAGACACCCCCATTCTAACCTATGGGGGCCCATGGGTGTCAAATGCATGGGTGTCCAGTTTCCTTCCACAAACTAATCCCGATGCCTAGACGCGGAGGAAAAGGAGTGAGTTGATGCAATGGTATTTAGGGTTCAGTGGTGACCTTGGGGGCAGCCCAAATGCCTGGGGCAGTTTCTTGTTTAAAAATACTGCTGTGCTATTTCTACACTTCTAATCTCCCAGCAATTTGGAGCCTGTTTTATGAAACACAGCATCGGGTGGTGCTCAGTGTTAAACGGCGGAGAAGATTAACTGGGTTTAAGTCTGGGCGTCTGTCATATCCCAACCAATCCCAGAACTTCCATTTTCTATTAAAAATCCATTTTCCCCTTTGACCAGAAGAAGCTTTGCTGTTGATCTGAATGTCTCTCTCTTTATTTATGAAGTGTTTCCCCTCCTCTCATCCCCTCTGTAAATATGCCTGATTCTGTCTTTGGAAGGAAGAAAGAGCTGGGGGGATGAAAGGAGGAGTTTCCTGTGCAAGGATTTATTTTCCAAATTAGGACTGGCTTCCAGAAAAGAAGGGAAGGAGAAACCTCAACAGGCCCCAAACTTTGAACCCTTCAGCATGTGACAGCTAACACTCTCGCTCAGGAGCCAGGCAGACCTTGATTGAATGTTGGCTCTGTCTCTGTCTAGCTGCACGGTCTTGGAGAATTTTTCCCCGTAAGTCTTGTTTTACTCACCTGTAAATAAGACTAACAGGACCCACCTCGTGCCTTTGTATGAGGATTAAGTGAGAAAATGCCCTTGAAGCATGCAAACCCCAGTGACTGGCACACAGTAGGTGCTCGATCAATGTTAGTCTCCTTTGAGAACTCTGTACCATTAGCCATGCCAATGAGCCTGCAGGGGACAGGGTGTATGGCCAAAATGAAGTCAGGTATAGGGCTACAAGAGCTTGAAACATCCCCGTCACCCCTGCCATGGGTCGCAATCCACTGTGCACCTGGGGAGAAGCCTGCAAACCTCCCACTGCCATCCACTGAGGGTCAGCCCAGCTGCCTTTGCTTCTTCTCCCCGGTCCCGCCCACTGCTCCTGCTTGGGAGGTTTTTGTCATGTCCCCCAAACATGCCCTATCAACACCTGTCACTGAGCCACCGTTCAGGCTATTCTTTCTCTAGAAGTGCTTTTTTTATGGAGGCTCAGTGCAAGCCCCCCATTCCCAAAGGTATCTCTCTGGCTGCTGAGTAACTTACCTTCCCCTCCCAGTGGCTCTTGTCTGGATGTTACTCAACCTTTTCTGCACTCTGCCCTGGCTCTGGGTTAGCCCTTTCCTGTGCTCATCTCCTTTACAAGCCCTTTGTCTTTGATGTCTTCTACCATGCCTGGGGCCCTGCTGAGCAGTGGCTGGTGCTCATCACCTCCTGAAGGAACAAAGGTCTTTCCAGGTCCCTGGGTCAGAAAGGACCAGGAGGAGGAGAGCCCTGAAGTGCGGAGTAGGCTGACATGAGTAAGGGTGGGGAAGGGTTTGGAATTCTGCAGGGCTGCAGAGGAGATCTGTGCCCTCATCACCCTTCGCAATAATCTTAGGCACCCTGTACCATTACCAGAGCCCTGGGGGGGGGGATGACTGGGACAGGAATAGCAACCCCATTCCTCATATTTATATATTCTCATTCTGAGGAACCAAGTACTTTCTTACCTGTTGGGCAGCCCAGGGAGGAGGCGGCAGGTGAGATGATACAGTTCTCCCTCTTTGAACACTGAGGCTCAGAAAGACTAATTGGACTTGCCTGAGGTCACCCAACAGGTCAGGAGGGAAGGTGGCTCTGTCAGATGTCTCCCCAGGGCTCCTCTATTGTGCTAAACTTCTGGTCTCCTCTCAAGGCTTGCTGAGGTTTGGTCACTGCTCTGCAGACTCCAACAGGTGACCGAGAAGGAGAGAAAGCCCCACCTCAGAGGCCACACGAGACTCAGTGAGTTCCTCAGGTTCTTGCTACACCCCTTTTAGGGCAGGGTGACTGCACATACCCATTGTTGCTTCAGCCACTCACGGGTGCCCTGGTGCCAGCCATCATTTTGGCATGTGGCAGAGATTTGAGGTGGTCAGTACCTCAGTTTCCCCTTTGTGGATTTGCTCGCTCCTTTTTCTTGGTAGATGGGGTGAGGCTAAATTAATGTTTACTGCAAGGCTTCTGAATTTTGAGCTGGCAGGTGCCTTGTGATGGTAAAATATGAGTTCGATGTAAGTGCAAAATGCTATTGTTTTACACCTGAGGGTGATGTTTCATGACGGCAATGCACTGTCAGGGCTGCGAGCGGGAATGAATGGTTTGTCTAATCCTCCCAGCTCCCCCAGATGCACAAGACAGCAGCACACATCTCTGGGTGGGAGAAATATGAAGCTCCTCTCCCTTTGCTATAAATCTGCCCTTTCATCAGCCCTGACAGGTGGCTGGACAATCTCAGTCAATTCATCAATTAAATCTACTCATTTGTAGCTGCTGAGGACCCCATGTCCTTGGCTCTGGCAGGATCCAAGGCCCTTAGTTTAGGAAGGCTGCTGTCACTGTGGTTGGTGCTCCTGAGGGAAGGGTGGAGGGTCAGGGAAAGGGGCTGTCTCGGCAGGCAGGGTGGTGGGACAGATTTCCAGCCAGAGAGAAGATTAGGAACATGCATTTGGGGTAGGGTGGAGTGGGATGATAGAAATGTTGGGAAAGGGAACCCAGCATGGATTTTGTGGTTTGATTTGTCTTCAGTGTAGTTCATACAATAGAGCGGTTCTATCCCAGGCTCTGAAAGTGAGGTATAGTTGGCTTCTGGTCCCGGATCTAGCACTTAGCACTCTGTGTGACTTTGGGTAAGTTAGCTGACTTTGAGTCTTAATTTCCTTATCTGTAAAATGGAAGAGTAATAGTTATATCTCCTAGGAAGTCATGCGGATGAGAAATCTGCGGTGGAATTATGGCTGGTGGAGTTATCATTACTGGGGCTATGTCATACTTAGCCCTAACTACGTTCTTACCCTTGAATCAGACACTTCCTGAATTCCTCTTCCTCAGGACCCTTTCTGAACTCCCTAAGTCCCTTTGTCAGGAACCATGGAGTCTTTCTCTTCCTTGATGGATTTTGGCTGCCAGTGTCCATAAAGCTACCATGGTGAGGGTGTCCGATTAAGTAGGCAGTCTCAGAAAGCAGCCAGGGCCCCAGAGTGATGTCTGTTGTTCTCACAGGCTAAGCATTTCTGAAATATCAAGTCCAACAGGGGGTCCCTCTCAGGAAGAGAGAGAGAGAGAGAGAGAGAGTGTGTGTGTGTGTGTGTGTGTGTTTGTGTGTATACGTTGTATAAATTCTGTTCCTGGCTAGTTGAATATGGAAGTTGGTGGCCAGGTGGTGTCTGAGGAAGGTGATAGTCCCCTCTGTTACTATAGTGGTTACAATTATCTAATGGTTAAGAAATCAGACTGTGGGTTCATACTACCTGAACCTGCCTCCCAGAGCCCTTACTTACTGGTTGTATAGTCTTGGGTAAGTTGCTTTTTGATCTCTCAGGGCCTTTATTTCCTCACCTTTAAACTGGGATATTAATAATGCCTACTTCATAGGGTTGTTGGAGGATTAAAAGAGGTTATGTAAGTAAAGTGCTTGCAACAGTGACTGGCATGTAGAAGATGCTTAACAAATATTTGTTGAATGAATCTCAATAAGGAAGTCTTTCAGAAAGTGAGCAGACTCGGGGAAGGGGAACTTGGGAAGTTTTTCTAACTTAGAAGATTTCCTAAGCCTCAGTTTGCATACCTGTAAAATGGTATGATTTCATGGTCTTGGAGAATACTCCAGTTGCTGTGAGCTGGGCATGCTCTGAGCTTCTGAGGGTCTGTGGGTAGGCCACCATCCTCTTCCCCAGAGTAGGCTTGCTTAGCTACCAACATGGGACCGTCACAGTGGAGACAGTTTGAAGAGGATGATGAAAAGGGTATGCTGCTCCTCCTCTCCAGGAGCCTTTCAGTGGCTAAGGGTGCAGTGCCTGGTGGTGACAGCAAATGCATTTGCTGCTAAGAGGAGGCCCCTGACACTGCAGCAAGGAGCCCACGAATGTGTTTTTCAGCACTGCTGCTAATGGCTTCCTAACGGCTTTGTATGAGATGATGTGAATTGCTCTGGCCAATGAGGCTTAATGGCCTCCCTCAACAAGCTGCCTGGTATTTTCTCCCTGGAGGCTCAGCTCAGAGTTAAGCCAAGAATATTAATACAGTCCAGATGTGAGTCCTCCCCCTTCCCATAAAGTTGTGGAAATTGAGGTCAAGTTGGGTGCCCTGCAATGTTCTTTAAACAAGCGGCAGAGTGGTTTGTTTGCTTCTTGATCTCCCTGGTGGAGAGTGAGTGACTTCCAGTAGGAGACCTGAGACCAGGCTCTCCCTTCCTCTGGGTTTGCCTCTACTCATTCAGAGGTAACCCTTGTTAAGGGGGCAGACTCCTTAGTAGGGAGAGGACCCTGAATCCATCGCTCAGGACTGCTTCCCATCGGGAAAGACCTAGGTACTATGCTAAGATGAGAGTTGGATGTCTGTCCGCCCTGTCAGGCTGCCCTGCCATCGTAAGGTAGCTGCAACTGTGAGCATGTTCTCCCGTGTGATGGAGTGCTGCGATGACAACATGTCAGGGATGCGGGGGGTCTTGCAGCCTTATCCATCCTTCTCCCATTTTTCAAGCTAAGGAAAAGATGATCAGAGAGGGGAAAGGAATTCCACAGGCAGTCACGCCAGGGCTAGGTTTAGAACCGAGGTTGGTCTCTTGCTCCCCAAGATCCAATTTATCCACCCATGATACTGATGGTCCTCAGTCAGCCTTTTGGGGCTATATATTTTCCAAATTGACCTGCAGAGGTGGAAGACAGCTCTCACTGTCTCCCGGAGTCTTCTATCTTCCAGCCGAGCAGCCCCACTGCCTTCAGTCGTTCTTCTTAGAACATGTTCTTAGGCCTTTTATTTTTCAGCTATGGTATGATAGAAAATGCACTGAGGTCCTCTTTCAGAGCAATGGGTTCAAAGTTCAGAGCAATGGGCTCCGTGGCTTGTTAACTGTGTCATCTCAGGCAAATCACATAACTATTCTCAGCCTATAAAAGAAAATGACCAAAATAAAAGTAATGCTATTTCCTCTCAGGATTGTACAGATGAACTGAGGTAATAGGTGTTAACCTGTCTGAGTATAATAGCTGCTCAATAAATATTTATTATTGAAGCCTGTGGTTTTCAACCTTTTATTAAAATTAGGGGGCCCGTGAAAATAGGAGAATTATTTTGGGAGCTGCTAAGGCAGAAGTCACCCTGAGCATAAGTGAATTTGATTAAGATCATTGGGCCTGTCACCTTTATACAACATCAGGGTGTTTAACTCTTTTGTGAATGGGCAGGAAATTTCTGGTACACTGGTCCCAGGATGGGAGGTTGAAAACCACTGATCTAAGCAATGGCTTCAGACCCTTCAACATAGTAGAGTGGTGGCCACCTCTCTCCATGGACTAGGCTTAGCATGGAAAATTAGATGTTTTAACTTTTGTCATTCCTGTGCTAGGCTAGAACCTTCCATAGGGCAGGAACTGTCTCTTACCCACCTTTGCCAGTGCCTGGTGTATAGTCAGCATTCAGTCAGCACTTATTGAATGACAAGTGCTTGACCATTATTAGATGTGTGGGCTTCACAGGCCTCTTGGCCTGTTGTTATTAGAGTCCGGCTAACGAATCCTCTCTCCTCGCCTCCCCTGCAGCCCGCCCTGAAGATGTCGGCACCAGCCTCTACTTTGTAAATGACTCCTTGCAGCAGGTGACCTTTTCCAGCTCCGTGGGGGTGGTGGTGCCCTGCCCGGCCACGGGCTCCCCCAGCGCAGCCCTTCGATGGTACCTGGCCACGGGGGACGACATCTACGACGTGCCGCACATCCGGCACGTCCACGCCAACGGGACGCTGCAGCTCTACCCCTTCTCCCCCTCCGCCTTCAATAGCTTTATCCACGACAATGACTACTTCTGCACTGCGGAGAATGCTGCCGGCAAGATCCGGAGCCCCAACATCCGCGTCAAAGCAGGTAAGGGCACTGATGCCGGCTCCCCTTCTGGGAAGTCATTTTGAAGGGCCGAAATGGAGAGCGGGCAGCACCCATCCTTTTGAAGACACGTGTGGAACCTCCTGGTGTAGGCAGGAGACTGTGGGAACTTGAAAAAAGTCACTCAAGGAAAGTTTTGTTCTTTGGAATCTTAGCTCTGCCACTTACTCTGCATCCTTAAGTTGAGAACAGGTTTCTCTGAGTCTGCTTCCTCATCTGCAGAAGTGATAGCAGCATCTACCCTGTTTAGCACTGCATGTGATCATTAAATGAGATAGCACTCATTTAAATTAAGGGCTCATTTAGTGCTTCACCCATGGAAAACATCCAGTGAGTTTCTTTCGTTAAAAGAAAAAACACAAAAACTTTTATTAAAATAGAATATACAAGAGAAGTGCATTTATATATGCAGCTTGATGGATTTTCACAAAGTTTAATCCCCAGTTTAAGATACACATTATCAGCAGCTCAGAAGTCCCCCTTAGGCTTTTCCTGTCACCATTCCTGTAGTGGAAACCTCAGTCCTGACTTCCAACCCTATCTATGCTTGCTAATTTTTGCCCTTTATATAAGTGGAGTCCTACAGTGTGTATTCTTTTGAATCCATTGTTCACTACAGGTGGTCCCGAGTTACGAACGAGAGAGGTTCTGTAGGTTTGTTCTTAAGTTGAATGTGTATGAAAGTTGGAACAAGTACAATTACCTATTAAATGCAACTTAGATGTTTGCCTTAACATAGTATTTATTTTTGCCTCCACGTGCATACAAATACTTGAACATTTTCAAATACAATCTTTAACAATGTTGGATGATGCAGAAGATGACAAATTTGTTGAAGAGGGTGGGACTGGTGTTAGAGAGTCAGGGTTTGATTCTGTTGTGGGAGTCAGTTTCCTAAAGCAGACACCAAGGGAGGTTTTACAGAGCTTTTCTCTGTCTCATCATACACGGCCCTGCATCACCTCAGGCCTTGGGTAACTGTACGGTAAACTCTGGTGAACCTCTCTGTATCAGGATCTTGCTCCTGTGACGTTGCCATTCCTGCTTCAACGAGATGAAAAGTATCAGCTAACTCTTCTGTAGAAAACTTATGGTTTTGGAGTTTCTAGGTTCCTGTTTTCTTCCTTCAATGCTGTCATCTGCTGCTCTAGTTGCATAAGGTCTTCATTGGTTAGTTCTTTGCCATGGGAGTTAAGTAGCTCTATGATATCATGTTCACTGATACCCAACTACAGTCGATCACCAATAGCCCTTATGGGGCTCCGTTCTCAAATGTGAATAATACGGAAGTCAAATGTTTGTAACTCAGGGACTTGCTGCAGGCACTATGTTTGTGAGATTTACCCCTGTTCCTCTGTGTAAGTGTGGGTTGTTCATTCTCATTGCTAGACAGTCTTCTATTGTTCTACTATACTGCACTTTATTCATCCCGCTGTTGATGGACATTTGAGTATCAGCATTCACATAAAATACATGATAGAAAATTCCTAGCAGGGAGGGAATTTAGTCTTTGGAGGAGTTAATGGAGTCAAGGGAGTGAGAATTTCTCAGATGGTCTCTTTAAAGAACACAGAAAGTCTCCCTTCTCTGAGCTAGACCTAGAGTCTCGGAATGGCTTAGATCAACGACTCTTAAGTAGGATGTCATGATACACTGGTGTGCCCTAGGCAGTTGTGAGGTGTGCCTCAAATAGTGAAAATGCACTGGAATTTAGGGGATGGTTTCCTTAGCAGAGCTTTCTAGGTGGGAAAAAACAGGTAGGGTTCTGGCTGCCCACTGCAGCAGTACCAGGCCTTGAGCACACCATCTGTCCTGGCAGAGGTAGGTCAGTTCTGGAGAAGGCTTCCTGATCTGCATGCCCAGTGACAGGTCCTGCAAGATCTCTGACCCCCTGGGTCTCTCTGGCTCAGGAGTGCCTCTCACAAGTACAAGGTTCCAAGTAGCTGGGAATGGGTGTGTATGGGGAATGAGCAAGGTTAAGAGCTCTTAATTAAAGAGCTGATCTTAATTTCATTTTGTTTGGGGGGAGATAGTGAGCCCTTAGAGCCCAAGGTCATGCTCAGAGTATCACCCTTAGGGCTTCCCATAGAATTGCTTTCTAGGAGTAGGTCCTTTGCTCTGTTCCCCTAATGAAATTCCAGGTACCTGGCTGGGGGCACGAGGCCAGGATTTGGAGCCCAGTTTTTCCCTTCACAGGCTAAGAGGAAATGATGTCACCTTGCCTACTACATACCCTTCATCAGGTTAGCATGCAGTGTTCATAATAATCCTATAACATGTTTCTTACAAATGAGGGGACTAAGACCAACAAAGGTTAAGTCTCTTACCCAACAACAGATGACCAGTAGTAACCACAGAGATGGAGCTATAATGCCACACAACATTGTTGCCATGCTTTCCATGTGCCAGGCCTTCTACACGCTGCCATTATCATCATCATCATCATTATTGTGATGTTGTTATTTCCTTTTACAGATGAGGAAGCTGAGGTTCCAAAAGGTTACCTAGTTCTTGCCCAGAGCACACAGCTGCTCAGAGAAGGAGGGGCCGAGCCTGCTTGTTTGATACCCTTAACCACTGGCCCCTGCTGGCTCCCTCGGCCTGTCTTGGGGGGTGTGCACCCAGACCCAGCCCTTTCCCTCCTCCCACCTGCTTCCCTGCTGGGTCAGCTTCCTCTGTCTCCTCTGTGTGCCCCCACACCTGTAGTCAGCGCCATGCCCACACCGCGGGAGAGTGAGCTACGGCCCTGCAAAGCCCAGCTGGCACTGCCTCCCTTCACTCCTTTCTCTTCCTCCTCACCTGTATCTCTTCCCATCACAGCCACAAAACAGAGATGGGAAAGAATAGTGACCTGGGGGGAGGGAGGTCGGGCAGGGCTGGCCCTGCTGGTAACATGGCCAATTAAGAGGCTTTGATGGAGCCAGAGGGGCTGCAGGTGCAGAGCCAGAGGGGCTGCTGGGCCCCATGGGTCGCCCTGGCAACCATGGCAGGGTGAGCAGGAGGGCACGCTGCCCAGGTGCCAGCCGAGGGACAAGGTCAGTAGGCAGTGGGGCTCTGGATACTCTATCTCTACGGGAAAGAAAAGGGCAGGGAGGATGGAGTGAGTGCCCGGGAGAGGTTAAGCAGAAGAGGACCAGGGCGATGGCAAGCCAGACCCATCAGCCCACGCCTATGGCTGGGCCAGCCCACATGTGGGACCTGACACACAGAGTGGCCGCAGGTTACAGCACCCCAGAAATCAGCCCTGGGACCAAGGCGGAGTCCTGCATTGCACCGTGGAGGAAGTTATATGTCTGAAGGCAGGAGCACGTCTGGGGTTCAGGTGCAGATCATGTCAGAAGGTGGGAAATGCAAGGAAGCTTTGTTTTGGAGACTCTTGGAGACTGTCCATGTCTCTGGCATTCAGCATTTTCAGAGAAAAGATAGTTAAAATATTCTCTCCATTAAAATCACCAAGCCCTCTACTTCTGCTTATACTCCATTTTCCCAAACTACTTTTCACATTAAGTGGCACAAATGTCTGTTGTTAGATCATGTGTCCAATTTTTATTTTGGCAACATATGGTCACTGTGCCCAAAACTATTGCCACCCTGAGCCCAGGAATAATGTAGGAAGGCAAGTTTGGTTTCCTTAGATGAAGTCCAGCACATTTCCTTATTACTCTTACTTCCCCTTGTTGAACATGATCACATTGCAGGGCTTAGATGCTGCCCTCAAGGTCCTTCCACTTTAATAGTTTGTTAATACTCACCAAAATTGGAAAGGTTAGAAATTAAATGTACAGTCTTGTTAAAGGAGGTTGGATGTTTCGGAGCAGGGACGAGGCTCTGCAGAAGGGGTACACAGGCAGGAGTAAGTTCATGGGGAGGCTTCTGGGCTGAGTAAATGGCAGGTGGGGGAGAAGTGATGGAGGCTGAGGCCTGGCGGTGCTGAGGGAGTTGCAGCTTCCTTGGGTCTGCACCATGTCCCAGCTGAACCTTGTGACATTGTCCACTTCCCTGCCCCTCATCTCTCTGCAGTTTTCAGGGAACCCTACACCGTCCGGGTGGAGGATCAAAGGTCAATGCGTGGAAACATGGCTGTCTTCAAGTGCCTCATCCCTTCTTCAGTGCAGGAATACGTTAGCGTTGTGTCCTGGGAGAAGGACACTGTCTCCATCATCCCAGGTAAGAAGGACCACAGGCAGGGGTGGGGGTTGGGTGCTATAAAGTAGAGGCACTGAGTTGGTTGTTGAGATCGCCAAATCTTGACGTTAGTCCTGGTGAGCTGTTTGTGACTATTCTGATGATGCTTTTTTGGCAAAAAAGTTGTTTTTGGTCAGCTTGGCACATCTCTTGTGGGGTGGTGAAAACCCAGGTGTCGGTAGCTTCTGCTGGGTCTGAGAAGTTCCCATCAGACACTCCCCAAAGGAGTGGGGTTCCCCTCTTCCTGACCCCTGCGTCTTTTCTTGCCCTTGAAGATCGAAGTCAAGGCTGGACGCACCTTATTTGTGAAAGGCTGTGGGGAGAGGAAGATAAGAGGCTGGTCTGTGGTTCATGTTCCTCATTGAGTATTTGCAGGGCCACGTGGGACTTTTTCATGAGTTAGATAAAGACCCATTGGAATTCTAGCTGACCTCCCTCCTTGCCTGGCGTTGGGAGAAGAGGTTAATAACATGTTGTTGGTTTACCTTGTTGGAGCTGCTGTGAACTGTGAACCCTTCATGATTGGTTCTTCTCTATTCGAGGTTGTCCCTTCAACAGGAAAACAGGTCTAGAAACCCCAACAGAGAAGCTTAAGTCCTCAAAATGCATCCAGGCCTCCAGTTGTAAAACTGTGGTTCCCCCCTCCCCCTTTCCAGCATCCCTCCCTCTGTCCTGTCAATTGCAAGACTCTGTCTTCCTTTCTCCACCAAGAACCTTGGTTTTCCTTTCTGTAGAATGGAGGGACCTGACCTGATGCTCTCTGAGTGCCCCTCGAGCATTGATGCCCCATCACTAGGCATGTGAAATAATTGTAGTTACTCAAGGTTTTCAAGTTAGTTGGGGGAAAACAGATTTTTATGCATGACACCTGTAGAGCAGGGTTTCTTAATTCCATGACACACTAGAAACCATGGTGAGCTTTTTTAAACTCACCAGTGCTTGGGCCTGCTAGCCCCATGTCAAGGTCACTGTCTCTAGAGTGGAGCCTGGGCACCAGCAGTTGTAAAGCTCCTTGGGTGGTTCCAGTGTATAGCTAGAAGAACTAATGCTTGGGCATATTTACAGATAGCGTGGCAGGATACTATTTTTTGAGACTGTAATTAGTGTTTTGCCCTTGGTACTTTTTCCTTTTCTCACTTCCAAGTAGATGGTCAGGCCATTGTATCTCCTGGCCTTAGAACTTGTAGTGGGACAGAGCTCTGAAGCTACTTGAAGACAGCTGCTTTTCCTGCATTTTTGTAAAACCACAAGTGAACAGGAAAGGTGAGGATGGCTGGGGAGGAAGCCTCTGAGGGCAGCCAACACACAGGAGACACGTGAATACCAGAAATAGTGATGGTGCTGTGCTCAGCAGTTGGACCCTCCTGGGGTGGCTCTGTGCGGCTCCGTGGGGTCTGGAACTAAGAGGCCAGGGTTCTTGTGTCCAAATGAGGCATGAGATGCACAGCCTGGGACCCAAAGGGATTGTGCAGGCAGGGTCAATGGGCTGGTGAGACCAGAGAGACCCTGGCCCCTGGAACCTCGCTGGGGGAGCCCCAGTAATGATGGAGATGGAATTTCCTGTCCAATAGAGTCAGATTGAAGGTGATTCAAAGAACAGAAAGAACTGTAGTATCTCTTATACACTTGGGTTTATGGACTGAGAGTTATATTCATTAAAATAATTAGAGAAAGGGAAGAAGAAGGAGGGGAAGAGGAAGAGGAAGAGAAAAGACAGACGGGGAGGGAACAGGAGGGGTGGGGAAGGGGGAGAAATTTTAAGTGCTTACCATATGTCAGGCACTGGACTAAGAACCTTCCATGTATGGTCTCATTTTATCCTTACAAAATGCCCAGTAAGTGTATTCCCCACCCCCTACTTTACAGAAGAGGAAACTGAGGATTAAAGGAGTAAAGTAAGATCTTCTGGACCCCACATCTAGTAGTGTGGCAAGGCTTGAACCTAGGTCTCTATTCTCAGCCTGTGCACTTAGCTTCACATTGAAATGCCTCCCAGCACCTGCACAATTGTATTCAGGGGTGTTGCAATGGAGTCTTGTATGTACCCCTCAGGCAGGCAGTGAGGGCCTTGGCCTCCAGAAGGGGTAAAAAAATTCACATTGTATTTCGGGAAAGGCTTTTATGAACTGAGTTCATAAAAGTACAGTGATTAAGAGCCTAGAATCTAGTACCAGGCCGCCTGGCCTTGAAACTGATGGCATTGCTTACCAGCTGGGCAAGTCATTTACCCCCTCAGAGCCTCTGTTTCCCCAACTATAATACAACGAGGAGGAGGATGAACTACTACATAGGGTTCAATTAGGAATGAAGTGAGTTCATGTATGTAAAATAATTGGAGCCCCACCCGGCACAGAGGACGGGCTGTAGTTATGGTAGTTAGCAGTAAGTAGAAGAGAGTGCTCCCCTCTGCACTGCTATGTCCTGTTGGGGTGTACAGGTACTGTGTTTCCCCACTAGACTGACCTTCCCAATGGTGGGAACTGGGTGGTTTTCACCCATACTCCCTGGCTCCTATCACACCACCTGGCACACTCAGAGTAAATGCTCACTAAGTGTTCAGTGAGTGCATGATTGCACAGTTGGGGGAGTTCTAAAGGAATATGGGAACAATGTGGACAGGAGCACTGAAATAAACCTGAGTTCAGTGGGCACAGGGGGAGGAAGTAGCCTTGCTCAGAGAGGGAGAAGGAAGGTTGACTTGGCTCCTGTGCTTAGGAGCTGAAGGCAGTGAGCTTCTCCCAGGCGGCCCTTGTAGTTGGTGCTTCAGGGCTGTCTTTCATGTCTGAATTGGGCTGGTGGCCCCAAAGGGCATAATTATCAGGGAAGTGGGCTTGATGCTAATCTGCGGGGCTCTGTTAAACCTGTTCTGTAGAACCCCTTACTTACCTTTAGCCTTGGGGAGTTTTCCTCCTCTGTCCAGCCATTCAGCCCCATCCATTATCATTCTAGATCTCTGTATGGCTAAAGTGTAGATCCGGGGACAGACTTCCTATAGCACATCAATCCAATAACACCCTCCCACAGGAGCCCAGGAGAACCAGAGAGAGTACGGCTTAGCTTTAGCCAGTCTCTGTAGCCAAGAGGCCAGAACTCTGGCCCACATGTTACATGCTTCTGTTTTGGAAAATGCAAATTCTTTATTGATTTTTTCCCTATAAAAATAGGATCCTCTGCCATCCAGACTCACACTGTACTGTGCATGTGCCTGATTGTGTTGGCTGGGAGGTTGGAAGGCAGCCACATCCCCACTCGAGGGGGCAGATTTAATGATTAGGTTGCCTTGAGTTTAAGGAAGAACCTAGGAGCCAGAGTGATGTCCCATCCCTGGACTTCTGAAACAGGGAGGATGGTGTCGACTTTGATATTTGTATCTGCAAGTCTGGACTCAGATTCTCCACAAAGCATGGGACCAGCAGAAGCAGGTGCAGGAGTATAGGAGGAGAAACAGAGGTCAACGTGGATCAGTGAGGCCCCAGGAGACACCTCCTTTTGCAGAGCAGGTGTCCTGGGAAGAAGAAGTGGGTACAGGCCCCTGTGAATGAAGAGCCTGCCTTGCAACAGTTTTCTCTGAGGGGCTTTAGAAGGAAATAGAGGGCTTGGGGCCTAAGCAAGCTCTGTGAGTTGGGAATTTGCTCACAGGTTAGCCTTCCCAGCTGCCCACTGTTGGGAGGGGCAGGTAAGCCCCTGGAGCTGACCACTAAAATGCTAAACAGAATTTTGGCTGTGCTTTTCCCAGGATTTGTAGAGGCTGGAGATACAGCCTCAAAGTGCTACCTTTCCTGGGAGCTACTTAATACGTCCATCCCTTTCTGCACCCCTTCCCTCTCCCCCAAGCTGGTCATCTTCCTCCCATCAGGCTCTGTAAAGACTCCTACCCCTTTCTATTCTCCCCAGGGACTCGGTCTTGAGGTGAACTAGCTCTTCTGAGCTGGCGGCATAGGGATAGTAGGGCAAAGGGCTGCACATGAACGTAAATTAAAATTAAGGCCTCCAGTGAAGCCAAGACATGGTTTAATTTCCCATCTGCATGATCACCATTACAATGCATGTTATTGGATATAAAGATAAATTCAGCCCTGTTTCTAATAGCTTTTAATTTCCACCAGACCTGATTATATCAGTGCAGGCTCCTATGGGAGTTTCCCAGCATGCTCTTCACCAGCATCCTGACTGGCTGTCTTGGCCCCAGTGGGGAGTTTTGGACACAGCTCAGATGCGGGCCAGATGTACTTGCTGTTGCTCTGGAAGACAAGCCCGCATCAACTGCCTTGTCTGTGTGAATGAGGCTCTTCAATGCAGTGTTGTCATCATGCCTTGGCCAGGCTGGGAGTGCACTGGCACAGTGGGGTGGGAAGGAGCAGGGCAAGGGGAAATTTGGTCGCAGGGGTCTTTTCTGAAAAGGGGCAATGCTCCCCAACCGCAGCCCACTTGTACATACCATCCTTCTTTCACCTCTCTAATTTACCCCAGGGTTCCAAGTTTATGGGCTTCTGTGCCTCTTTTGCTTTGGCCCTGCTTCCTCCTCTGCCTGGTCTGCACAAATCCCCTCCTTTTCTGTGGATACCCAACTCTTCTTTTGTCTTTGAAAGTTGGTTTACATGTGTCCTCTTCCAGGATGCCTCTTCCATACGAGAAGGGCCATCTCTGTCTCCTGTACTTGCGTAGGGACAGAAACGTGTCACCAGCCTTTGCACTGACCTCTAGCTGTGTATTCAGTGACCAGAGGTGTTGGCTTCTCTGAAGGGCAGCAGATGTCCAGCTTAAAGACCAGTGGATAAAACAAAAGGCGTTATTGGGTTTCTGGGTCTGCTTTTGGCCCAGTGAGGACACAAAGATGGTCCTGATTTGGAAATTTTAGGATTTTGCTCATATTGTCAGCTCTGATGGACAAGGATGGATGATCTCAACACAATAAACAATCACACAGAATCTGAGTTTGCTTTAGCAAGCAGATTCAACTCGTTAATTGTATTTTGCTCAGGCTGATCCTAAGGCTACTCTGGATCCCAGGAGTTTCCACCAACATGGGGAAGGGCGACAGAGGAGAGAGAGGAGGGGCCTGGATCTCAGCCCCCTCATCTACTGATGAAGATGCCCCAGCCCTGACCACACGCCCTCAGGCCTCCTCTGCCCCTTCCCTCCTGCTTGTTCTCAGGGTGCATTACTTTCCTTAAAGGGTGCTTCTCTTTTACTATCTGACTCTTTTCTTTCTTTGCCTGTCTAAAATCTACCCACCTTTCAAAGTCTGATTCAAATACTACTTTTTCCATAATGTCTTTCCCAATTTCTGTTAAGAATGGATTTAAAATTCACCCTAATTAACCTCCTAGGGAATCCTTTTCTGAACTCCCTCGGGACTTGATTGGTTCCTTGCTCAAGACACTAGTCGTATTTTGTCCTGCAATATTTTAAAATCTGGGTTATTCCCACTACCAGAATGTACTTATCAAGAACAGTATCTATGTTTAATTCAAACTGCTCTCCCCTCCAGTGCTCGTAGAAGATGATTAACGATGGTGACAAAATGCTGGGCTCTCCCCTGCTGAACTGTCATGTGGCAGGAAGGAAGGGGGAAGCCTGCCTGAGGTCACGGAGAAAATTGGTGGTATTACAAGAGTTAGGCTTGGTGGTCTCCAGTCTCCATGATGTCGAGCTTTTGTGGGTTCCTCCTGTGACACTCTGTTGTTTAGGTGCAAAATTGAGGACATCTGCTCTCAACTATTTAGGGACATGGAGAAAATGGGCTAGGATGGTCAGCCTACGCTAATAAGAAATAGATGATGTGCTCAGGCAATTTAACAAATGGAGTTTGGGCCCCTGCTGGGCACTAGGCACGATGTCAGAGCTTGCAGAGGAATCATACTTGACTGTGACCTGTTTCTTTCCTTCAGCCACGTCTGTCTAGGGGTCACGGTACCTTCTTATTGAAGGGGGTGACACATAGAGGCTAATGTTCTTCCTGAAGGCAGCAGCCCTGTGAGGCTCACAGAGGGAATGGAGGCCACAGTCAGGCCTTAGAATAGAATACAGTCCCTGGCCAAGGACACAGAAAGAACATTTAGGCAGAGGTGACAGCATGGGCAAAGGCAAGCAGGCAAGGAGAAGGAGGGTGGTCTGAGGATGCAGCTGGAGGGTAAGTAGAAGCGGTGGGATAAATATGAAAAGGACACCAGGACACTTAATGCAGGAAGGTCCTATCCATTCTGGAAAAAGAGAGAAAGAAAGAAACAACATATAACAATAATGACTAGTATGTAATCAACACTTACAAAGTTGCCAGGCTCCGTCCTAAGCATTTTATATGTTTTGCTCATTTAATATTTACAGCAATTTGAAGATGAGGGGACTATTATTCTCCATTTTGCAGATGAACAAACAGAGGCACATTTAATTCACCAGTGTCACCCCAATAAATTCAATAAAAAAGAAATAAAGTAAAAACAAAACTACGTGAATTGCCTAAAGTGAGTAAGCAGTGGCCCGACCATTTAAACGTTTGCATTCAGACTCTAGTACTTTGCTCCCAAGCGTTGCAGTATACTGCCTCCTAGAAAGTTAACATACAGGATATAAAATTGCACAGTGACAAGAAAACCAACACAACACAATACTACACTGGGTGACCTCTATGAGCAGATCGTTTACAGGAGAGGGGGTGATATGTGGCAGAAAGAAGACAGGTCTTAATTGCTAGTCTTAATTAATTGGTGACCCTGAGCAAGTCCCTTTCAAAGCTTCAATGTATTCACCTATGAAATGGGAACAATTAAATCTATTACATGTGGAATTCTTTAGATGAAAGTTAAGCTTCTGGAGAGACTTGAATTATCAGATAGAGGGGCAGCCTAAGCATGTGGGGAAATTTGCTGCTCGGCTTCATGCCCTTACCCAAGCTGAGGCTGTGCTACCCTTTCTGGGTGCTGGGTTAGTGGCAGGACACAGGTTAGCCAGGGGTGCAGCTCCCCAGAGCAATAGTGCTGCTGGGATCATAGATTAGAGAACGGCTACCCTTGAACGTGACCTTGAGAAAGCCATCAACAACGGGCTAGATTGGGTGATCACAACGGTATTTTTAATTCAAACAGGCCATGATATTATCTGGGCAGAATGTGGGAAATGAAATGACTGAGATCTAAGATTATTAATCCTGTATTCACATGTGCCTGGCATGGTTCCCAATCAAAATTATGGTTAGGTACAGAATGAAGGCAGGTGGTGTGGTAACCAACACAGCAAAGATCAACTCTACAAACTACCGGGGTCTAATTTGCTCAAAGTATTCCAACCCTGCTTTATTAATAACGAGTATCTCTTTAATACAATGCAATTTATAAAGTGCCTTTATATGATCTCATTTGCTTCTCGCAGTAACCCTGTTACCTTACTCCACTTTACAGACAAGGGAACAGGTGCAGTGAGGTTCAGAGACTTGTGCAGTTAGAAGAGAAGGGGAAGGAGAAGGGGAAGAAATATTAAAACATATGTGTATGCAGGGCTCTGTGGCCATTTCCTGGATGTCATCTCTCTTAATCCCCCTCTTAACCCTGTGAGGGAGGCATGCTACTCCTAATTCTTAGGGATAAGGGAAATGTGATTCAGAAAGGCCAAGCTATTTGCTCCCAGTCACACAGCCTCTCTGTGGGTTGGGACCCAGAGCTTTTGTACCCAAAGCCCAATCTCTTTCGCTATAACATGCTTTTGTGACTCCAGCCTGAGGACTGTCCCAGGGACTCAGGACAATTACTATTTCCCTCACTAAGGCAGTTCTACAGAAAAAGGCAGCTGGCCCTTTATTTTGTTGTTGCTATTTGTTTACTGTTTGCTTCAGTGGGGAAGGGGCCATCAGATTCACCCAGCCTTGTTTCTTTCTTGAAGTGTGGAGAGAAAGTTCTACTTTCTAATGCCTTAAAGCACAATTTGCAGGTTAGAGATTACTAGGAAGCATTCAGGAGTAACAAAGGAATTCTCTCCCCAGTCAGATGGCCTAAATTGAAATGAAATAATAATCGTAATTATAATAATGGTTAGTAAGAAAGTAAGTGATCAATCATTGTGCTCTTATGCAATAAGTCCTTTTCACAAATCATTTCATTTCATCTTCATGTGTTACATAGTGGGTGGTGTTATTATCTCCATTTTGCAGATGAGGAGCCCAAGGTACAGAGAAGTTACCTGCCCATGGCCATAGAGTGAGAGTGTCCATACAGCAGGAACTCAGTCCAGAGCAGCTTGATTTCAGTCCTTAGAGACGACTTGAGCCACCTCTCAAACTGTATCCTCTGCCTGTATCACCTACCATTGGTGTAGTGCTCTCTGGTTTATAATGTCTATTTACAGGCACCATTTTATTTAATCCAACCCTGTCTGAGGAAGACACACACTCTTTTTTTCCCCTTCTCCAAGTGGGAGGAGGGGAGATACTGAGGCAGACTCTCGCATCTGCCCCAACCAGGATCCACCTGGCAAACCCATCTTGGACCAATGCTTGGATCAACTGAGCTATTTTTAGTGCCTGGGCCCAAAGTGCTGAGATTAACCAAGCCATCCTCAGTGTCTGGGGGCCACACTTGAACCAATCGAGCCTGCAGGAGGGGAAGAGGGAGAGAAAGAGAAGAGAGGGGGGAAGAGAAGTAGATGATCACTTATCTTGTGTGCTCTGACCAAGAATTGAACCTGAGATGTCCATACTCCTGAGCCAATACTATATCCACTGAGCTACTGGCCAGGGCCAGAAGACACACTCTTAACCTCACTTCACAGACAGGAAGACCAAGGCTTGGGTGGTTAAGGGGTCTTCTCAAGGTTACACAGCCAGGGAAGGGTATATCAGAACTCTGATTTGCTACCTGTGCTCTAGGAGTTCTTGAGGCCCCCACCTGGAGCCCATGCCGCAGCTCCTCAGGACTGGTTCCAGTCTCCTGGCAGGCACGCTGCTCTGCATTTGCATGCCAGTCGGCTGGTTCCAGAGCCATCAGTCACAGCTCCTCAGTCAAGCAAAAATGCCTGTGTTCACAGGTGCCTCTGGCAGCGTGTGCATGTGTCATGTTTTGCTTTTCCGTTTAATTTGTGGCAGGCGCTACGTTTCCAGAGTACCCACTGGGTGAATTTCAGCTGATTTAAGACAATTGCAAGTGAACGCTGTGCCCCGGATCATGCTGTGGCACTGGACATGGAGCAAGTAGCATTGTTTGGTTAAGTTGGCACCTGTGTAAGTTACCCTGAAATCAGAGAGGAATTCTTTATAGAAGGTTATCCTACACATAAATCATCATTAGACTACCTCATTTTTGTTTAATGCCTACCTAACTGTGCTGTAGTCTAAAAATGTGTGTTTAGTGAAGTCAAGGGTTGCAGGGAAATTATAGGGTTTTCAAAAACACATTTGCTTTGCTGGTGTTCACATCAGAATCAATCTTGCCTTGAGTTCTCGATCTCATTGCAAACATGCAGTACTGCTTGCTAAATTCTGGTATTTAATGTAGGGTAGCATTTATTCAGAAGAAGCCAACAGTGCTTACAGAATGGTAGAACTATGTATAGATGGCACTTCCTGCCAAGCTTGTGATTTTGAACTCTGTTGTTTATCAGTGAGACTTCACTGCCAGAGCTGGAGTCATGGTAGGGACAGGGCTGTGGTTCCAAGCAGAGTTAGGTGGCAGTAGGGAGGGAGTGTGCATTACAAATGGGGAGGGAGCCTGCATTTGTAATACCTCAAGCCTTACTGCACCAGCACCTAGTAGGCATTCAGACTATGGCTGTTGATTGCCTGGTGAAGTGTTTAAATAGAAGGTAACTGGCCTTCCTTTAGGTTGTAAAGGGACTGGGTTAAAATGAAGAGAAGGCTGTGGTTCTGTGGCTGCTGGAATAAAGTCCTCATTTGCTCTTGTGATGCCCCAAATCAACAAGGCTTGCTTAGAGCCCTTCTGATGGAGAAGGTATACACCCATGAAAGAGCATGGGATCTGGCCTCAGAGAGACTTGGGTTCAAATCCTGGTTTTACTCCTTACTTGCCATATAGCCTTAGGTAAGTTCCTTTAACCTTTCTGAGCTTCAATTTCCTCAGATGTGAGAGGATTAGAAAATATGTACTTTTTCTATATAGGAAAAACATATAAGATAACATTTTCTATGATATATTTTTCTATGTAGATCTGTTTTCTATAAATAGAGTCTCTATATGTAGGTTTCAATTTTTCTTAGTGCTGAGCAGGCACATGATACACTGTCCCAGGATTAGTCATCTCCTTGTAAGCAAGAAGGTCTCCATGAGGAGTGAATTTCTAGGAGGAAGTGTCCAGGTGTGAGCATCTAAGTGTGAGCATCCAGAAGTGAGCATTCAAGTGTGAATATTCAGATATGAAGATCCAGGAGTGTGCATCCAGGAGGGACTATCCAGCAGTGACCATCTGGTATGAGCACATCCGGGAGAGAACATTTAGGTATGAGTGTGCAGGTATAACATTAGATGTAAGTATATAGGAGTGTGGACTTGGCTGTTATTACACTGAAGGTAATTTTGCCTTTAGGGCTGAGGGCATAAGGTTAGGATGATGAGAAAACCCTTATACTGGGACCGAGGCAGGCTAAGCTCTGTTATCCCACAGGCTGAAGTCCAAAGTCTCTGACATTATGACTTTGGCCTTTGTGTTCTATGAGGCATCTTGCTGGGTAGGAAATCCTCAGGAGCATGGTGTGTGTTTTGTCAGCTGCTGAGTCTGCCTTTACAGTGACTGCTAAGCTGGTTGGAACTAGGGACAGCCCTCTGCACTCCAGTACGGTGGGCAGGAGGGGCCCGGAGGCTCGCACTGAGGGCTCAGAATTGGAGGTAGTTTTCTCTCACACTGAGAGATTCCTTCCCCCCACTTCAGGATCAGAGCAGATCTGAATATTCACATATTTAGGGACATGGAATCTTCCAGAATTTTGGAGAGTCAGCTGAAAAACAGAAGACGGTGGGAGACAGAAACCTGTGATGGTGAGTGGCAGCAAGAGCAGGAAGTGGGGACAGAGATAGAGTGTGAGCTCTGAATTCAGCTTCTGCTTGTGCCCTGGAGTTGGCCATGCATCGGATAACCTTCGTCCTCTGTGTGCTAGTATGGTGGGTTTTCAGACCATGTAAAGCAAGAAAAAGGAATGGGCTTGTATCTAGAATATTCCAGAGCCTGCTATTTGTGACACAGGCTGAGGGAAGCAGTTGTACAAAGCGCAATGGGATGTAGCTGTGCACCCTCAGGGCCTGCGCCCAGGAAGGAGCACAAAATCGATTGGGATACAGCTGGTAGTGCCATATTCTACGTCCACTTCATCCCTTGAATCTATCTAAATAGCTGTGTTGGTATAAGCAGCAATTGGTTGGTTAAATTTTTAGTTAATTATTTAATTTAGCAGATGTTTTTTGAGCACTTCTTGTGCACAAGATGCTATGTTATATAGACAGTAATTCCCAAGGGTCCTTGCTTAAGAGTATCAAGGGATTTGAAGAAATTCTTCTTCCCACACACCAATGAAACTTATTTTAATGAAAATACACATGTGTGTTTGTGTATGAATAATATGCGCTGTGTAACTTGTACATACCAAGTGTGTACATATATGTACTCACACCCACAGTTTTTGCCTGTGGAAAGGAAAGAGACTCGCCATGTAGACCTCAGAAGTGCCCAGAGAAGCGAGCAGAGCCCTAAGGCAGACGTCTTGGCCCATTGTGTGTGGGCAGGGGCAGCGCTCGGGGACGTCCAGCTCAGGAGTGTGCTGGGTGAGTGTCCAGGTGTTGGCTTTCTTTACAAACAAAGAGGACAGTTTCTTATTTCCCCTCTTGTCTTTCTGCTCAGCTCTTCTGCATTTCATGAATAGCCTACTTGGCCTGTCAGTATTTAATGAGGCCTCTTTAGTGTCGGTGGGGTGGGCAGGGACATGGAAGGTGTAGGGAACGCTGCCTTCGAAGGGCTTGCTGTCCAACGCGCAAGATGATCTCGGGACGCTGGTGACCCCAACATGAAGCAGAGTGTGGTGAGGACACAGGAGAGGCACCGCCTCTGGTGGCTTGGGAGCAGTAAGCCACATCTTCTGTGATTAGAGCAGGCTCAGCGTAAGAAGTGGCATTTCCCGGGGGCCCTGGAAAATGGATGCTTTTGGCAGGCAGAGTTCCTGCAGGAGAGAGTCTTCCAGACCTGTCAGCTCCTGACTTTCAAATCACCCAGGGAGCTGTTAGAAAACACTGCTGTCCAAGACCAACCCCAGACAATTAAGACAGGATCCCTGGGTTTAAGACCGGGGCACCTGTGTCTATAAAAGCCCCCTAGGTGGTTCCCGTGAGCAAATGTGCTGCAAAGCCCTGTTCTTCATACAGGAGGCCAAAGGGCACTCAGAACAAAGGCTGAGCTCCTGGGGAAAAACAGCCTCTTTTGACTGGAGCTCGGGATACATTTCAGGGTATGGGTGTGAGGGTGATTGATGTTGCTCAGGGCAGTAGGGAACCGTTGGAAGTTTTGAATGGGTAATGATGTGGAAGGACTTTTGGGAGTAGGTCTTTAATGATTAAGAATGTTCGCAGACACCTAGAGATCATCTTTGCTCAGCCTGCTGGAATTCAAGACTGCCCTTGAATTCCCAGGAATGATCACTGGGCATACTTCAGGCATGGGGACTACAGACAACCTCTATCCTACACCCTACACTGCCATCATTTTCCTGTCCCTTCCCCAGGCTGCTGTCCATAAGCCAGGGTCCCAGCAAGTCTGATGTGGGAGCTTGACAGAGACTCGCGTGGAAGGAAGGTTCCCCACAATGTCACACCAGAGCTTAAGCAGTATGCGGATCTAAGACGAGCTGCACAGTCTCTTACTTTTTATAATACTAGTGAGTTAACTTTGCACTATGCTCTTCTAGCTTACAGCACACTTTATATATGTTACACTTCAACTCTCATGATAATTCTATGTAGCATGGAGCAGCTATCCACATTTATAGGTGAGCAAGCAGTGAGGTTCAGTGACTTCACTTTGCTCCCTCTAATTCCTCCTATGGCAGGAGAAGAAAACCTTCCTGACAGCAGGGAGCAGGCACGGCGGGCCACCATTGTGCTGCTACTGGACTGTGGGCCACACACTCCGCCAGGCACTATCACAGATGTGACCTCACATTATTATGGACAGAATATCTTTTGTTTCCTCGTGGTGCAGGATGAATGGGAGAACACTTGGCATCACCAGCAATTATACACTGAAACGATAAAGCAATCAGACCACTACAGCAAGTCTGTGTTATGAGCTTACCTTGTCACCACGCTTTTGTATTGTTTGATGTCATTTTATTTTCATGAGAGGTGATTTCATCCTCATTAGCAAATGAGAAAACTGAGGAACAGAAAAATGTCTTGCCAGAGGCCCGGTAGTATAGTCGGAGCGGACGATGCGGCCATGCTATGTGGAGGCATCGTGCGGGATGGGGGTGGTGGTGGTAAGAATACAACACATAGCCCTTGCCACGTGTCAGGCACTGTCCGAACTGTTGTATGCAAACTAATTCACTAGTTCTTCCAAGGTCATGGTAAGAAAGGTAGGTATAATTATCACCCCCATTTTAGTGATCAAGAAAATGAAGCACAGAGAGGGGAAGGAACTTACCCGATGCCACATAGCTAGTAAGAAATGGAATGAGGACTCAATCGCAAGCTTTCTGGTGCCAGAGCCCACACTCTTCACCTCTAGGCTCTGATATCTGGGTCTCCTGGTTCCCAGGTCCAGGGTCATCCACTAAACTGGGATAGAAAGAGGGACAGAAGACCACGGAAGGAAGACCTCCATCTGGGCATTGGGGGTGTGGATCCCAGGCCTCAGTCTGGACACCGCCAGGTGTCTTGGTGTGTCCTCTCTAAGTGCCTCTTTGCTCTCTGCCTCCTTCAGATCATTTGTGTAAGAGTCACCAGCTTCCCCTGCATGTGGTAAGGATTGAGCTAGAGAAGGGGGGAGGGGACCTAGAGCTTCCAGTTTGAGTTCTGTCACTACATTATTCTCTGCCCTCTCTCTGGACATCAGCTTCTTCATCTGTAAGCGAAGGGGCTGGATCAGAGGACCCCGTAGGTCTCTTCCACCTTGATTCAGTTTAATAGACTCCACTGAGCCCTGTGTACCCTCCACTGCTGGACACTGGGGACACAGTGACAGCCATATGTCTTGCTGGGGAGACAAGCATCTTAAGCAAAGAGCTCCAATATGTGTGTTTCTTAGAGAAACTCTTGCACGTATGCAAGATAGGAATCATTACAGCAATCATGTTTGTGATATCAGAAAGTTGGAAAGCAGTATGGACGTATTAGATGTTATAGTCCTACAATGAAATGCTGTACTCTAGGGGAAAGGCACAGACCAGAGCTTTGCAAATCAGCCTAAACATATCATGAAAAACATTGAATAAAAAAAAGCAAATTGCAGAAGGATGCATACATTACATTATGGTACCATTTGTATAAAGTTTGAAAACATGCAAAACAGGAGCCTGTATTGTTTCTTGATACATACATATGCAGCAAAAGTGTAAAAACATGCATGAGAGTGATAAACACCATATTTAGAGCAGTGCCTCCCGCTGAGGAAGGAGGCAACACAGGGAATACAACTGTTTCCACAATATCTTGTGTCTTAAAAATGTTTCTTCTAAAAAAGATCCAAAGGAAATATAGCCAAAATACGCATGGCTATTTGAATATAGTTTTTAACCTTTTCTATATGCATGTTGCATTTTATTAGAAAAGCACCCATTTCAGTTTTATTTGCAAAATGCCAGGAGAGGAGTGAGGTCACGGTTCGGGTCCCCATGTGACAGTCTAGGGTTGGGGGACAGGGAGTGCCGAGTGTTAGTTGAAAGTGAGGTCCAGGGGCTGGTCCTGGAGGAAGTATTGGTGGAGTTGGGGAGGGACCATGCAACTACCGGCAACTCAGCTTGCCTTCCTGCCCCAGGCCACCGTGGGCAGGGCTTGGAGCTCAAAGTGGTGTGACAATAAGAAACCCTCCTGCACTGCTGGTGGGAATGCAGACTGGTGCAGCCACTGTGGAAAACAGTATGGAGATTCCTCAAAAAATTAGAAATGGAACTGCCCTTTGACCCAGCTATCCCACTTATAGGAATATATCCCAAGGACACCATATCACTGACTGAAAAAAAGAAATGCGCCCCCAAGTTTATGGCAGCATTGTTCACAATAGCGAAGAGCTGGAAACAGCCCAAGTGTCCGTCAGTGGACGAGTGGATTAAAAAGCAGTGGTACATATATACAGTGGAATACTATGGGGCCATGAAAAAGAAGGAAATATTACCTTTTGCAACAATATGGAGGGACCTGGAAACTATTATGTTGAGTGAAATAAGCCAGGCAGAAAAAGAAAAATATTATATGACTTCACTCATTTGAGGAATCCAAGGAACATTGAGAACTGAGGAAAGGGATAGAGACAGAGGAGGGATCAAAGGAACCAGAGGAAAAGAGGACAGAGCAAAAGGGGATGATAGGATGGGATAAACCTGAAGGGAAGGGGGGAGGGCTTTGTAGGGAGGGGGGCACGGGAGATGTGGAGGGGAATTTTTTTGGGGGAGATGCAGTCGGGGTTACCCTAGAATCTATGTAAAAACAATTAATTAAATAAAAAAATAAAAATAAAAAGAAGAGAAAGGGTCCACCTTGAGATCTCATCGTGATCTGTTTCTCGGTGTAATGAGTCTGGAGACCAAGTGCAAGGTCACTGAAAATAAAGAATCCTGGAATAGTCACGGGACTGTGAAGAGCTGGGAACTAGAAAGTGTCCTGGGACCGTTGGTCAGTGTGTGAGGCCTGCTAGGTAGGGACAGGTGACGGGGAATGGGAGGGGAGGCCCAAATAGATAATGACCACCTTTGAGAATTGCACTTCCAATTTCAGCTCAAATGACAAGAGAGAGCTGCGATCCCCAGCCAACAGGGAAACCTGAGAGAGAAAGGTCATCTCCCAGTGCCTCTGGGCAGGACCTGCCTGGAGACTTAGAGACCAGAGGGTGTGCTGGGAAGAGGGTGGGTGGGGAACCCGGCTGCTGCCTTCTTACTTGGATCTTAGGATACCTCGTTTTATTCCAATTTATTCTGAAACAGTGAAACCCCCTGTCCTGCCCTTCCTCTAGTTTCCCCTCCTCTTACATACACTCGTTCCCTGGTGACCCATGCAGGTGGTACAGTTGGATTGTCAGGGCTTGAACGGGCCTTGGAAATCATGATGCCCAATCCCCCGCTCATGTTATAGATGTCCTGCCCGGGTCTGGGACCTCAGTCTCAAGATGCATCCTACCACAGGGTGCGGGAAACTGCATCTTTCTCAACAGGATAGATGCATGTTGGAATCATCCCAGGTCTGGAAGTATCATCAGAATTCACAAGAACACAGTTAGTGTGGGTACCAGTGTGTATGTGTACAGGGCAGTTTGTACCTTGTTTATTGTAAGTAGGCATAGAACAGACGTGTTCCTGGAAAGTGAGGTATCAAGTCTCATCTTAATTGTAGGAGTTGTCCCCTTAGGAGGACCTCGAGGTGACGTTGGCAAGCGTGTGGACAGCTGGGCACACACACTGCTGCAGCAAGGTGCTGGTGCCATGTTCCTGGGAAGCAGTTGGCAATTTGTATCTGAAGCCATAAATGCCCATATTCTTCAGGCTCTATTCTTAAGACGTAACCCAATTTGCCAATAGAAATCCTTGTAAATAACTGCAATGTTATTTACAAAAGTGAAAAAAAATATTTAAATCCTAGGTATCTAATAATAGGGGAATGATTAAATATTAATGGTACAATAATACAGTGAAATATTCTAATACATTTTTAATTACAAGAGAAAATATCAAAATGTGATGTTAAATGGAAAATACAGTTTATGTGTAGTAGTAACCCGGTTAGTTAAAAATATTTATACATATACATATAACTACACATATACACATATATATCATAGATTAGCATGTTGAAAAAAATACTTCAAGGCTATTAGTGACTGCTGTGTCTATCTCTTACTAGTGAGATTACAAATGTTTCTGTTTTCTTTTTTATAGTTTTCTATATTTTGCGAGTATGTGTTAAAGAGATTAAATATGAAGTAGTTTTGAAACAGAAAAGCCATATTTAACTATAGATACCTTGCAAAGTAGCTGCTGCTCTTGGTTTTTTAGAAGTTTCTCTTTTATGAAGTTCCTTCTTAGATTGGACTAAAATCTGCTTTCAGAAAATTTGTCCCTTACATCCTCCTCCTGTCCTCTGCCCAGCCCCAAACTTCCACAGATCACATTTCCTTCTTTCCCCATGGCATCCTTCTGTTACCTGAGGACATCTCTTATCCACTCTTGTCCCCACACAGCCTACCCAAGTGCCTCCTTTTTAAAATGGTTAAAGCAACCCATTTCTGCAGCAGTCCCTTCTATGGTCTGGTCTAGTCTCATTGTGGTGCCATCTCTGGTCATGTCCCAGCTTGTCAATGTCTTTCTCGGATCCCGGCCCAGGGGGAGTTCCCTACACCACAGATGTAAGAACAGAGAGTTCCGTGAGCCTGTCGCCCCCTCTGTGATTGGATCCTGCTGTCTCTACCAGTGCAGTCTGGGGTCAGCTTTTTCATCAGCCTCCTTGTGGTGTTGGCTCCTCCTGAGCTTTCTGTCTCTCAACAGCTGGGGACCTGTATTTCTCAGATTCTTCCTTTGTAAATAAGGTTAATAATATCTTTCCATAACCCAGATATCAATAGGATGGCCCTGCCTCTTAAAAGCGATAAAAATTGCCTTTGCTCCTAATTCCACATCCTCAGAAATGTCCTGCGTCCTTCTTAAAGAGGTCTGCAAGTTCCAGGGAAGGTTTCTGGTCCCAGGGCCGCAGTGGCTTTGGCTTCCCAGCTCTGCTGGAGTCAGCTTTTCGCGCTGTTCTAGGGATGCTTCTTTATTTTCATCCTGACACTGACCAGTATGGCCTTGGCCTCTTTCTTTATCCTGACAAAAACCCCACCCTCACACAGGCCTGTGTGTATTGCAGACCTTCCTGGGGGGTTTTGGGAAACAGATGACATGGACCAAGGACAGGCTTCTCTGTCCCTTAGGAATCCATGGAACCCTCACCATGCTGAGAGGTCTCCTTCCCTGTCCCCAGCTCTGAACAGAGGTTGCTGATCCCACCTCAGAGAGGCATTCTGCACCACTTTTCTACCAGCACAGTCTGGGGTCAAGTTTCTTCTTCCCGGTTCCCAGCTTAACCTTCTCAAGAAGGTCCTGCAAATCTTTCATACAATTTCAGAGTGTGTGCTGGGTTGCTGTGTATTAGTAAAGCCTGTGCTCCTTGTCCTCCTCTCCTCTAGCTTTACCAAAGAGCATGGCTTTCCTGCGCCCTGGACAAGGGCCTTTCCTCCAAGTGGCAGGAAGCATGACAGGGTCTCCAGACACATGGATGGTGTCATGGATGCAGGTGCAACATCTGGTCCCAGTGATGGGCAGGGGGACAGCCTGTCAGGCGACCCTCCTCACTCTGTGACCAGGTGCCCTTTTGTTTAAATGATGTCAGCCCCAGCACTCAGAGTTGTGTTGTGGTTGGGGAAAATTTATAATCTTATTTTGTGACTCAATGAAAAGAAAAATGTCAGAATTTCTTAAGAAGGTTAAAAAACAAAACCAAGAACCCTTTAAAATGGTTCGTTTTGCATTTGACTCAACTCCGCAATTTGCTTACAGTCCCGTCTAGCCACTGTCTGCCTGGCGGTCCTGAGCGAGCCAAATCTCCCAGAAGAAGGACACTCTGGTGCAAGGGATAGCAAGTGGGTGCGAGCAGGAGGCCTGGGACCCTGGGGCAACCACTGACCTCTCAGAACACCCTTACTTATAAAACGGAGATATTAATGGAAATTATTCTTTCACTACTTCTGTTTCCTTGGCTGTCCCTCACATCAGCCAGGAGTCCAGAACCACTGCTAATGTTTCCCTGGTGGACCTGCCTCCTTCCTTTAGGAAAGTTTTTCTTTAAATCATCTCTTCTATCATTAATTAGCATTTATGTAATTCACCTTCCCTATCCTGGTCTTATGATTGTTGTATATTTATTTATAAGCCCTGGACAAACCTTCTGGGGCTCCATAGAGGAAGAGGAATTAAACTCAAGGGCTGTCCAGTGACTTACAAGAGAAAGAGAAATCACTGAAGTCTTTTTTGTTTGTTTTTTGACTTTTGAAGTATATTTTCCTTGGACAATAGATTTCAGAGTTTGGTGCCCTAAAGCACTGTTTTCCAACTGTTTTCACTTCTCATCACAGGTAGAACAAAAGCAATACTGATTTGGCATTTTGGGGTAAAAGGGGGAGGTTGCCTACAATGGGGGGCACTGGCTCCCATGGAAGGCGGGGTATCTGCCTGGCCCAGCTCCTGCCCTGACTCGAGATGAGGGATCTCTGAGCACGAGTGACCCATTTTTGGAGTCAGGAAGAGACTGGGGGAGCATCTGTAGGTAGGTAGGAAGCTTCCTACCACAGTAGGTAAGTAGTAAGTAGATGAGAAGTCAGATTGGAAGCTGTGGTTTTCCATGAACAAGGAAGTGTCAGGACAGTGCAGAGTGGCCCAGGTAGCTTCTGCAATGCCTTCTCTTTTTCTCCCTCCTCTGTCTCCACATCACGCCTCTTGAAGGAACTTTAATTATAAAGTCTCTGTTTCAAGAATAAGCTAAAAGAGGGTGAGCCAGGTAACTGTCACCATTAGCTTTCAGATCCTTCCTTCTGCTGCTGGTGGAGAAGGATCGCCATGGCCAGTGGTCCTTTCTTTACTTTCTCTCTGTTAAGGGGTGTGTGTGTGTGTGTGTGTGTGTGTGTGTGTGTGAGAGAGAGAGAGAGAGAGAGAGAGAGAGAGAGAGAGAGAGAGATCCATCTGTTCCCATACCCACCTACCCATTCCCACTGTGCCTTCTCATTCTGGGTCCTGGGTCCTGGCCCATGATATAGTCATAGCTCAGGTGATAACCAGAGGAAGCTTCCCTTCTCAATGGGAACTTTCAACATGAAGGTAGGGAAGATCAAGGAGCAATGGCTGTTGAGGGGAAAGGGTGACAGAGACAGAGTGACGGCCGTGAGTGGAATTAATTCCCTGGTGTCAGATTTAATGAAGTGTTGCCACTGCGCTGCTTCAGAAAGGCACGTCACAGAGCGACCCAGCGATCGGTGCTGGATGCACACACAGCTCCAATTAAGAGTTTCTGCATCTCACAGGGATAGGGTGCCTTTGAATCTCTACACTCAGGGGGCTTTCTGCCCCCTCCCCCTTCCAGGTTTATACAGCCTTCATCCAAAAGTCAAGGATCTTCGCTCCTCTTAAAGGGAAAGGACTCCAGGATCTTTTTTTTTTTTTTTTTTAAACCGCCTACAGATATTCTTGGTGGCCCTATCTTATATCATCTCCTTTAATTGTCTTCAGGTATTGCCCAAGCAACTCCTTTGCAAACAATGCCTATTTTACTTGGTCCCCAGTGAGTGAATTCTAGAATCACAGAGGCTTAGACTGTAGGAGATATTGGAGGTAATCTAGTCTAGAGTTATATACAGTGGTACCTTGAGATATGAACAGACCAACATACAAAGTTTTTAAGATACAAGCTGCGACTTGGTCTGTATTTTTGTTCGAGATCTGAGCGAAATTCTGAGATATGAGTGGTGATTCGGGAAGCTGCCGCTTATTGGTGCATTGGTGCACAGGTCCAGTATCGGCAGTTTGATATACGAGTTGACTGACTTACGAGCTCGGTTACAGAACAAATTAAATTTGTATCTCAAGGTATCACTGTAATTAGTATCAGAGCTAAGACTAGAACCAGGCTCTAGAATAATATCCTTTGCATACTATCTCTGTTCTAGTATCATGCAGGGTGAGTGACAGTTATATTGCTTAGCACCACAATTACAGGTCTCAACTGCCAATTCAAGTTGATTCTTTTTTTTTTTAAGCAAGAGAGAGAGACAATGAGAGACGGAGACAGACAGATAGGAAGGGAGAGAGATGAAAAGCATCAACTCATAATTGTGTCACTTTTTGTTGTTCATTGATTGCTTTTTCATACATGTCTTGATAGGGGTTGCTCCAGCCAAGCCAGTGACCTTGGCTTCAAGCCAGCAACCTTTGGGCTCAAGTCAACAACGATGGGGTCATGTCTATGATCCCACCCTCAAGCCAGTGACCCCATGGCTCAAGCTCATGATCCCCCCGCTCAAGCTGGATGAACCTGTGTTCAAGCCTATAACCTTGGAGTTTTGAACCTGGGTCCTCAGCATCCCAGGTTGACGCTCTGTCCACTGTGCTATCACTGGTCAGGCATCAAATTGATTCTTACAACCATTGGTGAATCGTGGCAATTGAGCCAAGTATCGTGCTCAATAATCAACAAAAGTGTACATACATCATATCATGTTATATTTGTTGTGTTGCAGGCCAGGGAGATACTCTTACCCTTGGGTTTGAATCCTAGCTCAGCCACTAATGATTATGTGACCTGTGCAACTTCTAGTGCTTAACTTCTCAAAGCCTTTTCTCATTTGAAAATTGGGAAGAATAACATTTATCACACACATTTAGAATAGAGTAGACTCTCATTTTTTAAATGAAAACTAAGACTCTGAGATTAAGTGACATGCCTTCAAACACTGTGGTAACAAATGGCAAAGGAGAAACTGGGACACAGTCTTCTCACTCCCTGGACTGTGCTGTTTTTGCATCACTTTTTGCTAAAATGATGTTGCTTTCTTCTCCTCCTTCTCCTCATCATATCTTACCTATCATTGATTGAGCCTTTATTCTGTGCCAAGCACTGTGCTAAGTGCTTTATAGATTTCATACCATTTAAACCTGACAGCTACCCTGTGAGGTAGGTTTTAAATTTATTCCCACTTTACATTTAAGAAAACAGAGGTTTAGAGGTCACATTGCCCAAAGTGGATTTTGCAGGATTCACAGCCAGCTCAGCTTGACTCCTATGCGCATACAGTCACTCACTGTATTCCTATGACTCCTGCCACCATGCTGGGGTCATAGTCTTCCTGGGTCAGTTATGGGCCAAGTGCTAGGAGAAGCTTAGAGATTCGTTCTCACTGACTCACAGCACCAAGTGCCCATGTGCCAGGCTATGTGCTGGGCCCAGGGGCGGAGGATGCTGCTCAACCCTCCTGACTGACATCCTCACTTTCCCACAGGGCTTTCATGCTGTATACACCCCTGAAATTGATATTTGTAGTGTCTCCCAACAGTGACAGAAATAGACTTCTTCTCCCTCGTCTTCAGAGTGGGAAACAGGCCCAGAGATAGTACTTAGCAGGTTCCCACAGAGTCTCTAACAACCACACATCCTGGTTCTCAGACCCTGTCATTTCCCCAGGCCACTCTGCTGAATGTGTCCTAGTCCCTGGAACAAGACATTTTCTGGCTAAGACTCAAAGAAGTGTTCTTTGTCCTGATGTGTGCTGGCCTGGAGGGGTCTGGATTAAATCCCTTGAGAGGTCTGGTGTTCTCTCCTGTCCTCCAGGGCTCTCTGCTAACTTGCCATGAGGTAAACTGAGGTAAACGCAGCGATGAGATACACTTCAACTCTTTTGTGCACTGACCCCCTTCCTCTTTATTAATGGGCCCACTAATGAGACCCTGCCGTGAGCCACTGGAATAGACACAAAGTATTGTCCTGCCTTGTAGGTTTAGGCTGACAAAGCTTTCCTCTTCTTGCTGGGCTGTGGCTTTAATGAAGAGCCATTCTCGGCTTTTATAAGCATGAGCTCGGTCCCAGAGGCTTTGGTACAAGAGGCCTCCTGGAGTCAGAGCTCAGAGATCTGTCTCCTCCACCCTGGCATGGGGACTTTTGATAGAATGAGAAGGCCATGCTGGGAGAGAGGTGTGGCCTTCTGCTACATACCCTGGATTGTTTAGGTGTCACACCACACACACACACACACACACACACACACACACACACAGACAAGAGGTTTGTGAACTGATTGTGTTAAATAACACTTAAGTCAATAATACCCTTTATGAAAAACCTTTCAGTAATTTACGTCCATTGACAATTAACCCCTTTGAGACTCTCAGTCTGGGAAGGAGGCACTGATGGCACATGGGTCCATGCAGACCTGGGAGCTGAGTCTTTCCTTTCCCAGGGAAACCTCTTTCCTTGCTCAGTGCCACTTGGGGAGGCCAGTGCCACGGCCTCAGGTCCATTTCTGCAACTCCTGTTTCCTTGACCTTGAACAAGGACACTGTCATTCCCCCTCCCGTCCCACCCTCCATTTATCTCCCCAGGCGGCTCCAGGGATGACTGAGGAAGCTGTGAGTTGGGGCCATGTTATTGGCTCTGTGGCTTGGGGCTCAGTTTGGTACCAAAAATGTCTTTGGAAGATGAGCGCACTCTACCTGTCCAAGGCTTCTCGGAGAGGTGGGCCGTCTCCTCTGCCTGTCTCCCTGCCCGAGTCCAGAGATAGTGCCCAGGCGTGTTACTGAGGGAAGTAGCTCGAGAGGGGTTAGGAGCTGTCTGAAATAATTCCATCCTTCCCTGGAGACTTGGCGTGAATTTTATCTAATCGCCATGGCGACAGATTAAAAAAAAGAAAAAAAGGTGTGAGCGTATCGCTTTTGCTGTGATAATTCAGATTTATATATTCAGATCAGATTGGAGTTGGAGATTTTTTTTTTAAGGGAACAGATGCAGCAGAAGGTGTGACTGCAAATAATGTAGCACAAATGTTTGATGATCCTGCCCTTTAAGAAGTAGAACGCAGTTTCCTGCAGTTTTTTCCAGAATATAATTATTTCATCAAACCCGTTGCAATGAGGACTCATTACAGGCATGGATAATGCAGAGTCACGTTGTGCCAACGACACGCCCACACACACACAAACACACACAAACATGTGTGCACGGGCAGCCCCAGCCCACACCCAGCACCTCTGGCCTCCTCTAAATAGAAACCTTGGAAAGCCCCTAAAAGCACAAGGCCTTGGCAAAGGCTTGAGAAGGCTCTGGTAGAAGGATACAGCCAGGCCAGCTCAGACTGCACTGTGGAGGGAAGATAGTCCCAGCTGGTGCAGGCTGGCCGGGCTCCCTCCTCTGCCGTTCTGCCCACGTGATCTGACCGCCATTCCACAGAGCACAAGCCTTAGAGGGCTGGGCTGGGCTATGTGGTCCTCTTGTACCATCTCTGTTCAACCTGCGTGATTAATTCAGACATTTTTATGAATTCCTTGATTCTGCTCATCTGCTCAAGGTCCTATCTGATCTGACCCAGTCTCCTGACCCCCAGGCCAGGGATTTTTCTACTAGAGACTTCACTTCAGGATTAGAATTAGCACAGAGGCCTACACTCTGCCTTCTTTAATCCCTGCTTTGTGCACCCCAGGGAAGACAGGCACACACACACACGCGTGCTATGGCCCATGTGCATGGCAAAGAGGAGACACACCCAGGAAGGCCCTTTTCAATGTTTATTGGGTATTATCTTTCTTTCTCTGCTGGGTACATATGCCTACAGGTACTACTTTTCAGTGTCTAGTAGTTTCTCTGGATCTTGGTCTCCAGCCATTGTAAGTTCCCCCACTGTAGTCACCTTCATAAGTCATTGTCCTTGGTGGCGACTAGAAGCACTCCTCCCATTCTACTGAAAGGACACATTGTCTAAGCTACCTCTACCCTCAGACCAGACCTTCCCTGCTGCATCCAGTACAGAGTAGGGGCAGTGCCAGGGTGTTCAGTATGAGGGCAGGGGCTGGGTAGGAGACGAAGCTCCTGAGGTTGTGGAGGAGTCTCTGAGAATGGGGTCCCCTCAGTGCTGCCCCTACTTCTTGCTGAAACATAAGACCTCTGTCGTTCTCTCTCTTCTACCCCAGTTTCCCCTGAGCCAACAATCCCCAAGTGAGAAACCCAGGTCCAGAAGGGTCTCCTGCTTTGTCATAGGCAAAGCCAAAACAAGAACACAGGACCTCTAACTTCTAAACTATCACTTATCAGTGCCTCTTGTCAACCACACCAAATGTCAAACAGTGCCAGACACAGGCTCGTCAACCTATATGTCTGTGTTCCCTGCTTGGGGTCCCTACTGGCCTGGTTGTCTGCTATTATGAGGACCAGCAGAGCTCAAGTTGTTCCAGACCTGGATCGTGTGTTCTGATACCTCCCATTTGTCAGTCCTTTGGATTTAGCCTCTACCTGCTGGAGAGCAGTTCTTTCCATCCTCTGCTTTGGGTATATGAACTTCATGCCCTGGGCAGAGCTCCCAGCAATACCTTCACTTCCCTGCAATTCAGCTTAGCTTGGCTGAGTTCCAGCCCATTAGGAAACCTCACCAGCAGGTGTGGTCATCTGTGTCTGGGCCTCAGCATCTTGCCAAGAATGGCCCAGGTTGCCCACTGCCCACTCCCCAGCAGATGGGCTGGTTACAAAGGCTAAGGTCTGCTGGTCTCTTGGTATTTCCATCTCAGCAGAGTGCTTGTGAAGTTCTTTTTCCAGTAATTTACCTGGTCCAAGCTAAAAGGTGTGGAGGGCCATAGATGTGGGACAAGTTGCCAGCCTCTGCTGTAGCCTGTTCCTTATCCCCATGAGGAAATAAAGCTACTTCTTAGAGGACAGCACATTCCCCGTGTGCACGCTGCTCTGTGACCGGGGAGGGGCAGGCGGCAGATTGTGCTGGTGTGTGATCTGTTTACCTGGGCAGGCACAGCTCCACAATGGCAGCTGGTTTCCAGGCCCTCATCCTGGCTCATGCCCCGTCTTTCACCTGTGAGTCAGGGAACAGGGTTGTAGTGGGCTGGAGGAGGAACCCATGAGTTGGGGTTCCTAATCCTTTCCTCTTTAATATCCCTGGGCTATGGGTCCCCTCTGGGAGTTGGAGTGTTCCGTCTGTGTAGGAGAAGGCTGAAGACCACAGAACCCCTCCCTCAGAGACCAGCAGAGCCCCACAAGATGTGGTTAAGGGTGGGTCCTGGCCCACAGGAACCCAGAGCAGAGGTGAGCCTCACCCTAGCAGCTTTGCTCCGCCAGCCGCTGGGCCTAGGAAGCGGTGCCCCAAGATCTCACTGCCTGTAACACCCCTGCCTCTCCCACTGTCTCCCCCTAGTTAGCCTGTCTTGACTGAGGTGAGTAGGAACACAGGGTAGATGTTGCCCACCCTTTTTTGCCTCCCTAGACAGTTGGGTCTCCCCAAGTGGGGTGACAAGGGCATTGAAGCCCCGGGTTCTGCACATAATAGCGGACTGGGCTACAAGCAACACAACCAGCCTGAGTCTCAGCTCTTCTCTCCTCCAAGCCACGTCTTTAAAGTGACTGCAGGAGGAGTGGGCCTGGGCCCTTGCACTCTGCACCAGCTAGAGCCTGGCTTCATCCCAGGAGCATGTCCATGATTGGTGACCAGGGAGAGTCAGCCCTTATAGAAAAACTGATGGACTTGGGCCATACAGCCGGAGAGAAGAAGACTTGGGGAAGACATGATTCTTGCCTTCCTCCCTATATCTGAGGTGCTACCGGAAGGAAAGGGAGAGCAGGCCTACTTCCCCTGGATAGCAGGCTCTGAGAGGCTGAGCCAGGGCCAGTGCGCAGAAATCATGGGGAGGACAGAGGCAGCTCAATATCAGTGTGACTTTTCCAACAATGAAAGAGGTCAGGCAGTGACTTGGATTCCCTCCTGAGGCAGTGAGCTCGCCGTTACTGACTGTGCCTAAAGCAGGACCAGAGAATCATACTATTAGTTACACGTTATGGAGGCATGCCACGTGTTCTTACTCTGTGCTCACTTCCTCATAACCTGCAGTTTGTTATTATTGTCCCCACCTTGCACAGGAGACAGTAAGCTCTGAGAGGCTAGGTAATTCGCCCGAGATCACATAACTTATAAATAGCAGGGCAGGTCTGCCTGCCATGCCTGTGCTTTTCCTGGCATTTTATGAGGAAACCTTCTGTGTGTGGGAAGGAGTCACTTAGATGACCTCTGCGACCCTTCTCCTTACTAAAGAGCTGGTGGCTCACTCTGAGGAAAAGGTGAGTAGTCAGGCATGGACTTCAGAAAGATGTCTCTGCCAGCAATGGGGAAGGTGGCTTAGATCTGCGGAGACTGGCCCCTCTCTTGAGAGCTCCCAGAACTTCCCTCGGCACTTCTGCGCTTTCCTCTGCTCTCCCTACCCCTTTCCTGTGACAGAACAAAAAGCACAGAGAGAGAACCTCAGAGCCCTCTCCCAAGGCCACACAGCCAGCTAGGGACAGCCCAAGCATGAGGCCCAGGTGCCAGCTGCCTGACCTCTGCTCAGCTCCTAAATACCCATGTCTGAGGTGTCTAACACATTTGCAAAATGCTGGATTATGATAATAAAAATTTATTTATGTAGCCCTTACTGTGGGCCAGGCACTGTTCTAAGCACTTTACATATATTAATTCATTTAATGTTCAGAATAGCCTTATGAGAAAGGTGCTATTGTTATGCTCATTTTACAGATGAAGACACTGAGGCACAGAGAAGTAAGGCACTTGCTCAAAGTCACACTAGTAAGAGATACAACTGGGATTTGAGACCAGGAGTCTAGCACGGACTCTCCATGCTTAGCCAGTATAGCAAAACAGAGCAGAAGATAAGCAATTTAAAAACCAGCCTATCTGAAGGGCAGAAGGATGTGGGCACCTGTCTCACCTAGACAATATGGGTCTCTCTGAGCACTGAAGTCCCACTGGCCCTTGTCCTTTGAACCAGATGTGCTCCAGCTCAGTAGGAGTGACTGACACGAGAGCAAAGAAGGCTCCATCTGGTCAGTGCTGAGCCACCCCCATGTGAAGGACAGGGTGGCAGGGTTACTGTCCCCCACCCCACCTACCTTGGTCTTAATGGGAGGAAGCCGCCCTCGGTGGGAGCCTGGATGCCCTTGGCAGCACGCCTTGCCGTGCTTTGGTTATGTTTTCTTTTGTGGTTGTTGTTTTGCAGCCAGGTTGTTTCCTTTTTTTTTTTAATTGATTTTTTAACGAAGTATAACATACACACAAAAAAGTACTCAACAAATTCATACAAAATGAACACAGCCATGAGGCCACCCACAGATCACCTCACCAGCAGCCCAGTCGCCTCCTGTGTGCCCTCCAGCTTCCTTCCTTCTGATGCTTGCCATCATAGATTAGTGGTGTTTGGTCTTTTTATAAACGGAAGTGGTATTTGAACTTTTTATAAAAGGCATGTTCTTGAATGCCTGACCCCTCCTTCTCCCCACATTGGTCTGGGTAATACCTGCAGGCCGTAAACAGGCTGCTGAAGTGTTTATGGATATTAAATTCTGCCAGTTAATCACGAAGGATTAATTGTTAAGGATAAACACAAGGTGTTTCTCTCTCAGCAAGCTCTAAATTAAATGAGAAAGGGGAAGGCAGAGGCCTGTTGGAGAGTGAGAGGATGCTTGGAAGGATCTAGGCTTCAGAAAGGTCCTGCCATCCAGGGAGCTGGGCCAGGGGCCAAGCAGGTGGTTATGGCAGAGCACAGGAGACGAGGGGCCCAGAGGTGGTGGACACCGCTCAGCAGCCTGCGTCTCAGGGGACTGGTAAGCAAGTGGGATGAGGAGCAGCTGGCTCCCTGGCTCTCTGGGAAGGCAAAGGTTCCTGGCTGCACACAGGTCTGGATAAGGTGTGTGGACTGAGCAATATCAGGAGGATGTGGGTGCAGCTGATCACCACTCAGCTCTGTGTGCACTTCACATGTGCGGGTACAGCCAAGCTGTTTCTGTGGCCTTCAGCAGGACCGACCCCGGCCCAGGAGCTTTGTCACCTTGCCCGTCCTCCTGGGCCTTCCCTTCTGTGCCTGGCTGTCTCACAACCTCTCTCAGCCCCTGCTCTTTCTCACCACCTTCTGCAGGGTCTGCTCCTCAACTGTGCTACATGAAGCCATGTGTAATTACCCGTTTACTTGCTTCCCCTACCGACTGTGAGTGCCTTGGGTATGAGAAACCATGTTTTTCTCTGCATTCCCTCACCCTGGCACAGGGCTTGGCACAAAGAAGATTGTCAGTATGTGCTGGATAGCCAGATAGACAGATGGAAGAAAGAGTGCAGTGAGCATTTCCACAGATGCACTTTTAGAGGGACACTCTGGAGACAAGGAGAGGCCACCTGAGGTCACAGCATCACGAGTTATTCAGTTCCCCTAGTGTTCATCACTGTTTCTGACACGGGTCCCTTGATGTGCCAAGGCTGGATTCAGATGGCCTATTCTCAGAGACGAGATCAGCCTTCTACTCCTGCCCTAAATGGCCTTCTTCTCCAGATAGTTTTCTCTGATCCAAAAACTTCCACAAATGCTGCAGGTGTTTGTTGGTAAATGGTGTCGTGGGGAACTCAGTATGTCCACAGTGTGAGGGCCTTGGAGGCTGATCAGCTCCAGGTCCCTACCTTCGCTCCCTGCAGGAAGCGAACTATTTGGGTCTCCACCCAGTCACCTGTCCACTCCCTCCAACCACAAGGTATCACCTGATAGACTTGGTCCTGTTATTTTTTTTAGAACATTTGAGATTTCTTTGTTAATAAGCAAGAAGCTTGAGGTGGGGCCCCCGGAGAGCCCCAGTGCCCCCACTGTCCCGCAGTGGGCCTCTGGCACAACCTAAGTACTCAGCTTTGCTGCTGAACAGCTGCAGGTCTGTCCTGCCATCACCAGGTTGGGCATTGGGAACTCTGGCTCAAAGGCAGGCTTTCCCTCACACGCAGTATGTAAGCTTGGGTGATGTCCTTTGGTTGAGTTTTACATTTCCTCATCCTGGTGTCCCTAAGACTGCTGGATCTGAAGCTTCTAGAGTGAGGCCGGTAGGAGTGGGTGTGCTCTCATGTATCAGGGGGCCAGGTCACCCTCCACAGACACATGGTCAGGGAGCTAAAGCCCAGGAGAGATGAATTTTGTTGCCTCAGAGTAACTCCTCAGCAGTATGGAAGCAGGAACCTGACCACCAGCAGAGACAGAATCCTGTGGACACCAGGGTGCACTTTGCCTTTTCCTTCTTATCCTTTTTTCTTACCTTGAAGGTGATATTAAAAGGAGGCCAGGCATTGCCTGGGGTGCAGAGCTGGTGCAGAGTGACCTCAAGATGCAGGCGGCACTCCAGTTCTCCTGGAGATGCCCAGGGAAGAGAGGCTGAACAGGCTCAAACACTGTGCTGTGTGGAGGAGCCTGAAGAAGTGGCAGGTACAGGGGTTGGTGCTCTACGTCTCCTAATCACTGTGGGTTCCAAGGAGCATCTTGAACATCTTTGAGCATCAGTTTCCTCAGTTGTCCAAGGGAATCACACATTATTCATTAGGGTTATATAATCTGTTATGTTAGAAAATGGCCAGATCTCAGTGGGTTAACACAATAAAATTTATTTCTTGCTTATGGAGAATTTGTTAAGCAGTGGGAGTCTGCTCCACACAGTCATCCAGGGATCCTGACCAGCTAGGATCTACTGTGTGTAAGGATTCATTATCTCAAGGTTGCACTGATATAACCATCCAGAGGTGGACAGCAGGAGAGAGAGAAAGGGGGAGGTGTTGTAGTCCAGGGCTGGGCTTGGCATTCCTTACTTCTGCACACACCCTAGAGGCCAGGACCCAGCACCACGTCCCACCAAGACATAAGGAGGTCTGGCTAGACAGCTGCTCCCCAG
Source organism: Rhynchonycteris naso (assembly GCA_037038555.1). Classification (NCBI taxonomy): domain Eukaryota; kingdom Metazoa; phylum Chordata; class Mammalia; order Chiroptera; family Emballonuridae; genus Rhynchonycteris; species Rhynchonycteris naso. Next base: position 278,821,782 of record CM072995.1, on the reverse strand, counting down.
CAACAGCTCCACACCATGGCATGGGGGGGGCAGGGAACTCTGGGGGACAGCACACACCCTCTGATTGATGTAAATATTATAAATATGAGCACACATACATGCACACAGGCACAGGCACATAGTAGGTGCAGGGTACTCATTCCTTTTGCTTGCCTGACATCTCCATTTGAATCAGAAGGCCCAGTGGGGGAGCCTGCAATGACAGAGCACTTGGCCTTGGGTAGGCTGAGCCAGAGCCAGCCATGCAGTTCCTCCTGGTTGAGCCCAGCTGTAGCCCTCAGAACGCATGCTTGGCTCCAGAAGAGGTGACTGTGCCAGCAGCACAACTATGGCCACAATACTGGAAGGCCTCAGAGTCAGGGAGGTCAAGACGGGTGGCATGGTGAGGGCTTGCGGCTTCCTGAGACCAGGTTTGTTTCTTCTCAAAATGTGCCAGATTGCTGGAATTAAGGGAAGATGAGAGGCAAGGTCAGGAAGAAAGTGTGTCAGGAGCAGGCTTTCCCGCGGTCGCGGAGCGGGGTGCTGCTGGGCAGGTGCGCAGCACCAGGAATGAAGAGTACTCATGGAGGCTGGACAATCCCCCCCCCCCCCGCCCCGTGCTGGGGGTAATTGTCCAGCCTCCTCCAGGTTCTTCCCTGTGACCAGGTGGCTCCTTTCTCCCGAGGCAGCCTGGTCCGTCTTTGGCTGGGTCTGGTTGTTCAGAACATCCATATCAGGGACTTCTGCTCACTGGTTCTTCTTGTGAACTGATTCACATTATAGCCCCTAACTCTAAATATGATGGTCATGGGCCCAACTGTCTGAACAGATAGATTGGTACAGAGATGGTATGGCAACGTGCCACCTCAAAGGGGGCTGGTGCTGGGTCTGGGGTGAGGAGCTCAGGCCCGGAAGTAGAAGTAATTGGCTATGGGTACCACTTCCCTACTCTGCTCCTGTCCAGCTTCAGTTGCCCCTTCCCAGCACCATGTGAGACCGTCAGCATGGCCATCACAAATGGCTGTGTGGCCCATCTCCAGGGGCACTGTTTGTTCTGAGCCATGCAGTGCCCAGCCTGAATAACCACACACAGAGTTCGACACACACCAGTGCTTTTAGTGAGTAACTGAGGTTGACTCCAGGGAGAGGGCTCACAGTTGTGTACTCTTGAAGCAAGCAGCCATCACCTGCTCCTGGACACTCCCGGTCAGTATGTAGTCTTTGGGATTAAACTCTTTCTCTCTTTGTAAATCTGTTTTGTCTAGTTATCTGTCTCTATGTCCCAGGCCGGTGTTCTCAGACTTGCACACACATCCAAATTGGCTGAGGGGCTTGTGAACACACAGATCACCAGGTCTCTGCCCTTCCTCCAGCCCAGAGTTTCTGATTTTTGGGGACGGAGGGCAAGAATTGACATTTCTAGCAATATCCCAGGTAATGCTATTGCTACTGGTACAGGAGCGCCTTTGAGAACCATTGTGCTAAGTTAATCTTCCATGGTACCCTATGCAGTGGGAGGCAGGAGACCAGGGGCTAGGTCCCTTTTCTGCTTCTTATTAGAGGCATTGGTTTAGGCATGTCATCTCACCTCTCTGAGCCTTAGTTTCATCAATTAGGAGTGGAAAGACCTGCTGTTATTACCTTAGGCCCTCGGCTTAGGGCATTATTTAGAGGGTCAGATTCGATAGCATGTGTTCAAGGGCTGTACATGTCTGGTAACTGTACAGTTTGGGTTTTTAGCTAGTCATTTCTTCTCTGGACTACAGTGTGCTTTCCTTCATCTTCTGGTGGACTCTTCTAGCCTCCTCCTCTTAGGATGTAACAGAACACCTCTTCATCTCTTACCATGAAAAGTACCAAGATGTGGGGAGAGAGACTGCTGCGGAACAACATACCTGGCAGCCCGCAGAGCCAGCCCTCCCTAAACAGATTCGATGATGTTGCTGCAGACCTAACTGTGGCTCCAAACAGCACAGCTGCGGAGTTGCTGGCAGGCCATGCAAATTAGTCTAGTAAAGGCCTGTGCTAAACTCACTCCTGGGGCACCATGGAAATCCTTGCCAAGCAAGGAGGAAAGGTTTGAGCTATGGCCCCAGAAATCCAATGGAGGAGTCTATGGCCAATAGTTTTATAAATATTTTTAATGAATATTTTTATAGTCATATACTTGTGAATATGAAAGATGGATATGGACATTTTTATCTATATTTTTATGGTACATGTGTAGGTATTTTTATATACAGCTCTGAGCAGTGCCCATGGGACTCCCTGTGCACAGAAACCTGTGTGCAGAGACATATGCAGCAAGTGAGGATGGAGTGTGGCCGACACCAATGTCATATGACTAATGCTGACGTCAGCCAGACCCCTCTGCGTGCTGGCTGACATTAGCATCTAAGGGGAGACTTGGGCAACAGTCAGCTAATCATAACTAGACCCACAAAATTCTTTGTAGGGAGGAATGACCTACAATGCAAAATAGACTTTGTCTGTCTGGAAAACTGGACAGATTCTAGCAAAAAGAACCCTGAGAACTGAGGTGCTGGAAGAGGCGAAAAAGGAGTTCAGAGGGTGTCTATGGGGGGGGGGTGAAGAGGTGCCACGTGAAATAGTCATGTTCTAGAATAGAGCTCACACACGCAGTCACTCAACAGTGAACATCTATCGGGTAACCCAGGTTCCCAAGTTTTAGGCAGCCATCATCTTTCATTCTTGCAACCTGCAGCTGCTGCCTGATGTCAGAGCCTCCGATTTCTTTCCACTTCTATCTGAAATAGAGAGCTGGTCATATTGCCGCCTGACTTTAAACCTGTCATGGCATCTCACTCTCTTTACAACAAATATCGACACCCATTGGACTTGTCCTGGTGCCTGGAGCCTCCCACCCCGACTCCCACCTCCCTCCCTTTCCTCTGGTTGCTCCCCTTGCCCAAGTCACCCTTCTCCATGTGGAAGCTCAAGCAGTCCATCATAAACCCCTTTTTGCATGTGTCCCTCAGTGGAGCCTTCCCAGGGTCCAGCAAATGAAGCCTTCATGACTGCTGGATCATCACAATTGATAAGTGGTGGGTATCACTGATTCTGAGCTAGACTACCATCTTTTTAGTAATAATAAACATACCAGCTGAAATGTATCCATCAGTTGTGCCCTGTATCCCAGGTTCAGAAGCATCCACATGTGGACCAGCACCCCCAACTTAGACTGGTACTTCTCTGCTGTCAGGCCCGCAGCCCTCTGTTCCTGCCACACACAGCATTAGCCTGTTCTGTGTGTGCACTGGGCGTGCTGACTCACATGACACAGGCACGTAGCGGGCACTCAGTGTGTACTTGCTGACCAAGTGACTGACCAAACTCTATGAGGACACAGAACTTGGCCTTGTCAGCTACTCTCAACCTCTAAACTCTGAAAGGCCTTTTACATCTCTTCTTTCTTTTTCCATCATAGTATTACTGGAAAGAATTAAACAACTGAAAGTAATTTTTTTCTAACTTGTGAGTAGTGGAGTTGAGGCCCAGAAAAGTTTAAAGCAACTTACCCAGACCCAAGAACAGTCCCGTCTTCCTGATTCACAAGACAATGAGAACCCTTTCATTCAGGTGGACAGTGTTACCCCTGAAACAGCAGATGTTGAAGAACCAGCAGACCTCAGATAGGAGCCTGATAGTACTCTGGATGATGGTTTGTTGAGCTCCTACTATGTTCTATGATCTCATTTATACCTCACCACGGCTCTGTGAGCTCGGTCTTATTCCCCAGTCCCCTGATCATGCACCTGAAGTGGAAGAACGAGAAGTAACCTGCCCATACCTGCAACATCTTGTGAGTGGGGGGCTGTGAACTCAAGCCTGAGTGACCCCATTCTTCATGGTCCTTCTACTTTACCATATTACAGTTGTCTTCTGCCAAAGTCATTTTCTCCTCAGTAAAATGAGAAGATGGAGCTAGTGGTCTTGTGATAAGAAATACTCCTAAAAAGCTTTTGGAAGTGTGTGGAGTGGAGGGCAAGTAAGCGAGCAGGATGGGGGTGGGGAGATAAGGGGTGTCTCAGCTGTAGAGCCAGGGATGCCAAGCTCAGTGACTCCACCAAAATGGTACAGCACCCCCATGAGAGCCAGCCTCTGGGATGGCCCCTAACCATCCTTCCCACCTTGTATCCACACCCTCATGGCATACCCTCTCACACTGTACCATGTGGTCTCTATAGTCAATAGCATATGACAAAAGTGATGAGGTCCCTTCCAAGTTGAGGCTATAAAAGACTGCAGCTTCTGTCTTGGTCTTGCCCTCTTGGCTCACAGGCTCTGGGGGACAACCAGCCATGAGGTTGTGAGCAGCCACAGGGTGATGTTTCATGGCAAGGAAGCCAGAAGAAATTGAGGTCAAATAGAAGTATACAAATTCTCCAGCCCCAGCTGAGCCTAGAGGTGACCGCAGCCATGGCTAACAGTTGTACAAGGTCATGAGAAACCCTGAGCCAGAACCAGCCAAATCGGCCACAGCCATTTACCCTCAGAAACTGTGTGAGCTTATAGATGACAAGTGATTTTAAGCTGCTCGGTCTTGGGGTACTTTGTTCTGCAGCAGTAGATAAATAACACAGCCCCAGGAAGACACACTGCCGGGCTACGATTCTGAGAGAGCTCTAAGCAGCTCTGAGGATGGGGTTGGGTCCTGAGAAGCAATAGTTATATTGCTGTGTGTTCACGTAGGAGCTATGGCTCTGGGCCTTTTGGCTCCTCCCTCAGTGTGGGAAGAATGTGTCCATTTGTCTGTACCTCTCCTGGAGCCCCAGAGTTGGGGCAAACCTGGGGGCCAGAACAGCCTGGCCGCTGTGTCATTGGTGGTCACAGTGGCAGGACAGTGGGCACAGCTGGGCACCAGCACAGTCTATGCTTTATCACAGGCACTCCCTGTTTTTCAAAACCTCTTTTATTTTGTCTAAGGAGACAGATGTGAGGGACTTGCAGGCTCACACAGGCTGCCATTCTGGGAAAAGAAAAGGATATTTTGTGTTTTCTTCTCTTTCTATGGAGGTCAGTCTTCTCCTGGCTTTTCTGGCTTTATGTTTTCATGTGCTTTTTAAAGGGACAATTATTCCCCTCTTGGACATATGCACGCACATACACAGTTTCTACTTGGACACACACACTCTCTCACACACACAGCTTCTACTCTCTCCAGGGGTGGGTATCTCGAATCTGCCTTTTCAACCTGTGTGACCTAGAGCAAACATTGCATCTTCTCCGAGCTTTGGTCTTCTCTGTAAAATGAGGCGGTCACACACACCTGTGCGATTTGGGATGAGCCAGTGGGTGCGAGAGTCCTTCGTGAACTCACATCGTGTCTCTGCCTCTAGTGTTCCTGGGAGCGCTTTGTGTCAGCAGAGTTCTCTCTGTCCACTTTCCTGCCTCCTGACCCCACACAGTCCATCTCCCCACCCCTCCACACTCCCCAGGTGTGCTGTCAGGCCAAGCTCACTGTGGTGTGAGGGAGGGAAGGGAATGCCCCCTTCCCCACAGCATAACCCAGGTCTCCATTCAGTAAGCCCTGGGCCCAAGGCTTTCTCATGGAAAGATGACCGAGCACCCAGAGAAGCAAACAGCAGCTCCACTGCTGGTGTTCCTGGCTCTGGCTTTTGCTGAGTATCACATGTCTGAGTTCTTATCCTCCAAAACTCAGCTCCAGCCTGTATCCTAACCGTTCTTGTCCCCAGGAATCATTTATTCCACAAATATTTATGGAGCAAAACAGGCATGTCCCTGCCCCCGTGGAGCTTACAGAAAGAACAGGAAGCAGGTGTTAAGGAAACAAGTGTAGGGGTTGGCCAGGCAGAGTTGGGGGGAAAGCCCGAGGTGGCCCAAGGCCTTGGAGAACGTGGTGCTGGCTAGGAATAGGCAGGCCCAGGACATGAAGGAGAGTTCGGGAGATGAGCAACCCAGGTGAAGGGGAAGGGCAAGCGGGGCTTCCTGGGGTCCTCACAGGGGTTTCAGAGAGTGAAGGTGGCTTCCTCTGGCCTGTCTCTCTCCCTCCCTTACCCACTAACGGACTCCCCATTTCTTTTTATTTTCTTTCTTTCTTTTTTTTTAATTTATTGATTTTAGTGAAAGAGGCCGGGAGAGAGAGAGCGAGAGAGAAAGACAGGAACATCAGTCTGATCCTGTATGTGCCCTGACTGGGGATTGAACTGGCAACCTCTGTGCCTCAGGATGGTGTTCTTAACCAACCAAGCTATCTGGCTAGGGCAGGCTCCCATTTCTTAAGAGGTGTTGCTTGCTAGGGAAAGACCCCCCCCCCCACACACACACACATACAAACTACTTCCAGGGACAAGTAAACCAGGCGACAGCCTGTACCTTTTGAGGATGTCCCAGCAGCTGCAGAGACGGACTGGGCAGTGACTTCAGGTAGTAGAGAAGGGGATGATCAAGGAGGTGATTTTTCCAGACAGCCCTCCCCCAAACAAGACTAGTATGTACATACATGGAGCTAGCTCCAGAAACCAGAGGCCTGGAAGGACTCTCTTTCAACACCATTCCTCATCCCTACCCCACCTGTACGTGTCCTTCTGTGCCTCCTAGAGGGGCCACATGCCGGACTAGTTTCTGCCAAGGGTGTCATGAATGTAGGATTTGGGCAACAGTCACCAACAGGTTTCACCTCTAATCTTTTATTTGCCAGCTAAGCAGCCTGCCCCACCCTGAGTCTGGGGTTGCTTCTTATATGTGGGGGGGAGTGACATGGCCATTTGCAGGGAGCGGAGACCCAGGAAGACTGAGCCCTGTCACACAGCCTGCTCCGAGTGGCTGGTACCAGGGTTTCTAAGTGAGGACGGGCAGGACCAGATCTCTGCTTCTTCTCCCATTGTTCACAATTTGTAGAGAGTCTGCTACATGCCAGGTACTGTGCCAGGCCTAAGTGGATTGCGTTTTTAACCACTTTCAACAGGAGTTTCTCAGCATAGAGCCAGAGGAGGGCTAGCTGTTCTGGTTTCCTAAGCTTTGCAGGTCCGTGGAACCACCTCCACCACCCATCCATGTTGAGTTTCCCAGGTGCCAGGCCTAAGGCAGCCTCTTGCAAGTCAGCGGCACCTGCCCTCCTACCACAGCCGAGGCTGCGGCTGTGCAAGACCTCTGTCCCTCGTCCCCCGCTCCTCCTTCCTGCCTCCTTCCTGCCTCCTCCTGTGCCACAGACACTTTTCGTCTTCCTCTCTTGCCAGTCCATCCCTCATGATGATATTCCTGTTTAAAAATAAATCACTGTGATCTTTAATTGCAGACTAAATAATTGCTTCATTTTATTTAAATATGACTTTCGGAGGCTCTGGGAACAATTAGAAGAAAACATAGGACAGCGTTGGGCGCGTGTGTTGAAGCATATAATTTTTATTATTATTATCATACTGATATTTGCAAGGCCTGGAAAAATAAAGTATGCCCCTCCTCCCGGGTTAGTCATGCACAATTGCCATGCAATAATAATAATGAGGATAATAATAATAATTCCTGACTTTTTCTGGGTTCCATGGGAGGCTCCCAAGGAGGCTGGGTAGTCACCATGTAATTTCCAGAAGGGGAGAGATAAGAGCAGCCCCAGTTGCCACCTGTAGACCTTGGGGAGTGACCAATGCCCTGGCCCGGAGCTGACCTTCCACATGTGGTCCGAGAGGCACTGGCAGGTTTGGTCATCCACCCTCCCTGTGTCCAAAGTCCCACCATTCATTCATTAGTCAGTGTAGAAACTGGATGGGGCCTTAGAGCTCAGTTAAATTCCCCTTTTTATAATGAAGGAAACTGGGGCCAGAGGAATGATCTTTCCTCTCAGGTGACAAAGTTTGTTAATAACGGAATTAAAATGAGGACTCTATGTGTGAAGTAGGAGGGCAGGGCCCTCAGGACCAGAAAGACCTGGGCCTGCATACCTGTCCTGCGCATCACTATCATGCGAGCCTGGGTACATTTCTTTATCTGGAAAAGTTAGAAATACTGATATCTGCCTATTTTGAGGAATAAGAAATACAATATATGTGAGAGTGCCAAGTGTAGTGTCTGCACACAGTAGGTGCTCGATGAGTATTAGTCTTCTTTTCTTTCCAAAACCCTTCAAGTCTTCAAGGGTCTACTGATTCTATGCAAATATCCCTGGGAAAGGTGATATCTTTGATGCTGGGGCTAGGTGACTGCTGGAGGTGAAAAAGGTCATTGGGCATGGAGGGCACCTGCTGAGAGGAAGGTGAAGGGATGGGAAGAAGATGACGTCCATGGGACATTGTGTGGACCCTGCTGAGACACCCTCTTCTCCCCACTGTCCTTGATGCTTTTCTTTCTTCCGCTGGGTGTCCCAGCAGGGCCTGCAAGGTTCCGGCTGGAAAAGTAGCCCATTGGGCTGTCTAATCCACACTCCTCGACAGCAACTGTATGCCAGACACTCCAGATAGCAAAGCTGCAAAGACAAGTAAGAGGTGCTTCTGCCTGCAAGGAACCTAAAGGCCATGGTGAAAGAGGCACAGAGCTCTTGCATTTCCCATGGTTTTAAGTAACAGGCAGTGTCTTCAAGGAGCTAGGGAGCCTGAGGAAGCAGGAAGGAGCAACTCGCTCAGCTTCTGGGGGCTCGGGGAAGCCACACCTGAGTGGGCTCTTGAAGGGTGTGTAAGAGTTGGATAAAGAGGTTTATAGGGAGAAGAGAAGCTTGAGTGTGTGGACAGTCTCAGTGGTTCAGAATGATGGCCTTGTGTGCTGTGAGGCTGACTGTGGGAGACAAGACTGGTGAAATAAACAGGGATCTCTGTGGGATTTTTCAGTATCCATGTTGAGATCTTGAGCCAAGGGAAGGCAGCACCTGTCCTGCCCTGGAACTCAGGAGAGCTGCTGCTCTTTACACTGAACTTGGCGTGACAGTGTGGATCTAGCAGCCTTTCTGTGATTCACTACCTCCCCAGGGCAGGACAGGGTAAGCAATCTTTTTTTATTTTTTGATGAGAGCTTTATTGAGATTAGATTCACAGACCATATAACTCAGTTTACAATTATATACAATTAAAAGTAGACAGTTAAATGGCTTTTAGTATATACACAGGGTTGTGCAACAATCACCACAATCAATTTTAATCATTCTTTTTTTATTATTATTACAGGGACAGAGAGAGAGTCAGAGAGAGGGATAGATAGGGACAGACAGACAGACAGGAACGGAAAGAGGTGAGAAGCATCAATCATTAGTTTTTCATTGCCGTCGCAACATCTTAGTTGTTCATTGATTGCTTTCTCACATGCGCCTTGACCGCAGGCCTTCAGCAGATCGAGCAACCCCTTGCTGGAGCCAGCAACCTTGGGTCCAAGCTGGCGAGTTTTTGCTCAAGCCAGAGGGGCCCGTGCTCAAGCTGGCGAGCTCTGGGTCTAGAACCTGGGTCTTCCGCATCCCAGTCCGACGCTTTATCCACTGTGCCACTGCCTGGTCAGGCCACCACAATTTTAGAACATTTTTATCACGCTTAAAAAAAAACAACTCACACCCACTAGCAGTCATTCCCCATCCCCACTCCCATCAACACCCTGACCTAGGCAAACACTAATCTGTGTCTGCATAGGTTTTCCTATTCTGGGTATTTCACACACATGGAATCATACAATACGTGACCTTTTCCTTGTGGCTAATGATGTCAAACATTTTTTCATGTGCTTATTGGCCATTTGTATAGCTTCTTTGAAGAAATTCTATTCAGATCCTTTGCCCATATATTAATTGGGTTATCTTTTTATTGTTCAGTTACAAGAATTCTTTATATATTCTAGATATAAGTCACTTATCAGTGTATAATTGCAAATATTTTCTCCCATTTTATTTGTTGTCTTTTCTCTTTTTGATGGTGTTCTTTGAAGTGCAAAACATTTTAATTTTTATGAAATCTGCTTTTTTTCTTTGGTTGCTGTGCTTTTGATATTGTATCTAAGAAACCGTGGACTAATGTGGGGTCATGAAGATTTACTTGTATGTTTCATCTAAGAGTTTTAAATTTTTTAGCTTTTACATGTGATCTTTGATCTATTTTGAGTTAATTTTTGTATAAGGCATTAAGAAGGGGTCAACTTTACTCTTTTGCATGTGGACATCCAGTTTCCTATGCCATTTGTTGAAAAGACTATTCTTTCCCCATTGAATGATATTGGTGCTCTTGTCAAAAATCAGTTGACCCTAATTGTGAGATTTATTTTTGGACTGTCATTTCTATTCCATTAATCTAAAAGTCTATTCTTGTGCCAGTGCCACACTATAGTCATTATCTTAGCTTTGTAGTAAGTGTCAAAATCAAAAAATACAAATCCTTTGTTCTTTTTTAAGATAGTTTTGGCTACTTTGGATTTCTTGCAATTCCTTATTAATTTTAGAATCAGCTCACCAATATCTACAAAGAAGCCAGCTGGAATTCTAATGGGGATTGTGTCAAATCTGTATATTAATTTAAGGACTGTTGCCATTTGAATGATATCAAGTCTTTTGGTCTATGAACATGAGATGTCTTTTCATTTATTTTATGTCTTTAACTTTTTTCAATAGTGTTATGTAGTTTTTAGAGTATATCTTTGGCACTTATTTTGTTAAATTTATTCCTATTTTATTCTTTATGATGCCATTTAAATAAATATTTAATGTTTTCCATTGATTTTGAGAGAAAGGGAGAAGCATCAACTCATTCCATTTAGTTGTGCACTCATTGGTTGCTTCTTATATGTGCCTTGACTGTGAATCGAACCCACAACCTTGAGGTTCCAGGACAATGCTTTACCCACTGAGCCACCAGGAAGGGCCTTTTTAATGCCATTTTAAATGGATTTTTTTTCTTAATTTCATTTTTTAATTGTTCCTTGCTAGTACATAACAATACAATTTATTTTGGGGTGTTGATGTTATGCCCCACAACTGTACTAAACTCATTTATTAGTTCTAGTAACTTTTTTTTCAATTTGGATGCCTTTTATATTTTATTTCATGATTTTGCCTAATTGCCCTGGCTAGAACTTCTAGTATGATATTGACAGAAGTAATGAATGGACATCCTTGTCCTGTTCTTGATTTTTCGGGAAGGTGTCTGCTCCTTCCTCATTAAATCTGATATTAATGGTAAGGCTATTGTTGGCTCCCTTTATCAGACTGAGGAAGTTTTTCTCATTCCTAGTGTGTTGAGTGTTTTTATCATGAAGGGGTGTTGCATTTTGTTAAATGCTTCTTCTGTGTCTCTTGAGTTGATCATGTGGGTTTTGTTCTTTATTCTATTGATGTGGTGTATTGCATTAATTGATTTTTTTTTCACTGTTAAGCCAAACCTTGCATTCCTGGGATAAATTCCACTTGGTCATGGTATATAATCTTTTCTTATGTGTTTTGGATTCAGTTCTCTAGGATTAAGTAACTATTCTGATGTTAGGAGTCCCTGGTTGCAGCAAATCACTGCTCCCTTTTCCCATACCATCCTACGATGTCACCTACAAGACTGTTACTTACTTCTCTTGTTTCCATCTTACCCATATTAGCCCATGGACTGTTAGCTGATGACAGTGGGAAAGATAATTACCTGAGCCCGCCATCCTTGTGCTTGGCTCAGATAGCATCTTGAGTAGGAAGCCTTCTCTAATTTTATTAAACTCATTTATGAGTTTTAGTGGGTTGCTTAGGATTTTCTATATACAGGATCATGTCATCTTGCAAATAGAGAGAAGGAAGTTTTACTTCTGCCTTTCTGATCTGGACACTTCTTATTTCCCAACCTGGAGCTTCCCATCACCCACCCAGCAGCAGAAACAGCCTCCTCATCTCACCTGCATTCTTTGCACATAACTACTTTTGTCTTTGTGTGTGTGTGTGTTTTGGGTTTTTTTGTTTTTTGTTTTTTTTTTTACAGAGACAGAGAGGGAAACAAAGAGAGGGACAGATAGGGACAGACAGACAGGAAGGAAGAGAGATGAGAAGCATCATTCTTTGTTGCAGCATCTTATTTGTTTATTGATTGCTTTCTCATATGTGCCTTGACCGGAGGGCTACAGCAGAGCAAGTGACCCCTTGCTTAAGCCAGTGACCTTGGGTTCAAGCCAGCGACCTTAGGATTCAAGCCAGTGGCACGGGGTCATGTCTATGATCCTACACTCAAGCAATCGACCCCATGCTCAAGCTGGTGAGCCCACATTCAAGCCAGCGACCTCCAAGTTTTGAACCTGGGTCCTCTGCATCCCAGTTCAATGCTCTATCCACTGTGCCACTGCCTGGTCAGGCTGCACGTAACTTCTTATAGCAGTAGCCACTCTCTTCTCTGGCCAGCTGTTTCACTGTTGGTCTCCCTTGATAGAATGGCGGCTCCTCAAGGACTAGGGTCATTCTCCTGCTTGCCTGGGAAATTCTCAGAAGGTGTTTGTTAAAAGACTTGTGTCCTAAGAAACTTTCTAGGAATACAAAAGATTGGAAACCCTTAGAGATCATTCAGGAGTACAAAAGATTGGAAACCCTTAGAGATCATTCAGTATCTTGATATAGTGTAAATGGTTTTTAAACATTTTTTTAAAAAAAAAAACAGCAAAATCTTTTATGTCAGGTGGGATCTTATACAGAAACCTGACGTTTATAACACATTAAATGAGGCAGCTGCTTTGAGTTGAAGCAAGGGTAGAGTTCCTGGGTCCTGGCCCCTGAGCCTTGCCCTTGTGTTCCTGTCCTGTTCAATCTTTAGGGAGCTCCTTGGAAACCCTGTGATTTCATAGGACAGAATTTTCAAACCATGACAGCATGGAAGGAGCCCTGTACTGTCTCCATCTTGGTGACTTTGGGCATCTGGACTCACCTCCTAGACCTGGTTTCCTCATCTGTAAAAGGAATAAATGCACCCATAAGAACTGGCAAAACTTGGCAGGAATTGCGACACTGTAGTCTCCCTGCTGATCTTGGAGCTCCTTGCTGAATCCAGGATCCTCCATACAGAGCTCCATGAGGCCTCCATGAGTCATGTACCATCCCAGGATGAATGGACCCTCCAGGCATGTACCAGTCCTAACATTCTGCACAGTTTATATTGACAAAGTCTTATTACTTTGTTCAAAAAAGGCAAATTGGGTTGCAGATACAGCTAGTTCCAGGATTTATTTTGGTTCTGGAATTCTTCCTAGGATCCTGAATTGAGTAGTCCAAGGCTAACTTTGTCCCCTGCTGACCCACATTAAGGGTGTGCATGGGAACCAGGTCCCTCCTAGATAGTGCAGGGCAGAAGGGGTCCTACAGCTATGTGAAAACCCCATCACATGACATAGGAACATTTACGACAACATGAATGGACCTTGATAACATTATAATGAGTGAAATAAGTAAATCAGAAATAAACTAAGAACTGTATGATTCCACACATAGGTGGGACACAGAATTGAGACTCATGGACATAGATAAGAGTACAGTGGTTGCCAGGGAGAGGGGAAGGGAATAGAGGGAGGAGGTGGTGGGAGGGGAGGGGCATAAAGAAAACCAAATGCAGGGTAACAGAAGATGATTTGACTTTGGGTGATGGGTATACAACATAATCGAATGTCAAAATGATCTTGAGATGTTTTCTCTAAATCTATGTGCTCTAGTTGACCAATGTCACCCCATTAAAATTAATTGTCTAAATAAAACTATAAAAAAAGAACTATCACAGGCAGAGGGTTACTAGACAAAGACATATCCTCTAAGTACGTGGTAAGTAATTATTATTATATGCTTTCACTTGCTGTAACTCTGCTTTATAAATTTTATAAAATAAAGTTACTTCCCTACTTTATAAATCACCATTACTGTGGAACCAGTGGGCAGTTAGAAAATTTTACTACTAACAAAGATTCAAAAGTGGGTGGTAGGTATAAAATGATTGACTACCCCTGGTTATAAAGAAACTTGGAAACAGGAGATTGCAAATAACTATATTAGCTACAGTCCTGTCATTATATTTGCAAAGCCCTCTCTCATATATATTTTTTACTTCCTATTTCGAGTTGCCTAACAGCTATGCAAGTCACCTCCACATTATATATAAGAATGTTAAGACTTAGAATGCTGAGTGACTTAGCCAAGGTAGGACACAGCTTGTTGGGACTGAACTGGAGCTCCTTCCGGGCTCTCTCAACTCTTGCCAGTGCTCTCCCCGGGCTCCCCTCCAGGACTCAGGAGCTGGCCATACCCCAGCACAGGGAGCCCTAGCAGGCTTGAGAAGATGGCTGGCCAGAGGGGCCTCCATCCCTTGTGCAGCAGCAGCAGCTCAGGCTACAGGGGTGCAGTAGGACAGAGTATAATCTTGGAATACTCAAAATGACAGCAAACCAAAGACACTAGTAGTGGGAAGCCAGGAAAGGAGAAGACCACTCAATCTAGAGACAGCTGAGCCCATGGTAGGCCCTAATCTCTAGTCCCAAATTGTTTTAAAACCTTTAGAAAATATTGACCCCCTGTCCTACTGGACAGTGAGCATGAGGGTTGCCTTCTGACAGACAAGAAAACTCTGTGATTCTGACCCCTTATGCTGGAAGCACTTCAGCTTTTTTGGGTGCATTTATGTTGATCAGAGATGACCTCCTTCCAAATCAACATCTTCACAGAGTCAGAGATAAAATAGTGAGTTGAATCCTGTGTGATGGGAGGAGGCCATGAGAGCTTCTCCAAGCAGACCAGGTGCTGCTTCTCACATAGGCCATATCCAGACATGCATGAAGGGACTCCTGACCCTGATCATGGTCACCTGGGTGCAGTCCCTCACCTCAGTGGGCTGTGATGTTGTACAAGTAGAGGTTCATTCTTTTGACTTAAGAATTTGTCTGAGTTAAAAGGCAAGTACATCAAAAGAAGTAGTGTGCTGAGCTGTGTGGTCATACCCAGTGTAGAGTGAGTGAGTGACTCCAGCCTTTCTGGAGAGAGAATTTTGCTTGGGGAAAGTGGTGAGTATGGGTGCTGGGAGAAAATGAGAGAAGAAGGTACTAGGATCATTGTTGGCTCCTGGACAGTGATCCACTGGTTTCCTGAGGCTTGCCTATAATCTGTGAATACTTTCAATCTCACAATGTTTCAAAGGATTAACATAGTCTTGGTGGTTGGAATGAGGGAAGGTATAGAAGTTCTATCAATAGTGAATTCTAACAGTGGAGATGAGTTCTAATCCCAGCTTGCCTACTTTACTAGCTATGTGACCTTGGGTAAATTATTTAACCTCTCTGTCTCTATCCTTAATTTATTAAGTTAACGGTTAGAATAGTACCTACTTAATAGAGTTTAATTAGAATTAAATGAGTCAATGAATGTAAAAGGTATGGAAGTACCTGGCACAAACTGCACACTCAAAGAATGTCAACTGTCATCATTATTAATAAAAGCCAACATTTGTTGACTGCTGTGTGCCTGGTAGCAAGCTAAGTGCTACCTTGGGTACAAAATGCCATGCTATTGCTTTGACTACTTCCCCAAGGTCTTCTGTTCCTATAGGTTGTTTGTGTTGGTTTAGCTTCCTTATAAGGTCAGAGACCCCCACACCTTGGATCCAAGGTCATGGTCTCATCATTATTCACAGAAGCCATCCTGATGCTGGTGGTCGAGCAGGTCATCAGCCCTGCTGCCCATTTCTTTCACTGTGAATCTCCCTATAGGGTACTTGGGGTCCTGTCCTGACTTGAAGCCTTTCACAGTGCCACCCTAGCTTATTCAACAAACAGATTTACTTTCAAACCTTGTAAAGAGAGAGGTGGAGTCTTGGTCGCTTCCCAGAAGTTCTTGGGTTCTTCTATACATGGCCTCAACTTCCCACAGTCTATATACATGAGAAGAGACAGTTTATCTAAAACAGAGTAAATCTACTGATATACTCTTGGCTTGAGTCAGGTACTTCCCAATGGTCCTCTCTTTATATAAATAAATATAAACATATAATATGGAATAAATGTTAAGTCACCCAAATGTTCCTCTGCCCCTTTGCCCACACGCAAGAATCTGGCTTAATGGTTTAAATACCACCTCCCACAGCATCCATTTAAACATTACAATAGTGGTAACTGAGGTTCAGAAAAGCCAGGTAGTTGACTTAGGCTTTTGGCTCCAAAGCCAGTGCTCTTGACCCTCACACTGTTCTGCTGCTCACAGAGTGGACCCTTTTAGGCTGCAGTCTCCTCTGAGGCAGCACGTCCAGAGAGGGTGGCCAGCTTTGCTGCATGAATTTGGACCAAGGATGTCAGGCACAGATTGTTTTTTTCTGTCCCTTCAGCATGGGCCCAGGGACCCAGGGCAAGGAAGGCATGAGGGCCGGCGTGTCTGGCTCAGCGGAGCAGCCGCAATAGCATGAGGCATAGCTGGCACACATGAGGGAGAGCAGTGATTGGAACTTTATCAAGTAGGGTGTGTGAACACCTTGTGCTGAGGCCTGCTGTCTGCTACCCACTCCTAGCTACCAGCCCTTTTATTACCATAGCCCTGGCTTGTTTCCTCTGCAGAGGCTCCCAAAGCCTCTGACACCCCCTCCTACCCCCTAGCTTGGGATGTGGAGCCAGCCCAGTCTCTAGGGGGGTCTTCCCCACTTCTGCAGACCTCTCTGCCACAGGCGTAGGGGGGTGTGTAGCTCAGCAGCCGCTGATTGGAACAGATGACATGTTTTCACTCTGGTGTGTTCAACAGTGCAGATCGGACAGGGAGCGGAAACGGCAAAGATAAGTGGGAAATAAATCACCCAACTTGATTTAGTCATAATAGTATGGAGAGGCTGATTGCCCTGCTGTGATCAGGCTCTGGGGGCGGGGCATCATCTCTCTGCACTACCTCTCAGAAGCTCCCCGCTAAGATGATGCTGGATCAGGGGTGGGTTGCTGGCAACCTGGGCACACTGGGTTTGCTGGGAACCTCAAGGCACAGCAGCCTTCTCTGCCTGCTAAGCTTCTGCCCTCAGAGGGGGTAGACAAAGGGATGCAGCAGAGTAGAGGGCCCAGCCCAGCCTTCTACTCGTGGAGACCTTGCCCAGCTATGCCTGGATAAGGCACTCTGCCTACTGAATTTTTTAGTGGGAGTCAGTAAGTACTGGTGGGAGGACAGGGAAAGTGTTGATGGAATCTGGTTCCTCCTATTTTTAATGCTCTCCAGAAAGCATCTTAGCCTTCCCTTTTCCAGGCAAAACGGGGCCCAGTTCTGCCATGACTGGTCTTTGGGGATGTCCAGAGAAGGGGAAGCCACATGGTCTCTCTGCCCCTCAGTGCAATCCCCATGCCCTGACTCCAGTGTCTGCCCCTTGGAGTGAGCCCACATCTAACGTAGAGCCGCCTACACTGTACTTCCAGGCTGTTTCTTCTCTGCCTGTAAGGTGGTAGATGGTGGCTGCTGCCTTCTGGGAAGTCAGGCTCCATGGTCCCATGTTCCTCACGTTCCCCAGAGCAGGACTCTGAGGCACCAGCCCTGGAGAAGCGCCATGTCACAGGGCTGCAGAAAAGGGCACTGCTGGTTGCAGACCTGAGCATTAGGAAAAAGACAGCTTAGGGGACACAGGAATATCTATGCCAATTCACTAAAGAATATCCGCTCTGGCAAGTTATAAAACACCGTTCCCACTGAGGCCGTGGAATTACTTACAGGAGTCACAATGAAACCAGACAAGCTTTCCATCAAGCTGCCTGTTGTTCCCGCTTCAAGGCTGGCGAAATAAATACTGAGCAAATAAAGTTAGTCGGCATCTGAGCATCTTAATGAATGAAGAGCAGCATGAGCACCTGGGGGGTGGGGAGCTGGGCACCTTCCTGCAGGCATCTCCTACCTGCTCCCACCCTACCTTCCACAGTCCCATCCCACCATCCCTAGACCCCCACCTTCCACAGCTCCCACTCCACCTTCAACAGCTCCCACCCCACCTTCCACAGCCCTCCTACCTTCCATAGCCCCCCACCTTCCATATCCTCCCTACCTACCACAGCCCCCACCTCCCATAGCCCCCCACCTTCCACAGCCCCCACCCCACATTCCACAGTTCCTGCATGGTGGAACTTCCTCAAGCTTTCTTCCCACTCCTCTTCTGTCTCCACCATGCCTGGCAGAGATGCCTGTGGATGATCTGACAGGACCAGGGGCCCCTGCGGCCTGCCCCATAGACTCAGCAGGGTGTGTTCAGTTTCTGAGGGAAGCTCACCAGACTGCAGGGAGCCTTGGAGTCAGCTTAATGCTCTCAGGGAGGTTGAACCCCAGACAAGGTAAGATGTGAGGGGGGAAAAGTGATGTTCAGACCTTAAGAAGAGACTTTGAAAATTGCTTTTGTAGCAAGAGTAAGAAGGTGCAGGTTTGCTAATGGGCGCAGATGGTATAACACTCACGGGAGTATGAGGTCAGGCAGCAGAGCCAGGCTTTGTTTGAAAGGAGGGTGGTTGGACTGGAATAGGAGAACCTGGTATGTGAGCACAAGCCCAGGGTGGCATAGAGACCTGAGGAGGTCACCTGGGGCTGCAGAGAGGTTGCCACGTTACTGAAGGCCCCTCCTGGGAACCGCGTAGAACTGGAGGTAGGGCTGTATGGGAACACAGACAAATGTTGTTTTGTTTTTAAGGAAAAAGTGGGAGACGGCTACGTTTGTAAAGGACATGAACAAAATGAGCAGGTCCCACAGAGGAGTGCCACACCAACCCCAGAGGCGCCCAGCACAGTGCAGAGTGGATGACTGTGGACACAAGGGAGTGCAGGGTGGTCGACCAGTCAGGATAGGAGCACTGGACACTGGTCATTCTAGACAAACTGCTTTTTAATTTGTGAAATACTGGTAGGTCAGAAGAACGTTTTGAATATGGGATGAGGATTTCAGAATGGCATCTGGCATTCTTGTGGGTTACAAATCTTCTGGAGATTTGTAACCTGACTGGTACCCAATGAAGAGCATTTGTAACTGATGGGTTGAGGTCAGTCAGGAGGAAGTTCTCAGGACATGGGGATCCCCTTTTCTTTCCAATATGTGTTATCAGTGACTTCGGTAAAGTAGTAGAAGACATACTAGTAAGGTTCGTGAGTGATCTAAAGCTACAGGAAATGATAAATAACTTACATAATAGTAATAAGAAAAGTTACAGCTAACACCCTTTAGAATTTCCCATGTTCCAGGCTCTGTTCTAAACACATTATGTGTGTTCACATTTAACATTTTCAGCATCCCAGTGAGACAGGTAATATGATTGTTTCCGTTTTACAGATAAGTAAACTGAGACCACAGAGCTCAAGGTAACCAGTTGTAGAACCAGCATTTAGTTCCAGAGCATGAAAGAAACATGATGCAAAGCAATTTCTAAAGGTTAGAATGATGGACAGGATGTGAGATGAAATCCAATAGGAATACAGGGGAATTGCTATTTCTAAAATCAAAGAGCATCAAGACAGGATGCAGTATGAGACTTGTCACCAGCATATCTGAAAAACACATAGGGGTTTGGTTGGTTACATCTTGGCCTGGATCGACAGGGCGGCGAGGCTGCCAAGAGAGCTTCAGGGTAGTGACAGCCTGGTCATTCCATAGCTGTGGACTCCGGGCTCCAGGTTTGTAAAGAACATGGACAAAATGAAGTGGGTCCTGACTGAAGAAGGGGGTCAGGAGAGTGGAGTCAAGAACCTCTGACTGTATTAACTATATAATACATCAACCATTGAAGGACAGGTGAAATAACTGGAGACAAGTTGAGAGAGGGATGAATATTATCCTAGGACCCCTGGGGGGCTGGCATAACAGCAGGGGCTAGACTGACTGTGCATCCCCAAAGCAAAGACCCAGGGGCAGACATATAGGGAGGCACATGGAAATGTACCCAGTACAAAGAAGCACTTTCTAGCTCTGTCACTCTGGACCGGTGAGGGGAGCATCATTTGTGGAAATAATACCTAACTTGCTTAGCACAGTGCTTGATGCATTATGAGTGTGCAAAAAGTGGTGGCAATTAGTGTGATTATGATCATTGAGTTTAGTGTGTGAATCCAGAATCAACTGCTTCTCGTATTCATTCAGCTCTTGAGTCTCAGTTTCCTCATCTGTGAAATGGGGATCATAAGGACCACTTCGACAATTGTGAAGGATGAAAATGAAAGGAGATTGCCTATGTGTGAGGGGCTGAACATAATGCCTAACTAAATGTTTCCTGAGGGTGTTCCTTAGAGGACAGAGGCTGTGCCAGGGCCCTAATGCAGGCTCTAGCTTAGCGTCAGGGGCCCACTGCTGACAGTACCCATAACAGTTGCCATTTATTTCTTAAGCTTACTGTGTGTCAGGCACTAGGCTAAGCACTTGGAGGGCATTTTTCTTTAATGCTCACAGCACCCCACTGGAAGCAAGAGAGGGAACTGGAAACCAGATAGCAGGAGGGCCCAGGTTTTCATTTAAGTCTGGCTGACTCAAGTCCACAACTTAAACACCAACCACTATTTCTCTGGGACTCAGCAAATCCTTTGGGGCAGAAAAAGAGGCGTCAACATGGAGTTCAAAGCTTGCAAAGGCTGTGGTCCTATCTTTCCCTCTGAGCACCAATGCTTTCTGGAGCCTAGAGAGAGATGTTCTCCCCCACCTCCCTTGCCTCTCCAGCCCTGCTTCAGGCCTGCCTCTTTCAGCCTGTCTGACTCCATCTCGCCACTTTGTCCTGCTAATTCTGAGGCTGGAGGGCGTGTGCACTCTTTATACTGTTCAGCCCTAATTAGAAGTTCTTGACAGCTTGTTTGGGGCCCTGTCAGATTCTCTGGCTCGCCTTGCACCAATAAGTAAAAAGGAAAATTGCTATCTGTTCTGTACCTGGACGCCTGGGTGTCATTATGAGCGGCATGTGCAGGCGGCAGGCGCTCACTGGCTGCCCCTCTTCTGGGCATGCCCGTGCTGACTGAGCATCAGTGGGTGGGTGGCCGGGGAATGTCCCTCTAGGCTCCACTAAGGGCTCTAGTGCTTCGGCTGGGAGGGACTAATTGATTGCTACTTCATCGAGCCTGGGAGGGGTAGAAGGTGGGGGAGCAGACCACTGGGGCTTTTATATCTGGTTTCAAGTCCTTTCTGCCTTGGAATGCTCACTTAGTTCAGCAGAACATTCAGGGAAGTCAGCTCTTTTTCTGGTGAGTCATCACAAGGACAGGTGGGCACAGTGGAAGGCAGGGTTGGATCTTGTGATTTTCAGTGACAAGGAATGACATAGCCGAGGCCTAACCCCCTCTACCTTCTGCCCACTGGACCACCTCGAAGAATGCCTTGGGAGTTAAGCAGTTAAGGCACAAGCTTATGGAACTAGACCACCTGGGTTCAAATCTCTGTTGTTGGTAAGGTGTGTGTCCCTACACAAGTCATTTTACTCCTCTGGACTTGATTTTATTATCTATAAATGGAAATAATAATAGAGTTTTAAGGATTAAACAAATCCTTTGGATTAGTACCTGATTCCTAGTAAGTTCTCTGCATGTCAGCTAGTATTATTATTATTTTTAGAAGACTCTAACTGGAGCAATGTAGTTAGTTGTTTGAATTCCAGCTATGCTACATATTAACTTTGTGATCTCAGGCAAGAAATCTAACCCTAATCTGAATTTTTGTGTGTGTGTCTAAAGATGAATATAATAACAGTACCAATCTCCTAGGGTTATTATGAGGGTTAAGTGAGATTGTGCACCTAAAATGCTTAGCACACTGCTTAAAATGAGTCAGCAAATTATAGCCCAGGGGGTCAATTCAGGCCCACCACCTGTTTTGTAAATAAACTTTTATTTGAACACTGCCTAATCTCTTTCTTGTAAGTATCCTCTGTGTTGCTTTTGGGCTACAAGGACAGAATTAAATTTGACCCACAAAGCTGAAAGTATTTGTTATCTGGCTTTTAATGAAAAATGTTTGCTGACCCCTGGCCTAGGGGCATAGTATGTGCTCATTAAACACGAGGTGTTATTAAGTAATTGTAATCTTCACAGAGCTTCACAAAAAAGACTAGCCAAGCTTATATAACAGGTAGCTTCCAAGAGAAGGTTTTTTTGAAGGTCTTATATGATGGGAGGAAATTTTTTGAATGTTTGTTCATCGCATTTGTGTTTATTTTTAGAAAGGAACACTGGGAGCAGTATTAGGTATAGCTACATACCTTCCCTCTGAGCCACATCCTTTCCATTTCAAGAGGTATCAGTCACTTGGGAGCCACTGAGTTAATCAGTTAGTCCCATTGATGAATTCTGCCAACGAGGAAACTTTGATCCCCCCACCTTGCCCCAAGAAAGCCCTTCCTGGATTTCAAATATCCAAAGCTGTCTGAATTTTTGGACGAAGGCCACTGCAACTATGCTTAGAACTGAGTTTGTGGTCCCCTCCAGGTAAGTGCACCCTCCCAATGTAGGGGCTTGTGAAGGGCCCTGTAGCCCCCTAGAGGTGCTCCAGCCTGGAGAACCCTGCCCACTCACAGCAGCTCAACAGACGGCACCCCCACGGTCTCCAGGCTGTGCTGGTGGGGCCAGGGGAGAAAGGCCACACTGGGAGAGGCTGGGACAGGCACTGGTGAGGCCCCTCTGACCTCACATACAACCAGGCTATCATCACTCAACTTTAGGCTGTGTTCCAATCACTGCCCCACCTGCCAGGGACGGATGTACAGCCGTTAAAATATTAATGTCTGGCATGTGGCAAACATTTAAAATATATTGAGACACAGAGAGCTGTTGAGCTGGGCCTTGTTGACAGTACCGCCTCGCCTGGGTATTGTTTGCTATGTAAATGTGAAGGATTCCGGCCTACAGTTGGAAGGGGCAGGGGGCAGTTCTCTCCTTGCCTCTCATTTCCTCCTGGGAGGAGGGTTTGTTCCCAGGCCCAGGCCTCCCCAGCAGTTCTTTGAAAACAAGCCAAATAGGTGTGTTTAGCACCAGTTGCCAGGAAGCATTTGAAAGGGCTAGTCAAAACAGCTACTGGGGTGGGGGTGGGGGGGCACATGCCCTGAGATCAGCTCTGGGCCAGGTTGGAGGGTGGGGGGCTGTGGACATAGACAGTGCTCCCCGGCCAGGAGCTGACAGCCCTAAGGGGGTGATATTGTTCACCAGTGTCCAGCACACAGTGTAGAGCAGGGAAGGCAAGATGCCTAGATGGGCACTAACCCTGCCCTTGCTTATGGTGGCCATTGGCTGATTGAATAGGACAGCCATTTTTTTTTAATTTAGAAAACTAAATTTGACGGGGTGACACTGATCAACAAGAGTACATAGTTTTCAGGTAAACATCTCTGTAGCATTTGAACTATTGTGTTGATTATGTTGCGTACCCATCACCCAAAGTCAAATCACTCTCCTTCACCTTATACTTGTCTCTCTTTACTTCCTTCTCCCACTCCCCACCCCTCCCCTATGTCCCCCTTTCCCTGGTAACCACTTCACTTTTACCTATAGGACAGTCTCTTTTGCTGAGCTTCCAAGCAGCTTCGCACTTCTCATCCACACAAGAAAGCCACCTCCAGACAGTTGGAACCTGCCTGAGATGAAACCAATTTGTTGTCCTCAGTGGAGGACATGATGAGTGATACCAGGAAAGTTCTGATGAAGACTTGAGGAGGCCCTGAAGGGGGCAGAGCCCTTTAGGAGGGGGTGGGAAGGAGACAGGTCTTCATGGAGAAGGTGACCTTTGAGGACTGGGTGGAGTGGAACATGGGAGTAGGGAAAGACAGTGCAGGTGAGGACAGGAGGGTGAAGTGTGGGCAAAGATGGAGGCAGGAACACGCAGGTCAAGTGCAGGAGCGACAACAGCGTGTTCGGCTTCTCCCACTCCACTGGGTAGTGTGAGCCGGCCTCGTCAGTGGTCCTGGTGATGGGGCTTAAGGCTGCCTATCATCTCTGGCTCCCTCCAGGAGGGTTTCTTTAGCTGACAGATAACTCAGGGTTACTCTCCTTGCCCTAGGGCTGAATCTCCATCCTGAAATAAAAAGGAAGCAACTGCCAAAAACCTTGTCTCTGGCATGTCCAGGAAGCGGGTGTCTTGCATTGCCAATCATCCAGCCCAGGGTTGGCGGACGTCGTCTGTAAGGATCAAAGAGTAAATATTTTAGGCTTTGGGAGCCATTAGGTCTCTGACAACCCCACGCCCTGCCTTGTACGGCAAAAGCAGCCATAGACAATACGTGAACAAGTGGTCATGGCTGTGTTCCAAAAATCTTTACCTAGAAACACTGGAATTTGAATTTCATGTAACACTTATGTCATAAAATATTATTCTTCTGTTGATTTTTCCCCAAGCATTACAACCATGTAAAACCATTCTTAGCTCTCAGTTTGTACAAAGCAGGCAGTGGGCCGAGCCTGGACCCCTGAGATCTAGTCAAGTCAGCATGTCTCAGACTTGGTTGGCACTTCTGACTTCTGGTTCTGCTGGGCTGCCCCACCTGCTCTTGCTTGGTGAGCTCACCTGGTATTGCAGAACTCATGACCACAGATTAGGCAGGTGGAGGTAAAGTTGGCCAGGTCACGCTTTTAAAAGGCAAAAGCCAAAGACTTAGTTTGAGGACAGCTCTCCAAGCTGCTTCTGCTCTTTCCTGAGACCTCGGTAGTCAGAGAGGGTCAGAGATGGGGAGATTGAGGCCCAGAGAGGAGAAGTGATTTATTCAAGGTTGCTCAGCTGGGGAATAGCACAGCTGGGACAAGGACCCCTGCTCTCCAGGCCTACACCTGAAATAAGAGGTCCTCCCAGGTAAGAGTCAGGAAGTGCCCTGGCCCTTAGCCACCAGGGTCGCTCATGTCCATTGCTGCTGCGTCTGTCATCGGGGGAAGGACGCACCAACAGGCCAGGTGTCGAGAGCAAAAGGAGAATAAAACATGATAAATTGCTGCTAATGCTGCTGGGTGACTGAGATAAAGGCTTGATTGTTTGGTGGCATAAATCACGAGTGGAGCTGGATGGGAAATAAAGCAATAATTTAAATTTACTTTCAGGGTCGTGTGGGCTGAGTGACTGACCAGGAATTGATATCTGAGCATGGAATAGTAGATGGGGGAGGGTTATATAGACTTAAACCACATCAAGTGGATGTCTCGGTACTCCTCCAGGCTTGTCACCAGCCCTGATGGGTGGGCTCCAGGCAGGACTATAACTCCTGCCCCTGCTTTGTAAAGAGATCCCAACAATCTACTTATTTGCTCATCCTCACAGCTGGCCCACTGTTAGACAGCCTCTGCCCCTCCTCAAAGCATTCCAGCCACTTCCTTATCACACTTCCTGGAAGACTACTTGCTTGTTAGCCTCCGTGCTAAACACAGATGATTCAAAGATGCACAAAACAAAAATCAGTGTCACCAGATTTTAAGTTCCATGAGATCTAAGACTATGGCTGTTTAGTTCACCACCATATCCCTAGAGCCTAGGACAGTGCCTGGTACATAGTAGGTGCTCAATATATTTTCAGGTGATGAGAGAATGACCAAACCAAAACAAAAGTCTCAGGGACGTACATTACCTATTCTACAGGGAATGGACTGCAGCAAGGGTGTCGGGGGACAGGAGAGAGGTGAGGCTAAGTTTCTGGGTGATCTCCTCAGGGTTAGGAAAACCAAAGAGGAGGTGACACCGGAGCTGAGTCTTTAAATGGGAGTAGACTTGGTCACTGCGAGGAGGAGAAGGGGACATTGCAGGAAGAGGGAGGGACCTGCCATGCAAAGGCCTGAGATGTAGTAGTGTTGCTTCAGAAACCAAAGAGCGTTGTGATCTTGAAGAAAGGTGATTTGCACCAGCTGGTGATGGTTTCCTGTTTCGATTCATATTGTTTTACACTGCTTCCTCATCTTCCTGGCATGGTCTTTTAGTTTGTGATAATCCACGTGGTTGGGAGGGTGGACACGGTTATATGTAGGCACAGTGTAACAGACGCTTGGACTGGTCAGGGGCCCACGGTCCTAGGGCCAGCTGTGTCGTTGTGTGGCTCCATGGCCTTGGGCAAGTTCCCTTGAACCTTTCTTATTCTTCCTTTCCTCCTGTGGAAAATGGCAAGATTGGAGGAAGGCTGTCAGATGGCCTTCCAGGCCCTTGCTGATGCTGTAATCCATTTCTGGGCTGGCAACCCCTGCTAAAGCTGAAAGGCTCTTTCACCCCCTAACCAAATGTTAGGCACTTAGTCACTAGTAAATACTTGATGATAGGCTTCTTTAGGGCAGGGTTCTCTGTCTTTCAATAAAAAGAGAAAGGAGATGTTCCCAGGGAATGTAGGAGTTTTAGGTGGTTTCTAATCTTTATTCAAACTATAACTCAGGGCAAAAATAAATACAGGTAACTGTATACCATGTACCAGATAGTCTAAGCAACTTAGATGCATTGACTCAGTTAATCCCAACAACCCTGGGGCAGGTGCTATTATCCCCATTTCACCCCTGCAAATATGGGAACCCAGAGAGATGGACTAACTTGCCCAACACTGTCAGGTAGTAATTGGTAAAGCCAGAATTTAGACCCAAGAGGCTGAGCTGCTAACCATGATGCTGTGGCCTTTGTGCTAACCGGCTCAGTACGGCTCCTGGGTTGCAGGAGAGTCAGATGCAAAGATCAGCAGCCTGGTGGGTAGTTCCAGGTACTTCCCTCAGCAGCAGTCTGGGGTGTGGGGGAAATGGACCCCACCTCCACCGCCACTTCCACCTCCTCTTCCTCCTCCTCCTCCTCCTCCTCCTCCTCCTCCTCCTTCTCCTCCTCACCCACCTCCTCCTCCTCTTCCTCCTCCTCCTCCTCACCCTCCTCCTCCTCCTCCTCCTCCACCACCACCTCCTCTACCTCCTCCTTCTCTTCCACCACCTCCTCCTCCTCCTCCTCCTCCTCCTTCTCCATCTCCTTCTCCTCCTCTTCCACCTCCTCCACCACCTCCTTCTCTTCCACCTCCACACAGCCATGGGCTGTTGGTCCTACAAAGTGTTGAGATAGATGGGCTCCACAGAACCTGGTAAGGCCTGACGAGAGGACCTCTGAACCTGTGACAGAGGTTGTAAATTTTTATGTTTGTTATGTTTGGTGTAATTAATGGATCTATTAAGCTTAATCAAGCTCTGACCTCTTTTACAACTAGTTTAAATCTGTTCAAGTAGCTCTAGGAGGGGTTTGGTGTCAGCTTGCAGTTCTGCCTTGGAGACAGTGGCCATTCTTTTGCATGAGGTCACAGAAGCACTGTATGGAGCAGGGAGAGGGAAGAGGCCCCTGCAGGTTCCATGGAGACTGCTTAGAGACAGGACTGGAAGCTATCCACAGGGCATTGGGAATTGAAGTGAAAGAAGCCATGGGGAAACTGAGTCAGGGAACCGTGTGTGAAGCTCACTCAGTGACAATTATCTATGTTTCTATGAACCCTGGTGGTTGGGGTTGGAAATTTGCTGTCGTAAAGGGAGTTGGGAGAAAACAACAGAGTCTTGCATTCTTAACTTCTTCACCCTAAAAATGGCTTCCGAAAGCATGAACACACTCCACACAGCCCCAGGAGGGGGCTGGGCACTAGGAGGGGCGAAGGGAGGAATTGGAGGCATGGAGCCCAGAGCATGGAGCTGCCCCTTGTCCCCTTTCCATCTCTGCTCTCTCTGGTTTGGTGAGCAGAGTGATTGAATGTTTTTGAGCAGGGCTGCAGATGACTTGTGTGTTCTCAGCTATTAGGAGGAGTGGATGCCCAGGATACCAGCGCGGATGCTGTCGGCCTATGTGTGCATACTTTCATAATAATAAATAGGAAACTAACAAAATACCATTCCCCACTATTTAAACACAGAAGCAGATAAAGAGCAGCTCCTCTATAATTACCAAAAAATTCTTATTTCCATAAGAAATCAGCACTTCATAAATGTTCCAACCTGAGCCTTTTTCTCCAGGGAAACGGGATTTCTATGAATATAGAAATTTGGTAATTGCCCCTGCAACCCTGCTTTTCTATGTTAATGACTAGCAGGAACTTGCTTTGCTTACAGCCCCAGGAGAACAGCTTCCTTCTCATCACTGGGTCAGTGAGCATCTCTCACCCCCCACCCCACCCCTGCCCCCACCATCCACCCATGTTAAACTCAGACCCTCAGGGTTTGGGTTTCAGAAGGAGCAATTTCTTCTCCAGGGGAAGAAGGGAGTAGGAGAGGGCTTGCCTCTCACGAGCCTAGTTCTGCATTTCCCTGGTTTCATTTGTATATTCTTTCTTACCACGGGCATGCATTTTTATTTCGATGCAACACACTTAAAAATATGCACTATTAGATTAAAAAATGGACAGCATTATATAACTCATAACACCATGGTAGATTTTAAACCTCTAAAAAGAATATGCATTAAAGCAATTTTCTAAACTAATATAGCAAGAGGTCCACAAAAGCCTTGCAACATCTGATAATAGTTGCCATCTTCAGTGAGGATAATGATGTTAACATTTGTAATGGGAGTAATGAGTGGAGACTCAAAAAGCTGCTTTTGTTTAATTTTTTTCTGATGCAAATTCAGTTTGGGAATAAAAGAGGGGGGAGGGGGGAAAAGCCTCTTCTTTGAAATGAATCTTAATCCTAGCCAATGATAGGCCAGTTTGTAAACCCAAGCGTCTTCATTATGGAATTAAACAATCCAGAGATGTAATTATTAAGGTGATGGGAGGAAATTGAAAAAAAGAAAGAAAGAAAAATAAGAGGAGCTGCAGAATTGAATCTTCTTCCTTGAGCCCAGAGTTGTAGATGTGTGAGTACAGAAACTTCGAGATGCCAAGGGTATTGTCCCTGGAGTTACCTGTGCCAGGGACTGGAGATCTGTCCTAGTGGGCAGAGGACATGGGAACTTCTAAACCTGGTCTTAGGAGCAGCTAGTGCCCTGGGGGGTGGGGAGGGAAGACAGGAAAATGCCCCAGACCTCCACCCAGGCCAGGGACCCGCAGTCATTTTATAAGCCCTGCCACTGGTTTCATTCAGGGCCTTCAGTGAGCTATAGTGCTCTTCAGTTTTTCTCTTCTGTAAAATGGGAGCAGTGGGTTCTCGGAGTCAGTTCATTTTGAAGATGGTGTCATTCACATCTTAAATCTTTCGGCAGGTACAAAGCAAAGCAGCCATAACTTCTTCCAACCGCATTTTTCTTCCCCCTTGGCTGGGCTCAGCCTGCCCCAGCAAGGGGAAATCATAGCCATGATTTTGAGCACAAAGGAAAAAATCCTGTTCAAAAATACCATCCTGGAAGGCTCCTCTGGGACCATGCAGGGGTGCATGCAGCTTTCTTGGTTTTCTCTGGAGAAGGTAGGAGCAGCAAACCTGGCACCACCCAGTACACTTCTCCTGGAACCTGCCCATCTTGGGCACAGGAGCGGGGGTAGCCGGAGAACAGCCCTCACTGGGTACAGCAGTGGTGGGATTCAAATAATTTAGCAACCGGCTCTCTGCCCTAATGACCATTATAAGTATAAAGAAATTAGCCTGACCTGTGGTGGCACAGTGGATAAAGCATCGACCTGGAACACCGAGGTCATGGGTTCAAAACCCTGGGCTTGCCTGGTCAAGGCATGTATGGGAGTTGATGCTTCCTGCTCCTCCCCCTTCTCTCTCTCTCTCTCTCCCCCCTCTAAAATGAAGAAAGAATATACTGAAAGGTAGTTTATTATTTCATGCATTCAATACGTAAATAAGAACAAAAAAAGAGGTACACAAAACTAAATTGTTTTAAGAAAAAGTTTTAAAATACTAATGAAAAAATATTCACTAATACCTGACAAAAAAACAATGAAACTGTTATTTAAGACATTTCCATATTGCTTCCTGATTGGTGTCCTCACTTGCAGTTTTTGTCACCTATGGACGGAATAAACATTACTACGGGCTCTTAGAATACGCTATTGCACAGATGAACGTTAAAAAAGATAAGGAAGGTAAATTTGTGGTTTTTACATTGGGCGGCTGCCTAGGCACCCACCTTAGAAAGAACCCTGATTACAAGTGCCATTTTAACAACCGGTTCGCCGAACTCAAACAAAAAATTATGTATTGGTTCTGCTGAACCAGTGCAAACCGGCTGAATCCCACTACTGCTGACCTTGAAGGAACCTGACTCCCATTGTACCATGTGGCTTCGAGGTTGGTATGGTCTCTCTTTTGGGTGTGTTTCATATTAGACTGTCAATCGCAGAGGGCCGGGACACTGCTGTGTCTGTGGTGTTGTCCACAGGGCCCCAGACAGATGCTGGGCTCCGCAGACTCTGCTCTGCATACAGGTGTTTACATAGTGCATCTCATTTAATACTAACAACAACCTACCAGGTGGACACTGTCATTGCCCCATTCCCCAGGGGAAACCGAGAGGTTAAGTCACATGGTCACACAAGTTGTAAGTGGCTGAGTTGGATTCAACACCAGGACTCTGCTTCCTGGGTTCTTGTCCATAAGGATCATGTTGGATACATTTGGGGGTGCTAAAGTTGGGGGAAGGGACTTTTTGCTCAGGATGTGTTAGATGTCACTGCCAGGAAGCCATGACTGGAAGACAGCTCAGCCCGAAGAAGGCTGCCTGCTGGCTAAAGGAAGTTTTGAGGGGTAAAATTATTTTTAGGAAGAGTCAGAAAATGACATGATTTTGAAAGGGTGCATAGAAAGTGGGGAGTATGACTTACAGTTACTAGCTTCCCAGTTTACAGCTTTAATTAATATGAAATTGCAACATAGAAATTTACGATTAGCAGGGACATCTCAGGGGCAGAGCAGGTACCTTTGACCACGATCCCAAGATGAACCTGAGAGATGAAATATTCATGCAATAAACAAAGCAGTGTTAAAAAAAAGTAAAGTCAAATACAGACCCCAGGCCATCAGAACAGTAATCTGTCAGCAGCACAAGGTCTTTCTGGCCCTGGCCCTCGCAGAGGGGATAGCCATCCTTGCAGGACAGGACAGCTCTGAAGCGGGTTCTTTGTATATGCTATCAAGGAGGGCAGGGACACTGAACTGTCTCCCTGCTCTTTGCTCCTTTGGTCTGGGTTTGTGCCATTGACATGACACCCTCAGATATTGGTTCCTCAGGGACCTGGGCCTGGATCAGTTCCTGGGGTTCTCATCTTTATCACAACTGCCACTGAGGCTGATGGATCCAGAAACTTACCTGCTGCCCTGATGATGCAGATCTATCGGCTTTTCTCTTATGACATCTTACCCCAAAGCCCATGAGCTGGGATGAAGAGGCAGTGGTTACGTAACCATCTCCTCTCCATGACATTTACTAAAATAGCCACTTAAAAAACCCTTTTGACTAATTTTATGAACTGTTCTCTCCAAACTCAGGACTATTTAAAGTGGGACTTCCAAGGAAGTAATTAATTATAAATGAAGTCATAAGGGTGGAGTCCTCAACCAATTGGATTAGTGTCCTTGTAAGAGAGGCACCAGAGAGTTTGCTTTCTGCCTAGTGAGGACACAGCAAGAAGGCAGCCATCTGTAGCCCAAGGACAGCATTCTCATCAGACACTGAGCCTGATGATAGCCTGATATTTAATTTCTAGTCTTCAGAACTGTGAAAAAATAAACTTCTGAGATATAAGCCATCTAGCTTATGGTGTTTTGTTATGGCAGCCTGAGTAGGCTAAGACAGCTACCATCTTATTTCAGAATGTCAAATGTCCTTCTAGACCACAAATTGATATTAAGCTATATCTGAAATCCTTTACTATTGTATCAAGTTTGTCATAAGTCAAGCACCTTTTCTTTAGTTTATCCCTAAATGTAAAGTCCATGGGGGATGTTATCAGTATCCCCAATTCATAGATGAGGAAACAGAAGTTCAGAAAATTTAAATTTCATGCCTAAGTGAAAGAGCCAGTGAGTGCACTTGAAGGGAGTTCTCCACCTCTGACATGTCACGATTCTGGGGTAGGTCTTGGCCCTGGATGAAATCAGGATAATTTACTTGGTGGTAAATAATGGGAGCCCACACCCACCCCTGAACTCATTACTCTCCTATGTATCTGGGTCCGTGGAGTGGAAAGGAAGAGGAAAACTGGGGCTGGGTACAGGGGTGTGACCCTAGGAAGGCACCCCCTTACCTCCAGCAGGACCAAGGTAACCCTGGGCCCTGATACAACAGTATTGCTCCACTGTGCACAACATGCCAACTCTGAAACATACCCTGTGCATGTGTCCAGAACACCTGAGAACCCTCACCCTCCGGGCAGTGCGTGCCTGCTGGAAATGAAAACATCAGGGATGCCTAACGTGCAAAGGACTGTATACCAGCTCCTCAGAAGCAAAGTATTAGCCATGAACATTTCCTGAGGCCTTACTCTGTGCCAAGTTCTGTGTATGTGCTGTTCCATGGGACTCACACAATAGTTAGGCATTTGAGTTAGGTATTACTGTTATGCTCACTTTATGAAAAAGTAAACTAAGGCTTATATAGTAAGAAACTTGCCCAAAGTCAAATGGAAATAATTAGTTTGGGAAGAATTCATTTAATTTGGGAACTTTGGATAACTGAGTTAGTTTGAGATTAGATATCGAGCCTACTTTACAGCAGGGTTGTATAGGTAGTACGTTTCTTGTCACTGCCAGCAGAAGAGAGACATTCCTACACTGGGGTCAAGTGTGATGTGCCAGAACGAAAGCTTTGGGTGTTAGGGTTAAAACGGACAGATTTGAAGTCCCTGTCCATCTGTCTCCTTGCCTCCGTATTGATAGTGTGGGAAAACTGCAGAGTGGAGAGTGTGGGGCACAGAGGGAGGCAGTTTGTGCTCCTAACAGTTATCCAGCTCTCCATTGCCTTAGTCCAGTCTCTCTTTACCCCTGGTTAAGTCTACACTTGGGGTCCAGCCTCTGCTTGAACCTTTCAGGGGTGGAGAGGGTGCTCACCCCAATGCCCTAAGACTAAGACTAGAAAGATGATCTCATGCTATTGCTTTAGAAGCATCCAGTCCACCTGAATTTGGGCAGCTCAGATGTCTGCCTCCAGCAGCATTTTGGCATAACTGGAAATGGGCTAAGTGAACTGGCTTGGGAGGACACTTGGAAACCTCGCTTGGGAGGCAGACCCTCTGGGAGGAGGATGGAGGAACAGAGAGGAGAGAAGAACCTCTAAGATCATTCACTCTTTTCTCTTTTCCTTTTCTTTAAGAGCCAGAAGCCTGGTTCCACCATTTCACTAGCCTTCAGAGGTGGAATTTATTTAATCACCTGAAATTTAAGTTGACTCTCTGGGCAGGGAAGTGATTGTCCCTGACCAGTGTGTTCTGTCACAGGTATCCACCTAACCACTACCAGCTACCTGCTGGGCTGAGAGACAATTATGTCAGAGACTTAGAGTACTGGCTCCCACAAAGTATGAGCTTTACAGGTAACTTAAACCCACTCAGTCACCACCAGAGTTCAGCCAAAGCTAAGAAGGACCACGTGCTGGAGCAAGAAGAGAACTAGAATCTGTTGTAGCTCTAATCATGTGAGCCTGGGCCCATGTGCAGTGTTACGTTTCTGGTCATAAAGCCCTTAGAGCTGGAACACTGGCCCCATGATATGGCTTTAGAAGGCCTTCAGCCTGCTTCCTTTTGCAGAAGAGAGAACAGAGGTCTAAAGCCAGGCCTAGCACCCTGTGGTCCATTAACTCCTTGAGATTATGTGGTTTGATTCTAGGTCAGTAGTTCTGTGAAGATTCCAAGAATCTGCACTTTAAATAAGAGCCCCAGGTGGTATTTAGACACGAGGCCTCCTGCTCCTCACTCTACACAGGTGTGTGCAGTTGAAGGAGTTTTCTTGGACACACAAGCATTTGCACAGATGCATCTGCCTTTGTGGTTGGCTGCCACCCTCTTGGCTTGCAATCACCAGGAAAAATCAGTGTGGCTCAGGATGCATGTGATGAAGGGATTCCAGGTACAGAGAATCTTCCCACTTATACCTCTGCCTTCCACTCCTTAGTCCTGCTGGATTCTCTGGGCCAGACCCTGAACTCTGACTGCTTCCCTCCCTGGGAGTAGGCCAGCACTGAGTCCTGGGAACGTTCACAGTGGTATGAGCTCTGGTCTCTGTGTGCCTGTTGGCTTCAGTTTCCCCCAGTATAAAAAAGGAGCAGTTGATTTGAAACTAACCAACCAACCAACCAACCAACCAAATCAAAACCCAGGCAAGACCCACAAGCACAGTACACTCAGGTTAATTGCAAGGAAAAGGTAAGCCTGCTGGAGAGGGCCACTTTGATGGGTGATTTTGGTGTCTGTAGGTAGCAGAGGGCAGTTTGGAGGGGTATGAGGAGATGGGGTGTTCAGTGGCTATTGAAATACTTTCATACCCATGCTCTCCCAAAATACGCTCACTGGGACTGACACTCTCACCTTTTCAACTATCAGGACCAGGTTATACAGAGGGATAGGCATATATTTGAAGTTGCTCTGCCTACCCAGGTTCACTAACAGAGGTTGAGATTGAATTTCACTTATAAGCAGAACTCTTCTGTGACAGGGCAGTAGGCATGTCACCCTGCAAGGTATATACTCTATCCCCACGGTCCACCTGATGAAATTGAGATTCAGAGAGGTTAAGCAGCAGCTTAAGTTCCCACTTCCTACTCTGACCCGTATCCCACCTCCACTGTTGATTGCGTGGGAATTTAGAATGGCAAACCTCACTATGAAAGAGAGAAACCATGTTGAGACTCGGGAGGTGGGTAAGAATAATCAGAAATTCACCTGTTTGAGATTATTTTATTATAGTTCTGCTCAGAGGCCAGCAGATGTACAGGAGATGTGGGAGAGGAGCTGCGGACCCCATCGGGCTCCCTCTGAGCCTGGACTTGAACTCCTAATGGAGACCATTTTGGACCACTCTACAGTGCTCTTGAGCCTTGAAGAAGTTGCTTGTTTGTCACAGACAGTACCTACTGTCCAGGACATGTTAGTCATGTTGGTGATGAGGGTGAGAATAGGAGGAATTTCTATTAGGGAAAGAAAAATTTTCTCTTGCATGTCTCTGGAAGGCAGAGTGTCTTGTTTCTAACAAAAGAAAAACAAATTGCGTTAAAATAAAAACAATATTCATGCTTAGCATTCACTGGCTTTGCACTGGGATTGTACAAGACAAATTTAGATTCCCAGGTTCATTTACCTGCCACCCGGCACTCACCTGGCTACTCGAGCCCTCCACATGTTCTCTGAGAGTGCAAATTCATTTTAGCAACAGCCTAAGCAAAATACAATTAGAAAGGTTATTCTGCTGGGGGGAAATCATATATTGCCAGTCAAGGGCAAAGGCACACTATTTTTAGAATATGCGTTGTAGGGGATTATCTCATTCTCCACCTCTGCCCAGTCCCAAGACATCCGTCCCCCGGTGCTGGGACATGCGGGCACACAGGCAACCCTCGACAGCGCTCCACTTAGTTCACTGCCTTCGCCACCCATCTAACATGCCCCAGGGGAACAGGAACACTTTGCAGTGCGACTCTGAATGGAGCATTCTCTGTTAGCTACACCAGTCTGGTTGGGCTGCATGTAGTGCCATCCCCACTCCGACGTGCTGAGATAAATGGGTTTTGAAGGCACCATGAGGAAATATGCCAAGACACACATGCAATTAAAAGTTATTAATACGTGCATTGTTTCTGGGGTGTGGGTGTACATGACATCTACCTTTTCCCTTTGGCTGAAGCAAAACAAGAGAACATATGTTCTCATCGCCAGGGCTCCCAGCACAGTCAGCAGAGGAAGGTAAAGTGCAAGGAAGGCGCTCAGCCCGCCTCCTTTCATCTAGTCTCCCCGCCCATCTGCCCGACTTGGCCCCTGATGTTTTGGGCTGGGCGGCTGGAAGCTTGTAACTATAGATTTTTTTTTCAAGACTTCAGTTTTTCAATCTGCCTGAAAATATTTTTTAAGTATTTATATGACATAGGAAAGGCTGGAGGTGGGGATGGGAGCCCAGGACAATTGAAGGAACAAACTGACCAGCAGATACTCTGACCCACCTTGTTGGGTTGTAGGAAGAAAAAGGAACAGATGTAAGCGCACTTCAAGCTCTTCAGGGAATTGGTCTGAGAAATGATAATTTAGTCGTTATCTTTTTGGTTTTTTCTCTCTCTTCTCATTTTCTCCTTTCTTCATAGGAGTTAGATCAGGAATGTTGGATTCCACTGTTTGATCCTAGACAAGTTATTTAACCTCCTAAACCTTAGTTTCCTCATCTGTGAAATGGGCATCATAATGCTTGTGATAATTAACCTCTATTGCTCACAAAAATTAGGGGATATTTCAAAATGATTATGAAGTGATAAAATATCCCCTAATTTTTGTGAGCAGCATAGATAATACAAGGCTCAGTTTAGGGCATGTGCTCTATAATGGGGCAATAGTTGTGTTGTCATGATCATAATCGTCCTTGCCATTTCTCCTTCCTCCCAACACTTATCAGGCTGCCTCCAGGTGTGTGGTTCTAGGCCAGGTCCTGGAGATAGATATTCCGGGCCCTGTCCTCAGGGCACCCGTGGTTTTATTGGGTGACATGCTTGTTTCCATTTCTACCCAGCTGCCTTTAGAGAGCTAAAATTCTGGGTGGATTAAGGCTGACAACTGAAGGACAAACCCTAGTTTCCAGGTCTTGGAAAAGGTCAGGAGCAAAGCAGAGGTTTATACTTTGTTTTGATGACAACATAGTTAATGGGCTTAAAAGCCATTCATCACTTGGGAACCGAGGTTTCCTGGGACCAGAAAACTAGCAACCCCAGAAGCTGAGTTGGTTCCAATGTCAATATTTGTCACACACGGTAAGTAAATAGTCTCCCAGGTCAGAGTCCAGCATCTGGAAAGGGAGATGGTAGTAGGTAGTGGCCATACTATAGAACAGGCACCTCTCTAAACAGCAGACAAGAGGATTGATTCCAAGGGATAAAATATAAGAAATACTCTATCTTCCCAGTTTCCCCTGAGAGTGTGGTAGGTGGTGCAGGCAGCCTAGATGATCCTGAGATGAAATCGCCCTGGGGTAATTGAGAGATGGAGGCCTGAGCTCCCAGCAAGATTCCTTCTACGTCACTGGTTTGCATAATGGAGCTGCGAACAGCCTGGAATCATCTGCAGGCTCCCACCTCTT
This sequence comes from Rhynchonycteris naso, assembly GCA_037038555.1. NCBI lineage: Eukaryota > Metazoa > Chordata > Mammalia > Chiroptera > Emballonuridae > Rhynchonycteris > Rhynchonycteris naso. The sequence goes on along the minus strand of CM072995.1, from coordinate 278,784,800 downwards.
TTCCCGCTCCCTTGTTCACTACCAACTGCTGCGCTCTGCTTCATGGAAGCCCCTTTATCTCTATCTTTACGGGATGAGCCACAATGACATTCACATTTTTAGAGAAACTGCACATTTTCTCAGCTAATTTAAAGAAACTCCCAAATCCAAACTCACCAGGTAGGTTGATTAATTAGGAGGTAGTTATTTGCATTCCAGAAAGTCCCCTATTTTACAGTGAGGCTTAACCATAAGAATCCTTTCACTAGCAACTTCTATTAGGTCATTTTAGGGTGGAGTTATACCTGACAGGGGCTTTGGGGGAAGACACACAAAGTTAAGGAATTAGAGCCACTGTCGATGTCCCAACAGTTGAAAATGAAGATAAAGCACCTCTGATATTATAATGAGCTCAATGGGAAATACTGTTTGATTTGTAACACCTTTATAATTACACAGTTTTTATAAAGCTGTATTAAATATTCATTCATATGCTGTATTGAACACCTACTATGTGCCAGGAAATAGGAGATAAGACATAGTCTTTGTTTTTAAGGACACTTCAAGGCACAATAAGTCAACACTGATAGTGTAGGATGGGAATTGCTGTTATGAGGGTAAGCAGCAAACACAGAAGGTTCACCAAGGAGGGTCTGAATCAAACTAGAGGGTAGCAGTCTGGGAAGGCTTCCTGGAGGATAATTGATGTTTACTAGCCAAGGAAGAGGGAAAAGGGCTATCCTGGCAGAGAGAACACCTCACAGGAAGACAGCATGATCTAGGGGACTCCAGTGGGCAGTGCACAGAGGGTGTGGGTATGTATGGGGGCAGGAATAAGGTTAAGAAGTAGGGCAGAGGCCACCCAAGGTATAAAGTGTTTTCTATGTTTGACCATAGAAGGAATCTGAAGTTTTCCTAAAAGCAATGGGGGCCATTAAATTACTTCAAAGAAGAGGCTGATTCTAGTTGCATTTTGGGAAGATCATTCTGGCAGCATCAAGGAAGGTCGATTGGGAAGCCAGGCAGGAGAGAGGCGTTGGAAGGACTGGAGAAGCAGGCTTGGGTACCAGATAAGGCAGTTGGATCCATGGCACATTTCCCTGAGGGGTGTGGACTGAGGGAGGGAGATATCCAAAGGCCAGCAGAGCAGTTGCCATAGCTGCCATGCTCTGTCTTTTCCCAGCACAGTGACTTGCTGTTTGTTCTCTGTACATTTGGCATGGGGTGAATGGCCTGTGACCAATGAGGCTGGGTGCTAGTGGTGACATCCTCAGGACATCCAGGCCACCAGGCCACAAGGCCCAAGAGTAGGAGGGTGAAGACAGTGAACCCAGAACTGAAGCAGCACAACCAGGAATCAGTAGGTGACAGAGCAGGACAGGTAGTGAAACTGTGCCCAAATAGCACAGGGGTGGGCTCCTAAGGTAGCATTTTCCTTAGAAGACAGAGGAATAACCAACCATTTGGAAGTGGGAATAGAGGTGGAAAAGCAGACTTCACCCACGTCCTACTGGTTTTTCTGAGGGAAAGCTTTTGCACAGCCCTCCATGACCTTCCCTGCAGGGCAACCAACTCATCCCCCTCTGAAAAAGGTGGCCCAATCTCCCACCTGCCACCAGACGCATCTCATCCTGAGTTCAGTGACAGATATTGAATTACTTTTCAGAAGTGTTAATTGGGATTTTTAATTGACCATAAGCAGGTCATCAACGCCTGTTTGTTTATGGCAGTAGTTTATTCTCCAGGGGACAATCCTGCCCAGAGTGGTGTCGTCACTCAGCAAGCACATGTTTCTTGCCCCCTAATTGCTTCTCTTGGCTTAGTTTTGCCTCATTTTAAAATAGAATAAAATAAAGCAAACTCTATCCTGTCTTAGAAGGCAGTGAGCACCGAATGGCTCCACTAGTGGCAATCTGGTGCTACACAGTGCTGTAGAAATGGCTTCTAGAAATGGCTGTTTGACTTCTGGATGGGTGGAGGGGAGTCCCTGGCCCATGTTCAGACTTCTGCTCCCAGTACCCCATAGGGCACTGCCCACGTGGGAGCAAGAGTGGCATCAATTCACCCTTGTTGCAGTTGCCACTCCTGCCAGGAAGCCTGTGCTCCTTGCTTCTCCACAGTGATCAATTACCCTTAGGTATGTCCTAAGAATCTAGTTTGTTGTGATTGAGGTGTTTGTTATTAATAGTGCAAAGTAGGTCAGTCAATTGCTAGTTGGCTTTACACATTGTATTTCAGACCTAATTCTGGCCTTGTGCTCCAAGCTGCTGCTTCTCTGAGCTTGGGCTACAATTAGCTGGTGTGTCCTGGAAGCCTTAAGGGGGCTGGGAAGCAAGGGCATCTCACTGTTGTCCAGGGGCTCTAGATGGAAGGGTCTTTTGGCATGAAGGAGAACAGGAAGTGGGACGGTTTATTTGACGGAAGGAGCCCCAAAGCTGCAGTCATCTCCTCAACCTCTCTGGACCTCAGTTTAGCAGCTTTGAGACAGTCTCTGCCAGCAAAGAAAAGAAAATGAGAGGCTAGGCTTGAAAGATTTGGGAAAAATTTAGAGCATCATTGTGATGAATAAACTCATTCATTCTTTGAATACCTATGGAGCAGGTGCCAGGCACTATTTATTCAAGGCCCTGTGGTTTCAGTCAAATATGGCCAGGCTTCTGAACCACCTTTCGTCAATGCATTGAGCTCCCAGAAGGAAAAGGTTGCCCTTAAGCAAAAAATGAACATGTTGGTCAGTGCCTGCCGTTGGGCCATAATTTTTTCTCTTTAATTTTAATTTTTTTGTGTGTTAACATGGATTCAAGTGTCCCACTCAATATAACTCCCTCACCACCCCCCACTCCCATGTCCTCCATTACTCCCCTTTTGCCCACCTCCCCTAACTCCCTCCCCTTTCCCTCTGGGATTTGTTGTCCTGTTATCTGTATCTATGTGTTATGTATGTGTGATTTCACTAATCCCTTCATCTCTGATCTCATCCCCTCATCCCCCTTCCCTCTGACTGCTGTCTCTCTGCTCTCTGTGTCTTCGTCTCTGCCTCTATTCTGTTCCTCGGTTTACTTTGTTCATTCGATTCCATATATAAGTGAGATCATATGACATTTGTCTTTCTCTGCCTGGCTTATTTCACTAAGCATAATAATCCGCAGGTTCATCCATGCCATTGCAAAAGGTAAGATTTCCTTCTTTTTCACTTCCATTGCATATATGTATGACAGCTTTTTAATCCACTCGTCCACTGACAGACACTTGGGCTGTTTCCAGATCTTGACTATTGTAAACAATGCTGCAATAAACATGGGAGTGTATATCTTTTTTTGAATCAGTGATTTAGTATTCTTTTTGTGTGTGTGTGTGTGATTTAGTATTCTTAAAATATATTCCTAAAAGTGGGATAGCTGGGTCAAAAAGCAGTTCCATTTTTAATTTTTTGAGGAAACCTCATACAGTTCTCCACAGTGGCTGCACAAGTCTGTATTCCCACCAGCAGTGATGGTGGGTTCCCTTTTCTCCACACTCTCGATAGCACTTATTGTGTGTTGATTTGTTAATGAGTGCCATTCTGACAGGTGTGAGGTGGTATCACACTGTGGTAATAATTTGCATTTCTCTGATTAGTGACGTTGAACATTTTTTCATATGCCCATTGGCCATCTGTATGTCCTCTTTGGAGAAGTATCTATTCAGGTCCTTTGCCCATTTTTTAATTGGATTGTTTACCTTCCTGGTGTTGAGTTTTAGAAGTTCTTTATAAATTTTGCTTCTTAAACTCTTATCAGACATATTGGCAAATATGTTTTCCCATTGTGTGGGTTGTCTTTTTATTTTGTTCATGGTGTCTTTTGCTGTGCAAAAGTTTTTTAGTTTGATATAACTCCATTTGTTTATTTTGTCCTTTATTTCACTTGCCTGTGGAGATAAATTGACAAAAAGTATTGCTATGAGAGATATCAGAGAGTTTACTGCCTATGTTTTCTTCCAAGATGTTTATGGTTTTGCAACTTACATTTAAGTCTTTTATCCATTTTGAGTTTGTTTTATGAATGGTTGAAGTTGGTGGTCTTGTTTCATTTTTTTGCATGTACCTGTCCAATTTTCCCAACACCATTTATCCCATCGTGTGTTCTTACCTCCTTTGTCAAATATCAATTGACCATAATGATACAGGTTTATTTGTGGGTTCTCTGTTCTGTTCCTTTGAGGTGTACGCCTGTTCTTATGCCAGTACCAAGCTGTTTTGAGTACAATGGCCTTGTGGTATAACTTGATATCAGAAAGTGTGATACCTCCCACTTTATTCTTTATTTCCAAGATTGCTGAAGCTATTCATGTTCCTTTTTTGTTCCATATAAATTTTGGGAATATTTGTTCTATATCTTTGAAGTATGCCATTGGTATTTTAATAGGAATTGCTTTGAATTTATAGATTACTTTGGGTAATATAGACATTTTAATGATGTTTATTCTTCCTATCCATGAACATGGTATACACTTCCACTTGTTTGTATATTTCTTGATTTCTTTTTTCAGTGACTTATAATTTTCTGAGTACAAGTCTTTTACGTTCTTGGTTAAATTTACTCCTAAGTACTTTATTTATTTATTTTTGTTATTATAATATAAAGGGGCCTGCTTCCTTAATTTCTCTTTCAAACAGTTTATTGTTGGTGTATAAAAATGCCACTGATTTCTGAATATTAATTTTATATTCTACCACCTTGCCAAATTCATTTATTAGGTCTAGTAAATTTTGACTGAAACTTTAGGGTTTTCTATGTACAATATCATGTCATCAGCAAATAATGATAGTTTTATTTCTTCTTTTTCAATTTGGATGCCTTTTATTTCTTCTTCTTGTCTGATACTGTGGCTAGGACTTCCAGAACTATGTTAAATAGGAGTGATGAAAGGGGTTACCCCTGTCTGGTTCCTGATTGTAAGGGAATTGCTTTTTAATTTTTGCCCATTTAGTATGATGGTAGCTATGAGTTTGTCATAGATAGCTTTTATTATGTTGCGGTATGTTCTCTGTATTCCCACTTGCTGAGAGTTTTAATAAAAAATGGGTGCTGGATTTTATCAAATGCTTTTTCTTATCTATTGATATAATTATGTGATTTTTATCCTTCTTTTTGTTTATGTGAATATTGTACCAGCCTTGTCTCCCCATAATAAATCCCACTTGATCATGATGTATGATTTTTTTAATGTGTTGCTGGATCCAGTTTGCTAATATTTTGTTGAGAATTTTAGCATCTAAGTTCATCAGGGATATTGGCCTATAGTTTTCTTTCTTTGTAGTGGTTTTGGAATGAGGATAATGCTTGCCTCATAAAAGAAATTTGGAAGTCTTCCCTTATCTTGAATTTTTTGAAATAGCTTGAGAAGGATAGGAGTTAGTTCTTCTTTGAATATTCGGTAGAATTCACTTGTGAAGCCATCAGGCCCCAGGCTTTTGTTTGTTGGGAGTTTTTTGATAACCGTTTCGATCTCATTTGTTGTAATCGGTCTGTTTAGGTGTTCTGATTCTTACCAATTGAGTTTGGTAAGATTGTATGTTTCTAGGAATTTATTCATTTCCCCTAGATTGTCCAATTTTTTGGCATATAGAGCTTCATAGTATTATTTTTACAATCCTTTGTATTTCTGCAGTGTCAGTTGTTACTTTTCCACTTTCATTTCTAATTTTATTTATTTGAGTCCTCTCTCTTTTTTTCTTGATGAGTCTGGTTAACAAGGTTCCTCAATCTTGTTTACCTTTTCAAAGAACCAGCTCTTGGTTTCATTGATCTTTTGTAATTTTTTTAGCCTCTATGTTATTTATTTCTGCTCTGATCTTTATTATTTTCTTTCTTCTACTTCCTCTGAGCTTTATTTGTTGTTCTTTTTCTATTTGTTCTTCTATTTGCTGTCTTTTTTTAATTGTTGTTCTTTTAGATGCAGGGTTAAGTTGTTTATTTGAGCTATTTCTTGCTTCTTATGGTATGCCTATAATGCTATGAACTTTCCTCTCAGGACTGCTTTTGCTGTGTCCCCATAAATTTTTTGAGTTGTATGTTCATTTTTATTTGTTTCAAGGAAATTCTTGATTTCTTCCTTGATCTCATTGTTAACCCATCTTCTGTTTAATAACATGCTATTTAGCCTCCAAGTGTTTAAATATTTTTCTGTTTTTCTATTGTAGTTGATTTCTAGTTTCATGCCATTGTGATCAGAAAAGATGCTTGATATGATTTCAGTCTTTTAAAATTTTTTTTTAATTCTTTATTTATTCATTTTAGAGAGGAGACACAGGGTGAGAGAGAGGGAGATAGAGAAAGTGAGAAAGGGGTGAGGAGCTGGAAGCATCAACTCCCATATGTGCCTTGACCAGACCAGTGCAGGGTTTTGAACTGGCGACCTCAGTGTTCCCAGGTCGACGCTTTATCCACTGCGCCACCACAGGTCAGGCAGTCTTTTTAAATTTATTGAGACTTGTTTTGTGTCCTAATATGTGGTCTATCCTAGAGAATGTACCATGAGCACTTGAATGTATATTCTGCTGCTTTGGGGTGAAAGGTTCTGGAGATATCAATTAAATTCAGTTGATCTGTCGTGACATTTGAGGCCACTGTTTCTTTGTTAATTTTTTGTCTGGAGAATCTATCCATTGATGTTAGTATGGTATTAAAACCCTCCTAATATTATAGTAATGCTGTCAGGCTCGCCCTTTGTGTCCATCAAATTCTGCTTTATAGATTTAGGTGCTCCTATATTAAGCACATAAATATTTACAATGGTTATATCCTCCTGTTGGATTGCTCCCTTTATCATTACTATAGCCTTTGTTTTAAAGGCTATTTTGTCAGATATAAGTATTGCTACCCCAGCTTTTTTTTTAATTTGCATTTGCATGAAATACTTTTTTCCATACCTTCACTTTCAGTCTATGTATATTTTTTGTTCTGATGTGGGTCTCTTGTAAACAGCATATGTATGGGTCCTGCTTTCTTATCCATGCAGCTACCCAATGTCTTTTGATTGGGGCATTTAATTCATTTACATTTAAGGTTATTATTGATTTGTAGTTGTTTATTGCCATTTTATTCTTTAATCTACAATCATATTTTTCTCTCTGTCCCCCCAGGGACAGAGAGAGAGTCAGAGAGAGGGATAGATAGGGGCAGACAGACAGGAATGGAAAGAGATGAGAAACATCAATCATTAGTTTTTTGTTGCCATTGCAACACCATAGTTGTTCATTGATTGCTTTCTCACATGTGCCTTGACCGCGGGCCTTCAGCAGACCGAGCCACCCCTTGCTGGAGACAGCGACCTTGGGTTCAATCTGACAAGCTTTTGCTCAAGCCAGATGGACCCGTGCTCATGCTGGCGACCTCGGGGTCTTGAACCTTGGTCTTCTGCATCCCAGTCTGATGCTCTATCCACTGCGCCACTGCCTGGTCAGGCTAGATTATTTTTGTCTTTGCTCTTTTTACAGCAGGACCCTTAACATTTGCAGTATTGGTTTGGTTGTATGTACTGAACGCCTTGATTTTTTTTTCTAGTATGTTTTTTATTTCTCCTTCAATTTTAAATGATAGACTTGCTGGATAAAGAAGTCTTGATTGTAGGTTCTTGTTTTGCAGTGTGTGTGTGTGTGTGTGTGTGTGTGTGTGTGTGTGTGTGTGTGTGTGTGTGTGTAGTGGGGTGAATTTTAGATATCTTCTGTGTCAGTCTGGGTCCTCCAAGAAGCAAATGTCAGACATAATTAGATGTACAGCTGACCTACTGAGAGAAAGCTCTATGGGGTACAAAGAGGTTAGGGAACACAAGTCAGTGGTAGGAGCCTCAAGTCTTGATGCAGGTGTGAAACCTGTGAGAAGAGAGAGGAAAGATGAGGGGGTGAATTGGGCAGGAAGGGCTCAGAGAAAGTGCAGCTAAGAGAAAGTCTCAGCCAGGCCACCGGTGAATAGTGCGGTGCTTGACGGGGATGGCCCTGCTCTGGGCAGGTGCTGTTTTCCGTGGCTGGCTGGGAACAGCCTGGAGAGAGCCTGGTTTTGGCATGAAGGCTGCAGTGGGTGTTGAAGGAAAAACCATGTTCTTTAAAGTGCTTCTCTGGCAAGGGGAGGTCTAAGCAGTCACTCCCACGGATGCCACATCTTGGTTTCCCCATCAGCTCCCTTCTGGTTTCTGGTACCTCTTCTGTTACTACAACTTGTGCTCCTGTGTGCTGGGGTGGCCTTGTGAAGCCAAAAGCTCCTATGTCCCTCGCCTGGACCTGAGTTCTTTTCCCCTGAGCCCATCTTTCTCTTCCTCTTCCTGTTCTATGTTTCTACTCTTTTTGCTGTATGATAACCCCTCTGCACTCTGTTCCTCAGGGTGAGGGCTGTCCCCACCAGCCTGCCTCTTGGCCACCTTGGCTAGAACCTGTCCTTGTTTTCTCAGACTCTCGCTGCCTGGTTCCCTTTTCTTGTCACCACCAGATTCCCCCAGGACCTGCCTACTCCTGGTCCTGCTCTCCCTCTACAGGTGAGGAAACCGAAGGTGCAAGGTATTGATTGAGTGACCAGCAAGGCGACGGCAGATAGTCACCGGCCGGGCCAAAAGTCCATTGGCCTTTTACTTAATGTATGGCCAGGTGGCTATGTAGGTTAAGGATTCCAAGCTAGCGTGTTGAGTCATAGTGACTTGATGAATGTCCTCTTCTGGGTGACATTTGCACATTGACAGAGTTTCTCAATGCCATAGCCCAGCAAGTGTGGTACTGTGCATAAATGTTCTGTGCTTGGTAAACTGAGTAAGATGAGGTCAGGCAGAGGATTTCTTTTGCTCTCTCAGAGCTCTGCAATGAGCTATTTGGGGAATATGTGTGAATGGAGGTACAGAGGGAAGAGGGTCAGGGTTTTTCATAATGTTGTGGTTTGAAACAACTCAATTCTAAAAGTTTTAAATAGACATTTCTCCAAAGGAGATATAAAAATGGCCAATAAGCATATGAAAAGGTGATCAATATCACTAATCATTAAAGAAATTTAAGTCAACACCACAATGAAATACCACTTCACACCTATTAGGATGATGGCTATTAAAAAAATCAGCAAGTGTTGACAAGGATGTGGAGGAATTGGAACCTTTGTGTACTGTTGGTATGCATGTAAGATAGTGCAACCTCTGTGGAAAACAAAGGGACGTACCTCAAAAAGTTAAAAATAGAGCTATCATGACTCACCAATTCCACTTCTAGGTATTTACCCAAAAAGAATTGAAATCTAGGTTTTAAAGAAATATCTGTACAACCATGTTCATAGCAGCATTATTCACAATAGCCAAGGGATAAAAGCAACCCAAGTATCCACTGATGGATGAATAGATCAACAAAATGTGATCAGTACATACGATGGAATATTATCCAGCCTTTAAAAGGAAGAAAATTCTGATACATGCTACAACATATGTGAACCTTGAGGATATTATGCTGAAATAAGCCAGTCACAGAAAGACACATTTTGTATGTTTCCACTTATATGAGGTCCCTAGAATGGTAAGGTTCATAGACACGGACAGTAGAATGGGAGTTGCCAAGAGCTAAGAGGAGTGGAAAATGGGATACTGTTTAATGGATGTGGGTTTCAGTTTAGAAAAATGAATGATGATGATGGTTGCATAACAATACCACTAAGTTAGACACTTAAAGTTATTAAGATGGTAAATTTTGTCATGTATATTTTACCACAATAAAACTAAAATTGGAAGAATGATTTGTGGTTTACCATAAGAGAAAAAAGAGACAAATAGATTGACCCAGGTTTGCCCAAGGATGTCTGCTTTGCATACTCCCCTCAGGATATGCAACAAGGCAGGACCAAAGCCCTGATCATGGGCTAGAAACCAGGAGGAACTGCCAAAGGAGGTTCCTGAAGAAAATAAGCTATGTGAGGGCAGGCAGCCAAGTGCAGAGAGCTGAGCACAGGAACGGGAATCATCCAAACCGGGGTTTGATCTTAGTGCTATGTGACTTGGGACAAGTGATCTACCCTCTCTGAGCCTTTGTTTTCTTATCAATAAAATGGGGTGACAATGTTAACAACACTGGAGATACCTTAATGCTAAATAATACAATGTCTGTGGTGTGCATAAGGAGGTTTCAGCAAATAGAGAAGACCCTGTTAAATGTTAGCTTCCATATTCATCCCTGAAATTTCCTTGGAAGAGGTGGGGTTTCCAGGCTGTTTAAATGCCAGCCTCAGATGACAAGTGAGGTTGTACTACTATTAATGGGTGAACGTGCAAGATGTCCTTTTCCATGGTGTTGAGCAGAAATTTAACATGTTGGAAGTGAGCTGAATAGTGACTATTAAGCTTGTGGTAATAACCATTGGAGATTAGCATTTCTAGTCCCCATGTGGGTTCAGATGACAATGAAAGGAAAGTAATGAGTGTTTGGGAGACTTTGCTCTGTGCTGGTCACTGTGCTAAGCACGGGGGCAGCACAGACAGGGTGCTTCCCAGCTGCTCCCTCCAGGCCAGGCAGTGACAGGCGTGTGAGATGGGGAGCCGGCAGCCCAGCCTGAAGGGCTTCAGGAACACAAGCGCCACCTGTCCTGGGAAGATAGTGTGAGGTTGACAGGTGACTGAAACCAACACTGACAGAACTCCCTCACTTGTATTTTTCTGTAGTAAATAATCTTCAGATAACACATTATACCGTGCTGTGTCCAGGCGGAGCTGTACCCTTGGAGATTCTTTAATCCCTACTTCATTTTCCCCAACCCCATTCCAAGCTTCTCTCTCTCAATATTTCAAACCATCTGTGCCCCTCTCAGCAAAAACCCTGAAAAAGAACACGCCAAACTGACCGAAAGAGAAAGCCCAGCAGGTGTGGACCAGCTCAGGTCTCTGTCTGTCATCCCCAGAGTAGCCTCTGTCTATTGAAAACAAAAGCAGCCCGGCCCTGAGCAGGGTTTCCAACATGAATCTTCCTGTTTTGTCTCCAATTTTCCTCTATTGTTAGAGAGCACTCTCACCTTTCTATCCTTACTTCCCGTCACCATTTCTTCAGCTCTCAGCCATATTTGAATACTGTCATAAAAAAATAAAAGTTTTGTTTACTTCAGTTGTCTTTTTCCAGCTGTTCCCCTATTACGCTTTCACTAAACCTTCAAATTGCCAAGGCTTTTGCTAAAACTTATTGAGCATCTATGATATTATCCAAGTGCTTTACTTATATCATCATCTATTATCCCAGTAACAACCTCTAGTAAGGTAAGCCTTGTTACTATCCCCATTTTGCAGCTGAAGAAGCTGAGGCTTACTGAATTAATCACTCAAGGTTCTGGTTTAAAGCCTTGTAATATTTCCCTTGATCTTTCATTGTCTTGCTTCTGGTACCTTTGCCTCTAATCCATCCTTGCACAGCAGCCAGGTATCTTCCTAAAGCCCAGGCTGTCACTCTGCTCTCAACATGCCCTGTCTCCCAGTTATCTAGAGGCTGAAATTCAAGTTCTTTCAGGCAGTCAAGGTCACCCACAACTTGGCTCCAGTGTACCTCTGGCCTCATCTTTCTTGACATACCTCCCCTGCCCCTGCCCCCCACCCCCATCTGCTCCGGGTGGAATTCACATTAGCTATTCACGAGTCTGTGGAAGTAAACCACACAGTCATATTTGCATCACAGAGAAGGAAGTTTGAGATCTATCTGCTCAACCAACGAATGGCTCTCTGTTCTTCAAACTTAGCTCAAATCATCAACACTGCACTTCCCACACACTATTATGGTAAGTTTTTCAAGTGTACGTGTCCTGGGGAGATGGGTCAGGGACCTAGCTCTTCTCTGCTGTGGCTTTCCAGGGCCAGCACCACTGAGGAAGTAGATGGCATGGGGTGTAGCATACCTTAGGCACTCTATGAATGTTATTTTTCTTTGTTTTAAGCCAGGAGATTAGAGGTGCTAAATATATTGTAATTTTCAAAAAAGGGGGGAAAAATATAGAGACTAAAAATAAAATGGGGAGGGAAGACCTACCCTCCACACTGCATTTAGAAAAGACCATGTTGTCTTTGGGAAGCTTGTATTCACTCAAAATAAGTCACGTCAAAAAATGCATTTCCTATTTGCATAAGGACAGAGGACTAGTAGGAAAAGAGGACATTACAGCCATTGGCTATGTTGACTTGAATAAGGCTTTTGACAAAGTCTCTCCTGGTGGCTCGGGTTGTGAAACATGGTTGCTGGATGGTGAGGTTGTGAAACATGGCTGCAGGATGGTCGTTGATCCATTGAAGTGTTGAGCTAGAAGAGGCTTGGGGCCATCAGGCTAACCCTCTCACATTTCAGGTGGAGAAACTGAGACCCCAAAGGCTCATTTTTCTAAAGAAACACAGCTTATTAGTAGCATAACAGGACCCATGGTCTACTTCTTCCAGACTGTGCTGACACAGGGCTTTTCCTAGAGTCCGTTGGTCTGTAGCACAAAGGAAGCTTTCTACCTGACAGGAGATGTTGAGTGGTGTGCTGCAGAGCTTGAGCCTTGACCCTGACCATTCAGTAATTTATCAAGCTTTGAAGTTCAAACCAGAAGATGCGTTTTTTAAATAAGCAAATGATGCAGATGCAAGAGGGGTCACTGATATGTGGGCTCCAGAATCAGGATCTGAAATACCTTTCAGGCTGGAATCACAGGTCGAAAATAAAGAGATGAAGTTTAACAGGAATAAATGGAAAGTCTTGCACTGAGGCTTCCGAAAAATCAATTACATAAGTACAGGCTGGGGAAAATTTGAATTGATGTAGGTTCAGGTAGTAGATACCTATGTGTCTGAGTTGCTAATAGAGGATCTTAGGGCTCCTTGGCTGCTAAAATAGCCACAGTAAGGTGCTGAAGACTGTTCTTGTTCTGAATTAATAAAAGTTAGATGCCAAAGCTGAGGATGTGAGGCTTCTAGTGGGTTCTGTGCTGGCAGACAACTTCAGAGCTGAGGCTCTGGTTCTGAACATCACATTTTGGATGGACTTTAAAAAAATTGAACCTGTTAGAGGTAGGCCCTCAGGATGGCGATGACTCTGGAAATTCTGTCCAATGAGGAGCACTTGGGAGAACGAGAGCCCTTAGTCTGGAGAAAATACTAAAGATAGCTGTGGTAGAGCAGGGAAAGTAGACTGCTCCGCAGGCTCCAGAGGGCAGAACTTGGAGCTGCAGGTCGGCAGGTTCTGGCTCCACTCGGGTGTAACCAGTGTCCCCACCCAGCAGTACCCCCATACCAACCATGGTTTGCACATCACTGAGGGTGTGCAGATAGGACCTGGGTGACCCCCGTGAGGAAAGCAGTAGAGAGTCCCTCTTTGGAACAAGGTTGATTTAGACGGTCTTGAGGGTCCTTTCCAATTAACAGTTGCTATGATTCTATGACCTTGCATATAATTACAAAACCGGACTAGAATCAAAAGGTTCCCCCCTTTCTCAACCCAGTGCCATTCTCCAGGCTAAGGGGCATTTTCAATTTAAAATTCCAACCAACATCTAGTCACCAACCACCTACTATGGACAGTCCTATCATACATGTCTTTTTTCTTTCTTTCTTTTCTTTTTTTGAAGCTGAACAAAATTAGTTGATTAAATGACTTAGAAATGAGGAAAAGAAGCAATGTTTATTATAAACCGGGAGACATTTAGTTCTAGGCTCACTATGCAATTTACATTATAATGTTATCCTTATATTGATTCTTTTAAAAAATACTTTATCGAGGTATGATTGGCATACAAAATGCTGTACATACTTATATACACAGCTAATGAGCTGTGCAGAGAAACTGTCACCGCAGTGTAGTGCACAAACACACATCCCCCCCCCCACAAGCTTGCTCCCCTGAGTGTCTTTCAGGAAGGGAGAAAGACAGAGGAAGAAGTCTGCCCCCTCCTGTGTTTCAGAACAATGCTGAGTGAGACAGTGGGGGCAGGGGCTGTGACAGAGCTGAGAGTCACTTGTGTTCCCGCTTGCTGTAAGTTAGAACTAGACAAAAGGGGCCGATTTAGCAAAGTGAAAAGAAGACTAGGAAGAGGGAGCAGGCGATGCCACAGGCCAGGGGTAAGAAGGAGGGAGGACGGAGCCTGGCTGAGTGAGCTGTGCCCGAGGACTGTGGATCGCTCAGAACTTGGCCTTGGGAAAAGGAAACCGCACACACCTCCCGCTGCAGCGTGCCTTAAAGACTTGGTGTTCCCTCAGGCCCAGTTCTCCAGCCCAAGTGGACTTATTTATTTTTAATAAAGACCATTTGAGTTAGTTGTGTTTTCAGAGGCTGGTGTACTCATAAATACTTTTCATTCTCACAGGTTAAAAAAAAAATTCTTTTCGTGGCAGAAACACCGAATGGAGGTTGGGTGGAGGGAGGGACCCTGCAGCCTCCCTCCCTCATGCCCATCGCAGGAAGGCAGACAGGTGCACTGAGGCAGGGAGGGGCGCAAGAAAAGACAGACCTTTTCTGTGCCTTCCCCCATCCTTTCCTGAACATGCAGTGTCGGTGTAGTCATGGCTTTTAAACAACATTACACACACTTGTCGTCCAAGATAAAACGTTATTAAGATTAAATGCCGAGCAGGGAACAGAATCCGACTTCCCACCGTCATATTTCAGCTCTGGTGAGTGATTGCCTTTTCGGTAGCCCCAGCTCCTAAGCAGGGAAACAGCATTATTATCATTAATAAGCCCATAATGGGGAAGAGAAATTATAAACATTTCTGCAACAAGCGGCCCTCCAATGTTAATATTTTATGAGCACACAGAGAAGCCAGCAACTGAATGTAAATGGCAGAATTAAACGTCACTGTAATGTAAACACTTAGAATGGCGTTCAGCTGATGGGAGGAGGGGACGTTGGTGGCAGTGGTTTGGGGATGGCACCTAAGGCACTGGGTGGGTCCCAAAGTCATAAAGTTGGAAGTTGGGGGTCTCATCTCTCTGGCTGCTGTGTCTTCAGGGAAGTCCATCTCCCTCACACCCTACGGACCATTCTCTGGCACTGTGGTCTGCTTAGATGTCACTTACTCAGGGGACAGACAGGGGACTGCATGTCGCTTCCTGGGCTTTCAAGTTGGCTCACACGTGGGTTTTCTCCCTGATTGTGTAGTGTATGCAGCTGGAGGACAGAGCTCCTTTATCCATTCCTTTTGTCATCGCCAAGCACACAATACACGTGTTACAGGAAGCATAGTGGGATTTTTTTGGGGGGCCGCGGGGCTGGCTGTTTTGGCTTGGGTTTTTGCCATAAAACTCTGGTTCAAACCCACTGTTTTATACAAGCCCAAGGAATGAGAGAGCTGCTCTGACGGAAGCAGAGATGAGGCGCAGAACCCCACTGGCCCGCCGCCCTCCTGGCCCAGGGAGGTACCTCTGTGGAACATAGTGTGAGAACGACTAAAAGGCTCCCCCCTCTCTGTTTCCATATGACAAAGCTGAGGTCTAGAGAGGAGATGTGATCCTCTTGTTTCAGGGAGTAGAACTCAGGTCCCCTGCTTTCCTGAGAGGTATGCAGCATGGTCAAGGATGCAGGGGAGGGGGCAAACTCTGTCATTGACAGGCTGGTGACCTTGAACAAAGCTCACTGCCTCTCTGAACCTCACTTTCCTCACTGTAAAATAAATGGAGACAACTAGATGATTGCTAACACTCCTTCCAGGTCTGAAATCTAAGCCAAGCACAGTCCTCAAGGAAATTACATTGTCCAATTCGGTATCTAATGGGATAGACGTTGAAAGGCCGGCAAGAAGCCACTTGGAGACCCTTAGATGCCTCTCCAGCTGGAAAGGGCTTTCGTCACTTTTCAAGCTGTCTGCCCTTGGGCTGTAAGCTTCCTGGGGCAAGGGTCTTGTTGGGGGTCCTCCATTGCAGTATTTGCCCCAGGGGGTTCAGCCCAGGGCTTACACTGGCCATTAGAGCAGTACCCACAGTGCCCAGCACAGTGCCTGACTTGTAGGTAGGCAATAAAATCTACTGAACATATGAATGGTTGGATTAATGAGTTGATTAATACATTAGTTAGTTGATAAATTAGAGCAGCTCTCTCTTCAGCTTTACTTCTTTTTATTCAATATCATCTGTGGCTTTTGAAAACTATTGAGTACCTACTATGTGCTGGCACAATGCTAGTGACATGAAGAAAAGACAGGAACACCTCTGGCTGGAAGCCTATCTCTTTTGCTTCCCCATCCCCCGTCCCCTGCCTCCTTAGTTTTTCCTTTCCCTCTGCTCCTATTCATTATTTCTCTCTGCAGTTATTATGTTATTATTGGCCTTGGCAAAGAGTTTCAGGTGTTTGTCTGAGCAACATTATGCAGAATTAAGTTCCAGGGTAATTTCTGATGCAAATACCTCTCCTCCAGGAAAATTTGAATTAAGCCTGCTGGTCTCAGCTCAACAGAGGCAGCTGCATTTGAATCCGAGTCTGTAGCAGTCAGGGAACCTGCAGGGGTGCATGGGACACCCTCCGGCTCCTCCTTGGGAGGCCCAGAACACCAGGACAGGCTCCCAGGACCAGAGGGAACCTTGAGTAGTCACCTTGTGCGCCTTCCATAGTTCATCTGAGTGTTCCAGAAAGCTGAGGATCACGGCCCCGACCTCCTCCCTCCCCTTTATAACAGATTTTATAACCTGCTGGCAGGAAGTTTTTCTTTAGAGCTAACCCAATCTTTCTTGATATGTGCCTCCTTTAGATGTATGCTTTTAAATTTCAGTGTGCTTGCAAATCTCCTGAGGTTCTTACTTCTGGGGGAGGGCCTGGGATTCTGCATTCGAACCTGCCCTGAGTGATGCTGATCCACCGAGCACATTCTAAGTAGCCAGGCTTAAAAAGGTGACATGATTAAGGGAAAAAACAAAACTCATAGACAGACAGCAGTGTGGTAATTACCAGAGGGAAAGGGGGACTGGGAGAGGGAGAAGAAGATAAAGGGGGAATAAATGAACCCAACATAATATACAATTATAGAATTGTACACCTAAAACCTATATAATTTTCTTAACCAATGTCACCCAATAAATTATAAATAAAAAGAGTTTTAAAAATTAAAATAAAAAGTTGGAGGAAAAAGTACACAGAAAAGTTAAACATAAAAACAAAAAAGCTAATAGCCCGACTTAATTGAGTTTATTTGTATGGTCCTGTAAACATTTCTGTCTCTGCAGAAATTACTCCTTGCCCTCAAATCCCCTAGCCTCTGCGGGTCCTGGTTCCCTCAACAGCGCACCTGCCTGGAGTGCAGGCTCGATATGGTGGTGCTCACCTGCTGAAACAGAAGCCCCTGGAAGGAGGAGGCCATGGCTGTGCCGCCTCTGGGCTGTCAGGAGGGGAAGAGAGCGAGCTGCTCTGGAGCCTGTTACCAGTTGTGCCTAGTGGCCAGCTGCTAAAAGGTTATCCAGCTTTCACCAGGGGTTTGGAGGTTGCCAGCAGGGAGCCAGCCCTCAGCCTGGTGTAGTTGACCTAGCTTTAACAACTGTTTGTGTAACTTGGGGTATCATGTAGCATTTAGAGCGGTGGTTCTTAACCTGGGTTCTATCGAACCCTAGGGGTTCGATGAGTCGGTCTTAGGAGTTCGGAGAAGCCTCTGCCATGGAGACCAGAATAAAGTAATACCGTAATTTGTTGTGAGTTCATGCACTTTGTTGGTTGTGTTCTTTGAGCAAGGTGATGTTCATGCATGGCTCATTTTGTGCATCAGTAAAAAAACATATACCTATGTCTTGAATTTGGAAAAAAAAATCATATTTTATTTATCACTAAAGAAGGGTTTGGTGAATGCGCATATGAAACTGGTGGGTTTGGTACCTCAAAAAAGGTTAAGAATCTCTGATTTAGAGTATTGATTTCTTTCCTTACAGCCTAGAGAGACCACTATGTAAGGTTTGATGTCCTCAGTTTTCAAATGAATTGGTAAAGTGTTTAGTGTACCATATGCTTTTATGGGCATAGTAGATGCTCAGTAAATGACTATTGGAACAAAGAACTACAGAATAATTGAGGATTTGAATGCAGATGGGTCCCCAAACCCAAACAGCCCTTGACCTCTCCCTCCTCCTTAAATTTCTTTAACTGTCAGCTCTGGTTCCTCCTCCCCCCCTCTCTGTGTCTATTCTCTCCTCCTCTTGCACATCTTCCTCCACACCCAGTCCTTGGCCTTCTTATCACTAGTCCATATTCTGTATGACTTCTTGCATCCCCTGCCTGTAGCCTCTGGAGAGATGGAGTTCATAAGAGACTATTCACAGCCAGCAAACCCCTTACACAATCATTGACTTAAAAAATGGGAGACATATTTCATGTATCACAATTCACTTTCCCATACTGTACTTGAATCACTCATTCTTGGAGCCAAGGTATAAAGACTCCTTAAAAAGATTGAGCTAGCCTGACCAGGTGGTGGTACAGTGGATAGAGTGTCGGACTGGGACGCAGAGGACCCAGGTTTGAAACCCTGAGGTCACTGGCTTGAGTGTGGGCTCATCAGCTCCAGAGCAGGGTCTCTGGCTTGAGCGTGGAATCATAGACCTAACCCCATGGTTGCTGGCTTGAGCCCTAAGGTGCTGGTTTGAAGCCCAAGGTTGCTGGCTTAAGCCCAAGGTCGCTGGCTTGAGCAAGGGGTCACCTGCTCTGCTGTAGCCCTCTGGTCAAGACACATATGAGAACACAATCAATAAACAACTAAGGTACTGCAACAAAGAACTGATGCTTCTCATCTCTTTCCCTTCCTATCTTTCTGTCCCTATCTGTCCCTCTCTCTGACTCTCTGTCTCTGTCAAAAAAAAAAAAAAAGATTGAGCTAAATCAGTATGGGTTATGATCATCACTATATGCATACCGTCACCCACAAGCTTGTAGAGGGTCGGTAGTGGGCTACACCTTTGGCAGGGTTGTCTTTTCCTTCGTGGTTAGATTTTAGAAGCCCTCGGTGTCCTGGTGACTACTCTGTTTCTTACTCCCACCCCCAGGTGTATGCCTTCTTCTTTCTTAAAGCTCTGGGTTCCCTTTGTACTCAGGTGCTCAAGAGAGAATACTTGAGGGCTTGGCAGTCATTTACACCTGAGTTTGACGGAATTGGCCACAACCAGTAGGAAGAGAACTGCACTCGGAAAAGAGACACCAGGTTCCAAGTGGGTTCATAATAGGGACTCCTTCAGAGCGGGGCAAGGACTCAAGATGGGGAGGCTGATGGAACAACGACAGCTCTAGACTAGGTTTTCTTCCTCTTGTCTCTGCCGGTGGCATGATCTGGCCCAGCTACCTTGGGGTAAAAGGAACAACAGTTTAAAATAGTCCATGCTCATGGTGTGCTCTGTAATCTACTCCTATCTGATAGAGAGGCTGATGTGACCACTGTCACCTCACTTCTGCCAGCGTGCAAGGGCAGGATGGCACTGGGGATTCCCTTTAGTTCCTAAATTCTAAGCCAAGGGGTGACCCAGTTGAGCCAGCATGCCCTGCTACCCACCCTCCTTCAAACTGCTGTTTAAAGTCAGGTTCAGCTCTGTCTGCCTGGAAAGTCTATGGCCAGGAACTGGGGTCCCTGGGGTTAGAAGGAGCCTGGAACCTCAATTTTGGGCCTCAGCTTCTCTACCAATGGGCTTTTGCTGTGGGCTCAGTCTCAGACGGCCCATGGACCAATAGGACAGGTGCGGCTGCAGACAGAGAATCTATCAGCAAAGACGGCCTCCCAGCTTCAAGGAAGGAGGTAATGGCACATCTCCAAGACCCACGCCCTCCCCAGGCTCTGTTTTCCAGAAGTCAACTCTCAGTGCCCATGGGGGGGGGGGTCAGCACACCACCATTAGCAGTCGTCATCTCTCTTCACAATGACAGAACTGTACAACCTATAACTTGCTTCACCACATCCTTGAGAACCAGGCAGGGCAGGTTAGCAGATAAAGAAATGTCTAAAAGAGGTGAGTGTGTGGCCCAAAGTCACCTAGAGGTCGGGGTGTTTTCTGCCTCCTCTTGGGGAGCTCAGAGCTTATAACAGTTCCAGGGGTAGAAAGCGAAGTTTTGGGCTTTCCCAGAACATCTGTAGATGCCCATTTAGGTGCCTCCTACCATAGGCCCTGTTAACTGGAGGCAGCGGGGCCTCAAGGTTGCCCTGGATTATGCCTGTCCCATTACTCTGCCTGAGCCCATTTTGCACATGCAAAGACCCTGGTATCCATGCACAAGCAGACCAGAAAAGGTGGGAAGGAGGTGAGGAGGACAGAGAAGTGGGTGGTGAAAATAGCACCTGTCTAGGAAGAGGCCTAGATTCGAGCTCTGGCTATTAATTTTCTGTGTGACCTTGGATAAGTCACACAACCTCTCTGAGCTCCACTTTCCTCACCTAGAAAAGGCTGGCTGGACTGGCCCGACTTCTGCTATAAGCTTACCTTGGCTTCCTTATGAGGGGGCTTTGGAGCCTTCTTCCCCTTCCCCTGAAGAATTTCAGTCAGGTAAGCAAACACCCATCTACCCTGTAGCTCAGCACGTCCCAGAGATATGTAAGGAGAGGGGTTAGGCTCCACTCAACACTAGTTTGCTATTTGTTTTCGAGTGCGCACACACAAACACCCTTCAATTTTACATTACTGACTGGAAATGTTTAACATTTGGCAGTACATTTTAAAATATACAGAAGACCCATCTTATCAGCACCGAAAACCTAGCACAAAGACAGAATGGGTCACCTCCTTCCAACTCCATCCCCAACCCCTACCTGCTCCTTATTAATTCTAAGTCTCTATGTATAATTTAGTTAAGTGATTTTGATACACTGCCATCTTCACCCCACACACCCCTTTCTCTCTCTCTCTCTCTCTCTCTCTCTTTCTTTTGGTTAATGAAGTGTACGAATAGTCTGTTCCTGGCTAAAACAAGCGCTGATGGTTTTCATACCTTTCTGTAGGTTTTGAAGGAGGCCCTGGCTGGCAGCGGGGGAGGCCACAGGTGGGAGGAAGGTGGAAAATGGAAAGATCAGTGCTAAACTCCATGTGGGGTCTCTTCCTCTTTCATTGTCCCCATGTGCAAACACTGCCCTGGTCCTTTTGATCAATGCATAGGTATAGGGACGTGGGGAGGCCCCAGCCCTCAGAAGTGAGTCAGCACATCTGGGAATTGATGCTTGGAATGGCCTTAGCAGGAGGAAGAACCCTTATAAGGGTTTATTCCTTGGTCTCTGTGCCCAGTGAGGGAAGGCAAGGCACGGATAAGGAAATGACTATTGTCTGGCCTGCGGATGGCCGTGGCACATACATATCTGTGTGTGTCTGTGTCCACCCTTCTGTGCCCTTCTTTAAAGCCAGGATTAGGACTTCAGTGGAGGTAATGGACAGAAGACAGCCTACTGTGTGATAAAATAATGGTAGCCAACATGTATTTGATACCTCATATAAGCCAGGAGTTTCAAATGCAGTGCTCACTTACAAGACATGGTCCCATTTTATAGATGGGGAAACTGCAGCATAGAGAAGTTGAGTAACTTTCAGTGGTGGATCCTGGATATGAACTCAGGCATATTGTCCTGATATCTACATGCTTTACTGCTATGCAATACAGGAAAGGGCCTGGGCGCAGTGAGCTTCTCCTACCTCCCTCCCCATCAGTTGTATGGCCATGGGTGAGCTGGTCACTCACCTCTCTGAGCTTCCATTTTCTTCCTGGGGTATTAGGGGACTCAAAAATGGAAATGTCTGTTAAGGTCCTTTGCAAACTTTGAAGTGGTGTTGATAAACACCTGGATGACTGAGCTCAAGCATTCATCTCTGTACCCCAAAGGACCAGCATACTTGATGCAGGCATTATACACAGTAGGTCTGCACTCTCAGTCTTTGCCACATAGAAGCTTGCAGTCCAGTTTACCACTGGCCTGGAATGGCACAGGGCTGTGTGTCCTGGATGTTCTCTGTTAGTTTTCTTGGTCTTTTAAATGTGGGCATTCCCTCATTTCATCATATTTTATGATGTTTCAGGTGTCTTTGTAAACTACCTCTGATCCCTACTGGAGCAGAGTAAGATACAAATTAGTCAAACAAATAAACAGCATAGATGAAAGAATAACTAAGGGTGGATGAATGAATAGATCAAGTAGGCCAGCCAGGAAAGGGGCACACCTTCTGCAGAGGAATGGAGGGATATTGTGACAGGGTGGGAAGTAGGGCGGATCTAGCTCTCATTTCTGTTTTAGCCATTGGTAATAACGTGATCTTGGACAAATACCTCTTTTCTTTGGGCCTCAGTTTCCTCATCTGTAGAATGGGGGTAGGACCATTGGTAGAAAAGCAGAGAATCCTGCTCAGAGTAGTTCTCTCCCTCCGTCTTCCTCCCTCATGGCAGCGCCAACCAGCCTTTGGACTTCAGACTCTTCCTAGGGAGTGTCAAATACCTGTCACATAGCTAGCTGTCTCTGTCACCCCTAGTCTTGGGGATATAGGTCATATTCCCTCCAGAACTCTCTGCTGTATGCAGTGGCTTTAGGTCCAAAGAGCTGCACAGTTGACTTGGGTGGGGGATGCATTCTTCTTATTGTCCTCATGGGGAGGAAAAACATTAAAATGTTCTCTACTGGCCATCACTCTCTTGGAAGAAACCCTTTTCCACCTTGACATAGGATCTGGATGTGAGCCTAAGGTCAGGGTCATGCATAGGAGGGTCTGTCACCTCTCATTGAAATATGGGAGTCCTTTTTACCTGCTGCTCTCAGTCTGGTTCTCTGGTTCAACTGGTATTCAAACAAACATTGAAAGTGCCACTTCACCTCCACCACGGATAGACAGACAGGGCATGAAAGAGGACGAACAGCAACTGATTAAAGTGCAGTGGGGGAGGGAGCAGGAGGCACTTTCAGGTGATGGAGGGAGTGGTTCATATGAGAGAATCCTCAGGTTCAGGTTCATAGTTGGAGCAGGTGGGAACGAAGGCCGGCAGTGGCAGTGGGGCATGTGCAAAAGTCACAGGGAGATGGGAGTGGAAAGGTTGAGGGGCAGGCAAGCGTGGCAACCTTTCTCTCATGCGGTTCTCGATGCGGCGCCAATAGCAGGTGAGGGGGCCATCCTTCCACACTTAGGTGGCCTTCTTTGTGACAACCTAAAACACCCCTAATTTTCAAATATCACTGAAGGGAAGAGGGCCTCGCTGTAGTTGAGAAACACTGTGCAGGCGCTGAGAGGCCACTGCAGGAAAAGCAGGAGTGACAGGCAGAACCAGTGCTGGAAGAGCTCGCCCTGGGGCCATGTGGGATGGGAGGCAGGCTGGGCACACGGCCGGCCACCAGTTAGGGCCTTAAATAATTGTATCAGTCTGTGGTGATATTAAGAGAAGAGGCTCTTGTGAGCCAGAGGGTTTTTATGGGTGTTAGCAGTTCTGCCCAGGAGGGACTCCCAAGAAGACAATGAAGAAAATAAGTCCATGCATTAATTTATTAAATTAATTAAAGAAACTGTATTCACCAACAACATGCTCACATGGTCTTTCTGTTTTCGTTTTTAAATGGATAGAGGGATGCTCCCACAAGGATAGGTGGGCGCGGGTGGCCATGGAGGAGAGCACAGTCTCCGTCTGATCAGCCATCACGACTCTGCAAATTAAAAATGGAAATTCAGTCAAGGCCTGACATGTTGAGAGACCTTTTCTCCAACTTGAAACCCTGCCCCTCGTCCAGCGGGGCCTCTCTTGAAGTAGCCTGCAAAGGGGAAGTGCTGCTTGCTTCCCTGGGGTTCTTTGGGACTTCACTGCCCCTGTGGTCAAGCCAGAGTGGCCTTTGAATTGGGGGCAGCTTGTGTCCCCAATGCAATGCTTCCCAAACTTCAGCACATATAGTATTCATGCAAGGTGCTTGTTAAAAATGCAAGTTCGGATTCCTTTGACCCAGGAGGAACAGGACGATACTGACGCTTCTGGTCCAGGGACCTCGGTTTCTGAGTGGCAAGACTGGAAAGGCTTATTGGCCCTGGGCCATCCCTTTGCAGAGCGGTTTGTCGGGTGTTGCTAAAGTTGGGACTGGGAGGGAGTGAGAAGGATGGGTCTGAATCTCTGTGGTCCTTTTGTTGCTGGTGTGGAAAACTCAAGGTGAGAAAAAGCAAGGAGTGCAGAGCACTCAGCTCTGGGACAGTAGCCCTCCCCGTACTTTCCAGACAAAGTGCTGCCCTGGAGGTCTCTTCATCCTCACTACAGTGCCTCTAGACCTGGCCAGTCCTGAGGCAGAATAAAACCTCACAGCCAGACAGACCACCCTGCGTCTGTTTTCAATGAAGCTGCCAGCCCACTGATGAGGGGCAGGGACACAGAGAAGCCTGCCTACTACAGGACAGGATTGCCTGAGCTCTCTGACCCTCCTAGGAGCCCTGTGTGATCTTTCCCTGGCAAAGCAGGAAGGTTTAAGAAGCATGGCCCTTGGGATGCTCAGAGTTCAGTCCTGGTGTCCCTCTGTGAAACGCAGGTATGTAACCACAGATGGCAGCCTGACAGCAAGGTGGGGATCAAAGGGATGAGGGAAGGCTATGCAGATAGCTGCCTCGTTACAGACCATGGCCCAAGTCAGTGTGCACACAGCACTGGTAAATCTGAGCAGTAAGTAGAACCGTGATGGCGAACCTATGACACGTGTGTCAGCACTGACACGCATAGCCATTTTCCATGACATGCGGCTGCATACCAGAGAAGTATGGGGCCGCATGCTGAGAAGGATGTTTCATCCTCGGCTCCTGCCCGACCAGGTGCAGTAGATGAAGATAAAACATTTGCTGTAGTGTAGACACTCTGTACCGGAGGTCTATAGGCCAAAACAACAGAACTCCGGCACAGAGCGTCTAGTCTGGGACTTCCGGTTAGGCCGTTTTTCTCTAAGTGACACACCGCCAAGTTTTTGGCGAATTTTGACACACCAAGCTCAAAAGATTGCCCATCACTGAACTAGAAAGTCCTCCCAGCCATCGGTGTCCTCTTGCATTCCTTGGTGGGGAGAGCTTTCTAGATCCCTGGAAAGCCCCAGAGCTCCCCAAGGCCCCTTTCAGGGCTCATGCCCTTTCTGCACTCTAGCTGGCTAGGACCTGAGAGGACCTGTGTAAATGGTGGAACTCCCTGTGCAGGTCCCTCAGGCTGTGGGGCTCAGGGACCACCAGGCTGGGGGTTGGAAGGCCTGGTTCTGATTCTTGCTGGCAGTGGTCTGGGACAAGTCACTTGGATTATCTGGGCTTCAGAATCCATTTACATAAGAGTTAAAAACATCCTTACCCCATATTTTCTTTTTTTAATTTAGAAAATTAAATTTAACAGGGTGAGATTGATCAACATGACTACATAGATTTTGGGTAAACATCTCCACATCATTTGAACAATCACTTACATTGTATACCCATCACCTAAAGTCAAATCATCCTGTCACCTTATATTTGTCCCTCTTTATGCCCTCCCCCCACATCCTCCTCCCCCTGGTAACCACTGCACTCTTATCTATGTCCATGAGTCTCAATTTTGTATCCCACCTACGTGTGGAATCATACAGTTTTTGGCTTTTTCTGATTTAGTTATTTCACTCAGTATAATGTTATTAAGACCCATCCATGTTGTCGTAAATGTCACTACGTCATCGTTTCTTATGGCTGAATAGTATTCCATTGTATATCTGTACCACATCTTCTTTATCCAATCCTCTGTCAAGGGGCACTTCAGTTGTTTCCATGTCTTGGCTACTGTGAACAATGCTGCAATGAACAGGGGGATGCATGTGTCTTTATGTACCAGTGTTTTCCAGTTTTGGTGGTATATACCCAGTAGAGGGATTGCTGGGTCATATGGTAGTTCTATTCTTAATTTTTTGAGGAACCACCATACTGTCTTCTATAATGACTGTACTACTTTACATTCCCACCAACAGTGAATGAGGGTTCCATTTTCTCCCCAGCCACTCCAACACTTGTTATTACCATTTTTGCTCAGGAAAATGGTAGAAAAAAGAAAGCTGGATGGCAGAGCAGGTCCAGGGAGGTTACTTGAGGTGCTCAGGGCCAAGGAGTGGGAATCCAATAGTGCAGATTCTTGTGGCTGAGGCCCTATTGCTCTCTGGGGCTATGAGATGACTTGTGAGCCACACTTTCCCCACATGGCTGTCTCATACAGAGGAGGGTCTCTGAGGGGTTGGTCTTCATGGTGGGCACACGCTATCCATTCTCACAGGCAGAACTGGCTGCACTTGTTTTCTCCATTTGAGGAATGAAATCTGCCCATGAGTGCAGGCCTCTGCTGTTGTTTTAGAACCCAGAACTCAGGCAGAAGCTGGTGCATGGCATTCAAATGGGATTTGGGCCCCAACAGCAAGGGAGGTACAGTGACCAGACACAGAGATTCAGCGCCCCCCATCCCCACAAGGAGCACAAGAAACGGACCCAGGAAGTGTGAAATGCTGGCAGCAGATGTGAATCTCAGCAGGTTATGCCCAGGTGAGGGGCACAGCTGAGGTCAAAGGTTGTGCCTGCCTGACCAGGCGGTGGCGCAGTGGATAGAGCATTGGACTGGGATGCGGAAGACCCAGGTTCGAGACCCCGAGGTCGCCAGCTTGAGCACGGGCTCATCTGGCTTGAGCAAAAAAGCTCACCAGCTTGCACCCAAGGTTGCTGGATCCCTTGCTCGGTCTGCTGAAGACCCGTGGTCAAGGCATATGTGAGTAAGCAATCAATGAACAACTAAGGTGTCGCAAGGGCAAAGAAAAAACTGATGATTGATGCTTCTCATCTCTCTCCGTTCCTGTCTGTCTGTCCCTATCTATCCCTCTCTCTGACTCTCTCTCTCTGTCCCTGGGGGAAAAAAAAAAAAGGTTGTGCCTACTCACCACGGGTTGGAAAAAGCACCCATCCCTCACTGAGAGCAGCCATATTTCAGAATAGCTGCTGAGCAGAGGTACCTTTTAATGCGATTAATCTCAAAGCTTTCTCTCCTGGGAATTTTCCCAGACCCTCTCTGGAGAGGAAGAAATGGCTGCTCCCTTTCTGCTGCCCACTCCAGCAGCTGGGACCTACATGACCAGAACCTGGTTCATGGACCCTGATGTCTACTAGACCCTGCCACCTGCCAGACTCGGGGGTCTCACACCATCTATAGCTCGCTGTCTGCTTGTGCCCAGCACTGATTGCCAAAGGGCAGCCAAAGCCAAAGTCAGCCTGTGGGATGACAGCAAGCCCATCTCTTCCCCGGCCCCTGTCCTGGCCCAGGCAGACCAGAAGTGGCTCAGAAAGCCACAGAGCCTTTGAGCCCAGAAGCTCCTCCCAAGTGTGCACAGCGGGTCACAGCCTTGG
The DNA here is from genome assembly GCA_037038555.1 of Rhynchonycteris naso. Taxonomy (NCBI): domain Eukaryota; kingdom Metazoa; phylum Chordata; class Mammalia; order Chiroptera; family Emballonuridae; genus Rhynchonycteris; species Rhynchonycteris naso. Next base: position 278,757,550 of record CM072995.1, on the reverse strand, counting down.
ATGCAGGAGACCTCATCTTGAATCCTTCACTTTGCCTCCCTGGGCTTCACCCAGCTCCTCTATGAAATGGTGGAACTCTTCCCCACCGCACACCGTTATGAGGATTGAATAAGCCAGTCAGTGTAAATACTTAATACAGGGCCTTGTATAGTGGCGCATTGTAAAGATTTGCTAAAAAGCTTTCTCAGAAACAAAATTCAACACGAATATGGCTACTTTATTGAACAGGCTGGATTCATAGTGCATAATCAAGGAATAGTTTCACTTTTCCCCATCTCTGCCCTTTCAACCAGCTCTGTTGTTTCCCATAGTATCTCAGCTAATCATGTAGCACATCTGCTCTCAGATTTTCTAGTGTTAAATAGTCTAGTTACACCCCACTCAAAACCTCTAGTGGCTCCCTTTGCATTCAGAGTCAAAGCCAGTGCCCTTGCTTGTGGGACTCCGGGCCCTGCTGCCTCTGACCTCATTCATCTCTTACCACATCCCATCCGCCACCCCAGACACAACGTCCTCTTGCTGTGCCCCCTGCCCCAGATGTGCAGCTCTTTCCGGCCTTAACACTCCCTGCTCCTCTTCCTGGATCACCCTCCCACCAGATAACCATGGGCTCCCTCCCTCACTGCCTTCAGGACTGTCTGAAACATCAGGAATTATTAGAAATGTCTTCCCTGACCCCTCGATAAAATAACATTACCTCCTCGCGCACACTTTCCCTGCTGTGGTACTTAACGCTACATGGCACAATGGGCATTCACTTCTCCATTCGTTGCTCTCCCTCTCTCCTGGATTGTAAATCCCAAGAGGGCAGAGACTTTATCCACTTTCTTATTTCTGTAAGACAGCTTTCTTAGAAGTGTCGTGCAGCATGCTGGGTAGGACCAGGGCCCTGGGCAGCTTGGGTTCTTATACCAGCTCTGGCACTCAGTAGTTCAGTGACCTGAATGAAGCAGTTCCCTTCACCTCTCTGAACCTCAGTTACCTTATCTATAAAATGGGGTTAATAATAGTTTGATGTTTAAATGAGATGACATGTGTGAGGTCCTGAACACAGAGCCTGGGCCATAGGAATGCTCAGTAAAAGCTAGCCATGGTTATTGTCCCTTCTGCTCTCTGTGGTATCTACTTATTACTGTATCCTCAAGGCCTGAGACAGTTTCTGCTAATAGTAGACAGTCATCAGTCTCAGCCAGAGCTTCAGTTTCTCATCTAGCAAGGCTGGTTTTCTCCCCTTGCTCCCGTGCCTGGGCTTCCCCAGGCAGGGGACCTAAAGGAAAAAGGAGGGGTTATCTATTTTTGTATACCCGTGGCTTCACTGAGGAAAGATGAGAAGAAGATGGCAAAGGGGTCATTTATATCACTGCTGCTAATGTAACTCACTCTTGGTGGCAACCGCCCTCTCTATGGATGGCCCAGTGAGGTCCAGCAGGCAGCTCTCTGGGACCATTAGCACCACACCATTTCTGATGAGGGCTATGGCCTTTTGGCTGATGTCTCCTGAGTCCCTGTGGGCATCTGCTCTAAGAGACACCACAAGGCCACAGCCAACAGTCCTGAGGAGCAGCTTCCTGTAAAACAGCTTTCTTAGAAGTGTCGTGCAGCATGCTGGGTAGGAACAGGGCCCTGGGCAGCTTGGGTTCTTATACCAGCTCTGGCACTCAGTAGTTCAGTGACCTGAATGAAGCAGGTCCCTTCACCTCTCTGAACCTCAGTTACCTTATCTATAAAATGGGGTTAATAATAGTTTGATGTTTAAATGAGATGACATGTGTGAGGTCCTGAACACAGAGCCTGGGCCATAGGAATGCTCAGTAAAAGTTAGCCATGGTTATCGTCCCTTCTGCTCTCTGTGGTATCTACCTGCTTCTCAGTAGGCAGAAGCCCTCACGCTCCCACTCTAGCCCTCCAGAACCCTCTATGCTGCTTCTGCTCACAGGCCAGGGTCAGCACAGCCTCTGCTTACAGCTCCAGAACCTAAGCCTCACTTCCCTGAGGACTTCCTTGGACACCCTCATGTTCCCAGGATGTCTCTAGGTTTCCAAAGCCTCTCACTTGGACCGTAGGTGGGACACATTTTTCAAACAGGTACCGGGAAAGCACAGAGTGCCCCACTTTTCAAAGACGACCTCACTCCGTCAGCTCATCAAGCGCTTTCACTGCTTTGTCCAGATTGGGGTTGGTGGTGGGCTCTGGGACGCAAGACCGGCTCTCCCGCTTCTCAGCCAACCCGTCGTAGGGAGTCTGAGCCTCTTTCTAGAATGTGGCGGTCCTTGCCCCGATGAGTCTCAGCTTTGGGCATCACAAGAAATTCTGAGGCCATGAGAAATATCCTGTGTTACATCTTATTATAATGTTAACATGCTGGAGCAGAAAAAAAGACTTGTGAAGGTGTGAAGAAATCTAGACCTAGAGAGATGGAATGGTTGACACAAGAGTCTGCCACTAGCCAGGGGTCCCCACCAGGGCTCTCCACCCTGCTCCCTGAGGAAAAGTTACAGTTCTGTTCCTACAAATGACTTTGGTGTTTTTTTTTAGCAGAATCTCAGGACTAGCCAACATCCCTTGGGAATGAACCCTGGCAGGGACTAACAGTAGTCTGGGCACCGCTCACAGCCCACTCACATGCTTCTGTCCCCCAATGACTGTGGCCCTGGACCCGTTGGAACCTGTGGCTCTGGGTGCTGCCCCTTGAAGAGCCACATATGGTTCACCCCTGCCATCTGCCCTGTGGAGTGAAGCTCTGACCATGCTGCTCATTTTGGAAGATGATTGCTGAGCAGCCGCTGGCCTTCCAGACTGTTCCAGGTTGCCAGTGATGTAGGCTGATGGGGGAGCAGCTGCAGGAGGAGTCGAGCAGAAGGGCTGGCCATGGCAGCACCCCCTGCAGGCACAATTGTAAAAGTGAGAACCCTCGAACCCTTTGGGGGAAGGCGATCATAGGTCATGAGAGGCAGGTTTCTAACCTGCTTGGCCACAGGGGACACAGAACTGGAAGGAGAGACTGGTTGCCTCACAGCTATTCGCAGGTGCTTGTGTTTCAAATGCAGTATTTGACTGGCAGAGGAGTCTTCCTAACCCTGGTTTACACTCTCTTCTGGCCCCTTTGTAAAGACAAAGGGGGGATCCTGAGCTTGTCGGAGTCATGTCCACTGTCTCCCGTCCAGAGCAGCGCTTGCCTGCTCCCCTCCTTCCATTTGTAAAAGCTATACCTTCAAATGTCGTTGCTTTCTTCTCTCTTCCTCCCTTATGATTGCTTTTGTTTTTTTGGTAATCAAAACTAGCAATGTTATTTTCCTGCCAATTTGTGATACTATTGCCAGTCCTTTAATTGACTCCGTGCTCCATTTTATCATTTCAATCGCAATGAACTTTTTTTTTAAACTATGAACTTCTGGATTTTTTTTTTATTTTATTCATTTAGAGAGGAGACAGAGAGAGAGAGAGAGAGAGAGAGAGAAAGGGGGGAGGAGCAGGAAGCATCAACTCCCATATGCACCTTGACCAGACCAGTGCAGGGTTTTGAACTGGTGACCTCAGTGTTCCCAGGTCGACGCTTTATCCACTGTGCCACCACAGGTCAGGCGCAATAAACTTTTTATGAGAGAACCTGGTGGGTTTAAAAGCCGTTTGCAGAACTGCTGCTTGAGAGCCCTGTATCCCCCTCTACTTGCTGCTCCCCCCGCACACCCCCAGCCCCCCAGTGATCAAAAGCTGTCCCTGCAGTGGGGGTCACTCAGTATGGAAACAGAATCCTATCAGGAGGGTGATGTGTTTGACTCAGGTTGCATTTTACAGGAGAAGATGTTGATAAGATGGAGGTGGAGTGACCAGCGGAGAATCTACAGGTTGCTTTTGGGGCTGCTGGTGGGTGAGGGAGGGGAGCAGAGGCCAAAAGCTGACCTTCACACCAGACGAGAAGTGGTGCCCAAGGTGCTCCAGCGTTGGCTTCTACAGGGAGCCAGGGGGGACCAGCACGTAGAAAGTCAGCCCCATGGCTGGGCTTGTCCTTGTAGTAACCGCATCATGGGCGGGTTTCTTTCTATAGCCCCACTGCAGCCTGGGACCTGGGCTGACAGAAGAAGGTCCCTGCTCAGCCATGGGTAGGGAGTTTAACCCTGATATTTGTGGTGTGTTTGAAAGTGTCTGGAGCCACGGTGCGTGTGTGTGTGTGCATGTTCTGAGAGTGGAACAGTAAGGAGACAGACTCTGTGTGTATAATTATAAAAGCTAACACACAGTCTGACACATATATTGACTCATGAAATCTGCATGTGAACCTTGTGAGGCAGTGGCTGTATGATCTTCATTTTATAAATGGGAGCCTGAGGCATAGAGTAGGCAATAACTTATCCAAAGTCATACAGCCAGACAGCAGGCAGCAGAGCCAGGAGTTGAGCCCAGGCAACTGGCTCTGGCATTTGTTGTATTAACTGTTCTACTGTCTGCCTGATGAGGTACTGGCACACCTGTCATCTCCTAAGGTCGTTAGTATCCTTAGAAGGCAAGCAGCCAGAGCAGACTTACTCCATTTTACAAATGCAGAAATATAGGCACGGAGAAGTCACCTGATTTTCCCAAAGGCACACAGCAGGTAGTAGCAGTGAGACCGAGAGCACCCACACAGGGATATTTGAAATGCCATTTATTTGAGGGCTGCATGAGGACACTCTTTCTCCTCTACCACTCAGCCAGCCCTCTCTCTGTATGTGTAAGTCCCTGTGTTCAGTCCATACAGAAGTAAGGGGCACTTGGTTGGGTACCTCATGCAGGACTGGGGACCTTGGACCTGCCATGGGATATCTTGGGTGAGATAACATTGGGCATACCGCCTTGGTGAATGTCCCATTAATATGTAAGCGAGGGCTCAGCATGTGAGATGCATGGCACAAAGTATGAGGACACGGAGCATGTGCCAAATGAGGGCCCCATCTGTTAAGGGGAACATGGCTGGTCCCTTTGGTCCGTTAGAAATGTCTCTACCAGAACCTCCTTACTTTGTCATAGAATGGGGGTACTGCTTCAGGTCCTCTCCACCAAAACCCAAAATATCCTGCATCTGGGAGTGATTGTACCCTCAAGACAGGCCTGCCTGGGAAGCCTAGGGAAATGAGCACGGCTCTGTGCCAAGTCCTGTCCATAGCACGTGCCAAGCACACACATGGGCGTGAGTCGGGAGGGAACAGGATGGACTGGCATCCACACGAAAATAGGTGAGGTGCAACACAGGGGACCGAACAAAATAAGTGGCTCTGGGTGTAAATGCTGCTCCTGCTCCCTCCTGTAGGGACTCTTCTACTCAGGGCTTGTAAGGTGGTAGGGGTCAAGGGAAACTCACCGCATGAGTGAGATTCAAGGAGAGGCGGAGATCTGAAGGAAGAAAGCAGAGCATATACTTCTAATTGAATCCCTTTCTTGACGCTGTCCTTACAGCTCAGGTCTATCCTGAATGTGTGTACGAAAATAAGGAGGTAGAGGAATGGCAACGCCAGGTTCCAGGGCAGCCTAAGAGCTTGGGGATGAGTCGATGTTCTCCCCAGGCAGCTGTCCAGAGTGAAGTGTAATAGTTAATAAAGGCTGATTGTGCACACACAGCCGGGGCCAGCAAACAGAGCAAGCCCAGGCCAGGAGGCTCATCCTCTTCCTGAACCACCCCTTCCCCCAGTGATCACAGGCTGATTCAAGCAGACTTCCCCACAGTGGATCCAATTAGGGGTTGCAAGAGGCTTAGATGTTACCAGTGACTGCACAGAGCATGTCAAGTAATCCTTAATCTCTCTGATTTGCTTCCCTGGGCACAGGGTAAGGGTGGGGGTTGAGGGGAGGAGACAGACCCCACAGGAAAGTAGAGCACTGGACCATTAGTGCTTGGGATAAGCCCGTATGGAAAGTGCTCTCTCTAGCATTATAGTAAGAGAGGGAGAGGAGGAGGCAGGATTCCCACCCTTGGGAACACGACTGGCTACTGGCTGAAGAAGGCCACTCACACAGGAAGGCTCAGGAAGGTGCTTAGCATAAACAGAAACACCGGCACAGATCTTACAAAAGCAGAGGATAATTCAGAAATCATTGATATTGAGCTTTAGAATGTATTGATTTTCCTCCCAGAAGATTTACCTACGTAATTCTGCTTGGCTTAAGCAAATAATAAAAATGTGTTTGTCTTTCTTGATCACATTTAGTCTGACCACAAGGGGCAGAGGGGCTCCAAATCCTGCTGGCTGGCTAGAGGAAGGTTGTTTGGATCTGTACCTTGTCCGCAGAAAGCTACAACGGGCCGTGAACACTGTCTGGGAGATAGACAGGGGTCCAAAGAGACTAGACCCAGCCAGGTTGTCTGGGGAGGCTTCCTGAAGGAATTTCCTCCTAACTTTGGGAACAAGGACATAAACTTACAGCCCACCCACATGATTTCCCTTCCACTTCCTACCTCCAGATGTAGGTAAACAAACAGCATTTGTCTCCTACCTGGCAGAGAAGGCTACCTGTTCTGAGTGAATGATTGCTCTTAAATTTGTGGTATCATACCTCAGGTATTTGAACCAATTCAGCAAATATGCTAGGCCCAGAGTGATGCTTAGTTTAAGGGCTACGGGAGCAACATCAGGCAGAACTCCAAATGATAAAGACATGTAAGAAAATAAGACCCTTTGACAACCAGAGAAGAACGCATGCATCATGTGAGTTGCCTACTCATGGGATAGTGGGCTAGTTCTGAAGTTGCTGCAGTTGCTTCTCCAGAAACTATTTCATGCACTTGTGCACATGATGAATTACCCAAGTGACAGCAAATCCTCACCCTCGGGACATGTTCCTTCAGACTTTGCCAGAAGAAGGGGATTGGTGTCTAAGGTCTTTCCATGAACCTCTGTGTTGATGGGGTTCCATGAATTCTGTGTGTTTGGGGTGAGGGGGAAATGGCCACCTGGAAATCTAGCTATTGCCACTAAGGAAAAAGCTGTTGACAAGGCATCAGTGATGTTGCTACCATAACCCCAAACTACACAATGGGGAATGCCCTGCCTCTTCTCTTAAAGGGCACTGGGCCAGAAGGCAGGAGTCTGGGAGTCCTGCTTTGACACTAACCCTCTGGATCTCTTGGTCAAATCCCTCAACCTCTGGGAGCCCTGGTTCCCAAATTTCTAAAGTGGAGGAGTCAGACTGAATGATAAAATTTTCTTTTGACTTTAAAGACCTGCAGTGCTGTGAGATCATCCCCATCCCACCCCGTGCCTCTCTCTGACTTTCTAGGACTGCAGCCACAGGGCTTCTATTTTCATTTTCTTTTATGTTCCAGGATCCACGCAAAACTTCTGACTGATTATAAGTGTAATAGAATTTGTACTTCCTCAAAATTTAATTACTAACAGTAAACGATCAATCAATGTATCGATTAACTACTTATTGGTTCTCCCTGACATGGCCCTGAGACAGGCTGCATTTGGAACACAATCCTTTTGTAATTGGCTTATCCTGGCCCACGCACAGCCTCTGTTAAAAGGCATTTGGGTCTCGGTAAATGGCTTTTTATCTAAGTATTTATTTCTTGAATCCCAGGGCTGCTGTTGGGAGACATTTAACGTGTGTGCTGGGCTTAGCAGGTAAGCCCTGAGAGGTAAACACAGACTCACACGGCCACCTGACATCCAGCACAAGAGATTCAAGCCCTGAAACTGTAGGTCTCTGGATAAGTCATGTCCCCTCAGTGCCCCCCCTGGGGTCAGCCACTCTATAAAACGAGGGTGTGCCTTCAGGCCTTAAAGGGTTCAGATCCTTACCTCTGATTCCAACTCTCTGTTTCACAGTCTGTCTAAAGAGATGGGCTATTTGCACATCAAACACTACTGCTGGCTCAGGAACTGCTTCCCTCCCTGGGAAGATGTATGTGGGTTGGCACCTTGAAGTGCTGGCATTAAATGCATTCCTTATGCCAGGCACAGGCCACGGTGGAGTGGCCTGGAGGTTTCCAAATGTGCACCATTTCCCCGGTGCATCCAGCTCTCAGTTATCCCCATGGACAGAGCGGGGACGAAGGAGTCCCTGGCTGACTTTCTCTGTTACCCAGGCCCCTGGACTCCTCCCCTTCTGTCACGTTATTGGGGCAAATTTATTTCACTGTCAACCTCAGTAAAGTGATACTAGGGGACAGGTCTGTTCCTTTTTTCCCTGTGCCTCTGCCCAAACCTTAGTGGGTTCTAAAGTCAAGGAGAAAGGACCTTTGGGATATCTGTTGGTTTTCAGTATCAGAGTAGGACATACAAGTAGCTGGGATTCACAAGAAGTAGGAACAAAATGTCAACACAGCATGGGGATGTGAAGCTTTTGTCCTATTCTGGGGAGTGGGCACGTGCCTCAAGGAGTTGCCATCTCTCACTGGACAATCACAGTGGCCTCAGACCAGAGCCTCACTGGGTCCTCTGGTCCTCTTTGTACTGCAGCCACAGCCTCTCCATGCAGTTTGAACCTGAGTCTGTCACTTACTTGTTTAAAAACCCTTGTTCAAAGAGTCTCCAGGCTCAAGCATCAGTCCAAGCTCCCTGCCGTGACAGCAAGGCCTGCCCCCTGCTCACCCACCTCCTATGCTGCACTCAGTAGGTATTCAGTGCTTACTGGACTGAATGAAGTAATGAATGAGTGGGCTTGGTTTTGAATGAGAAGAAGTTGAGGCACATATAGCATAACTAAAATTTTGGGGAGGTGACACGCATCAGAACTGCTGTGTTAATTTTTTTTTCCTTTTCTTCCTGAAAAGCTGGCAAAGGTCTCTGAAGACTTAGGAGCCAGAAAGGTTCCTTTTTTAAAGAGGGTCTAGTATCTCAGGCTTCGTCAGGCCATCAGACTGAGCTTGGCATTTGCAGTTTAAATCCAGACGTCCCACTGGGGCTCGGCGGCCCCCATGGTCTGTCCCTTGACACTTTCTCACCCCTTCTCATGCCACAGCTCTGTTGCTCATTGAGCTGAAGCCACATCAATCTCTTAGTTACTCAGAAAAGTGTGGCTGTTTATGGACACAACACTCCCACCCCCAGAGCCTTCTCCTGTGCTCTTCATTCTGCCTGGAAGCTGCCCCCGCACACTTTTCATTGGCCCCGTCTCATCCTTCTGGTCCCAGGGTGAATGTCATCTTTCTTGGTAAGTCCTTCCCTGACTCACCTGAAGTAGCCCTTGTCCATTACTGTCCATCTCCCTCTGTGCTTCCCTGGCTCCGCCCTAACATTCCCACTCTTGCTGCCGTGCTTTTTGTTTGCTGCCCCTGACTAGGCTAAAGCCCCTTAGCACTAGGACCAAGTCTGTCTGTCCATCTTGGGCACTGGTGATTCCCCGGGGCCTAAAACAATGCTTGACACTACAAATGTCTTTTTAAATAGCTGCTGAATGAACAAATGAGCCAACTGAGAAGGCTTGGACTGGGAAAAACCAGTTCGAGGCAGTCCAAGTCTGCCTCCATCTCCCATACTCACTCGGTTCAGGCAGATGGGAACCTTCATGTCTCCCAGGGCTAGATGTCACAGCAGCCATGTGAGGCAGAGCTTTCTCAGAGCCAGCCTGAGGGCGCTGCCCCAGCCATCTGCCCACCCAGTACCTGCCTGGGCCTGTGTTGCCAGTGCCACTGAAGCTGCCCTGCAGTGGAGGGCTTGTCTTTGAGGGTTGCACTCCCCTGGGGAACTTTTCCTGCTGGACTGACTGTAATTGTCAGATTTGCATTCAGTACACCTGCAGCAGGAGGCCCTGGGGCACCTGGGCCTTTAGAAATCAATAGGAATAAACAAATGTATTCGTAGGAGGGAGCCTGATGAGGAGGAGCGGCAGGAAAAGAAGGAAGAAAACTAATCAAAGTGCCAAGCTTACCCAGAGGCAGTGGGCATCAGCAGCAGCAGAGGACTCCTTCCCCGCCCCCTTTCCCCACCCGCCAGCAGACTAACACCACACTCTGTGCCTAAGTACCCGCCTTCTATCACCGCAGTGAAACTGAGATTGTAATTTCAGTGCTAGCCTGAATGGATTCACTTCTTTCTCATTAACTCCAGCATTGGGGTTTTAGGCAAATTTGGCTATTGTTCAAGGCGTGCTCCTCACCTCCCTGCTCTCCATGCTTGGAAGTGGCTGGAACAGCAGGAAGGGGATGGCACTGAGTGGCAGAAGTGGCTGGTATGGGACCAGGTTGCCCTACAGTCAAACAGAAGCCAGGGCCAGGGCAATGAAGGAGGGTAAGCTCTTTCTGCCTGAAGTCCATACTGTTCAGGGGCTGGCCCAAGTGCCTTCCTGGGGGCCCCTGCCAGTGTCCTACAATTAGAAAGGGAACTGGCCAGCCTCTCAGGTACCCACTGTGCTCTGGCATCATGAGGCAGGAAACACCAGTGGCAGATTGTGTTCTACACGCCCTCTTGTGTAAGCCAGTCCTTGCTCAGAACTCACACCAGACCCTTGAGATGGCCAGTGGCCAAGGGCAGGTCTGTACTGGTCTCATGGGATCTGTAGACTGCAGAGCATGCTGCAGAGAGGTGTGACGTATGACATTTCTACCGAGGGCAGGTGTCATGTTCTCGACCAACCTCTTTGGGCCTCTCTCCTCATCTGGACTCCAAACTCCCATGAGGACAGCCAGCTTATTCAGCACTGTATTACTGAGGTCAAACCTGGAATGTAATAGACATTTGAAAACAATTTTAAAGGAATGAATAGATGAAAGAAAGAAAATACAGATAATTATAAGTACCCTTTAGGATTGTTATAGGAATAAATGAGATAAAATTAGCACATAATAAATGCTAATGGTGTTTGGTTATCTTGTTCTCACGCTGGTCAACTTACTTGCTCCAATGTCAGATGCCTGGTAAATGGTAGCTCTCATGGTGCTAGATCCCAGTGTTCCTTCTTCTCTAGTAAAGGAATTATCAAAACAAATACAATTCTACCATGTTTGGACAAGACAAGAAGAAAGGCTGGAAAAGAAATATGTTCATAGCAAAGCAGAAAAGGGTGCTGGGCTGGGGCTCCCAGGTCCTGAGCCTCTCTGCTCACTCGGCAGCAGCTGCTGACAGACATTGCCCTGAATGTACCATGCAGACCCGCAGCCAGGAGCAGGCGTGGTAGCCGCTGGCTCAGCTAAGGTGAAGCCAGGATGGATGGATGAGGAACCCCACTGCTGTGGGTCTGTGGACTGAGTCTTGCAAAGAGAGCTAGGGGTCTTCAAGAATGTCAGGTGTCCCTCACTCCCTGTGCATTCTCACTAGCATGTACACCAGGCCCGTGGGAAGCAAAACCACGAAACCTGGGAGTACTCATCATGCTTGTGAACTGAACATGTATCAAGTTATCTTTGTGTAGCATCTGGCAGGTGTGAAGCAGTGTGTGAAGTACTTTTTTCTTTTAAGTGGAGGTAAAATTCCCTTAAAGTGCTAGGTACTTTTTGTATATGACCTTAAGGCTCCAAAACAGCAATTCGAAGTGGGTGTCGGTATACCTATTTCTGCTGAACTTGAAACTGAACCTCAGAGAGATGGTGTCACTTGCCCCGAGTCACACAGCAGGAAGGTGTCATGAGGGGCACTGGAACATAGGTTTGTCTGAATCCAAAGTTCATACCCTTTCTACCATGCCACAAGTTATTAATATACGTATCTATATAAATTAGGGAATAAATTAAAATACCTGCTCATGAAGCACGCCACCAGCCAGATTGCCACTGCTGTGGATTTGGCTCTTGGCCTGCCACAGCTCCCTGTGGGCCCAGGCCTCTGGCTCTCTGTACGCCTTAGCTTATAGTCTCCTTAGCTATTTGCCTAGCCACCCCCCCTCAGTTCCTTGTTCCTCCTGGCCTGAGTCTTGGTCCCTTCCCTCTGGCTGCTCTCCCTGCATCCCGGAGCTACACCCTCTCCCTTCCCAGACCCTGCCCTCAGTCCTGCGTTCTCCTGGCTGCTGGAACCACAGCATTTTCCAGGGCACCCTGCTGTGGGTAAGATGCTCGCTCGGTGTTCGCCGCCTCGCTCTACTTGCTCTAGCTCAGTAAAAACACCGTGCTTTTTGGAAGAGCAGGGGAGAAATAAATGTTTCAGTCACACAATAAATAATGTAGTGAGGAAGATGTTGTGAAAGCGGTGCTCTGGGTTTTGCCAGGAGGTATGTTTTCCTCCTTTCTTTCTTTTTCCTTTCACTCCCCCCCCTCCAGCCCCTCTTTACTTAGTCCAGAACAGAACACCTCTCATGGGGACCAGAGGAAAACAGCTCTGTTCCAACGGAAGGGATGAGATCAAACAGATCAATCACCGTAAAGGAAGGGCAGAGGGAAGGGAATAGACCGGCTGGGCTGGCCCTTGGCACTGATTTGGGGACTGAAAGAGAGAGAACCTCCTGGAAAAGTCCAGGGTTTTGTTTTTATTTTTGTTTTCATTCTGGGAGGAAGTAGAAGCACCATGGACAGGAAGAACTCCCTGGAAAAGGAGGGTGGGGATGAGTCTAGCCCCTTCCCTTTTTTCCTCCCAGGGGAGGCTGGCCAGATTCTGCTTGCAGAATTGAAACAGAAGGCAGAGGGACAGATGGAGAACAGCCAGCCCCACGGTCTAGATGGCAGACAGGCTGGATAGTGAAAGACAGAGGAGCCAGGAGCAGGGGGGCCTGGGTCATGGTAAAGGAGGGAGCCAAAGCCAGAACCACTGTGAGATGGCGGGAGCCGTAATGGGGAGGCCGGTGACCAGATGAGGAGATGGAGAAGCTGGGAAAGCTCTCAGGGCTGATCTGTGGTGTGGCATGGGTATGGAGGGAGGCCAGCTCTGTAGTGGCATCCAGGGTATTGTTCGGGAATGGGTCTTATGATGAAAGGTGCCATCTTCTCTTTCTGGCTGCTCAGGGCCTCAGCATTTCCTGGGGTTCAGAGATGAGACGGAGGCCTCTTCCATCTCCAGGGACAAGTGGATATGGATAGTCAAAGGCCACGGCACTGCTGATGGGGCTGTTATCAGGAAACCGGAGAACCATTGGCTTTTTATTAGAGGTCCACGTTTCTTAAAGTGCAGGCAGGCAAGCCCCGGCATAGGAATCATCTGGAGTTGAATTTAAAATGCACATTTCTTATCCCCATTTCAGATCCACTGGATCCAAATTTTGAGTGGGACAAGAATCTACACTATAAGTGAGCACTCTGGGTGACTCCTATTTACATGGAGTTTGATAACTCCTGTTAGGAGCTACATTTATCACCCGTGGTTGGAAAGAGGTTTCCTGGAGGTCTCTACCACCTACGTGAAAGCTGATTTTCCATGTAATTTAATATTATCTACTTGACAATCCAAAAACATTGAGCACCTACTTTGCACAAGGTGTTGTGCCAAGGGCTGTTGCCAAGTCACAGATACAGAGAGTCTTAGGGTGAAGGAGACCTCAGAGCCCAACTGGCACCCAGAGAGCCTTCCTTGACAAGGGGTTGTCCATGAATTCACTGCTCTGTGAGGTAGTCAAGACCACAGGTGGCTGGCTTACAGGTCCGAATTCTGCCTTCAGGCACACGGGCCACATCTCCCATCTAATATGTGACAGCCCTTCAGGTTTTGAAGCCGACTATTATGTTTCCTTAAAGTCTCTTTTCCAAGCTAGAAACTACCACTTCCATGGAAGGAAGAGTTTGTCCAGACATCTCAAGTTTAGCTTTCCCTGTTCTGTGTACTTGGGTTTGTTACTATCCTCCTTAAAGAGTGGAACCTTACTTCTAGAAATAGGTTGGCCAGCAGAGGTGGGGGGGTAGCTGAGACACATTCTCTTCTTCTTTTCTGGATACAGACAAGCCTTTGTCCTGGAAAGCTGCCCTTAGAGGGGTTCCCCCATACAGGCTTTGGAGATAGAAGGACTTCTGAGAAAGGCAAGGAACAAGTGTACGCAGGCCACATCAAGCCTTCCCCACTCCCAGTGCTGAGGCCTCATTGGCCCAGAGTTTGTGTACCAGCAACTGTCCTTCAAGGAACCGTTTGCCTGGCTTTAACCAGCAGGTGGGTGTCAACCCTCCACTATGCTGGAAGGCGCTAACTCTCTGGCTACATCCTGTCCTCTTCATAGTTCCTGTCTCCACAACCCCGTTAGTTGCCCTGTGACATCCTCAGCTCTCCCTCAATCAAGGCAGCACCTGGATAAAGGTGCTCATTAGCAGGGAAAAGAGAAGGGGAGAAAAGGACCCTTTGATGGAAAAAAGCCACAGAGGGGACCATCTCCTGATCATCCTCTGTCACCTTGGCCTACAGGAGAGGAATGCAGGAAAGGAGACATAGGAGGACCAGGTGTCAGGCGAGGAAAATTATTTGAGCAGTGGCATTTGGGACTGATTGGAGAGGAGAGAGTCTGAGGCTAGGGAGGCTTCATTATAATAATTGTATCCTTCCCCTGTAGTTACAACCTTGTAAAATGGAACTTGATGTTTGTGATGAGATGTAATTAGACAATCACCAAAAGTTGCAGTGAGTAGAAGGAAGCAAAACCCAGCCAGCAACAGTATTCACTGTTGGATGTGCACCAGCCCTCTTCTCATTTTCCTCCTCCCTTGTGACAGAAGCCTAGGGGAAGGCCTTCCATTTCCATGTCCACCTCCGCAGCTACTTCGTAATCATGTGGCCAGGGCCTGTGTCCCACCCCCACCCCGAGGTGCCCTATCTCTCTGGTTTCCAGCCCTGGGATTTCCTCCTGCCATTTGCCCAAGATCATCAGCCTGAGAAGATGGAATACAACTCTAGGATTCTGGGTCCCAAGGAGGAGAGTCCCGGGACCAGGCCACTGTAGCACCCCTCATCCCTGGAAGAGTGGCAGGGCTGGTGTCCGGGATTGCACCACTAGGGAACAAGTGGTAAAGTAGCATATTACCTCTTCTGGATGATTTGCCTATAGTAGAAGTACAATTCCTAAGTCAAAGGAACTCCTAGTAATAGAACTTTTTTTTTATTTAGAAAGTAAATTTAATGGGGTTATATTAGTCAATAAGAATATATAAGTTGCAAGTGAAGATCTCTACAGCATATAACTATTGATTGTGTTGTGTGCCTATCACCCAAAGCCAAATCATTTTCTGTCACCATACATGTGTCCCTCTTTACTCCCCTCTCCCTCACTCTCCTCCACATCACTCTCCCCCTCAATAACCACTTCACTTTTATCTATGTCCATGAGTCTCAGTTTTATATCCCACCGATCATCCTGTGTAATTATATAGTTCTTTCCTTTTCTGATTTACTTATTTCACTCGGCATAATTTTCTCAAGGTCCATCCATGATGTTGTGAATAGAATTATACACACACACACACACACACACACACACACACACACACATTTATATATGCACATATAAATGTATATATAATGGGATGGGAAGATCTTTGGGAACAAGGGGTCTTTCTCAAAATTAAGCCATTCAATTGCTTCTAGATACAGCTCACTAGAGGACACCCATCTCCTCTTGCAGGGTGTTCCATGTGCATGACAACCCCCAATAGAACCCAGCATTGGCAGCATACACAAGGCACCTGTATAATGTTAATGACAGTGAATAGTGCCCTGAGCCCTCTCCCCAGCTGCCTATAACCCCAACCCCCTCAACCCACACCCTCCAGTTTTCTATTCTCCCCCCCACCCCCGGGGTGAGCAAGTTAGAATGTTTACAACATTTACATTTTAATTAAGATTCTGTCTGAACTCTGGAAGTTTCCATGGCAAAGTCATTTCAGAGGGATAGAATCTCTACTAATCTTGGGAAAGCCATAACTTTTCTGAGCTCCAACCTGCCCATCTATGAAATGAGGAAGTTGAATTAACATTGCCCTGATGAAGTGGATTGGGAAAGTCTCTTTGACATCAGAACATGGGATAGAGGTGGCCCCCAATGGACACGTGTTGACAAACCACTCCAGCTGCGACCATCTCACACTGCATCTGGGGTGAACATGGAGCAGAAGCTCCAAAGATCTCAGGGCTGCAAAAGGGGCACCATGGTGTCTTTATGCTTAAATTTGGGTCCAAAAAGAGGCTTGCATTGCATTCTGTGCTTCTTGTACAGACAGCCGCCTGAGTCCATAGCCCCTGCTCAGCCTTTGTTGTCAGTGACCAGTCAGGTGCATTGTGGAAAGGCCATTGTTCACAAGTCATGGGCTCATTGTACCTCTGTGCCAGCTGGCACCCTGTAACCAAGCCGACTCCAGCACAATAAGGTGACACTGGCCAGGAGCAGCTCTGGGCTCATTGTACCACACCAGTGCATGCACTGAAGTTAATCACTCCTTGACATTCCAGAGCAGATCCCATTTCCCAAAAGACAAGGAAGAGTCTCAGCTTTTTGTGAGGGAGAACATGGCAGGCTGTTTACTGATTATAGTCCCAGAATCTCAGGATAAAAGGCGTTCTTAAAAGGTTGATAGTCTACCTCTTCCTTCTTAATGCTGAATCTCCGTCTATAATCCAGCTGCCCGGATTTATAATGTGTGTCCTACCAGCTTCCCAGAAGGACAATTGGGATTGCTGAGGTTATAAATAAAGTCAGAAAAGGATATCCTGCCCAGATAAATGGGTGGGTTGAGGAGGAGATCATTTTGCCAGGGACCTAGAATTAGGTGGTTACTGACATTGAACATTAAATTCAGCTCTGAGCTTTTTTTTTTTTTTTTTGGCAGCAAAGGCAAGAATGGAAATATAACTGTTATATAGGTGTTTGACACAAGGGCTAATGGCAGAAGAGACACTCTTTCCTCTAGTACTAAACTTTAAAGCAAGCCACATTCATTTACTGGCCAGGAAAGGCGACCCTGGAAGTTGTGAATCTGTTTCTCTTTTCTTACTTCGATGCCCTTATGTTCTGAGAGATCCTATTTGATGTCTCAAGACTTTCTCCGTTTGGTTCCCTTTCTGTTTCTTCTTCCAGGAGCCCACCAAGTTACATGTGGGCCCAAGGTCCTAGCAAGCAAAGCTCCCTCTGGAAAGCCAAGGGCTTTTGAGAATCTGGAAGGAAATGCTTGGCTTGGGAGGTGGGTGCTAATGGACAGGCAGGGTAGGGGCACTGCCCACGGGACTGGCTGTTGTGATGCCCCAGAGCTCTGGAAAGCCAACATGATGTTTGTTTCTGTCTCTTTGTGCCCTACAACCCACATAGACCCACCTTGTTTCTGTAGGTTCCTCCAGTCTCCAATAGCTATAGCTGCTATGAAGTCAACTCATGTGACAAAACAGCTTCTTTAGAACAATGGGTACATTTCTGGTTCTCCATTTAATTAGTCAGTGGCTAGATCCAGCTGATGCAACACTGGTATCTCCTAGCAAGCTTCCAGTTCCTCAGGGTGGCATGCGGCTTGTGAGGACCATGTATGTGGCCCTTCTGCAGTGTGCCACTGTACTTGGCACAGTCTGAGCACCAGTGCTAGATCCTTCATGTTTGTTCTTCAGGGGCTGTATCATGTGGCGATCAAGAGTCAGACCACTTAGGGTAGAGATCCCAGCAACACCACTAACTTGGTTTTGTGTCCTGGGCACGTTTTCTAACCTTTCTGAGCCTCAATTTTTTCATCTATAAAAGGGGGATAATAGTAACATCCATCTTACTGGGTAGTTGAGAAGGATTGATGATAGATAGATAGATAGATAGATAGATAGATAGATAGATAGATAGATAGATAGATAGATGTAGGTAATTTAGACAGACATTTAGAACAGTTGTCCTCAGTACATAGTAAATATTACATCAATGTTTACTATTGCTCTCATCTTGAATATCTCAGTAGTGTAGACATTATAATTCCATTTTACAGATGATGAAACTGAGACTCAGAGAGCTAAGTTCCTTGTCAAAGATGACCACACTGCTAAGTGGTGGAGCTAGGAGTGGGATCTGGCCCTGCCTTACTCCAGCCCCTGAACCCGTACTGAAGAGTGTGAGCAGTCACCCTTCCCTGTATCACAGTCATGCTACATACCGCCCGCTCTCCCCTGGAGCGTGGACCAGGAGCCACTTCTTGTGCGGTGGGGGGAGGACAAGTTACTCTCACCAGCCACGACTCAGGGAACTGAGGGGCAGTGCTATGTATCCAGGTTTGCCTTTCAGCTTAAATCCTTCAAAATACACCCCCTTTCCCAGCATCTCCATCTGAAGATTAAACAAGATCTCCTTGTGGCACCTGACAGATGTGGTTTGGGACTGGACCCAACTCCCACAGGTGGTGGGGCAGTCGCTAAGGTCACCCTCCCACAGCAATGGTTTTCAGGATGCCTGGGTGCCCCTGGACTGGCTGGCTGGCTGGCTCATGGCAGAGGCCTGAAAGGGCTGGAGTATGGATTATATTTTTCCACCAATTTTGCATCAGACAGATCTAGTTTAAAATTCTTACCTCTACTGTTTATTAGCTGTGTAACCTTGGGCAATATACCTAACCTCCCTGAGCCTTACTTTCCTCATTTGTAAAATGAAGATGATACCCTCGTAGTGTTATTGTCAGTACTGAATTCTAACACCCATAAAGACTATGCCCATAATAAGGGGGAAGCTATTCACTATTGTTGTTGCTTTATTTGTAGTATGACTATTATCATTATTATATTCTACTGACCCCAGAATACAAAGCCTTTAAACAGCCATCTCTGCCTTATACATGCCCACACCTGACCTTGGGGACACCCGGATCCTTACACACGGGCCTCAGCCTGGTGTCTGCAGTTGTGGGTCCCCCCTGCATGTGCAGCCCAGTATCACGGTAGCAAAACAGCAGCAGGAACGGCAGGCCTGGGTGTGCACTGCAGCCATGCCCAGGGGCGGTTGCCAGGCTCACCGGCATGGCTCAGCCTTGGGGGCTGTGCTCTCAGGGTTTGGAAAGGAAAATGTGCTGGCAGCTGCTGCAACATCTGGACCTCTGGCACTGGGGATGGAAGTCAGACATGGGAGGAGGGTTTTCTGTCTTGAGGAGGTTGTTGTACCTGATTCCATATTTTACATCCTGGGTTAAAGATGGGGAAAAACACCATTGCAGGTGGCCCCACCAGGGTACCTCAGTGACACTTGGCCAATCTTTCTTGCTGTTTCTGCCATTTCAGTGCCCTCTTGCCACAGGTTTGTGGATGGCGAGTTTGGGGCACATGTACCTCGACAAGAACAGGACCATCCTAGCTCTGTCACAGAAGGATCTCTAAGGCTCCCTGCAACTTAACATTCTGCAGGGCTCAGAGCCCGTCACTCAAGGATTCTTCAGCTTCCCAGAGCAGTGACATCTCGACAGTAAACCCTGCCCATTGAAATGCCTCTGCTTCTAATTCACCTGCCAACATACTTTCCATTCCCTGATTCCTTCCAGCACCTCTCACCTCTCAGAGGCAGGAATTAGTCTCTCCCCATCTCAAGGCAGAGCAACAGGCTTGGAGAAGTGAGTGGCTTTACCCAGTGACCCAGAGCAAACTGGGGGTGTCACTAGAGCATCACCTACATCTCCCAATTCCAGTTCAACCTGCTCTCTCTTGCTTATTTTTGTGTAACAGTTTTACTGAAATGTAATTTACATACCACACAATTTGCCCATTTAAAATGTATAATTCAGGGGGTTTTAGTCTATTCGTAGATAATGTGCAACCATCACTGCAATCTTAACACCTTGGGAAGAAAGCCCCTACCCTTTAGCTAGTATCCCTAGATACCGCCAATGTCCCCCAAGCCCAAAGCAACCACCCACCTCCTTTCTGTCTCCATAGGTTCATCTACTTTGGACAGTTCCTATGAATGCAGTCTTTTGTGGCTGGCTGCTGTTGTGTTACTTAGCATAACGTGTTCAGAGCTCGTCTGTGTTGAGGCACTTGTCAATACTTTATTCCTTTTTATGGCTGAATAATATTCTCTTGTACAGTAGGCCACATTTTATTTATTTGCGCGTCAATTCATTTGGGGTTGTTTCCACCTTTTGGTTATTATGATTAACGGCGCTATAAACATTCACATACAAGTTCTTGTGTGGACATATGTTTTTCACTTCTCTTGGGTATATGCCTAGAAGTGGAGCTGCTGGTCATGTGTTGATTCTGTGTTTAACTAATTGAGGAGCAACCAGATTGTTTACCAAAGACTTTGAACCATTTTACCCTCCCATAAGCGGTGTGTGTAAGGGCTCCAGTTTCTCCACATTCTCACCAACATTTACACTGTCTTAGCCTCACCTGGCTCACCAGCAAGCGAGGGGATCTATGAGGGGGTGACAATGAAGGGAGACAAGGCAGATTTAGGGGAAATGGTGGATGAGTGAGTTGGGGGGGTGGTTAGAAATCCCTTCTAGAAAGCACAGTGTCCTTGCAGAGGTCATCCTGGGGCCAAGCTTGACCAAAGCCCAGTACTGGGGCTCCCCTGAAGGTCATCTGAAGTGTTGAAGCCACTTATTAGATCTCGTCAGTGTCTAGAGGTAAAAATCACAGGAAAGGTAGCTGTAGCTTCATGTGTGGCTGATGGTGACTGTGGGATTGTAGGTTCTGTATACGCTCTAACTGCTTCCTTCCCAGACAGGCCTGGCTGGGGACCCTGCGTGCCTCAGCGAGTGGAAAGAGTCCTGCTTGTGCTTCAGATTTCTCAGGATGGCCACAGAGCTTGCTGGTTGCCCCAAGGAGTGCAGGGGTGAGGCGGGGTGGGGGAACCAAGTTCATTTTTGTCTTCTCTCACCACCATTTAGATGCCAGAGAGATAGCTCATTTCCCCAAAGTGAAGCAGATGTGAATATTAAACTCTGAAGAACCTAGAAGTAGACTAGCACTGGAGAGAGGAATAAACACCATATATACTGGGGGCGAGGCAGAAGGCATGGAGGGAGAAGCTGACCCCGTGAGAAGGCCTCGCCCTCCAGTCATTAACTTCAGTGGTGGCAGACGGGGTGGTAATGAGAAAGCACCCTGCCTCCCCCAGCCCTCCCCAGCACATATGGTCATAACCATGACTTAGTGTTGTATCATTAGTCCCAGTTCTTTGTTTGGTGATTCAGATGCTCCCGGAGGGAGCCACAGGTAAGAGCCTTGTGGCATTTTGGAACTGAGTGTGTTCAAACTTCCAGGGCTCAGCAGCTCTCCCTCACCCTCCTACCCCCATGGGGGAGACTAGAGCAATGGATGTCTCAAGTGTGAGCATCTTACTTCTAAATGGGAGGCTGCTAGAGCTGGAGTGGGTGTGACAGGCTTCTCTACCCACCCCCTAGCAACAGCTAGGGAGAGGAGGGCTGGGGAGGGCACAACAGCGGTGGGATGAGAACTCTGGTGGAGTGACCAGGTGTCACCTGCTCTACCTCCTGGTTCTTCTGGTGCACAGCTGCCTTTCCTGGCATTGGGGTGGCCACCTCATGGCAGCCTCTGGTTACCTTTCCATAGCCCAGGGACCTGTGATAATCAAGATACAGACCTGGGGACTAGAACAGGCCACATACTTGGGACTAATTTCTCTAATAGTATATATCTAAAAACAAGAAGACACTGCAGAGACTGAGCAGCAATTTTGAAGTCAGGGACCTCTGCTGATAGGAGGCCTCCCAGAGCTGCTGGACCAGGGCACCATGGCCCAAGGGTTTGCTTTCCGCCTGCAGTGTGAGAACTCAGATGAAAAAGGCGGTTCGAGGAGGAGCCATGGCTACAAGCACTGGGCCTCGCAAGTGTAGAGGGAGCACAGGGTCTGAAGCCACAGAGAGGTGTGCCTGGGCGGGCCTACAAGCGTGGACTCATGGGTAACAGACGACACTAACCACAGCTACGCAAAGGAATGACAACGTTTGCCTTGAGAGGACGCTGTGCGTGACCACGCAACCATGTCATGTTAAGGAAATACGCTGAAAGACAACAAATTTTTTTAATGTTTTCTTTTTCTTTATTTTTTTAATTCTCTTTAATTTAAATAGAATGGGTGACATTGATCAATAAAAGTACACAGGTTTCAGGTAAACATCTCTATAGCATTTGAAATAAGTGTAGATTGAGTGGTGTTGAGGAGTGGAGAAAAGAGGGACAAATAGAAAGTGAAGGAAAATTATTTGAGTTCGGGTGATGGGTATACCACCCAAATTTTTTAATGTTTTTAATCACAGTTTACAGTCAATATTATTCTATATTAGAGAATCGCGCACTTTACAAAGTGTAAAGTATTTTTCCAATGCCCACCTGGCACGACACAGAGTGATTACAATATTATTGACTGTATTTTCCATGCTGTACTTTACATCTCCGTGACTGTTTTGTAACAACTACTAAGCTGTACTTCTCAATCCCTTCACCTTTTTCACCCAGTAGCCCAACTCCCTCCGCTCTGTATCTATGAGCCTGAGTGTGTGTTTTATTGTTCATTTACATTGTTCTTCAGATCCCACCTAGAAGTGAAAACATATGATATTTTATCTTTCTCTGACTGACTTATTTCATGTTGCAAAGTACTCTCTAGGTCCATCCATGCTGTCTGAAATGGTAAGATTTCATTCTTTTTCATGCCCAAGTAATATTGCATTGTATATAAGTACTGCAGCTATTTTTAATCCACTTGCTGAAGGGCAACAAAGTTTTAGGGGTGTAGTTATTTTTACTTTGCTGGATATACAGCACAGGGCTTAGACAGCCAAGTAGAGCATCAGCAAGCATCGGAGTGGGGAGGGCAGGAGCCAGGGGACCTGCTGCTGCAGCTCCCGCCAGGGTGGCCTCTGTGGGCCTTTTAGCCATTTCTCTTCCTGGCCGAGGCCAGGGCAATGAGACACTGCTCCAGCAGTTGTGGACAGAGGCAGCAGCTGTGACAGACTATAAGAGCAAAGCAGTCTGGATGGAGGTTTTGGTCAAAACATGCCCTCAGTCTGTGCCCTATCTTGTGGAAAATGGCTCACAAACCAAGCTGTTTTTTGTATGTGCTATAGTCAAAGGCCTCCACGATCTATCCACCCCTCAGAGACATTCCTGCTTTCTCCCTCACTGCTTGTCCTTTTCCCGGGCCCGTCTGGGCTGTTCTGAGAACCCACTAAGACTCTGACACTCGCATTCCCTTTGGGCTTGAGCCCTAAACCACAGCCACAGTGAGAAGCGGGACAGTTAGTGCTGAGTCCTGAACAGCCTTTGGCCATCCCTGATGACCTTGTTAATCCTAGCAAGCCACACACTTGGAACCCCTAAGCCCCACCATGCACACACTTTAAATAGAATGATTCAGACCAACTCCAAGGACAGCCTCTGATTCCCAGCTTAGTGTCATGACCGTACTTCAAGGGTGTCGGGCTGTCAGAGGCCCTGGCAGCCCCTGTGCATGAGGTTCAGTGTGACCTCTTTGGGTTTTTTCCTCACTGGGCTTACAAAAGCAAATGGGATGGGGCTGCTGCTGCCTCCCTTGGGTCACTCCCACTCTCACTCACTGACATTTATTGAGCATCTTCTGAATACCATAGCTGGGCCCTGTGCACCTGCGAAAAAGACGCAGGTCCTGTCAGAGCGGTCACACTAGGCCGATTAGTATTCACAGGCTCCCTAGTCCAGGGACTCTCAAACCTGGCGGGGGCTATGAAGCACCTGAAGATTGTTTAAAAGCAGACTCCCGGGCTCCACACTGGAGAAGCAGATGCGGAAGAGGCTGGGAATCGTGCTTCCTGAAAGTTCCCAGATGATGCCAATGAGGAGCCATGCTAAAGACCATGGATGTAGTCCATTCCCTCATTTCGCAGATAAGGAGACTGAAGCAGAGAGGATCTATTAACTCGCCTAATTAGTGGCATTGCCAGGCACCAGCCTTTTCCAGGATGCCCTGCCAACCAAAGGGAGAGCAGGCTGAACCAAACAAGGAGCTCTGATAAGGAGCCTTCCTAAGAGGCAGCACCTGGGAGGCTGTGACCCAGAGGCAGAGACAGGAGGAAAGACCACAAGCTTGGGGGACACATTTGCCCAGGGGTGCATGGTTGTCGCTTGCTGCTCTCCATCCACACCAGCTCAGGCTGAGCTGGTGGGCCACACATTCCCTGCCTTGACCTGATTCTCCGGACAGACATTCGCCTTTCTGGGGGCCACCAAGCACGGGGCTTTTGCAGAGGTTTCATCCCTGTCCCTGGAAGAGGCCACCTGGGAGTCCTGGCCTCCCTGGTTGCCTGAACCTAGAAGGAGCAAGGAAGGGGAAGGAGAGACATTTACAGGGCAGCTACCCGGAGGGTGTCTGCATCAGGCCTCTGGCTGTGGGTGGCCTCCCTCTCCCTTCACATAGTCACAGGACGAGCTGTCTCCACTGTCTCCATCTTAAAGAAAAAGCAAGTCACGCCTGAGTCACTCTGTGACCCGGGATTAAGGGTAGAGCTAGCCACAAACCCAGAGTCTGCCTGACCCCAAAGCCTGGTGGCTCCCCTCTGTCCAGCCCGTGGCTCCGCCTCCCAGAGCCCTTTCCTCTCCTCTTTGTACGCAGGGACTTCTTCTGACACACAGAACACTGAGTGATTTGAGGCAGGCATACTGTGTATAGGCAATGCCAGGGTTTCTTCCAATCCTCTCCAGAGAGGGCCGTGCTGCTCGGGCAGCTGCCCTCTCCACCTTGAGCCTGCCCCTGCAGGAAGCCCAGGGGCACCCCTGGCACCGCCACACCTCCCCTTTCCCTGTGTTCCCAGAGTGGAAGTAATTCACCCCTGGGACAAACAGCTGGGCAGAAAATCCAGTCCTGCTTTCCAGGTCACTGCAGCTCCCCAGCTCCCCTGGCAGAGGGCAAATGCATAGAGATGGGCACTGGTGGTTTTGGGGGAAGAGGGGAGCAAGGCATGGGGGATGCATCTGGGCCCGGGCAGAGCCCCCATTCAGGGCTGGATGGCATGGCCACCAAGCAGGCAGTTTCTGGGCCCAAGCACATGTTGGTGCACCTCCCTGAATTTGTACATGTGCTGCTTGCGGGACAGAAGCCCCAGTGGGCAAGCCAGGGGCACTGGGACCATGCTGCCGTGGAGGAAAGGAGGAGGTCTGAGCAGAGTCCTGATCAGAAAAGGCTCCTTGAGTATTACAAAGTCATCCTTGCTCCCCATCTTCCTTTCTCCTGGACTCTCCAGTCCTTCCCACTCCAGCCCTTCCACTTCGTCTTCTCTGTGTTGACTCTCAGGCTCCTGCTTCCTCTTCACTTTCTACTGACCAGAGTGGGTTTTCCTCCAACCTCCCTGCCCTTCTCCCATTCCTCCTTCTCCCTACTCCTGTTCCCACTCCCCCGGAGTCTTCCCTTCCTCTCCCCGCCATCTTTCATCTCCCTCTCCCTCCTTCACACATTGATTCTACCTGGGCTCCTGCCCCTCTCCAGTGATCAGCATCATGCTCGTGTCCCAGTGACCTAAAACCTGGCATGACACCGGTTTGCTTCCTCCATCTTCTTTCTGGACCTCTTCCTGTGGCTCACACCTAGCTCTCTGGAGCCTTCAGCTGCCCTCTGACCCTAAGAAAGCCCCTCTTGGGAAGGCCAGAGCAAGTGGTGGCACTCTGAGCAGGTAGCTGTCCCTGTGGGCTGGCCCTGAAACTCCGTTTGCTAAGAAACTTGAAAGCCCAGTGAGCTATCCATCCCTCATGCCGGTGGGGGAGTGGACCCTGCCCAGGTCATCTTGATCCTGACCACCTGGCTCATTAGCCTCAGTCCATTCAAGTGTTTGTTAAGCACATACTAGACACCCAGCTGTTTCCTGGGAAAGCAGGGGGACGGCGAAGGGACAGGAAGACAGCACACTGTCATTCCCATCTCTGTGACTTTGCTGAAGTCACTTGCGTCTGCCTCAGCTGACCTTTCCATCTCCAGCTGAGCAGGCTCAGGAGAAGGCATAGGGTTATGATGCAGCATAAGAAGTGCCAGGAGTCTGACCTGTGGTGGCGCAGTGGATAAAGCGTCGACCTGGGAACACTAAGGTCGCCAGTTCAAAACCCTGCACTGGTCTGGTCAAGGCACATATGGGAGTTGATGCTTCCAGTTCTTCCCCCCTTTCTCTCTTTTCTCTTTCTCTCTCTCACTCTGTATCCTCTCTAAAATGAATAAAATAAAAAGAAGTTTAAAAAAAATGAAGTGTCAGGAATGGGAGCTATGAAGTGTAACCCCACCTGTGTCATTAGTGAGCTGCATGACCTTGGGCAAGTCACGTCATCCTTCTAGGTTTTGGTTTGCTTCCTAACACGAGAGGATTGGACAAGAGAACTTTGAGGAGCCTGTGTGGCCACACAATGTTAAGCAGCAGTGGCTTTGCTACAGGGAATCTCATCTTGCTTCCAGTGTCATAGCTGAAGTTCTACCTTTTCTGACTCAGTCCTTTGTTTTCTTCTCCAGGGGGCCTCTTGAGCACAAACATCCCTGGAATGATTGAGATCAGGGGTGTGCTGGCACACGGTTCTCAGAGAGAGAGGGATCCTGATTTGTAGGGTTCGCAGGTTGATTTTCAGGGAATCGACACTCCGACCATGTCCAGTTCCAAGCTACCAACACGATGTTGTTGAACATGAAGTTAGGAAAAGGTACAGCTAGCATTAGCTGCTCCAGTATACTCAGTGAGCTGTCTGCTGAGGTCCTTGATAGGTACACATAGAAGATGCTAAGTAAGAGCTCAACTTTAATAGCTGGGAGCACAACCTGCAAGAAGGGGAGGGAAGAATGTACCAGGGTGGGGGTGGGGAGGGAAGGCAGGAACTCTGGGCAGGATGACCTGGCAGAGCCCACTCAAGGTTGGAATTCCTACCCACGCCTCATTTCTTCTCTGGCCACTTTTATCTGCAGACTTTCTGGGCGGAAGGGTCTGCCTCAAAAGCTTGGGAGAAAGCATTTCCCTTGGATTCCACCTCTCCAGAGAGTCTGGGAAATATGTGTAGCTTCCCTCCCCCACAGTGACATCAGGACACAGCCACCAAGACTGGTTTTCCAGCAAAAACTGAGAACTGGTAACTGAAAGAGGGCTTTCCCTCCCTGATTTTGAAGTATTTAAATAAAGTCTTCCAGGGCTTAAAAATTAAATCCTGGTTATACATTTAATGAAGTGCCTATATTAAAAAGAATAAAATTATTTTACATTTGAAAAGAGCTATAAAAATTCAGCTAACCATATAACTGCTAATACCATGTTTGAAAATGGAAAACACTCAAGTTATTAGGATTTGTTAATATTGGGTGGTGGGTACGGATGTTGGTTATAGAATTCTTCATGCTCTTCTCTACATTTGAATATTTCATAATTAAAAAGAAAAGGCAATGACTCAAGAAAGCAAGATGCTTGCCTCCCCTGTTTTCAGTGCTACTCCTCCCCTGAAATTTCTCTCTTCACCCCTTCTATCCCAGGGAGGGGAGAAAGCCAGCCTCAGTGATCCTGGGCCCTCAGTTGAAAGACCACTGAGGAGACACTGAGTTGGGTTTGTGGGGGCCAAGCAAAGCCCTTTCTCTCTCTCTGGGATTCATTGTCTTTACCCATCAAATGGAAAACGGTGGAAGATTGTTCCCTTGCACGCGCCAGTGTGAACCACCATGTGGAGGGTGCTCTCAAGCTGTGTCCCTGTCTGTGAGCTTTCAGCCTGACTGGGCCAGGATGGCTCATGTTGGGGAGAGCATGGCCCCCACACTCAGGCACTTAAGCCCCATCTGTGACTCTGAGGTGACCCTATGCGACATGGGACACAGTGTGGGTGTATTTGTTCTTCACTGCACTGTTAGGGTGGGGTTTGGTACATGGGAGGTGTGTGGCCTGCTAGGTAAGCTTTGTCCTAGGCTGACCAGCCCAGTTACTGTCCTCTGGTCACCCCCGTGGTCTCCCACTGGCTGTTTGAAGGTATAACTCACGACATTAGAGCTGAGTGCCCTTTCAGCTCCGTAGAAAAGCATTTGTGAAAGGGGTTCCCCAGTCAGAGGCTGGCACACAGGCTGCATGGCTGAGAAGGCTCCCGCCTCCCCCTCGGCTTCTCTGTGACAGCTACAAATAGGCTCTTGAGCGTATTTAATAAACCCGAGAAAGGAGTTGTGGCTGCCTCGCCTCTGCTGGGGAAAGTGATGGATGTCTTCAGTGGGAGAGAGGAAAGAAAACTTTCTAAATGGGATCAATTTAGGGAAGGAAAGTGGTCTGGAGGGAGTCCATTGGGTGCCAGCCCATCAGCTGGATACCCGTGGGCACAGGTGTACTAGGCCTGCGGAGCTGGGACGCCTCCAAGCAGTTAGAGCACACTATGTCTGCATAGCCCGGCCTTGCCCTCCGGCCTCAGCACAAGTGAGCCCTACCTGGAAAACCAGACGGGCCCTGGATAATCTCCTCCACTTGGGCCTTTAGAAGAAGACTGGAATGGACTTCTGGTGCTTTTGAGTTTTAAAGCACCCCCTTGTTTTCTGATGGGCTTTGCATCTTGTACATGGAAACTTGCAGGTGTTTCTCTTGGAAGAGAGAGGAGATGCAAGTCAAGAGGTCAGACAAACCAGAGTGACCATGGGCCCCACCCAGGGCTCATCTGTGCAGGTAGGTTCCTATGAGAAATTATGACCCACAGAGAAGGGAAACTCTTGGTGTTAGGAATTGGGAGAACCAGACAAAAGTCCTGCCAACCTCTACACCCCAACATTAGTTTCATAGCCCAAAGGAGCCTGTCCAGGCCTCCCACCCAGACAAGCTTATACTTAACTTGCTCTGTCATCTGCCTGCCTTCCGCCTGTGGATGGGTCTTTCTACTTTTGAAACCTCTTTCTAAGCCTGTGGAATGCAAATAGTGCTTACCTAGCCACCCCCAGGGTGATGGCATGTGAGGGCACTCTGAGCCTGGAGGCAGAGGATAAATATAAGTTTGACAGAGTGTGTGATGGCCACCCATTTGTTTCCATGAAGTGAGGATGCTCTGGGTTTGTGTCTGAGGCTTCAGCTGAGCTTCCCAATCCACCTACAATTCTTCAAGCTAGACTGGCTAGAATCGGTCTTTAAAAAATAATTCTATGTGTTGATACTTCCCACTCCTGCCCCCCTCTCTAAAATCAATAAATAAATATTTTTTAAAATAATGATAATAATTCCACAGGCCTTCTTGGGTAAGTGAAAGGCATACAGATAGAAATTCTCTGTGCCCTGGAAAATTTAAATAAAAGGTAAAATTTCAGAATGCTTAAGGGATCAGCCTCACAAGAAGGGTTGAATTTTTCTCCTCCATACCAACCTCAAGAGTGGGTACGTGGAACAAAAGATGTAGGAATATTTATTGGAGGGGGTTGGTGTGCCCCCAACACATACACACACAAACACACAATCCAGTATACATACAGTCACTTTGGTTTTCTTTAATTATCCACCATAGTCTGACACCTGTGGATTGAGCTACATCCTTTCAGAAGCTACACTTCAGCTGGCCCCACCTCCTGGGGATAGATGTTCCATAAGTTTACAAGCTTCTATGTGAAGTCCCACTTCTTTCTCTTGGTATTAAACTAGCCCCATAAAGTCTTCTTCAAAGAGAACTGCATGGAAATGAGCAGATATAAAGAGAACACAGGATGTATCAACTCAGACTCAGAACTAGGTACGAAGAGTACCAGAGGCAAAGTCTGAGATCCCTGCAGGCTGAGGTCAAAAGGTTTTCATGGGGAGCTCAGTACTGGGAAATCAAAGGAGTTTTGCATTCCAGAGAGGAAAGTTGGGAAAACTGTCCTGACTTCTCCTCCTATTTTACCAGGGCATATTGGGGAGGCTAAGCTGCTTGAATACAGGATGGCTTTGGGGACCTGGCCAGGAAGGGTGTTCAGGACAAAGGGTTGGAGGGGGAAGGAGGAGGACACACTCCAAGAGTAGGGTGAGCAGCAACGGTGCTTCTCAGCTCCCCTGCTCTGACATCTTCCTCTTAGCAGCAGGAGCTGGGATCATGTGAGCCCACTGGCCCAAGAAGGAAGCAGGACCCACAGAACTCACTCTGGGCCATGGCAGCCATGGTCTCCAGGTGCTCCTGCCCATGTGATGGGACACAACTCCCTCTGTGTCAGAGTCACCCCTTTTCAAACCACCACCTAGAGCCCTGGTGCCCTGCTTCCCACGCAGCCTTCTTTGTGGCTCTGCCAACTTGGGTTCCCACTGAGCATCTCGGCCGTGCGGCCTGATTGTTCCCGTTCTCGTCCCCAGACCGTGCCCAGGTTGCTTGTAAGGTCAAGGCTTGTACACAAAGCTGCATGGAAGTGCAGACTTCTACAGATAGAACCAGAGCCCAACAAGACGAGAGAGGAGGGCCAGTGTAGGAGCAGGAGGAAGAGAAAGGCTCAGAGCTGACAGATGAAGATAACGGTGCTCATTTCACAGGGGCGCTGTGGGGATTAAAGAGATCGCTCACAAAGCGCTTAGCCTGGCTATTGTAGTAAGTGCTTCATGAATGGCAGACAGCAGTATCCGCCTTGAAGGAGTGGCCTGGCCCGGTCATGCACGTGGCCAGCTGCAGTGGGGTTCCAGTGCTTGATGGAGCTTGAGGACTTCCTGTTTGTTCTCTGCCACTTGGGCTGTGAGATGTCAGCTTTCTCCAGGGAGGGGGTGGGGGATCTGCACCTCTGGGAAGTGTTGCAAAGGAGAAATACAAGGCTGGAAATGACTTACTGAGCACCCTGCTTATGTGCCAGGGATGCTAGGTGCCTTCATACCCTTTTTATCCTGCACCTTTTATATTTTTTTTATCCTTTTTTTTATATTTTAATAATGAAAAATTTCAAATATGCACATAAGGTGGAGAGGCTCTCTGATGAACCCCCTCATGCCCATCACCAAGTTTTATCAATTATTAAGCTTTTACCACACTTAATTCATCTTATACCTGCCTGCTCAGTTTGTGTTTACTTATGTAAAATATGGACATATTTTTAATCTAACCATAATGCTATTATCACACCTAACAAAATTAACAGTAGTCACTTGGTATCAAATAAATCCATATTCAAATTTAAAGCGCGTTTTTTTTTCTTTGTATAACCTCCCTGTTAAGTCAGGATGCTTCCTCCCATTTCACGGCATAGCCCATAGCCCAGAGAGGTGAGGTAGCGTGCTAGGCCCACCCCAGGAGTGGCCAAGCCCTGCGCAGAACGGACCAAACCAACTTGCGTTCCTGAGGCCGGGCTGAGGGCAGGGTGGCCAGGGAAGCCTAAGGGACTGAGGGAGCAAGGAGACACCAGCCGACACCTCCCACTTGCACGTGCTTGTGCTGGCCCTGGTTCGCTTGGGCCGCCACTCCCAGGCCCTGTGTGACAGCTGTTCTGAGGCCTTGAATCTGCTGAGTAAACAACACTAGGGTGTTCAACCGTGTGCTAGAGGCTCTGAGACACAACAGGGTCAGGTCCTGGTGTGGGCCCTTTAGGATCTTACAATCCATTGGAGTTGGGGTGGGGGTGCCCAACCCGGAAACAGGGCAAATGCAATGGAGAGGGCTGAGTGGACTCAGTGGGAGTTTGGGGGCGGGGCTGGCGGAGTGGGCAGGGTGCTGGGAGGAAGTTGTAGGTGGTGACACAAGGCTGAAGACCCCGCTGCCACCGCTCTGCAGCACAGGGGAGGCTTGCTGGGAGGGGCATGCCATCAATGTCCCACAGGTGCCATTTTCTTCTCCCTTAGCTGCAACAGGCAGGGCCCCTGGAATGGGCAGAGGTCCACACCAGCACCTTGCTCCCTCCTGCCCTAAGGCGGCGGTCAGCAATCACCAATGCTAATATGACTGCCAACCTCCTCTATCTCTCTCCTTCAGACTCAGGGCCCTTTTGACGAGGAGTTAGTTTAAGGAGGTTCTGATCTGTCACTCTAGAGCTGCTGCTGTCCCCATCTCCTCCAGACCCTTCCCAGGCAATTAAAAAGCCACCTCAGCCATACCCATTGCCGGGTCCCACGGGAGGGCTGCTGGTCACGTGCAGCTGTGAGGGGAGGCAGAGTGTGCACCTGCTGGGGGCATGAGACCCCGGGGAGGTCATTGTAGCCTCACCTCAGATGCACACAACTAACTATGAGAGACATTCTCGCGCTAACATGATCGCAGAGGATGCTGACATCAGACTTGAAGGATAGAGAACTAAGTCTGGGGTTGCTCACTTCCAGCAGTCTTCAGAGCCGTTGGGCTTCATTGTTAGGGGTGGGGAGAAGGTGGCACTGAGCCATCTGTGTCACAAGTGATCTCCATGTGGGACCCTTGGTTCAACTAGTTTCCATTCCTGACATATGATCAGACCCGAATTGCTTGACAAGCTGGCAGAGAAACTGAGATGTGACCTTGTCCCTATTGGAAACCTACATGCAATCTCATCTTGCCAGTCAGAGTGGTTATAACCTGATTTGGTACAAAATGCAATGTGTGCATTCCCTTTTCTCTCTCTCTCTCTACACACACACACACACACACACACACACACACACACACACACACACACAAAGTGAGGGTAGAATAAACAAGCTTTCAACAAGAGTTATGGCTGTGTGCCTGGTTTTGTATTATTCTGATTGAAACCAGAGCAAATATATGGGCTCATGGACACATACGTGTGTGCACGTACGTGCACACAGCAGGAAACAAATCTCATCTCAGTTCTATTACATGACATATCTCAGTGAGTTGCAGTTCTGTGTCCCACTCTGTGCTAGGGGACATTGAGGGTGGATAAAAATCCTAAAACGCTGACCCCACAAAGGATAAAGCAGGAATGTGCCCAGCCTTTTTGCAGAAGCCAGTGAGAGGTTGGTGTAGACATAGGGGAAGGAGCTGGCGATTCACCATGGTGGTTTAGGCCATGGTGTGGGGATGAGAAGGACATGTTGTGAAGATAAAGTCAGTGGGATTTTCTGATGGGTTAGACAGGGCTGTGAGGGAGAAAGGAGTCAAGGACGACATCCGAGTTTTGGGCCAGAGCCACTGGAAAGTGTGTGAATGCGCCAGACCCAAGAGGCTGCCTTTTGAGTTCTGACCATGGCACTTGCACCTGTGTGATTTAGAACAAGTCATTAAAAAAATGTAAGCCCATCTTTAAAGTAAGAACAACAGTCTCTCCCCTTTCCACCCATGATTTTTCTCAGGACTAAAAAAGATGGTGAATGTCAGGGTTCTCTACCAATACTTTGTAAGGGTAATAACAGCACCGAGTTGCTCAATGATCCAATGGGCTGCTTTGGCAAAGGAGGAACTCATAGTCCCTTCGTGGGCTGTGATACGGGTTCTACATGTGGAAGCGGGAAGTGGAATGAGGAGGAAACAAGGAAGAGAAGAGCCAAGTCCATGGCCCAGGCACTGAGAACTGAGCCACAGTTGGGGGACTGTGACAGCAGAAGGAGACATGGCCAAAATCGCTGAGGTTTCCTAGCAGCCCTGAGCGCCAGAGGGCCATTCCACACGCACGCACGCACGCGTGCACCTGATTCAGAGCATCTTGCCTAGTCTGCCCACTTCCCCATGAGAAGACATTGCTGGGCAGCTAAAAAGTTCCTTCTATAGTGACAGGACAAAGACAGAAAGGTCAAGTGTCAAAGGATGGAGGAGCAGGTGGACAGCAGAGCCCCATGAAAAGGTCAGGTGGGAGATGTGTGTGGGGGTAGCCAGAGTGGGTGGTGGCTGCAGTTTCGGGGTAACTGCCCAGTTCTCCCACACCCACCGGGTAGCTGCGTGGGTCCAGCCAGCAATGCCTGAGCTGCTCCAGCCCTCATGTCCACACTTCCCTTCTGTTCCTCTTTGGATCTCTCCACCTTCTGTCCCCCTCCCTGAGCCTTCTTCCCAGGTGTGCTTGAGCTGGAGCTTCTGGAAGTTCCTCCATGCTGTCTAAAAACAAAGTGACAATAATTAATAGTAGCCCCTACTTAAGCACCAGGCTAGCTTTCTTTTCATACCCAAGTTCTAACCCTTCCAACAACCCTACAGAGTAAACCTAAAACTCACACTTTACAAATTAGGAAGTTGAAGCTCAGAGAAGTCGAAGACTTGCTTCAGGTCACACAGCTAGTGAGTCAGGAAATTGGGTTTTAAGCCCAAGAGTACCTGATTCTAAAGCCAGGTTTCTAGACAGCAATGCTGCTTTGAATAGGAAGCTATGGGGGCTCCCCCAAGGTTTGGGGGCATGTATCTTCCTCCTATCTCCCTCAGGGGGAGTGAAGGAAGCATAGGTCTCCCATTGTGGCCTGCCTAAGATGAACCAGCATGGAACCATTTATTTGGATGGAGGGTTGGGGCAGGTGTACAGACCATCTCTGAGAAAATGTCTGATTAGTGTGCTCATACATGCTAAATTACTGGGTCTCAGGTGCTGGTTTTTGCTAATCCCCATACATTGGGAATTATTTAATAGGATTTTTTTCATTTTAATTAAAATATGATAATGAAACTTGCTGCTTCACTCTTAAAAAGGAACACTTGGAAATGCTCACCTATTCCCAAATGTCTGGCCAGGAGCAACATGGGCAGCCATAACGTCAATGGAAAGCTTCCCTTGTCCTTGTCCAGGCATTATGCCCCGGTCATGACCGCATTAGCCCTTCCCACTTCTAACTCCCTCTCCCCTTCCAGGGAGCAGGGAGTGGTGGTCAGAGCAGTGTGGGGAGGGACTGGTTGTAATTTGGGCATGCACAGAAGAGGAATTACCAGTTTGAGCAAAGGTTGATTGGCTACTTTTTGGAAGGGGTAGAGAGAAACAGAATGAAGACTCAGGGGCCATGGGAATAGGGCTCAGCCCTTGGATGGGTCATTTTTAGGATCTGGTCATCCAATACCTCCCTTGACCCCCAAGTATAGCTTTCTATGATTTGCACCAATAAAGTCACATTTCCCAGCTAGTGTGCTAACCTTGCTCCATCATAATCTCTTCTCTTGCATGTCCTAAGGATGAATGCCTCTTTTCTTTATCACTTCTCTTCTCAGAAGCAGTGCTTTTTTCTTCTTTCCCACTAAGCTCCATCTCCATTCCTTCTTCCAGCCCCTGGGGCAGCCTGGGATAATTAACAAGTGAGCCACAGAATTTAAAATAAATAGAAAACATTAGGAAGCTCTGTATTTACAGCCGTAAAACCCACCACCGGCACCACTTCCCTTGGATACCCATGATTCTGGTGCTGTGAACAGACAACCCGCAGCTTGCTGACTTCCTGATCAGCCAGGGATGAAATGGTAAAACTGAGTTTGCCCAGGAAGAATGGGCAGAGAGAGCCAGGGTGTCCCCTCCCCCTCCCCGCACCCCTCATCCCTCTCCCGGGCACCAAGCCACATGTGATTGCCTGCCGCCTCAGAACATCAAAAACAGGATTGCTTAACAAGAAAATATTGGGGTTATGCATCGAGAGCAGCCTGAGTTCCAAGGAACCTCAGGGACTGTGCATCTATCTTTAATCAGCCCACGAGGGACATTGCTCACTGTTGAGCAGCCCATCTGGGGCTTGGTGGCGGCAGCACGGCCATGTCAGCAGAGGGGGGAGAGGGTTTCTGGCTCGGTCCCCTTGCTCCCTGTGCCCACCCACAGTGCAGTGTTCGAGACCAAATCCAATTTCAAGACCAATTTATTTCCAGAGGCCTTGGCTCTTGAGAGGTGCCCGACTTCAGCCACCTCTGGGACGATGAAAGGAAAGCCCAGACTCTGTGACAAGCAAGGCCCCAGACCGGGCAAGCCCCACCCTGTGTCCTCTGCCACCATAAAGGCGGCTCAGAGGCCTAGGGGTCATTTGCAGGCAGGGCCCAGATCCAGGTGTATGCTGATGGGAGATTGGCAGGAAAAAGAAGGAGGGTCTGTCGAGAATATGGCCTTGGGCCCTGCCTATCAGCCACTGCCACCAGAGCATTCAAGAGGGTCACTCAAGCAAATTCCAGACTGCACAGACACCAGGTTTACTCCAGGACCCGGTTGACTCAGATTAAGCCCACAGGCCCTGGTGTCTTGCACCATTTGTTACCTTTGCCTGACTTTCTAATACTTCATCTAGAACCTATAAGGGGCCGTAAAGATGGCCTGTTCTACCAGGCCAGACAGAAGGGGAGCACCAGTTCAGTTTCATGCCACAGTATGAAACAGTCACTAGGGAGGGAGTAATGATACCCCAGAAGCCACACAGTAGTGACAGTCTAACCCAGAGCCCTCATTCCCATTGGCCCACTTTCTGCTCAGTAATTGACAACCTTTTGAGGCATCCAAGGTTACAACCCTCAAGAAATGCAACCCACATCATGTTCCTCCAAGTCTCCAGGAAGCCTTCTGAGGGAGTGAAATAATCTCCTTCCTGTCACCTATGTTCCATGACAGCCCCTGTTCCATGTCCTGCATCAGGATTCTCTGGGTATGTAGCTGCTAGATTCCTCTGATAGTGATTTCCACAAGGCGAGGGTAAAACCATCCATCACTGTGTCCCCCACCGTGCCCAGCATGTGGTATGGCATACAATAGGTTATTATTCTACATTTGCTACAATTGAATTTGAATCTACCCCATGCTTCCCTTCCTTGCTCATGCACCACTCAGAGAGAACAGGGTCATGGTCAATGCAGACCCAAGCCAAAGAGTCTAACCTGCCTCCGACCACAGAGCCCCACTTCATGTGTACAAGTCCAGAAGACACACGGGGCTGGTGCTGTTGATCAGCCCGGGGACACTGCTTCCCAAGCCCTCTAAGAGACAAGGAGTTCCTATATGCCATGATGAATGTGGAAGAGAGAGGGGTGTCTTCCCCCACCCCTTCAATCTCCAGGAGAGATTTACACTTTGATTATTTTTGAAAACAGGTTTGTGTAAAATTTGATTTGAGAAAACATTCTTTTGCCACAGCAGGAAGGATTGAGGGTCTCTAATCCCTCTCAAATCACCCCGATGAGGCCAGTTTTGCAATGTCGGTATCAGAGCCAACAAAGGGGGATTAGCCAGGAAAATTCTGCGTGAAAACCTGTCACGCATCGAGGGCTTTCAGCGTAAAGCAGATAAGATAGGTGCAGCCAAGCCATTTTTAACCCAGTTTTTAGAGCTCTCAGAGTGTTCCTTCTGCGATGACAGGAAGCAAAGGGCGAGATATACTGATGTCTGTCTCTGCCCGCCTCTCAGCCCCCTAGGCTGGGAGATGTATCTGTAGTGGCAGGGGAAGTCTCTCCTTCAGTACAGGGAAGC
This sequence comes from Rhynchonycteris naso, assembly GCA_037038555.1. Classification (NCBI taxonomy): domain Eukaryota; kingdom Metazoa; phylum Chordata; class Mammalia; order Chiroptera; family Emballonuridae; genus Rhynchonycteris; species Rhynchonycteris naso. The sequence continues at coordinate 278,720,551 of CM072995.1, read as the reverse complement.
CAGAGCCCCGTTCGCCAGGGTTTGGTCTGCGGGAAGACATGGCCTTTCAGCCGATGGACACCTGGGTTCCTTTGGGCCACAGAGAGAGGCACTGCTCCTGTTTGCCTACCCTTCTCAGAATATTCACACCCAGATCCCAGATGATAAGGAGACCTTGCTTTGTGTTATGTTCTGATCAGAAGGCTGAAGGACAAGGTGGTACTGTCCTCAGGTGGGAAAGACACTTAGAGCTCAACTGGACCAGCCCTCTCCTACCAGGTCCTCTAGCCTAGTGGTTAGAAACCCTGGTTTTGAAGTTACCACTCACTGTGTAAATGTGGACCAGTTCATTGCTATTGCCTCATTTTCTTTTCCTCCCCGCACCCTTTCTTTAGTAAACAGCATTCTCCTCATTTTGTTGGGAGAATTAAATAATATATGTAGAGCCCTTTTTATGGTGCCTGGCTCATAATAAATGCTTAATAAATGGTAGTTTTGATTCTCATGAGTGGATTAGGATGACTATTACACATGAAGAAACCAAAGAGAAAGAGACCCGCACGTGCCCGAATATTTTGAACAGGGAAAATTCTCAGGCTCACTCTCCCCAACAAACCCCATTCCAGATCTGACCAAATGCTAAGAAAGTGCAGTAAAACTTAATGCGAGGCCTGGCCACACTCTGGAGGACTTTATAAGCACTTGTGTCCTGAATCACATTGTTTGGTAGTCTCCCAGCTCCTAGAACCAACCCCTTCAGTGGCCTGCTCTGCCCCAGGTTGAGGCGGTTCAGGCTGGAGAGAGGCCAGAAACTCATTATCTGAACAAAGTATATAAGAGAAACATTTAAGAAAACACAGTTCCCACCTTCAGCTGCTGAAAGGCCTATGACAAAGCAGAGCATGGGGGTTGGGAAGACCTGATTCTTGTTAACTAAAATCCAGCACCTAAAGTGCCCTGAAGGAGCACTGGCCCCTCTGGAATGGTGGTGAGTCTCCCATCCTCAAGAGCGTCTAAGACAGCAGGTGGATCGCTTCTGATACATTTCTTTATGAGGCGAAGGCTAAAACTTGTTTGCTGCTAATGTTTCTCCTAATTCTAACAGTCCACGCTGTCCTGCGACCAGTCATTCCCTTCTCTGGCTGTCATGTCCTGGTCAGCAAGGGAAAGGCTTTGTCACTCCACTAATGTCCCTGCGTGCTCTAACCTGGTATAAGGTAAGTAAGCCCTGCCTTCCGTCCATTGGGTAACCTTGGGTGGTTTATGTTGCCACTCTGTACTTCAGTTTCCACATCTATAAAGTGGGGACAACAGCGTTCCTTATAGTTCAGGGCTGCTGTGAGCCTCCGTGCTATAGAGCCACAGAGCTCCTGCCAGACCTGCCAAGTGTGTACTCAGCACAGTGGTGGTAGAGACACAGGCCCAGCAGGACTTACTTTCTGCCCCCAAGGGGAGGCTACTTGGCAGGGTGGGCTGTCCACTCATCCTCCCCCATCTGCCCCTCCACCCCCCACCCACATCCCAGAGCATTCTGGGAGTCCCTGGCAGCCAGCCCCATTCCCTGCTGGGTTTTGGAGTGGAGAGCTGCATGTCTCCAAGGCCACTGAGCTGAGCAGATGTGGGTTTTGTTTGTTAGGCCAATTAGCAGCAAGCAGGCATATTAAGCGCATTCAATGACCCGTTCAGGAAGTGCAGCCAGCCCCCTTTTGCCTGTCTTGCTGTCTGCTCCCCTCCACTCCCCCCTCTCCTTTCAGCAGTTTAGGAAACTGTGAGAAGAAAGAGGAAGGGGCTCTGGATCAAGAGGTGTCATCCCTTTGCCCCCCAGGAGGGCTGAGTGGCTGCCTGCAGCCGGCTGTCCTTCAGGTCCTATGAGGTCACATCAGACTTGCTTCTCTTTTTAAAGTCTCACTGACTGTCTCTCTCCTCCTTCCCTCCCATTGTCTGTGTCTGTCACTTGCAATTTCTATTGCTGTTTCAGCCTGTCTTACTAGCAGTTTCTCATCCCCCTGGCCCCCTCAGGCTGCTGCCACCCAGGGTGGGAGAGACTCCTGTACTCTGTCCCCAAGCTCCCGGCTACAGTCCCAGACCCCGATGGCTGTCAGACCACCCCACCCTGCACTCCCTACCCACCCAGAGCTCAGCACAGGCAGCCACTGGCTGTCCCCTGGCTTGGGGAGGAGCAAGCTCGGCACTTTCTGGCCCCTGTGCGCCCAGGAGAGATGCAGGACTTCTAGAGAAGGCAAGGGGGTAAAGGGACGCTGGGGTCTTGGCAACAGAGAGGTTGTCTTGCCAAAGGCACTTGCCTGTCAGCGCCACGGAGCCTCCAAAACCTCACCTCATAACCCCAGGTACCCTGCACATGCAAGCCTGCCTCATAGTGAGAATTATCAGGTCCCTCTCTAAGGAGCAGACCAATACTTTAAATAGAGTTGATTCTTCCTCAAGATCTTTTGCTTTAATTCCTAAGTCTGCAGTTTTGGTTGGTGGGTTGGTTATTTTTGTTTTGTTTTTCTTTTATTAACACTTATCAATCTGCCATTTCTAATTTCCACCTGAGTTTGGAAAGTACACATTCTACTTGGGTTAGCCGTGCTCAGGGCCAGGTTGGAGCCATATGGTGGAACGAGTTGGAGGGACTCTGGAAGGTAGAAATGGGAGCAGGACAGATGTGGTAGCCACATGGGGACATCAGACTGAAGGGAAAGCAGAGGCAGAAACCCAGGGAAGCCAGGGTAGCGATTGGGGCATGGAGAAGCCTGGCCTTAACTTATGAGGTGAGAGGGAAAAGGTAAAGAGGGTGGGGGACCTGGTCAGGCTCCAGGGAGATGTGCATCCTGGAGGGGCCAGAATGAGCAGGCTGGGAGCATCCCTGCAAGGAAGTGGCCAGGACCTCTATGCACCGACCAAGGGGCTGGGGGATGCCAGGGTGAGCAGGTGTCAGATCAGGGAGGAAAAGCAAGGCTGGAACTGAAGAACGTGAAGGCCAAGGGAAGGAAGGAGGGGCTGAAAGAGGGTCAGCGCAGGGCTTGGTGAAGTGTCATGCTTACCTTCAAGGAATGTGTCCCAGATTCTGGAGGGTTCGGGTCATATGAGGAACCACTCTAGGCCTACTGAGATGGACTGAATAGGACTTGGCTATTGAGAGCAAGAGAGAGAAAAAAAATCAACGCAAGCCACAACACAAAGGAGGCATTATAAGTATCATCCTCATTTTATAGATGAGGAAAATATAGCCTGAGATAGGTCAATATCTTGTTCAAGGCGCTGCTTCTGGGAAGTGGGGGCTGGAATGTGAGCCTGGGCAGTCTGAATCATGGCAGCCAAGTTAATCGTTATTTTGGAAACCCAACTGACAGAAAAAGGGATGGTTCCATGAAACACAATAAGGAGAGCACACTAATGGAATCTCAAGTCCAGCTTGTGAGACCACTGTGGTCTGGCCCGAGCCTCTCCCACCTGGTTCACTCTACTCCAGTCACACAGGTGCCAGCCTCAGGGCCCTTGCACTTGCTCACTTTCTATCAGAAACTGCAATCTCGAGCCATCCACATGGCTCACTCCAACCTGTTCTTGAGGTGTGTGCTCCAGAATCATCATATAACAGAGGCCTTTTCTGACCCCCTCATGAATAGCAGCCCCCATATCCTTCCCTTTCCCCCTTTCCCTGGCTTTATTTCTCTTCAGTCACTTATCTACCCACCTGATCTACAACATCTATTGACTGTCTGTTTACCAACTAAAATATTATCTTGATGGTGTTTTCTCTCTCTCTTTCTCTCTCTCTCTCTCTTTCTCTTCTCTCGTGCTCACTGCTCTGTCTCCACAATTTACAACAGTGTCTGGCACATGATAGGCATACAAGAAGGATTTTTAAAAATTTATGATAAAATGTATACAACATACAATGTACCATTTTTACCATTCTAAGTACGTAAGTTCGGTGATATTTATTACATTCACACTGCTTTACAACCGTTACCTCACCACCATCCATCTCCAGAACTTTCTCACCTTCCCAGACTGAAACTCTGTCCCCATTATACAGTGACTTCCAATGTCCCCCTTCTCACAACCCCTGGTAACCAGCGTCTACTTTTGGTCTCTATGAATTTGACTACTCTAGGTCCCTCATCTAAGTGGAGTTATGTAATACGGTATTTGTCCTTTTGTGTCTGGCTTATTTCACTTAGCATAATGTCGTAAAAGTTCAACCATATGTCTTAATTTTTCTTCTTCTAAGGTCAAATAATATTCCATTGTGTTTATATACCATGTTCTATCTATCTAAGCATTGATGGACACTTGATTCTCTTCTACCTTTTGGTTGTTGTGAATAATGCTTCTGTGAACCTGGGTGTACAAAAAGCTGTTCAAGTCAGTAAATACTTTTGAATGAATGTAAGCAGTCTGGAGGAGAAGCTGTGCGCGGGGAGGGGGAAGGGAAGGGGACAGGTTCCTCTTCAGACACAGGGTGTGTGAGGGGCAGGCTGATGCTCAGGGGGAGTGGGGGAGCTGAAACAGGACTCACAGGCTGGGGGCCAGCAGGGCAGTAGTGATAACAGGAGCTCCGGAAATGGCAAGATCCAAGAGGGAACATGTCTTGAGATGAAAAGGCTTGTCTTGCCCTTAAACCAGCAGCTCTGACAATAGCAGGAAGTCAGCAGGGAAGGTGGAGCCCCCTGGGACTCAGACCTCCGCTGACCCCTCCTCAGCCCAGAGGACCCACACAGTACTGCCCTCCCACACACAGAGGCCGCCTTGTGGGTTTGGGGACAGGAAGTGAAAGCCTTCGAATCATCCAGTTCCATAAACCTGTGGGAAACCCTGGATGAGGGGCAGGAGATCCAGTTCTAGTCCTGTCCTTACACCCACCCAGCTATGTCTCCCTGGGTACCTGGGTACCACCATCTCTCATCTTTAACATTAGAATGATGATGTGCTGATTTCTCCCTCACATGAATAATGTACAATTCAAATACAATATGTGATGGAAGTGCTTTGTAAACCTAAATGTCTTTAAAGTAGCAGGGGAATGATTGCAAAATCCCAGTATACAGGCCCACGCTGTTCTCCATGGATGTTATGGGCCCACAGAGGGTGCAGAGATAGATGCCTGTGGGCCCCTTGGGGAATATGAGCAGCCTTGCTTAGAGCTGTAGGAATTTGGAAAATGGAACCCTAATGAGGTCTTGAGGGGTCATGAGGGGCCTAATGCCTGATAAAGAGAGGGAATTTAGACAGTGGGGCCAGGGAGCAGGAGGAGGTGCGTGGCCTGCGCCGCCGCCCCCAGCTGGGCCACATTCTCAGGTGTGTGATCTTGAACAATGCACTTAACATCCTTGAGCCTCAGTCTGCGCAGCTCCAAAATGAGGGTATTGGTACCTCCTCTGAAAATTAAATGAGATAATAATATGGGCCGAGTGCCTGGCATCAGGAGTTCCCAAAGTCCTCTGCTGGGCACCAGAAAGATAAAGTTATGGGCATTAAGCTGAAAGCTGAACCAAGCGTGGTTAATAGACAGGGTCTCTGTGGAAAGGGGCTGCCTGAGCATCCAGATGGCAGGGAACGTGCAAGTTATGGCTCAGAGGCGAGAGTGTGCATGGTGACCTGGCGCTCTGAGTGGCTGGCCGGCTTTACCCAGTGCTGCACCACAAAGGGCATGAGGCCAGCCTTCAATCAAAGCCTTAAAATTAAGCACCAGGCCATGTGCCTAGGACCTAAGGGCATCTCTAATGAAAAGCACCATCAATCTACGGTAATACTACCCTGAACGCGCCCGATCTCATCTGATAAGCACCATCCAGGGGTGGTAGTAAGGAAAGCTTTTGAATGAGAACATCATGTCAGGGGAAGGGAAGACCAGGGAGCTCTCTGTAAGCTCTATGGGTACCCTGGTGACCCCGGGACTGGGGAGGAGCTTTCCCTGCTGGTTCAGTTTCTAGTGGGGCAGGACAATGGCACGAGCCCTGTCATATCTGCCAGGGGGGAAAGAAGTAAATTATGCTTCTCTTGTAATATGTGACCATCTAAAAAAAAAAAGAATTAGAAAATTAATTATCTGCTATAATTAGTGTAATAACCTATACCATTAGTGGTTATTTACCACCGAAATAAAATTTCCCACCATAAATGTCAATTCATCTTCCTGAATTTCAAGTCTGGCAGGAACCACTGCCTATAGGCCTGGCTGATTTCCTTTGTACTTGTCCCCCACCTCCCATCCTCAGCCCTCTTTTTCCTAGAGCATTAGGGTGCTGCTCATGGACAGGTAACATGCACCATGGAGTATATTATGATATTTGCATGTGGGGAACAGTCCCAGGAAGACAGTGGGCCTGACAGGCAGGAAGTGTGCAGATGTGGGCCCTAGAAATGGGGGGACATTGAGTGCCTGAGAAGATGATGGGAACAGAAGTGTCCTCCCCTCCCCATCTTCCTTCTCCCTTCTCTATGCAACTTAGAGATGACATAGACCTTTACACACTTGCCACATTTGATAAGGGAAGCAGCATAAGTACTCTCTTTGTGGATAAGGAAACTAAGGCTCAAGAGCACACATGACTGGCCTAGAGAATAAAATAGCCCTGGACCCTTTCACGATGTGATAATGACCCATCAAGCTGACCTTGCCCCAGTATCAAGTCAAGAAAGCACAAATATCTTTGGATGAAGAGGAGATGGGTACCCTCTGGAATCCAGCCAGTTGCAGCATGAATGCCTACATTCACTGCTGAGGGCCCTGGCAACACAGGGCAGTATCCTGTCTGTTCAAGAAAGGTCACCCTCCCTGCAAGCCCCTGTGCCATGTAGCATCCACAGTGGACCAAGGCTGCTCTGGCTGAGCGGGGGGCAGGTGGTCATTTGGTCTTACTCTTTGTCCAGGTCTCATGCCAGAAAATGGAGGCTCCCAGCAGGAATGGGCTATACCAGCCATTGGAGTAATGCCATCCAAGGGGGCATTTTTACCCTCTGCCCTGAAGCTGGTATTGGGCTTTTGAGCCTCCCTGGGCTTAGCTGCAGATAATGGGGTAATGCAGTAGAAGCCTGAGTGGAGCCCAGCTGACCATGCAATGGCCTCACCGTGCCTGTAGATCCTACCTGGGGCCAGGTGCTACCTTGGCCGACATAATCATCATGTCAGCCAGCAGAGGACCAATATTCCCATAATGGTCTTAGGGAAAGAAGGGCCTCATCAGCTGCAGTAGCCCAGGAACTGATAGTGTTTCTCACTGGGGTCACTAATGGCATTTGGGCTGGGCAGTTCTTTGGGCAGCACTGCCCCACATTGCAGTGTCTCTGGACTCCGCTCACTAAATGCCAACAGCACCCATAGGCATTGTTAAGAATAAATAAATGCTATTCAGGGCAGTTCAGGTCTGATACAAAGATCCCCCACCCACACCTGTGGGATGCACCTTCATTTTGTGTCAAGGACGGAAAGCATCCTCTCCACCCCCAGGCTGCACGGCTGACGTGCCAAACAGATGGACATGGCCAGGTCGCACCACACCTCGGAGACCCAAGCGTCCTCGTTCCTAGCTGCCCTGTTGTCACAGGCAGGCAGCATGGCTAAGCCTTCTCACTGCCTCCCCACCAGACATGAATAGCTCAGTAGGAATTTGAATCACTCTCCTTCTTCTCCCAAGGGCGCTGCTATTGTAAGCCTTATCTCTCACTGTGGAATAAGAGTTTTTGTCCCAGTGAAAGGAACTGCAGGTGTTAGGGAATAAGTGGGAGAGGTGTTTTGAAAGCCAAAGGACAATCTCCCGTGGCCTGAATTCCTGTTTTCAGACAACTTTGAGTCAAATCAGCTGTGCTGGGCTGGACTCCAGCTGCCCAGCATCCCAGGAGGCCCCTGCAGAGATGGGCTGTGTATCTGAGGAGGGACATGTGGAGGCTGCACATCAGAATCACCTGGAGGACGTCTAAATCATCCACAGCCCAGGACACACCTGAGACCAGTGACATTACAATGTGTTGGGTGAGACCAGGCACCGGTGGGTTTGGAAGCTCTTTGGGTGAGTCCAGTGTGAAGACAAGTTTGGAAACCACTGACTGAGAGACCCAGAAACCAAGCCAGCCTCCCAAACTCTGGTTCTGTCCTCTCCCCACCCCTCCCCTAGGCTACAAGTTAACCCATGCCCCACCAGAGAAATCTTCACTACAAGGCTTCTCCACCCCACAGGCGGCTCCCCAAGCTGTGGTCCCAGCCAGGGTTGCATTGGAACCCGGGGTTTGTGAAGACACTCCACGAGGGACGCATGGAGAATGCCTTCCCCCCAATACCACCCGCCTTGGGCATGACCGAGTTAAAGGGCTAAGAGGCTCTCTCTTCCGGGTGGGGCCCTGCCTGTACATGCAAATGCCAATCGCTTTAAAGGATTATTTAGCCAGACATGAGCAAGCCATAAATAAAAAAGCCAAAATATAGAACAAAAAGGGCAAAACCCAAGTGCACCTGAAGTATCCTTTTTAACTTGGACTTCCTTTCCACCCCTCTTGCCCTCCCAGGCCATTCAGAGAGGCTTGCAGCCTTCAGACCCCCTTCTCTTTGCAGGGTTAGATCCCATTACCATTCACTCCCTGGTCAAGAGCCACCAATTCAAGAACAGTTCCCGCCGTTCTCTGAAGGCTAGAGGGAAGGTGCATCCTCTCTCCAGGCCCCACCAAAGGGTCTTCTTCCTCTGGCTCGGGTGTCTGCACTGAGCCTCTGCTCCGAACCCTCCTCACCTTGCTCTGTGAACACTTATGAGGCTGTCACTCCAGCTCAGCTCATTTCAATAAAGTTGGAGCAGGTGGGTGGCTTTCTGGGTTAGCTAGACTTACTTTAATTTAGAACCAACAAGTGGTGAGAAGAAAGTTAATCACTTAAAAAAGGTAAGCTCTTCTATGTCTCCGCTGTGCCACCTGTGCAGAGAGCTCTCTCCCACTATCCGCAGGACCAGAAAGCCCACTATTTTTCCCTGTGGAGCAGAGCTCTTACAGCACCTGTAAAAACTGTAGCTTTGTTTAGTGCCATTGTTCCCCAACAGTGACACTGCTGGCCATGGTCTCAGAGACCGGAGTTCAAATTCCAGATGTGTCATCATGGCAAGTTATTTAACTTTTGAGCCTCTTCTTTCTATACTACTGGGAGGTTTAGTTAACAAAGAGAGCCAAGACTTACTGAACATTTACCATGTACCAGGTGCTGGGCTAAGTGTTTTAGAGACATTGTCTTATTTCATCTTCACAATAATGTGATGTGATAGAAATGGATATTATCCCTATTTTAGACGGAAGGGACCTGATTCTTGGGTTATTTAACTTCCCCAGGACTCCACCACTGGTGAACAATGGAGCCAAGATTAACTCAGTCCAGGTCCCCTGCTAAGGTGCCTTCCATCAGAAGAGGTAGCATTTTAGACAACCTGATACCCTATAACATCTTAGGGATTTTCTATAGATATTAGTTGATGAAAACCAGGGTTTCCATATCCCTTAAAAGTGTGGAGGGGTGAGGGTAAGACTTCAAGATATCAAATAACATGCCTGAAACCACAAAGCTCATAAAGGTAGAACTAAGGTTTGAGCTCAGACTAGTCTACTGGTAAGTCAACATTCATAATGGTACACTATTCTGCCCAGCAGTAGAACTTGCAAGCACACACATATGTGTGTGTGTGTGTGTGCGCGCGTGTGCACGCACACATTGTGGTGTCTTGATACATATGGACTCGGTGAATATTATACATGTACATACAAAACTTACTGAATCTCTAACCCATAGGGTCCTATAGAAATGCAGTGCAGAAAAATCCTGTCTGCTAAGTGTCTTGGGAGAATGAGGAGCACGAAATATACAGAGTTAAGACAAACTTGAATTGCTTTGCAGCTTTGCTAATGGCCCTGTGTCCTGGCTCCCCTCTTACCCAGTAGGTTAAGGTTCTGGTCATTCTGAACTGAACAGAGTAGGAGTAATTCACCAGGAAAGAGGAGCCATGATCTTCTTCACCCAGGGCTTTGCACTGGAGTGGGTGCTTCAGGACCTATACATGAAAATCTCCACATCAGGATGGAAGGAACAGGCATTCGGTTGGTTAGAACACTGTGGTTGGTGACCCAGACTGTGTGTGTCTCTGATTCACATTTGGGCTACTGGCTTTACAGACTCATTGCCAGGGTCCGCCAACTCCAACCTATCTGCCCGCCATCTGTCAGAGGGGAATATTGGGAGGGCACCTATGTGCAACCTGTCCTACTCCTGAAGGACTGATCAAAATCAACATCTCACAGAAGGTGGCTTCTCAGCTCCATCATCTCCCACCAAAGAGGGTACATGTCTCTGTGGTGAAGCAAGGCTGCTGGTGCAATGCGGCCTCGTGTGTGTCCACAGATCTTTTGGGCTGCTGGCCCTCTGGGGCGGGCAAAGTTGCATACAGACCCGGTGGGAAAATCCATTCGGTAGTACTCTGGTCAGACTGCTTCTCCTTTTCAGGGTGTCCTCATTTTGACAAACATCTGAACTTGGACTAGGCAAATGGTGTTGCCATCCACCATTCATTCATTCTGCAGTCATGGAATGAGGTCATCTAAGTTCCAATTCTTTTAGTACGTTTGCTGTAGTAATAACTAAATATTTAAATAGCATTTCAATTTATAGAGCACTTTTTCACAAAACACATCCTTTTATGTTGTCCTCACAGTAACCTCATATGACCCTGCTTTACAAACCGGGAAGCTGAGGCTCATATATCTTACCTGTGGGCACACAGCTAGTAAGTGGCAGGTACTTTCACACATTCTCATCTAATCTTTAATCCTGTGAAGTAAATATTACCTCTTGTGTAGATGAGGCAACAAGGTTTATTATTGAGTAACTTATCCTAAACCACAAAGCCCACAATGGCAAAGCCAAGCTGTCATTCCACAACTTTGCTATCTCTCTCAAAGAAAGAGATACCGCCCTACTCTTAGGATCCTAGAGTCCAGCTGGGCAACAAGAAGCAAATACATTAACATTTGTAAGGAAAATGCACCTGCTAATAACAAATGGATCCTTTTTCTTAGTCTCAGAATCCTCTTGACTTCATTTTTGAAACACTGTTCTCCCTGCCTTTTCCTGAGGTTACAATATTTGTGTCTAATAGAGCTGGGCTGCAGTACCAGATTTCACAGATAGGTGTAGCCACTGAGTACCCCCAAAATCACTTAGCCTTAGGGTTTCAGACAACAGCAAATAAATTAGTTCCTAACCATCTGTAAGTTAACTGTCCACCTACAATATTCACTTATAATCGAGTTTTCTCTGTATCTCAGATGTGTCTATGGGCACATAGGGCAACCAATACAAAGAGCAATGAAACGTTGTTGGTTTGATCGAAAAAGGCTTCTTGAGGGAGGGGATTTTTGAGCTGAGCTTTGAAAGGAGTACAAGTATTTTTTTGTTTTCAGCTTAATTATCCCAGGTGCCATGTCACAACCTGGGAGACTTTTTTTCTATGTCTGCCTCCAAGCTAAAAGTCAGACTTTAACAGGGCTAGCATTTATTAAGCACCTGCTATGTATGCCTGGTGGTACATGAGACATTTCACATGCATTATTTTTCTTTATTCTCACAATCACTCTACAGAATAGCTATCACTGAATCAATTTTGCAGTTGAGGAACAGACCCAGAGAGGTTTAATGACTTACCCAAGGTCACACAGCTAATACATGGTAGAGATAGAATTAGAACATATCTGACTGACTTCAAGTTCACTCTTTCTAGCTTTCTACACTGACTCTTAATACTGTGCATTTGGTCTCCACTTGTCCCTATGGGATGGGTACTTTATCCTGCCTGTCTGGGCCTAAGACGGATTTACAAGGGCAAGGCTGTCTTATCTGTGACACAGAGGAGAGGAAGGCCTAGGGAGGAGGTGGTGAACTGGGGGGGGGGGGGCGGGGGGGGGAGGCTATTCCAAACTGGTGGTGAACAGACATGCCTGTCTGAGCACTGGATTGGAAATCTCTTGCCCAGAGTTAATTTCAGTCACAGTGCCTTCCCTATTAAATGGAGCAGTTGGTTGGCTATAGGTGTCAGAATGGCCTTATAAAACTGGAATCAATTTAATCTTAGAAGAAGATGGGGGGGAGGAGTTGGCAGTGTTTAAAGGTACTGGCAAGGTAAAGATAGTGATTTGTTAGCCCCCTATTGTTGGAGGCTGATGGATTCAGACCCAGCTCTATTTGTGCAGAGAAGCAGGACCACATCCTCACATCTGCTATTCTGGGCTGCTTCCTAGTCCACTTTGAGAGCTTTAGCCAGGGCTGTCTCTGCTGTCTGGAAGCCAGGACCCTACTTGGAAACCACTCACAAAACTGTAGCTCCCCAGACTGGTCTTGACTCATCAATGATTTGTTGTTTCCAGGGCATCAAGCACTGTGCTAAATATTTCACCAATTGTTCAAACTGAGTTTCTCACCAAATTGTTATACCTACTGTACAGATTGGGAAACTGAGGCTCAGACAAGTTGCTAAAGGTCACAAGGCTAACAAATACGAGAGTGAGGATTTAAACTCAGGATTTTTACATTCATTCCCCTGTACCATGCCTTTAAGTACCCAGCCAAAAGAATTTGCTCAGGAAGGGCAAGGGAATTAAGCGCCCCATGGTCTGTGACCTTCAGTGTGTATGTGTGCGTGACAGCACATAAAGACGTTGTCTATATACTATTCCACCACTAGTAAGAAAGTAAAATAAAATAAAAGAAATTTTGCATTTCCCAAAATGTAGCCATGATTTTTAAGTTTTCATTTATATCCCTTTAAGTATACCATAATGAACATTTTGAAATCAACATATGTTATCTTTAATACACTTTAAAATTTTTTAAATAAGAAGGAACTACAGGTATTGATCGACTTACGACCTATGTAACTTACGAGCATTCAACTTTATGACCACAATCACTAGCCATGACTGCTCCGCGTCTGGAGCAGTTTTTGTATGCACCTGTATTTTGTAATTCTGTATGTTTTGCAAATATTAAACCAGTTGTACTGGTAATGCAGTGTTTTACTTAAACCTGACGAATGTAAAAATAAGAAACAAAATGGTGTAGAGATGATACAAATGGCATAAAATGAACAAAGAAAATTATGATATATAACAATAATGAAAGAAAATTATGATAAAATATTACTTAAAGATTTTTATAACATCATTTCACAGTACTGTACATATAGCCTACTCAACTTACGACCAAATTATGTTACGACCGGTATGTCGGAACCTATCATGGTCGTAAGTCGAGTACTAGCTGCATGGATTAGCAAGGGTACACACACAAATATGACCCATCTTTTTCATTGTCCTCCAAATCCTAATTTTTCTGAACTTTATCTTCACCCTGGGGTCTATAGATCTGCAGTGAGTGAGACCCGCCAACCCAGGAGGGTCTTATTCATTGGGCCTGACTAGGGGCCTTTCCCACAGGAGGCTGGCCTAGGGGGCCTGTCAGATGTCCCTGGCCAAGAACTACAGCCCTGCCACACCACCACCACGTGGAGGCAGGGCTTGGACACGGCAGCTAGGCTTTTTACTAGCAACCAGGTTAGGCAGAAAAGGCCCCAGACCCGCTGCTGGTGCTGAAGTCAGTCACTAAGCACCAGGACATCTTGGCAGTCCTTTCAGGAAGCATATGGGACTGAACAGATGGGCTGGCATGGGCGCCCTGAGCTAGAACCATTAAGGCAAGAGTGGCACCAGGGAAGGGATAGACAGGCAGAGAAGGGAGGTCAGGAATTGGCTCTCCAAGCAGGCCCAGGGCATGGTGCTCTGGGCAGCCTTGAGTTTGATATGGTGCGGACAAAGGGGCACAACTTCTGCGTTGTTTGGCAGCCCTGTGCAGAGGGTCTTGCTGTCCCAGGGACACCTTCCTCAGTGAGGTGGCATTTAGTCTATGCCAATAGCGGCTGAGGGACACTTCTGAGGGCGTTGGAAGTCAGCCTTCATCGCAAGATCTCCCCTTTCTCTGTCCTGCACTCCCTCTGCCCTCTCAATAGACCTCTCCCCCTCCCTGCTCCTCATTTCCATAGCCCAGATACAGCGTCTATTGTTCTACAAAGATCAAATGTTTCTCTGTGTTTGTTTTTTTTTTTAAGCAAACCAAACCTAAAGGCAGGACAAAGAGATGATGTCTCATGAGCACTTTCGACTAGGGACCAATTCTACTTAAGGACTAGAGTTTGTTTGCTATTCAAGTGGATGGCTTTCTAAGGCTGACTTGGATTGGGAGAGCAGACTACAAGAGCCAGGGATCACAACCTCCAGAAAGAAAGATTTGGGGTGTTTGTCTGGGGAAACATGACTTAGAGTCAGGTGACAAACAGTTGAAGAGCAGTCATAGAAAAGAGAGAGTTCACTTGATCTCCTAAGGGCAGAACCAGCAGGTGGAAGTTCCAAGGAGATAAATTTAAGCTTTATTACATGGATGATTTTTCTCATAATTAAAGCTATCTTAAAATGGAATAAATTATTTTAGAAGTTAAGGAGCTCCCATCAATGGATGTTTCAGCAAAGACTGAGCAACCAACTGAGAGAGAATATTGGAGAAGCCGTCTGACCACTGCATGAGATTGAGGCCCTTCTAACCCTGCATGTTAGTAAACAAGCTCTACTGAACAGCTCAAAAATGTGATTCAGGTAATGTTGAATTCTATATTCCTTGGCAATTACCCTGTTTGAATGAGAAGTCATTCTGGAAAAGGCATTATTGAGATCAAAGGCAGAGAGAGAGAGAGGCAGAGGCTATTATAGACCTAGTTTATTAAGAGTCTTTGCCAGCCACTCAGGGGCCATTGTCCTGCATGGTCACCTGAGCATGGACAGACAGTGTGTCCTTCAACAAGTGCCAGCAGGCCTGGCCCTGCCAACCCATCTTCTTGCTAGGTGGGGGGGAGGAGGGAGGTGCAAGGGTGCACTGAAGTGTGACCGAGCCGTTTCTCTTCTCGTGTCTCAGAGAAACTCCACCACCCTTTGGCCTGAAAACAGGACTTTGTGTGGGTCACAGGGCTGCAGGGAGTGAGTGTGTGTGCCTGTGCGTTGTCCTGTGACAGTATGTTGTAGGTGTTTTTCCTAAATGGCTTAATATGCCAGTGTTTGTGGAGCATCCTTGAAAGCAAAGTGTCTTTGGCGTAATTATTGTTAATTGCTCAAACGATTCTATAAACTCATCCAATTAAGAGAAAGTTATTAACTTTATAAAATATCGCAGGCATCCCACAGTGCCATGTGTAGACGGAATAAGTTTGAGAGGCAGAGTCAGCGTGAAATGTCATGCAAATGAAGAGGCTTATTTACTTCTTTTTTAAAATATGACAACATCCACACTGTGGGGGTGGGTTTTCTCTCATTTGGCCAGAAACACTTGGGTCACTGGCCCAGCCTGCAGCCTCCCAGCCCAGCCTAGCTTCCCCAGAACCAATTCAAGGGTGTCTTTAGTTAAGGTGTCTCAAGAGCTCAGGTATCTCCTCCTACTCTTTGGACCTTGAGCAGACTCCTGAACCCCAGCTCCACCACTTACCAGCTGTGTGACCTTTCCATGCCTACTTTACCTCTCTGGGCCTCTATTTTCTTCTACAGTTGTAGTGAGGATTCAATAAATTAATACATAAAAAAAAATTTGGAATAGGGTGTGATATATAGTAGTAATCAACAAATTTCAGTGAATAATTTCTTCATTATCACAAGACTTTTTCTGTGAAAGGATCAGTATTTCCCTTGAAGTTTCTTCTCTCTCATTGTACCTCAGCCGGGAAGGGTAAAGTCCTCTAACACTGGTCATTTTTGTATTGTTATTTTCAGATCAATCATGGCATGGCTGTAATTTTTTTAAGTAAATATTTTAATTATGTATAGCACATGTGTGTCAAAGGACACAGATTATAGATGGGGAGCTTGATGATTTTTTGTGAAGTAAAGATATCTGCACGATCGTCAATTGACTCAAGAGACAAAGCATCACCAGCACTCCAGAGCCTCCTCCTCTTCCCCTTTCAGTCTTCAACCGCCCCCACCTCAGGAAAGCACAAAATTGAATCATGCAAAGTGCACTGGAAGTCAGGCTTCTTTTGCTTCGCCTTACATTGTTTGTGAGCTCTGTCCATGTGCAATTCATTCAGCCAACACTGGAGCAAACTCGATTGTCCATCTGCAATAGAATAGGTAAACAAATGTGGCTATGCTGTTTACAAGGAAATACTATACAACAATGGAAAGCAACAAAATACATACACCAGTGATAATGCAGCCTTCCTGTTAAGGACTTGAGGACTACTTTTGAGAACTAAGAATGGCCAGAAATTACTAAAATTCTTGGGATACCCACTGTGGCCACCTGCTGAGCCCCTGTGTCAACCCTAGCAGCAGGACAAGTTTCTCTGGCTCTAGCTCTCCTAGAGGTAGTGGGCCTGGGCACTGTCCAGACTTGAGAGTGCCAAGTCATGCCCAATTCCAATAAGACAATGGATAGTGAATTGAAGTGGAAACTTTGGGAAGTACTGAACACTCCATGACTAGAGGTATATAAGTAGACACTAGAAGGCTGCCTACAAAGAAGATTCAACTATCAAGTAGCCAATTGGACTCATGATGGCCCCAGGTCCCTTCTTTCTTTATGATTCTGTTAATGACAGGATTGCCATATTTGATACCCCGAATGGGCTGCAGCTACAAAGCCTGGGACAATCAATCTCAGGGCTACCTAGATTAGATAAAAATAGTTGTTGTGAGCTGGCTGCTGGTTTCCACTCTAAGCAAACAAAAGCTTTTCAATGAGACATGCGTCCTTGCTCCTCCAGGACTCCCCATACTTTTCCCAAATGGTCATGGCAATCGCATTAAGTAAGTGAGCACTTACCAATAACCCAAGGGCCATTGATGGGGATACTTTTACCACAGCTACTTGTTCACCTGGTCCAGCCAGGTGTGGGAAATTGCATTTGTGAGGATTTCCTTCTGAGGACAGGGATGCTGCCATTCTGCCCACCCAAAGTAATTGCTTGGGACTTAACGAGACCCAATGCCCAGATACACCCCACCAGCCATACTGCCTCAATGGAAATAGAGGACATCTGGGAGCAGCCACACTAAAGGGTGAGAGATCTGCCCCTTCCTCTCCCTAAAACTGGCCTTGGTGACCAACAGGTATAAGCAGTAGTGGGATTCAAATAATTTAACAATAGCTCTCTTCCCTCATGACTGTTTTAAGTATAAAAACACATTTTAGGCCCTGGCCAGTTGGCTCAGTGGTAGAGTGTTGGCCCAGCATGTGAACGTCTCACATGCTGGGACGTTCCCAGTTCGGGCACACAGGAGAGTTGCCCATCTGTTTCTCCACCCCTCCCCCTCCCCCTCTTGCTTTTCTCTCTCTCTCTCTCTCTCTCTCTCTCTCTCCCACTCCTGCAGCAATGGCTAGATTGGAACAAGTTGGCCCCAGGTGCTGAGGATGGCTCCATGGCCTCTACCTCAGAAACTAAGAAGAGTTTGACTGCTGAGCAACAGAGCAATGCCCCAGATGGGCAGGGCATCACCCCCTAGTGAGCTTGCCAGGTGGATCATGGTCAGAGCACATGCAGGAGTCTGCTTCTGCCTCCCCTCCTTTCACTGAATTAAAAAAAAAAAACAAAAACCCCAATATACTCAAAGGTAGTTTATTATTTTATGCATTTAGTACTTAAATAAGAACAATAAAAGAGATACACATAACTAGGTTATGTTATAAGAAAAGGTTTTAAAATATTAATGAAAAAATATTCACTGATACCTGACAAAAAACAATAAAATTGTTATTTAAGGTATATCCATATTGCTTCTTGATTGGTGTCCTCACTTGTAATTTGTTCCACCTATGGACAGAATGAACATTACTACGGGCTCTTAGAATACACTGTTGTGCACATGAATGTTAAAAAAGAGTAAAGAATGTAAATTTGTGATTTACACATTGGGCAGCTGTCCAGGTACCCACCTTAGAGAGAACGCTGATTACAAGTGCCATTTTAATAACCAGTTCACCGAACTCAACAAAAAATTAGCCATTGGTTCTGCTGAACCAGTACAAACTGGCTGAATCCCACCACTGGAATTCATTGGATTTATTGGAGTCCCCCACCCCCACCCCTCCACCTGCTCCTCTGTATACACATCAGTTTCCATGAAACCTTTCCCAAGTTCAAGAAAGCAAAGTCATTCTGGTTCGAAGTTCATGCAACAAGAGTTGCAAGTAGGATTAGCTAGCTCCCCAGGTCGGCCCAGCCTCCCAGACCTCAGGGTGTGGTGGGACTCAGAGGTGTGGGGAAAGGAAACAAAGGTAGCAGCAGCTCTTCCCCAGGATCACCAGCACAGAGGAACATTTCCTATCCTCTTTGACGTCATGATCACCTTCACTTTCTCCTCTCACCATTACAGCAGCCCATGAAGGTGTTATACTGTTAAACAGAGTCACCAGGGACCCAAGTCACCCTCCCTGAATCAACACATCTTCAGTTCCGTGTATGGAGGCAACCTGAGATGAATTATTCCCCTGTAGATTCTTTACCAACTTCCTTCTGAGCATAATTATCTGACCACATGCTACACCCTCTGTGTTGCTTCAGAGACACGCCACCTCCAGCCCTGGCTAGCCTCCAGCCTGACTGTGGCCAGCTGGGCTCAGTGCAGATGGAGGCAGTGCTCGCAGGCTGTGAAGGGACAAGGACAGGTGCTGGGTCTTGCGTGGTGACTGTGGGCTTCTCCTCTCAGCTCCCCCTACCCCTACTCCAAGAAAGGAACCACACTTTGTTGCAGGCCAACCTCCTTGAATGTCAAGACCTTTCCTATGGTTTCCCCTGAACCCAGGGAGGCAGGGCACAGGAAAGCCGGGCACCAGGAGGACCCAGGCCTCTGTCCCCCCTCCTCTGTCCATTAGACTGTATGACCTTGAGCAAGTCATTTAACTATTTTGAGCCTGAGCTTCTAAAGTCCCCCAGGAGTAAAGATCCTGCCCTGCCTACCTCAGGAGAGTATTTCAAGGATCAACAACAGGGTATTAAAGTAGGAGGAGGAAGAAACAAGAATTGACTGAGAGAACTGAAAGCTTTTCCTTTAGATGGTATGAGTGTACATTAGAGTATCCTGGTGAGGTTTTAAAACTCTGTTGCCCACGCCCCACCCAGACCAATCCACTCAGAACCCGGGTATGCAGCCAATGGACCAGCATGGAGTTGGGAAGCAGCGGTGTAAAGTGCTCCCTGCACTTGGGGTATTGGCAGCTAATTCACTCACTGAGGGCCTCTACACACCTGGCACTGGGCAAGATGGGGTTGGGGTAGAGGGCAGAAAAGGGAGGAGACACACAGCCTTTGTTCTCAAAGAGCTTATCATCCCTGGCAAAGACAGATCAGACCAAGAACCATCCATGTGTACAGAACCGCAAACAGAGCATGCTCTGAAGGGATAAAACGCAGACAGATACGCGAATGTGCAGGCAGTGGCGGGGTCTGGGGTCTCCTCTTCCACGAGCACTCCTTTCCTCTCCCCGTTTCAGGAAAGTGAGTGGGAAGAGTCATCTAGATGTCCAGGGCAGCCCCGCCTTTGCCCAGACAGACCCCGAGTTTCCCCACCCCTCCCCACTCCTGAAGCAGGACGGGGTGTAGTCAACAGACCTCAGTGCCCCTTCCAGACTTCCTGAATTTGGGGAAGGGAAGGGTGGTTGGGGTTTGCCTGCAGCCCAAACCTCTGCAGTCTGCAGGGCCTGCTCCCGAATCCTCCTGTACCCTCCCTGGCTCTGGCTGGAGGCAGCTGGGAAGAGCAGTCCTCGTCCCAGACCCCCTGGGGTGGGTTATATTTGGATGTTAAAAGTACATCTCCAAGAAGTCCTCCCTCCCGCCTGCCTAACATGGTAAAATCTCCTGGCAAGGAGGGGGCTGGCTTATATTTAGGTCTGGCATTCCCTGGTAGGCATCCTGTTCTGAAATGGAAATTCTTTTAATAGCTAACCAGCCCCAAGCATTTAATGAGCTGGTGTTTGACTTTTTGATTTCTTGTTCTTGATGGAGGACTGTGAACAGTCTCAGCTAATTAGCCGCTCCCCCTAACCCCACTACAAAACATCCCATTTTTCAAGCATGAGAATGAGAAGAGAGCACCCTATCATTTCTCTGTGTCCTTTAACCTTTATCTTTCAACCTTCTGCCTTACCTGGAAACTTTGTTTTCTTGTTGACATCTATCTCTTCCAGGAAGTCTTCCCAGATTTATCCACCTACATCAGACCACCTCTTTACTATTACTGCAAAAGTGTTTTTGAATATTTTTCTGGAGTGTCTTCTATGTGTTCCCAACAACAATAGTGGCACTGTAAGAACCTGTCTCCTGTTTGGCAGCAAACAATAGTTGGGCTGTATTGACCATCTAGGGTCAAGGATCCCTTTAGGAATCTGAGTTTAGGGGGCATGGGAAACAGGCCCCTTAAACTCAAAAAGAAAACATGAGCCCTGTATCCTGAAAAAAAATTCACATATGCACTAAATTTGAAGACAATTTCAGGGGCACATGGGCCCTCAGAAGCCCATCATGGACCTTTGGTTGTCTAATCTAACCTCCCTGACTCACAACAGCCATGGCCAAGTCAAAGACGGAAAGCGACTTGCCCAAGGTCACACAACCAGTGAGTGGCAGAACGGGAATCCCAACTCTGGCCTGCTCTCGGTCCCCTAGCTCCAGCTAGGCTTTTTCTATCAGCACCGCCTTGTACTGCCTCTCTGCAGGCTCATCACCAGGTCACCAGCCCCCGGGGCCCAGGGCAGGGGGTTCTGCACCAGAAGATGCTCTCCTCTTGATGGTGACCAATGACTTCTCTGCAAAGAGAGACAAGCTGGCTTGGTCTGGGCACGCCAGGCCTCCGCAGGTACCTCGGGTGTAGAAGGAGGAAGACAGGGAAGTAGGGGGTGGAAATGGACAGTAGCAGAGGTATCACTGGACCCCTCATTCCTGAACATTCCAGTGTAACCAGTATTGATCTCTTTATCATCTCCTAAAAGGGCAGCTTCATTTGTCAAACAAAACTACCGTTTGTGTTTGCAGCACAGGAATTGATCCACAGCAGGGATACTAGGAATGTTGAGGTGGGGGTGGGGAGGCAGGGGAAGGAAGCAGGTGGGAGAAGAGATTGATGGCATGATGCTGATGTGGAAAGTGAAAATAGAAACCTTCCAGGCTGATAGGAAACATCTGCCTTGTCTGATGATATTGCTTGAGTTCTGGGGTGGAAATAATAACAGTCTGAACATTGGCAAGCATTGGTTTTGGGGTGCCTTTGCCGGGGACAAGGGGATGGGGAGAAGAAACTCTCTCTGCCTTGCCTGGTAGCTTTTGTTTCCAAAAGTACAAGAAGCCAAGATGGGCATTTTTGCTTGAACATCATTTGGTTCAATTCTGTCCAGAGTTTATTGAGCACATACTGTGTACAGAATGCTGTTCTTGGGGCTGCAGGGCATTTGGAAATGAACAAGGGTGGCTTCCTGCTACCTCACATCCAGTAGAGGACAGGAAAATTCACAGACAGCTTCAAAACTCAGCAGAGGAAAAGGCCCGTTGGAGACAGAGTCATGGGGCTCTTTGCCAGGGTAAATTCAACTGGAAGAGCTAGTGAGTGTCTTAGAAAAGGTGCAATATGTCCTAAAGAACTTCATCAGGCAAAGGAGGGAGAAGAGGACAATGCAGGGAAGGAAATGACTTCAACAAAGGCCTAAAGAGGGAATAGAAAAGTGGTTACCAGGGGCAGGGGGCTCTGGGGGAGGGTGTGGGGGAAGGGAGTAAAGAGAGATAAATATAAGGTGGCAGAAAATAATTTGACTTTGGGTGATGGGTACACAACATAATCAACAGTTTAAATGCTATAGAGATGTTCACCTGAAACCTATGTGCTCTTATGGATCAATGTCACCACCCTGTTCAATTTAATTTTCTAAGTAAAATTTATAAAAAACGGGAGGGAAGAGGAGTTCCTACTTTTGTATAAAATGCTACATATGGAAGGAGGAGAGAAAAACGGAGTTCAAGGGAGCTTCGGGATTTCTTGCCAAAGCACTAGAAGAGTATTGATCTTTCACCAAGAAAATGAGCATAGGACAAGAAGTTCAGAGGAGTTAAGTGATGGGTTAGTCTGACTTTTGTTCAGTCATTCAATAAATATGCTGAATGCCTTCTGTAGGCCCAATATTGCCTCCTCCTCTGGGGAAATACTGCAGTCATCAGAAATAGACATGGTGCCTGCCCTCATGGAGCTTAGAGGCCAGAGAGACAGACCTGCATCAGATAATTCCCAAACAACTATAAGAAGCCCCATGCAAGAACAGGGTATGGTGCCCTACTCCAAGATCTCCGCCACAGGCTGCACACTGACCTGGGGTTCCAGGCAGGCGTCTCTAAGCAAGCGGTGCATGGCTGAGGTCTGAAGGCTAAGTTGCGGAGAAAGCAGAAAGAATTGTTCCAGACAAGAGTATGGCATCTGCCATGGCTGTGAGCAGCAAGGAAGGAGGGCGGGGAGAACGGTCTCCCTGGGAAGGCTGGGAAGAAGCAGGCTGGAACTGGACCATAGGGCTCAGGTGTTCCTGTTGGGAGTTATGTCTTTTTCGGTTTGGCTGGCCAAAGTGTGGGCAAAAGTGCTCTCCATGCTGCTGTGCTGCTGGCGGGGAAAGAAGGGTGCAAGGTGGGAGGGGCTGGTAAATGGGACCACCCTCCATCCTCCTCAGTGGGTAATTTGGCAGGAGAAAGAAATACTGTATTGGGAACCTACGTACCCTTTGATTCAGCTGTTCTACCCCCAGGACCTCACTTTGCAAAACTATTAGTATCCATT
Organism: Rhynchonycteris naso; assembly: GCA_037038555.1. Lineage (NCBI taxonomy): Eukaryota > Metazoa > Chordata > Mammalia > Chiroptera > Emballonuridae > Rhynchonycteris > Rhynchonycteris naso. The sequence continues at coordinate 278,697,706 of CM072995.1, read as the reverse complement.
AGCACATACGCAAAGAGGCCTATCTATGTACAAGCATTGTTTTTATCCTTTTTTTTTTTCAGTGTTATTTGTAATAGTAGAAACCTAGAAGTAACTTCATTGCTCAAGAGTAGAGGGCTGGTTAAATAAATGGATATGAATGCATGTGATTGTGTACTGGGCAAGCATTACAGAGAATGGGGCAGCTTTGGAAAAACCTCCAAGACATGCTAAGTAGAAAAAGGAAAGAAGGAAAGAAGGCAAAACATGTGCAGTAGACTCCTATGGGAGGTCCGTGTGGAAAGGCTGACCCTTCATTACCCACCCCCCCTCCAGAGCCTGTCCTCACTGTCTGGCCCAGGAGCTCTGGTTCCCACTAGCTGAGGCATTGTAGCTACATTTCAGGTGAGGGGGAGAAGCTGCCGCCACTGGAAACTAACTAGAGATGAGTGTTGACAAGGTCTCTGTTGACACAGCAACCCCTTAGTCAGGGGACACAATAATGATCTCCACCACTGCCTAATGGCTTGAGGACTCGGAGCTGTGACTGTAATGTGTTGCTGGGTGAAGATGGTTTGGGAAGCATGTGTGTCCAGAAAATATAGCCACAGAAAGGGGCAGGGAGGAACTGGTCTCTGGAATTCCCTGCGGCCTTCATGGGCAAGAAGCAGAGTGGTCAGGAGCGTCTCACTGGCATAAAGGACATGCACAGACAAGCTGTTGGAACAAGCCACAGTTTCTTTCCCCACACTGTTGTCTGGGGACAGTGTCGACGCCTTGTGGAGGGGGCAGGTTGCTGTGTTGGGTGTGTTGAGGGTTTGTTCCTCTTTGGGGTGGGGATGGGTTGAGTGACTGCCAGGTCCCCTCATAAGTTTTTGTCAAGCGTCAGTGCCCGTTTTGAGGAGGAGCAGGAGCGGTCAGTGCCATGGACTCTGTCTCGACCCACAGTGGCCAGGTATCATGCACAGCCAGTCCTCCAGATTGCTGACTGTAACACCTCCCACTTCATTCTACTCAACAAATACTGTAGATAAAGTTAAAAGGTAAACTACCAACCAAGAAAAAAATTATTGAAAACAAATACAGCAATGGGTAAAAATTAAAACCTTTAAAATGAATAGTGCTCTTTTAGATCATTAAGAAAACACTAACATTTGAAAAGAAAAATAATCAAGGAACATGGAAGAACTTGCAGAGGAAATAAAAACAGTTGAAAAGAATATCTTTTAACAATCAACCTCATTAGTAATCAAAGATGCAAATTAAATTAAGCTGCCATTGATGCCCTTTTAATTTGGCACAGATTTTAAAATATATGATGCTTGGTGTTGGCAAAGGTGAGCACGCTTGGGCAAACTGCTTAGATAGTGAAAATCAGTACAATATTTATAGTGATATGTGTCAGCACTGGGGTAACATGTGTCGGAGAACCTGGAAATAGTGTATTATTTGTTATATACTTAATAACTTTATTTCTAGGGGTTAACCCTAAGAAAATAATCAGAAATGCAGATAAGTATTTATAACAGTGAAAAATCAGAAATGATCTAAACATCAACAAGAGGATGATTTAAACGCCTTACAATATGTCTATATGGCAAACTACCGCATTGGCATGGTACATGTGGCTTTTATGAAGACTGTTCAGAGAATGAAAGTGTTCTCAGTCAAATGTCAAGGGAAATAAAGAGGAAATGTAACATATGTAGGACATGACCTCAACAAGGCAGAAATGCATGAGCATATGTGGGTGTGTGTTCATATATATACATATAAAAGTTTAAAAAATGATATTAAGGAAATAACACCAAAATGTTAATAGAGAAAGTTGGATTGTGGGTTTTAATTCTTTCTTTTATACTTTTACATATGTTTCCATTTTTTATAATGAGTATATTTTAATTTTATGGTCAGAAAAATTATTCAATTAAAGTTACATGTATTTGCAAGGCTGTGTGAACCATACCAGATCGTAAGATATTGATGTCACCATGGAATTGCTATGTTTTGCAATTGTACTGCCGATAAACTTTTCATTAGTCTGTGCATATCTCCCACTTAGATTTCCCCTGTGGTCTCACTGGCGAGTCGTCACAGGGTAATGGCTTCATGACCTTACACAGGAGGTCTCAGGCACACGTCGTGGGTTAAAATGGACACACCACAATGCCGATGAAAATTCTGTTACCTTCCTTGCCTGATCTCCCTGCTCGAGAGCCACCATTCCCTCTGATGCAGGTGGAGAGAGGATTTCTAAACTCGCCACTTAGAGAGGGTGCAGTCTCGTCCAGCTTAAAACAGCCTGTTGGAATTTAACATCACATAAATAGTCCTATGAAGTTTCCATTCTTTATCGGGACTCTTTCTGCCCTACTAACTGTATTCTTCCTACCCAAGATAGCTTCCAGGTGCAGGGGAAACTTCGCCATCCTTACGGTACAGGAAACAGACCCCTTGGGTTTCTATGATGCCCTTCTGCTGTGAGGTCCTGCCCTGACTACCTGTCCTGCTGCTCTCCACACTTGCTGTGACCCTAGGCCTATTATCTCAGCAAAAACAAGGTATGGGGACTGCTTGCTAGGAGCCAGGTCTCCTCCGCCCAGACTCCCACATCAGCTTTCATTGAGGGACTGTGGACCTGTCACACCTGGCTGCTGGTCTTCAGAGGTAGCAATGTTCTGTCCACACCTCTGTAGCTAGTCCCTTTCTTAAAGCCTCTGCTTTTCACCCATCTGAGTTTAATTCTGTTTCTTGCTGTGATCCTGACGGATACAACAGAGATACGATCTCTGCTGTGGGCCGTGGCTTCCATGTGACCTGAATTGATTCGAGGTGTGGATTCTGGTAACACAGACCAGAGGCACAGGTGGCAGCTCTTTGGTTCAGCAACTACAGTACACACCTTTCCCCTGAGACAGGCAGGCTGACTTCTCACTCTGGGTTGATGGTCTACCCCCTTCCTTTCCCCTTCCTCTGAAGCATGTTCTGGCTTAGTCTCCTAGGTGGACAGACTTAGCCGCAGGGCACCAAGAGATCATGCTGTTGTCAGAAGACATGGTGACTTGTCCAGAAACACAGTCAGTCTCCTCCATGCCCCCTGTCCACTCTACAAAAGAGATCCTCTCTTGCGGTAGCTTGCTCTCAGAGCCTCATGTTTAGAATATTGTCTGGTACTAGTCAATGTGAGCTTCCTGAGGGTGGGCCCTGACTTATGCTCACTATTTGGCACTTTGCCTAGCCTATGGAAAGTTCTCAGGTTGACTAAATGAATCAACTCTCTTTGCCTAAGCAATTTTTCTATCTAGTGCCACCCACCCTCAGTGGCTCTCTGAGGAGGTACCTACCACTGGAAGCCCTTCCTGGATGAAGAAACTATAGTCTTGTTAGCACATTTCAAGAAAAAAGACATCCGAGTCAGGGTCCAAATTTCCATCCTTTGTCTGCATGATGCGCTAGCTTTTGTAAGATGAAAAGTCAGAGATAAGTAATCTCTAAAATCCCATTCACACAAAGAACAGGGACCCTGAACTGCTGATTATCTGTGGATGCAGAGCAGGGTTGGGGGAAGGAGTGGAGAGAATCCATGTCAAATTAAGATTGACTTCTTCCTTAATGAGTGTATTTTACATGACAAGCAAATATCTGAAGGTGAGTCATATGGAAGACACTATATTTACATAAGGGCACCACTGCAATCATGGGTGACCTTTTAGACAGCAGGTATCTCTGTAGTGTGTTTGGTGCTCGAAGCAGTCCACACACAGGTCAGAGTGGGTGGCAGTGCACTCCCACTGCAGCCAAGGCCAGCACGAAGGCCGAACCACTGTCTCCAGAGAGCATGAAGGCAAATTCTTTACAGGGACCGCAGAAGCCATGGAAGGAAGAGGAGCTATTCCTTGCCTCAGGTTTCCTCTCTGCTCCTCAGAATTTACTTACAGGGTAATAATATCAGGAGGGAAGGAGAGGTTCCTGAGAGAGCAGGAGCCCCCACCCCCAGCAAACCTGAGAGCTCAATGAGCAGTCACCATAGCAATACTGTGTGCACTTCAAGAATGATTTTCCACATGCCCAGCAGAAGAGTTCAGCCCTGCTCTCCCATAACACAGAATGGAAAACTGAGGCTAGACAAAGGAAAAGATAGTAATAACTGATGTGCTCTGTGCACTAACCAGACCCTAGGCTAGGTGTTGTGCACACACATTCTCTAACCCTCAGAAGAGCCAGCAGGGAGGTTGGGGTTGGCCACAGGTGACAAACAAGGAAACTAAGGCTCAAGGAAATTAAATGACTACCCCCTCCCCCAATGGCACAGCTGGAAAGAATCCATGCCAGGGTTCAAAGCCACGTCTGCCTGGCTCCAGCACATTACAGGGTTCCCTGGGGCAGGAAGTACCCACCTAGACAGTTGAACGAAAGCCAGAACCCCCTGCCCTGTCCCTCTCCACTCTCCCTTGTCCCACTGCAGGCTACCCTGACCTAACGAAGAAATCTAGTCCAACAAAGATGGGCTCCATGTGCCCAGCACTGAGAGAAGCTGGTGGCAGAGTACATAAAAGTTGGCTGAGGACCTCTGCTTCAGCACTCTCCCACTGTGCCCTGCTGTTGCATCAGGCTGTGCTGGGCTCCCAGTGACTGCGCGGACAAGAGCCTCTGTGCTTGCTGCAGACGAATGCTCTCCGGGCTGGTGCGAGGATGCAGGAGCCTGAGTTGAGTTCCGGGGTGAGGGGGTCTGTGCCCCATAGTTCCCAGCCTAATGAATGACCCTGGGACATGTTTGTCAGACCAGCCCACAGTGGAGAGGGGTCCAAGCAAAAAGAAAGGCTATTCCTCCTATCTAAAAGAAAGGCTATTCCTCCAATCTAAAAGCTGGGGAGGACAGGGGTGGCAGAGCAGAAAGACGAGCGGCTCTTCACCTGCCATGTGCTCCGTCCACTGGAACCCCTCTGATCATGTGCCCCCAAACTCACAGCCAACAGATAGCCTATGTCAATGGCCAGGCTCTGGCAGTCCCCAGAGCACAGCCTCACATCTCCCAAGGCAGGGAGCCCTGGCTCCCTGACATGCCTTGTTGCCAAGGAGGCTTGGGCAGGCGGCCTGGCATGGGAAAGAGCTGCCATTTCCATCTCTGGCTCCTCTGTCCTGAGTGCCTGGGACCCTCACACCGCTTGGCTTCCCACCTCATCTTCCCCTGGAGCCCTCAGAGAGAACTAGAAGGAAGGGAGAGTGGAGAGTAAGATTCAATGAGGGGAGAGACATCTGCGAACGGGCGTGGCCCACCCTATTCAAGCATGAATATGTCAGCAACTGCAGTAATGAGCCTGCTCCTTGCCACACAGCCTCCCCAGCCAAGAGAGAATGCCTTCAAAAGAGCGAGCCTGGCGTGGGTTCATTATTCATGAGCCATGCCCTCCAAGGTGGAGGCCTCTGCTGTTTGTTGCGATGTAACATAGGCCTTGGCAGGGACAGCGGGAGAGGGTGTGGGGAGGGAGACAGGTCTCAGCCACGGTCAAACACAGTGATAGGCCACGTGCACAGGAATCATCTCTGATACAGCACCTCTCTCCCCTTCCCCCACCCCTGGTACGTGAAATCGATTTACGCCACAGAATGTTCAATTTATCACCATGTGCTGAACATATGGCAAGTGTGACAAGGGCTCCTGAAAGTAAACGAGGTGCTTACGTTACCTGCAAGGAGCTCCTGCTCTAGTAATTTCAGGGCTCAGGAGGCTGTCTGCTTGGCCCTAGGAGAACACCAGGTTTCAAGTCAGACAGACTTGTGTGCGAACACCAGCTTGGCAGGTGCCCAGTCATGGGGCCCCTGCCCATCTGAGCTTCCTCATCAGTTAAGTGAGGATAATCATACCTTCCTTGAAGTGTCATTTTAAAGGATGATAAACAAGGTATTTGGCACAGTTCCTGGCGCATGGTCAATGCTCAGTAGAGTTGCTGGTAGTAGTAACAGTGTTTGACGTTCCTACACACACCTTGGTCTTCTAGGTCTTTCAGGAAATTGCCTGTTTTTCTCTTTCTGTCCAAAGATCTGCGATTTCTTAGCATCACCCTGAGAGCAGTCCTCCTCACCCCACACGATTTCACTGTTGCATCTTTCTGGAAGACAGGAACTGGTTCTTCTCCGAATTTAAAAATCTTTCTTCTGAACAAATTCTGCTGCCTTACCTTTATGCTTTAGAAAAATAATATCATTAGGGCACCCGAAAGCTGTATAATGACATTAAACAGTGTCACCCAAATAAATTCATTTAATAAAAATAAATGAATGAAATGGAGGCATTGAGACAGAAGAAAATAATATAATTAAGTAATAAACATTGATTTATTGAGGGCTTATGATGTGTCATGCACTTTGCGGAGTGCTTTATATCCACGATCTCATTTATGCTTCACAGCAAGCTTCGACACAGGTAGTTCTTTATCACCAATGTACAGATGGAGAAACTGAGGCCCAGAGGAGTCACCTTCCCCTCCGTCACACAGCAAGTGACAGAGCAAAGAATCAAATACGCCCAGCCCCAGAGCTATTTTAGCCACCATGCTATTTACACGTGTGCAGCTTGGAAGCCATGTGCAGTGTCATTTGGTCCAAAAAGGGACACCACAGATAGGCAAAGTCAGGGTAAGTTTGGCAGCAGTTCTAGGGAGAGGGTGCATCTCATTGGGAATTCCCTGGACGGGAACTGGAAGGGTCAAACCCCTCTGTGTGCTTGTTTCGTAGACTGTCAGCTTCTACTCACAGGGGACCCAGCACTACTTTCTGAGTGGTGGCCATGTGCAGTCTCGCTTCCCCTGCTGGACTCAACCACTCGAGGGCAGGAGCAGCAGCCAATCAGCAAGAACTTATTGAGCACCAGCTGTATGCTCAGCCCGGGCACTTGTTTTGAAGAGAGGGACCCTGCCTTTAAGGAGTTGTAGCAAGGGGAGACGGGAGGCACACACACGTGTTCAGACAACTGGCCGCCTGTGCCCAGGTCCACATTTGGAATGGGGGCAGCGCTCTTGCCTGGCACCATGTCAGCCATCTCCTTGCATCTGGGGGCACAAAGGAGACGCTTGGACCTACCGTGTTTCCCCATGTATAAGACGCACTCTTTTTGGGAAAAATTTGGGATCTAAAAACTAGGTGCATTTTATACAGTAGTTGTTGAAGTGTGGCATTTCAAATGCCATGGAACTGAGGACGAGGCAATATATGAAGACAGTGATTCATCATCAGACACAGATGAGGACAAGCTAATGGTTGGGAGTTTTGACAGAGATGAGGAGTTGTATAAATTTTATGATGAATAAAACTTGAGCTTGCCTGACCAGGCGGTGGTGCAGTGGATAGAGAGGTGGACTGGGATGCAGAAGACCCAGGTTCGAGACCCCTAGGTTGCCAGCTTGAGTGTGGGCCCATCTGACTTGAGCAAAAGCTCACCAGTTTGGACCCAAGGTTGCTGGCTCCAGCAAGGGCTTGCTCAGTCTGCTGAAGGCCCGCAGTCAAGGCACATATAAGGGAGCAATCAATGAACAACTAAGGTGTCGCAACGAAAAACTGATGATTGATGCTTCTCATCTCTCTCCGTTCCTGTTTGTCTGTCCCTATCTATCCCTCTCTCTGACTCTCTCTGTCCCTGTTAAAAAAAAAAAAAATGAGCTCAATAACTTTATGGGGAAATATGGTATTTGAAAATTTTACTTTCCTAATTCTAAAATTTACTAAAGGGCAGCACCTGTGGGCATGCACTGCTGGACTTGCTGATTCTGCTGTAGGAACAGAGGCAGAAAGTGCAATTGTCCTTTTGATAAATCCTTGTCTTTTATAGAGAATCGAGCCCGGGCTCTATGGGTATATATGGCCTTGTCACAGCAGCAGGGACACAGTGAGATGAAAGGGTGATTCCTTCTGGTTCCCATTCAGACTGAGCCTGGGGGCCTCACTGCCCACTGCCCTGGAGATTGACCTCAGCATATATGATACTCACTTGGGATGGTTTGGACCCTAGTGTGTCCAGATCTCTCTATCCCATGAATCAATGAATCAGAACTGGCCCTGGGAAGAAATCTGAGGAAGATCAGGCTGCCCAACCCAGGTTCTTAGCTCTACATGTTCCCTCCTGCTGGTAAAACCTACTCCCACCCATTCCAGGGTGTGATACTCTTACATCTCTCTCTTCCTTTAAAATAGATGCTTATTTCCAAAAAAAAAAAAAAAAAAGACCGAAGAAACCTATTGTGTGTGTGTGTGTGTATGTGTGACAGAGAGAGAGACAAAGAGAGGGACAGATAAAGACAGACAGAAAGGGAAAGAGATGAGAAGCATCAATTCTTCATTGCAGCTCCTTAGTCCCCTTAGTTGTTCATTGATTGCTTTCCCATATGTGCCATGACAGTGGCTACAGCAGAGCGAGTGACCCCTTGCTCAAGCCAGCGACCTTGGGTTTCAAGCCAGCAACCTTTGGGCTCAAGCCAGCAACCATGGGGTCATGTCTATGATTCCACTCTCAAGCCAGCAAACCCACGCTCAAGCTGGTGAGCCCATGCTCAAGCCAGTAAACTTGGGGTTTCAAACCTGGGTGCTCTGCATCCCAGTTCAATGCTCTATCTACTGCGCCACCACCTGGTCAGGCTGAAGAAACTATTCTCGCTAAAGAGTAAACAATGCATTTTATAGTAGTGCCTCATTCAAGGATATTTGCATTGAAACGAGGATTAAGGTTTCAGTGAAAGGAATAAAACACTAATAGTATAATTTCAGGTCATAGTGGACACTGAATCACATTTTGGATGGTGTCGGGCTTCTGGGTCTCTCTGTCATAATGGCACCACCTACTCTAAGTGTAGGCTAGTTCTGACTTTGAGCAGCTAAGAAGGTGAAAGAGGTTCTTCAAGCTGAAGCTTCCCTGCTCCGACCCTCACCTGCCCATCCAGCCTTGGGGAAAAGGGCTTTGGAACCTGGTTTCATGGTCCCGCGTTGGAGAATCAATGTGAGACCCAACCCTGTGCTTCTGGGTATTTTTGTCTTCCTTTCTGAGACCAGAAATGCTGGGCCAGCACAACTAGGCATCATAGCATTTGTGGTTTATTTAGAGCTGGATGTGGGGGAGGGACAGAGGGAAGAAGTAGCAAACACAGGGTGGAGGCAGGGAACAGCTGGAGTGCCTTTGAGGGAGCAACTGCTACTGAGCCTGCTCAGTGGGTATACAGCAAAATGGAGGCTTTGAATATTTTTCAAGAGATAATCTCGTTCAATAAATTCCCGCTGAGGAAGCAGGACCAACCCTCAGATGACTCGTTCCCGCCCTGCTATCCTCCTCCTGCAGTGCCTTCCAGAGACCCTCTCAGGGCAAACGCACATGGACCCATGGGGTCCTACTGCCTTATCCTCGCTCCACCTCCTCCTCCTCCTGCAGAGGCCAGGTAGGGCAGGAGGAAGGGTTCTGGGCCCTTCATCTATTACCCTGCCTTGCAGCGTTCAGGAAGAGGAAGCTACCATTTTCACAGCCGTGTGGCAGTCACCAGCAATGCCAGGAGATAATGACAGGTTGAGTGTTCTCTGCCTGGTGAGGAGTTGCATGCAAATGACGGGGCTCTGAATGGGTTTAATTGTCACTGCTTGATGTGGTGGCTCAGACCACCCCTCCTCCCTCCTCTGGTAGGAAGGAAGGGAACAGGGAGCACAAGGGACCCTGCAGTGTGGGGAGGGGGGGCGCTGAGAATGGCAGTGGGATCCAGAGCCAGGAAGAGAGGAAAGCTGGCATCTCCTCTCTGCGGGGTTAAGCCTGCTAGCCCAGCTGTGAGCGGAGAGTGGAATTCACTTCCCAACATGGCTGAGAGTGAGATGTGGCAACGACCATAAATCCCTTCATGCTTCACAGCTCAGCCACGAGAAGCTGTCACGTGCCTGCAAGATTTCCTGCTTGGCCAGGCAAGCCCTGGAACAGAAAGGAGGGGCTGCAATGAACCAGGCAATAAATGCCCCCCCCCCCCACTGTGCTGCCTGAAGCAGTGCTCCAGGCCACCCGTCCAGATGCTGGCAGAGCCAGGCACAGAGACCAGGCAAACAAATGTGAGGGCGCTCAGTAGCAGAGTCACCAACATGCACTGAGTGCTGCCCTCATTTCAGACCTTCCCATAAATTAAGGCTTATTCTCAGAACAAACTCATCCATTCCTCGCCATATCGCTATAATTCAGGCTATGTTAGGATTACCCCGTTTTTGCATGGAGCAATGGAGACATTAAGTAACTTTCCCCAATCACACACTTTGGCAGAGTCCGGATTCAAATATAGAACCTGGCCCTGTACTTTGCCCTCTACCACTCCCCCCTACATGGTCATGGGCACTTACCCTACAGCGTCCTAGAGTCATTGATCTAGACGCTAAACTGGGCCTTTGTGTTGTCTGTGGGCGTACATACCTATTGGTCTGATATTTGACATCTGTGTGTGCTTTTATTTTTTATAATTCAGTTTAGATTGTGGGGGGGGGGGGAAGCAGGAAGCATCAACTTCCATACGTGCCTTGACCAGGCTAACGTGGAGTTTCAAACTGGCGACCTCAGCATTCCGGGTCAACACTTTATCTACTGCGCCACCACAGGTCAGGCAACATCTGTGTGCACTTTATGCCTATCTTCTGACCCTGCTGGACATGATCTGACCTAACCAGAGCCAGAGTTCTATAGCCCTTACTGGGTTGAATCCTGGAGTAAAGTCTGTTTTGATTAAAAAACAACAACAAAAAAACACAGAATAGTGACAGACATCTTGTGTTGAAAGGAGAAGGCTAGGGAAGAGCTCCATGGACATGTGACATGTTGCATGGTGTGGAGAGGGCTGGGGGCATAGCCACAGAGCAGGCTCTGAGCCCCCCACCAGGGCTTTATCCCAAGCATCACCATCTCCACTCATTTGACACCTAGCCAGGGGTTCCACATGGGCTTTCACCTGGAGAAAGGCACCCATATTGTAAAGAAAAGTTTTTAACACTAGAAGGCTCCTAGGAGCCCATTTTATAGTTCTATGAAACTAGGTCAGTGATTTTCAACCTTTTTCATCTCATACCACATAAACTAATTATTAAAATTCTGTAGCAGATCAAAAAATATATTATTTTGCCAATCTGACAAAAAAAAGAGGTATAATTTTGATTTGTTCACACTAGATGGCTACTGTATTGCCAGTTGTCATATTTTAATTTGACAATCTAAGAGAAAAGACATTCGTGCCCCTGACTACATAGTCAGGTACTGCATGCACATTTTAAAGATTCTTACAGCACACCAGTTGAAAATCGTTGGTCTTAGGTAATAAGGAGCCACTGAAGACTTTTGGGTGAAACCATTTGGAAATCCCCTTCCAGTCACTAATATCCCAAGGATAGGATGAAGTATGGAGCAGAACTAAACTTGGACATCCAGTGGCTGATGCTGGATAATGAAGGAATGTGCTACTGGCACATTCCCAGGAGCAAACACAGGTAGGGCTGGATCCCATGTCCCCTCCTCAGTCATCCTAGGCAATGGGGAAAGAAGGGGAGGAATTCTTTTGTGAACTAATAGGGAAAGTTTTTGGGTTTGTAGCAACCAGCCAGAATCTACCTCATGTTCCAACTAAATCTTCATATTCATTTATTAAGCGATATTATAATCACTTAAATGAAACTAGTGCTGAGGTCAGTATTACTTGCTTTTCCCTCTAGTCAGCTGTTGTGTGGGAACTAATTTCCATATAACATTTTGTTATGTGTCATAAATAATTCTGTAATCCTCCCCACCCCTACCCCATGTTCATGTCATTAAATGTCACTGATTGCTTTCTGGATGTTTAAATTCTTAGTTTTTATCCTTTCAAAACTTTGGGCATCAACATTAAAAAAGACAACCCCAGAAATCCTGCTCCAAAATGGGATAGTTGGAAGGCTTTCCCAAGTCTCTTGATCTCTCAATGAGTCTAAACCAAAGAAGTTCAGCCCTGGTGTTGAGATAACAACAAATGAACTTTGAGTCTGTGTCACGGCGTCCCCGGGAGGCTAAAATGAAGTCGGCACTGCTCCTCTCACCACACAAAGTGCTCCCTGTTCCCACTGCCCCTTCCTGAACTCTATTCCCCATTCCCACGCAGGCCTGAAGTTACAGAGACAAGGAAAGTTTGGAGTTTACATTTGGGGATAAGAGATGGGATCCGTTCTGTCAGGCCTGAATGTAGACAACAATGAAAAAGTCAGAATTTCTTTATATCGTCAAGCACTCCCAAGGTGGGGGAAAATCATAAGGGAGTTCAGACCTACTTTAGCCTTGGTTCTAGTGCTGCACTCAGATCAGCAGGCACCCTCTGGGTCACTTTGGGTGGCCACAATCCAACAGGATGGATCTTAGACTAAAAATACTAGGAAGCCTGCCTTCAATCTTGGACAAGTTGCCAAACTTTTATTATTATTATTATTATTATTATTATTATTATTATTATTATTTAGTGAGAGGAGGGGAGGCAAAGACAGACTCCTGCATGTGCCCTGACTGGAATCCACCTGGGAAGCCAACTACAGGCTGAGGCTCTGCCCATCTAAGGCTGTGCTCTGTTGCTCAGCAACCAAGCTCTTCTTAGCACCTGAGACAGAGGCCATGGAGCCATCCTCAGTGCCCAGGGCCAACTCACACCAGTTGAGCCATTGCTTCAGGAGGGGAAGAGAGAGAGAAGCGAGAGGGGAGAGGTAAAGAAACAGATGGGCACTTCTCCTATGTGCCCTGACCAGGAGTCAAACCTGAGACATTCACATGCCAAGCCAATGCTCTACCACTGAGCTAACCTGCCAGGGTCACTAAACTCATTTTTACTCCAATTAAATGGTGTAATAAATTCTACTCTGAGGATATGAGAAAACACTAAGTTTCTATGAAAACTATTATTATTTTTACCTTGCAAGAAATGCATTATACCAAAAGGTTAGCCCCTTGGAACACTGCAGGAAATGACCGGGATGGGGAGACCTGTTTGGCTGGCATTCCATCTCTCTTAAGCTTATACCGTGGGAGTGATGAGAGCTGGTGAGAATTGTTCAGTGCTTTATTCTATTTTTGTTCATAAGTGGTGACCATCCACCCTATCAGGAATAAAAACATTAAACAGAAAAATGACAATAAGCATTTTGTTTCTTTACTGTACATATAGTTTTGTGTTCCCCTGTAGAGCCAGCCTAAGTTTATGGATAGGCTAGATACAACATGCCTCTATGCTAGATTTTCTCAAATCAGTGTGTCTTTGGGTTGAATTTTATTTCTTTGTCTTTTCAAAATTAATGACAATATTTCTAAATTTGCACAAAAGGAAGTGAAGTTGTGGATGATGATTCTGAGGTTGACTTTTTTTTTTTTTTTTTTTTTTTTGAACTTAGAGAAGGAGTGTTTAAGCAGCAAAAAGAGGTCAGGAGAAGGCAGCATCCAAATACATAGAAAATCAAAAGTCATCCATAGCAGCTCCTTCTCCCAGGCTGACACAGGGCCATAGCCTTGAACTCAGGTCAGTCTCCACTGCCCTCGACCCTGCTCTTTTCCACACACCTGCCTTCTAGTGCCCTTCTGGTAGAGGTCTTTCTAGCCAGGAAGGTGACTAAGGCCCTTCTGGCGCTGTCCCTGGTCCTGAAATACCATGGGTGCCATCTTAGTGATTAAAGTATCTTTGGAGCTCTCCCCTCTAGTCAGCTGTTGTGTGGAACTAATTTCCATATAATAACATTTTGTTATTTGTAATAAATCATACCCACAGTAGGGTTACTGGGTTATGTCATTATTTGCAAACCTACAAAATGTAATTATAATACGTTTCAAAACCTCTATGCAGAACAGTGCAGTTCCAGTCACAGCACCATCCAATAATAATAAAAATTTATACTGTGTTCTATGTGACTGCTCATCATAGTAACCATTCTATGCCAGGGGGAAAGAAAGCCCACAGCAGAGACAAATTTACAGATTTGGAAACCTTGTAAACTCCTAGCTGGTTGATCCCAAAGTTAGCAACTGGGTTCCTCCTCCTTCTTCCTTTGAACCTTTATAGTAATGAATTAAATGTCTAGGTTTGCCTCTACATTCAAACCAATGAACTCTTTCTAAAATTTCTGCTTTATGTATTAAATGCACATGCATCAATCTTGGCTGATGTTCATTGATAAGGATGAACTTTTTGAACAGTTATACCTATGTTGCTCCCTTTTGCTTCTTTCCGCCTGTATCTCCCAGCTCCGTGTATCATCATTATTTTTCTAGAATGCATAGTTCCATTTATTTCTGTGAGCATAGTCAAGCAGGTTTCACTGGACCTTGCACCTGTTTCCAAAATTTTCTCTCGTTGAATTTCATCCCAGCATAGAAATAATATTATTTCAATTTGAAGTGGGCTCTCTGATTCTACTAACTCTCCTGCCCAACCTGTCACTTCTCTATGCCTTTGGTGTGCATTACTGGGATTATTTTCCTGAGAGGAATGGCAAGTTCTGACTGATCAGAAGATACTCTGACCTTTCAGGAAGGTTGTGTTTCCCGGTAGGAGTCCCATTAAAACCAGAGCTTGAAGTTTCAAATTGTCCGGACTGAAGACTAGAATTGTTTCACCATCTAGTGCTTTAGGGTCTTTTATAACTGGGGAAACATTCCCCACTTTAGCCACAATGTTTTTATTCTTATTGCGTGTGTGCACGTGATGGCTCTCTAAGATAATTTTGCTTAGTTAGGGTTGTGAAGTTTTCCCTCAAACCTGAAATTGAATTTAATTTCTCTTTTCGGTAGAAGCAATGGGTTTGTGGGCATGTCACTTTCCCATGGGTGTTTGCAGTTACTGATGCTCAGTGAGGTAATTTATCATGAAAAAAAATAATTTATTAATAAGTTTCCTGCTCCCACATGATTTTTGCCTCAGAGCTCAAGACATGGCATTTTGTTCCTTAGCCACTTTTATCTGCATATTTCCACACCTGCCTCTTTCTGTCCATTTAGGTCAGAAGGTTTATTGAGGAAAGGCATTCTTATGTTGGGTATAATGGCTGTAGAGTGTAAAATGTTGCTTTTGTTAACATAGGTTGGCAGAAAACCATCTTCAGGGGGTTTGTGTGAGGGTGGAGTCAGGGATGGGGACTGACATTGATGATCAATGTCTGGCTGGGAAGTAAGGTAGAGAAATGCATCCCCAGGTAGAGGGGAATGTCCTCTGTCTCAAGAGATTTTGTGGAAGCAGGCAAAGCCAACCCTGGGATCTTAGGATGCTGGGACACCTGGAGGTCTCGTGCAGGTGAGCCTCAGAAGGGACTGCTATGCAGTCCTTCGAATGGTGCTTTTGAAGACAGTTTAATAATACACAATAAAAACTCTTACTGTACTGTGGAGTGGGGGGAGCCGCATACACAACTGCATATGCAGAATGATCTTGACCCGCCTCCCCTCCAAAAAAAGATTGACGAGAAATACACCAAAATATTAACTCTTATCTCTTGTTGATGCAATTACAGGTCATTTTTATTTTCTTATTCCTGCTTTTCTAAATTGTCCAAACTCCTTACAGTGAGTATGTATTATATTTTAATCAGAAAGAAGCAGATATTTTTTTAAAAGCCCTTCAGAAACAGTGGGTCCACTGACTTCCTTAATCCCTTTCTCTAACCACCATCTCCCAACCCTCTGTCATCCCCACTATGAAGAAAGCCTTTCTCATTAAAGCTCCCCTATAGCCTTCCCTCACCCCCATCTCTTCAGAGAAGTGTCTCAAGGAAATATCAAAGGGTGTGTGTGTGTGTGTGTGTGTCTGATTGTGTGGAAGAGAAAGGCAGAATAATCATTATATCAGTAGGGAGGAAACCCACCATAGAAATGCAAAACAGAACAACTGAAGAGAAAGGCAAAGATGAACTCTAGAGGAGCCCCATCTTGACAGAGGTAACAATGAGGAATTAAAATCCCACAAGAGGAACTGTCAGAGGGCAGGGATGACAGGAGAACTGAATAATAGGGATGCCTATCCAGAGGGAAGGGGGCATGCCTGACACCCTCCCATGGCTCCCTTCCTTCCTTAGGCTCCAACCACAGAGGACTAAAGATAAGACCTCTTGGGAGAGGAATGAAGATACCACAAACTAGCGAGAGGCCTGGAGAGGACAGCCAGGGAGAGAGAACCAAATAACTAGCGTCAGAAAAGGAGCTGGAGCTGATATAGGACATTAGATGGAGGTGTTTCCTAGGGACACCTGGAGCCCAGGTATCTGAAGGAATACAGCCACCTGTTTTGCAGAAGCTGTGTCCAGAGGGAAGACATAGCTGTTCCTCGAGGCTCAGGACCGGAGACCCAAGGGGCCATGCATGCTTTGCTAAAAGCATTGGCAAGTTGGAAGGACTTCTGCACCTGGGGCAGTATCACCTTCCACCCCCATCCTCATGTGTGTTTGACTGTTAGGGGACATAGTAGTTTGTCATAAATTCCCAAGGGGTGCTACTGGCATTGAGTGCATGAATATTAAGTGTCATTCTTTGCCTTCCCAAAACGCCAATATTGCCTGGGATGAGAAACAGCAGGAAATCCCCTTTATGGTTGAAATGAGCCACAAACAGGAGCTCAACATCTGCTCATGTCTCTCAGAGTGTCTTGAAATTTCCCCTTTTGTGTCCTTTGCTACTGTTCTTTCTTTTGGCCAGTATATCATGCCAGGCAAGACCTGGCTTCCTTTTAAAGGGGGTACTTAGACAAGCAGCTCATTCAATGCAAAGGTTTGAGGGAAATGGGAACCTCACATCCGTGGTGGGCAGAATAGGAGGCTCCCTACTTTTCTTCTTGGAGGATCCCAAACCTAGCCCAGGTCAGTCTTTTCCTAATAAATGAGGCTATAGTGTTCCCCGGCCTCTGGGACTGGATGTGGTAAGAAGCCTGCACACCAGCTATCTGTCATCTTCTATGTCCAGCCCAATGCTCCCCACTATGGGTAACATGGGAGCAGCTTCTGCTTACATGTGTCGTTTGTCAGACTCTTCATTCTTAATGCCACCCAAGTGGCTCAGGCCCCAGTCCCCACTGAGGCACACAGGAGGCAGCTTCGTTGCCCCCTGGGGTAATCTGCCTTTTAGGGGAAGATATACAACAGGACAGGACAGGTGGGAGAGCAGAGGAGCAGACAACTGTGTGAAAAGGCAGAGGTCTGTTTACCTTGTTACCAAGTATCCCTCTGCATAGAACAGTATGGTCCGACACTGCTGAAGGCACGGCAGGCAGACACGTGGCCTTCACACCTCTCATCAGTAGATTGAGAAGCTGGCCATTTCCCTCTATGTCCCCTCTCCCCAGGGGGTGGGAGCAGGGAAACCCTCTTGTTAAGTGCCTCGTAAGTGCCAATTACTAGACACCTTGAATGCCTTTTTTCGTCTAATCTTCAGTCTCCCTCTGACGTGGGTGTTATTAGCCCATTTGTGGGAGAGAATACTGAGCCCGGAGGAAGTGGTTACATGTGATAGCAGTCAGTGTCTGAATTCACACCCAGAGCTGCCTGACATCAAAGCCCTTCTCAGCCCTGTGAGGGCAGCAGTTCCTCTTGGCAACTAGGAGCTTAGGCTCTGGAACCAGGCTGCCTAGGTTCAAAGCCTGCTTCTTCTACCATTTATTAGCTGTGTGAACTTGAAGCCTGGAATCAACCTCTTTGTGCTTCAGTCTCCCGTCTGAAAAATGAGGCTAATAATAGTACCTCCCTCAGAGGGTTACAGAAGGGACTGTACTATTGAATACCATAAGACACTTAGAACACTGCCCATCATGCATGGGTGGCTCCGTATCTATTAGCTACTAATGGCATGACTGCTGTCTAGTAGTGAGACTGGTACCATCTAATCTCTGATAGTGAGAGGCCTTTGAAGTTTGATGTCAGGGGTGAAGGGGTCTCTGGAGCCCTGTGCCAGATCCCATAGGAGATCTTATAGAAGGAAAAGACACAGACTCAGCCTTCAGGGGACTTTAGGGCAAAAAGAAGACATTGTGCATATCGTGTGCGCACACATGCAAACGCACACATTCAAAATGCTTCAGACAGTGCGGACAGTGTGAACTCTGCATGTGAGTGCCGAGGGCAGCATTGCAATGGCTCCCTTCTGAGCTATGAGGCAGTCTGAGCTGGGACAGCTCCAGGAGGAGGTGCACTATGAATTAGACAACAAAGGGTGACTTGGCAGGACTTCACAGAGAGAGTCTGAGGAAACAAGACCAGTAGAAGAGAGCTGAGGGGACGCTGGTCTGTGACACTGGGATCCTGATGGCTGGTGTTCAAGAGCCCCTGCCCTTCCCAGTCAGCACAGCTGGGGTCCTTCACCTGCCTCCCTAGTGGAGATGACAAGCTCAGGTCAGGAGTCTGTGTCCCAATCCAGCCCAGGACATTGACGCCAAGGTCTGTGGCCCAAGCCCCAGGTTGTGGCCTCTCTTGTCTGGTCCTTTGGGATGCACCCTTTACCCTGCCCTGGTTTCCCTTTATCCAGACCTATAGAAAACCCACTTGGAGCCAAGGGGAGCCAGGGCCTATATGCACCAGAAGGCAGAGTCCTAGAGAAAGAAGAATTCCTGTGAGCTGCCTCCAGAAAAAGTACTCTTCCCTCTTTTGAAAATGTGCAGTGAGCAGGGCTCCAGAGGCTTCCGTGACACAAGCGTGTGAAGGAGAGGAGTGAGACTCTGGCACCTGAGTTCACTAAAAGCCCGTCAGAGAGCGGGGGTAATTTATGAAGAGGACGCTGAAGCAGTACAGGCAGAGCAAGGCAGGCAGAGGCAGCACAGCCCAGACACATAAATATCAAAATCAGAAGCGTGGGTTCCTACCTCTCCAGGTCCCCAGACATATACTATTACAGACCGCAGCTCACATGGTGAGCGCGTATCCCTGCAGCTCCGATACAATACAGTAAATGCATTGTGACAGTAGCTGAGTGGATTCCGTGTGCTGAACAGATGTCTTCCAGCAGACGAGCTTTCTGTGCCTGTATCACATTGTGCTTTCATCAATTATACATCACTCCTCATTACAGAGGCAGGCGCTCACGACGGAATTCCGTGGCTAGTGAGAAACCTGGCCAGGCTAAGAAACACAAGGCAGACTCTGGGGGAACCGGCATGACCCTTGGGTTATGGGGGTGCTGGAAATGCCTCCTCTTCCCAAAGACCCCACCCCCACAGCAGACCCTTCACCCCGCTATTTCTGCATGCATCTTAACACTCCCTTTCTGACACTAGGAGAACTAAGGACATTTTTTTCCCCATTTAAAAAAAAATATTTATGACAAATTATTTCAAATTGTGTGAAATAATGAACATCATCTACCCATCATCCCATCACATAGATTCAGCAACTATTAAGATTTGTCCACACTGGCTGAAGTGTTGTAAGGTGAATTTCAAGGCTCTTGATTTCATCTCTACATTGCTAAGCGTTCTTTCCAGCAGTCCTTTCTGAGGGGTCCTGAGATCCCCCCACCTCCAGACCCTGATCAGAGCTCAGGGGATAGTCTGTCCTCGGCTTCATGCGCCTTCTCGAGGCTACCGCAGGGTCACGGGTCTGGAGAGGGACACCTGTGTGGGAGGAGCAGCAAGGAGGAGCAAGCACAGCCGTGCCTCGCCATGCCGCGGTTCACTTTTCGCGGTCTCACTCTATCGCAGATTTTTAAATTGTATATATCAAATTTTGTATCCCAGAGTTTTTGTATCCCAATCCCTGTATTGTGGGTTTTTACGGTATATAGGTATTTTTATATTTTTTATTATTTTAATGATTTTTGCAGTAAAATGAGCAAAATAAGTGTGGGAAAGGTTTATAAGAATGTGGGGAGGGTTTATAAAGCCATAAAATATATATGAATAATAAAATAAATAAAAGGTCACTACTTCACGAATTTTTGCCTATCGCTAGGGGTTCTGGAATCTAACCCCCCGCAATAGACAAGAGACCATTGTAGTCCTGGCAGGTGTTGGGGGAGGGGCAGCAGTAATAACAAGGACAACTCAGATGTGTCAGGCTGGGGCTTTCAGGAGTAAGTCAGTGCTTCCCAAGTGCAATATGAACACCCTCGTATCCTCCCTACAGACAAGCATTAGCAAAGGTTCTATATTTACTCTGGTTGTCATTTTAAAAATTAGAACCAGCGCCTCAAGCCCACGGTTTCATGGATAACATTATTGTCGATGGAGCCAGCCGGAAATGTGTGTTGGATTTCAGAACACAAGTAAATAAACCATTTTGCAGAGAAATTTGAATAAGGAAAAAAAAAATTTCTAATGAGACTGAAACCCCTGAAGTTTTGGAGCCTTGGTGTGGTCGAAGGTGTAGATTTGAAGCAAGGTCACTTGAATTTCAATCCAAGCTCTGTTGATTAACAACAGATAATTGATAATCTTGACCAAAGCCCTTAGCCTCTCAGGCCTCACTCCTTCACTTGTACACTGAGGCTGTGCCTGTCCACCTTGTTAATGTCGAGCTCCAAGTGTTCTTAAAAAGGGAAACCATACACAGGGGCAAGTTTTAGGATAGGCTGAGAACTCCCCAGTTTCAAAGCCTTCTGTATCTAATGTCACTTGCCCACTCCCAGGGGTTCTGACTAACGCAAACCCTAGATCCAGCAGCTCCAATCAGTGATCAGCTCTAAGTGCTACAGGTCATTAAACCTGGCTATTAGAATAAGCATCGATTATCATTATCAACGTTATTATATTTACCTAAGATCCCCGGTGCATACGAAAATGCAGAGGGCTCTCGTGTATCCTTTGCTTTGCAGAAATGATTTGCTGCATCTAAAAATCATTTTTTAGAATTAATCTGCCTACCGCAAACAATTTATATTAATGAAAACACATTGCATGGGGGAGGGGCATTCTGCCTGCAGAATGTGTTTGCTTTGTTCACCTAGGATAAAAGGAATTTGAGTGCGTGTTTGTTTTGAATAAGCGAACAGCTAGCTGGGTGACAGGAGGACCCAGCTTGGCTAGCAGTCCTCTCCAAGGCAGATTGCAGTGTTGGAAGGAGGCAGGCTCTGGGCACTTGCATTTTAATACGCAGTGATGTCTGTCATCTGCTTCTTTATATTTACTGGCCCCTTCTTGGGCTTGTACTTGATTATGACAGAGGAAAAAGCTGCCACCTTCTTACCTGTCTCATAAATGGGTGCCTCTGAGTCCCCAGCCCCAACTCTGCTTGCCAGAACCTCTAAATGCTGTGTGCCTTGTTCTCTGCAGCATAGCCGCTCACCCCCGCCCCTGCATGTGCTTGGTTTATTTATTTGAGTTGATGAAGCTCATTTTCCTTTCTACAGATGGCAGCAGGGTCCCTGATCCAGCACTGAAGCTCCCCACTTAGCAGAGGGAGTAGGGGATGGGAGGGGGCAGACGGAAAGTAAGGGAGGGTCCAGTGGGAAGGGACAACCATGGAGATGGGAAAAGGAACCCCAAACCAACCTCGCCAGCCCAGAGCCCATCCTGAGTGTTGGTGTCAGTGTTTGGAACTCAGTCTGTGCCCCACCCATCCCACTGGCTTCTTCTGTGTGCATACAAGCACCTCCAATGTTTAGTGTTGACAGTCCCTTGATGATAATGCACTTCACTTCAGAGCTCCCCCCCGCCCCCCCCACCCCCCCCTCCCCCCCCGCAGCCCAGCAGAGCTGTGGGGTGTGAAGATTCTGGTTCTGCTGCACTGGCATGCGGGGCGCATGTGTGTTTCCTTAATAACCTACTAAATGCCTCCTGCCCCTCAATGCACCCGATCAGGGGTCTCAGGAGGAGGAGGATTTTGTCAACACAGGAGCTTTGTTGCTTTGTTTGGGAGCTGCAGCCCGTGTTATCCTGGATTAATTCATCCTGGCCGTCTGCATGGGCTACCTGAGGCCAGATGGGAAATTGGAAGGGACTGGAGTGGGCCTTCCAATTACAAAGGTGATACTTGGTCTTCAGGGAGAAGATCCCCGTGTCCCAGAGGGAAAGAAAAGGCTGCAGCCCCCACACCTTACTCCCCCAGAGTGGGGCTGGGTGTGGACACTAGGGAGAGACTGCCAGGTCTCCTCCTCACTCTGCCACCTACTAGCTATATGACCTTAGTGTCTCAGCTTCCTCAACCCGGAAATGAGGGTGACATTGGGACCTAGCCCAGTGGGTTGTCATAGAATTAAATGAATTCACATCACCAACATGCTTGGACTGGAGCCTGCCACATTGAAGGGCCATGTCAATGTCAGTGGAGTAAATACAAAAAATACTGTTTTCCCCTGTGGCGGTGGATTACACCAAGGTTTGGGAAAATGGTGACACCAGACCCCAGGACGTTGGCTCTGGAAATCCTAATCCTGGGTGATCCCTTCAGGGCCCTTAAGGACACAGGAAAACTCAAGACTCAGCTTTCCCTGCCCCCCCCCATACACACACCTGTAAAGACCCTGTCCATATGGGCTTGCTCTGCATCTGACTCTCCATCAACGTAGCGGTGAGGGGCAAAGAGAAGGTGAAGAGAGAATGCTCAAATCTTAAAAACCAAGGGACACTTTTAATTGTAAAGTCACATTTCCTTCCCTTCCCTTTTCCGTCCCAGAAGTGTACTGTACGTCTCTGAATCGGCCCCTGCTCCGTCACTGCCTCCGTGACGGCTCTGTGAGGTGCAGGAGCCCCAGGCGGCCGAGATGTGGAGGATGGTGGCCTGACTCGACTCGGATGCCGGCCCCTCCATCTGGGCTCCCAAGTTCCCCGGAGGAGGTGGGGGCGAGGGAGATGTCATCAGCACTCACAGTCTGGACCAGAACAGTGTGCACTGGCACCCCCAGACCGTAGTGGGGCTGGGCTGGAGCAGGTGCAGGGGCACAGCAGAAGCCAGGCTGCAGGGGGGGGGGGGCATGGAGGACAGTGTCAAGAGCCTGCCTCCCGGAACCCTGACCCTGTGACCTCCTAACTGGTTGACGTTGGGCATTCACTAAAGTTCTCACTCTGGGTTTCTTCAAATATTAAATAGAGATAATAATAGTACCTACACCTTGGAGTTTTTGAGAGAATTAAATGAGATAATACTTGTGGCACCTTTAGTCATTGCCCAGCATGTCAGCTATTTCTGTTTGTTTGTTTGTTTGTTTAAGTGAGAGGAAAAAAATAGACTTTCGCATGCACCCCAACCAGGATCCACCCGGCAACCCCCATTTAGGGCCAATGCTTGAAAACAACTGAGCTATCTTTAGTACCCGAGGTGACGCTTGGACCAACCAAGCCACTGGCTGCAAGAGGGAAAGAGAAAGAAAAGGGGAAGAGGGAAGGGAAGAGAAGCAGATAGTTGCTTCTCACATGTGCCCTGACTGGGATCAAACCTAGGATTTCTGTATTCTGGGTTGATGCTCTGTCCACTGAGCCAACTGGCCAGGGCCTATTTCAGTTTCCAAGAGAACTGTCAGGCCTTGACCTAAGAAGGCATTCCCAGAATAGGACAGCAGCAATAGCAGTGACCCTGACAAAAGGTGAGAAATTCCTCCTTGTGGCCACCATAGCACGTGATCACCTGCCCGTAGAAATTGTCCAAGACAACTGGGCTGAGTGTCTACCCCAGAGGGCAGGATCAGATGGGACTAGTGAAGGCTCTGGAGTGGCGTCCCCACCTGTGATCATCACTATACTCTAAAAATAGTCAGCTCAACCTTGGCACTGGGCAGTTTTTATCCCCAAAAGCTAAGGTGCTAGACACAACAAATCGCTGTTACCTGTATATAGGAAATAGTTCCCCCTGCCGGAATCTGCCTCAGGCAGTGTCCCCAAAAGCATAAGCAGTAAGTGTTTCACTCAGCTCATGGAAGGGCTGGTTGCCACAGGCTCCTACCTGACCTTAGAAACCTACGGTGAAAGCATGCATCAATTTGTCCTGTCTTCTGCTCCCCCAGCTCCTCGGTGCTGGGCCCAGTGTAGTCCTCCTGCTTTCTGCTCCCCCCAGCCCCAGCCAAGTTCTGATCCTGCCTCTGGAATAGAATAAAAGGGAACTGAGCCACCAAGCTGAGAAGAGAGGGACCTAGGACAAAGGCTCAGCTCTGTGGCTTTGGTCAGACTGCTCCCCATCTCTGGGCCTGTGCTCTGCACTCAGAAATTAGCTTGGATGGGGTTGACTAACTTATGGTTAAGACCCTTTCCAGCTCTAACCTCCTACTATTCAAAGTCGAACATTAGCTATTTAGTGAGTCTCCAACATAGTGTCTCTGAACCCTAGGAAGAAGTGCCCATGCAGTGATCCCACACAGCCACTGAGAACAGATATTTAAGAGTCAGTCCCTCTGAGACACTGCCTCTCAGCGAAGCTGGACTTTGCCAGCAAAATGTGTCCTTTGTCATTTTTTGTGCTGCCACCGCCATTAGAATGAGAAGTTCCCAAACTTGCCATTGTGATGTTAGACGTTAGACAAGGCCCTTCCCTCACTTCTCACATTCAGAAGGAAAAGTGGAAATATGAGTATCACTCCACTATCCACTGCTGGCTGAGGGCCGAGTGGCACTTGAAGAACAGCTGTCACCAGGAGATGGTCTGTGTTCCACCACCCCAGTGTGACATTTGGAACAAAGATCCTGCTCCATCCATTGCCAGCAGAACCGAGACCGGGCTGAAACCAGGGAGAGACGAGGAGGAAGGGAGAGAACTGTAGGAGGAGAAGTCTCAGCCCCTGCTCAGCCTCTTTGCCAAGGCACGTTGTTTGCAATCCCCAATCCCAGCTCTTGAGGACTTGCCGGAGGCCAGGTGCTGTGCCTGTCTTCACTGTTACCAAGACCCTGTAAGTAGGCATCCTGGTCGCTAGCAAATAAAATGACTAAGGATCAGAGAGGTTGAAGAACACGGCTAAGAGTATACAACTAGAGAGAACAGGGCCAGGACTCAAGTACACCTGTCCACCCAACATCTGTGAGTCATCTGTAAAATGAGGTCTTACCTGGGTATGCATTTTTTTTGTCAACAGTGAAGCCAAACACAAGCATGGGGAGAGGGTGGGTCATGGGAGCAGATGTGACACGCTGAGCAGAAGAAGACAGGAAATGTGTCAGTAAGGAGAGCCTCTGTGGAAAGTTCTGGCCAGCTCCCTAGACCCAAAGAGCTTTCAGGGACACCTTCACTCAACCTCTTGATTGAGCATGTTGGACCTCTCCCCTCCAGAGTATCTTCTCCAGAAGTTGGAGAAGTGGGACCAGAGAATGGGGAGCTGGAAGCAGTAGGCATCACGGGTGAGTGGCTATCACTGGCAGGACACCCCAGGGCATCAGACGACAGAAGCAGAAAGCAAGAACACAGCAGAGAGCTCAGGCCCCCTGTGCTGTCAGCCCCTCCCCAGCGTTACTGCAACACCATATGTGCTTTCGTTAGGGTGATGGGAACCGGAGAGAATGGGGTAAATCCAGTCCTGTATAGACTGCCTGGTCTCCGCAAAAGGTGTGGACTCTCTCAAATGTGGACTCTCCTGTCTCACGGCAAGCCTGGGTCTGTCCGGAGAGACCAGTGGATGTTTATGTGGAGCATGGCAATGAGCCGTCTGGGAAGAGAACCCTGGAAAGAGGTTACCTTGCCAGGACTGACTTGGGAGGAGAAGGAGCAGGACTCCCTGTTACCTCAAGGTGAGGTCAAAAGGCAGGCTGCCTAAACCCAGATGGAGAGTCAAGGAAAGAGAAGAGCGGGTCTCTCCACAGGAATGCTGCAAAGGGCTGAGGGCCCTCCCCCACCCGGATGGGTACCTTGGGGGTTACAATAGAAGGTTCTGAAGGTTCCGCTTTTTTTAGTGACTTAGAGGTAGGGCCCCATCCCCCTCCCCCATCCTCCCATGGAGCACAGACCAAGTTCTAATGCCCACAGGTGGAATAGAGAGGCAAGATGGGAAGCAGGCAGCAGGCATCTGTGAGTTGTAAAGAACAGAACCCTGGGCTCAATGTCTAAGGCCTGCGTTCTAGGACCATCTGTGCCACCAACTGTGTGATCTTGGAGATATCATTCTGCCTCCTTAGTTTTCTGGGTCTAAAAAGTAGGTGGTGGATCCAGTTGGTTCCTGTGTCCCTCTTCCCAGCATTCTAGGGTTCTAGAAGTGGTCAGTCACCTGAGGCCATTCATGCCTTTACCAGCAAACATTTACTGAATTTTGGCTCCAGGCATGGTTCTGGGTGCTCAAGACATTTGGATGAATGAGAGACCATTCTGTCCTCAGGGTGCTCTGGGGGGCTGTCAGAGAAGGTTCATGGTCTAAGCACAAATACTCTGAGAGCATGAAAAAGTGTAATTTATTCTGACAAGGAATTGGCCAAGAAGGTTTCACAGTGGTAGTGACATTTCAACGGAGCCTCCAGGAGTGAGTGGGGTCCCTGCCCTGGCAACTCATGCTCCCCAAGCCCGCGACAGAGGCACCAGTTCTGCCATGAGTCTCATCCTGCTGTTACTTCCTACAAGTTACAGCTCAGTGAAGATCAACAGGGGGAGCTGTTAGAAGTCAACTGTGTAACCCCCAGAGAACTGGTGATGTCCCGTAAACACCAGTGCTGTTCTTTTCTTTTCTTTTTTTTTTCTTTGAGACGGAGAGAGTCAGAGAGAGGGACAAATAGGGACAGACAGACAGGAAGGGAGAGAGACGAGAAACATAAATTCTTCACTGTTGCTCCCTAGTTGTTCATTGATTGATCTCTCATGTGTGCCTTGACCATGGGGCTACAGCAGACCGAATGACCCCTTGCTCAAGCCAGCGACCCTGGGCTTAAGCTGGTGAACCTTGCTCCATCCTGATGAGCTTGTGCTCAAGCTGGCGATCTCGGGGTCTCTAACCTGGGTCGTCCACATCCCAGTCCTACGCTCCATCTACTGCGCCACCACCTGGTCAGGTACCAGTGCTGTTCTTATTCAAGTGTGCAGTCAGATATATTTGTAGAAACTAAGAAACTGCTTGTTTAAAACCACAGAGAACCATTCCCCCACCTCCCACCACACATGCACATAAATCATCTTCATTTGATTTGAAATGCAACTTTGGGGGGTAGAAAAAAGATGAATTCTTAATTTCATTTTGCTGAGCATCAAAATGAGATGAGTCACGTGGAAGGAAGGATTGGATGACTATGAGGAGAGGAAGCCCTGAATAATGACCTGAACCGAAACCATCAAAATGAGACTATAGCAAATAGTCAAGGCCATCCATCACTAACTAGTAACATTTTCTTCGGCTCTAAGTCACATTACCATAACAAGGACTAATATTTATTGACGGCATATTGCCAAGCACTGCTCTGGGTACTTGACCTCTCAACAACTCCGGGAGTTAGGTTCTATTAAACCAACTAACAGATGAGGAGACTGAATGCTTTGCCCCAAGCCCGTGCTCTTTGCCCCTGTACTCTTGGATAGACCACACTATCTTTGTTCAAATTTAATAAGCAACATTCACATTATTCAAATTCATGCACTGGAGCTAATGCTCATGTCTGTTTTTTCTGACTCCAAACACAGGACAAATAGTGGAGCTGCCAGAAGCCACCCAGGCCCTGAGATCTCTGCTCTAAAGACTGAAATATCCAGACACAAGAGGTCTAGTCTTGCACTGTGCTCCTGAGAGCTGACAGGATCACCAGGTGGAGGTGGAAGTGGGGCGTAGGTGGGGAATCAGACCCAGAGTCCTAGCTGCTGAGTTTCTGACTCGAAAATGGAGCTAGAACAAGATGTTCCTGCCCCTGGGGGTTAGAGCCCAAAGTTAGAGACAGAGAAAGGGAGGCCAGAATGACTCAGTCATCTGAATACAAGAGGACAGAAGCGGAAAGAATTTAAATGTGTTTCTATTCTCCGGTTCCCTGAGGATCCCTGAGTGTTGCATAGGGAGGTGGGGGAGGAGACTATGAGCACAAGGAAAGTCTTCACAGTGCTGGCTTGGCCCTTGGCCAGTGGAAGACAGCCCCCTGCAGGACCAGAAAGTTCCCCAACCCAAAATGTCACAGCTTCTTTCCTTTGGCAGAAAGCATCGGGCCAGTTAAAATGCAAATTTCTGGAGAAGAGCGGAAGCTAAAGAGAATCGCTCTTTTATACCACTGCCTGATGCGGTCCATAATCATGGGGACACGGACTTGGAGAGGACCTCTGGACTCAGCCCCTCCCCTTCTGTGGAGGATGGTATGGACAGGGCCCTCCGCATTTCAGGTCAGAGGTGAGGGGAGACGCTACCCAAAGGGCTCACAGGCTAATAGGGGAGGGTACACACAAACTTGAAAAGGAATGACTTGCAATGCAAGGCAGAATGTAGTGGCACTTGTGACAGGTAGAAGGGAGAGAGCCGTGTTGCTGCGATAATCCGATAATCCAGAAATTCGCCTCCAGGAGGTAGGGCTGCAGTTTACACTTTGGGAGGCTGTCACTCCCCTGGTAGAGGGGAGCCTAGGCATATGGACCAGAAGGGTGATGAGGTGAGAGCTACATCAAAGATCAGCCTGGCAGAGGGGAACACAGGAGGAATCAGAAGGGGAAAAACCAGAGAAAAGAGGACTCCAATATGAGGGGTCTGGTGATAGAAGAGGCACTGGAAATAGACAGGAGACTAAATGAGGGGAGGGCCCCTAGATGATTCAGGCCCCCAAAGCAGTATGGAGGAGGAAAGGGCATGGTTTTCTGAATTTGAAAACCCCTTGTCCTCTGGGTGATCCTGAGTGTTGCACTCCATCTCTATGGGCCTCAGTGTTATCATCTGTGAAATGGGAATGACCATGCTAATACTATCCCTGACTCCTGTGCAAAGTTGTTGTGAGAATGAAACGAGATTGTGGTGTGAAAGCAGTTTGGGGAAGGTTGAGGGCTGTGCACTATTTTTAGTCTCCTATCTTCCTTGAAATTCAATATTGTCTCCCTCACCTTCAATCTTATTGACTTCAGAGCACAAATTGACAATATTTCTTTCCGACCCAGTGGGATAAACTTACCAGGCTACTGTCATTAAGAAGTCACTAGCCAGGGCTTCCTGGGGCTACCCCACGCATGGGCCAGGGCACCAAGGTCAGCCAGTTCTAGCGAGGGAAGGTCCTGGCATGGAGGCAGGTCCCTGTGAGTTCTCCCTCCACCTTACAGTCTGCTTCTCTCTGGTTTTCATTCAGCAGGCCTGCGGACCCTCCTCGATCTCCACCCAACCATGAGCAACTCTCTCCCTTCCTCCCCTCACGCTTGCCCGACATCCTTAGGCATTACCACTTAATTTATTTATATTTATGAAACTCCCAACTAGGTCAATGCACTTTTATGCACATCTTACTAATTGTTGATATGGTTGGGGAAGACGGTGGTCATGTGGGCTACAGGAACCGGCTCATCTCTCTCTCCACCAGCGAGGTCATCAGGGACCTGGTGCAGGGAAATGCCTTTGTTGGTGTACTAATTGCTGAGTCCGTTCAACGCTGCCTTCCACAGCCCCAGTCAGCACTTCTCCAAAGAAACGAAGAATGGTTTTGTGGTTTCAAACCACACTGCACCCCCACACCCCACTGGACTTGTAGATGGAAACTGAGCCCCAAATCAACAAAGCAGCAGCTGAAATGAAATTAGACACTGAGTGCAACAGAAACCAGGCTGTGATTCTCACCATAAATGGAACCTCGCCTTTCTCTTCTGCAGGTCCCAGCTGCCCTTCTGGTCCCCTAAACCCATCTCTGTCTTCTCAAACCATGCTTCTCTTACCTGATCAAGACCCACATCCTGTGGTCGCAGTAAATCTTTCTCCATACTCGGAGGGTGCTTCTTAGAGTAACCTGCAGCTACGGGGTCAGGTAAAGGTCTCTACACCACACAGAAAAGGAACTGGATTTTGAGGAGACGGGAATGAGCGCAAGTGACAAGAAGGGCCTCTGGAAAAGAGAGTAGAATCAGTACAAACAACTAATCAAATGTGCTGTATCGGTTTCTAGAAAGATTATACCCTGATGTGCCTGTGGAGTGCCACATGATTAATTCATCAGATTAGATTTGAGATCAGAAATGCTGTGTTTAAATCCTCAATCCATGTTACATTAGTGTGACCTTAATTAAGGTAACTAACATTTCCAAGCCTCAATTTCCTCATCTCTACAATGGGGAAAATAGTAGTACCTAAGTCATATGGCCTTCAAGATGGAAAGAGATAACACATGCACATAAAATCCTAACACATGCATCTCCATGAGTTGTGCTCAAACGCCATTGCTCTGGGTGAAAGATGCCAGCCTGAAAGACTACCTGCTGGCCCTGGTTGGTGGCTCAGTGGATAGAGCATTGGCCTGGTGTATGGATGCCCCAGGTTAATCCCCAGTCAGGACACACAGAAGAAGTGATCATCTGCTTCTCCTCCCATTCCCTCCTTTTCCCCCTCCTCTCCCTCATCCCCTCCTCTAGCCAGTAGCTCAATTGGTTCGAGCATGGCCCCAGGCAGTGAGGATAGCTCAGTTGGTCTGAGTGGGTCATTCATCCTTAGGCAGTAAAAATAGCTCAGTACTCTAGCATCGGCCCCAGATGGGGTTGCCAGGTAGATTCTGGCCAGGGCGCATTGCAGGAGTCTGCCTCACTATCTCCGCTCCTCTCACCTAAAAAAGAAAGAAAAAAAAGGGCTACCTACTGTGTAATTTCATTTATATGACATATGACATTCCAGAAAGGGCGAAACTATAGAGCTGTAAAACAGATCAGTGTTTCCCAGGCAGGAGCTGAGGGTAGGTAGAGGGGCTGACGACAGAGGGACATGATGGAATTTGGCAGGTGATGGAACTGTTTTATACCTTGATTATGGTGATGGTTACAAACCTTTATGCGTGTGTCAAGACTTAGAATTGTATACTGAAAGAGTGAGATATAGTGGATGCAAATTATACCTCAATAAATCTGACCCCTCCAGAAAAGAAAGAATGCATTCATGTAAGATCCTTAATGCCTGGTGTTTACTAGATAACTGTCGTGGTGAGTGCTAACTCTTATTACCTCTCTGGCGGGGAGTCCCTTCCTGCCACAAAGTGCACGGACATAGCACATTTTTCAAAGGGGCAAAACGACTGAGTTGGCCACATTTCTCCAAGAAGACAGCTTTGGCTCAATGACCTGTAGTGGTGCCTTCCAGTCTGTGACATTCCTTGAAACTATTCCACTTCTTAGGCTCACCAGGTAGCTTTGAATAAGAATGACTGTGAGTTTTTTTGTTCTGGTTTGAGCACCTTGGCAGGCTGGCAGACCTGGGACTCAGCCTTGGAGCTTAATAGCCACTTTCTCAACTCCCCTCATTGTTCTATAATCCATATAATTTTAGGACCCTGTTCAACATCTTTTCCGTGCTCATGGCTCCCATTAATAATCATGATCAGCACTTACCTAGGAGCTTTTCATTTTCAAAGCCCATTAATTAACACTAATTAATCCACAAAGCAGTGCTGGAAGGAAGGGGAGCTATCATTTCCCTGGTTGCAAAAGTCAGAAAAGACGAAGGGTTAAGGTGACTTGCCTTTGGCCGCAAAGGGTAGGGAGAGAGGAGGAAATCCAAGGGAGAGAACCCTGGTACCCCAGATCTCAGCTCAATGCCACAGCTATTAAGGATCATTAAAACAGCCCACATTTATTGAGCAACTACTGTGTACAAGGCACCACCCAAAGAGCTTCCCATGCATTTCACATTTAATCATCACAGCAATCCTGTGAGCACCTTCAGGTATGTTTCATTCCTTTACATGGATAAAGAAGCGGAGACGCAAAGAGATGAAGCATTCGCCCAAGGTCACCCAGCCATCACGTGGGCCAGAGTGAGCCTCTCTCACTCTCACTCCACCACCTCTACCAGACTGCCCCTTAGAACTAAAGGTTGCATCAAGTTCCTTGAGCCAGCTTTTATATGGAATAACATAATTAAGTGTTACATTCTAAATATATAATGTACCTCTAGAACTGGACAGGAACTTATATTTATTCACTTATTAATAAATATCTATTGAGTACCTATAGTGTGCAAGCTGTGCTCTAGGCACTAGGGATACAGTGATAAACCAAACCAATGAGATCTCTGACCTCATGGATTTTACATTCTAGGGAAGAAAGACAGGCTACAAACAAAAAAGGAAAATATAACCACAGACTATGAAATATCAGATAGAGGCACATGAGTGCAGAGAATAGAAATAGAATAAAGTAAAAGGGAGTGCTTGGTGTCTCCTGCAAATTGGGTGGTCTGCAAAAGCTGGTCTGGGAGGCGACATGTAGCAGAGTGAAGACCAGTGTCAGAGCTTCTACACAGACGGACAGCCAGTGCAAAGGCCCAAGGTGGAAATACTCTTGTACTCAGAGAGCCAGAGTGGCCAGAGTGGTGTGAGCAAGGAGGAGAGCCACAGAGATGGGGTCTAGAACGAGGTAGGCGGGGGCCAGATTTGAAAAAACTAATATCCTGGTAAGGAGTTTAGATTTTATTTTAAGTGTTATGAGAAGATATTAAAGGCAATGACGTGTTTTTAAAAGGAGACCTTAGGCTGAAGAGTAGAGAATGGATTAGAGGACAAGAGTGGAGGCAGAGAGGATGGTCCAGCTGCAGACCCCGGGTGGGAAATGAGGGTGGCTTAGACCAGGTCCTGACCCTGTACTCAGAAAAAAGTAGAAGTATTGAGGTTTATCTGGAGATCAAATCAAATCAACAAGACTTGCTAACGATGGGAAAAGGGCAGAATGGGAAAAGAGAGGAATCAGGAATAAGCCCATGTTTCGGGGTTAGCATACGTCGGAATGCCCTTTCTGAAGAATGGGAAGACTGGGGAGAAACAGGTGGGAGTATTGGGATCGAACTAAATGTTCCATTTTGTGCTCGTTTATTTTGACTTTGAGATGACTGGAGGTAGACTTTCAGGTGGAGGTGAAAAGTAAGCAGTTCTAGGGAAAGGTTAAGGCTATAGATTCAGACCTGGGAAGCCTTTAGTGTGTGGGTAGGATTTAAAACCATGGGCGTAGATGCAAAAACCAAGGGAGAGAGTCTAGATAGAGAAGGGTGTTTTAGATGTGGGACAGAAGAAAGGAAGCAGAGATTAATAAAGTATGACTATGAGGGGTAATGGAGCCGGGATAAAAACAGTATCATGAAAGCCAAGAGAAGTTAAGAGCTTTAATAAGGAAGAGGTGGTCAGCTGGGTAAATACCTCTGATGGGACAAGCAGAACAAGAAAATATTCCCTGGCCACATAGTTCACAAATCTGGCCGTGCATTAAAATCAGTGTTGGGCTTTTTTAAAATATAGGTGCTCAGACTGCACCCCAGATTTATTAAATTGGACACTCAGAAGATAGGGCCAGGACATTAGTACTTTGTTAAATGTTCCCTGGTTGGTGCAACCAGGCCATGGGCCAGGATATGAGAATTGATAATCTAGTTTGACTCCTGGGCTAGAGGCAGCGAGATTCAGTGACCTGGAGTGAGAGCAGCACCCAGGGACTCTCAGATTAGACCACAGACCCCCTGTTACTAAAGCAGTCCTCTGTCCATCATACTGCATGGCCTCTCTGGCTAGGGAAATATGGTTTGCCAAATATAGAAATAAGTCATAGAAGAAATTTAACTCTAGATCAAGGATTCAAATTTGAAATGTGGAAAGTGTGGTGCCTATGAGTAAAATGCCCAGAATATTCAAATCAATGGTAATTGCCCATTGAGGGCCACCATTTCTGTGACTCCAGCCCAGGTCTCAATGATCAGCCCTGGGATTGTCCACTGGCACTGATAAAGATGTCAACTCTGTGGCTGATTGTTCCCTGACGCACAGGACACAGCTGAGCCCTTCCATCCAGTGGTTTCTGCATGCTTGGGAACCGCAAACTGAAAGGTTTGGACACAAAGGGAAAGAACTTGTTGGGAATACTCAGGATTGACTTGTGTTGGGTGAGACTTTGGGAAGGGATAGGGGAAGGTATTTATTTCTTGAGCACACCTCACGTACCCAGCACTGTATTAGGAGCTTCATGTAAACTCTCTCTCTTAATAAGCACGAGATCTTGGTTCTCTTGTTCATCCCATTGACTACAATAGACACAGGAAGCCATGGGCAATGAAGATGTTGGTGGTAAAATGAGGAGGGCTGGAATAGAAAGCAACCAAATAAATGTGGGCAGAGTCCACTGCTAGGAAATGTACCGGCTTGTTGGTGGAATGGTGAGGACCAAGGCTGGACCCCCTGGGTGAGCCAGGTCAGTCAAGATCTGTGGTGGCCGCTCCTCACATCAAGAATAGTGCCTGGCCCCTCCCCGCTGAACGGGAACCCCCTCGTTGATCGCTGTGGAGTCAGTAAAGCTAAGAATGAAGCACCACCCAGACAGGCCAGTGCCCCTCCTAAGGCGACCTCAACCCTGGTCATGCAGCACAGCCACTTGGAGAAGGTTATAAAATCAGATGTCAGGACCTCACGCCAGCCGACAAAATCAGAAACTTTGGAGCTTTGAAAAGCAGGCATAGCATGCACTAAAGAGAACCACTGATTTAAAGTCAATTCCCAGGTCTCCTGTGAGTTTTTCCTCCTCCAGGCGACTCTCCGTGGCTGAGTTTCCCGTCTTACCTGTGCCGGCTCATGTGGCCTGGACCTTGGCCTTTCAGTGTGTAGCTGGGTCTATTAGGTGGCTTTCCATAGGCTCCACAGCAAGTGAGGGGCCGAGCCCGGAGGATCTGATGCCCTAGACTTCTGCCTGGGAAGTGGAGGAGAGCCAGGCTCAGGGGACAGCACGCCCGGCACTGGCTTCAGAGGAGAGGTGAGCACAGGTCCCCACAGAGATGACACAGGTTCACTCAGTTCATCTCCTGTCTGGTGCTAAAGAACCCATGGGTCTGAGGACAGGCCGTTCCGCCAGCTCTCTGGCAGAGGCCTAAGAGCAGAGATCAGGTCATTTGAAAAAAGGGCAGGGGCCTCAGGAGACAGCCAGACCACGAGAGTTCCCCTTCCAGATAATAACAGTAGGCAACCGCCTTCCAAGCCTGCCACCAAAGCACACCCTGCCTGATCTGCTCCTCACCGTGGAGGAGACATGGGGGCGTTCTGAGAGCAGACACACACCTTCACTACCAGGCCTCTGAGATGCAACTGCAAATCAAAATTTTCTGTTCTCTGCCCCTAAATAGCTGGGTTTCCCTCAAGGGCACTGCCCCTTCAGCCTTCCACAGAGTTGGAGCCCACAGGAGATAAAACTGTGACCCAAGAGCCAGAAAGTGGCCCTCCCACTAGGAGTCAAAGTCAGAAGGTGGATGGGTGCTCTGAGTCTCCCTCCCCTGCCATCCAACCCCAAAAATGAGGGCTGTGGCACTCACCCAAAAGGCCATGAGGTATGTGAACTGGATGGAACTTAGAGGAAGAAGGAGCTGACACCTGTCCACCTTAGAGCTGCTTTAGAAGCAGCCCTTCATTTAAGGGACAAAGACATTCCCCAGAGCAGGCATCACAGCACCGGGGCTGGAGGAGCTCCTCACATAGCCTGACTCCTTCCACTTCCCATGACCTTGCTGCCCAGGGAGACCCAGAGTCACCACTGTCCTGCTCAACCCAGAGGTCATTTTCCACCTGAGGTGAAGTAGGAGACTTCGTAGTAGAGTGACAGCCTAAGGAAGGGTTTAGCCAGCACAGAGAGCCCTGGACAACTGTGCCTGCAGACAAGCCTGGACTCCAGCTGTCCCCAGCCTCTGGGAGGGCCCCCACCTCTCCACTATGATGACCAAATCACCCCTCTCCTTAAAGCCCAGCACCAATGCTCGCCCCAACAGGGCCGCCTTCCCTGCCTGCCCCTGGCACCTTCCCGTCCCTGACCTGGCGCTCACTCTTTTCATTCATGTT
Source organism: Rhynchonycteris naso (assembly GCA_037038555.1). Lineage (NCBI taxonomy): Eukaryota > Metazoa > Chordata > Mammalia > Chiroptera > Emballonuridae > Rhynchonycteris > Rhynchonycteris naso. The sequence goes on along the minus strand of CM072995.1, from coordinate 278,661,929 downwards.
TGGCACATTCTGTGTCTGCCTCTTCTCCCCACCACACTCATGCTCCTGAAGGGCAGGAACTACAACATACACATCTCTTTCTCATTTTCTTTTTGCCCAACACACATAGAACATAGATAAACATCGTGTGTGTGTGCGTGTGCATGTGCGTGTGCGTGCATGTGTGTGTGTGTAAAAGTTAGGGTGGGCCAGGCTCAGGTGGCTCAATGGATAGAGTGTCAGCCCAGTGTATGGATGTCCGTGGTTTGATTCCCATCAGGGCACACAGGAGAAGTGACCATCTGCTTCTCCCTTCTCCCCCTTATCTCTCTCTCTCTCTCTCTCTTCCCCTCCAGCAGCCAGTGGTTTGATTGGTTCAAGCATGGCCCCAGGCACTGAGGATAGCTCAGGTTAGTCTAAGCACATCAGCCTCAAGCACTAAAAATAGCTTGGTACTTAGAGGATCAGCCCAAGATGGGGTTGCTGGCTAGATCTCAGTCAGGGTGCATGCAGGAGTCTGCCTCATTATCTTCCCCTCATCTAACTTTAAAAAAAAAAAAAAAGGTAGAAGTAGAATGGCTCAAACAGAGAAGTTCACATCTAAGATGGTGTCACCGTGGGTCGGAAACTCCTTACGCACCAGCCCTACCCACCCACCCACCCATTTCTTGGCTTCTCCAGCACCAGGGGCTCATATTGCTTGCACAGAGCCACACTGAGGAATCTACAGCTTCAGAAAAGACCCACCACCAAAACAGCTTCCCAGGGGCCAGGAAGGGAGGTCTAGCCAAGGGCCCAGGACAGGGGATGCAAGTGATGCTTAACATCTGTGCTGCCTGCCTGCGTTCACAATTGCTGAGCCTAAGCAGGTTGCTCTACCTGGCTGATAAGTTAGCATTTGGGGCTGAAGGAGCCCAGCAGGACACTTTTCTCTCATTGGCCCTCAGTTTCTTTGTGAATAAATGGGCGTCAATCACCTGGCTTTCCCACCACTGGGATGGTGATGAAGCCAAACGATGCAACAACTCCTATGGGGACTTACTTCTCCAAATACTTGACCAACAACAGGGCTTCGCACACTGTTAGTGACTGTTATTCCACAGTGGGCACCACCTCTTGTTTGGCTCCTGGTCTCCAACACCTCTGCCTCGTGAATGTTTCTCCAAGCACGAGGGACCCACAGCGGCAGAGGAAGGTGGTCATAGCTGGCGGATGCTGGGCCTTCCGCTTCAGCTCTGCCAGGGTTCCCAGAATGCTGCAGTGAGCTAGGTGTGGAGGGATAGGGGCAAGGCAAGGAAGACGCTCCTGAACCAGGAGAGGGGTGGCTGCATTGCCCTCCAGTAATCTCCTTGCCACGCCACTCTTTGGCTGTTGCCTGGGGAGGTATAAGGGAGAACTTGGAATTTAGGATTTAGCATTCCCAGGGGATCGGAATCAGCTTGGCTTTATTGATGAGGTGCTGGTGCAATGGGCAGTAAGAGCCTGCAGAGGGAAGAGGCTGCTGGGTTCACAGGAGCTGCCTTCTCTGCAGGGACCTGCCCTCCTCTGGGTATTGTGACTCAGAACTTCTCTCCCTGGGGGACTAGCTGAGGCTGCAAGAGCACAGGTGGCACTGCCAGGGGCATAGAACTAACGGGTCAGGAGAAGGCTCTAAAGGGAATGCAAGGACGGGTTCTCTGACTGCCTGCAGCTGCGGGGCTGACAGTGGCAGTCCTGCCAAGCCAAACCTGCAGGGGCCTTGAGAAGTTCTTCCAGGCTGGAATCTGTTCGATCAGCATCAGTACCCATAAATGAGGACCCCCAGAGGCTCTAGGAAGCTAGACACAAGCTCACAGAGGGCCTGTGAACAGTCTCTGGGCATGGTCCACCAACAGTAGCAGGCCGGGTTTGGGTGGTTCAGATTGCCTCCTGACTGCTCCAGGACAGGTGCGAACTTGGGATGCTCACTTAGTTACAGCAGTTTGAACTTGAGTGTGTCCCTGAGCCTCACTTTTCCCATTTGAGGAATGGGATGCTAAAACACTAGTTCTCTCACAAGGCCATTATGAAGAACAAGTAGGACAGCATCTGGGAAAGTGCTGGGCTTCCTGCATTGTGACCAAGAAGGCTGAAAGGACCAATATGTGGAAGCCACTTTTTTCCTCCCTCTGCCCCAGGGAACCACTTAATTGACCCAACATTCTGAAAGAACAGGGACACTCGGGTCTTCTCGCAGGGCCTGGTTAACTTGCACTTGAACAACAATCCCTTATCGAATGAAGGGGGGCATGGCAGATAACCTGACAAGAATGGCTTTCTTGTCTTCACTATGAATTTTAATATTTTTAAATTTTTTAAATTTTGTATTAGTTTCAGGTATACAGCATAGTAGTTAGACAATCACATACTTTACAAAGTATTCCTTCCTTATGTCCAGTACCCACCTGGCACTACATAGAGCAATTACAATATTATTGACAATACTTTTTTGCCTGTGCTCTACTTTACATCCCTGTGACTAGTTTGCAGCTACCAATTTGTAATTCTTATTCCCTTCACCTTTTTAACCCAGTCCTCCAATCCCCCTCACCTCTGGCAACCATCAGTCGATTCTCTGTATCTATGAGTCTGCTTCAATTTTGTTTGTTTATTTTGTTCTTTGGATTTCATATATAAGTGAAATCATATGATATTTGTCTTTGTCTGGCTGGCTTATTTCACTTAGCACAATACCCTCTATGTTCATTCTTGCTGTCACAAAGGGTAAGATTTCATTCTTTTTTATGGCCAAATGGTTGTATATGTACCACCACTTTATTATTCACTTGTCTATTGATGGGCACTTAGGTTATTTCCATGTCTTGGCTACTGTAAATAATGCTGCAATGAACATAAGAGTGCAGATAGTCTTTCAAATTATTCTTTTGGGTTTCTTCAGATATAGACCCAGAAGTAGAATCACTAGGTCATAAAGTAATTCCATATTTAATTTTTTAAGGAACCTTCGTCATGTTTTCCACAGTGGCTGCACCAATCTGAATTCTCACCAACAGTGCACAAGGGTTCCCTTTTCATCCTTGCTACACTGGTTGTTTCTTTTATTATTATTATTATTATTTTATTAAATTTTAATTTATTGTGTTTACATGAATTCAAGTGTCCCACTGAATATAACTCCCTCACCCCCCAACCCTGTGTCCCTTTTTATACCCCCTTTACCCCCTCCTGTAACTCCCTCCTCCCTTCCCTCTAGGGTTTGCTGTCCTGTTATCTATATCTCTGTGTTATGTATATATTGTTTCACTAATCTCTTTACCTTCTCTGATCCCATCTCCTCATCCCCCATCCCTCTGACTGCTGTCCCTCTGGTCCCTATGACCCCACCTCTGCCTCTATTCCTTTCCTTGGTTCACTTTGTTCATTAGATTCCACATATCTCTGAGATCATATGATATTTGTCTTTCTCTGCCTGGTTTATTTCACTTAGCATAATAATCTCCAGGTCCATCCATGCCATCACAAAAGATAAGATTTTCTTCTTTTTCACAGCCACATAGTATTCTGTTGTGTATATGTACCACAGCTTTTTAATCCACTCGTCCACTGATGGACACTTGGGCTGTTTCCAGATCTTGACTATTGTAAACAATGCTACAATAAACATTGGGGGTGCATATCTTCTTTTGAAACAGTGATTTGGTATTCTTAGGATATATTCCTAAAAGTAGGATAGCTGGGTCAAAAGGCAGTTCCATTTTTAATTTTTTGAGGAAACCCCATACTGTTCTCCACAGTGACTGCACCAGTCTGCATTCCCACCAGCAGTGCAGGAGGGTTCCCTTTTCTCCACACCCTCATCAGCATTTATTATGCATTGATTTGTTAATGAGTGCCATTCTGACAGGTGTGAGGTGGTATCTCATTGTGGTTTTAATTTGCATTTCTCTGATAATTAGTGACATTGAACATTTTTTCATATGCCTATTGGCCATCTGTATGTTCTCTTTGGAGAAGTGTCTATTTAGTTCTTTTGCCCATTTTTTTATTGGATTGTTGACCTTCCTGGTCTTGAGTTTTAGAAGTTCTTTATAAATTTTAGTTTTTAACCCCTTATCAGACATATTGTCGAACATGTTCTCCCACTGTGTGGGTTGTCTTTTTATTTTGTTCATGGTGTCTTTTGCTGTGAAAAAGTTTTTACTTTAATATAGTCCCATTTGTTCATCCTGTTCTTTATTTCACTTGCGCATGGAGATAAATGGGCAAAAATATTGCTACTAGAGATATCGGACAGTTTACTGCCCATATTTTCTTCTAAGATGTTTATGGTATCACGACTTACATTTAAGTCTTTTATCCATTTTGAGTGTATTTTTGTGAATGTTGTGAGTTGGTGGTCTAGTTTCACTTTTTTGCATGTACCTGTCCAATTTTCCCAACACCATTTATTAAAGAGGCTGTCTTTACTCCATTGTATGCTCTTATCTCCTTTGTCAAATATCAATTGACCATAAAGGCGTGGGTTTATTTCTGGCTTCTCTGTTTTGTTCCATTGATCTGTATGCCTGTTCTTATGCCAGTACCAAGCTGTTTTGAGTACAATGGCCTTGTAGTAAAACTTGATATTAGGAAGTGTGATACCTCTCACTTTATTCTTCATTTTCAATATTGCTGAGGTTATTCTTGTTCTTTCTGGTTCCATATAAATTTTTGGAATATTTGTACTATATCTTTGAAGTATGCCATTGATATTTTAATAGGAACTGCATTGAATTTATAGATTGCTTTGGATAATATAGAAATTTTAATGATGTTTATTCTTCCTCTCCATGAACACAGTATATGCTTCTACTTGTTTGTATCTTCTTTGATTTCTTTTATCAGTGTTTTATAATTTTCTTAGTACAAGCCCTTTACCTCCTTGGTTAAATTTACTCCTAGGTACTTTATTTTTTTTGTTGTTGCAATAGTGAAAAGCATTGTTTCCTTAATTTCTCTTTCAGACAATTTATTGTTGGTGTATAAAAATACCACTGATGCCTGACCAGGCAGTGACGCAGTGGTTAGAGCGTCGGACTGGGATGCGGAAGACCCAAGTTCGAGACCCCAAGATTGTCAGCTTGAGCGCGGGCCCATCTGGCTTGAGCAAAAGCTCGCCAGCTTGGACCCAAGGTCGCTGGCTCCAGCAAGGGGTGGCTCGGTCTGCTGAAGGCCCGTGGTCAAGGCACATGTGAGAAAGCAATCAATGAACAACTATGGTGTCGCAACGGCAATGAAAAACTAATAATTGATGCTTCTCATTTCTCTCTGTTTCTGTCTGTCTGTCCCTATCCCTCTCTCTGGCTCTCTGTCTGTCCCTGTAAAAAAAATTAATAATAATAAAATAAAATGCCACTGATTTCTGAATATTAATTTTATATCCTGCCACCTTGCCGAATTCATTTATCAGGTCCAGTAGTTTTTTTACTGAGTCTTTTGGGTTTTCTATGTATGGTATCATGTCATCAACAAATAATGATAGTTTTACTTCTTCTTTTTTAATTTGGATGCCTTTTATTTCTTCTTCTTGTCTGATTTCTGTGGCTAAGACTTCCAGAACTATGTTGAATAAGAGTAGTGGAAGGGGGCACCCCTGCCTTGTTCCTGATCTTAAGGGGATTGTTTTTAATATTTTCCCATTATGATGTTGGCCATGGGTTTGTCATAGATGGCCTTTATCATTAGTTGAGGTATGTTCCCTGTATCCCCACTTTGCTGGGAGTTTTGATCATAAATGGGTGCTGAATTTTATCAAATGCTTTTTCTGCATCTATTGATATTATCATGTGATTTTTATCCTTCCTTTTGTTTATGTGATGAATCAGACTTATTGATTTGCAAATATTGTACCAATCTTGCCTCCCCAGAATAAATCCCACTTGATCGTGATGTATAATTTTTTTCATATATTGCTGGATCCGATTTGCTAATATTTTGTTGAGAATTTTAACATCTTAGTTCATCAGGGATATTGGACTATAGTTTTCTTTCTTTGTAGTGTCTATACCTGGTTTTGGAATGAGGATCATGCTTGCCTCATAAAAGGAGCTTGGAGGTCTTCCCTCCTCTTGAACTTTTTGAAATAGCTTGAGAAGGATAGGTGTTAGCTCTTTGAATATTTGGTAAAACTTGCCTATGAAACCATCTGGTCCAAGACTTTTGTTTGCTGGGTGTTTTTTGATAACTGTTTCTATTTCATTTGTTGTAATCAGTCAGTTTAGGTTTTCTGATTTTTCTAGGTTTTGTTGTTTCTTGATTTATTGAGGATAGCCATTCTGATACGTGTGAGATGATATCTCATTGTGGTTTTAATTTGCATTCCTCTGAAGATTAGTTACTTTGAGCATCTTTTTCATATGTCTATTGGTCTTTGTATGTCCTCTTTAAAAAAGTATCTATTCCAGTCCTTTGCCTATTTTTAATTGAATTGTTTCTATGTGTTTGTTGTTGTTGCTGCTGAGATGTATGAATTCTTCATAAATTTTAGATACTAATTCTTTATCAGATGTACCTGGTGAATGTGTTCTCCCATTCAGTGGGTTGTGTTTTCATTTTGTTGATGGTTTCCTTTGTTGGGCAAAAATGTTTTAGTTTGATACAATCCCATTGTTTATTTTTTCTTTTCTTATCCTTGCTTGAGGAGATATATCAGAAAACATATTGCTAAAAGAAATATCAGAGATTTTACTGCCTATGTTTCCTTCTAGGAGTTTTATGGTTTCAGGTCTTACACTTAAGTCTTTTGTCCATTCTGAGTTTATTCTTATATATGGTGGAAGATGGTGATCTAAATTAATTTTTTTGCATGTATCTGTCCAGTTTTCCCAACTCCACTTATTGAACAGACTGTCTTTACCCCATTGTATGGTCCTCCTTCCTTTGTCAAATACTGATTGACCATATAGACATGGGTTTATTTCTGGGCTCTATATTCTGTTCCATTGATCTATGTGTCTGTTTTTATGCTGTTACCAAGCTCTTTTGACTACTATAGCCTTGTAAAGTAGTTTGATATCAGGTAGTGCAGTGAAACATCACAATGGTTAACTTTTTCACAGACCAGCACGAAATTTCTGTCAAACCAGCACCGGTCTATGAACTGGCAGTTGAAAACTACTGAGGTAGTATGATATCTCCAATTTGTTCTTTTCCAAGATTGCTATGGCTATTCAGGGTCTTTGTGGTTTTACATAAATTTTTGGATTATTTGTTCTAATTTTATGAAATACATCATTGATATTTTGATAGGAATTGTGTTGAGTCTATAGATTGCTTTGGGTAGTGTGGACATTTTAATGATGTTCATTCTTTCTATTCATGGATATATTACATGTTTCCATATATTTGTATCTTCTTTAATTTCTGTCTTCAGTGTCTTGTAATTTTCAAAGTATAGGTTCTATTACCATGTTGGTTAAATTTATTCCTAGATATTTTTGATGCAGTTGTGAATGGGATTGTTTTCTTAAATTTTATTTTTGATAGTTCATTATTGGTGTATAAAAGTACTACCAATTTCTGAATATTTACTTTTTATCCTGCTACTTTACTGTATTTATTTTTTAGTTCTATTAGTTTTTTCGTGGAATCTTTAGGGGTCTTTCTATATAATATCCTGTCCTCTACAAATAATGACCATTTTACTTTTTCCTTTCTGATTTGGATGTCTTTTATTTCTTCTTGTTGTTTGAATAAGAGTGGTGAAAGTAGACATCCCTGTCTTGTTCTGATCTTAAAGGAAATGCTGTTAGTTGTTTCCTATTGAGTATAATGTTAGCTGTAGGTTTGTCCTTATTATGTTGATGTATGTTTCCTCTGTTCCCATTTTATCGAGAGTTCTTACTATAAATTTTGCCAGATTTTGTCAAATACTTTTTCTACATTTGTTGATATGATAATATAATTTTCATTCTTCATTTGTTTATGTAGTGTCTGATAATATGTGATTTATGAATATTGCATACCAACCCTACATCCCAGGAATAAATGGTGTATGATCTTATTAATGTATTGCTAGAATCAGTTTGCTAATATTCTGTTGAGAATTTTTGCATCTATGTTCATCAGTCCTATAATTTTCTTTCTTTGCAGTGTCTTTATCTGGTTTTGGGATTAGGATAATGCTGCTCTAGTAAAATGAGTCTGGGTGTCTTCCTTCTACTTGAAATTTTTGGAATAATTTAAGAAAAACAGATGTTAAGTTTTATTTGAATGCTTGGTAAAATTTACCTGTTAAGTCATTCACTCCAGGACTTTCGTTTGTTAGAAGTTTTTTCATTACTGTTTCAATTTTGTTAGTTGTAGTCTGTTCAGATTTTCTGTTTTATCTTCATTCAATTTTGTAAGATTGTATGTTTCCAGGAATTTATCCGTTTCTTCCAGATTGTCCAATTTGTTGACATATAGTTGTTTGCAATATTTTCTCTGTGTGTGTGTGTGTGTGTGCGTGACAGAGACAGAGAGAGGGACAGATAGAGACAGACAAACAGGAAGGGAGAAAGATAAGAAGCATCAAATATTTGTTGTGGCACCTTAGTTGTTCATTGATTACTTTCTTTTTTTATATATATATATTTTATTATTATTAATTCTAATGGGGTGACACCAATAAATCAGGGTACATATGTACAATGAAAACATCTCCAGGTCATCTTATCATTCAGTTGTGTTGCATACCCATCACCAAAAGTCAAATTGTCCTCTGTCACCTTTGATCTGGGTTTCCCTGTGTCCCTCCCCTCCTCCCTATCCCACTCTTCCCTCCCTCCCCCCATCCCATAACCACCACTCTATTGTCCATGTCTCATATTCTCACTTTTATGTCCCACCTATGTATGGAATCATGCTGTTCTCAGTTTTTCTTTTTTTCTGATTTACTTATTTCACTCCGTATAATGTTATCAAGGTACATCCATTTTGTTATAAATGATCCGATGTCATCGTTTCTTATGGCTGAGTAGTATTCCATAGTATATATGTACCATAGCTTTTTAATCCACTCGTCTTCTGACGGACACTTGGGCTGGTTCCAGATCTTCGCTATTGTGAACAATGCTGCCAGGAACATGGGGGCGCATTTCTTCTTTTCGAACAGTGCTATGGTGTTCTTAGGGTATATTCCTAAAAGTGGGATAGCTGGGTCAAAAGGCAGTTCGATTTTTAATTTTCTGAGGAATCTCCAAACTGTTTTCCACAGTGGCTGCACCAGTCTGCATTCCCACCAGCAGTGCAGAAGGGTTCCCTTTTCACCACATCCTGGCCAGCACTTATTCTGTGTTGTTTTGCTGATAAGTGCCATTCTGACTGGTGTGAGGTGATATCTCATTGTGGTTTTAATTTGCATTTCTCTAATGATTAGTGATGTTGAGCATTTTTTCATATGCCTATTGGCCATCTGTATATCCTCTTTGGAGAAATTTCTGTTCATTTCTTTTGCCCATTTTTTGATTGGGTTGTTTGTCTTCCTGGTGTTGAGTTTTATAAGTTCTTTATAAATTTTAGTTATTAACCCCTTATCAGATGTGCTGTCGAATATGTTCTCCCATTGTGTGGTTTGTCTTTTTATTCTGTTTCTATTGTCTTTAGCTGTGCAAAACCTTTTTAGTTTGATATAGTCCCATTTATTTATCTTGCCTTTTATTTCAGTTGCCCGTGGAGATAAATCGGCAAATATACTGCTGCTACAGATGTCGGAGAGCCTGCTGCCTATGTTTTCTTCTAAGATGCTTATGGTTTCACGGCTTACATTTAAGTCTTTTATCCATTTTGAGTTTGTTTTTGTGAATGGTGTAAGTTGATGGTCTAGTTTCATTTTTTTGCAGGTAGATGTCCAATTTTCCCAACACCATTTGTTAAAGAGGCTGTCTTTACTCCATTGTATGTTCTTTCCTCCTTTGTCAAATATCAGTTGTCCATAAAGCTGTGGGTTTATTTCTGGGTCCTCTGTTCTGTTCCATTGATCTATGTTCCTGTTCTTATGCCAGTACCAGGCTGTCTTGAGTATAATGGCCTTATAGTAAACCTTGATATCTGGAAGAGTGATACCTCCTGCTTTATTTTTTCTTTTTAAGATTGCTGAGGCTATTCATGTTCTTTTTTGGTTCCATATAAATTTTTGGAATATGTGTTCTATATCTTTGAAGTATGTCATTGGTATCTTAATTGGTATTGCATTGAATTTATAAATTGCTTTGGGTAATATAGACATTTTAATGATGTTTATTCTTCCTAGCCATGAGCACGGTATATGCTTCCACTTGTTTGTATCTTCCTTGATTTCTTTTATCAATGTTCTATAATTTTCCGAGTACAAGTCCTTAACCTCCTTGGTTAAATTTACTCCTACGTAGTTTATTTTTTTGGCTGCAATAGTGAAGGGGATTGTTTCCTTAATTTCTTTTGCTGATATTTCATTGTTGGTATATAGAAATGCCTCTGATTTCTGAGTATTAATTTTATATCCTGCCACCTTGCTGAATTCATTTATAAGGTCCAGTAGTTTTTTGACTGAGACTTTAGGGTTTTCAATATACAATATCATATCATCTGCAAATAGTGACAGTTTTACTTCTTCTTTTCCAATTTGGATGCCTTTTATTTCTTCTTCTTGTCTGATTGCTGTAGCTAGGACTTCCAGAACTATGTTGAATAGGAGTGGGGAAAGGGGGCATCCCTGCCTGGTTCCTGATCTTAAGGGGATTGCTTTTAATCTTTGTCCATTTACTATGATGTTTGCTGTGGGTTTATCGTAGATGGCCTTTATCATGTTAAGGAATGATCCCTGTATTCCCACTTTACTGAGAGTTTTGAGCATGAATGGGTGCTGGATTTTATCAAATGCCTTTTCTGCATCTATTGAAATTATCATGTGATTTTTGTCCTTCCTTTTGTTTATGTGATGAATCACATTGATTGATTTGCGAATATTGAACCAGCCTTGCCTCTCCAGAATAAATCCCACTTGATCGTGGTGTATGATTTTTTTCATATATTGCTGGATCCGGTTGGCTAATATTTTGTTGAGAATTTTAGCGTCTAAATTCATCAGGGATATAGGCCTATAATTTTTTTTCTTTGTGTTGTCTTTGCCTGGTTTTGGGATCAGAATTATGCTCGCCTCATAAAAGGAGTTTGGAAGTCTTCCTTCTTCTTGAATTTTTTGAAATAGCTTGAGAAAGATAGGAGTTAGTTCTTCTTTGAATTTTGATAGAATTCACTTGTGAAGCCATCAGGCCCAGGACTTTTCTTTTTGGGGAGTTTTTTGATAACTGTTTCGATCTCATTTGCTGTAATTGGTCTGTTTAGGTGTTCTGATTCTTCCAGATTGATTTTTTGAAGGTTATATGATTCAAGAAATTTGTCCATTTCACCAAGATTGTCTAATATTTTGGCATATAGTTCTTCATAGTATTTTCTTACAATGCTTTGTTTTTCTATTGTGTCAGTTGTTATTTCTCCACTGTCCTTTCTAATTTTATTTATTTGAGTCCTCTCTCTTTTTTTCTTTGTGAGTCTAGTTAAAGGTTCATCAATCTTGTTTACCTTTTCAAAGAACCAGCTTCTGGTTTCATTGATCCTCTGTATTGTTTCCTTCGCCTCTATGTCATTTATTTCTGCTCTGATCTTTATTATTTCCTTCCTTCTACTTGTCTTGGGTTTTATTTGTTGTTGTTTTTCCAGTTCTTTTAGATGCAGGGTCAGGTTGCTTATTTGAGCTTTTTCTAGCTTCTTATGATATGCCTGTAGTGCAATGAACTTCCCTCTCAGAACTGCTTTTGCTGTGTCCCATAAATTTTGAGTTGATGTATGCTCATTATCATTTGTTTCTAGAAACTTTTTTATTTCTTCTTTGATCTCATTGTTAATCCATTCATTATTTAATAACATGCTATTTAGTTTCCAAGTGTTTGAGTATTTTTCATTTTTTCTTTTGTGGTTAATTTCTAGTTTCATGGCATTGTGATCAGAGAAAATGCTTGATATGATTTCAATCTTCTTAAATTTATTGAGACCATTTTTGTGTCCTAACATGTGGTCTATCCTAGAAAACGTACCATGAGCGCTTGAGAAGAATGTATATTCTACTGCTTTAGGGTGAAAAGTTCTGAAGATATCTATTAAATCAAGTTGATCTAGTGTCTCCTTTAAGTCTGCTTTTTCTTTATTAGTTTTCTTTCTTGAGGATCTATCCAGTGTTGTTAGAGGGGTATTGAAATCCCCTACTATGATAGTATTGCTGTTAATCTCGCCCTTTATATCCATCAAAGTCTGCTTTATGTATGTTGGGGCTCCTATATTTGGTGCATAGATATTTATAATAGTTATATCTTCCTGTTGAATTGTTCCCTTTATCATTATGTAGTGTCCTCCTTTATCTCTTACTACAGCCTTTGTTTTAAAGTCCATTTTGTCTGATATAAGTATTGCTACCCCTGCTTTTTTTTCATTTCCATTTGCATGAAATATTTTTTTCCATCCTTTTACCTTCAGTCTATGAGCATCTTTTGTTTTAAGGTCTGTCTCTTGTAGACAGCATATGCATGGGTCCTGTTTCTTTATCCATGCAGCTACCCTATGTCTTTTGATTGGATCATTTAATCGATTTACATTTAAGGTTATTATTGATATGTAGTTGTTTATTGCCATATTATTCTTTAAAGCTGTATTCTTCTTTTGCTCTATTCAATCCTCCCTTTAATCTGTTCACAAGAGGCCCCTTAGTATCTCTTGCAGAATTGGTTTGGTTTTTATGAATTCCTTCAGGCTTTCTTTTTCTGGGAAGCTCTTTATTTCTCCTTCAATTTTAAACGTTAGCCTTGCTGGATAAAGTAGTCTTGGTTGTAGGTTCTTGTTCTGCATTACTTTGATTATATCTTGCCATTCCCTTCTGGCCTCAAGTGTTTCTGTTGAGAAGTCCGATGTCATCCTTATGGGGGCTCCTTTGTAGGTGATAGCCTTTTTTTCTCTAGCAGCTTTTAAAATTTTTTCTTTATCCCTTAGCTTTGGTATTTTAACTATGATGTGTCTTGGTGTAGATCTTTTTGGGTTTCTCTTTAATGGAGTTCTGTGTGCTTCTTGAACATGTGGAGTGTTTCCCAGCCTTAATTTAGGAAAGTTTTCTGCTATGATTTGATTGAACAAAGTTTCCATTTCCTGTCCTCTCTCCTCTTCTTCAGGCACCCCTATGATGCAAATGTTGTTTCTCTTCATGTTGTCCCAAAGTTCCCTTAGAGTTTCCTCACATTTTTTAAGTCTCTTTTCCTTTTTCTTCTCTGCTTCTGTGCCTTTGTTTATTGTGTCCTCTAACTCGCTTATTCGATCTTCAGCGTGATTCATCCTGCTTTTAATTTCTTCCATTGTGGTCTTCAGTTCTGATACTGTATTTGTCATTTCTGTCTGATTCTTTTTTATTATTTCAATTTCGTTTTTTATACTTGTTATCTCTTTATTTAGGTGTTCATAATGACTATCCATTCTTGCTCTAATTTCTTTGAACATCCTAACTATCATTATTCTAAATTCTGCTTCTGGTAATTTGGTTATATCTGGCTCATTCAGGTCCTTCTCTGGGGATTTCTCTTGATTCATTTGGTTTGCATTCCTCTGCCTGCCCATTTTTTCTGTGTATAAGCAAGTTGTGGCCACTGGAGTCCAGTAGGTGTTGCCTTTGTGTTCTCTAGGTGTGGTCTGTCTGCAGGCCCCCCACCCCCTCTGCCGGTGCCTAGGGTGGTTGGGTATGAGCGTTACCAGCGCCGGCCCACTGTGACTTTTGCTGTGATTTCTGCCTCTCCTCCGTGGGAGGGGCTGTCACTGAAGCCACAAGTCTTAGCACCGAGGGTAGAGGTGAGCACCTTTGCTCAGCTGCGGACCCAGCCTATTTCTGGACTTCCGCCCAGAACCCGCAGTCAGAGCCTGCTCGCCACAGTTTCGCGTGTTGGGCGGGGCTTTTGACGTGCTCTCAGCTGTGAGCGTTTGCCTGTCTGGAGATTTAGCCCCGCCCTCGAGGCCAGGGCCCTTCTGCGCAGAGTCGCAAACCCAGGTTTATTGGGCCGGGCTTATTTGCTGGCTTCCGCTCAGCTGCGTACTTCCGCTCGTCCCAGACTCTACCCCGCCCCTGCGTTCGGAGCCCGCTCGTGCACGTATGAATGCAATCCGCAGTTTCTCCGGCCGGGCGGGGATAGTAGCGTGAGCTTAACTGCGAGCTTCCACTTGTCTCGGGGTCTAGCCTGTTCCCGCGCTCGGAGCCCGCTCGCGCACGTATACTGGCCAACCACGGTTTCTCCGGCCTGGGCAGGGGGGCTGGTAGCGTGAGCTCAGCCGCGAGCCCCTGCCTGTCCCTGGTCCTAGCCCGGTCCCCGCGGTCAGGGCCGGCTTGCGCAGTGTTGCAGAGCAGATTTCTGCCCGTTCCTGGCCTCCCGCTTTATCCCCGTAAGTGGGGTTAAAGGCGGGCTGATTGCTTTCTTATATGTGCCTGGATGGGGGGTTACAGCAGAGCAAGTGACCCCTTGCTCAAGCCAATGACCTTTGAGCTCAAGCCAGTGACCATGGAGTCATGTCTATAATCCCATGCTCAAGCCAGTGACCCCATGCTCATGCTGATGAGCCCAAACTCAAGTTGGGGACCTTGGGGTTTTGCACTTGGGTCCTATGCATCCCAGTTCGACACTCTATTCACTGCGCCACCACCTGGTCAGGCCTGCAATATTTTCTTATAATTTTTTGTATTTCTGTGATGTCAGTTGTTACTTTTCCTTTTTCATTTCTGATTTTATTTACTTGTGTCCTCTTTCTTTTTTTCTTGATGAGTCAAGTTAAAGGTCTGTTTATCTTGTTTATCTTTTCAAAGAACCAGCTCTTGATTTCATTTATCTCTTGTATTGTTTTTTAGACTCTCTTTTGTTTGTTTCTGCTCTGATCTTTATTATTTTCTTCCTTCTGCTCACTTTGGGTTTTGTTTGTTGTTCTTTTTCTAGTTTCTTTAGGTGTATGGTTACATTATTTGAGATTTTTCTCGTTTCTTGAGGTAGGCCTGTATTGCTATGAATTTCCCTCTTAGGATAGCTTTTGCTGTGTTCCATATATTTGGGGCTGTTGTGTCCTCGTTTTCATTTCTTTCATGGTATGTTTTGATTTTTTTTCCCTTGATCTCATTGTTAACCCATTTATTATCTAGTTACATGTTATTTAACCTCCAAGTGTTTGTGTGTTTTTCAGTTTTTTTCCTTGTAATTTCTAGTTTCATACTATTGTGGTTGGAAAGAGACTTGATATGATTTCAATCTTCTTAGATTTATTGAGATTTATTTTGTGTCCTAACATAGTCTATCATAGAAAATGTTCCATGTGCACTTTAAAGTGTATATCCTGCTGCTTTGGGGTGAAATGTTCTGAAAATATAAATTAAATTCATATGGTCTAGTGTGTCATTTAAGGTCACTGTTTTCTAGCTAATTTTCTATCTGGAAGATCTATCCACTGATATCAATGTGGTATTCAAATCTCCTACTATGACTGCATTATTGTCGATGTCCTATTTATATCCATAAAGATTTGCTTTATATATTTGTGTGCCTATGTTGAGTACAAAAATATTTACAAGGGTTATATCATGTTGAATTTATCCCTTTACCATTATGTACTGTTCTTCTTTGTCTTTTATTATAGCCTTTGTTTTAAAGTTCATTTTTCCTGATACATGTATCACTATCCCAGATTTTTTCCATTCCATTTGCATAAAATATCTTTTTTTCCCTTTATTCTTAGTCTCTGTGTGTCTTTCATTTTGAAGTAGGTCTGTTGTAGACAGTATTTATATGGCCGTGTTTTCTTATTTATTCAGCTACCTTGTGCCTTTTGAGTGGAGGAGCACTTAATCCATTTACATTTAAGGAGATTATAGTATACATATTTATTGCCAATTTATTCTTTATAACTATATATTTTTTATTTTTTATTTCTTTATTTTACTTTAAAAAGTCCCTTCAACATTTATTGTAATACTGGTTTGGTGTTAATGAGCTCCTTTAGCTTGTTCTTGTCTTGGAAGCTCTTTATTTCTCCTTCAATTTTAAATGATAGTCTTGCTGGATAGAGTAGTCTTGATTGTAGGTCCTTCCTTTTCATCTCTTTGAATATATCGTGCCTCTCCTTCTGGCCTGCCAAGTTTCTGCTGAGAGATCAGCTGGAAGTTATATGCAAGCTCCCTTGTAGATAATTGTCTTTCTTTTGATGCTTTTAAGATTCTCTCTTGTTCTCAGTGAGTCACCAGGTAGAGGTGATTAGTGTTCACCAGACTGATACAGATACAAATGTGGCACCAGTGCTCAATCTGAAGCCACTCAGGAGAAGTCTCAGGGTACAACAAGGCCAGCCACCACCTTCCTGAGGCCTGAAGACCTTGGTAGTGGGACAGAGTCTCAGGGAATCATCAGGGTGAGGCTAGCAGATTTCAACAGGCCCAAACAGACCAAGATTGGGCCCTGTAAAGGGAGGGCTCTGCACAGGAACAGTGGCACCAGTCAGTGTGTGAGGGAGAATAACCCCCACTCTAAAGCCACACAACTCAGTCTCTCCTCAAATCTTCCTGGACCTCCTCAAGAGCTTTCCAAGAAGACCTGCACCACAGACCCAGGCTGGCCACAGCCAGCTGACTCCTCTGCAGGGTGTGAGCTCAGCAGAGTAGGGCCACTAAGAGTCATAAGGGTGTGGTTATTAAATGTCTTATGGGGGGTGGTGTCAGTCAGGAGGGGTAGGGAGATGGCTCCCAACTGAGAGCCACACCACACACCTCTGATAGCCCCTGATTCCATGCAGACTTTCTCAAGAGCCCTCCAAGGGTGTCTACACCATAAGCCCAGGCATATGACTCCTCTGCAAGGTGTGAACTGTGCAGGGCAGGGTGACAAGGAGTCTGGAGGGTGTGGTTAATACATCCTCCCAGGCTGATGTTATACACAGGGGAATGTTTGACTCAGGAAAGATAGTGGCTGTGGGCAGTGTGGGAGAAGGTCACAGCACAGGGACTGCACTGAGTCTGAATTTTCAAGACCAGATCTTTGCAAGGCACATTCCCCCAGATATTGGCTTTTCTGATAATTCACCTGAAGTACATACTGAGCACCATCTAAGTGTCCATCACTGATGTTAGATGGGAAACACAGTTAGTATTATTAACTTTGCATATACCCCATGACGGAATGGGGGCAAGAAGGCTCTGGAATAGAACAGGATAAAAATGGGGGAGGCTGAGGCCTTGCAAAGGACTGTAATAATAATGATAATGAGATGCCAGATCAGAAATCAGGAGCCCTGGCTTCTTCTGGTTCTCTGCCTCTGTCTGGGTGACCAGGACAAGTGGCAGCTCCCTCCTCAGCCTCACTTACTTCATCTCGCAAGACTAAGCTAAGAATCCAGGGAGGCTAGAGATGAGCCAGCCCTTGTGAAAATAAATAAATGCCATTGTGATTTTTTTTTTTATTTGAAGAAGAAGGCAAGAGAACGTATCTTGGGGTAAAAGGGAGGACCTGTACCAAGAATCCATGTCCATTCTTCTTCTTTCACCTTTTCTCAAATAGCTTGTCTGAGCAAGAAGGCAGAGAACTTACTGAGCCCCAGAGCCAAGCCTTCAGCTGAGAACACCTGGGTCAGAGCAGAACAGAATGACAGAGGCTAGGGCTCCAGGAAGCCACAGTGAGTCGAAGAAAGAGCACTGGACTAGGAGTCCAAAGAATGGGTCCCTGCTCCCAGCCTGGCCACTCACTTATTCACTCACTCCAGGGTCTAGGAAAAATCACTCTGTCTCCTTGAGCTTCAGTGTTCTCATCTGTAAAAGAGGAACAATTCCTACCTCTAGGGTTATTATGAGGACTCTGTCACTATCTGGCACACAGTAGCTGCTCAATAAATGTTAGCAATGACTAGAAAGATGAGGGTGATCTCCAAAGCTCCTTCTGACTCTTAAGTTCTCTGCTACCACCAAGCAATATCTCTGGCCCCCAGAACTATTCGTGCCAGTGCAGGGAGAGCTGGGCATAGTGTCGGCCCTACGGAGCCCTTGTCTTGCCCTCTTCTCCACCAGGGCTCCATTTGTCAGGCCCTGCTGCTGCTTCATAATGAGGCTTGGATTTTATTTTCTCGTTTGTCTGGGGTTTCTGGTGCCCAGCTAAAAATCATTTGAGGTGGGAGCTGGGTTCTCACAGGGAGGGCCGGCAGTAATCCTGAAAGCTTAGATTCTGTGCTCAGCTGCCATGTGCGGGAGGTGGGCCTTGCAGCTGGTGCGGAGCCAGGCTGGCGGGGAGTGGGAGACTTAATCCTGCTTGGAGCCCTCCAGGGAGTGAGGCTCCAGCCTGAGCGCCAGGTTCCAGCTGCCATAGCCAGTGGCTTCCTTGTGTTTTAGCTGAACCTCCCACCCCCATCATCACAAAGGGTCATGGCCCTCAGTGGCTCTTGGAGTTGGTAGGCACAGTCAGCAAAGAGCCACGCCATCTGCCACTGGCCACTGGAGCAGCATTTACCAAATGGGATAGTAAAGGGAAATATTAATAGGCTTTATATCCACAGTAAAAACATTCCTTTACTGCAGTCCTTCTCGGAGACTTCAAGTGTTCAGTCACTACAAATGGATTAGACAGCCTTTCAGTGCCAGGTATTTGCCTACCTGCTGGGAATAGGTGAGGAATAAGACAGACAAGTTTTATGCTCTCGTGGGCATATTTTAGTGTAGGGATATAGAAAATAAGTAAGTAAGTAAGTAAGAGAGCTCCAAGCAGCGGTGTGCACTGTGAAGAAGGTAAACCAGTAAAGGCACAGGGAAGAGTTGAGGTATTAGGGTGCACTGTGAATATTTAAAGGGAAGCAGAACTGCAATCTCTATCAAGACCTCTCAGGGTTAGCATTTCTTTAAAAGGTCTTGAGGAAACACAGCACTAGAATGATCTTTCTAAAACTCAGATGAGATGTATCAGCCTTTAGTATGAATCCCTTAAGCTCCAGAATGGCCTTTAAGGCCTTCCATCAGCGGGCCCAACTGTTCCCGCTCGTCTCCCACCACCCCTCTGCAAAGAGTGCCAGCCTGAAATCTCCCCATCGCAGTCCATGAAGTTTGCCCATGGTGTTTTCACTTCTCAGAAAGCCCTTCGCCCACTTTTTTTTTCTTTTTTTACCTTGTAAACACATCCTTATCATTCCAGGCTGTACGAGCCCGAGTAGGCAGTCTGCTATAATAAACATCTCCAACGTCTCGATGACTTAGTGCCTTGTGAGTATATTGCTGCCTCACATCCCAGTGAGTCAGCTGGGAGCACAGCTCTCCTTCTGCTGGCATCTCAGAGCCTTTCACTGGATTCCATGCATGGAACTAGTGAGAGAGAAGGAGGGAGTTGGTGTGGAGTGGATGCATCGTTTTAGCACGTAACGCACTGGTCAGAATTTGATTATACAGGCCCACCTGGTTGCATGGAGTGCTAGGAGCTACGGTTTTACTCTTAGCCTATAGAAAAGGAAACTTGGCCAATAGCACTATCTGGGTTATAAAGACCCAGTTCATATGTCACCACCTCTGGGAAACCTTCCTGACCATCTCCTTAGCAAAATTAGAACAGAATAAACTAAGGGCAGTAGCTTGGTATGAGAGAAGGCATGTAGGATGAAACTCCGCAGACCTGACCCCATGTTTGCCTCTGCAGTTTGTGAGTGAGGGAGGAGGGAACCTGACTTTTGGCTCATTCACTTTGCTGGCTCCCTAACTCTGCTCAAGCCACTCCTTAGTTCTCAATTCCTTCATCTATAAAACGAAGTTGATGTTGGTCATGATGATGGCGATGACACAAATTAGGTGGGAGGGTAAAATGAGGTAATCCACATGAAGCGCCTGACTCATAGTGAGTGCTCAAAAATGTCATTGATTATGAGAATAAGGTCTAAGAACCTAGGTCAGGTCATCGGTCCTCCAACCTTGTTGTGAAGATGACAGCGAGGGGCTGGGGGAAGCACTTCTCCCAGGGGCATCTGTTCATCTCACAGAATGAACCTGCTCTTCTGCAGCTTTGAGCTCCAGCACTTGGAGGACAGGCTCCACACTAGATATGATCTGGTCACAGCCCCAAGCCCATCTCCCAGAGGCCAAACTCTCAGTGTGCTTGGTCTTGCATCTGTGACAACCAGAGGGCACGCTCCACAACCAGGCATGCAGCAGCATGCAGCTGTTTTGTCCCATACGTCATGAGCCCTTTCTATATGGCAGATGCTCACTCAAGATCTTAGGATAGATCAGTGAATATAATAGAGACCACTGGCCTATGTGGCAGCTATACTTGTAAGGAGACACATACATTAAACAACCAACATAACAGATAAGTGGATTACATACTCTGTATACAAATGCCAAGGAAATGACAGAGCAAAGAATAAGGGTGAGGAGCACAGGGGAGGAGGCAGGGTGAAGTGCTGAACGGTGGGCAGGGCAGCCTCACCAAGATGGTGGCATCTAAAGCAGAGATTTGAAGGAGGTGAGGAGCGAGCAATGTAGATTTGGGGAAGGGCTTCCTGGCGTAGGGGACAGTGGGTCCAAGGCCTGAGCCAGAGTGTGCTTGGCATGTTCAGGGAACAGCAAGGGGCCGGGCAACTGGAGTAGGAATACCACCAGGGCCTGCAAGGCCTACCGACTGAGAGATCATTCCGGAGCAGAGAAATAGCCCTTTGGCCTCAAGAGGCATGTGTTCTCAGGTGAATAAAAATAACAATTAGAACTAGTAACTGCCTTCCCGAAGACTTCAAAGAACAAAGCACTTCTGCACAAAGCAGAGAAGCGTCCACTGGCACAGGCTGTGAGCCAGCACCTTTCCCCCAAAAAAATTCAAAGTGACTTGGAGGCGCTAAGTTGCCATCCCCAGGTACATGTCTGTGAAACAGGAGAGTGAGTCAGTCCTTTGAAGCTCCAAAACCAGGCTGCCTCTTCCTTCTCACACACATCATGCTCAAAAGGCATCTTTTCCCAAAATAGACCAGCTTAGTTGACACTGAAAACTCACTGAGGCAGGTGACCCTCCACCTTGCTGGCCTCCACCAGTGCCCCTGGAAACTTGTAGGCAGCTACGCCACCAGCACCTGCAGCTGTGACTCAGTTTGATGTTGTGTGGATTTTGATGTGCCTTGAACTTGAAAAACCATCCTTGGCTCACTGTGCAAGTTCCATCAGCACCACCTCACTTTGCTCAGCATTTTAACTCCAGGTTCAACCAGCATCCGGCACGGGGGCTGAGCAGCACACAGAACACATTTTCCTCTTCCTCAGCCATTTCTCCTGGTCACTTACTAGTACTGCCAGGTTACACGGGGCTAGCCCAGCCCTTGAAATGTGTCATATGGCTTACTCTCTGCCCTCAGAATGGCCCCTACTGTCACGGCTCATCCCACAGGGGAGCAATGCAGTGTTGGTCACTTTCTCTTCTCTTCTCAGGTTTAAAATCAGCCCCACTTTGGAGTCTATTGTAATAGCTTTTCTCTTCTTTCCATCACTTGCAACACTTGCTGCTTTCATATTTCTCAAATATGAAGGAGCTGACATCATTGTCATAAAATTTCTCAAAAGTAGCCTAACCGGTAGTGGCACAGTAGATAGAGCGTCGACCTGGGACTCTGAGGTCCCAGGTTTAAACTCCAAGGTTGCCAGTTTGAGCACAGGCTCACCAGCTTGATCATGGGGTTGCCCCCTTGAGCTGGGATCATAAAAATTATACCATGGTCACTGGCTTAAACCCAAAAGTTGTTGGTTTGAAGCTCAAGGTCACTGGCTTCAGCCCAAGGTCTCAGACTTGAGCAAGAGGTCACTGGCTTGGCTGGAACCCCCTGGAAAAGGCACATATGAAAAGCAATGAACAACTAAAGTGATGCAACTACGAGTTGATTCTTCTCATCTCTCTCCCTTCCTGTCTCTCTTTCTCTCAAAAAATAAAAATAAATAAACTCATTTTAATAATTGCTCAACACTAAACACAAACTCAGCATGCACTGAGCGGCAAACACCATGGTGTAGGAGGTCTCAACGACACGGGAGGGCATCAAGCATCTCCACGCAGTGACGAGCCTCCACGTTTCTCCACCTTCCTCCACGCTCCTCCATCACATAGCTTTGCTCACATCTGTGAAAGTTTGGGAGTAGAAAGTTCACACAGTGAAGAGCTTTTATCATTATTTTTGAAATGCACCTGCCCCCTGACCCTCTCATCAGTCCTTCCTGGTGTCCGTGTCAGCCTAGGGGGTCAGTGTTTAATAAGCTTCTAGAACCAGGAGAGGGCCAAGTGAGTTGCCTCAGCACAGTGGGTGCTGCACCGTCTTTCTCATTAGGTGCTCATGTGTTCTTTGGGTTTGTTTTCTCCTCTTTTCATTATCCCCCTTTTCTTGAATCTCTTAACTTTCCTTCCACATGAAAGAAATAATACACTAAAATAAAGTGGCAACTGCCCCCAAGTTATCCTCAAACACCCCCTGCAAAAGACTGGCTTTGGAATGGGTAACATCACCTGGAAGTGGGCTTGGTACATCAGTGAATGCTCTTGACATTCACTTCATTTCGGCATGCCACGGGCCGGGATGGGAGGCATGGGCAGAGTGCATTGATGAATACCGATAACAATAACCTTTCATTTTTTGTGTCAGACTCCCAGAGCACCAGCCAGCCTTATGACATCCCCATGATATATGTGTGATGATTCCCATTTTAGAAAGAAGGAGCATGAGTTCAGAAAAGCAAAGCACCTTCCCTCATTTGTTCATTCATTTATTCATTCATTCACAAAGTGCCTACTGGCTGAGACCCAACGTTCAAGCCCAACCTTGCTCTTCCAGTAATCATGCTTCCTTGATCTTGGGCCCCTGAGAGCATGCGTTCCAGCCAGTGAGACCCACATGTCAACATTTCAGTACAATCCACAAAATGGTGTTAAGTACATGCTACATGGTGTGGAAGCTCAGAGCAAGAAATGATTCCAAGGAGATCTGGGAAGTACACAGAAGAGGTGGTCTATGTGTGGGAGTTGGCACCCACACTCTCGTGAGAAGCCCTGGAGTCCAGTTACAAGGGAAAAAGAGTTATGATGTGTTTAGGGAGTAGAGCATCCTGGGTGGCCAGCATATGCAGGGTTCCTGGGGCTGCCTTGGGACCCATGATGTGTTATTAATGGGAGCTTGTTCTCTTCAGGCTCCAAATGGAGGAACAGCATCTCAGAGAGCCACTCATGCCTCCAGTGCTGGGTCAGCCCCAGAGCCCAGAAAGCCTACCCCTCTGAACCAAGGCCACAGATGGGAGCACTCCTAATAAGAGTGGTCTGTGAGACCCTGTTCTCTCTCAGCACTGTCTCTCCAGCAGAACCTGTGAGGCTACTCTGGCTGCCTCCTCATCCCCTCCCTTCTCTCCCCAACCCCCTTCCCACAACATGCTTCCCCTGGACTTCTGTGCCACGGACACATTGCTACAGTCATTATTCATTCTGAATCTAACGTGGAACACTGCAAGGCACCGGGGATACAACTGGAGTCAACACAGAAAAGACCCTTCTCTCAAGGAAATGTACACATAGAGGAGATTACAGTGCTATGGTGTGCAGTCAGCCAGGCGCTCTGGGATATATGTGTGGGCCATCCAGTCTGTCCTGCCCAGCTGGCCTGGTCCCCAGGGCTTTTTAGCGAAAGTAAAATCTGCTAACCTGAAGTTAGAACGTGAGGTGAGCAGTAGCCTAGTGACAGAAAGCCCCCCCCCTCCCAGAACTACAGAAAAGAGTTCAGATTTCATCCTGACAACAGCCCCAGCAAGGTTTGAAGAAGAGGAGTGGCAAAATCGCAGAGTACTCTAACAGGGTGAGGTATAAACCATCATCTGGCACAATCTTCTTTTTGCACAAAGACGCCAAAACTTGGAGGGGGAAGCAGTGAGGCCAGGATCCCGGGACTGACTTGGTTAGAAACCAGGACTGCTGACTCATAGCCCAATGCTCACCAACCACTAGGGAGGTACCTAAAGGTGCAGAAGGGAGGAGCCCGCCACCTCTCATGCCCTGGAGAGAGGAGGGCGGCAGCCACATCGTTCTTGGTGGCCACAGCCTTGCACAGCACAGCACGCGCTGGGTGCAGCATGTTCACAGTGAGCCCATGTCCCCGTCACTAGGGAGGGTCTGCTCACCTGCTGGACAGTACCCAGGACCCTGACCCCCACCTTCCATCTCTGACCCTGGGAAGAGCTAGAGCCCAACCTTAGGACAGCTCTTGGACCTGGCCAGCTAGGAATGAAGAGTTTAAGCTTTGCTAAGCATTTCTTATCACTGCCTCACAATTTATTTAGCAAATGAAGATTAATTTTACAATAATAAGTAAAAGTTAGGAGGGAATGGGCAGCAGGGGGGCTGGGGGAGAGTGCCCCATGTGCCCAGGGTGAAAGCCCCTGACCCTGAAGCAGGAGTGGCTAGAAGGATTTTGTGCCAGTTTACTCTGAAGCTCTGAGCCCAGGGGGCCCATCCTAGATTTGTTACAGAAGCTGGTGGGTGACTTGGGCAGGTGGGGCAGGAGCTGGATTCAGTACCACCGTCATGAGGAGGCAGGGCAAGGGTAGGGCAGGAAGGGCTGTTCTCTCTGAATTGTAGAGGGCTCTAGAGAGAGCATGGCTCGGATTCTAAAGGCTCAGTGGATAGAGTGTCAGCCCAGCATATGGATGTTTTGGATTCAATTCTCGGTCAGGGCACATAGGAGAAGCAATCATCTGCCTCTCTCCTCCTCCCTCTCTCTCTTCTCTCCCTCTTCCCCTCCTGCAACCAGTGGCTCAGTTAGTTCAAATGTTGGCCCCAGGCACTGAAGATGGCTCCACTGGAGCACAACAGCCTCAGACACTAAAATTAGCTTGGTACTCAAGCATTGGCCCAAGATGGCCTTGCCCAGTAAATCCCATTTCGGGCGCATGTGAGAATCTGTCTCACTATCTCTCCTCCTCTAACCTTAAAATAAAAAAAGCCTGACCTGTGGTGGCTCAGTGGATAAAGCATCAACCTGGAATTCTGAGATTGCCAGTTCGAAATCCTGGGCTTACCTGGTCAAGGCACATATGAATGTTGATACTTCCTGCTCCCACCCTCCCCCCCGCCTCTCTCTCTCTCTTCTCTAAAATCAATAAATAAACTTTTTAAAGGCTGGATTCTGGTTCTAGGTTTTCTACTAATGAACTAGGCGTCCTTGATTTTCTTAGATATAAAGTATGATTATTGCTACTTCCCCAGTCTACTTCATGGGACAAGGAACTAGTCAAATGAGAAAGTGGATTTGAGAACACCAATGTAAGGTACAATAAGGATGTGACAGTAGAAAAAGGGACAGTGGTGGTGATGGGGCTATTTCCAGACAGCATGTAACATGACCCTCCGGGCTTGGTCACATGCCCTGTGCAGTTTCTATGCCAATTGAATGAGATACTCTATTAAAATGCCCAGCATTGTGACTGGCACAAAGGAGTTACTCAGCAGACAGCAGCTGTATTTGAACTATTATTATTCCATCATCCTCATTATTAATAAAATGCAGTCCTATCCAGCCCTTAAATGCTTCAATATGTCCCTGGAAGGAAGTGACTCCTCCTTCCTTCCTGAGAGGCCTACCTCAACTCCTCATTCTCATCCCTCCCTGCAGGCCAACCTGTCTGAGTTCTCTAGGGGACTCGCCCAAGGAGCTCAGGGCCAAGAGCTGGAGCTTCTCTGGGCTTGGGGCAGGCAAGCCTTTGCCCCTGGGGTTTTTACCCCAACCTCAACCTCATCTCCCTCTAACCTGGTTCTGAGTTATCCCAGCCAACATGCACACTGTGGTACCTGAACAGTGCCCCTCCTGTGACCTCCACCCTTGAACGAGGCCTCTCTGTGTGTTCCCTCTCTCTTCTTTCCCACCGTAGAGCTGACGCCCCTTCCTCAGCCCAGACTAACTGCCTGCAACGCTCTGAAGAGGGCCTCCTCCTTATCCCACTTGCTCGGGGAAAGGTACGTGGACCACAGTGCCACTGAATCCTGACAGTGGATTCCCAGCTTGCCCACGGCTAGGCAACCACTGCTCCTGTCAGCTTCACAGCGCCTAGCACTGCCCTGCTCCTGGAGGGCGCTGCTTAGATCTGACTGCCTGTCCCCATCCGTTCCGCCTTTTCCCTCACCCCTAGCAGGGTGTCAGCCTCGGCACTGCTGACATTTTAGACCTGAGAGCCCTTTGCTGTGGGCGGCCCTGCGCTGGTAGGATGTTTAACAGCATCCCCTGACCTCTACCTACCAGATGCCAGTAGCACCACCCCAACCCAGTTGTGACAGCCCCAAATGGCTCCAGGCTCTGCCGAATGTCCCCTAACATCCATCCCCCCGCCCAGCTCCCTAGGTTTTGCTCCCTCACTGCCCCTCTCCTCCACTCAGAGATAGCCCCCACTCCCCTACTAGCTTCATTGACAATTTACAGCCTAAATTGAACTAAGCACCTTCTCTGGCTTAAGCCACAACCCCTTCTCCTTTCTGCCCAAAGCCAGGGCTGCTCAAGATGGAGACAGAAAATGCGAATTGCACACAGTGAAATGCTTGCTAGCACCTGGGGCTCCCTTGTTTTCTGCTGAATGAAAGGCAGGAAGAGGAGCTGGAGCTGAGTGACACTGCCTGGGGCTCCCAGGAAGCCACAACACCACTCCTTCCCAACCCTCTCTGTACTCAACCTCCTCTTCTTCCCCCTGCCCTGAATCTGGGGGAAGGGGGAGAGCAGAGGTGGGCCTGGTTCCCTCCAGGACCTAAGTTCCAGTCTGCCAAGGTGCAGAAAGCAGGTGGGAGCAGGGTAGAGCCTCTTTCCCAGATAAGGGGTTCAGAGGCTCAGGTCTGTTCCAAGGAAGCAGCCTAGACTGACAGTAAGCACTTTCAGCCTAATCCTGGGAGGTCACCTTCTGTCGCTGTCAGAGACTCTCCTGACAAATTCTGCACCTGTTTCCCCAAGTCCCATCACACTTGACCTCCTGTCCATGACACTTGACTCTCACTAGAGTACATAGGGGACATTTTCAGTTCCTTCAAGATCTTCATGAAGGACTCAGAAGAAAATTTCCTGCCCATTTAAAGTTCCCTCACCCAAGGTCTAATCCAGCTCCCAGCCTGCCTGGCCCTCCCCTGCACCCCCCTCCAGGATGGGCGACCCACTGGCACCCACCCCACCAGCACCCACCCCACCAGAGCATTTTAATCCAACCCAAAGGAATTAACACTGCAGCTAAGATGCAAACACATGGGATATTAAGCTCTATATGTATAGCTGGAAAAGGATGTCAGCCCTTCCCCAGCGCCTGTGAAGCCCTCTGGAACAGCTGAATTCTCAAGACCCTTGACCTTCGCTTGGAGGGAGAAGACATGGCCACACCCATCTCTGGCATTCATGCAGGCTGTATGGGTGGTATAGCTGGAGCACCAGGCAGGGCCTCCAGTCCCAGGGCCCTGGAATCAAGCGGCATCTCTCTATCCCCCTCTTTCTCCTATAAACATAGCCCAATTCATCTCGCTAAAGCACTCTTCCCATCCTGAATACCTCCATCCAGAAACCTTCCATGGCTTTCCATGGCTCATCAGATGAGATAGATTGAAAGCCTCCACCATCCAGCTCTCCCACCTGGGTCTCCTGTAGTCTCTGCCATACCGTACCTCCACTCCAGGCTTCCTGATCCCTAAACATCCCACAGGACTCCCCCGCACCTTCAGGGCCACTGAGCATTTACTGTGCACCAGGCCTCATGTTTATCACTTTGTAATGGTTTGTCTCCTGTAATTCTCATAGCACACTTCTGAGATTGGTACCATGATGAACCTCTTTTTTACTAATGTGAAAACTATGGCAGAAAGAAAGGAACTGGCTGTTGACCCTAAGTGGCATCAATAAGTGACAGGGCCAGGTCTTAGCTCTAGACAGTCTGACTACAATGTCCTCTGTCTCTTGCACATCTGCTCCTCCCCTTCACCCCCTCCTCCATCATGCACCAGGACTCCAACAAAAGGTTCCTACTGGTTTCCTGCTGCTACCCTCTCCCTGCTCAGGTTCCAGTGCTCCTCCCACTCCACAGAAGAGTTTTTATGCTGACTGTGAGCCTGGCTTCAGGTTTTGAGCCCCCAACCATGACACTGCCTCTCATCTGTCAATAATATTGCAGTTCAGTTTCATTTTGCAAAATTGAAATTCTGTGCCCATTAAACAATTTCCCATTTTCCCCTTCCCCTCAAGCCACTGGCAACCATCATTCTAATTTCTGTCTCTGTGAAGTTGACTGTTATAGGTATCTCATTTAAGTGGAATTATACAATATGTGTTCTCTTTTTGTGACTGGCTTAGGTCACTTAACATAGTATCTTCAGGCTCATCTGTGCATGTGACAGGATTTCTTTTGTTTTTAAGGCGGAATACCATTCCGTTGTATGTTTGTGCCATTCATTCATCTGTTGATGGACACGTAGACAAATATTTTTGTGATCCCTGCTTTCTATTCTTTTGGTATATACCCAGAAGTAGAACGGCTGGATTGTATGGTAATTCTATTTTTCATTTTTTAAGGAGCCACCATCCTGTCTCTGTATTGCTGCATCACTTTACCTTCCCTCCAAAGGTGCCAAAGGGTTCACTTTTCCCGCAATACTTGCTGAGGGGCTTGGACTTGACCACAAAAATATTTTAGTCCCTAATTTAGCACAGTACCAGGCATATAACAAGAGCTCCACAAATGTTCATTGACTATTCATCAGACTTCTCTTTATCTACCCAAACCCTACACATTCTTTACGCCTGACCTTGAGTACTGGCTCCTCTGTGGAGCCCTCACTCATGGTGCTGGCCCAGCGATCTTTGCCTTTGTGGCACATCACTGGCACTTTGTGTCTGGCCCTTAGTCCTGTGCTCTTGAGTATTTTGGACATGGGGGAGGCACCCTGACTTGAACTCTCCTCATTGCTTCATGGATCTGACTTTTCCCCAACTGGGCACTAAGCTCCTTGAGGACCTGGACTTTCTTCTTAACCTCACGGGTTTCTCCAGGCCAGCCCGGAGACTACTGAGTGCGGCATGGGCCCTAAGTAAATAGATACGTGGGTTGGTTCCAGTTGGATTCCCTTGTGATCGTCTAGACAAAGGTCGGGGAGTGCAGTGATTTTGTGGCAGCAGAAATGACCGTGAATTTGAAACTAAAGGTTTAAGCCCTGGTTTACTGCTTCCACCTTGTTACCTCAAGCAAGACACTTCACCTGCCTCAACTTCAGTCAAAATGGCTCTCACAGTCTCTTCCCTTGTGTAAATGTTTCACAGGTTACAAGACCCTCTTGCTTACATTATCCTTTTTAATCCTCACAAGGACCCTGTAAAGTAAGTAGGGCAGGATTTATTTAATCTCTATTTCCAAGATGAGAAAGTGATCACTCAGAGAGATTAAGTGATTTGCACAAAATGCTCAGCTGTCAGTTGTCAGAACCAGCCTCTAGCTTCCCAGGCTGTGCAACCCGCTGCCTGTCCACCTCCCAGGAAAGCAGGGCTGCAAGAACTAAGTGAGAGCTAGGGCAGGAAAGTGTTCCACAGACACGTGGGTGTTTCCTGGTTTATTAGCATCTGCGCAGATTGGGGATGGTCCTCTCTGATCCGCCGAAGATGGGACAAGATGACATTTGGTTAAAGCAGAAGGGTGGAAAGTCTTGCTTCTCTCTCAGGCACCTGTGGGTTCAGAAACCTGTCAGGGTAGGGCTGATGTTCCCAGCGGCACAGTGCTCTCCACTGGCCTCCATTAGTGAGGAGCAGAGACAGACAGGTACAAGTCCTATTTCTTCAGACCCCCCGCTAGTCACACACCCGCCTCCCTGGGAACTGCAGACTTATGTTCCCACAGCTCCCCCACCTCCTTGCTTCTCCAAGGCCAGCCCCTCCATGGCACTCTCCCCCACCTCCTCTTCCCCCTCTTGCTCCCTCCTTTCAAAAGCATAATGACTTTGATAAGAAATTGTCTCCTTAACAAGATTAGCCATGGAAATCTCTCGTCTCCTCCCCATTCATTCTATAAGCTCCTGTCTCGTGTCCTGTAATTTTCTGCTGATATCATAGGCAGCAGACCACCTCAGGGATATTAATTCCTAGTTGTTCTTTGATCCTGTGACTGCTGATATGCCAGGACGCCACCGGCCACTGAGGCCCTCAGCAGCTGTCTCCTCCAGAGTCACCCACTCCCTAATTTCCCGCTGCTGTTACTCCCCCTGCCATCCCCACCCCTGCCCCTCTCAGCTTCCGGTTCTGGGGCAGCGACTACCTTTGACTTACGACCAGAAGGTCAGCCGAAAGCCAGAGTTTCAGTGGCAGAGGAACGATTAAGGGATGCTCCTAACCCTTTCCTTTTCTTTCCTTTCTACCCCCACATGCACTCCACACACACACACACACACATACTCCACACACACACACACACACACTCCACACACACACACACACCACACACACACCACACACCACACAAACACACAGCACATACTTGCACTCACACCACACACTCCACACACACACCACACACACTTCATACATACTCCATACACACATATCACACATACAAACCATACATACTTGCACTCATACCACACTCACACCACACACACACACACACACACACACCCATCAGAAGCCTCTGGAGAGGGAACGCAGAGGTAGTTTGGCTCAGTGGATGAGAGGGCCACGCTTTGGGCCTGGGTTCCCCCTGGGTCTATGACATAGAAAACAACTTGCCCAGTATCTGTGAGCCTCAGTTTTCCCATCTTTACATTGAGAATGATAACACCCATCTGGCAAGGTTGTGGTAATGTGCAGAGTACAGTACTTAACACATAGTAGGTCCTCAAATAATGCTAATTTTCTTCTCTGCTTTTTCAAGACAGAATCTAGTGGGGGTGCACAATATAGCTCTTGGAATTTACCAAGAAATTCTTATTTCAACACTGTTATATCCCCAAATTCTTTTCTTGTACCAATTCCCTCTGACCAAATTTCTTTCTCTTTACACATTTTTCGAGGTTTATGCAGAAGAAACTTTATGGCTCCTTCAGCCCAAAACATTATTTTTTAAAAAGCTCAGCATTTAAAATGAGTCCCAAAAAGAGATAGAAGAAACAAAAGGGCCTTGCCTGTCCAGTGCCCTAAACCTCTGCTGAGGGCAGAGCAGAGAGACATCCTGAGAAAGAGACTAAGTCCAGAAGAGTCCCTGCTCAGGCGTAGGAGGGTCACACTGGGAAGCAGCCTGGACTGTGGGCCAGCAGGGCCTTTTCAGGGAGAAGTGAAGACACAGGAGGCCAGAGCCTGGAGGAGATAACCTAGCTAGGGCATAGGTAGGGCACTCCTGGGGTCAGAAGAGGGGAGACTGGAGCTAACTCTAGGTTAATTTGAGAAGAGTTTTGAGATTGGTCGCAAGGCAAGTGTCATAGAGGAAGGGGTGGGAAATTGCACGTGTCTGGTGGATGAGCTCAGGATTCCAAGTACTCTGGGAACCTGGGGAGCTGACACCACTCTGGGCAGGATGGGGAGGCAACCCCTGCCCAGGGAGCTAGCGGGGACAGCACTATGTTGAGAAGACATGGCTCAAGACATATCACTGTCACTCCTCGGAACACGAATAAACAGAGAGTAGAGCATAAATCAGCAAGTAAGCCCTCACCGTGTGCTTAACCAAGGGTAAAACCCTTACATTTCTCACTTAATGTTAGTATCACCCTGAAAGATGGTCATTGTCAACGGTTAATGTCCATAAACAGACCTTCGGCTTCCAGGCCAGGCCTGTGGACTCCCTTGGGGGAATTTGAGGCCTCTGTTCTCATGGCCTTGTGGACTAAGACTATCTGTGTTCGAATCCCAGTTATGTTGCTGTCTAGCTCTGTGACCTCTGGCAAGTCTCTGGATCTCCATGAGCCAGTTTCCTTATCTGTAAGATGGGAATAATATTGCCACCAAGGAAGACAAGTCACCAATGTATTTTTTAAATCAACAATAAAAGCAAGTATATAATGAAAGTAGGGTAAGGGGTTCAGATGCCACAAGTCAGGGATGAAGAGATGAGAATGGCAAGGCAGCGGGAGGGGATGGAAGGCTCCTGAGATTGCACAGTGTTGGGAGGACAGGGAATGGGCCGGTGTGGTCAGGGCAGAGCTCTTTTTATTCACATCGTCTCAATGAGATGAACTCCCTTCAAGAGCTGAGGAGACACAATTGTTGATGGGACAGTGAATATTTCTACCTTTCCTGATAAGCTCCTCTGCTGGTATGGCTGACATGCTGTCCTGTGCCACTGATGAGCCTGTAAATAAAAAAGGCAGGTGTTCAAAACACGGTTGCCTCTGCTTTCCAAGCAGCAGCAGAGGGTTTTTTAAGGGTCCTAAGAGGGAAATGGGCCTCAGAGCAATCTAGAACCAGTAGTACAAGTGGCCACTCCCAGCTCCTTGGTGGATTGAAGTAGACCAGAAGTAGGCTACCCTTCCCCGGGAGCGCTGAAGTAATAATAATAAGAACTATTGTGTACTGAATAGTCACTGTGCAGGCACCAGGCCAGGCTGTTCAGTTATGACGACTCCAAATATGTGTGATTGGTATATTTATAGCACAATTTTATAGATGAGGAAACTGAGTCAAAAAAGTCCAGTAAGCTGTGCAAGATCTCACCAATGCAGCCAAACTGACTTCAGAGCCTATGTACTCAGCCATGAGGTAAAAAGAGTCTGAGAGGTTTATACACTCCTTCATTCATACACTTTCTTATTCATGCGTTCAATGAGTACTTACTGAGAACCACCACGTGCAGAAATTGTGCCCAAAACTAAGTCCAGAACAAGGGACAGGCAGGCAGCTCCCGCCCTCATTGAGGTCATGGTCCCATTCGCCAACATGCCCTGTGCTTTCAGCTATTGCAAAAGGTCTGAGGTGCCCGGGGACAGGGCAGCAGAAGTGGGTGCACCTGCCAGCTGCTTTTGGCCTTTAGGGGCTGTGACCACTCATCCCGGAAACAACATGTGACACAGGGGGCCTCTGAATAGGTCAGGATGAAAAGGTGAAAAATTAGGGGGCAAACAAAGAACAGAGGGAAGGTCTCCAACTACCATCCCAGTGCTCTTGGAGGAATGTCTTCTAGAGGTCACAGTGCCTCATCCCTTTTAGCCGCATCCCCTTCTGCGATACTGCAAGACCAGCTTTCTCATTCCCTGTTCGTAACCACCCCAGTGTCACCAAACAGAGAGACCAAAGGGAGGAAAGGACAAAAGAAAAAAAGGAGCACCTTTGTGCACGCCTTCCACAGCAGCTCATTAGGTGCCAATGATGCCCACTTCAGAGACAAGGAAGCCGAGGCTCGAGGGTTTCCTGCCCAGGATTAGCCTCCGGGTCACACCCGCTGGGATCTGCAGCTCCATTCAGAGTATGTTGCCATCCCTGGCCCGGGGGCTGCAGGGTTTCAGAAGTGTGACAGGTGTCTCTAAGGAACTTGCATTCTATTTTGGGAATACAAGAGGGAGTTGCATGGAGCAGGAAGGAACAACCCAAATGTGAAAGCTGAGGCCCTGCCGGTCCCTCAGACAGAGCCATGGACTATTCGGAAAAGGAGAGTCTGTGTCGGATAGACTCTCAGGCCACCTTCCAGGAGCAGGAGTGGAGAAGGGCCTTGCTGGGGTACAGGGGGGAAGCCCACAGGAGTGCCCGCAACAGTACGGTGTGGCAAGTAGCATAGCAGAGCCTGGCTTTCAATTGAGATGGCTCCAGCTTTGTGGTCCAGGGAGGATTGCTTTGAGCTCTCCAATTCTCAGCGTCCTACCTGTTAGAGGGGGGCAAAAAAAGACTTGCACCCCAGTAAGGCTGCAGAGAGGATTAAACAAGAAATCATGTCAGAAAGAGTCCCTGGCACAGTGTCCGGCGCCTGTCCCACTGTAATGAGCCTGTAGAACAGAGCAGGGACTGGGCCTATGCCAGGGCCCACACCAGGGCTTTCAGTCTAGGGTTGGTGCCAGGCCTTTGGAGACTCGGTACACACTTCAGCATAGCTGTGACAAGTGCGCACAAAAGGAGAGCAAGAAGCAAACACTCGTTGTGGGGGAAATGTTTGTTGGGGGGACATCTTCTTAAGGAAAAAGTGTGAGCTAGACTCCAAGTGGTGGTTCAGGGTGAGCTTTGGGAAAAGGGGGCAATGAGTGTCCCGAGCATCTGGAAGGCTTTGGGAGGAGGAGGAGCTCCTACTCTGGATGAAGGTCGGCATGCTGGAGCTCAGCCAGCGGCCAGCGAGGAGCCAGTTGGGCTGGGGTGAGGATGGTGGGCTGTGACTGCCTGATTTCAGGTCTTGTTTTTTTATCCTAAGAAAATTGGGAAGCCATGGATGGTTTTCAGTGCGATCTAAGGTTCATTTTACAAGGATATGGCTTTAATAAGTGTAGACACAAACACATAGTAGGCCATTGATACATAAGCCCTGTATGGTTCACTCAGGGTACCCCTGGGAGAGTGTGCTCTCTGAGGACAGGGCAAGGGTGGGGGCAGGGAGCTTAGCAGGAAGCAAGCTAAGCTCTGGAGTCAGAGGGATCTGCTACTCCTTATAGGGGGTTGTGGAGGATGGGGATCATTCAAGGGGAGGAGCAGAAAGGTGGGGTCCAGGCCTTAGGGGTGCGTGCTGGGCGGCAGGCTCCTTCTACCTCCCCTAAGGCCCAAGGACACGGAATCTTGCCCCCTGCAGGGTTATTAGAGTTCTGTAGAAGCAAGGCAGCTCTCCTAAATTGTAATAGCAGTTATTTCTATTGCACCATGAGCATGTGACAGGAGCGGAGAGCTCTGAAGCCCCCCAGCAGGGAACATAAACGGGGTGGGGGACCCAGGGGAGGGATGGAGGCTGCCACTCCTGGCTGGGCTCTGCCGTGCGCAGCGGCATTGGACTGGGAAGAAAGAGGCTTATTTCAGTGCCATTATTACGGCATCTTGTTTTCATAGTTTGTTCAACAAACCCATCTCCCTCTCTGTCTCCCTCTCCCCTTCACCTCTCTTTTTTTCATCTTCCTCTCTCAGCAAATCCATTTAAATGCAATTCTATTCTTAAAGCGCCCCTCTCATGCATGTCTAATGAATGTCAGGGAAATGCTATTACAATGGGGCTGAGGAGGATCCGATAGGCAGTGTGTGTACAAGTCATTTGAAAGGAAGCCTGGGAGCGCTCCAGTTTTATTACAGCATAATTAGAAATAAAATCTTGTTGCAATAGGAGAATGAGAGATGTGTGCTAATCCCGTAGTGGAGAAACATAGAGACGTATTTAGAGAAAAGGACTAGGGAGAGCAGGGAAACCATCCACTGTTTCTCTGTACCCCTGTACCAAGGCTCTCTTGATGTTTCTGCTCCTCAAGATGGAGACGTTCCATCCTCACATTCCTGCTGTCCCCCAGCTCCCTGGGCTGACCCCCCCCAGATCTCAGCTGCCCAAAGCAGTCAGTCTGCCAGTCCCCAGGGCACCCAGCCTGGCTCCTCCACAAATAGCCATAGCCTCCAGCCTACTTGAGCGGCCAGTTCTGGGCAGTTGGGAGGTGATGGTCAGAGTCATCACAACCCTGCACTTGGAGGCTGAGGCCCAGGTCAAGTTCTGAGCCCCCCACCATTACCAGAGTTATCCATTCATTCATTCACTAATTCGTTCAGTCATTTAGCAACTGCTTACTGGCTGCCTACTATATGCCAGGCACTGTGTGGGGTATGTTCATGAACTCATGACCTCACTGAACACTGATGCAAAGCGGTGCAGTGGCGAACGCAGCATCATGTGCCTAGAAAGGAGAACACAGTGAACCTAATCCCTTCTGACACCAGAGCTGGGCTTCTCCTGGTCTACCAGTTCCCAACTCCTGGGGTCCTCCTGAGACCTCAGACCCCCAGCCCTCCAATAACTCCATATCCCATAGAGCCCAAAATGCAGAGATAAAGATGGGGGCCTGGTGAATCACTCTTAATAGACAGAAATGGGCATCACTTCAAATTCCATGTCTTCTTCCTTAACCCTTTGCCCTCTCACTTATAGAGGTGGCTGCTCCCCTAAGTCCTCCTGGAAATACACATGGTACACTGTGCCCTCAGGAGCCTGGCACACCAAGCCCCATCCAGCCCAGCCTGGCATTATACTTTGAAGTTGAACATGAGGCCGTGGTGTCTTCCCAAACCCCTGGGAGAACCCTGAGCCAGAAAGCAGGCAGGTACTTGTCACCTGCTGTACAGATGTTATTACTTTATGGAGCCTTCCTCCAGCTCTGTTCCCTGCTCGACCCCAGCTTCCACATTGTCCAGCTAGCCAGGACAGGGCAAAGTCTCTGGTTCTGTAGGCCCCAACAGGCTTCCGTAGCAGTGGCCCTACCTCCCATTCGTCCAGACTCATCATAACCGAGATATGCCTGTTCTGCCTTATTTCAATTCCATAGGGAAGGAACAGTGGGCTCAGAGACAGAAGACCTCTCTTGACATTTGTACTCTGACCCAGACTAGCTATGTGACCCTCTGTGCCTCAGTGTCCCTGAGTATCACGCGTGGTGGTAGATTTGACTTGTGTGCTGATAGCAAGTGTAGACGAGGCCCTCCCTGGGATCAAAGGCCCATTCTCAGGGTTGGTTTCCTGCCCACCTCATCTGGATCAATGCCTTCTTCTTCTCCTGGCACTTTGTGCCCGCTACAGGATCTCAGTTCAATTGCTCCCCATCTCTCACTGTAAATGCAACCTGTGTGGTATGCCTGGTGACCTTCAGGACCAGCTCACCTCTGTCCTCCTCTCCATTCCTACTTTAAAGTCCTCACCCCACTGTCTTCATAGAGCAGGGCTCACCTACAGAATCTTAGCATGTGAAGGGTTCTCAGGGAAAAGTATGTCCAAGTGAGTAATGTATTTGTTTTCAAGGGCTTCCATAACAAAACACCAGACCAGTGGTTCTTAACCAGGGTTTTATCAAACCCTAGGGGTTCAATGAGTCAGTCTCAGGGGTTTGGAGAAGCCTGTGCCGCGGAGGCCAGAATAAAGTAATACCGTAATTTGTTGTGAGTTCATGCACTTTGTTGGTTTTGTTCTTTGAGCAAGGTGATGTTCATGCACAGCTCATTTTGTGCACCAGTAAAAAATATATACTTATGTCTTAAATTTGGGGAAAAAATCATATTTTATTTATCTCTAAAGAAGGGTTCAGTGAATGCGCATATGAAACTGGTGGGTTCGGTACCTCAAAAAAGGTTAAGAACCACTGCACCAGACTGAGTGTCTTAAACAATAGACTTATTTTTCATGGTTCTGGAGGCTGAAAGTTCAAGATCAAAGTGCTGGCAGGTGTGGTTTTTCCCAAGCCCTCTCTCCTTGC
Source organism: Rhynchonycteris naso (assembly GCA_037038555.1). Taxonomy (NCBI): domain Eukaryota; kingdom Metazoa; phylum Chordata; class Mammalia; order Chiroptera; family Emballonuridae; genus Rhynchonycteris; species Rhynchonycteris naso. The sequence goes on along the minus strand of CM072995.1, from coordinate 278,624,547 downwards.
CTTGCAGAAGGCCACCCTCCCACTGTGTCCTCACATGGTCTTCCCTCTATGCTCACGCATTCTTGGTGTCTCTTCCTCTTTTTATAAGAACACAGGTCCTATTCAGTTAAGCTTCTACCCTTATAACCTCATTTAATCTGATTTTTTTTTGTTTTTGTTTGTTTATTTTTTGTTTTAGCAAAGGAGAGAGAGGGGGTAAGGAAGGGAGAGAAATGAGAAGCATCAATGTATAGTTATGGCCCTTTAGTTGTTCATTGGTTGCTTCTCATATGTGCCTGAACGGGGGCGGGGGGTGAGGGGGGACTCAAACCAAGCCAGTAACCCCTTGCTCAAGCCAGCAACATTGGGCTCAAGCCAGCAACCTTGTGCTTTATGCCAGCGACCTTTGGGCTCAATCCAGTGACCATGAGATCACGTCAATTATCCCACACTCTGAAGGTGGATGAGCCTATACTCAAGCTGGTGGCCTTGGATTTTCAAACCTGGGTCCCAGGTTGATGCTCTATCCACAGTGCCATACAAGTCAAGCTCAGTTCATCTTAATTAGCTCTTTAAAGGCCTATGTCCCAATAGAGTCACACTGGGAACGGTTAAGGCTTTAATATATGAATTTTTCTGGGGATACAATACAGTCTTTAGCAGGGAGGTCCTAAGACTTAGAGCCTGACAGCACCTGAGCTGCAACTTGGATCCAAGTTCCCAACTCACATGCCGTGTACCTTCCTCCACACCACGAATTTGTCCTCCGGGTCTTGGGTGGAGGACTTACAGTCCTGGAGTCCAGAGTCTAGGGGGAGAGGAGATGGCCTTGGCTTCCCTCGGGCTTTTAAACCCAGGCTGCCAAGTATCCCAGAGCCGTCACTGCTGGCAAGAACAGCAGGAAGGAATGAGAGGAGGAAGGTGTTCTGTGGAGTCAGCCCTAAATAGCTCCCTGCAGGCTGCCCTGGTGCTGGGACCCCAGACAGGGCTAGTTCCTCCCAGCCAGGAGGTATCAATCACACCTCCACCCTGCCCCATGGGCACAGAGAGCCTGGGAGGAGAGGGCAGACTGCTGGTGGGGGTAGATTGCTCATTAGTTTCATCCACAGGCTTTGAGCGGCAGTTTGACCACATTGTTTTTGTAAATCTATATTGGATAGAGCAGTTAGTGGTAACCTGTATTGATTGCAATTTCTCCTTTGGAATTGGGAGTTCCCTAGGGACCAGTCAAGGCACTTGGAGGCTGGCATCCTGAGGCTGCCCAGGAAAACAGACTTGAACTGTGACAGGCTAAGTATCTCTTCTCTTGTAGAAAGACTGAATGATTTTTCTGACCCTGGCCAAAGTCTGGTCTTGGGGCAAAGCTCCATCCATTCCTCCCCGCCCCATACCTCCTGTTGCCCACTGGTGCTGTTCTGGTAGGAGTGAGGAGGGTGGGAGGGGAAGGAAACCCTTCCCTCGGCTCCTGGTTTTCCTGCTTCAGGAAGACATCTGCCTCCAGGAGCCCAGAAGCATCTTCCAAGAAACATCTCTACTGCCAGGGTTTGTTCATTCAACACAGACCTATGCTCCATGCACATCGCGCGGACACATAATATCCTGTTCTTTCACACACTTCATGTTATGGTAATAACCCTCTTTACACCCATACAATGCAGCAATGTCACAACACTCTTTCACAGATATTGTCACACTGCAGAAGCCCAGGGACTGAGGGAGTCAGGAGTTAGTATCCACAACTTGGGGGTGACAGAAAGGAGGTGCAGAAAAGTTATGGGATCTTCTTGAAGCGGGTCCTGAATCTCCCATCACTGACTCCAGATGGAGCGTTCCATATACCACTCATTGGAGCATACACGTCCCCAAGCTGCCAATCACTTCTGTGTCCGCTGTGATGTCCCCTGGGCCCATGCAAGCGTACCTAAAAGTAGACATGCCCGCATGTGAACTAGGTCTTAGGTCTCTCTCAGACGCAGAGCCAGAACTGTCCTGCCTTTGCTCATACCTTCCTGCTGGCATGCAGCACCTGGTCATGGATGGGTTTCTTTGCTCCCTAAGTCTGAGTCTTCCCAAAACAGAGGACTGCCTAATACCCCCCACCTCTTACTTCATCGCACACCAGCCTCCTAAGGAGCATGCTTCATCTATCCCTTGTGTCATAACTACAACGCCTCTGATGCAGTCTTGTCTCCCTCTCCACACACACTGCTCTGCTCACCCACCACCTGACCTGGCTAGGGAGAGGGGAGCCTTGTTCAGAAGTGGCAGAAGGCCAAGGGCCTGGTCACTTGCCCAAAAGGGATGGAAAGGTCGGCCTCAAGAGAACGCGTTGGCAAAAGCTTCTTCCAAAATACAGTGTGCACTGTCCTGGCAGCTGGGTTGGGGGAAAACTGCTCTAGATTTATATTCAGTAGACTCAGGTGTGACTGGGACAAGTCTCCACCTGGGCCAGTTTCCACATCTGTAAAGCCGAAGAAGCAGCCTATGCTTTCTGGGCTGGTGATGGCACTGGAGAGAGGAGAAAATGTAGAAGTGCCCAGCACAATGCCTGGCACATGGAGCTCACTGATTCCTGTACCTGGGCGTCTTTCCTACCGAGCTTATGAAGTGATTTAGGACACTTCACCAGTTAAGCCTGGCTTTCTCTCTCTCTCTCAACCCAAGACAGGCGCTACCTATGAAGGGGGCCTGAAGGGGCCGGAGAGAGTGGGTACACAGTGTCAGGTCCCTGAAACAGTTCCTCCCCAAAGGCTCCAGCTACAGAACATCTAACATCTGAGGGGTTAAATTTGCCTTAAGGCAGTCCGAATGTAACCACCCAAGGCAGCTCAGGCTTTGGACTTCTTTGTCTACAACAGGACGGAGTGCCACCCTGACTCCTCCACTGTACGGCACAGTGCTGGTCTGGACACCGGCCCCTGGGATTCCAATGTGATTTCATCCTGGAATCGGTGACCTCTGTTGTTAGTGGTCTCTCCCCCAAACGAGGATAGCATTCTGTTCTAATCCCTAAGTAAGAGGCAGGTCCTTGTTCAGCGAGGGACATTAGAAGACCATCCTCAGGCACACTCTCCTTCTCCCTGGGCCCAGCTGCCCTGGTCGCCACATTTTGGGGAAATGTGAACTCACTCCCTGCAGAGGGCTCCCTCTGAGGATGAGTCAGCCATAGTTTACACTCCAAATCGCCCTGTTCATGTCGTCATCTGTGTTCATTCACTTCCCTTTTGTTAGACCCATACCATCAGTCTTGCTTTTAGTGTCTCAGCCTGGGCTCGCTGAGCCAGGGAACAGAGACAAGGATCAAAGTGGCCTAAAGGGGGGAACAGTGGCCCAAACCATTGCAGTGTGACAGTGGTGGTTAGAAAAGAGACCTCCCCCAGGATAAGGGGTACCACAGGACAGGGCCCCAGGCTGGAGGTTCAGCTAACTTACTCCATTAGAGGTGCCTCCTCTGTAGCCAGGAATCATTCGTTCAGCTCATGCTCACTGAGCATCTACTATGTGCCAACCACATTCTGAAGCTGAGATACTAAAGTAACCCCTTGCTCTCAGGGAGAAACATCACATGGTCTGAAAACAAAAAGTCAGGGTAAGAAATTGGGCAAGAATAAAGGGGCACAGCCTAATTTTGATAGAGTAGTAAATCACGAAGTTGGCATTTGAGCATAGACCTGAATGAGGCCAGGAGTGAGTCAAGGAAAGAACATTTCAGACACAGAGAAAATAGTCACAAGCAAAGGTCCTGGTGTGGAAATGAGCACATGCACCTGATTGTCACAGCAGTACATGATTTCTAAGGGTCTGGCCACACTGCCATGTTTTAAGCTAGGAATTTATAAATTGCTGGGGGCGGGGGGGGGACCTTATAGATGAGTCCTCTATGTCAAGTGTTGCTGCAGCCTCTGCTTAAATACTCCTGGTGACAGGAAACACTACCTCGCAAAGACACTCATTTCAATTTATAAATTTTAACTTTTTAATTTTTTCATTTTAATTGTGGTAAAATACACATAACATAACATTTATCACCTTAAACATTTTTAAATGTTAAGTTTTAAGTTCAGGAACGTTTCAGCTCAGTTTTAAGTTCAGTTTTATCTTGCAGAGCTAAAACTTTGTACTCATTAAACAACAGCTCCCCATTTCCCCTGCCCCATACCCTGACAACCAATATTCCACTTTCTATTTCTATGAATCTGACTGTTCTCAGTACCTCATGTAAGTGGAATCATACAATATTTGTCTTTTTGTGACTGACTTATTTCACTTACCCATCATGTCCTTAAGGTTTATCCATGTTGTAGCATATGTCAGAATTTTCTTCCTTTTAAGACTAAGTAATATTCCATGATTTGTATATGCCACATTTTTCTATCCATCGATCAATGGACACTAAGTTACTTCCATCTTTTGAATACTATGAATAATGCTGCTTTGACAGGTATGCAAATATCTTTTTCAAGGTCCTGTTTCAATTCCTTTGAGTATATTCCCAGAAGTGGAATTGCTGGATCACATGCTAATTCTATTTTTAGTTTTTTAAGGAAACTCCATACTGTTTAATCTTGACTTTTGAAGGCCCAGAAATAACTGATTTTAAAGACCTAATTGGATATAGTAGAAATAAATGATAAGCAGTGGTAAGAGGTATGCCAGATGTTGAAACATTCAGAAATGGGAGTGGGTTAATCTGGAAGGCTTCCTGGAGGAGGTAAATTTAGAGCTGGGATTTAACTTTTCTCATGAGTTTCCTCATGAGCAAAATAAGGATCAAACTGCCTCAGCGTTTTGGGGAATTTTATTTATTCACCCATTCTAAAAATATTTATGAAGTGCCTGTCTGGTTACTGCCACTGCTTTCACACTGAGTGAAGTAGGAAAGCACTGGAAGGTTTGAGCCAAGGGGCTGTGATGTGACTTAGGTTGTGACGCATCATTCTGGCTGTGTGTTGGGCACAGGTGAAGGAGGACCTGGGGCCGAAGCAGGGAAGCCAGATGGGAAGCTGCCGGCCCTGCTTCACTTGGTGACTTCCCTTCCCTTGCTCTAGAGGCTGGAGTGGGATCTGTCTAGTACACACCCTTCCACTCACACTCAGCTCCCCTCCTCTGCCCGGCACCTTTGCCCACCAAGCTTGCCCTCGCCTCCCTGATGGCAGAGAAGGGGCCTACCCCCCAGAGGACAGTGTCTCTCAGCCTTCAGGACTTGCCAGGAGCCCCCAGGTTTCTGTCAGTTTTCCATCTTCCCATGGCTCCTGCAGTTCTAGGGGGTCTCCAAAGCCCATCTCTTCTACCTTTTAGAAAAGAAAAAAAGCAAGAAAGATGTTATGGTCTCTCTGAGCACCTGTGCGCAGGGTTGCCAGCTTGCCAAGGAAGGCCTTTTCTGGAAGCAGAGAGCTGGAAGTCTGACCACCAGAAGGGGCTGAGAACTCCCAGCCACCCTGGCCCCATCTCCTTGAAATGGAGCGGCCTGTGCAGACATTTATTGAGCACCACCCACATGCTGGGGGCTTCCACATGCCACACTTCATCCAGTCCTCCCAGCAACTCCGTCCTGCTTGTTATCCCCCTTTTCCCAAAGGCACAAAGGGACTCAGAAAAGTTTGGTGCCATTATAGACATCAACTGTCAGCGTGAAGGGGCCTTACATGTTTATTTAATCCACTGCATCATCCAAAAAGCCTTTCAAAAATAGTAATTTCCAGACCACACCCCTAGAGATGCTGAGTTTAATTTTAAAAGCTCCTTAAGTGATTCTAATGTGTAAGCACAGGTTAAAAACATACAGCTAATCCAACTCCTTCCTCTTTTTTAGAATGGGTCAGCTCAGGGCCTGAGAGTTGCCTGGACTTCCCTATGGTCACCCTGTGTTGGCTTCGTGGAGTTGCCGTGACAAATACCACAAGCTGGCAGCTTAAAGCAACCAACAGAGGTGCACTGCGTCACAGTTCCGGAGGCCAGAAGTCCAAAATTAAAGTGTGGGCAGGGTGTGCTCCCTCTGCAGGCGCTAAAGGAGGACCCTGCTTACTCCGTATAGCTTCTGGGCTGGCTGGCGGTCCTTGGCATTTCTCTGCTTGCAGATGCATCACTCCAGCCTCTGCCCATATTCACATGTCTGCGTGTGTGTGCGCACGTGTGCACATGTGTGCATGCACCTGTGCTTAAATTTCTTTCTTCTTATGAGGACACAGTCAAATTGCATTTAGGGCCAGCCCTGATCCAGTACAAACTGCTCTTAGCTTGATTATATTTGCAAAGATCTTATTTCATTACAGTCACGTTCACAAGCTCTGGGTGGACATTCGTTTGGGGGAATGCTATTTAAGCCAGAACCTACCCACTCCTTTGTGGCAGAGCCAGAACTCCATCCCAGTCTCCTAGGTCTTATCCTGGCCTTGCCCTGCCACACCTGGTGGCTTGGCCCCTCTTCATCTTTCTCCTCTCACTAGTGGCTTCCATTGAGCCCCCTCCCCACCCTTCACCAGCCCTGGCACAGACAACCACACCCTTCCTGGCGGGGGATGTTGTCTCGTTAATGTAGAATTGCACAGGGCAAGACTTCTCCATGGAGCCCACTCCAGGACCTAGGGTGCTCCATAACAACTTGATAAATTGAGCCAAAGTGAATTGAATAAATAAGTACTAGTTCATGAGGTAATGAGGACCCCCACTGAACAGAAGCAACCAAGCAGAAGCTGGCTGACCATATGTCCCTGTGAGAGGTGTTGTTATTCTAGGAGAGTCGGAGCCTTGGAAGAACATAGGAAGAAGACTAATGGTCTGGCTCTGCCATTTATTAGCTGTGTGACTGTGGGTGGGTCTCCAACCTCTCTGTGCTTTGGTGAGTAATAATACTATTCATTTCAAAGGGTTGTGGGGATTAAATGATGAAATGTTTGTAAAGCCTTTCGCCTACTGTATAACCGGTGCTCAATGAATATTTAGCTTTTAAAAGGATGGGCCTGCTCTCGATCACCAAGAAGAGGGATGCAGAAACAGTCTGGAGTGTTCCCAGTAATAATTATTATAAAAGGAGGAAAAATGTATTAAGCACACTCAGTACTTCCCTGGTCATAGGTGTGTTCACAGATGAAACCGCAGCCCTTGAAGGGTGACAGTCAAGCGGCACCCATGGCAGAGTCCACATTTAAATACAGTTCTATGTCCTAGCCTAGAGCCTAAGAGGAGGGGATCCTCTGATTATACCCATGGGGACACTGTTGCCATCTAGCACTTATAGTCCCTGACCACCTAATGCCATTAGAACCCCCCAATTGTGATTTTCATCAAAAATGGTCCCAGATACACATTTCTAATTGGCCTCAGGATGGGGGGCTAGACACAGAGATCCTGATGGCCACTCTGTCCTCCCTGCAGCTGGACCCAGCTTGCCCCAGGGAGAAGGAGCCCAGATGTGGAATAGCAGCTCCTCTACCATCCCTGGGATGGCTGGTCCCATTTGGATGAGGAATATTGACTGGCAGACTGCCAGGAAGCCCTGCCAGACCCAGCCTTGGAGGCCAGCGATGTCCTGGAGCCCTGAACGTTCAAACCCTCCCGAGCTGGCTGTGCATCCTCCCCTCTCAGCACTGCATGCCGCTCATTCTGCGGGCCTCCGGCTCCCTCCTTCCTCAGCAGGGCCCATCGTCTGATGCTCATCAGACATGCAGAACTGATGTTGCACAAGCCCCCCCCAGAGGAGATTAGTATAGCACCCCTGATTTCTCTCCCCCTCACTGACTGAACCCCCCTGGCTGTGGCCTGCCTTTGTTTCAGGAGGAGCGATACACTGTCTAGAAACGTTACTGCAATTAAATATGCACAAGAAGGGGGGAAGGGAGGGGGAAATGAGGACAATGAAGGATGTGAAACATCAGATGCTGCAGCTGCTTGTTACTATAGAAACCCCAGCTCCCCACCACCATCACCACAGCACCCCTTCCTAGCTTAAAATTCCAGTGGGGCCGATCACGTTGTGGTCCTCGAGTGCAGGGACCATAGAGTCCTAGCTGTTCAGCCTGGAGAACCTGTGGGCTGATAGGGTTGATTTGGGGCCTTTCTACCACCACCACCTCTGACACTGGTCCTTCTGATTGGCACTAACCCCCTCTAGTAGTTCTGTGTTCCAGTCCCAGTTACATAATAAATGACAGAAGAGCTTCCACATTTAACTTGGGGATGTCACAACATGGAGACAATAACGGCACATTCAGAGTCTAATGGGGGAGGCAGGCTTTCTCTGCTTCCTCAGGGTCCTCTCCAGCTGCTGGCGGCCCGGCTTGGCTTCCTCTCACTTCCTTTTCATCTTTGACCCCCAGAGCTGCCCAGTCTGCATGGGGTGGTCTGTGTGTTGGAGGGGGTGGGGTCCACTAATCTCAGGGGTCCAGAAGACTAGCAGGCTGCCAGACGGCCAAGTCTTTATGGAGAATCCCAACAAGGTGGCACTCAGCAGGGCTCTGTACAAAGTCCTAGGCCTGGGCCCCACAGAGCCACGTGTCAAAGGGTGGAGAGAGAGGAAGTGGACTAGCAGCGGCGAATGTGAGGGAGCATGTCATCCATGAAGGTGTAGGCTGGTTCCGTAGGGCTCCCGTAAGTAAAACCAGGACTCGTGGAAGGATTTACAAGGAGACGTATCGTGATCAAGGAAGATCTATGTAAAAGTCTGAGCTATTGACTTTGGGATGGGTCCCTAAGCAAGGTAGTAAGCTCCCCAGCCTCGGAGATATTCAAATGAAGGCTGGTGAACCTTTCCCAAAGATGTGGTCAAACACAGCTTTTCAAACTTGCAATTCCATAGCCTATCTTGTCAGAAAGTGTCCTTTGGTGAGGACCCCATCTCCAGATGCCAAGATCTTGAACTTGTGCTTGGAGTGGTAGAACACCACAGAATATTCCTAATAAGAGGGTGAGCCAGTATCAGAGCTTTTGTCGTTGGTTGAGGGGGCCACTCAGCCCCCAGAAGGGAGGAACCTGACCTCTACATACTCAGATGGAAGGGCATGGAGCAACCCAGTGTGTCTCCCTGTGAAAGCCAGACATGCTGCTGCCAGCAGGCCCTTCCCGTGGCGTCAGCATTACCCTCTCACGCCCCCCCCTTCTTTAAGTCATTATCTCTGTCTGATTCCAGCTCCCCTTCCCAGTGGAAATGGAGGTCTTCCAGGCTGCCTGGGGAAGAAGCTAAGCCCCCAGAGAGCAGACAGAAGGACCCAAAGTGAGGTTCTCAGTCTCAGCCTGACTGGGTCTCAGGTGCGAGGACACTGACATGAACTGAGGGAGGCCCCAAGCCAAATGCAAGCCCCACCCCAACCCTCACGTTCACATGCTCCCCTTTTGAAATCAACCCTGATTAACTCAGTTCAGGTTTTGCCTTAGAACCCCAGATAAGAAAATCCACTCCATATCCAAGTGGGGTCTTATGTCAAAGTCAGCAAAATGGGCGTGCTACTGCTGCCTGTCTTTCCGACCTTCAGTCACGTCCTGACAGTCTGTGGAGGGTTAGGAGAAGTCAAATGCTGTGACCGTGCCTTTGCCTGGTACAGAATGGGGGTTCGAGAAATGGTTGTTGAGTGATATCGTTTATCTGTTTCTCCATGTCCCAGTTCCTAATGTACCTTAGCCACAGTGATTCTTTGTTGCATAAATAAATTATTAAAATTGTGAGAAAAAGATTGAGGCTCGTGCTTAGTTTAGTGCAGAGGGAGAGCTGGGAGCCAGAGGCCTGAGTTCCAGTATGCTTACTGGCTATGTGACCTGAAAATGGAGATGACACCTCATACAGTTATAAGAACAGATAAGCAATGATTACGAAAGATCTTTATAAACTCTTAGAACGAGGTAAGGCAAATGAGAACTACTGTTCACTAAGTGAGCACTTACTGTGTACCAGAAACTTTGTTATTTTTTTAATTCTTACATCCACTGTATGACGTATTATTTGCACCTCATTGTACAGGTAAGTCTCAGAGAGGTTAAGCAACTTTCTCAAAGTCACACTATTAACTATTAAAAGGAAAAATTAAATTGGACCCCAGATCTTGTCTGACTCTAAAGCCCAATGTCTTTCTGTAAAACTCTGAAGCTTCACCCTCTTGTGTTGCCGTCACTTCCTCTGCCTGGGCAATGGGCCTAGCCTGGAGAAGGCCAGCTGCAGGCTGAGTTGCCTCTGGTATGCCCAGAGAGGGAAGTAATGAACTGTGTTCTGATTGTGTCTCCAGAAAACAGGTTTTTTATTACTTACCACGGCGGGCTATACATCTCTGACGTGCAGAAGGAAGATGCCCTCTCCACCTACCGCTGCATCACCAAGCACAAGTATAGTGGGGAGACCCGGCAGAGCAATGGGGCTCGCCTCTCTGTGACAGGTAGGTGAGAGAGCTGGGGGTTGGGGGGAGAGGAGGCCGGCCCCAGCGCATGCTGGGACTGGGCATGTCGGCACAGTGGACCAGGGAGTCTCAGAGAAGATTAAAGGACAGGTACAGGAACCACTGGAGCAAACCTTGTCTGGTTTTCTGGGGGGTGGCCTTTATATGAGGACTCCAAAAATAAATTATTTGTAGGAGTCTGTGCCTGAGGAAGGTTAAATCTCCTAAAGAACTATGTTACTATTTATCAAACAATGAGAGTTATGAAATCCATTTTCTCTCTCTCTCTCTCTCTCTCTCTCTCTCTCTCTCTCTCATGCATATGTACACATATGTACGCCTTTGCTGCCAGAAAGCTCATAGAACAAATCTGATGCTCAAACATAATAATGATTAGATTTGATTAGATTGAATTAGGGAGGTCTTTTAAATTTTCTTATGTCTCTAAGTATTTTTAATATCCTATTTTATCCATTTATAAGTTCATTTCTATCTTTTGTTATAGCCTACCTCACAACATCTGAAAGTAGGCAGAACATAATTTGTAAGTAAAAATATTTCTAAATTAAAGGATTCTTATTCTGGAGTGATTGATTATAGCTTCTTAAGGAGGGATGGGAGCAATATTTATTGAATCCGCCTCCTAGTGCCAGAAACTTGACTCATGTGTTGTCTGTTAGACACCCTAATAACCTTGTGAGGTGCTCACTGCTCTTCTTATTTCTACAGCTGAGACACTCAGATCTTAGGAAAGCCAAGCGACCTGCCCCAACTGTTCACCAGTGGGAGGCACAGCCAGAATCCACACTCTGACCCCAGTGCCCTCTAGCTGCCGGGCCCCTGCTCCCATGAAAGGGCCAAGGGGACACCATGCTCATATCTCAGTCATAGAGTAAAGACAGGCACATGGGCTCTTCAATGAAGGCCTTCTGGAAGAGTGCCTTTCAAACTATTTCAGCTGCAATCCACAGAGACCTTTCTGCTACTATTGCCCCACAGTGCACGCTGGCATTTCCTACCTCACGCCTTGTGAGACACTGTCATCTTTTCTATTCTATTCTATCCCGTTTCAGTTTGTCTACATGCTGGTCACAACTTCACACCAAATAGATTTTACAACTTCTTAAAAGTTTGTGACCTGCCGTTTGAACATTTCTGCTCCTGAAGAGATGGGATTGGAGTGGCATTAGGAAGGAGGCTGAGCTGATAATAGTCAGAACTCCTGGGTTTGCAGACAGGACCCACCAAATCATGTGGTGACCATTCTGATGCTGAGTGCCACTGGTATTGTGTGGTTTGGTGAGGACTACCCTAACCAGCAGATGACTCTTTCCAAATCCCCTCTCATTTGCCTAATCCATTTGTGGGCAAGACCAAGAGAACAGGAGCCAGGAGGGCAAGGAACAGGCTATCTGATTTCTCCTAATGTCTCCAGTGCCTACCCCTATACTCACATAGATGCTGAGAAAATATTTATGAATCAACCAATGCCAAGGGCAAGAGAATGCGGCTGCACTGTGCAGATCCATCTTTGTGGCTAGACTTTGGAATCTGCCTCTCACTTCCCAAATTTGTCCTCGTGGTTCCATTCCAAATTGCAGGGGCTTGTCTGTAAAGTGTGCTTTGCTCTCATTTGCATTCTATTTGCATGCTGCTCATACACTGTGGGAAAGGCACAGAAACTCCACCCCCTGCAGCAGGCCTGCTCCTTTCCCCTCACAAATATGTAGCCCCTTTATCCTACTAATTTCACCTCTACTTCGGGGGTGGGGAGGAATAGGCAGGTGTCTCCCAAAAGAGACAACACGCTTTAAAGCCGAGAATATGCCAACCCTTCTCCTTCTGTTCTTTAGTGCCCACCAGGTGGGCAAGGAATGAGAGATGGCACCCATAGACTCAGATATAAAGCCCACATAAATTGAAATAAGGAGAGGAAGCAGTCTAGACAGACACAGGGGAGAGGCACAGGCACAGAGAGAAAAAGACAGAGCTCACAGAGAAGAGGGATCTAAAGGGAGAAACAGAGCTGAAGGAAGGGGACAGAGGGTAACCCAGGGGAAGGGCCCCAGTGAGTGACATGGGCCCTGACTTGATGTGACAAGGCCATCTGCAAGCTGCCTGTCTTGGCAAAAGTGCAACTGATACTGGAGCAAGGCAATGCGGAGGGGAATTGGGGCATGGGTGCGTGTCAGACCTCAGCCTCCAGCCCTACTGGCCTTTCTCTCCAGCATTTCAGATCCCCGCCCAGATTGAGGGTGGGGTCAGTCCCGGGGATTGCGGGTTTCAGCTGAAATGTTTCACTTTTTATGGCCAGAGCCCCATGAGCTCCTGGGGCTGGTGGCTGAAAAGGGAGTGGTCCCTCCCTAGCCGGAAGCCCTGGAATAGCAGCCGGACTCCAGGGATGGGGAGATGCAGCTGCTGTTTCTTGGCAGACGCACCTGGTGGCTGAGTGGATCTGAGCCTGGCACACCCCCAGGGGATGGCTACTCCTCCCTCTCCCCAAAGGCAAGAAGAACAGGTGAGGACGATGCACAGGCAGAAAACTGTAGATGGTTATTTGATGAGGGCCGTGGCCATAGCTGAAGTCTCTTCAGTCCTCGGGAAGTATTTGATAAAGTAAGAAGGAGGGAAGGAGGAAGGAAACAATGACATAAATCAGGCCACACTTTCGATCTTAGCCGCACAAGTTGTACAACCTACCTGGCACAAAATAAATAATGCCTCCAACCCTCAGCTTCCGCCTCTGTAGAACGGGAGTGACAAGGACACCCCACTGCGTTGCTGTGGAAATGTGATAGGGTCCTGGACGCTAAAGGCTTAGTGGAGTGCTGGTGCAGGAAGCACATGAGAGGGAGTGGCTGCTGCCTTTATTATGGTGGTTATTTCTGTTCCGATGTTGCTGATTACTATTCCTACTACGTTTCCAAAATGTTGGGGGTGGGGAAGCAACTTTCATTTTCTTTTTGTATTTTCTAAAGTAGAGGAGGCAGTTGTAAGAATAATCTGAGTCCCCTAAAACACACCCTAACAATAACCATCCCATGAATCTAGGTGCTTTCTGGTGCATTACCTCTGTGAGCTAGGAATTATTGTCTGCATTTGTAACAGGGGAAACCAGTAGCCAGAGAGGCTGAGACTGGAAGAGGGTTCCCCAGTTCACGGAGTCCAGAACCAGGTGCAGAAGCTGTGTCTAGGGGTGTTCGTTCCAGACAACACTATTCAGTCAACTGGGGAGGTTCCAGCAGCCTCCCCAGGCACCCTGATGCCCCCAGTTTGGCCCCAGCATCCCTGAAGAATTCTGAGGCTTGGCCATCTGTCTCCCCAGCCCTGTGCTGGCCCTGGCAGTGCCCGATCCCCCCGGGCTGTCGCAGCACACGCCACCGCATTTCCCTTCTGCTCCAGAGTAATGAAAGAGGGTTCTTTCCCTCAGAATTTAATTTCACGCCTGAGACTCGGTGATTAATTCCCCCCCACACCCCGCCCCTTCTTCCACAGCCCTGTCAGCCCCTCTGCTTGTAAATTCCGCGGTGTGCCACAGAATTTGTGTGTTTTGCATCAATTAAGTGTCACATTGAGTAATTTTTCCCTGGCACAGGGTTTGTTTATCCCAAGCATTCCCACAGGGTGGCGAGGGGTGAGAGCCTCAGAAACTGGCAGGGAGGAGGGAGGCCCCCACATAGTAATTGCCCGCACATCTGCATGGTGATTTAGGGTCCGTCAAACTCCCTGACATACACTTGCCACTGCTGTCAATCACAACCTTATGAGATCTGAGGCAGCCCTATCACCTCCACCTCATGTGCAGATAAGGAGGCAATCTCTGAGAGCTCAGAAAACTCACCCAAGGTTACACAGTGACCTGTGACCCAGGCAGACTTGCACCTGGATCTCTTGAGTCCCAAGTCTGAAGAGCAGTGCAATGTGGGAAGGGAGCAGAGTCGTCTACAAAGCCTTTTCCCAGGGAGGAGGATTGCTAACCCAACTCCTCTCCAAGAGAGATATCTGAGGACAGAGAGGATTTCCCATGAGCCAGGGTGTCCCCTCGGGGGGGGGGGGGGACAGCCTCTTGAGCAAAACTCAGTATTAGGTTATTTTATCTCAACCTCATTTACCGAACCAGGTATGAGGAGACCTGGTTTCTGATATAAGCTCTGGGCAGGTCACTGCACCTCTCTGGTCTCAGGATCTCATTGACGTGTGCCCTCCAAGGTCCCTAAGACAACTCTACTCGTGCATGAGCCTATAAAGTTCTGCAATGTGGGAAAAGCAGATCACTGGTCGGCCCATGCCTGAGGGCTCCCACTGATCCTCCCTTAGTCATCAATGGTTCCACCACACCAGGCCCTTTCTGGGACAGGCAGGGGGACACAGCAGCAGATCAGCACTGCCCAAGACGCTTGCTGTCTCCCAGGGAAGCGGGTGCAGGGTCCTGTGCCAACTGTTGTCTCCCTTCTGAGGAGAGAAGTGGGGTGGCTGGGGGAGGAGGAAGGAGCCTCTCTTTTCACTGTATTGTAGACCCATCTTTGCTTTCTGAAGTTTTGTTATGTGTATATATTACACTTCCAATTTCTTTTTCTGTAAAAAGAAAAGGCTGTTTGAAAATAAAGTTAAGGAAAAAGGAAATGATGGGAGTCTAGTGAGAGTGACCTGGGGGAGTTGTCCAGGGGGGTGACATGTAAGCTGGTTTGTGAAGGATGAGTGGGAGCTGGCCACGCAGAGCAGGTGGGGTGGAGGACTGTGAGGTGACAAGCATGGCGTGGTGGGAGACTGTTGGGCTGAGAGGTTGTAGAGGGGCATGCAGACAGGCCTGACTAGGGGCCTAGTTGGAACTACCCACAGAAGGCCCTGCAAAGCAGGATAAGAAGCATGGGCTGTATCATGGTGGTAAAGGGGAGCCTGTGGAGGTTTGCAGCAGGGGGAGGTCCCCAGTGGAAAGGGAGCCCAGGGGGTGCCTTTTAGGGTGAGAACAGGACTAAGAGAGCAGCCGGAGCACCACTCGGGAGGGGACAGCGATCACACACAGACTCTCACCTACACAGGCCCTGTGTCCTCTGCAGTTTAGGGCTCCAGATCCTGCAGTCCTTGGTTGCTCTCGGTTTGGAAAAGTGAAATAGTGGGTATTGCTGGGGGTGGTGAGGCTGGTTTGCAGAGGGCTTGACTTCCAAGTCCCTCTGGACTTGGGTGGAAATGTGTGGGTTGTCTCCTAGTCTGCCCAGCGTGCTGGTGTCTAGAGACTGGACAGGGCAGGCCGATTGTTCCCCCGTCCTCGAGGGGCACCCACAAGCCAGGCTGAGGCCCAGACCAAGACTTCCCAATAATTACAAACCCAAGATGTCAAGATTCTTACGTTCCAGGGACTCACTGTGCCTGAATCTGGGCCAGACAACAGGGACTATTTGTGCAAAAGAGTTGTGCACATTCTCTCCCTCTGAACCTTATGCTCTTTCTTCGCTCTTCCCATCTGTCTGTCATTCTAGTCTAGTCTGCCTGCCATAACCTGCCCTCCCCCAGCCCCTGCTCCCCATCCTGGCTCTCGGGCGCTCTGCCCAGCCTGAGTAGGAGAGTTTGGGCCAGAACCGGGGCTCAGGGAGACACCGTGAGCTGCCCGCACTGAGCACTGCTTGCTCTGGGCACTGGTGCACAGCAGGCTCCTGCTCCGGGTGCTTGCCTTTCCGCCCCCACCTCCACTTCCCTCAGCACAGGGCTGCAGGGCCACTGACACTCCCTGTCTTCCAGATCCCACCGAGTCAATCCCTACCATCCTGGACGGCTTCCACTCCCAGGAAGTGTGGGCCGGCCACACCGTGGAGCTTCCCTGCACAGCCTCCGGCTACCCCATCCCTGCCATCCGCTGGCTCAAGGATGGCAGGCCTCTCCCGGCTGACAACCGCTGGACCAATCACATCACAGGGCTGATCATCAGTGACCTGCGGACTGAGGACAGTGGCACTTACATCTGTGAGGTCACCAACACCTTTGGCTCAGCAGAGGCCACAGGCACCCTCACGGTCATCGGTGAGCAGGAAAGGCTGCTCTTTCAGCCCTGTCCTTGAGAGTTACCGCTAAGAGCCCACAGTATGATAGGGAAGGGCATGGGGCAGCTGCACCTGCCTGTGGCCGGCCCCGGGGGGTCATCTTCTGGTGGGAAAGGCAACTTAGCGTTCTGGGAAAGCCCTTGGTTTGGCTCTAGCATTATTGGATAGTAACTGACTTTGGGCAAGTCATAAACAATGACCATCACCTCCATGTTCTTTTCTATAACATGGGATAATACTCACCATCTTCCTACCTCCTAGATGTGACCATGAGGGTGATGGTAACAAAGTTGCAGGGTTTCCTGGCTTGTTGAGAGAAATGGTGTCTATACTAAAGGAAACATGCTAGTGTAAATCCACCAGAGAGAACATATGTGTCCCAGCAGAGGCAACATTCAGAATATTTAGCAATAATTGATAGAGGCCCTGATCAATCTGGTCAGACACCGGGTGTAAACAACCAAGTCACCCTTTCCAGGATGTGCCTATGGGTATTAATGCTGATCTTTCCTGTCCCTCCCCATCTCACAGCCCCAGAGAGGCTCATAGTCCAGAGAGGCCATGTGGAGAACAGGAGGCCTTAGTAGCAAGCCCCTGCTGCTGTTGAGCCCCTGGGTGGTGAAGGAAGGACAGAAAGAGGGGATGATGCTAGAAGAAGAGCCCTGGAGGAGGATTCATGAGACCCAGAGGCATCCTCTGCCCCCACCCAAACCAAGTCCCACCTTCCATTGACCCAGCCTCAGATTCCTCATCTGTGAAATAAATTGGCCTTTCGAACTCTGGCATCCAAAGTCTGACTGAGTTTTCTCCTCTCTGGACAGCAGGGAAGATGTTGCTGATAGTGGGGCTGGCATTCAGAAACCCTTGAGGGACCTCACTCCTGTGGGACAGCAATAGCCTGAGTCCCTGAATATTGTCCCTGATGATGTCATGAGGATCATTTGAACTGGGCAGTGGAAGGAGGCCATCTAGAGGTTATCACAACCTCAGTGTGAAGAACAGTTCCCTCTGCCACCTTACCACCATCTCATGAGCATAGAGCTGCGGTTCTGTAGAACCTTGTGTGGACCAGAGAACCAAAGCAGAGCCCAGCCTCTCCTGAGATGGCCTCCTGGGCTTGGTATCCTATCACCTTCAGTCCAGTCTCCTCCCCACAATTAAGGAAGGGAGCCTGACAGTTGGAGTGTATTTCTCTGCAATGCTGAGAAGAGGTCCTCCCCATGCAACTTCACTGTGGCACTGGGGGAGCAGAAAGAGCCCCCCAAATGTTCTGAGAATGACAATGTATGATACAGGTGCTTAGGTTACAATGCTGAAAGCCCAGCTTCAGGACGTTCCTCTCTTACAGATGAGCCCAACACAGAGCAGGCAAGAAGAAGGACCAGGGTTGGTACCTCACTTCTTGCATTAAGCACAGTCCAAAATTATTTGATCTAACATTGCCTTCACCCTCTTCACCACCCTCCTGCTGCACACACACATGCACACACAATCATACTCACTCTCATACTCACACATGCACTGTCTCAGGGAACAGGTCAGGACATAGCCCCAAGTCCTTAGAAAATTAGCAAGCATGACTCTATGCAATTTGATGTCCACAATATATACAGGCAAGCAGGTACACACGCACACACACAAGCACCCATGCACGTGTAGGCAGATGTTGAAAGTTCACATGCACACTTCCCATACATGCACATGCGTATGGTGCCCATATACAGACACTCCCATTCCTCTACTGTGACATGCTTACATCCTGGCACACACACACAGATGCACAATAAGTGACTTCCGGCCAGCGTACATGCCCACTGGCCCTGTCTGCCTAGGCACAGCCCTTTCTCCTCTGAGCCTCAGCTCTACCCTCCCCCGCACTTGGCTCAGCTGGACAACC
Source organism: Rhynchonycteris naso (assembly GCA_037038555.1). Lineage (NCBI taxonomy): Eukaryota > Metazoa > Chordata > Mammalia > Chiroptera > Emballonuridae > Rhynchonycteris > Rhynchonycteris naso. The sequence goes on along the minus strand of CM072995.1, from coordinate 278,606,278 downwards.
AGGTTCAAAGGAAAGTAACATGGCTCTTCGCTGTCTTCCCTCTTCTCTGACGGCCCCTCTGCCAGGTTTATGGAGAGGAAAGCCATGCTTTTCATACCCCTCCCATCCAGCCAATTCTGCAGCCAAGCCTCCCACCCATCATGCCTCCCAGCCTGAGCAGGAGTGCAGCCATGGCTGGGACAAACAGGCTGCTGCCTGCCTCACTGCGCACTGACAGAGGCTCTGGGGGCAAAGGGAGAGCTGAGCATGAGCAGACTCGTCTGTGGTTTGATTATACCCACCCAGAGGGACCTGCAGTTCCCCATCTCCTATAAGCTGCCTCATTGGGGCAGGGGGATGGTCTCAGGCTCCTGAAGGCCTCGGCTTCCTTTCTAGAACCCCAACTCCATGGAGATTAGTGGGGAGAGGCCAACTTGGGCCTGGTAACCAGGCAGCCAGCGAGATAGCAATAAACCTGGCTCAGGTAGGTGGTAGGGATATAAAGGGAAGGGATACTGCCCCGCTATAAAGTAGCTCACAGTCTAGAGGCAGAGACAGACACAGATGATTAAAGACCATGTGCTTAACATGGTGTTCGTTATACCCAGGGAGGCCCAGAAGAAGGATCCTGACAAGGAGTGGTGTCTAGGAAGGCTTCCTGGAACAGATGACACCTGAGTGTGGAGGATGAGTAGGAATTAGGTAAAGGGGGCAAAGAACACTCTAGGCAGAGGCCCCGGGACAGGCAGCAGCCCAGCACATGCATGAACTATGGGCACATAGGGCTCTAGAGCCTGTTCCTGAGACAGAGCCAGGCCCTGCGGCCTTGAAGCCCTCAGATGTCATGCTGGGTTGCTGGGCACTGTGGAAGTTCTGAACAGGGCAGTGGCTGGCTGCAGCATGGAGGACAGAAGGAGAGACGCAGGGAGGAGGAGGTCAGAAAAGAGTGTCCTGCCCAGGCTCAGGCCGGGAGCTGTGGGTCTGCAGCAGGGTGGGAGTGGTGCGGGTGAAGAGCAGAGATGGTTGGTACGTATAAAAGAAGTTGGATTCACAGAAGGCAGCAATTGCTTGTCTGTATGGTTATGTGAGAGGTGTGGCCAGGCCCAGGGTGCCTCCCTGGTGCCTAGGGAGTGTGACAGGAAGGATGAGGAGCCAGTCAAGTTCCCATCCAACTTAGGAGCTAAAGGGAGCTTCACATTCCACCTGAGCAAAGGTCACCCATCCAGAAAGCACATACCATCAAACAAGAGGTGCAGAGACATCTCATGGCCTGACCCTGCCATTTTACAGATGAGCAAACTGAGGCCTAAAGAGGGGAACTCACCAGTCCCAATACCCCCTCACTTCCCTCCACCCACCAAGGAGGCTAGAGACAGAACTAGGGCCTCCTGGCTTCCAGGACCTTTTAGGATCACCTCCAACCACACTTACCCACACTAATCCCTTCTTCTCTTTTTTTTTCTCCCTTGTTTCCCCTTATCTCTCCCTGGCCTGGCCCAGAACCTCTTCAGGTGACCCTGACACCAAAGAAGCTCAAGACCGGTATTGGCAGCACGGTCATCCTCTCCTGTGCCCTGATGGGCTCCCCCGAGTTCACCATCCGCTGGTACCGCAACACGGAGCTGGTACTGCCCGATGAGGCCATCTCCATCCGTGGGCTCAGCAACGAGACCCTGCTCATCACCTCCGCCCAGAAAAGTCACTCGGGGGCCTACCAGTGCTTCGCCAGCCGCAAGGCCCAGACCGCCCAGGACTTTGCCATCATTGTGCTTGAGGGTGAGTTGGGGCAGCGGGCATGGAGGGGTGGTTTCTGGATTCCCAAAGCCCTACCCCGAGGTGTCCCGCCCCAGGTGCACTCCCTCCCCTCCTGATAGGAGACATGCCCCCGGCTCTTCCCACACAGCAAGCGGAGGCCTGTCTTAGTTAGTGTTACCTATTTTGCAGTTGAGGAAATTGAGGTTGTGGTCACTTCTCAAGTGACAGCCAGTTCAGAGCAAGGACATAAAAAATGTGTCTGGTGGAAAGGCAGAGAGTAGAGCAGGTGGGACTCCCAGAAACGGAGAGCACAGAGCAAGAGAGAGGCGAGGCCAAGGCAGTGACCCCTGGGCAGTCCCAGGCTCTGCCAGGCACCAGCTCTCCCCAAGTTTCAAATGAGGGTCTCCCCAGAGATGGTCAGGGGCTGGAGACTGGCAGAATGTTGGGTTATCGTCATTTTGGTGTGAAATGGGGGTAGGGTGTAGAGTGCCGTGTTATATTTGCCTTGCTTTTTTTTGCTTTGTGTTTTGGTGTTTTAGATTACTTAATACCTATTTTGGTCCTTTACAACAATCCCGTGTGGAAGGGTGGCCAGGGTCAACAATGACAACGTTCCAAGGGAGCAGCTGGGGCGCCTGAGTGCATTACCCTGTGCAAGGTTACTTGGTTAGCCAGGGACAAGGTCCAGGCAGGGACAAGTGCCGCCATGACCCTGGGCAGCTTGCATTTTAAGCCTCAAACTTCTGTTTTATCATTGCAGCACCATCACCTCCACCCCACGCGCTCCCACTCCTGCCAGAGTGAGAACTGGAAACAGACCCCACTGGTTCACCTGGTCAGGTCCTGGCTCCATACACAGTTAACCTCTGAGCCTCTATGTCCTTACTAATCAAGGGAACAGAGAGAGGTGAAAAGGAAAAGCTGAGAGGAATAACATTTCATAAAGCATATACAAAGCCCTGTCCTAAGCACCTTGAATACACTAGCTCATTTAATCCTCACAGCACCAGCACAAGAAACGTATGCTCATTACCCCCATTATCACCATCCTCTGTGGACAGGAGATGGAAAAACTCAAGTTAAGAAACTTGCCAAGAGACACAGAACCAAAGTAGTCGAGGGAAGGTTTAAACCCAGGAGTCTTAATTCATATGCAATAGTAGCTGGTATCTGGCTTTGTGGTTAGCATGTGAATTGATGGACATGGAACTTCTTTATAGTGTTAGGGCCACTGCTGTCCCTCCTCCCCCTATGGGGTGGGGTGGCTTGGTGGGATAGTCGCTCAGCGGCTCAGCAACTCTGAAGGGGGCTCCTCACTTCCTGCAGATGGCACGCCCCGCATCATCTCCTCCTTCAGCGAAAAGGTGGTCAACCCCGGGGAGCAGTTCTCACTGATGTGTGCAGCCAAGGGCGCCCCACCCCCCACTGTCACCTGGGCCCTAGACGATGAGCCCATCGTGCGGGACGGAAGCCACCGCACCAACCAGTACACCATGTCCGACGGCACCACCATCAGTCACATGAACGTCACAGGCCCGCAGATACGAGATGGGGGCGTGTACCGGTGCACCGCACGGAACTCGGTGGGCAGTGCTGAATACCAGGCACGAATAAACGTAAGAGGTGCCTGTCTACATTTAAATATCAGAATAGGCTTTTGAGTTCCTTTGCCATCTCTGTGGTTCCCATTACACTTCATTATTCTTGTGGTGACCCGTACTTATTATTGATTGTCATTTTGATTTTAGTAGAGGTCTCTCTCCTCTTTCCCCTGCCCTCCATCGTCCCATTATCCATTTACATGTGCACATGTGTGTGTGTGTGTGTGTGTGTGTGCCTGGTACAGTGCACTACCTTGGCATTTCCACCTCCTCCTCTTCCCCCTTCTCTCCTGCAATCTAAACTGATCCCCTTCCCCATTCCTCCCTTAAAACTCTCTGGCCCCAGGTATACTAAATAATCCACCAGCATGCACCAGCCCAACCAGAGCCTCGTGAGGACAGGACAGGGAATGAGCAGTGGGGCTCGGCCTGGTGCCTCTGATGGGGGTGTCCGCCCAAGCTGGGTCCCCAGTACTCCTATAGAGCCATCCCTCCAATGCTCCCAAAGGTGTAAGCAGCAGGATCCACAGTGCCATCTTCTCCTCACCATCCCGAAAGGCTTAATAAGCCATCAAGAGTAGAAGGCTCAGATTAGGCGAGGTTACCCCAAGACAGGCAGCTCCCCAGGAAGGAGTCCTCAAGGTGGTCATCCCATGTCTCAGTTCTCCATGTTACTGTAAAGAGAGCAGTCTCCACTGAAGCTCTTTGCAGTCCTGTGGGATCAGATTGGTCCTCCTCTGACCCCTACCAGCGACCCCTGACTCAAGGGCAAAGGTGGACCATGGGAAAGAAGAGGGGCCAAGGGTGCTGGTGGCTGCCATGGGCAGGGGAAGGGAGTTGGGGTTCATGCTAAATTTCCCTGTGTCAGGCAGGTCTCCAACCCCACATGAAAAATGTGCCTTCCATTTAGCCTCCCTCTGCCTTCTCATCCGAATTGGAAAAGGGCAGGGTTACAGGGTGCTGAGGAATCCCTGTCCAGCTCCTCATTTCCTGGGTGGGGGCCCCAAAGCCTGGACTTCCTGGAGCCCTCTTCAGCACTACTTCACACGGTGGCCTCTGAGTCCCTTCACAACCCCATGTACCATTTTCCCAGCTGATGACACTCCCCCCCCCCAGTGTGATCAGAGTCCTCCTCTTATCGCCCCTTCTCAGGGGCCCACAAAACACATTTACCTGTTGAAAGAACATTATTGATTCATCCAGTGAAGACCTTCCTATTGTCCTTTAAATATTTAACGTATATAAGATCCTTTTTGGTAAGAAGCCATTATGCAAGTGGAATGAAAATAACGGAAATCTCCACATTTCCATTTTAACCCAAAAGTCGTAATCTCCTCACAAGTGAGGACTTGCTCTCCCAAAGGCCATCACTTCTGGTGAGGCTTCAGTTTATGTATACACACCCTCCCTCTAGGAGAGTGGATTCTTGCCTTAGGCATGAAGGGAATGTCTGTCAGTTTGCAGCTATTAGAAGCTGGTATCACAGAGTTCCGGAGAGACCACAGGTACCCCAAGTCCAGCCCCTGCCGTTAGCCATGTAGCAAAGGCCGCCTTCCCCCTCCCCTGCTGACTTTCTATCTATCCCCCCCCACCCATAGTTTCAGAAGCCAAACGATTAAGAAAAGCACCCCAGGGCGGTGCCTGCCTCTCCCTGGCTAACGACACCACTTGCTCCTCCTTTCCTCCTCCCTCCTGACTCCTGCCCAGGCCCCCCCAGCATCCGGGCAATGAGGAACATCACAGCTGTTGCCGGGCGGGACACCCTTATCAACTGCAGGGTCATCGGCTACCCCTACTACTCCATCAAGTGGTACAAGGATGCCCTGCTGCTGCCCGACAACCATCGCCAGGTGGTGTTCGAGAATGGGACCCTCAAGCTGACCGATGTGCAGAAGGGCATGGACGAGGGGGAGTACCTGTGCAGCGTCCTCATACAGCCCCAGCTCTCCATCAGCCAGAGTGTCCACGTGGCCGTCAAAGGTAAGCCTACCCTGGAACCAAGGCCAGCCTACTCCCCAGGATGGCGGGTCCTTCTCCAGCCAGCTGCTCAGGCAGCCACAAGCCCTCCTGAGAGATGGGTGGAAAGCCAAGGAGAAGAGGGCCTCAGCGTGGTGTCTGAGAGAAAGGGGCAGCGTGTGGGATGGGGTGTCACAAGAAGGTCATGAGTATCTCTACTCAGGGTCACTCCACAGGTGGCAGGACAATGCAGCACTGACCCTAGGGGCATGAGGGGCCAGTGACACATAAAGAGCAGCCAGAAAAAAGGCCAGGACAGAAGTGGCAGGTTGTCTAGGTCCCATGATGTCAGCATGGAGCCACCAAGAACTCAGGAGGGGCCACCAGAGACCAATAGAGGGGATGAGGGGCAGGGCCAGAAGCATGCAGGCAGCAGGAGCACAGTGGCAGGGGCACAGCTGGATGCCCTGACTCCCTTCTAGGGCACAGAGTGGCTGCCTAAGGCAGCTTTGGCAGGAATGGCCAGGACCATCCAACTGCTAATGCTGCTTAAGGCCTGGAAAGCAGCTCTTGTTGCTTAAAACCTCTCCCTCCCAGGCCCTTCATGCTCCCCAGGATGAGGTCTGTTCTGTGCAGGACCACTTAGCACCATGCCTGGTCAAGGAGCCATTCAGGGAATGTCTGTGGGTTAAATGAGTGAATGAACATAAACAGGAAAATAAACGAAGGCATGAGTCAACGGCCCCTCAGCCTGGGGCAGTGCAGGCATGTGAAGCTCCCTCCTAAATGCACTCTGCACAGCCAGCGGGCCTGCGGACTGTCTGGGAAGTTGGTGGGAGCAGGGTGGCCTGGCTGCTCTGGGGGCCGAACAAGGAGGTGGAAACTGCCAGGCCCGGCTGAGAACAGGTCAGTGAGAGCCAGGCAGTTTCTAGCTAACAAGTACAGAACGACCCAGAGCCAGGGAAGGACGGGCTGGGAGGAAGAACACACCCCTCAGAAGTGAAGGAAGAGCTTCTGGAACCACCTGAGAAGACAGAAAAAGAGACAGGTCCCATGAGCACTCTGAGAGTCCATGAGAACATCTAGACATCTGCATCAGCCAGAGCAGGGAGGAAGGGCAGCTGGGACAACAGAAACCAGAAGAAAGCCAGCCTGAGCCATGGGGCCCATGGGAAGGAGGAAAAGCAGAGGGTTGTGGGCCTCTGGAAAAGGTTCCTGGCACCAAAGGGTCCAAGACTCCTGAAGCAAGATTGGATGAAGGCCTTGTAGACAAGAAAAGCTAAGTCTGGGAGTAGGGCGAGTTGGGGATGCTGCCTTTGGTATTGGCCCCTTCAGATGAGTAGTGATGATGGGACGTCCAGGTGGGAATGTCTGGGACAGCAGGCAAAACTGAACAGTAGCAGCAAAAGACAGGGTCAGTTCTCTCTAGCGCTCTTTGTTACCCAGTTCACCCTCACTGGCGCACAGGAACTGTGTCACATGCCTCCTTGTGCACCCAGCACCGGTCACAGTGCTAGACAGTGAGTGTTTCCTGAACTGAAACTGAGACAGCAGTCTAAGTTGGAGTGACTTTCTGGGAAGCCTTGCTTTGAGTCTTGAGAACTGGGTGTCTATGGCCGGGTTGGTGGGGGGCTGGAGTCCTGCACAGCATCTGCCTGCCAGTTTTCTGGCTGCTGCACCCCAGCCAGGCTGTGGGGGCTGTTCTGGCCCCCTTCTGCAGCCTAACGCCTCTGCCCAGTCCAGGAGCCTTCTGCTGGAAGGAACCTCCAATTCCCCAGGCCCTATTCCTAGTTTGGTGGCCCTAGATTACAGTGCAGCCCGTCTCTCAGCATCACGGGCCTCCTGTATCCTTTTCCATTATGAGTGGAGACCAAGAGTTCACGGTGTAAACATCACGTACTATAACATATAACCTTTGCTCTGTTCCCTTAGACTGCCTCCCCAGCGAACATGTAGCCAGGTTTGTAGGCTTAAAAAAAAAAAGAAGCAAAACAAAAAAACCCCGCAGGGCTCCAGTAAGCCTTGGAGTATGCAGAAGGTCCCAAAAGCTGCTCTGCTCATCAATTATTCATCCCTATCCAGGGAGTGATCAGTCCTAATGAATCGAATCTTATGCATTCTGTCTCAGCGACTCACTGGGCCTGTTGTGATTGTGTTGTGCTGAGTGACTGTGTGTGAGTGTGTGTGTGTGTGTGTGTGAGTGTGCGTGTGTGTGTGTGTGTGTGTGTGTGTGTGTGTGTGTGTGTGTGTGTGTGTGATCCTAGAGGACAGGGCTGTCATAAAGCAAGGGCATGTGCATGTGTGTGATCCTAGAGGGCAAAGCCCATGCACTAGCTCCCAGCACAAGCCTGGCAATCATAAAGCAGGGGTGTTTGTGTAGTGTACCAGCACATGTGTGCACATTTCTTCCCTACCCTCCACGTCTGAAAACTCAGCCCTAGCAGGTTTTCTTTCCCCACCAAGAAGCAGCATTTGCAAGAGGAGCTCTAAGGCCCTTGTGCCCCTGCTACTCTGAAAGCTCAGGTCCTTCAGCCTCCCTGTTTCCCCTGCTCCCTCTTCACACCACATTAGAATGCACTTTTGCAGAGAACCTATCAGAGCTGATTATGAGCACACTGCCTGATTAGATGGTGTGCTGTTCCAGGAGCCACTCAAGGAGAAGGGCGGAGGGGGCTAAGGGGAGCTGAGAGGGGTGGAGGATGTGCTTAGGGGGTGGGAAGGGGCCTTGGTTCCAAGGTCGGAAGGAGTGGGCCCAGGGGCAGCACTCGAGGCCCCACTTCTGCTTGGCTGGGATGTTCATCACACCCAAAGGATCAGAGCAGAGACCTGAAATGTAGAAAAGTCAAGGTGCTAGCCGGTAGGGCACTAGAAACTTGAGACCAATTGGAAGCACCCCCGTCATTTATCTGTGGGGTCCAGCGCTGTGGGCAGGGCAAGGCAAAAACTCGTGCTGCTCCAAGAGCTGAAATAACAACTGCTGACTCCACTCCTTCCGGGACTGCTTGTTTGCTGATGAATTTTTCAAACACTAAGCTAAGAGCAGAACACACGAGATTTGCATACATGTGCATACACACTCGTATGCAGAGACCTATGTGTGTGAGTATAATGCATGTACACATTGGTACACACTATGTGCATGTACCTGCAACAAATATGCACACACTAACCCATCTATACCTACACATATGTGTACATTGTACACGCTGGCAGTTACATACAAATGTTTCCTCTGTCCACATCCTCCTGTAAGGCACAATTCTTGAGCCACAATAGGTAGCTACATGTGATGTCATATGAAATATTGCCCCAGTGAGCCAGCTGTGGCCCAGCCACATGAAAGGGATTGAGGGAAGCGAAGGCAAAGATGTTTCTAGGGCTGCCTGGGCATTGGTGCATGTGACACTGACCGGCAGGAGAGAGCCAGGCTTCAGGGAAGGCAATTATTTATCTCTGAGCATCCAAAGAGATCTTTGGCAGGATGCTAAGAGGAGGGCATGTGGATCCAACCCAGATCTGGTGTTTTGGGGTCCCCTGTAGTAGAAAAATAATGTAGCATAAAAGCATCTCTGGGCCCACAGGCTGGCAGCTTAATTGACTGAGGAGGCAGGGCTGCCACGGGAACTCCTTGTCCTGAACTCAGTGAGGGGGCATCTCCATCCCCATATCTCAGCCTCTGAGGGCTCTGGAGCCAAAATAAGAGCATCAGATACTTTCTACCCATGCTCAGCAAGGCCAGGACCAGGAGAGGGTGCCAAGACCCTGTGGAGAGCAAACAGAAGAGAGGACACACTCACATTCACACACAGACTCACACAGTCACATACCCTCATTCTCAATACCCACACTCCCCACCCAAAAGCATTCTTTTCTCGCTGTTCAAACCTGCCACGAGCTTGCAGCCTTTGGAGGGGATCCCTCCCACCCTAGTGAGTGGGTTTCTGTGATCATAGGGCTTAAGTGACAGCTGGCCACCTGGCCAAATGTCTGCTCTTGGCAGCAGCAGTTGTTGTGAAGAAACCCACCAGAAACCACAGGAAGGGGGCAGAGCCCTATTCCTTGGCAGAGGAATGCTCAGCATTGGCAAAGGTAGCCAGGAACAAGGGGCAAGCATCTTCCTTATTGGACGGACAGGGCTTAAGATGATGATGATGATGGTGACAATGATGGTGAATCCACTTATCCATTCAGTGATGTTTACTGTGCACCCACTATATTTCAAGTACTTCCAGACCCTATGCTGTGACTACAGCTGTAGTCTAGATGGACGGAAGTCCCTGCCCTCGAGGACTCCCATGCGGGCGGGGAAATGGATAGTACATAAGACACAAAAAAGATGTCTCACATCCAATAGGTAGTGAGGATGAGAGTGCCAAGGGGAGGAGAGAGTGATTTGACATTTCCAATAGGGTGGTCAGGGCAAGCCTTCCTGAGAAGAGGGTCACAGAAAATAAGAACACATAAATTATTAATCCTAAAACACTTGTTACAACCCGAAAACAGCCTCAGTGCTTTAGAAATTACTTGGTTCAACTCCTCAGCTTTGCAGAGGAGGAAGATGAGGCTCGGGGAGAGGCAGGATGGCGGGGATGAGGCCACCTGCCCATTGTCACTTGTATAGTCCCAGTGTCCTGGCTCTCAGGCATGGCTTTCCCAATCTTGACACTGTGGCCCAGCCACATGGAAGGGATTGAGGGGAGTGAAGGCAAGAATGTTTCTAGGGCTGCCTGGGCATTGGTGCACGTGACACTGATCGGCAGGAGAGAGCCAGGCGGAGAAGCTCCAAGTTCCCCCAGGACCTGTTCTCTGACAAACAGGTGCAGTAAATAGAAAGGCTCAGCTCAAAGAGAGATGAGCCACCATAAAGTGTTTATGTGCTGGGCTGTGGTCAGCATGCCCTCCTCTGCAAAATACTCTAAAACAAGTGGCCATAAAGTCTTTATGGTGGATGGACACCTTTTGAACTGCCTCAGCCACTTGACCCTCTCGGCCTCTTCACCGTTCCAGCACCTTGTTTTGACCCTGCCTCCCTCAAAGCTGACCGAGCTTCTCTCTTGCTAAGATGACTGTAGCTAGAGAGGGGCTTCCAGAGAGAAGTCCCTGGGTGGCATGGCATCTGTGCCCCCTATGTTCAGGCTGTATGCTAGGGACATGCTGGGACTTCAAGATGAGAGGGGAGGGGAGCCCCTGCAGACAGTAGTGAGCACTAAAGAAGTCCCTGATCATTGCCACGAGGGAGGTAGTCAGAGGCCCCAGATGATGAGAATGTTTTCCCAGGGATGGAAATGGACATACACACTCTCATTTAGCCCATGTCCCCCTTTGAGCGCTGGGGAAGGCACTGCCTGAGTGATGGGTGTGGGGCTGCTTTCTGATTTCCCAGATCAGAAAGCAGCCCCACACTCGGGCAGCTGCCTCCGTACCCATCTCAGAGCCCCTCAACCTGCTTCCCAGTCCTCCTCCCACTCACAGCGCTCCTCCTAGTAGTCAATGAGCTAGAAGGAGCCAAGATACTTAGGCTTTCTTCCCCCTCCAGGTTGTGTGCCCACAGTTACAGGGTTGTCAGTGTGAGAGCCCAGAGCTCAGGATTCTATGAGCAGATCTGACCTCTAGCACTCCCAGCTAAGGGCTCCTAAGGGAACACTGATTGCCCCAGCATCCCACCTTCCCATCAACCAACGGCAGGGGTGGAGAGTGGACCAAAGCCAGCGCCCGGCTTTGAATCTTTGAGTTGCCTAGTCATCTGCCCCCATGGGTCAGTAGAGAGCTCTAGCCAGCCAGGTGAATGTCTAACCCCCACCCAGGACAGATGTTGACCACTCTCCTTCAGTGGTCTGTCAAGTAGTCATCAATGTTGGGAATGACAGCCCCTAGTTGGCATCTGCCTCGTAGCTCAGTTTTGCCCCTTTCTCTCACATGTATGTTTATTTTTAAAGCACATGTGTGTTCTTTAACTCCCAGTCCAAATGCCACCTCCTCCGTGAAGCTGCTGTCACCCAACTAGATGACACTTTTCTCTGCTCAGAGTTCAGTGCCTTTATATTCAGATGGTGCTTGTCCAATAATCACAGAAGGAAAATACCTTCTTTTCCCTAGCAAATGATTATTAGCTCCTGGAGGTTCTGTCTGTATTTTAAGCATGTTTCTACTTTCCCAACCCCACACAGAGCATAATGCCTTCCTTCATAGAGAAGTCATTTTATAAATATTAGATGAATTAGTTAATTAATGAATTAATCTGCCTTAGTAACTTGTTCCATTATCTAAATCTTTTCTGACTGAGAGAGTTTTCCTCTTGCCTGGGCTAAATCTTCCTGCCTAATTTCTACCCATTGCTCTCCCTTGGCTCCGTCCTCAATGGAAGTGTTCCTTCCACATGACATCACCCTGCAGACCTGGAGATTCCTCGGCAGAACCTCCCAGCTCCTCGCTTTGCCCCCATGTCTCCCCCTGCAGCCCCTCATCCCACTGAAACTCTCCCCTGTCCACAGGGCTCTTAAATCAAAGGAGCCAGTTCTAGTGCCAGAACAGCAAGGAGGGAGAAGGAAGAACCTCCCAGCTTTAAAACTTCAAAACTCCATCCTGACCTGTGGTGGCGCAGTGGATAAAGCGTCGACCTGGGAATACTGAGGTGGCCAGTTCAAAACCCTGCACTGGTCTGGTCAAGGCACATATGGGAGTTGATGCTTCCAGCTCCTCCCCCTTTCTCTCTCTCTCTCTCTCTCTCTCTCTCTCTCTCTCCTCTCTCCTCTCTCTCTCTGTCTCTGTCTCCTCTCTAAAATGAATAAAATAAAAAGAAATAAAAAAAAAACACTTCAAAACTCCAGCACAGACTCCGGATCCTGAGAGAGCATAGACACCCCCCCCCCCGATTCTGGGTGAACCTTTATCCTGTGCTCTCACTACCCCTTGCCCCCTGCAAGAGATAGGAATTTAAGATCAACCCAGGAAGTGATCTACAGACATGTTCTTTCATTTACTGTACTTACCTGACAAACAGTTACTGGGCTCATAACTTGCCAGGTAAGCAAGTCCTAGTTACTTCCGTGAGGGAGCTCCCAGACTCCCAGGAAAGATGGCAATGAAAAAGCTACCTTACTGCCACATGGTCCGTGCCATGATTCAGGTGTGAACCAGGTGTTGCAAGGCTGTGCGAGAGGGGCCCGGCCTCGCAGGAGAGGTGGGATAGGGGAATGGGTCTGAACGTACAAGGAAGGCTTTCCCAGGAGGCCTGTCCAGCTCAAGCTTTGAACCTTTGTGGGAAGGACTAGACCAGAAGTGGTTCTTCTGGACCTCGGGAAACCAACTGGGTGGCAATCTGGGTCTCTGCAATAATTCCACCAAAATGTCCAAGGAGGCCAGATCTCATATAGGCACCAAAAAACATGTGGGTGGGGTAGACCAGCTGAGCCCAACAGGAGAAAGTCTCAGCAATGGGCATTTGGCCATCACTAGACTTGGGGTTCCAGAAGAATCTGTCTAGATGTCCAAGACGCAGCAAGCCAGTCAGAATACTGGGGAGGCTCCAACCCAAAGAGCAGAGGCAGCCAGAGATTGGGATGGGGAGATCTAGAAAATGACCAGAGTTCCAGAAAAGCTGGATGGATTTAGGATCTGCATTTGGGTTCAAGTGGATCTGGAATGAAATGGGTCAAAAGCCAGCCATTTGGCTAGGAGCACACAGGTAGATTAAAAGGACAAATGTCCAGTTCTGGTCACCCAGGTGCCCCCAGGCATGGGCTGAGGCTTGGAGCCCCTGCGGCTCTGGTGAAGGGTAAGGTGGGAGATAACATTGGGAAGGTCAGTCAAGGCCCTGCTGAGAGGTATGGCTCTCACACCATAGGTCATGGAGGCAACATCCCTCCTAAATGTCACCTCCTCTGGCTCTAGAGCTCCTACTCAAGACCTTTCCCAGGCATTAAAAAGACAGCCAAAGGTTTGATTGTGTCCACACCTGCCCACTGCCCAGGGGCAGCAAGGAAGATTTTGGGCATGCAGAGAAGTCACCCCTCCTTTTCCCCTCTGGGCTTGTCCCCACCCCCCACCCCCTACCTCATAGCTGCTCTGGTTGGACCTTGGGTAGGGAATAGTTGGATTCCCAGAAGGGAATGGAGCTGGTTCCTGGGAGAAGGCCAGATGACTGTGGACAGCCTTATAGTTTAATTATTTGACTGCAGAAAGGAGTTCTCATCTACTCGGTGCTCATCCCTGTTAAGCTAATTGTCTGTCTCCTTCTCTCTCTTTTCCCCCAACTTGCTGGGAAAGTTTCAGTGGCCTAATTGAGTTATCATAAAGATAATGGCTGATGTTCTAGCCAGAGCCAAAAAGGGAGGCTCCCTCCCGCAGCAGCTCTGGCCCCAGATAGGCCCCCCAGGGGCTGACCTGTGGGCAGTGGGGAAAGAGAGGCTAAGCCCCATCCCCAGCGGGAAGGGTGATGAGTGGATGGTGCTTAGCCATGAGTCTAACACCTGCATGTCTTGCAGACAACAAGGCACCCTTTCTGCTCTTTCCCGACACCCAAAGGGAGCTTACTTATGAAACAAAAGGGCATGTTTGGGACTGCTCAGAGAGGCAAGCAGGCAGATTAAGGGAGAGAGCCTGGACTTGGAGAACAGGTAGATTCCAGTTACTCCTTATGAGCAGGGTGACCTAGGGCAACTCACTTCTCTGCTTGGAACTTCAGTTTTCTCATCTGTGCAGTGGAGGCAGGGAAGCTCACAGCACACTATTGGTGGGAGGCTACAGTGAGAAGGTATATGAGGTACAGACATACCTAGTGCTGGGAGCTTCCACTCACCTGTTCTGACACGTGATGACCATGGAAGGGCCGGCTGGGTGGTGGCACCCCTACAGGAGGAGACCAAAGAACAGCACCCTGGTTTTAGGCTAGCAGCTATGGTGTGCATGGGGGAGAGTCTCAGTGCTGGTGTCCTTTCCTGTCATTTGGGGCACATCACCTCTGCCAACCCCATGCCCCCAGAGAGCTGTGAGCTGCATCTCGGGTACAGACAGTGAGCACAGGAATGGCAAGGAAATCGGGATGAGAGCTGAGAAGTCAGATAAGTGTCGAGAAACACATGAAGCATCACCATTCATGTTCCAGGGCAAGTCCGAAGGTTAGTTTTAAAGCTAGCCAACCAAGACCTTCAACAGAGACAGTGCAAGGCCTGTGTGAGAAAAAGGGTGGGAGTCAAGGGACAATGGTAGGACACCCCCAGAGATTCTGCATATACAAGAAGACAAGGTACCAGGGCTGTGTTCGCAGCTCATGCTGGGGTAGGGAGGAGCTCGGGGATGAGGAGGGAGCAGCGGTGCTACTGGCCAGGCTGGACTGATTGAAAGGCCTGACTGTAGCGTTCCCCTTGCCTTCCCAGTGCCCCCTCTGATTCAGCCCTTTGAGTTCCCACCCGCCTCCATTGGCCAGCTGCTCTACATCCCCTGCGTGGTGTCCTCAGGGGACATGCCCATCCGCATCACCTGGAGGAAGGACGGACAGGTGATCATCTCGGGCTCGGGTGTGACTATCGAGAGTAAAGAGTTCATGAGCTCCCTGCAGATCTCCAGCGTCTCCCTCAAGCACAACGGCAACTATACATGCATCGCCAGCAATGCGGCAGCCACTGTGAGCCGGGAGCGCCAGCTCATCGTGCGTGGTAAGTGAAGCCAGGACGGCGATGGAGGGAGAGTCCAGCTCTGCCCGCTGCTGAACATCTCTCTAGGCTTCAGGGTTGAGTCACAGGCTTATGGAAGGTCGGCTCTGGCATGGGCCTTCAAGATCAAGAGGTCCAAACCTCTTACTTTCCAGGCCGTGAAACTGAGGCCTAGTAAGGCGGAGACACCCACTCGGTTAGCTTCTGGCAAACCAGAAATGAAACTCCAAACTCCCAACCCCAGCCCAGGACTCAGCAAGAGTTCTCTGCATGTCTGGTTTGGGAGCTGCCAGGCCTCACCTTTGGAAAAGTCCAGGACAGACTGACATGGATTGGAAAGGGCCTGAAGCCCCAGAAAACCTCTCGGAGACTGAGCTGGTCTCTTTCTTCCACCTTCCCTCTTTCTCCAGTGCCCCCTCGGTTCGTGGTGCAGCCCAACAACCAGGATGGCATTTATGGCAAAGCTGGTGTGCTCAACTGCTCAGTGGATGGCTACCCACCACCCAAGGTCATGTGGAAACATGCCAAGGGTAAGTAAGTGCCTGGCCAACCAGCAATCCGAGTGTCCAGGGAGAGGGAAAGGAGGAAGCTGAGTGACTCAGACCTGGTTCTCACACACAATCCCTAACCCCAGGTTCTAAGCTTTGAGGGGTTCTGAGCTTTGAGGGGCCTATAGGCTACCCCTGATCTGGGCCAGGGGTAGCTATTATTCTGACTCCAAATTTCCTTCTGTCCCCACAAATTGACCCCTCCTCTTCCCCTCCAGCCCTAGAACTTGGTGCTCTCCGCTTTCCCTGACCCCACCCTCTGATCCGAGTTCCCTGATCAGCCCTGCTTCTCACCAGTTGTTCTGAGATCTTGGTCCTTCTTAGAGCCCAGATTTATTCCAAGGACACATTTGGTTTCTGACTAAGCTACATGCCAACCTCTTATTGAGGCCATGTCCAGGGCTAAACCTGGGAGAACGAGAGGTGGTACCCAAGACCCCCTTGGAGGACAGCTGGCCTGCTTTTCGCACCTGGCTGGCTAAGATCAGGAAACTTCCACTGGAGAGATCAGCCTTCCCTTTGTCTGTTGCCAAGTGGCCTGAAGACACCTCTTTCTTCCTCTCTGAGGAATTCACCCCAAGGAAGCTCAGTGCCAAGGTGGGCATTCCAACTCCATCTCCTTACTCAGAGAGCTGGGAAAGGACCAGCACTCTGTGAGGGTCTTTCTTGTTGCCCAGGAAATAGGAGTTGTGTGTGAGAATGCTACAAAATGGCCCTAGGTCTGCAAGAGAAAGGCATCAGGGCCATTCACTGGGGCACTCCAGTGCACCCAGGTCACACCCTAGCCTAGCTGGCAGCCCGTCTAACCTCTACCTCCTTCCAGGGAGTGGGAACCCCCAGCAGTACCACCCAGTGCCCCTCACAGGCCGCATCCAGATCCTGCCCAACAGCTCACTGCTGATCCGCCACGTTCTAGAAGAGGACATTGGCTACTACCTCTGCCAGGCCAGCAACGGTGTGGGCACCGACATCAGCAAGTCCATGTTCCTCACCGTCAAGAGTGAGTCCTTCCCCGGCAGCCCTCCCTGCAGCCCTGATCACAGGCCAGGGCTCCTCTCTGCACTCACCCTGCCTACCTCTTGTTTTCCATTGTTCCATCTGTGAGGGGAGGCAGGGAGAATTCCTCATCAGAGGGGGCTCGTGACCCTTGAATGGGGGATTCAAAAGCATGGTCATCTAAAACAATGGCCTCACCCTGAGTGGCCCCAGCTCACCCCTGTCTAGCCATGATAACTTCATGATTTGCTCAAGGTTCATGTGACGTCTCCTGTACTTTTATCTATAGGTTGGCAATTCTATCTGAATAGTTATAGCAAACAATTTGTTTCTGTTACTTAATTTACACCCAGATGTGTATAATAACCTGTTTATGGCTTGGGAAGGCGGATGCCACATACAGAATGTAGAAGAGAACTTGGGTTCCGATTTCAGATCTACCTGAGGGGCTGTGTGACTTTATACAAGCCCCTTTACCTCTCTAGGCTCCCGTTCCTTCACCTGTGCTAGAGGTTCATTCCCAGCCCACTGGTCCCATAACATTGGTGGGAATAACACAGGAACTGATTGTGGAAAGAGAGAGATGCATCAGAAAAGCCAAAAGAACAATAACACTCTGTGACTTGGTGCTCTCTCAATGGTTTCTAAGTCCCCGGGCATAGAGCCAGTCCTGATGACCTTGGAAGCTCAGAATATCCCTGGATTCTGTCATCACAGACACACATTCCAGCTATGTGATTCTGACCCTTCACACTCGTAGATGTCTGTACAGTGGCCCTCAGGAATCATGTCATAAGGACAGTGTCCACCTGGCCCTAGGCAAGAAAATGGACCACAGGCCACAGAGGACAGTGAGTTTTAGAGTCTGATCAACCTCAGTGTGATCTGGACTCTCTGAATTTACTTGGCCTCTCTGTCCTTCATCCTCCCGATGCATAAAATGAGAGTCATAAGAATGCCTTACCTGTTACCTTTTGTGTCAGGAATAAGTCAGGTGATGTATGTAAAGCAGCCAGTGTGGTAACTGGCACCCAGTAGGCCAGTAAAGATTTAGCCACCAGTTTTGTTATTTTTGAGGGCAGTCTCTCCAGTATATGCGTAGGAAGCTGCTGAGAGCAAGGCCAGCAATGGTCTGCGCAGCTTCCCCTGGGGAGTTCCTCCCTTTATGAATCAGAGCTGCTTTAGCCCTCTCAAGCCCTCTGTTCGGAGCAGCACCAGACAGGGAAGCCCAGGCGATCGATGCGCGGGAGCTCAGAGCCGGAATCCCTGCCCTGGGGAGCCACTTCCCTCATGCTATCAAAAAGCACTTTGTCCTTAATAAAACCAGACAATCAATTTACATCCCTCGGCCAGGGAAAACTTCGCTAATTCTGCCTGTGTGAGGTAAGGGGAATCATAGACACTTCTGGAACCACCCTTGATATCTGATCCTTTCCCCCGCCACCCCCCACCCCCCGTGTCAACAGGAGAGATAAACCCAAATGCTCAGACATTTCTAGGGAGGGAGGGTCTTTTCTGATTTTCTCTCAGTTAGGGGAGTCCACTGAGCAAGTGTGGCCATGGCTTTCTGGCTGCATGGTTTCTCTGTGGAGATTAGAAGACTTGGGTCCCGGGCAGTATGGTGATCAGGTAGGCTGTGGTGTGCGGAAACCCAGTTCACATCAGGCTGTCCCTGATGTCGTAGGGCCCACTCTGGGCCTGAGTTTTTCTGTTCTGTCCTCAGTTTCCAAGCCAGGCAGAAGCTAGGAAGCATACCGGGGTGTTCAGGAAAGCACATCTTGTAGACCCAGGGCAGCCCTGTGAGCACAGTGGCGGTGGTGGTAACCTCTGGCCCTCCTCCCGCGGGAATCTCCGAGCCCTCTAATTAATCACTGTGGGCAGAGTCTGTGCCTTGTTCCTTCTCTTCCTCCCCCTTGTCCTAATTTCAGCTGCCTTGTCACTTTTCTCTGCTTCCTTCCGCAGTAATGCACACGCACACACCTTTCCTACATCTGCTCCATCTCACAGACACCTCCAGGTCATGCTTTCCCAGTCACCTCGCCTTCCTCACACGCTGTCTGCAGTGTCTCTCAGCCTCCCAGTGCAGCCTGCCCTCTCCACTCCTCGCCCCGCCACTCACAGAACCTTCCAGCTCTCTCACACGCCTCTGCACACCATGTCCCCAAATCTCACACAGGAGCTCCATCAGGAGGCTTCTTCCTCACACCCCTTCTCCATCGCAAACACCCACTTCCATTCCAGTCCCACTCCTCCCATTGACCTACCCAGCCATGCTGGAGGCCTCCCTGCCACCGGATGCCAGCAGGCACGGAGGCGGCAGGGCCAGGGTCTCTGAGGCCTGAGGGCAGTCGATATGAGTGCCTAAGCATGGCCGGGCCCTGTGGCTGGAGCTGGAGGGCCTGACTGCCCTTCTACGGAAGGCTGAATAATGCTACACAGTCCCTGGCTGTGCATCTGACAATGTGACATTGCCCAGAGCATGGGGCAGGAGTGCTCCTGACCTTCCCTGGGAACTTGCACTCCGCCTTCCGCCACTTTCACACGGGCGTGGTGCTGCAGGGAATGCAGCTCAGACCTCCGCCTGCACATCCACCCCTGCCTGCAGTGTCCTCTCCCTCCTCTGTTCCTTCCCCATTCTCCCTCAGCCCTCTTCCACTTCTGCAACTCTGACTTCACTCGAAAGGACATGGTCAAGGGACCATGTGACCTCTCATTTACTTTGATCTGGAGGTTGGCAATTCTATCTGAATCATTGTATCAAGTGATCTATTTGTTTGATAAAATAATTATTGTTAGGTGGTGGGGCGAGGACCTTAAGGATCCAGGCATGAGTTACCAATAGGATTGCCAGGGGACAGCCATTCCTTGTCATCTCTTAACCCATCTCAAACACCCCATAGCCACCAACACTCCCCTTACCCACTTGCAGAGCTGATCACAGAAGGACCTGCCATCGCAAAGACAGTTTTAAGACTTGCCTCGCTGCTTCTAGCACATTCAGGGAAAAGTGGACCCAATGTAGCTCCACCTTTTCAGGCTGCACAGCTTTATGAACTCTCAGGAGTCAAACTGACCTCACTCTCCACGTTGGCCAAATAGAAGTAAGAAAGTAAATACTATATCAAAGAGACATACATTGTGAAAAGCATCCACATGTCAAATTAGACATTTGTGGTTGACCTCTGCTGGAACATGTCCAGGCATTGACCCTCATGGTTTCCGATGATAATTGATGGATTCTCACTGAGCACTCACTTAAGAGGTCTACAAAACTCCATGGCTAAGAGCATGGTCCCGGGTTCAAATCCAACCACTGCCTCTTTATAGCCGTGCAATCTTAGACAGCAATCTCGTTAAGTGCTATTTTCTCCTCTGCAAGTTTTTAACTCATCGGTAAGGGTTTTTTTATTTGTTGTTGTTGCTTTGTTTTGTTTTGTTTTTACACAGAGAGAGTCAGAGAGGGGACAAATAGGGACAGACAGACAGGAAGGGAAAGAGATGAGAAGCTTCAATTCTTCGTTGCGGTGCCTTAGTTGTTCATTGACTGCTTTCTTATATGTGCCTTGACCGGGGGTGGGGGGCTACAGAAGAGCAAGTGACCCTTTGCTCAAGCCAGCAACCTTGAACCTCAAGCCAGCAACCTTTGGGCTCAAGTCAGTGACCATGGGATCATATCTATGATCCCACACTCAAGCCAGCAACCCCACGCTCAAGCTGGTGAGCCCATGCTCAAGCCGGATGAGCCGGTGCTCAAGCCTGCAACCTCAGGGTTTCAAACCTGGGTCCTTTGCATCCCAGTTCAGTGTCTATCCACTGCACCACCACCTGGTCAGGCTCATTGGTAAGGTTTAAGTGAGGCTTACTTTTAAGCAATGAGCACAGTGCTTGGCACAAAACACATATTCAGTAATTGGTAATCCCTGCTATCCGGTGCTACAAATCTAGTAATGAGTGAAATAAAGTTGCTATTCTCAGGGAATTTAGAGGAGATAGACATTTACTCAAAACAGCTCACATATACAAAATGGCAGGTGCTTTAAAAAGCAATGAACAGAGTGATGATACAAAGAGAATCAGGAATGAAGTAACCAATTTTCACTTTGGGGCCAATGAGAGAATGTCAAGAAAAGCTCCACAAATGTTGTTGTCACTAAGTAGGACTTGAAGGATGAGAAGGCTTCTGACAAGAACCAATAGGGTCAAAGGCCATTCCATTCCAGGATGAGAAAGCAGCATGACAAGGGCACAGAGTCAGGAAAAGCCATGACTGTCATCTGGTAGGGAAGGTGTCTAGAGGAAAGTAATAGAAGGATGGACAGGGAGAACGAATGTGAGGTGCTTATGGGTTTTGGAAGCTGAATGTTGTCTTTCCGTGGAACATGGACTCAATATCAGGTGCCAAACCAGAATTCCAGAAGCCCCGGGGTGTGGTGAGAGTTGAGATTCTAGAGCTAGTGCTTAGAGAATTGCCATGTAGAACCCTTGCTCAGGGCTCCAGATTGCTAAGGAGGTGTTAGAGTGGGCAGGTGCTTTTCCAAAGTTGCTGGACATCCTTGCCAGCAACCAGCCAGACCCCACCTCCTTCCGCCCCCAACATGTTGGTGCTGGCTGGGACCACCAACATGTTGGTGCTGGCTGGGACCATGCATGCCTGAGCATTCAGCCCGGCCTTGCCACCATCCAAAGTACAGGACTTGAGAGTTTATAAAGCTCTTCCCAGACCTTGCCTGTGAAGATGGCAGGCAGCAGCTCCTTCTCAGAAAAAGGTCTGGGTCAAGGTCATTGGGTGACATAGTGCCAGCTGAGATCCTAGTCTCGTGGTGTGGTAGAGAGGGCAAAGGCGAGAGACAGAGACTGCTGGTTCCAGCTCAGTGACTCACTGTCACCCTTTCCGTTCTCCAGGCCCCGATTTTCTCATTTGTGCAATAAGAGGCCTGTATTTGAACCTAGTCACCAGCTGATACCAAGATTCCAGCCAGCGCAACAGTCTATGATTCTAGTAGTATATGATCCTTTCAGGGTACCAGACCACTTCCGAGAACTTGGTTGAAAAATGTAATTAATAAGAAAACACCATCTCCACAGAGCTACCTTTTATCTTCCTTTTAAAATGTAAACACACACACACACAATGACATAATTTCCCCAGCTGACACACAGAGGAAAAAAAGAAAAGATGTTCTAAGAGAATGCTTCACTGAGGGCAGGTACAAAGCCAGGCTGCTGAGTCTGGGGTGCAGGAGGCTGGCTGCATTGCTATGCTACCCCTGCGTGGTAGTGCCTCCCGACACTGGTGGCCCCTCGCACAGCACCTTACCTGATTAGACAGGTCCTGTTACATGCCCCAAATTTCCCTCTGCTCAGTGAAGAAGACTCCAGTGATTAGCCCAAGGCAAAGCCCACAACCAAATGAAGCCAAAAGAGCTTTGTTTGGTCTGAGTTTTGATTTGTTTGTTTAACAAGGTATCAGACCAATTAAAGCCAAATCCAAGAGCCCTCTGCAAGAACACCCGCAGCTACAGAATCACAGGAAGGCAGGAGGAAGGAGAACACAGCCAAGCAGACACTGGGGAAATGGAGGGAGCCCACGCAAACAGAATGAAGCCCCTGGGTAGACCAGATCACCTGCCAGCAGTTGTCCATGGTGCAGAGGTCAGGATTTGAAAGCTTGGAAAGGCAACTGTGTATCTACTGACCTGAGATGGTTTGGATTTCAAGTTTGCCCAAAGCAAACACCTCCTCATCCGGCAGGAGCAGCACCTCCCTTAGACCTGGTGATTGAGACTCCTACTCTGGAGTGCCTGTCTGCCCTCCTTGGTTCCATCCTTCCCACAGGGCAAGGAGTCTATGGCCAAAGAAAATGGCTTCCCAGAGCCTGCAGCTCCCTTTCTATTTTTTAATTTATTTTATTTAGAAAATTAACTTTAACAGGACAACATTGATTAATAAGAATACATGGGTTTCAGGTATACATTTCTATACTATTTGAACTGTTGATTGCGTTGTGTGCCCATCACCCAAAGTCAAATTATTTTCCATCACCTTATATTTGTCCGTCTTTATACCCTTCCCCCACACCCCCACACCTCCTTCCCCTGATAACCACTTCACTTTGTCTATGTCCATGAGTCTCAGTTTTGTACCCCACCTACGTGTGAAATCATACAGTTCTTAGCTTTTTCTGATTTACTTATTTCACTCAGTATAATGTTCTCAAAGTCCATCCATGTTGTGTAAATAGCAATATGTCATCAATTCTTATGGCTGAGTAGTATTCCATTGTATATATGCACCACATCTTCTTTATCCAGTCCTCTATTGAGGGACACTTGGGTTGTTTCCATGTCTTGGCCGCTGTGAATAATGCTGTGATGATGTAATGGAGTGCATGTGTCTTTACGTACCAATGTTTTTTAGTTTTTTTGGTAGATACCCAGTAAAGGGATCGCTGGGTAATATGGGAGTTCTATTAGTTTTTGGGAAACCGCCATACTTTCTTCTATAATGGCTGTACCAGTTAACACTCCCACCAGCAGTGAATGAGGATTTGTTTTCTTCCACAGCTTCTCCAACACTTGTTATTACCTGTCTCATTGATAATACAGTTCCTTTTCTTAGACCATGCTCTGGACCATTCCAAGGCCTCTTCCCCAGTCTGTCTTCCCAAGGGCGGGCCCTGACCCCAGCGTGGCCCTTAGGTCTGAGAGATGACTGTTTGCAGCACAAACACTGGGACCTGGACAAGTGAACCAGGATGTCCACACATGTATTCATTAAGCCCTTCTCAGCACACAGGTGGAACTGACACCTAGCGACTGGCTTGCCTTTTCTGGTGTGTTCTCTTGTGGCGGGTTCTGTCTCCTCAGCAGACTGAGCTCCTCACAAGCTGGGCCCATCTTCCTGTCTCTCTGTGGGAATTCCTGCCTCTGGCACAGGCTCTGCCTACTTGGGCTTGCCTTGCTGGGAACCAGCAGTCTCACTGACCCCATTTCTCAGGTTTGGCCCAATCACATGTGAGGTCACAGGTCACCCCCTTAGCACTCCCCTCTGCCTTTATGGGTGAGGGGTGGGTGGGATGAACCCTCTGCTGATCTGCAAGCCATGGGGAGAGGTGACTGGGAAGCAGAATGGCAGGCAACAGAACAGGGCTGAGGCTTGGGCTCGCAGTCACGCTTTGCTGGTGCTGGTGCTGGCTCTGCCATTGCTGTGGCCACGGCTGCCCGACCTCAAGGGGGCTGGGAGAGCCGCACCCCGGCCTGCACCAACCAGGGTCTCTGTAAGCCTGAGGCCTGGTCCCCCAGCCTCTGGTAAAGGGGGAAGGGGAAAGGGTGATGAGCCATTGCCATGATTTCCATGGAGGTGATGATCCAGCTGCCTCTTTGGCCTCATTTATGTTCAGACTTCATAGAGGAAGGAGCAGCACTTGGTCTCCTCCTCCGTCAAACAGAAATGAGCAGAGACGCTGGACACATCCTGCCACCAAGCCAGACTCCCTCCTGTGGCCCCCACTGAACCATCACCAGGAGGTCCCCAGCCATCGGCCAATCCAGGCTCTCTCCACCCCAGGCAGGACCCAGGGAGGCCAGAATGAGTAAATGGATTAAAAAGTCAGAAAGCTCTTGACCAGGGCGATGGGAGTCCTGGTTTCATGTCCCAGTGTTCCCCACTACATCCTGTGTACACTGTGGTCACTCCCTCTCCCTGAGACTGTTTGCTCCTCTGTTCAGAGAGGTAATAACCCATCTCTCCCTTTCCTTTAGCTCCAAATGCATTAACAGAGCTCAACAAGTAGGTCACGTTGGGCTATGCCAATTAAGGCTTGTGTTACCAGTTCCAGTATCTTCCTTGGTATTTCAGCATTTTCTAGAAAAAGACAAGTCTGAACTAAAGAAATGTGAGCGCTCCTACTGATTTCAAGAGGCCAGCAGTATCCATGTAACCTCTATTCCCAATTTAAAAGTGCTTGTCCCAAGGGTCTCATCTGGGCTCTTACCTTCTTCTTAGAGGCTATAGGCATGATGGCGTTAAGCACATCACCCTTTCTTCACCCTCACCCCCACAGTCCCTATACCTATGAGCCTGGAAAAGATTCCAGATGAATCCATGCTCTGCAGTGTCATTCAGAGCATTCCCTATATTCAACTCCGGCAGATCCAATCCGATGAGTATCAAAATTATACACAGCCCACATGCCAACCAAGAAAAAGTGCTAGTAAACATTTTGAGTCACAAGGAGTCAGGGTCATCACTGGGTATCTCAGTCACTAAATAAAAAAATATAGGCAGGCAAAGAGCTAAAGCAGTGTCTCTAGACCAAAGGGAGCCCAGAACTGCTCCCCTATTTATGCTTGAAGCCTTTATGAATGGTAGGGGCAGAATAAAATTGTTGGATCTGTCAAATAATGTACTTTCATGTGTCTAGCATGGTGTCAAGGTCTTAGAGAGAGAAGGACAAGATTAAGTCACCACCTTGTCCTCAAGGGGTTTACAGACTTGTTAGTAAGCTGGTACTAACCTTCAGGAAACAAGGCAAGATCACGTGATAGAAGGTCTAGCACTACACATGCAGTGTTGGGTTAGAGAAGGAAAAACCAGTGTGGACAGACATGGTAAGACAGAGCTTTCTAGAGGAGTATGATTTGGCTTGAGCCTTAAAGAATAGATAGTGTTTGGACAGGCAAAGGGAAAAAAAGGAGGGCATGCAGGTGACAGAAACAGCATGAGCAAAGGCACTGGGGTAGGAAGACTCTGTGGGAGTCAGTGAGGAGAACATCTGATGGGAGGGTGGCATTAGGAGATGATGCGGGTGTTGTTGAATGAAAATATTGGCACCCAAGTCTGGATGTGATACTAGGATCTTGAGCGAGAAATGAAGAGAAAAGGGGAATCTAAGAGTCACTGTGAAGGAACAAGTACTAGCCCTGATGATGGAGTGAACAAAAGGAGCAGGGAGACTCCAGAACTCAAGGCTGAGAAATCATTATGATGGTGCCCCAAAGAGAAGTGGATAGATGAGAGCAGAGAGATGGCAGGTTTGCTTCAGCCATGTCAAGGCAGGAGTGTGGGGGTGCCCTAAGACAGCGGACACTGGTTGACATTCTCCCAGGATTTCTACCTAGAACAGTGTGCTGGACCAGGTGACCCTGTGGCTCTGACTCACATTTCACTGTGGGGTTGCAGGTATCCTGTTCTGGGCCACAAATAATAAAACCTGTGGGCCAGATGTGGACCCCCTAGAAGCCCAGACTCCCAGCCCTCCCTGCCCAGTCCTCAGGATGCTCAGGTCTACAGAGATGTGAGTCCTCTCAAAATTAAGGTTCTGAAGAAAATTCTCTCCTGTTCATGTTGCTCATGTCCAGGCCTGCCACTGTTTATTTGTTATTATTCAATAGTTATTGAGAACCCACTGAGTGTCTGTTTCTGGGAGGGTGTTGGGGGGAGGGGTTGTGGCCTTCACACACTCCTGTACCCGCTTGCCTACTGTCTTGGGGGGCTGGAAGTAGAGGGTGGTGTGACCTCCCCACAGAGCAGGAAAAACAAAGCCCATATGATGTCCCACCTTAGGTCACCCCCTCCAGTTCCACGGAGGAGAGGCGATGGCCTGTCATCCCGGGCGCTCTGCACAGAGCACCTCTGTCACTCACTGGAACCTTGTATTAATTTCCTAGGGCCATTGTAACAAAGAACCACAAATTAGGTGGTTTAACAGAACAGAAATTCATTCTCTCTCCATTCTTGGAGGCTGGTAATTTGCAACGAAGGTGTCGGCAGGCTCTCTTGGCAGGCTCCGGGGCAGCAGGATACCTTGCCTCCCCTGGGGGCTGATGGCAATCATGGTGTGCCTTGTGTTGTCAATGTGTCGTGCCAGTCTCTGCCTCCATCGCTCACCTCCTTCCCTTTATGTGCGTCTCTTCTTCTCTTCTTGTAAGGATGCCAATCATATTAAATCAAGGGCCCATCCTACTCTCTAGTGAGGCACCTTAGCCACATCTGCGAAGATCCTATTTTCAAATAAGGTCACAGTCACGGGTACCAGGGTGTATGACTTGACATGTCTTCTGGGGAGATTCAGTCCAACCTACGATAATCCCCATGCCTAGTGATTTATTGTCCAAGAGCCCATGCTTCCCAGAACTCTGGAAGCTGGAATACTCTCCTTTCCAACAACCTACAACTGCCCTTGTCCGAACCTAACCAGTCTCCTAAACAAAACCCCCTCTTGGTCAAGAGCTGACAAACCCAACCTCTTCTGAGCATGGACCACTAGGGCAGGAGTCAGCAGACTGGGGCTAGGCCCTAGTCTGGCTGGTGGCTGGTTTGGCAGAGCTTGGGTTTCTTCCATGGAGACCTATGGCCTGCAAAGCCTAAAATATTTACTAGCCAGCCCTTGGCAGAAAAAGTATGCCAATCCCAGTTCTAGCACAATGACCCAGAAGTACCTTCCGAGTAATTAAAGAGGGTCTTGTCTCCTTTTGTTTCTGAAAGGATTCCAGTGCTCAGAGGTCATTTCAGAGTTGAGTGCCCTCATCTCTAAAGCAGGAATAAAAATACTACCCACATCCTAGGTATGGGGAGAGTGAATTTAATAAACTTACTCATATAAAGCACTAATGGGGATGCATGGCATGCAATAAGCATTCAATAAGTATTAGGCATTTTAAATCATTACTATTCTTTTCTACTGGGTAGAACAGAAGACCAGAGGCTGGGGAAGAACCAGACCCCTGCCCTCTCCTGGAAACACCCCCCACCGCCTGCTCTTCTACTCCTTGGCTAGCAGCTAAGAGAGAACCTGACTGGTCCCACTTTATGGCTAAGGAAAGCAAGACCTGGTGAGGTTGGGGGGTCTCAACTAGGACCACCCTTCAGCAGATAGAGACTGCAGTCCTTGTCTCAAAGGTTCCAAAGCACCAGCACCCAACCCCCTTACACACACACACACACACACACACACACACACACACACACACAACTTCTTGCCAGTTCTGTCCCCAATGCACATAGGCAGTGTACAGTTTGGGTCCCATAAGCCCTACTCCCTGGGCCCCTCCCCACCAGTTCTCAGAGCTGAAGCTGATTGCATCCATGCAGTTTGAATTAATCTCATGCTTCAGGTGGAGCTTGGCTAATCAGGGGAGACAATAAGCCGAAGTAGGTGCAATCAAATTAACAATGCCATGGCCCTGGCTCTTTAAGAGGTGGGCCAAAGGTGGGCAGGATGGGGACGGAAAGAGACTTTGCTTGGGGCAAGGGGCACTCCATGCCATGTGCAGATGATGTTTTATTGTACACTCAAAACCTGTCTGGTTTTGTGAAACAATGTCACCCCAATAAATTCTATTTTTAAAAAAGGATAAAACAAAGCAAACACCAGAAGGCACCTCCCCCCAGCCCTTCCCCAGGGTACTCCTGGAATTGCTGCTGACCTATTGAGCTAGTGAGCTAGCGCACAGAAGTTCTCCCACCCTCACCCCCGCAGGCCCACCACTTCGTGCCAACAATGCCCTTTTGTGTAAGCTTATCTCACACTGATAAGCAGGGCTGCAGTTCTTGTCAGGATCTTGTTAACAAGGAGTAGCTTTTGTGGGGAGGGAGGGGATGGGCTGGGATGGCAGTAAAAGGGAACTCACCTCTAACGGGCACTTGCAGCCTTTTCAGTAACAGAAGGTGGTGAGGGACTCTGAGCAGGGAGCCCTGCTCTGCTGACAGGTGAATGGGCAGGACTCCCAAGTGCCTTCCAGGCATCTGTCAGCCCTGAAAAGCCTATCTCAGGGGCGAGGAGGGGGACATGCCTATAGCATTTCAGCCTGCCTAGAAAGACAGCCTTTGTGGTAGGAAGCCCTATGAGACTCCTCGAGAGACCCTCCCAAGGACATCCTGAGAAGTAGGGACCCTTCGCTGAGGATGGTAGACAACACCAGAACTGCCCTTCTTCCAGTCCTATTGGCTTTGAGGCCAGGCCCACCTGAGGCGGAGGAAGCACCGGAGGGCATCGACTAGAGTGGGACGTGAGCAAGGAGGATCATCCAGTCTTGTGGCTCTTCCCCAGGCCAGGAAAGAGGAACACTTATGCCTGCCGCCCCGGACCCCCACCCTATCCCAGGGCCAATTAAATCAGAGCTTCTGGGGGCGGTGTTAGTGCAGTAAGACTGTCTATAAAGCTTTCCGGGTAATTCTTTTGTGTAGCCAAACCTGAGCACCTACCTCCCTGGCCTCCTCCTGCAGGCTACCCACCTGGAGGGGCAAAAAGAGCGTCATCTGCTGACCTCCTGGTCTCCAGACCAATCTTCTTCCCCCAACCCCAGCTGCATCTGTCTTCAAAAAAGCCAGACTCTTTGCACTCCCATCCTTGGTACCTGTTTCTCTCTCTCCTGCTCTTTTCTGACCAGGGTCACACTGTGGGTAAAACCACAGTTGCCCTGGGTGAGTCTTGGCTCTGCTACTTACTGAATGTGTGACCTTGAGCAGTTTACTTCTCTGAGCCTCTCTTTCCCCATTTTTAAAGTGGGGACAAAAATAGGGCTGTTGTGAGGATTGAGTGAGTTCATGCATGAGAGAGAACACAGAACCATGCCCAGCACACAGTGATGTAAGGACTAGGACGGTCATGTCCCCAGGCCCACGGCTGGGTGCAGGTATGCCCCAGGCTTCCCTTTGGGTCGATGTTCCATTCCTCAGGCCTCTCCTGACAGCCAGTGGTGTTCTATTTCTTCCATATCCTCCTTCCCACACATTCTGCTTCTCTCCTTTGGGTATTCAAAACTGAGTCTTCCCTCCCTGGTGACTTGGGGACTTGTCAGAAACACCAGCTGAGCTCCAATCACCAGATAGAAGAGAGAGAAGCAGACAAAGAGAGAGAGAGACTGACTCACCACCTCCCTCCCAACTCCTGCCCTCAGCCCTGCCTGGCTTACCCCCCTCTCCTAGCCCTACTCCAGTTTTCAACCCCCTTCTGCAGTCCCTGCAGGATTCATCCACAATGTGTCATTCCTACGATGCAACTTCCACTCCTGGGACAAAGCCCAGGATGAGAGAAAAATCAACCAGGCAGAAGAAGGTTAGACTAAGACCAGAGGAAAGGGGACCTGCGAATTGTCAGGGGACTTGAGGATTCATCTCCTTCCTGGCACTCACCAGCTGTGTGACTTTAGACAAACCCCTTATCCTCTCTGAGCCTCCGCTTCCTCACTGGTATAGTAGGAGCTAATAGCCCCCAGGCCACCTTAACAAGAAGGGTGCTCCTCACAGAAGATGATCCAGTGCGATGTGAGCTAAAGGAGCCACCAGCCCAGCTTCTGAGCTGGGACCCTAGAAAAGGGGAGTGCTGAAGGGGCCATGGAGGGGCCAAGTAGGTACAGAGTTTATGTCCCCAGTGTCAGGGTGGAGGGGCCCAGGACTCCATCTGCAGACCCGGCCATTTGTTGGAAAGACTGTGGGTGCCAGGAGTGAGTGAGAAAGCCGAGCTGCCTTGTGGTGTTTTAAAAATCTATCAGCCTGTCACATCAAATTAAAATGTAAATAGCAGCTGGTCTGGGCAGGACCTCAGGGGTGACAGTGGCGGACCTACTAGTAATATCACACAGGGGATGTAGTTACGTCGGATTCTGACAACTGTCTTATTTCTGAAGTTGACTTCCTCTCCCTTCGGCTTGCTGTCTCGGGAGGGCCCTAGAGCAGGAGAGGGCGTGACTCCAGCACAGCCCATGCCCTGCTCCTTCCCCTGGTGCCTGCTTGAAGGCCCATCAGAACCAGGAGCAGGAATTCCGGGATCTCTGCAGAACTGTAAGGTAGTGAGTAGCCTCACCATGGAAGACCCAGCAAGGCTCCTCCCTGCCCTGGAGGAGGCTAACTGCAGACCAGGGCAGGCGGACCTAGGGCACTGGGGAAGGGGGTGGGCAGGAGAGGTGCCCAGCACTTTGGAGACTTCCTGCTCTCCACAAATATGTGCTAAGTCCTGACAGAGACACTCTACCCAGGAGTCTCACAGTCAGACACAGGAGACACAGGCAGTGTGGTGTGGCATGTGCTGTTCCAGGGGTGCTCGGTGTCCCGCAGAGAGGCGTCTGCACTGACATGGCGTCAGAAAGGGGCTCTGGAAAGTCATCAGGAAGCCCCTTGGGCCTCCACCAGAGCTTGCCCCACTTTGGTCAAGCTCAGTACTGGGGACCATGCCAGGCACTGGGACTGTAAAGATTTGGAAACTACTGAACCAGCTTACGTCAGGACCTCCCACAGGCCTCACCCCACCCCACCTAAAGAGGCCATTTGCAAAGGAGCTATTTATTAAAGGGCAGCTTACCCACGTGCATGTCCCTGATACCCTTCAGCCCAGCCACTCCCTGTTTCCAAGTCCTCAGAGAATCTCCCCCAGCACCCTTCTTGTACAAAGAAATTAAGTTTTCCTAGCTGTTCACTGAATTACACTGCAGGAAAGCAGAGAAGCTGCATCTCATTAAAGCCTCCTGTGTCCCATCGGAGCAATGTGTTGCCTTTGTGGCTGCTATTAGCATTTGTCATGCAGGACTGAGCACTTGCATAGAATCCCTTCCTTTTCCCTGCTCCCCTGACTGTACCCCTAAAGCTGCATGCAGTTCCTGTCGCCTGTCCTGGGAGTGGCCTGCTGAATCGGCCCAGCACAGAGAAGCCACAGCTTCTTGTTGACGACCACATTCTACAGTGTGTCCATAAAGTCATGGTGCACTTTTGACCGGTCACAGGAAAGCAACAAAAGATGATAGAAATGTGAAATCTGCACCAAATAAAAGGAAAACCCTCCCAGTTTCTGTAGGATGATGTGGCAGCATGTGCCCATACACAGATGATGACGTAACACCGTGTATACAGCGGAGCAGCCCATGGCCATGCCAGTCGAGATATGGACGGCACAGAGGGAAGTTCAGTGACAGCAAACACCTATCTTGACATGTTGGAATTGTATGTAGTGCCACAATTTCCAGAAGGTGTCGTTTTTCAACAGGACAGTGCTCCTCCACACTACGCCACCATTGTTCGTGAGTTTCTGGATAGAACATTCCCCCGGCGGTGGATAGGCAGGGGTTCTGTCAAGCCATGGCCACCACGATCCCCAGGTCTGACGCCCTTAGACTTTTACTTTTGGGGTTATGTGAAGCAACATGTGTACATTGAACATATCAACGACATTAATCACTTAAAACAGAGAATCACAGACGTTATTCATTCTGTTACATCAGACATCCTTACCCGTGTGTGGCAAGAACTTCACTATCGTTTGGATGTGTGTAGGGCAACAAATGGAGCCCACATCGAACTGCACTGAATAGGTATGAGACTGGGAGAGTTTTCCTTTTATTTAGTGCAGATTTCACATTTCTATCGTCTTTTGTTGCTTTCCTGTGACCAGTCAAAACTGCACCATGACTTTACGGACACACCGTATTTCCCAAAGCCAGACGCTGTGTGCATGCGTGGCAGACAGATGGTGAGAGGTGGCCAGGCCCTGCAACCACAACAGTGCAGGCTTAAAAAGAAAGAATTGCTTTCTAGAAGCCTCAGTTCTATCATTTAAAAAAAATGGGGATTATAAAACTTACTTCTCATGGATGTTTTTGGGGAGGCATCTTTGAGCAATGAACCCAAAAGCAAAAGCATCCAGCTTGCTGCTACCTGCTCCATCACAGACAGGACCATTGAACTTAGTCAAGAAACACATCAGAACCCAAGCTTGGGAGGCTGGGAGTAATCACAGCGCCTACCTCACACGAGTGAATACAGTTGGTATTCATAAAGGGGTGTGTGTGTGTGTGTGTGTGTGTGTGTGTGTGTGTGTGTGTGTGTCTACAGATGATTGCACAAGTCCCTAGGGAATTCCTGGGGTCAGTCTTCAATGCATAAAGTTCTCTGGGGCACAGCCAGGTCTTTGTGCTGTGACGGTTCAGTCGTGTTTATTCCTGCAATTCAGTAGAGCAGAGAGACCTTGTGGTCCACGGCAAGGAGTGGGGGCAGGGAGGAGCGGATGTGTGAAGCAACCTGTTATGTTGCCTGGTTAAGGTAATCTGTACAGCAGCCTGGAGAGCTGACTCACCTCACCCGCATTTGTGGGCACAGGAGGGCACTGAGGCCCGTAGAGGCTGGTACATAGCCTGGGGGACACAGTCCCGAGTTCTCTGTTTGTTCTGGCGTGGGCAGGAAGACTATAAGGCAGAAAGAAGAAAGGAGTCAAGTTCTGTGCTTCTTGCCTAGGACAGAGAGCTAAAGACCCCTTGTATGCAAGGAAGCATATATTCTGGATGCTAGATTCGCCTCCCAAAACAGTGAGTTGGATGCCCAGACCATCTTTCCCTCATGCCATGGACTCATAACCACCACCACCCCGGGGCCAAAGGACAAGGGCCTCTGGTCCTTTCGTGGATTTTTTCCTCTCTTGAGTCTTCTCAGTGTCTTGGCTGCCCCTCTCTAATGTGGGGCCTCGCTGCCCCCCCCCCTGTAGTCCTGTCCCTAAACAACGAAAACTACTGGAAAAGTCCTTACAAGACCAGACAGGAGGGCTGTCCTTGCCACTCCCTGACAGTGACATTTCCACTCTTCAGCTACTCTTCAGATGGCACAGTTTGCAGCCCGCCCACCTTCCTGGTCACATTCCACCTTGTTCATGTGCTCTGTTGGGTAGCATGCCCGGAACAAGATCACGTTCCTGAGTAATCTGGAACTCACAGGCCATGCCCCTGAGGAGCTGGGAGCTAGCTCCAATGTCACGCACCTTCCACCACGATTGTCCAAACCTTGCGTGTTAAGTGCTGCCCGCCCCCATCTGTCCACTTTTAAGATGCCGTGCTGTTCACTGGCAGTGTGACCATGGGCAAATCACTTCCCAACGTGGCCTCAGTTTCTTCACTGGTAAAAAGAAGGGTCTGTGTATATGATGCATACCAAGGCAGTTTCGTGGAAACAAAGCACAAGCTAAAGATGTAATTTTAAATCTCCTAGTTGCCACATTTTCAAAGAAAAGTAAAAAGGCAACAGGTGATGTTTATTGTAATAGTCTCTATTAACTCACTATATCTAAATGGTTAACATGTCGTCAAGGTAAAAATTACTAATGAGATCTTTTACATTTTTTTCTCATGTTTTTGAAATCCCGTGTGTTGATGTCCACTCACAGCTCATCTCAGCCTGGGCTGGCCATGTTTTGAGTGCTCAATGGCCAGATGTGGCTGGTGGCTTCTGTCTTGAACATTATCTGGGCTCTGTGACACTAGGGCTCTGTGATTCTGTGTAGTAACCTGGCTAGCAACGTCTTAAGGTGTGCGTGGATTTAACCGATGCTTCTCTTGGAACAGAGGAGCGTGAGAGCCTCGGATGGGCCCGGTTTCCTTGAGTAGCTGGTATGATCTATAGACACTGTCTGCCCCATTACAACTCTCTGGGGTAGATAGCTATGTCTTCATTTCACAGGCACTGAATCCGGGGCTTGAGGGAGTTATGTAAACTACGTTAAAGGCCACATAGATGGTAGAGACATAAAAGTAGAGCCCAGGCCTGCCTGGCCCCAAGCCCTTCAAGCCGGGGGGGGGGGGGCACAGAAGCAGTCCCCTCTTCATAGATGGGCTTCCCTGAACTTGCCTTGCGCTGTAGGGCTGGGAGGGCAGCGTCGGATTGTGCTGCCTGGTGCACATTGGTATAACAAGCAACCAGCTCACAAAAGGGCAAAGAGAATACACCCCATCCCATATGTGGTCACTAGGGGCAATGGACATCATTTAAGTGGCACATAGAATCTAAAACCTAGTCCCTGTTCCTCAGGCCAAGCCATGGCTCCTGACAGCAGGCTTTGCCCAGCCAGAGGGTACCTTTATCATTTACACACAAGCCCCAGACAGGCTGGCACAGCCCTGCCTGGAGAGCAGGACAGGGGTGTGTTGTCAGTTTCTCCTGCTAGTGCAGAGCCTTGAAGTCCTCCTACCAAAAAATACTCCCTTTCCCTCCCTTCCTCAGCCTCTGACCTGTGCTGAGGCTTGACCTTCCTCCTCATCCTCTTTTATACACACACGCACCCCTCACACCTGCCTCCACAGGAACATCCCCCGGCTCCTCTGTGGCTTCCACCTCTCAGGAGCAAGACCCTTCTTCCCCAGGAAGACTTCAGGGCTCTGTCCACCCAGGGGTCCCCAGCCCCCGTCTCTGACCATTCACTGTGGGAAGAGTAGAGACAGCCCCCTGCTTCTCCCTTCCACTCCCCAACATTTCAATCTTCCAGTGAAGAATGGAGGCATCTGCAATGCAAAGCCCGACTTGTTGATGTAAAATCTTACTCTGTATTCCACCCAGGTTTATATGAGTGAATTATGCAAATCTTTGATGGAAAAATATTCCTGCACACATCCTTGAGAGTGTAAAACCTTAGTCAATAATTCATACGTGGATGTCTCTGACTGCAGGCTTTTTCTTCATTATAACTCGCACCTCGTTATTTGTCTTCCACATTTTATTGTATATCCTGGTGTAATGCCATGCATTATAAAATTTATCTGCTTCATTATTTGATGAGCTAGGGTTGGGGCGTGTGCTGGGCTGCTGGGGCCAGGGGCCCTTACTACCAAGACCCACATGACAGAAGGCAGAGGAGAGTAGTGGCTGCTATCCAGTGTGACTTCAGGGACCCCAGAAACTACCCTTTATCCCCACGCCTGTTCCAAATGTCTCCTCATCCATTCACCAGCATCTCGGGTCACACCACTACAGCCCCATGGCTTCTTGCCTTTATCCAAAGGTTTATTTGTCCTTCGAAGTCAGATGACCCTAGAAAGTTTGCTGAGAAGAATGTTTTCTGAGTCTTCAAAACTAGAGAAGAAAGAGACCCTGAAGACACTGGGGGTGGGTGGGTGGGTCTTCAAGAAAGGGGCAACCACTGAAGGGGAGCAGGGACACGGTGCTCCAGAGGGAGGTGGTTGTGGGGAGAGAGAACACAGGGCACCCCTGGCATGTTCGCCCAAGCAAGATAGTGATGGGGCCTGACCTGTGGTGGCGCAGTGGATAAAGCGTCGACCTGGAAACACTGAGATCGCCGGTTCAAAACCCTGCACTGGTCTGGTCAAGGCACATATGGGAGTTGATGCTTCCAGCTCTTCCCTCCTTTGTCTCTCTCTCTCTCTCTCTCTCTCTCTCTCTCTCTCTCTGTGTGTGTGTGTGTGTGTGTGTGTGTCTCTTCTCTAAAATGAATAAAATAAAATAAAATAAATTTTAAAAAAAAGATAGTGATGGGGGTGTAGGAAGCTGGGTCTCTGCAGAACTCAGTGTGAGGAAGGGTGCTTCCCACGACGGGGTGTGATTCTTCAATTAGCAAATATCCATATCTCGGATAAACCTCATTGACTACAATACTGCTACTGCACAGAGCCAAAAAGTGCCTGATTCTTGTCATCACCACAGCCATTCCTGGTTTGTGTCCCCCAGCATGGCTAACAGGCACTCCTCTCAGGACGAGGGTCGCTAGACACCTGTCCTCTGAGAGGCAAGTTTGTCTGGGAAGGTGGCGAGGAGAAGACCGGACAGGACAGGCCTCCAGATGCAGCAGACCACATCACTTTCCAGGACCTGCACATTGCTGCCCGGAGCTTTGCTCCAGCAAGTCAGCTGCCCAGGCCTCCATTCTCCCCGTTTAAGTCCCGCCATGCTGGCTACTGTGCCTGTGTCTCAGCATAGCCCCTTCCATCCAGTACTGAAACTGCTCCTTCTTTCTCTGTTGTCACCACTGCAGTGACACTCCTACGGTCAGGTTTGTCTTGTCCCCTGTTAGCTCCAGAACCAGCCCAAGGTCTGGCTCCGCAGAGGTGCTCGGTAAATGCTTGTAGAATAGATGGATGAAGCTTCCCAGGTCCCTCAGTAAAAGTCATTTTTTCTGATACATGCATGAAACTCGTCACACAGTCCACATCTTCATGTTGCTCATGCAGGGGTTCCTCTCCTCCTCCCCGCCCCTTTCTTCCCCTGGGAGGCAAGGACCCACCTCATGTGTGTGTTCCCAAGCCTGGCCTAGGTGCTCAATGTGTGTTTGTTGGGTTGGATGGAGGAGAGAGGGAACAGGATCTTACTGGCAGCTGAGACTGTCACCCTCTGCCCCACACGTCTCCTTCTCCTGGCACGGCTCTCAGTCCCAGAGGGGGTCAGGACGGACCTGTGTCTTGTTGTGGCAGTAGGAGGGGTCTCCTGATGACCAGCCAATGCCTTGGTTGTTTTGTGGTAAATTTCTCAGGTGGATGGGGCCGGGGGGAGTAAGGTGGGACGGGGGTCTGTTAGTGCTGCTTAAGGAATTCTAATCACCGCAATGCTACCCAGAGCTTTCTGCTGCGCTTGGTTGGGAAGAAAGGGGTTTCTCAGCTGTTTGGGAGGGTGACTCCACTGACTGCTATGAAGAGAGCGTGAGCCATGAACACACGGCAGAGGCCCCGTGCTTCAGCACAGGGCCCACAGTCTGGGGTCCATGAATTTGAAGAGGGAAATCACATATTTTTCCATTAACTTCAAATTGAAATGTGATCTTTTTTTTCCATTTTGAACATACACAACCAACCAGAGCAGCAGCAGCAGCAGCTGTGACCACCACTGACAGAAGTCCACAGATATTTCTGTATCACAGTGGTTGCAGATCCTTAGAACATCATCATCATCACTATTACCAAATTGTGCTAACATAACCCGGCACCAGATCTTATTCGATAAAGAGTAATAAAAACATATATTGGTGTGTGATGTACTATATCAAAAGTTTGCTTTTGAAGGTTATTAATATTTATCTGACCACACTTCAATATATCTGGTTTCCTCTGTAATTCTATGTATGGTATGCATTTTAAAACATTCTGCAAAGGGAGTCCACGGAATGTGATAATCCTTGGTGAAGAGAGACTTCCCCAATTATGCGTAGGAAGAAGGAAAACAAGAACATGCAAATGGGGTCCCCTATGGCCCCCCTCAACCTTTATGAGGCTTGGGGCTGAGGTGCTCTGCAGAGAAGGCCTCTACACAGCACACGCCCCTCCCCCTCACTGGGGCCTCTGGCCTCTTCCCCTCCCTAGTTCCAGCCATGATCACCTCGCACCCCAACACCACCATTGCCATCAAGGGCCACGCGAAGGAGCTCAACTGCACCGCGCGGGGGGAGCGGCCCATCATCATCCGCTGGGAGAAGGGGGACACGGTCATCGACCCTGACCGAGTGATGCGGTATGCCATCGCCACCAAGGACAACGGTGACGAAGTTGTCTCCACACTGAAGGTGAGCACCCACAACCCAGTCTCAGGGGGCCCAACTCAGAAAATGGGGGTCCCACAACTGTTACATCTGTATCTAATGGAGGTGAATGGAAAGCCTTGGGAGCCCCTCCCTGCATCCCAGAAATTACCTCCCCTTTGCTAGCTACTTCGTTCTCCAACCAGGAACCCCTGCCTTAGAACCCCACAGTACCTCCTTTATGACAACCCCCAGCCATGATGTGTGTGGAACTCTCAACTCTACCTTCTTCTTTGGAACCCCTGGCTCCATCCTCCCTCCTAGACCCCCTCCTCTTCCCTGCATGGACTCTTTCACACTTCCACCTTTGGAACTGTCTGGGAAGAGGAGCCCTTGACAAAACCCCTCAGCGGGTCTCCTCCCAGCAGAACATGGCCTTGCTGATCCTCACTTCACTGAGCCCCCTTCAGCAGGCCAACTCTAAAAGGCTCTCTCCGTTTCCTCCCTGCCTCCCTGTGCTCCTGCCTCTTCTGACCACTTCCCAGCTCAAGCCCGCTGACCGTGGGGACTCTGTGTTCTTCAGCTGCCACGCCATCAACTCTTATGGGGAGGACCGTGGCTTGATCCAGCTCACAGTGCAAGGTACCCTCACCCGCTTCACCATTCCAGCCCCTTCCTGGGACACAGGTTCCCACTGCTAACTCCACCTCGAGAGCAGGAGGATTGCCCACACCATAGAGGAGGAGGATTGCCCACACCACTGTGGAGGATGATAAGAAATGCCCTCTGAGGATGAGCCTCCGTAGCCCCTCCCTGCCCAGAGTACAGGATAGGAGCGCTTCCAGGCACACTTCACACAGCAAGGTCTGTAGAAGTGCAGGGGCCTGGAAGATGGGGGGGAGGGGGCGTCAAGCTGGGAAAAGTTGGGGGTTCTGCGTGGAGGACAAACAGGCCATCAGCTAGGGGTCCCTCCAACAAGGCCTTCCTCCTCCCACACAAAGAAAGGGAGAGGAACAAACCAAGAGACAAGTAAGGGTTCCCCTCTGCCTGAGCCCTGCTGCCAGGCCTCTCCTAGTCTCACCTTGTCCAAACCCCAGGGTTCTAGGGCCCTTGGGAAGACATCAATACCCAGGGGTACAGCACAACCCTGGTCATCCCTGGTGGTAAACAGGAGGCCAATCTCTCTGCTGCTTTCCTCACTTATGCCCCCTCCCCTGCCCCACCCCAGAACCCCCCGACCCCCCAGAGCTGGAGATCCGGGAGGTGAAGGCCCGGAGCATGAACCTGCGCTGGACCCAGCGATTTGATGGAAACAGCATCATCACAGGCTTCGACATTGAATACAAGAACAAGTCAGGTACATTGAGTGCGGGTCTACCGTGGGCCCTTTGCCACCTGCCCCGCCTGGGCCCCCCTGGTGGGACAGTGCCAGGGCCCCAGAGCTGCCTGAGGCAGGCATACCATGCAGTACACAAGCCCCTGTGGCTTCCAAAAGGAGGAAAACTGGCTGGACTAGGAACCTTGGGGAGTAGACAGAGGGACCTCCAGTTAATGTGGAAGAAGTCT
This sequence comes from Rhynchonycteris naso, assembly GCA_037038555.1. Classification (NCBI taxonomy): domain Eukaryota; kingdom Metazoa; phylum Chordata; class Mammalia; order Chiroptera; family Emballonuridae; genus Rhynchonycteris; species Rhynchonycteris naso. The sequence continues at coordinate 278,567,019 of CM072995.1, read as the reverse complement.
TAGTTCCACTTTCCAGTGCTGTCTGATTGGTCTGATTTAAAGCAATTCAGAGTCCCTGAACCTGGGACTGTGGGCTATATCTGTGGAGTCAGGGACATCACAGGTTTGTTTGACAGGGTCATTTGGGCACTCCTGGTCGGGGATGATGGGGTGACTAGGGAATAGAGAACTGTTCTTTTTCAAGAATGGATCAGGCTGTTGGAGGAGGGGAGTCCCTGGAAGAAGTTAGATCTCAGTTTTCTCTCCTAGAAAACCCTTCCCGGTGCCTCCCCTAAGGCCCAAGCTAGCACCTGTGAGGCTGCCCACCACTGTGAAATCCTGTGGGACAGGTTGAACAATAGCCCTGGGTCTCAAGGGAAGCAGGGTGAGGGGCACGATCAGGTAGAGGGGGCCTCACACGGGCCAGACTGCCCCTTTCTAACTGAAACACAACATAGCGCCCGGAAAGGGAGCCAAGCCAAAACTGAGGCTGAGGTGTTTGTGCAGCTTCTGTGTGACTGCCCCTGGCTGGGCTGTGGATGTGGGAAGCTGGGGGTGGTTGGCCTTGAAAGGACACACGGTGGTTCCAAGGCAGAGTGAGAGGAAAACACACGTCTCACTCCGGATCCCCTTGCACCTGCGAAACTCGCTACCATGCATTTGCATAAGCTACTCAAAATCATTTTAAAATAAAACAGCCAAGAGTGTGGAGAACTCAGCCTACCTCCCCCCCTCCTTCCTCTGCCAACTCCAACTCAGTTTGGGGGTCTTAGACAAGATCCAAGGTTTTGTCGTCCTCCCCAAGCTTTGCAGACTTCTCTTGTCTTCCCTAGCACAGCACATGGTCTGGTGGTTGTCCTCACCTCTAAAGTGTCCAAGCCCTCATCTAGCTGGTTTCCCAGCACTGAGCACAGCACTCATCATGTAGTTGATGCCCCACGAGTGGTTGCTGAGTGAGTGTAAGTGAGGCACAGAAAAGCACACCTCCAAGGCGTGCAGTCACCTCTGGAGAGGCAGCGCTTCTGTCTGGGCACTAGGCGGGTCATCTCTGGTACAGTTTTCTACAGGGACAAGCCCTGCCTTCAGAAGCTCAAGGTCTAGCTGGGAAGAAGAGTTGGGTTGCAGCCACCCACCCAGGAGTTCACCCTGAGTGCAAGGGTTGGGGACTGCAGCGAGAAGGGGGCTGTTCCTGACAGGGGCTGTTGGAGAAGCATCTCTCCAATCCTGTAGAGGCTGCACAGAGCTGGGTCTTGAAGACTGAGAGGTAATGGGCCTAGATTGGGGGGGGGGGGGAGGGAAGAGCAGAGCCTGAGCAGGCATGATGCAGTCCCAGAGAGGCCTGTTTGGCCCAGGGTTCGCAGACCCACTTCCTGGGCAATGAGACTGACTGCTCCAGGGTCAGGCTGGGGCTGAGCCTCCGGGCTGGGCCTTTACTCTGTTGGGCAAGGCCATTGAGAGCCACTGGCCATGGCTGAGCTCCCAGAGAGGGAGTAGAGCAACATGGCGCCATGGAGAGATTTTGTGGCGCCTGTGGGAAGAAAGGCGTTTAGGAGGTGAGCATGGGCTGCTGCAACCCTGCTGCTGGGGTGAGATGATGAGCAGCAGGGCCTCAGTGGAGAATTGGCTGGACATGAGCTGCCCAGAGCCAGACAGGAAGTGACGAGTCCATGTTTGTGTGGTCCACATGATTGTGTGGCAGTCCACGTTGTCTCCCTGCCCCCTGCTCAGCTAGTACAGCTGGCAAGGCTCTGCTCACATCGGGGGTGGGCAGCGGATGCCTGCGCTACCGCTCACACTCCTTCCCCACTGTTCTTTGTAACAACCTCCCTACTCTCCCCTCCTCTGCTGTTCCGATGCCTGCTTCCCCACCACTGTCCACTCTAAAGTGCAGAACGCTTTCCTGGGGCACCACTCCTCAGAGCAAAGCTGCGAGCATCACACCTCTGGAAGGTGGGATTTTAGAGCAAGTCCACGTCTTCTCCCACCCCTCTGGCTCCTGGGCTGTAGGAGGAACTGCCCTGCCAGACCCAGATGGGGGATTCCAGGAAGGCTGGCAGGGTAGAGGTAGAGGTAATGAAAACTCAACTTCAAACTCTCCTTTCAACAAGGACTTTGCACCTGTAAAAAAATAAATCACAGGATCAGGAGCATAGAGAGGCTGGCCAGCCCTGTCCCCTGCCTTTGTGTAGGACTGCTCCAGACTGGCCACTCACAAGGGCATCTGTCCCAACATTTAGGAAAGGGGTTTCTGTGAGAACCACAGGGCTACCACTGGAGTCAGAGGCCAGGAGCACAGCTTCCTTTCAGGGAAGGTGGGAATGAATGCTCATGCCTGCCTTGTGGGACAGTTTTTTGAATTAAAGACAGCATCTGGCACAGAGCTATAGTAAACTATTAGTAAACACAAACTCCTCTCCCCTTTCTAACTGAAACACATCATGCGACAATTTATGTCCAGTAAGATTTGCAGGCTGAAATACACATGTCTGTCTGTCAGCAACATGTACTGAGTGCCAATCATCTTTTGCAGAATAATGCAAGAGCCCTGTGGTAGGAAAGGAAAGGAAATAGGAGGCACTGTGTTGTCCTGGGAGCTTACGGTGCGGCTGGGGTGAGAGCAAACACCGCACACACATGCATGCCCGTGCTTCCAGAACTGCTACCAAGTGCTCTGCAATTCCAGATCACACGCCACAAACTGTGTTACGGGAGAACTGAGAAGGGCAGCCTAGGGAACAGATGAGTGACTCAAAGGAAGGAAGGAGATGTGCACGTGTGCAGTGTGTCTATGTCCGTGATGGCGAACCTATGACACGCGTGTCAGCACTGATGACACGCAGCTGCATACCAGAGAAGTATGGGGCCGCATGCCAAGAAGGACGTTTCATCCTCGGCTTCTGCACGGCCAGGTGCAGTAGCCGAGGATAAAACATTTGCTGTAGTGTAGACACTCTGTGCTGGAGGTCTGTAGGCCAAAACAACAGAACTCCGGCACAGAGCGTCTAGCTCTGGGACTTCCGGTTAGGCCATTTTTATCGAAGTGACACACCACCAGAGTTATGCTCGGTTTTTTGGTGAATTTTGACACATCAAGCTCAAAAGATTTCCCATCACTAGCCTATGTACATCTGAGTAGACCTTCCTGCATGTGGAGTAGTGGAACAAAAACCATTGTCAGCCTGACTGGTGGTGGCACAGTGGATACGGTGTCAACTTGGGACACTGAGGTCCCAAGTTCAAAACCCTGAGGTTGGCAGCTTCAGCATGGGCTCATCTGGTTTGAGCACAGGCTTGCCAGCTTGAGCATGGGGTTGCTGGCTTAAGCATGGGATCATTAACATGATCCCAAAGTCTCTGGCTTGAACCCAAGTTCACTGACTTGAGCAAGGGCTCACTGACCCAGCTTGAGCCCACTCTTCAAGGTACATATAAGAAGCAATCAATGAACAACTAAAATAAAGCAACTATGAGTTGATGCTTCACACTCTCTTTCCTCCCTTTTTCTCTCTCTCCCTTCCCCTTTTTCTCTCCCTTCCTCCTCTCTCTCTCCCTTCCTCTCTCTCTCTCAAACTTTTTTTTAAAAAGAACCATTGTTGCCTGACCTGTGGTGGCGCAGTGGATAAAGTGTCGACCTGGGAACACTGAGGTCACCAGTTCAAAACCCTGCACTGGTCTGGTCAAGGCACATATGGGAGTGGATGCTTCCAGCTCCTCCCCCTTTCTCTCTTTCTCTCTCTCTCTCTCTCTCTCTCTCTCTCTCTCACTCTGTGTCTCCTCTCTAAAATGAATAAAATAAAAAGAAATTAAAATAAAAAAAATTAAAATGAAACTCCTTTTATAAAAAAAAAACCATTGTCAAAGACTGAGGTTGACCAAGCGTGAACGTTGGCTGATCTTTAGCAAACTACCTAATGTCTTTGGGCATCTCTTTGTCTATCAAACAGAGACAACAACATGCACTCTTCAGGAGGTTGTAAGGATTAAGCAGGTGTGATGACTTATGTGGAAATTTCTAGCACAAAGTTGGCACGTTCTAAACCCCCAAAGTCCTTCATCCTGTGCCTCTACACTCCCTTTCTCTCTTCCTCCTGCCCCAAACCACACCAACTCTCTTCTTTGCCCCAACCGTGCCTTTTCTAGGTTTTCTGCCATGTTACTCATCATGCTAATTTTCCATGGGAAATTACCAAATTTGCCCTTTCTAAGCCATCCGCTCATGCTGACTTCTCCTAGCCCCAGGCAACAGAGTAATAATACATGAATGCTGAATGATAAATAGCAGCATCCACACAAATCTATCAGATAGCACTGTGCAGATTTAAAAATGCAGATACTACATTTTGCCCCTGTTCCCCAACAAGGAGCAGGAGTGGGTTCTTTGAAGACAGCCCTGCAAACCCAGAAGGCAGCCTCATTATACCAGCCATCGGCCACCACAGGGTGAGCCAGCTTGGTGTGCCATGTCACTCCATGTGAGCTGGAGTGTAGCTGTGAGGGACTGGGGACTGGTGTGGGATGCTGTGAGCAGTCGTGCAACCCAGGGAACCTCTTCTCAGAGCTGCGGAGAGAATGCCACAGGGGGCTCAGAACCATGGTGCGAGGAAGAAATCAGAGACGCAGAATAGATTTGTTTCCCGAGCACAGGCAGCTGAACGCTCCAGATGTGGCTTTGGTCCATGCTGCTCCCCCTCCACAGAGAATATGTCTCCTGAAAAAACAAAGGCTCCATCCCCCTCCAGTAAGCAGCCCACAGAGTAGAAGGCACTGACATCTCCCCAGCCGCTGCCTTGTTTTTTAAAAAGAATATTTTGCATCATAAACCCTTTGATGAAGAAAGAGAAAGAGAGCCCTTAATGAAATATGTTAATCTGGGTAAGCCAGGCTCATATGAAAGGGAATATTAAAAGAGACAATATTCGCCAAGGCCAGCTCAGTACTCTGAGATAGCTGCAAAGGAAGGGGAAGAAAACAGGGCCCCTGATTTCAGCTATTCAGAGTCAGAGATGGCAGTGATCAAGTTTGGGAAATCAACCAGAGGCGTTCTGGTTTAACTCTGTTGCATTAGCATGGAAGGGATGTAGAAAGGGAGCTGTTCTGTGGCAATATCAAAGATGATTTGGAACAAGAGGTGAACCCCACCTGCAAAGGAGTGGCAAAAGCCGGAGAAAAGGGGATCACTTTAGGACACCCCCTTCCCCAACCTTCCTATGATTAGCAGCTGAGGGAGACAAGGGAGGAAAAGGCAAAGGGTATTTCCTATGACTACAAAATGCAGAGAAATTCCAAGCCCGAAGTGAAAAAACAAAAAGGAGGCTCTGATCTAAAACTAATACTGGGTTTTAAGTGCCCAGCATATGCCCAGCTGGGGAGACGTGCATGTGTTTTAGACATGGCTCTTGCCTTCAGGGAGCTTAGCATCACCTTAGGCAATTGCCTCACCAGGAGCCCTCCAAGAAAGATACTGTGCAATGGAGAGGGGCTCAAATGCTGCAAGAGAGCAAAGAAGAGTGATGGAAGGTGAGGCTGAGAAGTTGTGCCCAAGCCAGATGTTGCAGGGCCTGGGTCATATTAAAAATGTTTGTCTTGGGCTTCCAGTCAAGATAGTGGCATAAGTTAACGCAGAACTCGGAACCCTCTACAACCATTACACCTGGACTGCAGAACAACTGTCATTGAGATCTAGCTGAACAGCAGTGCTACAACTAAATGAAAAAGCCACAAGACTGGTAGGAAGGGTGGAGACACAGAATTAGTTGGTCCCACACCCACACATTGCAGTGAAAAATCAGGAGGGATACCTCAGCTGCAGATGTCTCCCATGAGGAGCAAGGGAGTCCCAGCCACACACCAAGTTCCCCAGCCCAGGATTCCAGTACTGCTAAGAGAAGTCCCTATAACTTCTGGCTATAAAAAACAGTGGAGACCGCGGCTGAGTGAGACTGAGGACTGCTGGAGTCTTTGGCATTCCTCTCAAAGGGCCTGTATGCATGGACCTACATGGACTCACATGCTCTGAGCTCCAGCACTGGGGCAGCAACTCAAAAGGAACCAGAAACATATGGGAGGGACTGAGTTGTTTGACATCAGAGTGAGAGCTGGAGGGGCAGCTTTCTCTCAGACAGATGAGCTGGGAGAGGCCATTGTTCTGTTGCTGAGTCCTTCCCCAACAGAGCCGGCAGGTGGGTGCCACATCTGAGTCACCATCAACCTGGCAAACACCCTGCTGATTCCCTGAGACCGCGGCCCCACCCAGTCTGTAGGTCCACCCAAGCCCTTTCCAGTAGCTTTTCCATACAAACAGTCTGCCTCAGCCATGCTGCAGACTTTCCTAAAATCTTTCAAACACCAGCATCTGGCCTCTGTGTACCCTGTACCTCCTGAGTGATCCAGGCTCGGCACTAGTGGCACCTGGCTTTGGTTCACAGTTTGGCCTCTCCTGGGTATGTCAAAACCCAACTGCATATCACTGTGGAGCTCATACCAGGTGGCAGCTGGCCTTGGCCTGCACCTCCTGGGAGGCCCTACAACCAGCACAGCCAATGGACAGCTTCAGACCACACTGAAGCACCACCCACTCACCTCCACAACTGAAACTCAAGGAATGGACTCAGCGGGCAACTGAGCCCTGCTGAAGTGAATTCTCTGCCTGTGGGGTAACCCGTGCACAGCAGATCCTCCATGGTCATCACAGTCAGTCCTTATAGCTGGTTGGCCTTGGGGTAAATCTCTCCTATTGACACATCAACGGCAACTAAGTCTCAAGTACAACAGGAGGGTGAGCAGAGCCTACAAGGAGTATATCTAAAGCACCCAACTCAAGTCACTGGACTCTACAGCACACCTACTACATAGGGCCACTCTACCAACCCTGGGAGACATAACAGCTCTACATAGAAACAAACACAAGGAGTCAGTCAAAATGAGGAGAAAAAGAAACATGTCCCAAATGAAACAACAAGACAAAACTCCAGAAAAGCACTAAACAAAATGGAGACAAGCTATTTACCAGATGCAGTGTTCAAAACACTGGTTATAAGGATTCTCAGTGAACCTAGGTTAAGAGTAGAGGAACTTAGTGAGATCTTCAGCAAAGAGAAGGAAAGATAGAAATGAGATAGAAAACGTAAAAAAGAACTAGTCAGAAAATAAGAACAGTTTACAGGGAATCAGCAGTAGAGTAGATAAAGCAAAGAATCAGATCAACAATTTGTAAGATAAAAAAAGCATTAAACATCCAATCAGAGTATCAAAAAAAATAATAATAATCCAAAAAAATAAATAAGGATAGTGTAAGGAACCTCTGGGACAACTTCAAGCATACCAACATCACATCATAGGGCTGCTGGAAAAAGAAGTGAGAGCAAGAAGTTGAAAACCTATTTGAAAAAAGAATAGTGACAGAAAGCTTTCTTAACCTTGTGGAGGAAATAGACACACAAGTCCAGGAAGCAGAGAGATGAACTCAAACAAGATGAACCCAAACAGGCCCACAAACCACATCATAATTAAAATGCCAAAGGTTAAAGACAAAAGAGAGAATCTTAAAAGCAGCCAGAGAAAAACAGTTAATTACCTACAAGGGAGCTCCCACGAGACTGTCACCTGATTTCTCAACAAAAATTTTGCAGGGCACAAGGGATTGGCACTAAATATTCAAAGTGATTAAATGCAACGACCTACCACCAAATTTACTCTACCCAGCAAGGCTATCACTTAAAATTAAAGGAGAATAAGGAGCTCCCAGACAAGAAGAAGCTAAAGAAATTTATCACCACCAAACCAGTATTATAAGAAATGTTAAAGGGTCTACTTTATGAAGAAGGGAGGAAAAGATTAAAAATATGAATAATAAAATGGTATTAAATGCACATCTATCAATAATTCCTTTAAATGCAAATAGATTAAATGTTCCAGTCAAAAGACATATGGTGACTAGATGAATAACAAATCAAGACCTCTCTGTAAGAGACTCACTTCAGTTGGAAAGACTTACACAGCCCTGCCCAGTTGACTCAGTAGTAGAGCATCAGCTCAGCATGTGGAAGTTCTAGGTTTGATTCCCTGTCAGGGCACACAGGAGAAGCGCCCATCTCTGCTTCTCCACCACTCCCCATCTCCATTCTATCTATCTATCTATCTATCTATCTATCTATCTATCTATCTATCTATCATCTATCTATCTATCATCTATCTATCAATCTTTCTATCTCTCTCTTCTCCCATAGCCAGGGCTCAATTGGAGCAAGTTGGCCCTGGGCACTGAGGATATCTCCATGGCCTTGTCCCAGGCACTAAGATAACTCGGTTGTCAAGCAATGGAGCAACAGCCCCAAAGAAGAGAACATCGCCCCATAGGGGGCTTGCCAGGTTGATCCCAGTCAGGACACATGCAGGAGTCTGTCTGTCTCCCCACTTCTCACTTAAGAAAATTTAAAAATAAAAATAAGACAGACTGAAAATAAAGGGATAGAAGAAGATATTTCATGAAAATTGAAACAAAAAAAAAGAAGGTGGGTTAGAAATACTTATACCAGACAAAATAGACTTTAAAACAAAAGTTATAAGAGAAGCCAAAGAAGTACCCAGCAATTCCACTTCTGAGTATTTATCTGAAGAAACCCCAAAACACTAAATTTAAAAAGTATATGCACCCCTATGGTCACTGCATTATTTACAGTAGCCAAGATATGGAAGCAACCTAATCAATAGATGATAAATAGATAAAGAAAAAGTGATGCATATATATAATGAAATATGATTCAGCCATAACAAATAATGAAATCTTGCCATCTGCAACAACATGGATGGACCTAAAGGATATTGTGCTGAGTGAAATAAATCAGACAGAGAAAAACAGAGGCTGATAATTTCACTTATATGCGGAAGCTCAAAAATATAAAATAAACGAACAGGCGGAACAGAAAGAGGCTCAAAAATAACAGAGAATATTTCAATGGTTGCCAGGTGGGAAGGGTTTGGGGGGATGGCCAAAAAGGGTGAAGAAATTTAAAAGCACTAGGTTCCATAATAGTCATGGGGATGTAAAAGTACAGCCTAGGGAACATTGTCAATAATATTGTAATAACTATGTATGGGGTCAGATGGGTACTTGATTTATTGGGTGATCACTTCATAAATTATATAAATGTCTACTCGTGGGGTTGTACACATGAAACATAATATTGTATGTCAACTGAATTTAAAAATAAAAAATATTTTTAAAAAATATTTTTGTCTTTATCCTAAGATCAAGGAAAAAGTATTGAAGAGTTTTATGCAAGAGGATGGCAGTATCAGATTTGTGTTGAGAAAAACACTCTCAATGCCAACCAAGATAGAGTGTTTAGCCTACAAAAGATGCCTATCACATTGGTAGAGTGAATGATGGCTACAGTGTGGAGAACAGTTGGAAGGGGGGACACAGTAGGTTCTGGAAGGCTTACTAGTTAGAATGTTATTTCCCTGGTCCAAGTGATAGATGACAGTGGCTTGGCCTGGGGTAAGGGTGGAGATGGAGAAGGGGAGAGATTTAAGAGCTACATAGGACACAACAGCTATAGGACTTGATGGGCAGGGAGAGAAAGAGAATAGTCAAGAATGACACCTAAGTTTCTGGCATAACAGGAGACAGGGAACCCAGGAAGGCAGTGGGTTTACAAGGTGTGTATGGTCTGTCTTAGACATGTTGAGTGTGAGGCTATAAGGGTCTGGAGTTCAAAAGAGTGATTCAGGCTGGGATAGAAAACCTCTGGGCTTTCTCTATAGATGGAAATGGAAGGCATGGGTACGATGAGTGTATGGAGTGAGAAAAAGAGGCATAGGATGAACCCTTGCAGAGCCAGCTGTCAATGGTAGGGTAGAGAATATGCACCTGCAAGCAGTCAGCAAAGAAATGACCCAAGAGATAAGAGGAAAGCCAGAGGATGTTTATCAGGGAACCCAAGGGAAGAGTTTTTCAAGAAGGGAGAGATTCAAGTGTTGCACACACCTGAGAGGCCAAGTGAGGGATCAAGTTTGGTGACATGAGGGTCACCTATACCGTGGGTTAATGATGCTACTGTCATTGGAGACTGAGGAGTGGGTGGTGAATGTGTACATTGCCCAGCACACACCTAGCACATCATGGGGTGCTTGGTAAAAATTAGAACCCCTTTTCTCAGCACAGTGTGTCCAGACACGTCATGTGGGTCTCCTCCCTCTGCCTGCACTCATCAAATATGAACACCCTGACTTGTGATCACTGTTCCTCTCGTACAAACACAGCCGATCAAATATGGTGTGTGAGCTGGTACCAGCTCCCGGGATGCCACCCAGGGAAGCTAATACCTCCCTCCAAGTTGCTAGCCCATTCCCTCACCTTAGCCTACATATTTGTGGTTCTGACTGAACCTGCCAGCCACAGAGTGACTCTACTGGTGCTTGGGGTGTTTTAAAAGATAAGAACAAAATGTGCTTCTGAGCACCAACAGCCTGCTGTTTGTGATTTTTTTGGCTCAGAAAACCAAAGAGTTACATGCAAAGCTTCATATGGGAAGCTGGTCCAGTGCCCTTCACAGATGCCCAGCATGCACAGCTAAAAGTGATATTTTGAAAAAAAAAATAAAACAAAACATTAAAACCTCAATTAAGCAGAGGTGAATGATTCTCCTGATTTATCAGACATTAGCTTAAAAAACACTCTAAAAATTTTTCTAGAATGTGCTAGCCTTTCTTTTCTGCTTTAGGGATTAAGCTGTAGTGAATACAATTTAATCTTTTCTGCTGAGAATTTTCAGCATCCTCTCCTGTGGATGTACAAGGCATGGAAAATTGGACTGAATGGTGACATCAGGAAAGACCTGGGAAGGTTTTAAAGCTCTACTATCAGCTCTGTCTTTGCACTATGCGTTTTCTTTTCTTCTCTTTTCTAAGTGAAGTGCCAATAAAGTAATCTTGTTATGAACTCCGGGCTTGGAAGGTCCTAGCTGAGGCATTGCTGTAACTGCAACCCCTTTCCATTTTTCTCTGGAATTCCCAGTAGGTGCACAGTAAAAATATACTGAATGACTGCCTTCCTCTGGAGACACCGGGTATGCGGTCAGTGTCCCTGGCATTTATCTGGTATTCTTCACGTTCCAATTGTGCTAGACGTTAGCCCTGGAATGGGCCATGAGGCTTCCCCTTCCAGAGAAGTCAGGGACATGCTAATCCCTTTGTTGGCTTGATCCTAAAGGCTCTGAAACCATTATCTCGCTGGTGAGAGAAAGAGGTTGGGGTTAGACTGTGCATTCTGGCACTGGGTCTGTCTCCCTGACAGACAAGGTCACATCCAAAGCCACCCCAAACACGTGCACAAGGTTCCTGACTCTCCGTCCAGTGCATTTGCTGTGCACATCCTCAGGTATTCCTTGGTCTCTCTGAGCTTCATGGAACAGACCCCTTTCACTCTCTGTAAAGTTAAGGCACCTGTGTCCTCTCACGGCAGCCTGTGTGGGCTGGACCTCTTCTGGGCATCAAGCTTGAAATTGGGATGTGTTGATGCTTGAAGCCAGGGAGGGGCTTTGGAGTCTGCCTGGCTGTGGTCTGAAATGGGTGTTTTCTCTGCAGATTCCTGGGACTTCAAGCAGTCCACACGCAACATCTCCCCCACCATCAACCAGGCCAACATCGTGGACTTGCACCCAGCATCTGTGTACAGCATCCGCATGTACTCCTTCAACAAGATTGGCCGCAGTGAGCCAAGCAAAGAGCTCACCATCAGCACCGAGGAGGCTGGTGAGCACAACACCCTGCTGCCCATGCCCTTGGCCTCAGGCAGGGTCCCTCAGCCACCCACTGGGCTTGCAGTTAAGAGAGAGGGAACTAGATCCCAAGATATTTGTTCGTGTCTGCCTCTGGGTATTTTGGGGCTCTTCTGCTTGGCCTTTCCAGATGGGATTTGAGAGATGCTGGGCTTCTGGGAACTGTCCATGTGTCTGCCCCATTCTAACCCCAGTCCATCTGGAAAGACAGATGCTGGATCTGCAAAGGCTGGGGTACTAGTGAATTATTCTCCATGACCTTTGTCATGGAGTTTTCCGGATAGTTTAAATAAGATCTCTGTTACAATATTCTGTGTGTGTGTGTGTGTGTGTGTGTGTGTGTGTGTGTGTGTGTGTGTGTATACAGTTTTACAAATAATAGTAAAGTGAAAACTAGAATAACCAATACACACCTCAATCACCAGCATGCTAGAGGTTCTCCCTATGCCCCTTCCCAATCAGGACTCCATTCCTCTTCTTAAAGTAACCAATATCTTAACTTTCTTGCTTTTCTTTGTATGTTGTCAACACAATGAATATACACATAAACAACATAGTTTAGTTTTGTCTGTTTTCTATCATAATGTATTCATGAAATCATTGTCTATATATTCTTGTGTTTCTTCCCTGTGTTGATCAAAGTGTCTGTGAGCTCTGTGTCTCCAGTGCGGCTGATCATTTGTGCATCTTCAGGGATGCATGGTGTTCCATTGCAAGACTACACCACCGTCCGTTTGTCCACTCTACTGCAAACAGACATTTGTTGTTTATAGTTTGGAGATACGGGCATTTGTGTACTTGTATGCTGGTACACAGGTCTGTGCATTTCTCTAGGGGACACGAGCAGTTGTAGAATTATAACATCATCAGCCGTGCATAAGTGTGTAAGAGTTCTTGTCACTACACACACTTGCCTACACTTCATACTATCAAACACTTTTTAAATTATAGAGAATGAAAAAGAAAAGTGAACCTGTGATCAATACAGGGGCTCACACAGAGGCCTCTGCTTCTTTAGATGAGCATTTCCTCGCTCCCTAAGCGGTCCTCCAGCTCAGGAGGAGAGGAGTGAGAACACAGGACCCTCTCTTCTTCCAAGATTCGACTCATAACGTTACTCTTCTTCTTCCCTCCACCAGCTCCTGATGGGCCCCCCATGGATGTCACCTTGCAGCCAGTGACATCACAGAGTATTCAAGTGACCTGGAAGGTAAGTGAGGCTGAAGGTCTCTCCCCTGGAATGCTTCCTTGACTCCTCCCTCCTCAGCCCAGGGCTGACGTCCCAATAGGCTAGCTAGTTTTTGTCTCTTATCATACCCATGCTTGGGTTTTTTTGTTTGTTTTTTTATTTTGTTTTGCTAAACCCAGGAATGAAAGAGAGGGGGATACAAGAACAAGTCCCCCCACCAGCTTCTACTTCTTTTTCTACCTCGGCTCTCTGATGGAGGCCTGTGCGTGGTGTGAGATGAAGAACTTGGCAGTGCCAAGTGGGGAAGATGATTTTTTCACCACACTGGACAGTCCTCCAAACCCCACATGTAGTAAAAATTCAGGAGTTGGGTTTAATTTTCTGCAAAGTTCTAAGGGACCCTGTGAATGATGGGAGATGACAGGACAGGGTCTTACCTCATTTCCGCCCTATGACTGGAGGACCCTCACACATTTTCCATCACAGTGAGACCTTGGACAAGGGGCATGGTCCTTTCAGGCCTCAGTTTCTTCCTCTGTAAAATCAGGATGAAAATAACTGCCCTCCTTCTCTATAGGAGTGGGCAATCATGTGTGCTACAGCCATTTCTAAGGGACAAACACTTATAAATCTAGAGCGTGTCAGAAGAATCTGTCACTTAAGGAAAACCATAGAGAAGAGTCAACAGTTGGGCAGAGAAACAGATCAGAGTAACCTGTGAGAGAAAAAGACATGCTTTCCAGGGTAACTCCAGCCTGTTGCCACATCCCGACCATGGGCACAGAAGGGTTGACTTTGCTGATGACTTCTATTGAGCTTCATCTTCTAGCATCCAAGTATTTGCTTACACTAATTTCTGTGACCCTCTGTTTCTGGGGAGGTATTTTTGTCTCCATCTGTCAGAGGGGGCCATGGCAGAGAGGTGAGGTGGCTCACCCGTGGCCATTTAAGCAGTTACAGGGCAGGACTTAAGCACACAGAGTCTGGAGCCATACTCAGTCTCCACACCACAACACACTGCATGGGGCTTGCGATCAGGACACTTGCTTAGGGCCCATTCGTATTCTGCTTCTTGGAACTCTCCCATCTCAACAGTGGGGTTTGTGGGATTGCCTCATTTATAGCTGGGATCAAGTGTTTAAGGTCATTTTCTGACTCTAACTCCTGCAGGAAAAGCCTAGGTGCTTTAGTCTTCCTCCTGCACCTTTCAAGAAAGTAGACTTAACAATAGGAGAGATTCAGAAGGACTGAATGAGGTTTTCTTTAAAAAAGACTGCACGCTTGTATGTGTGTGCGTGCACAAACATGCACACGTGCACGCGCACAACACGCACACATAAAATGCAGCAAAGCTTGGTTCTTTCCCTCCCTAGAGAAATGACCAAGATGAAAGTGGGGCAGAGTCCTTCCTAGGGGCCAGTCCACCTCGTAATATCTGGAGCCATAGTTCCTCTCCAGATCCAGATCTGGAATCCAGGGCTTTCCTCGGAAACCGGGGGTGAAGCCTGGAGTCTAATTCCAAAGTCTCATCTGCATCCTGGCTCGGAACCATTGCTTAGGAACACTCTCAGGAAGCCAGGAGATGGGGGGAGGGATGAATAAGTGTGTGAAACACTGACATTGAGCCATTTGGCTACAAAGCTCTGACCCAGAGGTCGATAAAAATTTAGAATCAGATTTATATCTCCAAAGCCTCATAATGAAAAATAAAATTGATTAGAAAGTTAGATCTTCAGAATGAACCAGCCCATCAATAAATTTTGGGCTGACTTCTCAGGAGATTTTTTTTTAACACCAAGAAACAGATTAATGAAAAATAAAGATTCAGTTGAAAGATAAGTCACTTCATTTTAAGACTCTTTCCATGAGATGGATTGCCACTGCTTTATGACATAAATTTGCAATCAGCTCTATTGATTTCTTAATGCTTCAGAGAAATATTGTTAAGATTGATTTAAATCATGAGTGTGCCTGTTCGGGGAGTGGTGTAGCAGAGAGGAGAAAGAGAAGGAAGAAAAGAAAAAGAGAGAGAAGGGAGAGATGAAGGGAAGATCTTTCAAGATTCATATATATGTGAATATCTATGTATGTAGCAGGGTATACCTGGATGCCTATCTATATGGCTCCTGCCATATGTTGATGTGAATGCAGGTGTGTGTCATGGTGCAGGAAGCTCTGGGTATGTAGGTATGTGCGTCATTGTCTAATGACATGTATATCAGAATGTGTGTCAACATACGATATTATATGACAGTGTGAAGACAAGGGTATCTTGAAGACATGTTTTTACCTAGAATAGACATCTTTCTGTGTGTGTGAATGCACATAGAGATATGTGTGCAGATACAAGACCCAGATTCAGAAATTTGCCTGCTTACAAACCAGACAACAGGACTGCCCAAGTGCGGAAGGAAACACTATGCAGGCTTAACAAAAAGTCAAGTCAATTAACCACACACACACATACGCACACACCTATTTCATGAGTTCAAAACAATTATGTTAAATTAAAAACTTCATTTTATTGAGTTAGCTGTGAGCTTTAAAACGCAGCTTATTTAAAACATTCATTGAAATTTTTAAAAAAAGCAGTGGAGCTGTTTCACTAACTTAATTGTTTTTTATCTTACTACTTCTTAGTACAATAAAAAGGTGGGCTTTTAAATTAACTCGACTGTCTCTGAAACCCTGAGTCAAGCTGTTTCTACATACAGTGGGGCAGGTGATCTCTCTCCATTTATAGAATGGCAGGTCTTCTCCTTACAGGGCCCCGTTTCTCTTGGCGGGTCTCACTGCATGTGACAGGAGATAGGTGTGAGCATGTTTTCTTTGATGGTTCTAGATGTGTGTGTTCATGGTTCCAGATGTGAGGAGATGTATTGGGACCGTGTGTGTGTGTGTGTGTGTGTGTGTGTGTGCGTGTGTGTGTGTGTGTGTGTCGGGATACACGTTTGGAGTGAGGACATGTTCCCCACTCCCCAGAGTAATGCCAGAGGAGTTTCCTCCACTTGCCGGGCTGACTGGGATCAGTCCTCCATCCCCACCAACCTTCCCGCCACGTGCCCTTGCCCAGCTCTGTCCCTCCATCTAGGAGCTACTTCAGGCCTCAGCACAGCGCAGCCCTTGCCAGGATGCCAGGGGAACCAGCTGCACGTGCCAAGAGGGGCTCGGCTCACATGAAAGTCAAGGACTTTGTTTTTTCACTTATAAAAATTATCAATCCCATTTTATATACGCAGAACTTATCATTTCAACCATGTTTATGTGTAGAGCTAAGAACGTTCACGATGCTGTGCAACCATCCCCACAGTTTATCTCCAGGACATTTCCATCTCCCCAAACAGAAACTCTGTGACCATTATACAAAATAACTCCTTGTCCACCCACCCCCAGCTCCTCATAACCTCTATTCTACTTTCTGTCCCCATGAATTTGTCTATTCTAGGTACCTCATAAAAGTTGCAATGTACAATATTTGTCTTTTTGTGTCTGGTTTATTTTACTTAGCATAATATTTTCAAGGTTCATCCATGTTGCAGCATGTATCAGAATCGCCTCCCATTTCAAGGCTGAATAATATTTCATTGTATGGATTTACCACATTTTTTATCCATTCTTCTGTTGATGGACACTTGGGTTGCTTCCACCTTTTGCTTATTAGGAATAATGTTGCTATGAACGTGGGTGTGCAGATACAGGTTTGAGTCCCTGCTTTCAATTCCTTTGGGTGAATACTCAGAAGTGGAATTGCTAGATCATACCATAATTCTATGTTTAACTTTTTGAGGAACAGCTGAACTGTTTCCCACAGTGACTGCACCATTTTACATGCTCATCAACAGTGCACAAGGTTTCCAATTTCTCCACATCCTCGCTGGCATTTTTTTATTAAAGTCTCATAGTTGGGTTTGAAGTGGTATCTTTGGGCTCTTTCTTTTTTATTCAAACTAACTTCTCACCTCCTTTTCCATCTGGTTACTTCTTGTCTGCTGGTCCATTTCTCCCAGGGTCCTGAGCCCATGTCAAATGACAAATGACATCCTTACTCATTCATTCAACAAATATGTATTGAGAGCCTACTACAGGCCAGGCACCATTCTAGACACTGAAAGAACAGCAGAAAACAAAACAGATGACATCCTCATCCTCATGGTTCTTACATTCTAATGTGGATAGATAGCCAAACACCTAAGTAAAATACATAGAATGTCAGATGATGTTAGTGCAGTGGAGAGAGATAAAGCTGGAAGAAATGTCAGGAGTACCCTGGACCGAGGGTAGTATGCAGTCTGACACAAGAGTTTGAGGAAGGTCCTGTTAAGAAGGGGTATTTCAGTAAAGACAACACAGAGGTGAGGAGGCAAGGGCATCCAAGGGAGGAGTGCTCCCTGGGTGCTCTGATCAGTGAAGAGGCCAGTGTGCTGGAGTGTAGCAAGCACCGGGGTGGGGAGGAGAAGATGGATCCAAGAGGTAATGGGGTCAGATCACATCATCGGGTTATGTAGCCATTGGAAAGACTTTGGCTTTCACTGTCAGTGAGACAGGAGCCTTTAAAGGTCTGGGAGCAGACGCATGGCATGATCTGACTTTGGTTTTAAGAGCATAGTCTCAGAGTGTCACTATGTCTTTGCCTCCCCTCCCACCTTACACGCATAGGCACCCAAGAAGGAGCTACAGAATGGCGTGATCCGGGGCTACCAGATCGGCTACCGAGAGAACAGTCCTGGCAGCAATGGGCAGTACAGCATCGTGGAGATGAAGGCCACTGGGGACAGTGAGGTCTACACCCTGGACAACCTCAAGAAGTTCGCCCAATATGGGGTGGTGGTCCAGGCCTTCAATCGAGCTGGCACGGGGCCCTCGTCCAGTGAAATCAATGCCACCACCCTGGAGGATGGTGAGGGCACCAGCCTAGGGTAGAGGGTGCTGATCCTGGCCACAGGCAGGATGAGGGCTGCCATGGAGGCCTTGGGGCCCTTCCACCGCTCCCGGGCCCCATCACGGTCTTGTGGTTCACACAGACTCCCTGGGTCCCTCCATCTCCTCTTGGCTCCTTGAGAGTCGCTTGGTGTATTGAGCTCCCTCAACCTCTCAGTCCATTTGGCCAGCTCTCTATCTATCACTTGCTGATGCTGTACCCACGAGTCTACTCATAGGCCAGCCTGACTGAGCGCTTTTCTGTGCACTCTCCACCATACTTCTGCCTCCACCTTTTCTTCCTCCCTTGTTCTAGCCCTCACTTACCTCCTCTCTCCCCACGCACTTTCCTCCACTCCCTATGGTCACTTTCTTGCTTGGGAGCAAGGCTGGATGCAGGACCAAGTGGTGTGGACACAAGATGCACAAGAAAGACACATCCAGGGGGAACAGCTGCCCAGAGCCCACACCAGAGTGCCCAACCAAACATTAAGCTTCTGTCTACCCACGGCCAGGCCAGGACATAGCCAGAGCAGGCCCATGTATGGCCTCTCTTAGGGCACCACCTCCCTGGTTTTGCAGGGATAGAGGACCTGGAATTTCCAGGGAGACATCAGCATGAGCTGTGGCGTCATTTCCCAAACAAAGGAGAACAGGGGAAGAAAGTTTTCAGCAGCATTTGCTCAGCAGTTCTTCATACTTAATTAAGGCCCTCGTTAGCCTGTCAGATCCTGATCATTTCCTGGCAATATTAGCACTCCTCCTGGGGTATTCAAGGGCCCCTGCTTTAGCAATAGTGTCTTTTCCATAATTATATTACCTTCATTTTGTTCAAACGGGCGATCTGTATTAGTTTATTACACTGGGTCTCTAATTACATGGTGCTTATATTTTTACACCTAAGTAATATGAAACAATAATCATTCTCAAAGAGGATCGTTAGGATGATGTATTATCATTTAAATGCTCATAAAAATTAGAGCTGCCTCTTGTGGGGCAATGGGATCTAATTACCTTCCAAGCAGCCCTAGCCTCCTCTCTCCCAGTGAAAGCGGAGCAGGCGTGGCCTTTCCCTATGCCCTCCCGCTTCTCGGAAGCCAGCGTGAAGTGCCACCAAACTTCTTCCTCACCAAGGTGTCTCGTGTTCCCTCCCTCTGTCATCTCAGAAGGGGTGAGCTGTGCACGGCCAACCCAGGAGGGCAACTTTGGTGAAGCTCAAAGGTGGCCCTTACAGGGAGAGGGTTACAGACAGGCAGACCAGCAAAGTGTCATGGAGTGCTTTCAGGTCCAAGGCATTTGGGTGTGTTCGTGCGCAGTGACAGGGACAAAAGTATAATGCTCCCGGAAGTCCCAAAGGCATCCACATAACCTCTTTTCCCTTTCACCAGAGTTAGTTAAAATCCCCTTCCTCTTTTTCTTCCCTTTAACTTGGCACAAGGACACAAGTGTCTCTAGAGCCAAGCTTTGGCTCAGATGCCCTGGTCAGGTGGCACCAAAGGGCTAGCAGACATCAGACAAGATCATCAATTACAGATATCTCTAAAGCCAGCTAGGAAGTCTTCCAGGCTCTGTTATGTTTAGTAGAGGTGGACTCCCGGGGCTACAGTGCCCACTGGTGAATTGCCAGGTGCTCGTGCCCAGAGTTCATCACCTTCTTCCCCCAGTATTTACCCAGAACCAGGGACATGGCCTCCAAGGAGCAAGAAACCAAGTCCGTAAAGATGTCTATTTATCCAGATCTCCAAGGAAGGGAACTTGGTTCACTTCCTGGCCCAAACTCTGATCACTCACTGAGTCAAAAGGTCCTTATACTTGTCTAACCTGAACTTCCTCTGGCTGGGCAGCAGGACCTGGCCTGGGACAAGTATGTAGGATTGTGCCTCCCTGACCGGGCCCTTTGGTTCTCTCCTTGCCCCATGCAGTGCCCAGCCAGCCCCCTGAGAATGTTCGGGCCTTGTCCATCACTTCTGATGTGGCCGTCATCTCCTGGTCAGAGCCCCCACGAAGTACTCTCAATGGCGTCCTCAAAGGCTATCGGGTCATCTTCTGGTCACTCTACATTGACGGGGGTGAGTCAGCAGGGAATGATAGCAGGGTCTCGAGGTGCGAGGAGCAGGGTGGTGGGATCTGCCCTCCTGCTTGGGTAGAAATGAGCCTCTTCCCATGGGATGTCAAAAGGAAGTGCAGCCCCCTCTTCAGCACATACTATCCCAGGCCAGAGGCAGGGACCAGGGTCCCCTTTCTGGTGGGGAGGGGCACCAGCTGCTCCTGGACAGCAGTATGCTCGGGCATGACTTGAGCAGTGATAAGGGCATATTTTCTTTTCTAATGTAATGTGTAAATTCTAGGCACTTACGGCCCGTGTCAGTCCAGGTCCCAACAGGGAACAGTTGGCACTCTCAAATAGGGCCACTGAAGAGAGTTTAATGAGGGCAGTGCTTGCGGAGGGTGTGGAGGTAGGGTGGGGCACCAGCAGGAAGCCTTCGCATTAAGGGCTGCAGAGGCATGAGGAGGAAGCAAGGTCTGCAGAACCCACGAGCGAGCGCCGCCCCTGCCTGGGCAGTGAGGCCTGCAGTGAGTACCGAGGGGCGGGGCAGCACCTGGAGAAGGGCACACAAAAGAGTCCATATGGAGCTGGGGGCAGGAATGGCAGAGGGAGAAAAACCAAGACCATGTCCCCGCCCTTTGGGTGCCTTCCTCTGCCTGGGATGCACTGGTTCAAATGGGCTTGCATAGCCCCACAGACATCCCAAGCCCTGCCCACTGGTGTGCACAGACCTGGCAGTGGACAGGAAGTCTGCAGTCGTGCCCACTGGAGCATCAGCATCCCTAACTCTGGAAGTGTCCTGCTGAGTGTCACAAAGGGCTGCAGTGAGTTTGCTCTACAAACGCCAAACTTCCTGCCCCCAGCCCCCAGCCCCTCCCTTCTTTTCTGGAGGACCTAGGACTCCAGCTCACAGCCATCTCTCCAGGAAGCTGCCCTCCCCTCCCCACCTGGATATTACTCTACCCACACACTGCGGACAGGAGATGCCTTCCCCTTCTTATCACCTCAACTCTCCTCTGAAAGCACAGAGGGCTGGGTCTCAAGGTCTTCCATGTTCTTTGGCTCATGGCCTCATATCTGTACTGAGTCGTGTAATAGGTTTTCCAGAACTTGCTCTTTTATCTAAGCCTACAGGCTTCCCCAACTCAACCCCTTCAGGTGTGGGAGGCATTGGCCTCTCTAGGCTCTGAAGGCCACCTGGATTTTTGGCGACACAACCCTCTTCCTGGGTCTTTCTCTGGCTCTAGCCTGAACAGGTATGCCCTGTTTTCTCACCTCCTAGCAAAGGAAGGGCCTGCTGCGCAGGCCTTCAAGGCTCCCCCAAACTGACCTGGAGTCCTTTCAAGCTGGACATGACATTCTCACCCTCTGAGCCCTAGTGGGCTGCTGCCCTCCCCTGGCCCAGTCTTCTGCCCAGTCTTCTGCCTGAGATCTTTTGGCTGCACTCAGTCCCTGGCAAGGTTCTGGGGTAGGTTTGCAGGCACTCAGCTTCTACAAGGCTGTAGAAGTATGCTTAGGCATACTGCTCAAGTCATGCTGAGCCACTGTCTGGGCCTCTCTTTCTACAAACCTAGAGGGAGGGCTTTCACCTCAGGAGCCAGTCTCTTTTCCTCCTTCTAAGACCCTGGCCCTGCCGTGGGACCCTTTCCCTAAGCTCATCTTCAGAGTCTATGGCAAGTTCCTTTGCAAAGCCAGGACTATGAGTCCTCCTTGAGCAAAATAGAAGGCCTGGCCCTTTCTTACTTTGGGGAGTTTAGGATGCTGATGCAGGAGCACTCTGATATGACCTCAGCTTATCACAAGTCACCCCAGGTTGATACACTGCCTGGGGAGGTCTGGGAGCCTCCCTAGCTGGCACCAGGGTGGCAAGGAGAAATGGCTGCCACTCATCTCACCTGGCATAGGCTCCCTCTAGATCCAGGCCACATCTGGGGTCCCTCACGTGGAGAGGGGTTGGGTGGCTGAGGGGGAAATGCTTCTTGGAGAGATGGACGTATTCTAAAGGGAGAGGATTGAATTGAATTTGGTGCAAGGTCAGCTGGGGGCTGAGACCAGGACAGCATACGCCATTCACCCTGGTGGGGCCACTGTGGATAGATATGGTCTGGAAGCAGTGCCCCAAATCTGGCCTGGTGTACCTTGAGGGGGAGGGTACCCCTCATTGCTACCACACAGAGTCAAAGACAGAGCCCAATGAAGCAGGGCTGACTAGAGCCCAAGCTGGCAGAGGGACCGTGGCATGGCCAGCCAGGGTTGCACTCAGAGGCTGCTTGTCTCCGGCAGAGTGGGGCGAGATACAGAACATCACCACCACACGGGAGCGGGTGGAGCTGCGGGGCATGGAGAAGTTCACCAACTACAGCGTGCAGGTGCTGGCCTACACGCAAGCTGGGGACGGTGTGCGCAGCAGTGTGCTCTACATCCAGACCAAGGAGGATGGTGAGTGTGCCCCCAGGCTGCTGGGCTTCGCTGAAGGGCAGGCCCCCAGGGAGCCTGTGAGTGTGCCCTTGAGCCGTCCCCCTATGTACCCTACTTGAGAAGGGCAAGAACAGAACACCATCCTTTCTCTTGTCCCTTTGAGGGCTTTGGTCCTGCTTTTTGGAAAAACAACTCACCATGGGTGGCAATGAAAAGCTCTGGGACTCATGCATAAACATAGGAGCAGCCATGACCCCTCCCCCTGCAGCACTGCATCAGAAGCCAGATAAGGCCTCTCCTCCTATCCCCACCCCAGGGCATCCTTTTGTAGCACCTGCTCCCTTGAAAGGTTCAGCCTGGTTTTCTCTGGACGCAGAAGGTTGGGTTTGAGGGAGAACAAGAGTATCACCCCACCCACCCCAGGTTAGAGACTTGGCAGTCACCCTATAGAGGCTCCAGAATGGGGCCTGGTGTGCTGGGGGTCTTCCAGGGAGGGAATGAGATGTGCTTCCACTTGGAGCCATGGTCTCAAAGCCCTTGCGCATGGGGGTAGAACCAGAGGAAAACTAGAGATAAAGAGCCAAAGCTCAAGGGCAGAGTAACAAAATAAGGAGCTGGAGGAGGCTGGGGGCTAAGTCAAGCCTGGAGAGAACAGATCAGGAGAAAGGCCAGACTTCAGCATGGGTCCAGGGCTGTACATCTCACCCAACCCCAACCATACTGCTTGGTTGGTTCCTCAACATTCTAAACCAGGTGCTATATTTTTAAAAGAGTTGGTTTATATGAAGAGCAGCTGGCTCACAATAGGCACTTAAGAAACAGTAGGCACTGTTGGTATTATGGCTTCCTTCCCCACAGCCTCAGTCTTTCCAAAGTCGAGGTCCTACTCATACAATTTGTCAAAAGGTGCTGAAGGGGTTAGAAGAGTTGAAGAAAATGGCTCAGGCTGGGGGTGGGGTGGAGAAGTCCCCAGAGCAGCCAAGCTCTCAGTGACCAAACCAGTTTTCATCTCAGCTTAATGTTCCCCAATCTTCACGCCCCTCACTTTCCATAAGATCAGCCCCTCCCCAACTTAAGCTCTGTGCAATTAAATATTTACCAGCCTGCCTGCCAGAGGCGGATTTAATGGTGGGCACACCGGGCGCATGCCCTGGCCCTGGACTTCTGAAGGGCCCCGCAAAACTCCAACTTTATACTTTTTCTAGTGACACCAAGTTTGGTTTCATATGTGCAATTTTAACATTAATAGTACATCATATTTTTATTTATTTAAAAATATGTTTCACATGTATTTTTATTTTCCCTGTCTCTATTTTTTTAAGAGGCCCAATATTTTCTTCTGTGCCCGGGGCCTCAACCAACCTTAATCGGCCTCTGCTGCCTGCCCTATTTTCCTGTCATTAACCCCCTCCTCCCTAGTCAAAGCTTCCTGGGACAATTCCAGGCAGAGCCACCTGTTCTTGTGTGGAGGCTGAGCAGGGATGGTGCTCAGAGCCTGGCCCCTTCCAAGGCTCAGAGCTGCACACACACATACAGACAGCCTCTAGGCTCAGAGCTGCACACACACATACAGACAGCCTCTAGGCTCAGAGCTGCACACACACATACAGACAGCCTCTAGGCTCAGAGCTGCACACACACATACAGACAGCCTCTAGGCTCAGAGCTGCACACACACACACAGACAGCCTCTAGAAGTGACGACTAGGGCCCCCAGACTTCCTGCGTCCCATTCCACTGCAACACCTGAGCCAGAGCACCTGCATGCACTTAACTGACTGAGCTAGGGCTCCACCAGGGAATCCAGAGATCAAGTAGCACGGTCCCCGTGGGGAGCTTTCAGCTGTCTGGTCTGCCTTGGGGGTCACACACAGGGACACACACAGACGGGTTCAGGGTCCGAGGCAGTAGCTCCACAGAGTGGCAGGGTCACTGACAAACACTGCAGACATGCTTGCCCATTATTGGTTGGCAAGTCACTTACACTTTCTGATCCTCGGTTTCCACATCATAAAATGAGAACAAGTGGTGTCTCATCAAGTTGTTGTAAGAAGCAAGTTAACTGTAAAATCCTTTCTAAAATGTTAAGCATTAGAAAATGGTAGTTGTTTTAGGGCTTCCAAGGTGCTGACCCTGAAGTGGCTGCTGACAGGGAACCCAGGTGCCTCTTAAGGAATCGGTCTCCTCAAAGGGACACCTAGGCCCCAGGATTCCACTGCCTGATGAGGTCTCAATCAGAACAGCAGTCATGATTAGATGTGTGGGATGCACTGTCATAAGTATGGCTTAACCTTCCCAAGAGCCCAAGAGGAAGGTATTATGTCCATCTTAGAGGTGAGAAAACTGAGGCCCAGAGAGCAAAAGTGATTTACTGAAGGTCAATCCACTAATACGTGGCCTCCCCAGGCTGTCTTGCCTCTGTCCCCCTATACTTTCCATCACACCACTGTATCTGCTAGGGAGCTTTTAGTTGTGAGTAATAAAACTAAAAAAAAAAAAAAAAAAAGATGTAACCAATGAGTGTATTTATTCCCAGAAGTATAAGAAGTCCTGATAGGACAGCTGTGGGGCTGGTTAACTCAGTGCTCCCCATCTTTCTGTTCTGCCATCCTCAGCATGTCACCTGTCCCTCTCATGATTTCAAGATGACTACAGCTCCAAGCATCACACCAGACAAGACTGAGTTCAGAGTGAGAAAAGTGGTCTCTTCCTATGGGCATGCCTATCTTGGGAGTGAAAGAAACCTCTCCCAGAAACCTGCTCAACAGATTTATCCTCATTCCCCATTGGCCCCCGTGGGGCAACACACTTTTTGTTAAGCCAGTCTCTGAATGGGGAATGGAATGATTGTGGCTGACTTCCCCCAAGCATGATAAATCATCCAGTGGAGGTGAGGGAGGCAGCTTTCTCTAAGGGGTGGAGGAACATGAGTACCCAAGCAAAAGTGTGGTTCTGTTTACAAGGAATAGGAAAGAATGGTGATGGGTAGGTAGGCAGACAACCATGCCTACTTGACCAGTGCTGCCCCAACCCTCCCACAGTGTCCCACGTTCCAAGTCCACCTCTGTCACGGGAGCTTGGGCAAATATCCTAACCTGAAGACATTGTGGCTCCCTCTCCACCACCACCACCACATTTAGAATACTGCATTTTTCCAAAGGGAAAAAAAATTATAAGAAAAATTAGAGAAAAGCAAAACAAATAAAAAGATAAAATGCAAACATATCAATTCAAGCTCATTTTTGAAGCCCAGATCTCTCAGTCTGGGCTTGGTTTCGGGCTGGTTTGGCTGGATCCAGTCTATAAGCAGCAAAGCCTCTGGCCTACTCCTCAGCTCCTTCATGATAGCCAATTCTTGCCACATAACCTCAGAGTGAAAAGTTGAGTTAGATTTTAGACCACTTTAAAATTTTTAACTGAAGGAGAGTCTTGACTAGATCCATGCTTTAGGCAGATGACTTTCATAGGAGTAGAGGAAACTAATGATACGGGGCTGGGAGGGACAAGGACTAGTGTCAGAGAGGCCTGGTAGAACCTGTGGGCATCTAGGCAGAGAGGAGGAAGGTGTGTGCTAGGGCGGCAGCAGTGAGGGTGAAGGGGAGAGGAGGTCGAGTTTAGAGAGGTGTATCAGAGGATTCCCACTTCCAGCAGTGGAGGGGAGGGGCTAGATAACCCAAACTCACCCACCTTCTTACTGAGCACACTATAAAATCTGGATAAAATTTTTTTTAAAGCAAAAAAACACTTGCTTGAAGGCATATTGCTGGCAAGGGAGTAAAGAATTACTGGGCCAGGATCTAAGGGGGAATAGAAGCCCAGAAGGTAAGCCTGGCATTTAGAACAGCTTTCTCCCTGAGGGACATTTACTGAATCTAGAGGCAGGTGCCAAGAATCTGAGCAGCATTAGGAAGACATGACTTGGAGGCCAGGACCTGCCAGGCTGTGTGGGTCTGTCTGGTGAACACTCCCTCTCTTTGCACTAAGGCCACACAGAACAGCACTCTAGGAGTATAAGTGAACTACAAGGAGACAGTTCCACTTTAAATAATCTTAGTCATGGAAGTTACAATGAAACAACCCCAGGTTGCTAGTACCTCAGATTGCAGGTACCTGTCAGAAACAAACATGTATTCTGGCTTTAAGAAGATTACATCATCTGAGGCCTCAAATTAGGTTTACAGACAATTTTGCAAATACTATGCCTGGCATACAATAAAAAATAATAATAATAAGGGTGACATAAACAAAAGCCAGCAGAAAAAAGAAAAAATAGACAAAAGAAACAGACCCACAAGGATTCTAAACATAGGGTTTTTACTTTTCAATCAAATATGGACTTTTAAATAATTATTTTTGAAAAGATCAAAATTTTAAGAGAATTAGAAACTTTCATGGAAAATCTAGAAACAAAAACTACTAATACCTGAAATCAAGAACTCATTAGAAAAGTTTCCAATAAATGAGACACAATTGAGGAGAGAACTAGTGAACTAGAAGTAACGTCAGGAGGAAATACCAAAATGAAGCACAGAAAAACAAATGAGTGGAAAATTAAAGAACAAGTAAGACACAGAGCAGTGATTTTCAAACTCGACTGTGTACACAAATCACTCGGGATCATGTTAAAATGCAGATTCTGTTTTTGTAGGTATATGGTAAAACCTGAGATTTTGCATTTCTAACATGCTCCCAGGTGATGCTGCTGCTGACTCATGGACCACACTCTGAATACCAACTTGGACACAGAAGATGCAAGAAGATATTCCAAATAAGAGGAGAGAAAGACAGTGGGGCAGAAAATAAAATGTGTGAAGATTTTTCAAAACTGTTGAAAGATATTGTGCCACAAAGGCAAGATGCTGGACAAACCCTACATGCAGTAATGTCAAGAAATCCGTGCCTAAGCTCATCATAATAAACCTACTGAGCAGGCATCATAATAAAGCTACTGAACAAAAATTGCAAAGAGAAAAATAAGAAAAGAAACCAAAGGGGCAAAAGAATGAGTTACCTTCAAAAGAGCAACAATTGGATTGTTCTCTAACTTATCAGAAATAATGGAAGCAAGAAAACAATGCAATGATATATTTAAAGTATGTAAGGAAAATAAATATCAATCTATGACTGGATACAATGCAAAAATATTCTTCAGGATTAAAACGAAATAAATAAATCTTCAGACAGAAACTGAAAAAATTTATCACCAACACACCTTCCCTAGAAAAATAATAAAGGACATCCTTTAGCCAGAATGAAAATTTTCCAGGCAAATCTCAGTGATGCAGTAAGGGAAGAAGAAGAGGAATTAAATGATGAATATGGGGTAAAAATTAATATCGACCATATAAAAATTATGATGATGATGTCATCATCTTTGGGAGGGTCTCAAGTATGCAGAATTAAAATATACAGCAATGGCATGTGACTTGGGAGAGGGTAGCTGGAATTTCTCAGTGCCTTGCATTGTCTGAAAACAAAAGGTGCCAATGAGTGATATCAGGTGAGTTAAAGATTTATGTTTAGTCTGTTCGGTAACCACTAAAAGTAGTGAAAGACAGTATATAGCCAAGCTACTGGAGTGGGAGAAATAGACTAGTTCTCTATTTTGGATTCAATCCAGAAGAAGGCACAAAAGGAAAGAAAAAGAAAATAGGTGGGACAAACTAAAAGTATTTAGTAAGATGGGATATCTAAATTCAAGTATATTAATAATTGCATCAAAGGTAAATTTACTAAATTTTTCAATTAAAGGATAAACTCTGTCAGGCTGTCTAGCAATGAAACAAAACCCAAATATATGCTGTTTATCGGAGGCATCTAATACATAAAGGTATAGAAAGGTTCACCATGGCCCTAGCCAGTTGGATCAGTGGTAGAATGTCAGTCAGCCTGGTGTGTGGATGTTCCAGGTTCAATTTCCAGTCAGGGCACACAGGAGAAGCACCCCTCTCCCTCCCGCTTCTTTCTCTCTCTCTCTCTCTCTCTCTCTCTCTCCTCCTCCTCCTCCTCCTCCTGCAGTCATGGCTCAGTTGGAGCAACTTGGCCCCGGGCACTGAGGATGGCTCCATGGCCTCTGCCTCAGGTGCTAAGAAGAGCTCGATTGCTGAGCAACAGAGCATCACCCCCTAGTGGGCTACCAGGTGGATCTTGGTTGAAGCGCATGCTGGAGTCTGTCTCTGCCTCCGCTCCTCTCACTGAATAAAAAAGAGAAAGAAAGAAAGAAAGAAAGAAAGAAAGAAAGAAAGAAAGAAAGAAAGAAAGAAAGAAAGAAAGAAAGAAAGAAAGAAAAGAAAGAAGGGAGAGGGAGGGAGGGAGGGAGGGAGGGAGGGAGGAAGGAAGGAAGGAAGGAAGGAAGGAAGGAAGGAAGGAAGGAAGGAAGGAAGGAAGGAAGGAAGGAAGGAAGGAAGGAAGAAGAGAAAGAAAAGTTCACCAGGAGAGGATATAGAGAGATAAAAAGCATACCATGCAAAACTGTCTAAGAGGAAAGTGGAATATTAATATCAGACATCATATGCTATAAGGTAAAAGAAGTGTTATTAAAGATAAAGAGAAATACTTTGTGATGATAAAAAAGACTCAATTTACTAGGCAAGTAAAAGGGTTCTAAATTTGTGTGAACTTAACATAACCTCAAAATATATATAAAAGCAAAAAACCGATGGAACAAGGATAAAAAGACAAATGCACAATCATGGCAGATGATTTCAACATACGCCTCTCAACAACTGATAAGTAAAAAAAAGTGTACAAGGATAGAGGTGTAAACATGACAGTCAGTACACTGGCCCCAGGCGCCATCCACAAAGCTCTGTGCTCCACAGTGCAGAGACGCCTGGCAGAGGTTTGGTGTGGCAGGATGGCAGCAGCAGGGAGTGCCAGCTCCCGTACTCAGGACCTGTGTGAGTGGTGATGCTGCATCTAGTCATTTTATTTAACCTGGAATCATTGACCACTTACTAAATAACAAAAGATTGGGGTAAAACTTACTAAAAAGATTGGTAGATGCTAGAAGCTGAGAATTGGGAGATGGAAAGCAAAAAATAATTGTTGTGATTTATTGAGTGTCTGTTATATGTCAGGCACGATGCCAGGCACTCTATTTTAATTAGCACTGATTCTCCCTACAAACCTTTAATGTAGTTGTTATTATGTCCATTGTATAGATGAGGAAATTGAGACTCAGAGAGGCAAAATAAATTGAATAGGATTTTTTGTAAACACTCCCGAGATTGAGACAAGCACACAATCCAAGGGAGGAGTGAAAGAGAGTATGGACTGAGAATGAGAAGCTTCCAGGCTCCCAGCAGCCCAGGCAGGCTCAGAGATGGGGGTAGAGGGAGGTCAGAGTCTATGTGAATTGAGGTCACTTAGAATGGATTTCCTAGCTAATTCTAAAGTAGACTTTCTTTCCTGGAAATAGAAAAGGCTGAGCCAGCACTCCAAAGGCAGTGCCATGGGCACAGGGCAGGGGACACAGTCATCCAGTGGCTGACCAGGAGAGGGACCCATGCTGTGACTCTCTGGAGTCCCCAGCTTCAAATTGCTCAGAGGCCAAAAAAAGAGCAAAGTGCCCAGGATATTTGTTTGGCCTTAATACAAGTTATTAGTCAGTAGTAGAGCATTGTGGTGGGGAGCAGGTAAGGGTCAGAAGGATCAAGATGAATTCCTTACGAGTTTTATTTCTCTTTTGTGAGTCCTAAATCCTTAGTTCTAGCCAAACAGCTCTAAAGCTGGTCACTCCCAGTGCCTTCATCTCGGAGACTTTGTTGTAAGCCCAAAATGATCACCTTTCTACTCCCACATTTTCCATGCTAGAATCTCCTCCTTTAAACCATAGCTCAATGATGCCTCCTCCAGGAAGCCCTCCCAGATTGATCTGCCTCACTCTATCCAGCATGTCATTCTTTCCTAAAGGCTGGGCTCCTTCTCTCTCTAAACTGATTTTATCTTCTCCCTGCTCAGTTCCAGGTCCCCCTGCTGGCATCAAAGCTGTGCCTTCGTCCGCCAGCAGTGTGGTAGTGTCTTGGCTCCCCCCCACCAAGCCCAACGGGGTGATCCGCAAATATACCATCTTCTGCTCCAGTCCCGGGTCTGGCCAGCCGGTAAGTGGGGTCAAGGCAGAAGGACAAGTGAGGCAGGAGGGGAAAAAAGTATTCTGTCAATTAGCTGGCTTCCAGACCAAACCCTGGGGCTGTTCATATCTATGCTTCTACCTGGACTCATGGATAAGAGTGAGCACTGGTCACATAAGAATGGACAAAGCTTTACCCAGTGACCATCAAGAGTCAGTGGTCTCTTCCACAGGCTGCAAGGTTGTCACAAGCCCTCAAGTCTCCTTTGAGTCAGGAGTCACAACCAAGCAGGAAAGGGAGGCCAGGGCTGGCCGAGAAGACCCCTAGCAAGCCCCAGAGCTGTTGGCTGGGCACTGGCTGGTCCGTGGTCTCTGGAAATAAATTGCTTTTCAGCATGGTTGATCTATGCTTGGAGGGCTGCTGGGACTCTTCCCTGAGTGGCCCCCTCAGCAAGGAGCCAGCTGCAGGGAAGAAAAGACAGGGGACAGCTGAGAGATGGCAGGGACACCTCTCTAGGCCAAGGCCTGGGCCTAGCCAAGCATAGAGGCCTGAGAGACAGCAATATGTGCCCACACGTCAGACTGAAGGGGGTGGTCCCTGGGCTGGGGTACAATGCTAGCCCTGCCCTACCACTGAACCCTGAGATGGGCCAGAGAGGCCCCATGGAAAGGAAAGAGAGAATAAAGGTGGGTGCCATGGAGTACACACGCACATCCCATAACAGGCATTCCTCCCTCTGCCTCTTATCTCCAGCCATGCCACCACAATGCTGCTGGTGACTGCTCTGGAGTACTCCTGCTCTAGTTACGAGCACAGGTATGAAGATACCTGCCCCCAGGAGGCTTCCAGTCCATGGGGGGAGACCCTGGGGTGTCCACTACAGTGGCAACAGTACTGCCCATGAGATGGGCTTCGGACTGGGGTGAGGAGAGCAGGAAGCAAAAAGAGCTAGCTCCTCCTCCCATCAGCAACTTGTGATGTGACAGCAGCCTGGGCATCTGCAGATGAACTGGCATCTGGGCAAGCTGCCCTGAAATTTTTCAGTAATTGTGTCATCATCTCCTCTGCTCTCTGCTTCCCTGTGGTCTTTCTGAATTGCCCTCTGAGTGGCAGGTGGCCCAGACCCTCACCAGTGAGGCTGGAGTTTCATCACCAGAGGGGAAGCCCATATATGTCTTTCCATGGATCCCATCCCCTCCACTCCATCTTCACGGCCACTGCCTCACATGCGCAAAAGTATACTTATCGTGACTGTACAGCTCCATGGATTTTCCCAGCACACTCAGGCCAGCAGCACCCAGAGCAAGGAACAGGATATTACAACACCCAAGAAGACCTCCTTGTATTCCTTCTCATCACTACCCTGCCCTGACAGGGTGATCACTGTCCTGACTTCAGATTAGTGTTACCTCTTTTTGCACATGATATAAATGGAGTCGTATTGCTTGTCTGTGTTCTTTTACCAAACATTACATTGAATTTGAATTTCACCCACATTGTTGTGTGTGGTTACTGATCATTCACACTCATTTCTGTATAGTTCTCTTTTTCTTTCTTTTATTGAGTTTATTGGGGTGACACTAGTTAACAAACTTATACAGGTTTTAGGTGCACAGTTCTACAACACATAATCTGTACACTGTATTGTATGTTCCCCATCAAATCACGTCTCTGCATGGAAGGACCTGGAGAACATTATGCAAAGTGAAATAGGGCAGTCAGAGAAAGACAAGTACCGTATGATTTCACTCATATGTGGTATCTAATGAACAAAATGAACTAACAAGCAAAATAGAGGCAGACACATAGATAGAGAGCAGGCTGACAGCTGTTAGGGGTGTGGGGGTTAGATGGAGGTAGAGGGGTTGGGCAAAAAGAGAAAAAAAGAGAAAAGGCTAACGGACATGGACAAGAGTGTGGTGATAGCCAGAGGCGAGGTAGAGGAGAATGGGGAGGGGCGGATGGTGATGGACAGAGACCTCACTTCTATATAGTTTTCAATTAGGTGAGTTTATTACAATTTATTATCCTTTGATAATCATTTGGGGAGTGTTTAGTTTGGAGCTATTACAAATGGTGCTGCCGTGAACACTCTTGGACGTCTCTTGGTGTGCATGCATTCCTGCTGGGCGTGTACCCAGAAGAGAAATTGCTGGATCATGGGGTCTGCAGATGTTGGGTTGAGAACACCTTGCCACTTTTGAGTAGTTGTGCCAATCTTCCAGTCAATGTTTTCAGCCATGTCCTCTGCCCCCTTTTCCCCTCTCCCCCACCCTTTCTCCATGCAATTCTAGGCTCTCCTCACACTAAGCTTGTCACCATGCCAGGTACCTGCGATGCCTTTCACCCCGCTCCGCCGCTCCCCATGCCGCTCCTTACCATGGGCACTCCTCACTCTCTGTCACACACTGCATGTGTTAGGTGGCCATCAGCTGTCCACTCCTTGTCTCCTGCACTGGTCTGTGGGGCCCTGTGAGGACAAGGGCAGCATCCTTTCATCTTTGGGTCCCCAGCTGCCAAACACTGTGCCTAGAACATCATTGTCACTAAACACACGTACCCTGGCAACCATAAAACTTTCAACAATGGGCAACTTTCCCTTCACAAACTCATTCTCCAGCTTGGGTTTTTGCAGTCATTCCCTCCTCTGATAGAGAAGTCTGTCAAAGAGGTTGGTATCCAAAAGCCCAGCTTCCTCATTAACTGGGTTATAGGAGCCCCTAGTCACCTGGCTGGAGACCTAGCCCCCAGGACTCAGAGAAGAGTTCCTGAGTCCCATTTCTTCCAGCTGTTGCTGGAGACCCTGAGACCCTCCCTGGAACATCCTTTGCATGTAGGAACCTCCTCTCTTATGGGAAGATTTCCCACTGGACAGTGTCACACAAGGGGCCAGGTATGCTAGTGTGATGAGAACTTTAGCCACATTTCAGGGTGGGAACTGGGCTTAATGAGGAACCAGGAGCCTAACCACCATATTTGATTTGTGATGCTATCATTTTGCACAAGTATATTCCAAATTCCAAGCACCATATTTTCTCATGTATAAGACACACCTTTTTTGAAAAATTTGGGGTCTAAAAACTGGATGCATCTTATACAGTGGTTGTAGATTCTTTACTGGCATTTCCCACTTTGTAACACTTGGTGAGGAGTTGTATGAATTTTATCATGAATAAAACTTGAGTTTAATAACTTTATGTAATACATTTTTTTTCAAATTTTGATCCCCCAAATTAAGGTATGTCTTATACATGGGAGCATCTTATACATGGAGAAATATGGTAATTGCATTACAAATTCATTTATGAAGGAGCTCCAGGAGTGAGTGATCAGGGTGAGGGCACACTTATGTATACATGACCATGCAAAACTGTGGGGGGGGGGTGTTGAGGGGTTAGAGGCAAGTGCATGCTAGTCTGAGTGTGCAAACGTGTGTGTGTGGAATCCTCAGGATAGATGTGGGAAACTACAATATGGCATTGGCTCCCAGCAAGTTCCACCCTGGAGACAGCCAGAGCTGCCTTGAGCTCTGTTAGAAATTTTACTAAACACTTTAAAAACATTTGTTGTTTTTCTCTAATTATCAAAATAATGGGATTTATTGCAGAAAATTCTGTAAATATATAAAAGAATAGAAGAGAAAGTAAAAATTACTATCATTCCCTAAAGATAAACACTGGCAATGTTTTGATATATAGCCTTCCAGTATCTGGTTTGTACATATATTGTGGGTTTGGGTGTGTATTTTATTGATTAAAATAACATTTTACATAATGTTATATAATATTCATTTTTCATGTAATAAATATAGGTACTTTCCCACACCATCAAATATGTTTTAAAATACAATTTTGAATGTTTGTTTGTATATAATCTATTTAACCTGTCCTCCATTATTCTATATGAATCTATTTTTAAATTTTCATCATTATAAATAATGCTTCACTGAGCATTCTTCATAAGGCTTTATGCACATGAATGATTATTTCTTAGAGTAAATTTGTGTAGGAATTCATAGGCCACAAAAAATATTCTTAAGGTTCGCATACACATTTGCAAATTACCCTTCAGAAAGTTTTCACCAATTTGTGCTTCCACTAGAATGGTAAGTATATACTTGCTCCTTGCACCCATGTTAATCCAAAGTATTATATAGTTTGTTTTTTTGCCAGTTTGATATTTTTAAAAGGTGTTTTATTTTAAGTTATTTTTTTTCTATAATTACTAGTTAGGTTAATTATTGTTATATGTTTTTATTGGGTGGCTTTTTTCATCTTTGGGTAATTAACAATTCACATCCCTTGTCTGTTTTTTATTTGGGTAGCTCATGTTTTTCTTTTCTTACTGATTTTGTAAGTGCTCTTCACATATTAAGGATATAAGCATTTTTTATCAGATAGTTTGCAAGTATTTACCAGTTAATTGCCTACCTTTGATTCTATATTTTTAAATTTTATTAATTTTAATTTATTGTGTTTACATGGATTCAAGTGTCCCACTGAATATAACTCCCTCACGTCCCACCCCCGTGTCCCTATTTATACCCTTTACCCCCCTCCTACTAACTCCCTCCCCCCTTCCCTCTGGGATTTGCTGTCCTGTTATCTGTATCTCTGTGTTATGTATATATAATTTCACCAATCCCTTCACCTTCTCTGATCCCATCCCCTCATCCCCCTTCCCTCTGACTGCTGTCCCTCTGGTCCCAGTGACCCTGCCTCTGTCTCTATTCCATTTCTCAGTTCACTTTGTTCATTAGATTCCACATATAAGTGAGATCATATATTTGTCTTCCTCTGCCTGGCTTATTTCACTTAGCATAATAATCTCCAGGTCCATCCATGCTGTCACAAAAGGTAAGATTTCCTTCTTTTTACAGCCATGTAATATTCCATTGTGTATATGTGCCACAGCTTTTTAATCCACTCATTCACTGACAGACACTTCAGCTGTTTCCAGAACTTAGCTATTGTAAACAATGCTGCAAAAAACATGGGGGTGCATACCTTCTTTTGAATCAGTGCTATGGTGTTCTTAGGATATATTCCTAAAAGTGGGATAGCTGGGTCAAAAGGCAGCTCCATTTTTAATATTTTGAGGAATCTCCATACTGTTTCCCACAGTGGTTACACAACTCTGCATTCCCACCAGCAGTGCAGAAGGGTTCCCTTTTCTCCACATCCTCGCCAGCACTTATTGTGTGTTGTTTTGTTAATGAGCACCATTCTGACTGGTGTGACGTGACATCTCATTGTGGTTTTAATTTGCATTTCTCTGGTGATTACTGATGTTAAGCGTTTTTTCATATACCTATTGGCCATCTGTATATCCACTTTGGAGAAGTGTCTATTCAGTTCTTTTATCCATTTTTTGATTGGATTGTTTACCTTCCTGTTGCTGAGTTTTAGAAGTTCTTTGTAAAATTTGGTTATTAAGACAAAGATATATTAGCAAATATGTTTGCCCATTGTGTGGGTTGTCTTTTCATTTTGTTCATGGTATCTTTTGCTGTGGAAAAGCTTTTTAGTTTGATATGGTCCCATTTGTTCATTCTGTCCTTTATTTCATTTGCCCGTAGAGATAAATGGGCAAAAATATTGTTACAAGAGATATCAGAGAGTTTACTGCCTATGTTTTCTTCCAAGATGTTTATGGTTTCACGACTTATATTTAAGTCTTTTATTCACTTTGAGTTTATTTTTGTGAATGGTGCTAGTTGGTGATCTAGTTTCATGTTTTTTTGCATGTGCCTGTCCAATTTTCCCAACACCATTTATTAAAGAGGCTGTCTTTACTCCACTGTATGCTCTTACCTCCTTTGTCAAATATCAATTGACCATAAAGGTGTGGGTTTATTTCTGGGTTCTCTATTCTGTTCCATTGATTTGTATGCCTGTTCTTATGCCAGTACCAAGCTGTTTTGAGTGCAATGGCCTCATAGTATAACTTGATATCAGGAAGTGCGATACCTCTCACTTTATTCTTCATTTTCAAGATTGCTGAGGCTATTCATGTTCTTTTTTGCTTCTATATAAATTTTTGGAATATTTGTTCTATATCTTTGAAATATGCCATTGGTATTTTAATAAGAATTGCATTGAATTTATACATTGTTTTTGGGTAATATAGACATTTTAATGATGTTTACTCTTCCTATCAATGAACATGATGTATGCTTCCACTTGTTTGTATCTTCCTTGATTTCTTTTATTAATGTTTTATAATTTTCCAAGTATAAGTCTTTAACCTCCTTGGTTAAATTTACTCCTAGGTACTTTATTTTTTGTTGTTGTTGCAATAGTGAAAGGGATTGTTTCCTTAATTTCTCTTTCAGACAGTTTATTGCTAGTATATAAAAACACCACTGATTTCTAAATATTAATTTATATCCTGCCACCTTGCTGAATTCATTTATCAGGTCTAGTAGTATTTTGACTGAGACTTTTGGGTATTTTATGTACAGTATCGTATCACCAGCAAATAACAATAGTTTTAGTTCTTCTTTTCCAATTTGGATGCCTTTTATTTCTTCTTCTTGTCTGATTGCTGTGGCTAGAGCTTCCAGAACTATGTTGAATAAGAGTGGTGGAGGGGGGCACCCCTGCCTTGTTCCTGATCTTAAGGGGATTGCTTTTAATTTTTACCCATTGAGTATTATGTTGGCCATGGGTTTGTCATAGATGGCCTTTATTATGTTAAGGTATGTTCCTTGTATTTCCACTTTGCTGGGAGTTTTGATCATAAATGGGTGCTGGAATTTATCAAATACTTTTTCTGCATCTATTGATATTATCATGTGCTTTTTATCCTTCCTTTTGTTTGTGTGATGAATCACATTTATTGATTTGTGAATATTGTATCAACCTTGCTTTCCCTGATCATGATGTATGATTTTTTTCATGCATTGCTGGATCCGGTTTGCTGATATTTTGTTGAAAATTTTAGCATCTAAATTCATCAGGGATATTGGCCTATAGTTTTCTTTTTTGTAGTGTCTTTACCTGGTTTTGGAATGAGAATCATGCTTACATCATAAAAGGAGCTTGGAAGTCTTCCCTCCTCTTGATTTTTTTGAAATAGCTTGAGTAGGATAGGTGTTAGTTCTTCGTTGAATATTTGGTAAAATTCACCTGTGAAGCCATCTGGTCCAAGACTTTTGTTTGCTGGGAGTTTTTTTATAACTCTTTCAATTTCCTTTGTTGTAATTGGTCTGTTTAGGTTTTCTGTTCCTTCCAGATTGAATTTTGGAAGATTGTATATTTCTAGGAATTTATCTATTTCACCTAGGTTGTCCAAGTTTTTGGCATACAGATCTTCATAGTATTTTCTTACATCCTTTGTATTTCTGCAATGTTGGTTGTTACCTCTCCACTTTCATTTCTAATTTTATTTATTTGAGTCCTTTCTTGTTTTTTCTTGATGAGTCTGGTTAAAGGTTTGTCTATCTTATTTACCTTTTCAAAGAACCAGCTCTTCATTTCATTGATCTTTTGTATTGTTTTTTTTAGCCTCTATGTCATTTATTTCCACTCTGATCTTTATTATTTATTTCTTTCTAGTTCTACTTCCTTCTACTTCCTCTTTATTTATTGTTCTTTTTTTTAGTCCTTTTAGATACAGGGTTAAGTTGTTTATTTGAGCTTTTTCTTGTTTCTTAAGGTATCCATGTAATGCTATGAACTTCCCTCTCAAGGCTGCTTTTGTTGTGTCCTATAAATTTTGAGTTGTTGCATGTTCATTTTCATTTGTTTCAAGAAAAATTTCTATTCTTCTTTGTTCTCATTGTTAACCCATTCACTGTTTAATAACATGCTATTCAGCCTCCAAGTGTTTGAATGTTTTTCAGTTTTTCTATTGTAGTTGGTTTCTAGTTTTATGCCATTGTGATCAGAAAAGATGCTTGATATAATTTCAATCTTCTTAAATTTATTGAGACTTGTTTTGTGTCCTAACATGTAGTCTATCCTAGAAAATATACCATGAGCACTTGAAAAGAATGTATATTCTGCTGCTTTGGGGTGAAAGGTTCTGAAGATATCAATTAAATCCAGTTGATCTAGTTTGTCATTTAAGGCCACTGTTTCTTGTTAATTTTCTGTCTAAAGGATCTATCTATTGATATTAGTTGGGTATTAAAATCCTCTACTATTATAGTATTGCCGTCGATCTCACCCTTTATGACCATCAAAATCTGCTTTATATATTTAGGTGATCCTATATTAGGCACATAAATATTTACAATGGTTATATCCTCCTGTTGGATTGCTCCCTTTATCTTTATGTAGTGACCTTCTTTATCCTTTACTATAGCCTTTGTTTTAAAGTCTATTTTGCCAGATATAAGTATTGCTACTCCAGCTTTCTTTTCATTTTTATTTGCATAAAATATATTTTTCCATCCCTTCACTTTCAGTCTATGTGTATATTTTGTTCTGAGGTGGGTCTCTTGTAAACAGCATACATATGGATCCTGTTTTCTTATCCATGCAGCTACCCTATGTCTTTTGATTGGAGCATTTGATCCATCTACATTTAAGGTTATTATTGACATGTACTTATTTATTGCCATTTTATTCTTTATATCTACACTCCTCTTTTTCTCAATTTCTTCTTTTTTTCTTTTGCTCTTTTTATATCAGGCCCCTTAACATTTTTTGCAGTACTGGTTTGTTTGTAATGAATTCTTTGTGTTTTGTATTTGGGGTTTTTTTTTTGTGTGTGTGTGTGTGTGTGTGTGTGTGTGTGTTTCTGTTTGTTTGTTTGTTTTTGTCTGGGAAGGTTTTTATTTCTCCTTCAATTTTAAATGATAGCCTTGCTGGTTAGAGTAGTCTTAGTTGTAGGCTTTTGTTTTGCATCACTTTGATTATTTCTTGCCAATCTCTTCTGACCTCAAGTGTTTTTATTGAGAAGTTGATGTCATACTTATGAGGCCTCCTCTGTAGGTAATTAATTGCTTTTCTTTTGCAGCTTTTAGTATTATTTCTTTGTCTTTTAACTTTGGCATTTTAATTATGATGTGTCTTGGTTTAGGTCTCCTTGGGCTCCTCTTTAATGGGACTCTCTGTGCTTCTTGAACTTGTGTGACTTTTTCCTTCATCGATTTAGGAAAATTTTCAGCTATGATTTCTTCAAACAGATTCTCTATTCCTTGTTCGTTCTCTTCTCCTTCAGAAACCCCTATGATGCAGATGTTGTCTCTCTTCATGTTGTCACAGAGGTCTCTAAGAGTTTCCTCAGTCTTTTAGTCTCTTTTCATTTTGATGCTCTACTTCTGTGTTTATCTTGTCTTCTAAATCACTGATTCAATCCTCTGCTTCCTCCAGCCTGCTGTTGATTCCTTCAAGTGCAGTCTTCATTTCTGATATTGTATTTGCCATTTCTGACTGGTTTTTTTCCATAATTTCAATGTCCTTTTTGATGCTTGCTATCTCTTTATTTAGGTGTTCATTATTACATTCATTGTTGCTCTAAGATCCTTGAGCATCCTAAAAATTATTGTTTTAAACTCTGCATCTGGTAGTTTGATTGTTTTACATCACTTTGATTGCTTTCATTTCATTTAGTTCTTTTTCTGGGGATTTTGCTTGTTGATTCATTTGGGTCACATTTCTTTGTCTGCCCATTTTGTCTGTGTATTACGTAGTGCTGTCTGATTTTGAATTTTTTGTGGTGTCTTTATGAGGAAGATGGGCTCAGTAGTACTGACCTCCAAACCACCTGTTTTCCTTGTTCTAGGAATGCTTCTTGAGGGTACTATTTCCCTCCTTCTGTCTTTAAGTATTGAATGCAGTTGGACCTTTCATGGATATGGTTATTCCTTCAGGCTGGCTGGCTCAAAGGGTCAACGTTGATCATGTATATTACACACTATGCAATGTCTATCTTGTTGGACATATTTATTCTCCACAATGTCTGATGCCTGTTAGACTTCCACTTTGGGCATGCTACTTGTGTAGTTAGCTGAGTCTAGGGTTGGTGCTGTCTGCCACCCACTACCAGTTATGTTGGTTCTAGATCTTCTTGGGTTGGTGTCAGCTGTTGTTTTTAACCTGCTGTGGGCTAC
The DNA here is from genome assembly GCA_037038555.1 of Rhynchonycteris naso. Lineage (NCBI taxonomy): Eukaryota > Metazoa > Chordata > Mammalia > Chiroptera > Emballonuridae > Rhynchonycteris > Rhynchonycteris naso. The sequence goes on along the minus strand of CM072995.1, from coordinate 278,526,554 downwards.
TTGTCTGCAGCTACTGATCTTTTTGCCATTTATGTCTTTGTTTTCTGTGCCTGGGTAGTGTGGGAAGGATCAACCTGTGTATAAGGATCAGCTTCCTCGTGCTTAGAGATGGCAGCAGCTCCATAAAAGCCCCAAGTTCCATAAGATTTGCCTCCACTTTTCAGCTGCTTCACCTCCTCTTGAAACTGCCTGGTCTTCCCACAGGGTCTTCTGTAGAAAGACTGTAGTGTGAAATCAGACTGGCCTTACCCAAACAACCCTACAGGTTGCAAGCTTATTGGGTTAGGGCAGCTGAGGTTGGGAATACAATGTTAGTTGGACCCCCTACTTCAGAGGTCTTTTGTCAGTAGCTCAGTACAGAGAATGTGGCCCCTACTCCAGAGCCTAATCTCTCAGCCACTGCTGGATACTTAAATTTTATTTCTCCCCAACAAGGTGAGCAGCAGGTTCAGATCGAAGTGGGGTCAACAGCCCCCTCTGCAGAAGTTCTTACAGCTGGTGAAACCATGGTCTCAGGGAGGAAGGCTGAAAGAGTCCTCTCCTGAGGCTGCATCCCCCCAGACCCGATCCACAATAGGCTCACAGGGACCCACACCTTAAATGTCCATGCTCCAAGCCTCCTCTCCCTTCTCCCAGTGGAATCTAGCCAGGATGGAATATCCAGCTCCCAGGCCGACTGACTGTGAAGCTCCACCCTATTCAAAGCACATGAGCCACTGTGCTGGTGCTGATCACAGATCAGATATCAGGCACGTTCAGGGTGGTATGGCTGTAGACGCCTTGTGCTGATCACAGAGAGCGAAATTTGCCTCAGCTGGGCCAGGTGTGAGGAACCCTTCCTTAGGATTTCACTCTAGCAAGGGTTGTTAGGTACTGAACCAATGCTCTCTGCAGCTGTCCACTGGATGTGCCAGCCCTGGGCCTCGCTGGCAGGAACCCAGTGCAGACTAGTGGGAGACACTGCCTGTGACTGGCCCTCAGCAACCTTCTTGGAGCTACAAGCAATATAGAGTTTGTGGTTGCCTCTACTGGGCCCAGGTGCACATGGAAATACTAAGCTGCACATCTAGGCTGGCTTTTTACCAACACTGGGCCTGAGGGAAGGTCTGCTTAAAAGACCCAAGTTCCCTGAGTCCCAACTCCTGCAGCCTCTGTCTGCTGGCTGCTTGTTGGGCTCGGCCACTGAAAAAACCTCTGCTAGAGTCTAGAGCGTGCAGCAGTTCAGGGATTAGGAAGGGTGGTGGGTGTGGTCATTCTATTTTTGGTATACCACAGGTTTCTATGTAATTCAAATTTATAAATCATCTTCATTTATAATTTTTGCCCTTATTTTTGTGATTAGAAAGACAGAGAACTACCTACAGTTTCTTCTTTTATAGTTTTGCTTGTTTTTTGAAAAAACTTTAATCCACTGAAACTGTACTCGGGAGCATTGTTGTGTTTTTTAAAGTGATTTCAGCAGATTCTTGGGGAGTCCAGAGTAAATGGAGGGTTGGGTAAGCTACTAATAGCTTCAAACCCTTTCTTCCCTTTGTCAAGAGAATTATACACTCATGTACACACTGGCATACACAGGCAACTGCACTAAACTTTTCTTCTCACACACACACATACACACACACCTCCACCATCACAGAAAACTGAGCCAGGAGAAGAACAGTTTACAAATGACTTATACAATCCTTGTCTCACTTGTACCACACTGTAACCACAAAGGGTAGGCAGAGCTGTACTGCTTTCTTAATTTGCAGGAGAGAAAACCCAGGGCTCAGGAACCATGAGAGACACTTACGAGTCATATGCTTCGTAAGAAGGGCAGGCAGGTGTTGAAGCCGCCACACCATCCTACCTCATGCATAGATATGAGCTGCAGATATGCACACAGTCCCCCAACTACCAGGGCTCAGGGTGGCTCTGCACCTATCCCCAGAAGGCACCTTCTGGGTTCAAAGGCAGATTTCTGTGAGAGAGGCAAGAGGAGCAGTTTGCCAGGGAGCTCGGTGTGTATTGCAGAATGCCTGTACCTTCTCCTTAACATCTCCCTGCAGACAGCCTAGGGCCAAAAAAGATTTTCTCCTGTTTGTTATAAGTCCTTGGGCCCCTCAGCCCTACCATGGGCAGAGAATGTACCTCTGTGACCCTCAATCTGTCCGGAGGTCTGTCCCTCAGCACAATAAACGCATATACGTGACTGTGTGTGTGAGCATGTGCATGTGTGCATGTGCATGTGCGTGTGTGTGCAAGATCCTATGACTGCAGAGATGCTAATTATTAGTTCCCTCTGGCCTCAGGGGTCCCATCTGTTCCGGGGGCTCCCCCTCCCTAGACTTCCGCCCTGCTTTCAAAGAGGCTTCAGTGCTGTCCTCCTTTCCCTTCCCTGCGGCTGACCAAGAAATAAAATAAAATGAAAGTAAGCCCCATCCCGCCTGCACCAGGGAAGAGGCTGACAGGAGGTCTGCAAACTAGCACTTATCAAAAGCTCCTTCTCAAATTCATTTCAATATCTGAGCCTCTGGTTTCCAAGGTAACATAATCTTTTCATCAAAGCAACTGGTAAAACCACTGGGATCTGATATTGTTTTGTTGGCAACTTGTCAAAACTGTCATTTGGTTAAAAAAATATATATGTATAGATTTACATAACCTACAAATACATACAGGATCTGTACTGCTAATAATCATTAATAAAGTGTTGCCCAGTGAAGCTCTCACGGTTCCCTTTCCCACCTTTGGATGGGTTTGCTTCTTGCAGAATGAAGGGGGGGTGGTTAAATGGTGGACTGGGAGGTAACTCCAAGTAGGAACAGACTGGGAGCCTATCTACAACCCTAGGAAGTCAGGTGCAGTCATTCAGCTTCTTCCCAAAAACTCCCTTTCCTCAGGCTTTTACTGGGACCCTCCCTCCTCTATTCGCCATTCTCCCAACTCCCTTTCAAACACAATACTTACATTCCCTGGCCTTGGAGCCACCATGGCCAGTGCCTAAATTATTCAGGGGTAAACTGAGCCTGATCTGCAATACCCCAGAGCAGGCCATTAGCTCCCAGGGCCAAGCCTGGTGCACACTCTGTTCGTTGTTTCTCCTAAACCAGAAAGGCAGAGTAGGCAGGATCCTGCCTCCCCTCCCACAGCCCCCGCCCGCCACACCTCCTCTGAGCCCAGCCCTGGGAAGGGGAAGGCTGGAGTTGGAGGCTGAAAGACCGAGGGCCTTGTTAGTAGTACTTCTTTGCCTTTGCCCCACAGGCTCCCAGCGAGTATGAGACGAGTCCAGAGCAGCTCTTCTACCGGATCGCCCACCTGAACCGAGGGCAACAGTACCTGCTGTGGGTGGCTGCTGTCACCTCTGCCGGCCGGGGCAACAGCAGTGAGAAGGTCACCATCGAGCCTGCTGGCAAGGGTGAGCCACCTGGGGCTGGACTAGAGGGACTGACACTCCCAAAGGGTCCTTCTAGAAACCTGGTTCTCCACCAATAAAGGATGTCTCCCCTCCATCCTGTTGGAGGAGATGCTCCTACCTGCTTCCCTCCAGGATCCACCAAGAATGGGCCTTTGCTGCCCCCTGATGCCCAGAAAACCTCACAACAGGCTCAAGGTGTCACTAATACCAAGAGGCTGGTGGGCATGGTACACCTGTGTCCCCCACTTCAAACCACTCTGGGGTTGGAAGAAGGAGGAGTCAGCCCTCTTTACCTCCCAAAGGATGTTTGTCTCAATACTCCGCTCTTCAGAGGGGACTGAGGCAGGGTACACTGCTGCCACAGAGCAGAGCTGAGAGAGCCCTCATCCTGAAGCCATGACACCTCAGGCAAAGGGGACCACGCTGCTGGTTCATCTGATCAACAGTCACTTCAGAACGCACATCGTGAAGGAGGCTCTGGGCTAGAGGCTGCACACAGGGTACATTAGACTGTTCTTGGTCTTAGGGAACACCCCATTGAATCCCTGACCTAGAGAGGTATGTGTCGTGGGCACACATCTACCCACTTAACAGGGGATGGCATTTCTGAGACCACAACCCAAGATCAAGACAGAGGCAGCCACACAAAGCTGCTCAGCCACCCTCTGTGCCATGCCCAGATCTGAGACTTAGCCACACAAGCTTCCAATTTCTGGTCCTCTGCTTTGAGGCTGGGCTTCTCTGGGCCCTTCCTCTTGGCCTCACCCCCTCCCACAGCCACCTGACCTTCTAACTCAGGGCCTTGGGACCAGGACTCAGGTGGGGTTGAAGGAAAGGGAAATTTCGTTGGGACAAGAAGCATCACCCCTTATCTAACACAGGCTCAGAGTCAGCGAACATGCACTTGGGGCCTGCCATGAGGTAGGGGCCCCATCTGCCCTGCTGGGAGGATCGGTTACCCCATCTACAGCCAGTCGCTCATCAGGAGAGCACTTGGCAGGAGTGGTGTGGCCTGCGAGACAAGTGGGAGCCATGAGCTGGCTTTTCTGGCTCCAAGTTGGGGCTCTTTCCACGTGGCCTCAGCATTTCTAGCCTCCCCTAACCCTTATCCCCAGAAGCACTGCCACCCCGTCTCCTGTATTGATCTCATTCGGGAGGAGTGAGCCAGAGCCCACAGCTGTCCCAGAAGGCTGGAGCTGGCCCGGAGGCAGGACTTGAGAGCCAGGGGTCTTGGTGGAAGGCTGGCCCCTTCTCCTGTGGGCATGACATATAACATTACCAGAGGGCTTTGTGCTTCTAGAATAAGGTGACCAGATTTTAAAATTGGTAAAGCGGGACACCGTTGACTTAAAGGGGGGGGGTCTTGATTAAAAATTTGGTCTATATGGAGCAAAAAAAATGTTCATAGAATGCAAAAATAGTATTGTAATATATTTTTTTAAATTTCAACATAAGTACAATTTACAAATATAATACATTAAAAATATGTATGGTATTTTATTCTTTGGCATATTTCTCATTTGAGTGAATTTTTTTAGTAGATTGCTGTCATTGTTTAAAAGGTCATGAAATTTTTCACAAGAATTTGTTAAATTATATTTCACACATATAAAATGGCTTTCAAAGTCTTAACACTTAATTGTGATTTTTCTGATGTCCACACTTTTTTTAGCGTAGAAAAAACGCGTTCAGTCGCAGCATTAGTTCCTGGTAAAGACAGCGCGTATTCCACAATTTTTAGTGCATTATTGTATGGAACATGATTTGTTTCAAAATGATGAAATATTTCTAAGCATTTGTTCTCTATTGTGATTTTTGCTGATGCCCAAGATTTAACCTTTTTCTTATCAGTATATTTTTTTAATAATGATACCTTATTATAAAGATCATTTTCAGAAATATTACTATATGGGAAATTTTGAGTGAGTCAGAGGGATCGGGTTACATGGTCCTGAAACTGATGCTGGAGCTGCACGAGCGGGTGGGAGCAGGCAGGGCCGCACTGCCGGCACACTCACACACGAGCAGTCGGGCACACTCCCCGCCTGGACTCGTCCTTTCCGCAGCCGGGCTCCCTGCGTCCAGCCCCACCACCGCTGGAGACCGAGCGGCTTGCACCTTGCGGAGCCCAAAGCCGCATGCCGGCATCCAGGATGTGGGCCTATGGTTAGTTAGGGGACTTGACTACGGCCACCCCAGCAGGTACATCCTGCCCAAAGTTCTTTGTTTCGGGGCCCCGCACGGAGCAGCCAGCTCTTACAGCAGTGCGGGCGCTTCCAGGTCAAGGCAGGGTCTCCCCGCCGAAAACTGTATATTCCCTTCCCATTCTCCTGCCGTTCCCTAGCTTTTCGTGCATTCTTTCCAAAAATCGGGACTATTTTAAAACGCCGCGGAACTCGGGACAAATTATTAAAAATCGGGACTGTCCCACCAAAAGCGGGACATCTGGTCACCTTATTCTAGAAGACATTGACACATCTTCCTGTGAGCTGGGAGAGACAAGTGCTGCTCCCTGCCCGCCACTGCTGCCCCACATGCACTGAAATACAGACAAGTGCGGGGAGCCAGGTCCAGAAACCAGGTGCTCTCCCCAGGCCCCCAAGACTTCTCTGTGACCCTAGTAGAAGGCATGTTACCTTGGGCCTCTCTGCTCTGTCCAGCCCCTAGGCATTCCTCCAAGGCCCACGTGGCCCTCCACTGTCCCGCCACCCTGCTCTCCCCAGCACAGTTGCGCCAGTACTCTCACAGGACAGGAACCTCCATTTCTAGCACCCAAACCTCTATACTTTGCTTCCTTGACCACCTATGTCTTCTGTCTCCCCAAGAAGGGTCCCATGGCTCAGAAGGACCTGCTCTGACCCTCTGAAGCAGTTGGTCTCTTGATTAATTTAAGACCTTTCCCATGATGCACCTGATAGGGTTACCTTCTAGCTGGACGCCTGACCACTTTGCCTCTGTTGCTTTCTGTGATGCTGCTTGTGCATTCTGGTCCCCTCAGCATGCTCCTGACCACCCCTCGCCCGCCCAGGATTTGTCACTTCAGTTGACCTTCCCCTCCCTGTAACCTCAGTCACTCTTCTGACTCCTGTGTCAGTATCTGCAGTCTCAACAACATTTATATCCAACTGTTTCCCCTCTGCTCATGTGGGTAAACCCAGGCACTCCAGGCTCAGTGTGGGACAAGTCCCCCATCTCTCCTGCCCACCTCCTCCCTCTCACATGCCTGTCGCCAAGCTGGCCCAGCTGGAATCCCAGCCATCACCCTCGGCCCCTTTCTATCTCTCCCCCTGGAAACAAGTCAGACCCCAAGTCCTGGCAGTTCTTACCCTATGCTCCTGTCACCTCCCCACTGTCCTTCATCGCCTCCAGGCCACACTCTTATCTCTGGTCTGTGTCTGTCCTTCAGGACCGGCTATAACAAGCCATCCTTTGCAAGCAGCCGGCTATTTACTAAAACTACTTTGAACACATTGCTACTTACTTATAAGCCTCTAGAGGCTCCTCATGATCTCAAGAGGAAGTCCAGCCACCTTGTTCTGCTAGCAGAGTGACCCCCATGCTTCTACCCTGCTCACCCCACCAGCCCTGCTTTTGTCCACCATCCTTCACTTCCTGGGGCCTTGGCCACCCCTAGTATCTGCAGATCCACACTTGCCATGGGATTCGGTCCTCCACGCCTCCACTCAGGCTGTTTCTTCTTCTGAAAGGAATTCCTACTTAGCCTCCAAGATTCAAGTCAAATCTTCCAATGCCAGAGCCTCCCCTGGTCTTCTCCTCCACCACCACTGAACTAGCAGAGTTCAGTCCTCCTTTGCTGTCCTTCCGTCATACCTTTGCCATCCTATTTTTCACTTTGAAATGACTTTTCTTTTTTATTTTTTTGGTAATGACTTTTCTAAGTACCTGTCTCCCTCTTGCATGATCAGCAATTTGAGGACAGGACATAAATTTTATTCATTTTGGGAATCCTCAGTCTTGAGTGATAGCTGACCCATAACAGGCATTTGATAAATGTTTGTTGAATCAATCACTACCAGCTGAAATTCCCTGCACGCACCCCTGAATCCAAGTCCAAGATAGAGCTCTTGGATGGGAGAGGAAGGACTTTATGTGAAATTTGGAGAGCCCTGAGAAAGGGGGGCGGGGCAAGGCAGCGCTGGGTGTGGAAGTGGGGTGGCCCTCATCCTCTCTTCCTTGTAGCCCCAGCAAAGATCATCTCGTTCGGGGGCACCGTGACAACACCCTGGATGAAAGATGTCCGACTGCCTTGCAACTCGGTGGGAGACCCAGCCCCGGCTGTAAAGTGGACCAAGGACAGGTGTGCACAGGGCCCTGGAAGGATGGGTGACCCCCAGATAGGAACATAGTAGAAGAGCCATGGAGAAGAAAGTGGGTGTCCCTCTTTACAGCTGTTCCAACCCTGTGGAGACCCTGCTGGTTGTGGCTACCACTCTAGAAGCAAGTCTGGCCTCCCTGACCCCTCTGTTGGGAGTTCAGGGTCAGCCTTCCCTAGGTGGTCAAAAGGCCAAGATGCTCCCCAGGAAGTCCTTCGTTATGACCCAAGGATCCAGGGACCCCTCGCAAGTCTCCTGCTCCTAGCTTTATTTGACCTGAGACTTGAGGGAGGCCCCAGGTGAGGGAACACTTGCCAGAACCCGTAATCTCCACAGTGAGGACTCAGCCATCCCTGTGTCCATGGATGGGCACCGGCTCATCCATACCAACGGCACTCTGCTGCTGCGTGCTGTGAAGGCGGAGGACTCCGGCTACTACACCTGCACGGCCACCAACACTGGGGGCTTTGACACCATCATTGTCAACCTTCTCGTGCAAGGTGAGACCCAATGAGGCAGGTGAGGCTCAGGAGGGGGCAGGAATGGAGAAAGGGTAGAAATACCATCTTGTGAGAGAGAGGGATGTTGAATGGAAGGAAAAGACCAACCAGCAGGGCAACCTACTGTCAGGGAAGTCAGGCAAACAGAGGTGCCAAACAGAAGAGGAGGCGGGAGGGGCAGGGAATGTGAGCAGGGAGGGCCGTGAGGGGGAATGAAACACCTAGAAAGCCAGTACCTCACACTCCTTCCCATTGGGACACTCCCAAGCTCTTCATCATCAGGGGTCAGCCCTTGTGGTGAAGGCTGGTGCTTTCCCCTCACAGTTCCCCCGGACCAGCCCCGCCTCACTGTCTCCAAAACCTCTGCTTCATCCATTACCTTGACCTGGATTCCAGGTGACAATGGGGGCAGCTCTATCCGAGGTGAGAGGTGTCTGGATGAGGAGGGGGAGCCAGGGCAGGGAATCTGGGCCCAGGGAGTGGGGAAGGGCTTCATCCACTTCCACCACGTGTCCCGGTAACACCCAGGAAGTGATGGGGGCTGCAATTCAGACCACAAGGAGGTTACCCCAGTGCCACGAAAGGCACAATGGCCCAGTCTGGGCTTAGAACGCCACCAGAGAGCTGTGCAGACCCAAAGAAGTCATTTTTCTCCCTGGGCCTCAGTTTCTGAGTCTATAAAAGTGGATGAACTCCTAGATGAGTGCTTTTCAAACTTGGACATGCATGTGAATCACCCACGGGTCTCATCAAAAGATTCTGCTTCTGGAGGTCTTTGGTGGGGGGCTGAGACTTTGCATGCCTAACAGGCGCCCAGGTGCGCTGTGCTGCTGTCATGGGGCCACACATGGACCACTAGGTCTAAATAGGATTCCTTCTAAGCCTCACAACCATGGTTTTCTACTCCCCTCCCTGCGTCGGCTACTAAACCCCAACATGAGAACTGACGAGAGAGCAGTGAAACTCTCCAGGGTTTTCCCGGTTGTGATTCTAAAGTGCACCTGCCCCTCCCATTGACCAAAAGCCCCACTCTGCCCCTACCCGGAGCTCAGCCCCCTTGATACCGGTCAGGTGCCCCTGGCCCACCGTGCCCCACCTGAGCCAGGCGAACCTCCGGGCAGGCTTTGTGCTGCAGTACTCGGTGGACAATAGCGAGGAGTGGAAGGATGTGTTCATCAGCTCGAGTGAGAGGGCCTTCAAGCTAGACAGTCTCAAATGTGGCACATGGTACAAGGTGAAGCTGGCCGCCAAGAACAGTGTGGGCTCCGGGCGCATCAGCGAGATCATCGAGGCCAAGACACATGGGCGGGGTGAGGTCTGGAGACGGGGGTGGGAGGAGAGGTGGGCCCAGGGAGGAGGCATGGGGGAGAAAAGCCTGGGACAAGGGGTGGAAGATGGCTGGGGTGGGGAAGGAGGGCACAGGGAAGCAGGAGGCTAACGGGAGGCTCAACCTCGTTCCCATCACTGCAGCATCTGGACAAATCTCAGTGGGAAAAACCGGCCCCACTTCCCTACTGAGGGTGGCAGATGGTCATCACTTCTCTTCCTTCTTCCTGCACCTCTCTCCCCGCTTTGCTATAGCCTTCTCTCCAGGTTCTTCCCTCCCTTCTTCCTCTGTTCCCTGGGGCATCTCTACTTCCATCCTTGCCAACCACTGAGTTCCCCAGAGCCACTGCAGGTCCAGCTGCCCCCGGGGCACCCTTCCCAGCTCAGATAAATGACTCCCTCCACCTCAGTCTCCCTGACCTCTCTCTCCCTCTGGCCCCCCAGAGCCCTCCTTCAGCAAAGACCAGCATCTCTTCACCCACATCAACTCCACACACGCCCGGCTTAACCTGCAGGGCTGGAACAATGGCGGCTGCCCTATTACAGCCATTGGACTGGAGTACCGGCCCAAGGGCACCTGGGCCTGGCAGGGCCTCCGGGCCAACACCTCCGGGGAGGTGTTTCTGACCGAACTGCGAGAGGCCACATGGTATGAGCTGCGCATGAGGGCTTGCAACAGCGCCGGCTGCGGCAATAAGACGGCCCAGTTCGCCACCCTGGACTATGACGGCAGTGAGTTGGGGAGAATGGACAGGGACAGCACAGATATTGGGGCGAGGTGTTGCCCGGGGAGCTGGCAGAGAGGCAGGTGCATAAAGAGAGAGGCAAACAATAGAAAAACCAGCAGGACTACATAGTCAGGAGGAAGGCTGGCAGGTGGATAACGGGGCAAGGGAAGCAGCAGGTTGGTAGGCAAACAAGTCAGTAGGTAGCTATATTCGTAGCCAGTGGAGGTAGGTGGGCAGACAAGCAGGTCATAATACTGGAGAGGGTCCCTGAAGGCACAAGCCTTGCTGCCCATTACTTCAGATGAAGGTGGAGATGCAGTGGGGGCCCCAACCCCTAGGAGCCCACTACAAATGCTCACAGCAGGCGGGGTAGAGAGCTGTGGTGATCGATGTGCATGCAAAGCTCCATGGCTAAAGCTAGTTAAGATTTGTTTCTCACCCTCATAGAGTTTCTTGAGGGTTGGCTGGCCACCATCCTTTAGCTCTGTCATCTTGAACATGTCGCCTCTGAGATCACCAAAAAGAGAGAAATAAAAGGCACACTAGTTCTTTATTTATTTATTTATTTATTTTCTTAAGTGAGAAGCAGAGAGGCAGAGAGATAGACTTCCACAGGAGTCCCGACTGGGATCCACCCAGCAAGCCCCCAACCGGGCATGCAATGCTCTGCTCATCTGGGACCGTTGTTCAGCAACTGAGCTATTTTAGCACCTTAGGCAGGCCATGGAGCTATCCTCAGTGCCCAGGGTCAACTCGCTCCAACCAAACCATGCCTGCAGAAGGGGAAGAGAAAGATAGTTATAGAGAAGGGGGGGTGGAAAAGCAGATGGTCGCTTCTTCTGTGTGCTGTGACTAGGAATTGACCCTGTGACATCCACACACCAGGCCCATGCTCTACCACTTAACCAACTGGCCAGGGCCTAAGCACACCAGTTCTTAATGTGTATCCAGGAGGGGATACTCATGACTTTTATTCACACCCTGTTGTCCAGTACTAGTCACACAGTTCTAATCTAACTGCCAGGAAGCTGGGAAGTGTAGACAAACACATGAATATCTGGTGAGCACTAACTGGTGTCTGCCCCAGAGTGACACCTCACACATGTGCGTGAACACACATGCATGCTCGCACATGCACACATGAACATGTGCATGCATGCATGGACCCACATACATTGAAGGTGTACAGAAGGCTGCACTCACAGGGACCAGTGGCCACAAGCTACATTAAGTCTACCTGGGTGGTAAGGAAACAGAACAAAGTGGTACCAGAAGGGGATGGAATCAAACAGGAAAGGCTTAGTGAAGGAGAGAACTCTTAGGCGAGGCTTTGGAACAGGAAAGACCAGTGCCTGGCAGAGGCTCTGTCAGCAGGAGACCGTCACTGCTCACTGCAGGGACCCGAGGCTAGCTGATCCTGCCCATGGGAGTGGGGATCACGGAAAGGATGCAGGGTTTCTAGTGGCTTTTGTCTTCACCTGGGCAAGAGAACCCAGGGTCCCACTGCCCTGACTACTCTCTAATTGAGATTCTCACTGTCTCTCCTTCCCCTCCCTACCTCACCAGCTGGGTGTGGGACTTGCCACCCTTTAGGAATGAACACTGAACTCTAACAGGCAAAAGACTGAGAGATTTTGGGATGATTTTAAAACAAGCCCAGGAGTCATTAATATCAAAATGTAGTGTAAAACTACCCAACTGTTCATGGCTATCCTAATGGGACCAGAATTTGTGGGAGCAGAGGGGAGGGGTGGAGCTCTGCATCAGGAAGTGGAGGTCAGAGTGAGAACGAGGGCAGCAAGAAAGGTCAAAGGGCTCTTCCGCTCATGGGAATCTGCATAGCACCTAACTCATAGGGGACGCATTACTCCTGTCTTTAACCCACTCAGGCACCATCCCTCCCATCAAGTCTGCTCAAGGTGAAGGGGACGACGTGAAGAAGCTGTTCACCATCGGCTGCCCAGTCATCCTGGCCACGCTGGGGGTGGCTCTGCTCTTCATTGTACGGAAGAAGAGGAAGGAGAAGCGGCTGAAGCGGCTTCGAGGTGAGGAAGTCTCCTTCCTATGGGCTTCCTGGGCAGGAGTGTTGACCCTCAGCCCCACTGACCCCTCCCTGGCTCACAGCAGGGGAAGAGAGAGTGCCTCTTACCCCTTGAGAAGAGAGCTGTCTCTCTAACTTCCTAAAACCTCCTTAGTGTTTACTGCTCCCTCCTTTCTGCCCCCAGGACGTTGTGCCTGTCCTAACCAGGGCTGATTTTAGAGATTCACACTGGTAAAGCCATATTGCTTATTGAAAGATTTAAACATGTCCATGTTGGTGGTAAATAGATCTTGCTCCCTTCACCCTGGATTTACCATTCTCTCCCACAGGATCCTTGTGACTTTTCTAGGACACAGCCACTGGTGACTATACATGCAGGTGTTCTCCAGGACCTTGCTGAGTTATGACTGGACAGTTCCTATGCCACATCAGTTTTTAAATATTTTGAATAGCATCCCCTGTCCCAATGCCCAATAGTGCAGCCTAGGATGAATGGGTCTGATTTACCTTAATTTGTATAGTGTCTGGCCCCTACTAGTTGCTAATAAATGTTCATCACTCACTTGGAAAACATTTATTGAGTATTTGCTGTATTGTAGATACTGCCAGATATTGAAGATAAAAAGATAAATGGAGAAGAAACAATCCATACCCTTACAGAGTTCATGTTTTAATGTGAGAAGCCAGGACACAATGATAGCATAGAAGAGGGAGTAACTAACACTGCATAGGGTGTTTAGGAGTTGGATGAATGGATGGTTCAAAGGATGGCTGGATGGTTGTTAGATGGGTGAATAGATGAATGGATGGGTAATTGGCTGGTTGGTGGGATGATTCGATGGATGAGTGGTTAGATGATTGATTGGAGGATTAGATAATTGATTGGATGGTTGGATGGAAGGATGTATAGATGGACGGATGGTTGGAAAATAGTTGAATAAAAGGTTTGACTGATAGATGGTTAAATGGATGATGGTTATATGGATAGATGGGTGGAGGAATGGATGAATGGATGGATGGATGGATGGATGGATGGATGGATGGATGGATGGATGGATGAGTGGATGGATAGGTGGTTCGATGGATGAATGAATGGTTGGTTGGATAAATGGATGATTGGATATACTGATGATTGAATGGATGCTTGGATCTATAGATGTTTATTTGGATTGATAGATGGATGATAAGAAGGAGAGATGGTTAGATAGTTTAATGAATGGATGATTGGATGAATGGTTGAATAGATGAATGCATAATTGGATGGATGGTTGGAGAGATAGTTGGATGGGTTGATGGTTGAATAGATGGATGACTGGGTAGTTGAATTGGTGGATGATGGATGAACAGTTGGATGGGTGAGTAGTTAAGTGTGTGAATAGTTGGATGGGTGGAGTAACACATATTAGGATTAATAATGAATGGGTGAATGAGTGGTAGTTGGGTGCTTTGATGAATGCATGCAACTAGACTCACTCTGACAGATTATTCTCAGTTATCAGTGGTCTAATGGATTAACCAGAACCTTTGCTTCTCCTCTCTCACCAATGTCTAACCTGAGAGTCCTAATTCTATTCTAGGACACTCTGAAATAAAACAGGGGCCCCCAAACCCATACATGGATTTTTTTAAGGAACAGATGCCTAGAGGAGGAAGTGAAGCCTCTTGGTTGATAGTCATCTGGGGCTACCCATTGGCTACCTCTACTCCATCTTCCACTCTCTCCTCTCCCAAACAGAGAACAAAGGATAGACCTACCATTCATGCCCATTTCCATCCTGCTCTGGTGTCTTGTTTAATTAAAGTCAATTCAGGAAGCAAATGGAGTTCTTTATAGACCCTCTTCTTTGGGAAGGACCTTCCTATTAGATAAAAGTCTGAGGAAATGAAAACAGACCTGAGCCAAATCCTGAATTGGAAGCAGTGAGACCTTATCATGTTTTATACTGTTTTAGGGGTCCTTATATTCCTCCCTCTTCTTCCCAGAAGACCATACTGGGTCCCAATTTAGGGAATTCTCCCACCTTGTCCCTATGCCTCTTCCAATTCTGATCCTATTCAAACTCCATTCTCATCCAGCCTCTCTTTCTACTGTTTTGCAGATGCAAAGAGCTTGGCAGAAATGTTGATAAGGTGGGTTTCATAGAGCTGCTTCCTCTCTCTCTCTTCTGCCTCCCCCCTACGGCCACCCCTACCCCCTCCCACCCCTACTCACCCCCATCCCACCAAGCCTCTAAAACACCACTGCTTTTGCAAAACCCCTCCCCCACCCCTTATGGCTACTGAGTCACCCACCTCTAGCCCTTCTCCCCACAGCAAAAACAACCGAAGCTTTGACACCCCTGTGAAGGGGCCACCCCAGGGCCCGCGGCTACACATCGACATCCCCAGGGTCCAGCTACTAATTGAAGACAAGGAGGGTATCAAGCAGCTGGGTGAGTAGCAGGAGCCACAAGCTCTGTCCTGCTCTAAGTGTGCTTCCCCAGCTACAGCACACAAAGGGCTACCACCACCCCTCACAGCCATTACCAGTGTTCTAACTGAAGCCCTGTCGACAACTCAACAAACTTGAATGCATTGCAGTTTCTCTCAAGGGTTGTTTTTTTTCTCTAAGAGAGAATTATCCTGGCCTTCCTGGGCCTCAGCATTGCATAAAGACAAAGAGATATTTGGGAATTAAAGATGGCGCCCAAGGGAAGGAGTCCTGTTGATTGTTCTTTTCCCCCCAGGAGATGACAAAGCCACCATCCCTGTGGCAGATGCGGAATTTAGTCAAGCTGTCAACCCACAGAGCTTCTGTACTGGTGTCTCCTTGCACCACCCAGCCCTCATCCAGAGCACAGGACCCCTCATCGATATGTCTGATATCCGGCCAGGCACCAGTATGCATGACCCCCAGGGAGACAGCCCTCTTCCCAAACAGTGTGTCTTGGGCACAGCATGGGGCATAGGTGATATAAAAAACAATAATAATAGAAAAGTGGGAGGCACAGCATGGGAGAATGGAAAGAGCACTGGCGTTAGAGTCTGGACACCTTGACTGCAGACTTGCTGTGTGGCCTTGGGAATATAACAAACTTTCTATCTCTGAGCCTTGGCTTCCTTACTTAAAAATGTTGAGAGGGTTGGATGTCCTTGCCTTCAAAGGCCTTCTGCCTCTCACACTATAACTCTGGACATAAGACTAGAATACATCAAGGACTGTAGAGGGATGGATGCATAGTCAGGAAGCAGCAGGATTAGAGGTGGCATTCTTCCCAGGCTGAAGGAGAAGATGGGGTGGGCAGAGAAGACCAGGATGCCGCCCACTGTCCCCATGCCTAGACACTCTCACTCCTCTCCTTGGGGACCAGCTGTATGGTCAGAAAAGGCCACATGCACGGCATTCCCAAGGGCAGTGGTCGGCAAACTCATTAGTCAACAGAGCCAAATATCAACAGTACAATTGAAATTTCTTTTGAGAGCCAAATTTTTTAAACTTAAACTATATAGGTAGGTACATTCCTTATTGAGGTAGCGCCCACATGTGGTGTTTTGTGGAAGAGCCACACCCAAGTGGCCAAAGAGCCACATGTGGCTCTTGAGCCGCAGTTTGCCGACCACTGCCCAAGGGAGTTCTTTGGCTGCTTCTACCTCCTCCCTTGCTCCCCACCACCCTCTCTGCCCAAGCCCAGGTGCTCTCAGCTTGAGGGTGCTCACTCTTGCCTCCTTCATGTAGATCCAGTGTCCAGGAAGAATGTGAAGTCAGCCCACAGTACCCGGAACCGATACTCAAGCCAGTGGACTCTAACCAAGTGCCAGGCATCCACGCCCGCCCGCACCCTCACCTCTGACTGGCGCACCGTGGGCTCCCAGCACGGTGTCACTGTCACTGAGAGTGACAGCTACAGCGCAAGTCTCTCCCAGGACACAGGTGAGACTGGGGCCCTGCCTGTGTCCTGGTCACTCCACCCAGCCCACACCCAGCTGCATCTTTCACTTTCCTGACTCCTACTCCCCAGCCCAGGGGGCCGAGACACAGGTCAATTTCCTTGCCAGCTGGTCACTGACTCACTGTATGGCTATGACAAAAACACTGGACCTCACTGAGCTTACCTAGTCAAGGATTGCAAGTTGTTTTCCCCCAAAATGTCAGAGAAAACAGTGTGCTTGACATTGGTTGGAGAAAGGGCTGAGTGTTCTGGGTAGTTGCTTATTTTTAAGAAATGAAAGGTGTTTGCCCTTCATTAGCCAAAGATCCCAGTTCTGCCAGCACCACTGCCTTCACAGTGAGGGGGGTGGGGGAGCAGGATCTTCTGAGCTTGGTGCATCTATGGCCAGGCTTTCAGATGACTGCTGGGGTCAGGGGGAGGGGGACAGTTCAGTCTTGTCTCATGTACACCCTTCTCCCTGTAACCCACTTGTTTATTAACTCTATGCCTTTCTTCTCCCCAGACAAAGGACGGAACAGCATGGTGTCCACGGAGAGTGCCTCTTCCACCTATGAGGAGCTGGCCCGTGCCTATGAGCACGCCAAGCTGGAGGAGCAGCTGCAGCACGCCAAGTTCGAGATCACCGAGTGCTTCATCTCTGACAGCTCCTCGGACCAGATGACTACGGGCACCAACGAGAATGCCGACAGCATGACGTCCATGAGCACACCCTCAGAGCCCGGCATCTGCCGCTTCACTGCCTCCCCGCCCAAGCCCCAGGATGCAGACCGGGGCAAGAACGTGGCGGTGCCCATCCCTCACCGGGCCAGCAAGAGTGAGTGCCCAGACCACCTCCCTTGATGTCCCCTGCCCCTGAGCTCAGTGGGCCTTAACAGCACCTGGGTCCTGCCAGCTCAGCAGGGCTCCTTAGCATTGTGGGGAAGTGCAAAAACAAGGACTTGGGAGCAAGCAAATCAGGGTCAATATCCTGGGTCAACCTCCCAACTTCCTTATTTGTAAAATGCAAATGATAGCATATACTTTTCATTGCTCGGCATTAGAAATACAGTGTGTCCATAAAGTCATGGTGCACTTTTGACCCATCACCATGCAAAAGTGCACCATGACTTTACAGACACACTGTTGTTTACAGACCTGGCACATGGTAGGTTCTCATTAAGTAGGGATAATTCCCTTAATCAGAAGCTATGTCAGATGGAAAGAGAAGCCTATGGGTCAACTGCCCAATGGCCATTGGTCTCAATGCTGAGTGAACTTAATTCAGATCCAAAGGGGCAATCCTGGCAGCTCAGCCCATGGTGGCCAGTGACCTAGTCTGACAGGGAACCATCTGACTCCAGGGGACTAGGCAGAGCATGTGTCCCTAAGGGGGGAGGGGCAGGTCTAGGATAACGAGGGGACATAGAGTCCATCGGCACGTGTCGGGGCCACAGCACACAAGGCCCAGGTTGTCAAACCATTAGTTTGGTCCGGTTGGTACTGGCCTTGCCAAGTGGCCATGGTAACATGGTCATCTAGAGAAGAGCCTGGGGTAACGGGCAATCAGGGATTTGGGAGACGAACAGCTCTGAATGGAACCCCCACCCCTTCTAGCTGTGTGAATTTCGGCAAACTACTTAATCTCTCTGAACCTCAATTTCCTCACTTGCAAAATGCAAGGGCAGTGGGGACTGAATGAGGTCATCTAAGGGAAGTTCATGGCACAGTCAACAGCACAGAGGCATGGTCTCAGGAGAGGGTCATGCAAGAGCAGAGGGGTCAGGATATGGAGACATTCCTCTGGAAGAAGAGGGGGCCAGGGAGAGGGAGGGGGGACATGAAGCTGATCTCAGACATCTGAAAGGCTGCATGGGGGAGGCCTTGCTCTGTGGGTCCTCATAGAGCAGAATAGGTTCAATGTGGGGAAGTGACAGGGAGCGATAGCCCTTTCCTTCCCAGGATAAAGAAAACTTTCTGAAGACTAGCGCTCTCTTGGGAAATTCCAGTCCTCAGAAGTGAGCTCTCTACTAGCTGAAGCTGAACAGCCCACAGTGATCATTTAACAATAAGTATCAATTTTATTGATCAGCTGCTATGTGTGCCAGCCACTGTACCAAGGAACTTCCCCTACTTGATTTTATTCACTTCTTGAGTAATCCTATAGAAAATATGATTATCCCCATTTCACAGATGAGTAAACTGAGGCCCAGAGAGGTCAAGTAACTGATCTTTCCTCAACTCTTTTGTGCCCATCCTGTGGACGGTCTCCGATGCCAGCCCATGGAGGATTTGAGGGTAGGGAGTTGGTTGAACAAGTTGGTCCCCAGAGGCTCTGCCTCTCATGCCCTCTGCTTCTGTGATTCCAGGTGACTACTGTAACCTGCCCCTGTATGCCAAGTCGGAGGCCTTCTTCCGCAAGGCAGATGGGCGTGAGCCTTGTCCTGTTGTCCCACCCCGAGAGGCCTCCATCCGGAACCTGACTCGAACCTACCACACCCAGGCTCGCCACCTGACTCTGGACCCCGCCAGCAAGCCCTTGGGCCTCCCACACCCAGGGGCCCCCGCCGCCGCCTCCACAGCCACCTTACCTCAGAGGACTCTGGCCATGCCAGCCCCCCCAGCGAGCACAGCCCCCCCAGCATCTGGTCCCACCCCCGTTGAGCCCCCTGCTGCCCCCAGCGCTGCCCCTCCGGCCCCCAGCACCGAGCCTCCACGGGCCGGGGGCCCACACACCAAAATGGGGGGCTCCAGGGACTCACTTCTTGAGATGAGCACGTCGGGGGTAGGGAGATCTCAGAAACAGGGGGCTGGGGCCTACTCCAAGTCCTACACCCTGGTGTAGCGGCACAGCCGGAAGAGCAGCTCTGGGCTTGGACCTGCACCTCCGGCCCTCAGACACCAACTTGGCTGTTTCCCTGCATTATTTATATTAAACGGACAGACAAAACCAACCGACAATGGGGGGGGAAAGACCCAAGTCATGAACGCTTGTACATAGAACTCTTTTGTACAAATGAAACTATTTTCTTCTTCTCCATGAAGCCAGGGCACAAGGAATTTGACAGTACACGTCAAACCCCACCCTCACCCCACAAAATATGCGTGGAGAGATATATATGTATATAGAGAGATAGGAGGAGCACATCGACAAGCTATATATCTATATATTTCTCTCACCTTATTTTGAGACAGAGGCACAAAGACTCAGCAATCTTTCCCTCACCCTCACCCTCCCTCCAATCTAGGTGGTTTTGACAAAGATCAGAATCCCAACTCAGAGACACTGCATGCGATTTTACTGTTCCAAGAAAACCAGGAGTTGCTTCAATTTGCAGATGCTTATGTGTTAATACCTTTTTCTATGAAAAAAGACCCAGCGCTGTGTGCAATAAAAGGTTATGTTTCTACGTGGTGGCTTTTTCCCATCTGGTAAGGAGGGCCAGGGGGAGGGAGGAAGGAGAGGCCCCTGTACCAGGCCACCATGCCTCATGGAGAGAGCTGGAGAAGAAGCCAGGGGCTCTAGCTCAGCTCAGTAAGTTTTTTTTTTTAAGTTTTTCAATTAGCCAAGGTGTGTCCTTGAGCACCTGGCATGATCTTGTAACAGGGATCAGCTGTGTGGCTTCGGGCACACTCCAAAACCCCTCTGAGACCCAGCTTTCTTCTCTATAAAATAAGGCGACTGTGGTGAGAGCTCAGAGTAGTCTGGTATGGGATCTGGGAGTGTTCACTCGCTTCTCTCCTGTGGGGGAAGCACAGTGCGGCCAGGGGTTACAGCTGTGCCAACCACTACTGCAGTTAGGGATAAGCAGTTCCTGTGATGGGAGGGGGGGCGGTATATATACCCGAGGGTGGTGCCAGAGCCGGAAGTTCTGAGCTTACTGTTAGGATGAGGAGCGGAAAGGAGAGGGAGTGAGGTTGTCAGCAGTCAGAGAGGTGAGAAGGGCTCGTGGAGGAGGTGGAAATGAGCTCAGTCAAAGAGACAGGCTAGACCCTTCTCTGCCTGGTTTCAGAGGAGTCAGCAATTAGAGCATCAGGTAGAAGGAAACGTGTCCACACGCAGGTGTGCAGAGGAGCCATTTCTGATGATGGTTGAGAGAGCAGCACGGGGAAGCGGCGGTGTGTGAGCTGGACCTCCAAGCATGTGCAGGTTTGGACATACAGAGAGGGAAAGACCCAGGAGACTAGTAAAGCCCAGGGGCATGAAGTCTGAGGAGAACCTCCCTCCATCGTGGGTGGAGCCCCCAGGTAAGAAGAAGGTGCTCCTAAGAAATACAAGGGAGCTCCTGACTTCACTGCCCCTAGACTCCGTCCAGGCTGAGTCGTGCATCGGGAGTGTGGAAGGAAGGTGAGTCTCGGACCCGCTGTTGCCCCACAGCTGAAAGGAGGTATTGGGAAGAGAACCAAGGATTATAGAGGAAGGGAGGGGCTCAGGGCACAGCAAGGGCTGCATACTTGAGATGCATGACCTTTAATAAAGGCCCTTTCCATAAATGAACTCATTCCATAAACATTGCCTGTGCATCCAGTCAGTGCACGGCACCATAACAGAGGAGGGGTAGAGATGTTCCTTGGTGACTCCTGGGCCCACACCCAGGACCCAGACCACAGAATTAGCTAATGGTATTAACGAGAAAAATGAGAACAACAGACACCTGATGACAGCCCAGCTTCATTCCGTCCTGGGAGAACAGGACGCCTTCCAGGGCTGCTCCCATCATCGACAGGTCGCCTCCCAAACTGCAAGCATAGTGATCAGGTCTGGGAGATCTTCCCAGAACTGTGCTGCGAGTCCTCCCGCCACTCACACACCTCTCCATGCTGGACCCCGGGCAACACAAAACACAAATCAGTGCCTGTTCAGACCAGCACAAGGGGATGAACAAATCCCGAGGAGCTAGAGTAGAATGGAGACACCCACCTAAAGACTATCATGAAGACGTATCCCAGAGCCTAGTGTATGGGGCCAGGTGCTGAGCAAACATTTTCCTTGCCTTGGCTCATGGAACCTCCTTGCAGCGGTGGAGGGAAGCATCACGGTTTCCATCTGCAAGGTGAGAACACCGGAGCTCTGGGGAGTTAAGTAATTCACCCAAGTTTAGAGGAGCAGAAAGAGGCGTCTGAGTCCTTAGCCATGGACCCATACTGCCTTGTGTTCCTCTTCCTCGAGGCCACGGCTGGGTGAGAAGTCCTCCGGAACCAGGGGAGCCAGCTGCACTACCCGGCAGAAGAGCAGTCAGTGCGGAACTGTCAGTGGCCAATTCAGGGCAGTTGAGCTAGTAAACTGGGCAGGATGGATGCGAGCGCTGATGGACCCTCCTCTGGTGAGGGCAGTGAGAGGAGGCATGGACAGCCCTAAGGGCTAGCGGAGAAGGCCTGGGACCTAACATGGAGCATGAAGGAAGAGGAGGACATGGAGAGGCAACAGAGCAGCAGGATTTGAGTCAGTTTAACTTGTGTTCAGTCGAGCTGGGCCCCTTACTATAAAAATACAAGGTCTGGAAATTCAGACAGACTTGTGCAAAATCGACTCACTTTTGTGTGCTGATACCCTCTAATCTCAGTACACCCTTTGCTGAACCACAGCCAGCCTGTGTAAACTGTGCCCAGAGGCTAAGCCACACATCCGCTGAGCTCCTGCCCCTTGTCATTGAACTCTGCGTCTAGGCGATGGTCTTAAACTTTCTCTTGCTCCTTTCCAGATTTCTCCTTTGTCCTCCACTGACAAGGCCACCATCGGTCTCTAGAGCCTCAGTCCTCAAGGTGTGGTTCACAGACCAGCAGCATTAGCAGCCCATAGGAGCTTATTAGAAATGCAAAGTTTGCCTGACCTGTGGTGGCGCAGTGGATAAAGCGTCGACCTGGGAACACTGAGGTCGCCAGTTCAAAACCCTGCACTGGTCTGGTCAAGGCACATATGGGAGTTGATGCTTCCAGTTCCTCCCCCCTTTCTCTCTCTCTCCCTCTCTCTCCCTCACTCTCACTCTGTGTCTCCTCTCTAAAATGAATAAAATAAAAAAAGAATAGAAATGCAAAGTTTTGGGTCTCACCCCAGACCCACTGGATCAGAATCTGCAGTTTAGCAAAACCCGCAAAGGATTCGGATGCACATTCAAAATCTGCCCCCTCTGCCAACAGCCAGAGTCAAACTGAGTTGCACATCAGTCACCTGAAGAGCTTGTTAAAAAAACAGGCCCAGCTCTCACCAACCCCAGCTGAGTCACAATTTCTGGGTGTGCAGCCCAGGCATTTGTTTTGGGTTTTATTTTTATTGTGGTAAAAGATACACAACATAAAATTTACCATTGTAACCACTTTTTTGATAAGTTATTTTTAAATTCTCTTGGAGAGAGAGTCAGCACACTTTCGGGTGGTACATGGGATAGTAGCATGGCAAACAGAAGCTAGGCTTTGCTTTTGTCTTTGAAATTTGACTATAGAGGTGTGTATAAATACCATGGTGACAAGGGACAAACTGTTCTGCCCTTATTGTTTTTGCCAATTTTAAACTTTTTTATTGAGGTATAATTGACAATAACCTATTAGTTTCAGGCGTGCAACATAATGATTCGATATATGTATATATTGGGAAATGATCACCATAATAAGCCTAGTGAACATCTGTCAGCAGACATAGTTACCAAAACTCTTTTTTCTTGTAATGAGGATTTTTAAGATCTACTCTCTTAGCAACTTTCAAATATGCAATACAGTATCCGTAACAATAGTCACCAGGCTGTGCATTACATCCCCGTGACTTATTTACTATATTTTATAACTGGGAATTTGTACCTTTTAACCCCCTTCACCCATTCTGCTCAACCTCGACCCTGTCCCCTGGCAACCAGCAATCCGTTCTCTATAACTATGAGCTTGGTTTTGTTTTGTTTTGATTTTTTTTCTTTAAATTTTACATGTAAGTAGGACAGTGCAGTATTTGTCTTTGTCCAATTTTGGTCAGCGTAATGTCATCAAGTTCCATTCATGTTCTCGCAAATAGCAAGATTTCCTTCTTTCTTACGAGTGAGTAGTATTCCCTTCTGTGTATGTGCTACCTCCTCTTTACCCACTCATCCTTTGCTAAACACTTAGGCTGTTTTCATATCTTGGCCATAGTAAATTATGCTGCTATGAACGTGAGGATACAGATATCTTTTTGAATTAATGTTTTTATTTTATTTGGATAAATACCCCCAAACAGAACTGTTGGATCGATCATATAGTAGTTGTATTTTTTTAATTTTCTGAGGAACATCCACACTGTTTTCCACAGTGGCTGAACCAATCTGCATTCCCACCATCAGTGCACAAGGATTGCCTTTCTCCACATCCTCACCAGCACTTGTTTGTTGATTTAGGGATGATAGCCATTCTGACAGGTGTGAGGTGTTATCTGATTGTGGTTTTGACTTGCATTTCTCTGACAATTAGTGATGTTAAGCATCTTTTCATGTGTGCTGCTCACAAAAATTAGGTGATATTTTATAGTTTCATATTCATTTGAAATATCCCTTAATTTTTGTTAGTATACCTGTTGGCCATCTGTAGGTCTTCTTTGGGAAAATGTCTATTCAGATCTTTTGTACATTTTTAAATCCAATTGTTTGGGGTTTTTCTATTGAATTGTATGGTTCCTTTATATGTATTTTTTGAACATTAACCCCTTATCAGATAGATGATTTGCAAACATGTTCTCCCAGTCAGTGGGTTGTCTTTTCATTTTGTTGAAGATTTTGTTCGCTGTGCAAAAACTTTTCAGTTTGATGAAGTCCCATTTGTTTATTTTTTTCTTTTTTTGCCTTTGCCTTTGGAGTCAGATTCAAAAAATCACCACTAAGACCAATATCAAGGAGCTTACCACTTATGTTTTCTTCTACAAGATTTATGGTTTCAGGCCTTATATTCAAGCCTTTGCTATTGAGTTAATCTTTGTGTATAGTGTAGGATAGTGGTCCAGTTTTCCCAACAATATTTGTTAGAGACTGTCCTTTCCCCATTATAGACTCTTGGCTCCTTTGTCATAAATTAATTGACCATATACGTGTGAGTTTGTTAGTATGCTTTCTATTCTGTTACATTTATCTATGTGTCTCACTTTTTAGTTTAGTTTTGTTTTGGTTTGTTTTTCCATAATTATACTCCAATTACTATAGCTTTGTAATGTAGTTTGAAATCGGGGAGTATTAAGCCTCCAACTTTGTTCTTCTTAAGATTACTTTGGCTACTTGGGATTCTTTGTAGTTCCATACAAATGTTAGGATTGTTTCTGTGGAAATGCCATTGGAATTTCGATAGGGATCACACTGAATCTGTGGATTACTTTGAATAGAATGGACATTTTAACAATATTAACTCTTGTAATCCATGAACACAGAGCATTTTCCCACTTATTTGTGTCTTCCTCAATTTATCGACATTGTACCGCTTTTAGCATACAGGTCTTTCACCTCCTTGGTTAAATTTATTCCAAGGTATTTTATTCTTTTGAATGCAATTGCAAATGGGACTGTTGTGGGGTTTGTTTTCTTCATCTTTCTTTCTGACGTTCATTATCAATGTATATAAAATGCAACCAGTTTTTGTATATTAATTCTGTCTCCTATAAATTTATTGAATTTGTTTATTTCTAACAGTTTTTTGGGTTTTCTCTATATATATAATATCATGTCATCTACAAATAGTGACAGTTTTACTTCTTCCTTTCCAACTTGGATGCTTTCTGTTTCTTTTCTATACCTAATTGCTCTGGCCAGAGCTTCCAATACTCTGTTGAGTAGGAGTGGTGAGAGTGGACATCCTTGTCTCGTTTTTTGTGTGTTTTTTTTTATTTTATTCATTTTAGAGAGGAGACACAGAGTGTAGGGGAGAGAGAGAGAGAGAAAGAGAGAAAGGGGGGAGGAGCTGGAAGCATCAACTCCCATATGTGCCTTGACCAGACCAGTGCAGGGTTTTGAACTAGCGACCTCAGTGTTCCCAGGTCGACGCTTTATCCACTGCGCCACCACAGGTCAGGCCCTTGTCTCGTTTTTAATCTCAGAGAAAACACTTGATGATGATCAAGTGAATGATCCTCTCCATGTGCTGCTGAATTTGATTTTCTAGTATCCTGTTGAGAAGTTTTGCATCTATATTCATCAGAGATATTGGTCTGTAGTTTTGTTGTTGTTTTGGTATTTTTTTTGGTAGAGTTCTTTTCTGGTTTTGGTATTGGGGTAATTCTGGCCTCGTAAAATGGAAGTGTTACCAACTCTTCAATTTTTTGGAAGAATTCAAGAAAGATTGGTATTAATTTGTCTTTGATTGTTGGTAAAAATTACCAGCAAAGCTATCAGTCCATAGGTCCTGGACTTTTCTTCATTGGAATATTTTTGATTATTAATTCAATCGCCTTACCAGTAATTGGTCTATTCAAATTTTCTATTTCTTCCTAATTTAGTTTTGGTAGATTGTTTCTAAGAATTTTTCTGCCTGACCAGGTGGTGGCGCAGTAGATAGAGCGTCGGACTGGGATGCGGAAGACCAAGGTTCGAGACCCCGAGCTCGCCAGCTTGAGCGCGGGCCCATGTGGCTTGAGCAAAAGCTCGCCAGCTTGGACCCAAGGTCGCTGGCTCCAGCAAGGGGTTGCTCAGTCTGCTGAAGGCCCGCGGTCAAGGTACATGTGAGAAAGCAATCAATGAACAACTATGGTGTCGCAATGGCAACGAGAAACTAATGATTGATGCTTCTCACCTCTCTTTGTTCCTGTCTGCCTGTCCCTATCTATCTCTCTGACTCTCTCTCTGTCCCTGTAAAAAAAAATAAATAAAAAGAATTTTTCCATTTCTTCCAGGTTGTCCAGTTTTTTGGCATATAATTATAACACCTTATAACCTTTTGCATTTCTGTAGTAACATTTCGGTTGTAATGTTTTCTCTTTCATTTATAATTTTGATATGGGTCCACTTTCTTATTTCTTTGGTTAGTCTAACTAAAAGTTTGTCAATTTTGTTTATTTTTAAAAAGAACTAACTCAGTGTAGTTAATGTTTTCTATTGTTTTTGTGTTATCTATTTCATTTATTCCTGCTCTAATCTTTATTATTTCCTTTCTTCTGCTAAGTTTGGTCTCAGTTTGTTTTTCATTTTCTAGTTCCTTAAGGTGTAAAGTCAGGTTGTTGATTTGGAATCCTTTTTGCTTCCTAATTTTAACTATGAACTTTAAAACTGCTTCTGCTGCATCCCATAAGTTTTGGTATATTGTGTTTCCATTTTCACTTGTCTCAAGATATTTATTTTATTCCCCTTTTATTCCATTGCTTGTTCAAAAAATGTTACTTAATTTCCATGTATTCATGAATTTTTAAGTTTTCTTATTGTTATTGATTTCTAGATTCATATCACTATGG
The DNA here is from genome assembly GCA_037038555.1 of Rhynchonycteris naso. NCBI lineage: Eukaryota > Metazoa > Chordata > Mammalia > Chiroptera > Emballonuridae > Rhynchonycteris > Rhynchonycteris naso. The sequence continues at coordinate 278,499,939 of CM072995.1, read as the reverse complement.
TCAGAAAAGATATTGGTATGGTTTTAATCTTGAATTTGCTAAAATATGTTTTATTGCCTAACATATAATCTATTCTGTATATACTAGAAAATGTTTTGTGTGCACTTGAGAAGAATGTGTATTCTGCTGTTGTTGGACAGAATGCCTGTATATAGCTATACTCCCATTTGGTTGATAGTGTTATTCAAATCCAGTGTTTCCTTATTAGTTCTCTGTATGAATGATCTATCCATTGTTGAGAATGGGCTATTAAAGTCCCCAACTATATTATATTGCTGTTTATTTATCCTTTTAGTTCTGTTAGTATTTGCTTTTATTTATTTAGGTGTTCCAATGTTGGACATAAATATTTACAATGGTATCTTCTTGATGTATTGACCCCTTTATTATTATATAATGACTTTGTCTCTTTTTACATTTTTAAAGTCCTTTTTTTTTCTGATGTAAGGTAGCTATCCCTGCCTTCTTTTTGTTGTCACAAATTGCTTAAAATACCTTTTTTATCCCTTCACTCTCAGTTTGTGTATGTCTTTTAAGGCTAAAGTGAATCAATTGTAGGCATCATATTGTTGAATCTAGTTTTCATATCCATTTAGCCATTCTGTCTTTTGATTAGAGAATTTAATCTGTTTATGTTTAAAGTAATTACTGATATGTAAGGACTTACTCTTACCATTTTGTTCATTGTTTTCTGGTTGTCTTATAGATCCACTATTACTTCTTAACCTACTATCTTTTTTTGTTTTGATGTCTTGTGGTTTCAGAATGTTTTGAATACTTTATCATATTCTTTTGTGTAATTATGACAGGTCTTTCACTTCTGTTTACCATAAGGCTTACAAAAATATCTCTAAATTATAATACCCTATTTTAAAGTAATAACAACTTAACTTTGATAGAAGTCTTAAGCTTTACACTTTTACTCTTCCTCCCCCTCACATTTTAGGTTATTAGTGTTCAATTTACATATTTCTATATTGTGTAACTAATAATAGATTATTGTAGTTATTGTTATTTTTACCATGTTTATATTTTAACTTTTAAACTAGAATTGTAAGTAAATTATGCACCGCTATCACCATATTATAGAATCTAATTTTGACTATATATTTACCATCACCAAAGAGTATGCACTGCCTTCTTGTTTTTATGATGTTAATTAGCATCCTTTAATCTCCACTCGAAGGAGTCCTCTAGCATTTCTTATAAGGCAAGTCTAATGGTGATTGATTCCCTCTACTCTTGTTTACGCAAGAAAGTTTTTATCCCTCCTTCATTTCTTTTTCTCTTTTTAACTTTTTTTTTTTTTAGGTTTTATTTATTGATTTTTAGGAAGGGGTACAAGCTGAAAGATTCAACTCTTGTAGTTGTTTCCTGTATGTGCCTTGATCAAGCAAGCCCAGGGTTTTGAACTGGTGAACTCAGCATTCCAGGTGATGCTTTATCCACTGCGCCACTGAAGGACAGCTTCACTATTTATCGTGTTCTTGGTTAATGGTTTCAATATTTTGAAAATTCTATCCCATTCTCTTCTGGTCTGAAAATTTTCTATTGAGAAATCTTATGGAGGTTCCCTTGTAATATAACTTATCATTTCTCTTGCTGCTTTTTTTTATTTTCTTTTTTACAGGAACAGAGAGAGAGTCAGAGAGATAGATAGATAGGGACAGACAGACAGGAACGGAGAGAGGTGAGAAGCATCAATCACTAGTTTTTTGTTGCCGTTGCGACACCTTAGTTGTTCATTGATTGCTCTCTCACATGTGCCTTGACCGCGGGCCTTCAGCGGACCGAGCCACCCCTTGCTGGAGCCAACGACCTTGGGTCCAAGCTGGTGAGCTTTTTTGCTCAAGCCAGATGGGCCCACGCTCAAGCTGGTGACCTCGGGGTCTCGAACCTGGGTCCTCCACATCCCAGTCCGATGCTCTATCCACTGCGCCACTGCCAGGTCAGGCTCTCTTGCTGCTTTTAAAGGTATTTCTGTCTTTGATGTTTGACAATTCAGTTATAATGTGTGTTAATGTAGCCCTATTCATTTGGGATTCTTTGGGCCTCTTGGATCTGGATATCTGTTTCTCTCCCTAAATTTGGGAAGTTTTCAGTTACTATTGCTTTAAATATACTTTATGTCTCTTTCTCTGTCGCTTTTCCTTCTGGAATAACCATTACAAACATTGGGGATTCTTTGTTTTTATTGTTGTTGTTGTTTTATTGTTTTTTTATGTTCCATAAGTTCCATAGACTTTCTTCACTCTTTTGCATTTTTTCTTTTTGCTCCTCTGACTGGATAATTTCAAATGTCCTATCTCCCAAGTCACTGATTCTTTCTTCTGCATGGTTGAGTCTGTTCTTGATGCTCTGTCTTGAATTCCTCAGTTTAATCATTGTATTTTTCAGCTCTAAGATTTGTTTAGTTGGTTGTTTTTGATGGTTTCTATTTCTTTGTTTTGTTCATGCAATGTTTTCCTAATTTTGTTTCATTGTCTGTGTATTCTTGTAGTTCACTAAACTTCTTTAAAAGAATTATTCTGGCCTGACCAGGTGGTGGCACAGTGGATAGAGCATCAGCCTGGGATGCTGAGGACCCAGGCTCAAAACCCTGAGGTTGCCAGCTTGGTGTGGGCTCATCAGGCTTGAGCATGGGCTCACCAAATAGAGCATGGGACCATAGACATGACCCCATGGTTACTATCTTGAGCCTGAAGGTCACAGGCTTGAATCAAGCCCAAGGTCACTGGCTTGAGCAAGAGGTCAATGGTTCAGCTAGAACTCCCCCCCCCCCCACTGCACACCAGTCAAGGCACATATGAGAAAGCAATCAATGAACAACTAAGGTGCCGCAACAATGAGTTGATGCTTCTCATCTCTCTCCCATTTTGTTTGTCCCTCCCCTCCCGCATCTCTCTCTCTCTCTCTCTCTCTCACTAAAAAAGAAAAAAAGAAAGGATTATTCTGAATTCTTTGTCTGATAGTTCATAGATCTGCATTTCTTTAGGATCACTTATTAGAGATTTACTAATTTCCATTTGGGATGTCATGTTTATGGTATGTGTGTGTATATATGTGTATGTGTATATGATCGTTGTTTCCTTAGGTTGGTAGCTGTGCATTTGGTGAGAGGTCTCTTCTTTCAGATTTTGACAGAAACAGTTCTTCACCAGTCAATTTAGTTGGGGTTTCTAGATGTGTTTACTGGTAATGTCCTTGACAGGTGGGGTTTGCTATTAGGGTCTATTTGGGGTAAAGCAGCTTTTTGAGCCCTGAGGTCAGTTGGATGGTGTGCCACTAGCTGAAAACACCCGAACAGGACTGCTGGCTTGGTTCCTTGCCCAAGCGAGGCTGTAGGATGAGGTCCATGATTGCCTGAATGCTCAGTCAGACTCATTAGATAGTCAGGACTGGACATTATATTCAGTAATAGGTAGGCTATGAATTAGCTTCCCTGCTCTGGCAGGGCAGCAGGACAATACCCAGGTCCTACATGGCCATTGTTTGAGGACCCAAATTAGGCAGACTGTGCACTGAGTATCCTGGGCAGGTGAGGCCACCAGTTTCACTCAGAAGACAGGGAAAGACACAGGCTAAGCTCTCTGTTCAAGTACCACTAGAAGCAGGGCTGTTGGCTGGCCTGTGCTGCTTCCTGTGTGGTCTATTAAGGTTCCCAGGTCAGGTGTGCTGAATGTTGTCTTCAGCAATAAGCGGGGCTACAGATTAGAGACCCTGCCTGGGTGCAGCAGCAGAAATAGTTCCAAGGCCTTTAAGACTCTTTGTGGCCTTGACTCAAGCCAACTCATACCCCACATTCTATAGCCAAACAGGGGTGCTGGCTTTGCTCTGGGAGAAATTAGCTCTGGCCACCTTCCTGGGTTATGCAGTTTCTAGGTGTTCTCACCTGCCCTTCCTGTCAGATGGGGCCAGAAGCCACAGCCCATAGTTGGGGGTGGCAGGGCTATGACATGCCCTTCTGCCTGGCCTAGGCAGACCAGACTCCAGGGCCTGCAAGCCCCTTGTTTGAGGACCCAAATCAGTTAGACCTATGCCCTGCCAAGTTCTCTAGTCAGGTTGTACCACCAACTTGTTTCTGCAGATGAGCAATGCTGCTGGTTGAGACTACTACTTGGGCTCTACAGGTAGGAACCTGGTCTGCCAGGACTCGAGCACTGGTTGTTGGAAACCCCTTCTCCATCACAATCACATTCCCAGCAGTTAAGCCCGCATTCCCGTCATCCCTGTCAGGCAATGCTAAAGTAGGGACTCCCATGAAATAACCCACATTTTGGGGGATAACCCCTGGGATCCATTTTTCTTTTGGAGGAACCACAGACTCCGGGGAAACTTCTTGGTGGGTTGCTGCACCACCCGAGGGGAGGTGCCACATAGTCGGCATGTAGCCACTCACACCCTTCTAATCCAGTCCTGTAGTGCTTGTGGTGCGGAGAGGGGGAATGCTTTAGCTCCACCCCTATGTTCTAGGATTCTCTCGGTAGCATCCTACCCATGAATAGTTCTTTTTCTTGTGAGGGCAAGAAGTCACAACCTATGTTGCCATCTTGGTGACGTCACTCCCCTTATTATGTGTTGAACACTGTTCTGAGTTTATGTGGAATAACTTCTTTAATTCTCACAACCACATTATGATACTGTTAATCCCATTTTACAAATGTGGAAATTGAAGCACAGAGAGAATAAAGTGGGAACCCTTTTATTTTTGTGACAGAGAGTCAGAGAGAGGGACAGATAGACAGGAAGGGAGAGAGATGAGAAGCATCAATTCTTCATTGCGGCTCCTTAGTTGTTCATTTATTGCTTTCTCATATGTGCTGTAACCGGGGAACTACAGCAGAATGAGTGACCCCGTGCTCAAGCCAGCAACCTTAGGTTCAAGCTGGTAAGCCCATGCTCAAACCAGATGAGTCTGCTCTCAAACCAGGGACCTCGGGGTTTCGAACCTGGGTTCTCTGTGTCCCAGTCCGACACTATCCACTGCGCCACTGCCTGGTCAGGCAGAACACTTTCTTTTTTCTTAAAGCAAGAGACAGAAGGGGAGAGAGATGAGAAGCATCAACTCGTAGTTGTGTCCTTCAGTTGTTTATTTCTTCTTCTATGTACCTTGATGGTGGGAGGGGGCTCCAGCCCAGCCAGTGACCTCTTATTCAAGCCAGCGGCTTTTGAGCTCAAGCCAGTGACCATGGGGTCATGTCTATGATTCTACACTCAAGCTGGTGAGCCCACACTCAAGCCAGCAACCTCAGGGTTTTAAACCTGGGTCCTCAGCATCCCGGGTCAACACTCTGCCCACTGCACCACCACTGGTCAGGCAAGTGAGAAGAACCCTTTTTGTTTCATGCCCTCTCTGCTTCTAACCCTGAATGGCCCACTGCTTCCACCTCCCAAGAGCAGGCATTCCTCTCCTCCATAATGGCAAACAGTGTTGCACTGCCCTTTACTGGGCCATCCATGTAACACAGCAGCTGGAGATGACACATTCAGTGGAAGGCAGGAGTGGTAGATTGGGGATGCAAGGAGACGGGGCACAACAGGGCTTTCCAACCCATAAGGACACTGATAGCCATTGCTTCCCCACCCCCCCCCCCACCCCCAGAAATCGCTGGTGGTGGGACTGGCAACCCCACCCATCACCCCTCCCCAGCTGAGCCCTATCTTAGGACACACAGAGTTCTGGCTCCCTCAGGATGCGGGCAACCCCGGCCCCAGGCAGCCCCCCAGTGCTTGAGGCTGAGGCAGCCGCCCCGCTTCATCCCTGCAGCATGGATTCAGGCTTTGAGTTTCTGACCACAGAAGGCACTGGCCCAGAAAGGGGTTGTTCGGGTCACAGAGCTTGCCAGTGTCAAAGCCAAGAGCAAGGTTATTCCCCCCTCACCATACTGCCGTCAGTGTGGGAGCTCTCACAGCAGCTGAGGGTGGGGTGGGGCTGTTATTCCCAAAGTTGGTCCCATAATAGTCAGTGAATGTCTCACAGAAGAGGTTTGGGAAATGGTCTATTCCTGTTAGGATTGACTCTTAGCCGCCCTTTACACCCACCCCACCCCCCGCAAAGGAGAAAAGAAGACAGTGCCCATTCTTTCCTTGCATTTACATAAAAGCTCCAGAAGGAACTGGTGTATTTGTTACCTTCAAGAAGAAAATTAAGATGCCCTATGGGTAGAGTGACTTCTGTACCATTTGAACATGGAGCCATGTGTGAACACATGGTCTATTCCAAATAAATGTCCTTTAAAAAATATTCCTGAAACCTCAGGCTGGGAATTGCAGAACCAGTTCCTCGGGTCTGGCCCCACCTCTGTCACACACTGTCTGAACAACTCGTGTGACCTCTCTAGACCATATCCTCCACTGTGGAGTATGAGTGTGCTGACCAGTCATCTGCCAGTCTCCTTTCAGCTCCAAATGACTGATTCCAGACTCCCCAGGTGGTTTCTAAAATCCATGAGGGGAAGGATGGGACAACTCTGGAGTCCTAAGCAAGTCCTTCTTTTGTAATCCTGGGCCTGGGGCGGTTTGCTTACTCAGCTAGAAGCCACCCCCTACCTGGGACCCAGGCCCTTAGACCAAGCTGCCCGGGGCTGTTCTGTAAACCCAGAGGAAGACAGGAGATGCTGACATGGGGAGTGTGGTCCACAGAATGAAGCTTTCAGAGATGTATGGACAGACCCAGGTTCAAATCCTGGGTGACCTTGAGCTATCTATAGTCATTTCACCTCTGTGGTCCTTAATTTCCTGAACTATAAAATAAGAAGAGCAACCTCACAAGTTAAAAGGATTACATGGAAAGCACTGGGCATGCAGATGTTCTGCAAAGGTCCATTCTGTTCCTTCTTCCCTCCCTGCATCAGAGCGGGGTGGGTACTGGGACACAGGAGGCTGGTATAGTTTGTATGCTTTGTAAGTTGGTTTTCTCATGCAAATCCATGAAACATGGCCATCTTAAGTTGGTTCTACTGCGTTTCTGTTGCTACAGACCCAAGTATGGAGGTTGTTTACACCACCGGAGTGGGAAAAATACCCATCTAACTGCCTGCTTAGGACTTCAGGGGGATTCTTTTGCATTTGTCTGCATGGCACCGACAGTGGGCTCTGGGAAACGACACAGGCGGTCTCCACCTGGTAAGCAGTGGAATTAGGGAGGGGGCGCAGGGAGAGATGGAGAATGTCATCACTTCCCACAGCTGGCAGCAGGGGACTGGGGCCTCAGGGTGCAGGGATGGGGTAAGAGAGGTCTGCCTTGTAGGAAAATGAGCTATTTTCTCCAGAACTCCAGGCACTTAGGTCTCTGATCCTTGATTTTTCTCCTTCATAAAAACAAAGATGAAAAGCTCTACATCAGAGGTTGGATGTGATGATTATCAGTGACTTTGGAGATGTCCTGTGAACACTAATTTTTCCTTCCTCTATTATTAAGAGGAAGGAGGTGAAAGCGTTCAGAGAGAAGGAAACATTCGCACAACCCTTTAGATAATGGACCTGCAGATTCAACTGATGTACAAAACACAGGATGTTACAAGACGGCTATGACACAAAGACTAGTCCCAAAACACACAGAATCAGCCAAATGACAAACTGGACTTTTTCTGTGTGGTAGACTGATGACCATAAAACACAAGGGGGCGAGGGGGAACCATATGGATCTTAGTTCTTACTCAGTGACACTGAAATGAACAGTGAGGTGGAGGAGAGTTGGTTTCTATGCATCAGAGACTCGCGCAACTCACAGCTTTCAAAACAAGAAAAATGGGGACTTTTTATTAAACAATGAGACAGATGTCAGAGAACAGCCCACTGAGAAGCAGGGCTTGCCAGAGCCCAACTGACTGCTGAGGCCAGGCACAACCCCAGCCCCTCACCTCCTTCAGAGCGAGAAGGGGCAGCAGGGTGGGCACGGGCAGAGCAGACAGATGGAGGCGAGAGCCCATGAATATACTCAGGGTAGAGAATAGTAAGGCGAGGACCTGAAGCCACCCAGGGTTTTCCCTATGGCTGCTGGCTTCCTGACAGCTATATGCTGAGACCTGAGAAGCTGGCTGGGGGGGGGGGGGGGCTCTGTAGAGAGCCAGGAGTGGGAAGGGGTGCTCCTGAGGATAGCAGTGCTGGCAAAGGGAAGACAGGTGACAAAACTCTGGCTGCCTCCAGCGACCTGTGGCAGGGCTCTGGGCCAATACTGAGAGTCAGAAATGAGTGGCACAAAAAAAGGGGACATTTTTTTAAAAAGAAAAAAGGTCTGATCTCTACGAGACTGAGGTATTGGAGAGAAAGCCTCATCTTAGGCTCAGAGGACGTGCTGGGGGCTCTGTTCTGAGTGACACAAGGACCACACACACAACCATGCCCTGCCCTGCAGGTACGAGGGATCAATGTGGCTCCCAAGGGAGTCCCCAGGCCTTTGACAGCAATTCTTCTAAAGTCACCTCCTCCTCTTGATAGTGCTGTGTCTCTGATGCCCACATCCTCAGTGTTGATGTGTCCAAGAGGGAGCTCACAGAAGCCCACACATCCCAGCCAGATATCCATTTTGCAGTCACTGTGGATGGCTTCCTGCTTTCGGCTCTACCATCCTCTTCACTCGGCCCACTTCCCCTGCCGATGCCCCTCCAAGTTTTCAGTGGGGCAGGTAGCAAAGGGGACAGGAGGAGAGACAGTGCAGGCCCTCCGCAGGCACTTCTGGGCGCAGGAGATGCCAGGGCCTCAGTAGCGATAAACCTTCAGTCTGCTGGTCTCATCCAGGTCTACCTGCAAGAGGCCTGAGGTGTCTGTCGGTTTGTGCACCGAGAAAAGATGTCTGATCACAAGGTGAAGGAAGACTGCAGTTAGTGGGGCTTCAGGGTGTCAGGGAAGGGTCAGAAGCCAAATCGGGGCTGTCCCCCAACTCCAGGGCACAAACACATTTCTGCAGCCCAGCTCGGCCATCCCAGTGGCTACAGCAGGAAGGGAACGGCGAAAACCGGCTAAAAGGATACAACTTGGGGTCATTCTTATAACGTTCTAGCCACTTCCGGTTAGCTTCGATCATGGCCTGGAACTCGGTGCTGCCCAGCTCAGGGACGTGGGAATGGGGACGCTGCAGGAGGCGGAGCTGCTCCCTGGGAAGGAGGACAGTACCGGGAGGCGGGAGGAGATATGTGATGCAGCCAGACACAGGCTGCCATATCCGCCCTCCCACCAGCTCTCTGGGGTTTCGAGCAACCCCAGGCTTCTTCTACTGGCAGGATGCCCCTTTAGAATGTTCCCATTACCCTCCCCACCCCTCTGCCAGTGAATACTCCTGACATCAAGACTCTAAGCTCCCACATCCACAGATTCTGGACCAATGTCATCAGCAAAAGCTCTCCCCAATGTCAACTCCAATACCTGCCCAGCATAAGCTCCCGAATTGGTCAGAGGAGTGTGTGGGAGGGGATACTCTGGTTGGGGGCCTTGCGTGGTGGTGATACTCTTGGCAAGGAATAAGATGAATGAGAGATAACAGGCTGAAATAACTGCCCGTCTTTCTCCCACAGGCTCTCCCTCCAGCTGTTGACTCAACAAGCCTGGGGAAAGCAAAGACAAAGGCCACCCTCCAGGGCTGAAGGGCCAGGTGGGAGTGTGCACAGGGTAGGCCAGGGGCTGTTTCTCCCACAGGGCAGCTTCCTCATGGGGCTGGGCCAGGTATGCCTGCCACACTCCCACGTTCCCACTCACCGTACTTTCCCCATTTGTGTGTGGTGGAGTGTCTATGACCCAGGCAGTTCTGTGGACTGTGGGCGGGCCTGCCTGACTGCTCTGGGCTCCACAACTGTGGGTTCTGCTATGGAGGAGTGTCTACGACCCAGGCAGTTCTGTGGACTGTGAGCGGGCCTGCCTGTCTGCTCTGGGCTCCACAACCATGGGTTCTGCTCCCCTCAGAGGCCCTCCCAGCTCAGGGAGGCGCCATGAGCAACTGAGCAGTGCGATTCCACTGGGGCCTACAGGTGTCTTACCTGGCAGACATGTAACCCAGCCTGTTCTGCAAAGGTGCGGGGCCACTGACGAGGGGTGGGGCTCCAGCTGAAAAGTGGGGGGGGGATGTCATTCAGAATGAACAAGGGTCAGTTGGGCCAGCCCCCGCCGCTCTGCCCACCAGCAGCTTCTGCCCCACCAAAACACAAAAACGGAAACTTCCCATAGTTGAAAAGGAAAGGTAATAGAAGTTACCCTATTTCGTCTAAAAATCTACTTTTCTGTTTGAGTTGGAATATAGAGGTGTAACTTTTTTCCCTCAAATAACTATAGTCTTATAGCTTTTCACATTCCTCGATAGTCCTGACATTGGGGAAGCCACCCTGCCCAGAAGCAGGAGGATGCCATACAGCCAAGGGTGACAAGCAGAATCCTGGAGTCACAGAGACATGGGGCTGAAGCATAGCCTATGGCTCATTCACAGGCATCGAGGGGCAGACCATTTACCCTCCCTAGGTCTCAGTTCCCTCATCTGCAACAGGGGTAGGTAATTACTGCTTCAAGGGCTATTATAAGGCCTAAATGAAAACTTTATATAAAATGTCTGGCCTACTACATAAAGCACACGATGGTAACTATGATGACGATGACGACTGACCTGTTAGGCTCACTGAGCTCTGGAGTTATAAAGGCCCAGTCAGTCCACACTCCAGGTAAACTTCCACAACCACAGAGCCTGCAGCTGCAGGGCAACCAGCAAGGTCCTTTTCCCAGGGACCCAGAGCTGGGGCAGGGGAGGATGAGGAGCAAGCACAAGCAGAGGGGGAAGAGGAGGAGGAAGTAAGAAGGCTAAGCCCGAAAGCAAGCTTACCTGGAAAATACTTGCGCCACTTCTCCACCAGGAAGTCATCCACTGTTTGAGTCATGGGGGAGGAAAGCCGGGGGCCCAGCCCCGGGTGCCAGGCCCACTGGGTAGACACGGGTGTAGCCGAGGACAAGGCTGAGACCCGGACCAGGGAAGAGTGGGTGGGAAGGAGAGTACTCCTGAAGGAAGAGGAAGGGACGTGTGCTGGAGTGGATGTGAGGAGTGGTGGTGGTGACTGAGCATGGGGGCCACCCAGCACGCTGAGGACACTGTTGAGCTCGCTGCTGATCCGCTGCAGGGAGCTGCTCAAGTAGTGGATCTTAAGGGACGTGGAATTCATGGTCGGAGTGACTGAAAGGAAAGAAGAGGCAGGGGGTGAAGAACTCAAGTTTCCAGCGCTGAAGCATCCCCAGGCTCAGGCGGCACTATGGCACCCTACTGGCCCACCCCTCCCTGCTCCTCCAGACAATAGGGCATGGCAGGGCTTCTGTGCTCCCAACAGTGCCAACGTAGGAAGAGGCCCGAAGAAAGAGGCTCTCCAGGACAAGGCCTAGGGAAGGAGCAGGAGCGCCCTCTCTGCCTCCCGGAAGGCAGCACCCTGAGGCAGTGGCGAGCAGGCACGCCCCTCACTGTAAATACTCTGCACGCTCAGAAGGCTTTCCTGGGTCCTGTTGGCTGGCAAGGCTAGATTGGTTCACTCCTCCCCAAGCATTTACTGAGAACCTGCTCCAGATACTTTCCCCCAGAGGCCGAGGGAAGGGACTGCACCTCTATTCCCCTGCCTCCTGTCCATGTGGAAACTGTGGCCCTCCCCCTCATCCCTGCTGCCACCACTCACTGTGAGGCAGGGGGTCAAATTCTGAACTTCCACTGCTGGATTCCGAACTTTCACTGCTCCCATCTTCTGTGTTGCTGAGGTCAAAGGTCACAACTTTCTTGGGGGCTCCCCTCAGAGCGTCCTCATCCTTATGGAGAGAAGCAACAGTTACTACTGGCACTCTCCCAGTGCCTTCTGCCCGTGGCCCTTGTGATGGGAGAGACTGAGCACCCAGTGTGTGAGATCTTCGTGACCTGAGTTCGGAAAGAGTCACAGCCGGCAGGCTGCCTGGTGGAGGCAGGAGGGAGGCCAGGCTAACTACCCGAGACACAGGCAGTAAGGCCACCAGGACCAAACAGATGCCCACCCTCTCCCCCAGTAAACTCTCCCTGCAGCGTCTCCACTTAAGCATCCCTCCTGCCACCCCCACACATCAGGTATGTGGGGGGGGGGGGTCTACAAGGCCCCAGGTATGGTAGAGCACCCGCCTAGGTGCATCCACTCCCAACACCCTGGGAACACCTGTCCTAGGGTACCATGGCAGGGGAAGCGCAAGGGCTAGATCCTCTCAAGAAACTACAGAATGCACAACTAGGCAGAACAGCAAATCAATGTTTCTTGCTCTCTCTCAAATCAATAAATTTTAAAAATTCATCTTTTAAAAATGTTTTAAAACTTCAGCAAGAGGCAGAGGCTTCAAGTGTCTGAGAACCACTCCACACAGATCACCAAACTCAAAGCTGAAGCCCTGCCATTTTCACCAGCCCAGAAGCCCTAAGCCTACTGCCAGTCCTGGGCCCTAGAGGCCCAGCACCCTTGACACGGGACCAGGGAACCCAACCATCTCCTGGGAGTGGAAAAGGAAGTGAGGACCCAGGGCTGCACTTCATCCCGGAAAGAGAACCCCAACCACATCAGCTTCTCTTCCTCCTCCTTCCGCAGGCCATGGGCCTTCCACACGGCTGACTACATCTCATCTAGGTGCCTCATCTCCTGCGGGCAGCGAGGAAGGGCAGGAGACGTGTATGGTGACTGCCACACAGATGCTGGAGTCCTAGCCTTGCCCTTTGTTGACTGAGTTATGTTGGAAAAAAACTACTCAAATCTCAGTCTAGTTTCTCATCTAAGAGAAATACTACTTCTCATTGGGACATGAGAATTAAATGAGATAGAGTATGTTACATGCTGAGCACTACGCCCATACCTAATAAATTATTTTGTGTGTGTGTGTGTATTTTTCCGAAGTGAGAAGTGGGGGGCAGCAGACAGACAGACTCCCGCATGCACCCGACCAGGATCCACCCGGCATGCCCACCAGAGGGTGATGCTCTGCCCCTCTGGGGCGTTGCTCCACTGCAATCAGAGCCATTCTAGCGCCTGAGGCGGAGGCCATGGAGCCATCCTCAGCGCCCGGGCCAACTTTGCTCCAAATGAAGCCTTGGCTGTGGGAGGAGAAGAGAGAAAGGAAAGGAGAGGGGGAAGGGTGGAGAAGCTGATGGTTCCTTCTCCTGTGTGCCCAGTCCGGGAATCAAACCCAGGACTTCCACAAGCTGAGCTGACGCTCTACCGCTGAGCCAACCAGCCAGGGCCCTTAATAAAATTCTTAAATGGTTATTATCAGCGCTCCAATGACCACCACTGTCATCACTGCTCCCATTGTCATCCGGGGGGGTACAGAGGAACAATGAGAGGGGCCAAGACGGCACGTACACACCCCTGGGAAGCCTGCCACTCTATATCAGCCTCTTGCCCTCTGCTGCCCCAAAGCCAAGGTTAAGGGACCACAGGGCCCCAGGCTTACTCACCAACTTCAAACACCATCAGAATTCTAAGGGACTAAGTATGATCTGCCAGGACCCTCAAAGATCTATGAGCCTGACCTGTGGTGGTGCAGTAGATAAAGCGTCAACCTGGAATGCTGAGGTCGCCAGTTCAAAACCCCAGCTTTGCCCAGTCAAGGCACATATGAGAAGCAACTACAAACTGATGCTTCAGCCTGACCAGGCAGTGACGCAGTGGATAGAGCGTTGGACTGGGATGCGGAAGGACCCAGGTTCGAGACCCCGAGGTTGCCAGCTTGAGCGCGGACTCATCTGGCTTGAGCAAAAGCTTGCCAGCTTGGACCCAAAGACCTTGGCTCCAGCAAGGGGTTGCTCGGTTTGCTGAAGGCCCGCGGTCAAGGCACATGTGAGAAAGCAATCAATGAACAACTAAGGTGTTGCAACGGCAACCAAAAACTGATGATTGATGCTTCTCATCTCTCTCCGTTACTGTCTGTCTGTCCCTATCTATCCCACTCTCTCTCTGTCTCTGTTAAAAAAAAAAAATTGATGCTTCACACTCCTCTCTCCCTACTTTATCTCTTTCTCTCTCTAAAGTCAATAAAAATCTTTAACAAAAAAAAAAGATCTTTGATTACTACTAACTAACTATGAAGTCTCTGGCTTCTCAATGCAATCAGGATATCAAAGCAATACAAACGAGAAGTGACTCAGTCTCATGCTGAGTGCATACACAGAAGACTTGCAATCACAAATGAGGTCTTCAGTGTGGTGGAATGGACAAGCAAGGTACTGAGTATGAAATTTTGGAAACCTTACTTATACTCTTCACCTAGAAAGTAAGAATACCACCACCACCTTGCACATCACCTGTGGTTATTGTGAGGACCAATGATTTGCTACTGGAGAAGGCATTCTGCATTTTGTGCACTGCCTCACAAAGGAAGTGCGTCCACCCTCATGGAGATATACAGCCTCCAGCACCTGCCCAGCTGGCCCGGAAGACTAGAGCAGTTGCCCTGGGGCCTGAGTTACCACTCTCCAAGAGTCGCAGCACAAACTGAGGGCGAGTTCTAAGGGCGTGTTGCCCTGGCTCCACCAGTGCCCCTGCCTAGGGCTGGTAGGCTGTCCTCCAGGCTCCTGACCTCCTCCAGGTCCTTTCGCACATCCTCCACGGTACTGGTGCCCAGGTCTCTGGCTGCATCCGGAGCACCGGCCAGCTCATGGGACTGGTGCTGCAAAGCAACTGTTACAGCCCTCCGCTGCCTCTGCATGGAGCGCACCTGCCGCACCAGGAACCTCCTGGCACTGCGAAGAGCTATCCCCTCGGCAGGGAGGTGGTGCTGGGAGCTGTGGGAAGACAGGCCAGGGCAGGGGAGGGGGCTGTTGGAGAGGGCCAACAAAAGCTCTGAGAGTCGCTGAGCAGTCACTTGACCACTTCCTCAGCAGACCCCCTGAGCACAGATAACTGGGCTGGGGCTAGGCCATGTATAGGAATGCCGCCATCAAATGCACTGAGTCCTCCCACCCTGACCCGGGAAGGCCTCTGAATAGATGACAAGGTGCTCCCACCAGCCTGACCCTCAACCAGGCATCAGCAGATGCCAACATGCTGTGTCAACAGTCACAATGGGCACGTACTTGGCTTGCCAGAAAAGATGCCTAGGTCCTCCACCTCTCTTCCCTGAACCATGCCCCACAGGTGATTGTGTCACCTCATCTCAGTTCACCCCAGCTTTGTGACACAGGCACACCCCCCTTCATGGGACCTACAACCCAAAACAAGACAGGCTCTCAGAACTCACCTGTGCAAGGACAAGCCAATCTCCTCCTTGTTCTGGGAGACAGAAGAAAGTACCTCTTTGGTCTGACTCTGAGGATACATGGCAGGAAAGAACCACTGAATGCAGCACAAGCAGATACAGGGCAGGCTCGGGGGCCCTAAAACCCTCCAGAAGCCTAGACACAAATGGCTCTGCCAGCTGCTGGGCGCTGTCCCCTTAAAGATGTCATCTGACTGGTGGAAATCAGGGGCCGGAAATGATCAGGAAGGAGGCTAAGGCCCTCTACAGAGTAGTGCCAGGACCCCTGGGATACCCCACCCCTCCAAGTGCCTCGCCCCATCCTGGGGCCCCAGCCCAGACATCCTGTCCCTCCCAAAGCACAGAGACGCTCACTGTCCCAAGGGATCCCGTCAGGTCCTCCACGCGGAGATCTGGCTCAGCGCATGAGGTAGCACTGTTCTTCTCCACTGGTGGCTCTTCCAACGCGTTCTGCTTCCTCTGAGCTCTGGCCTCCAGGTCACTAACAGGAGTGGGGTGCAAGCAGGTGAGACAGGGTCTCATGGTTAAGCAGGCCAGGCAGCAGCACACTGTCAGGACCCCTGGCTGGGCTTCAAGCCCCTACCTTAGGTAGAAAGCAAGACCATCACTACCCTTTCACTCCCTTCAAAGTCCCCCAGGAAGAGCTGGAGCATGAACAGTAAAACCAGGAATCGCAGCAGTTCACAACCTCTGAGATCCCCACTCCCCACAAAATGCAGCAGACACTGCTTTGCTGCACCTCTGGTTGCTAACTGGGCCATGAGAGCAGAAGTCACAGGACACGCATGAGGCACAGGTGGCTAAGTGCAGGGTGCACTCTCTCCCTCCCTACCTGATGTGTTCCTGCAGCCTCTGGGTCTGAGCCTGCAGCTGAGCCACCTGCGATTCCAGCTCCTCCTTGTGGGCCCGAAGCTCGCCAACAACTCTTCGAAGCTCGCTGGCAGCTCTTCGAAGCTGCTGGTTTGACTCCAACAAACGGGTGTGCTCCCCCTTTGCCTCCTCCAGGTGCTGATGGGTGGCTGTGACTTCCTGTGACAGAAGACAGGACAGAAGCCCCTGGAGAAACAGTGGAAGAAGGCAGAGGGCAGGGACAGAGGGCAGAGTTAATGGAGGTCCCACCTCCGGTCAGGGCTGTGCATGCCCTGCCTCCCACCACTGCCCCACTCTGAGGTTCCGGAACTGGGGGCCACCCAGTGGTGCTACTCGTGGAATAACCCAATGCCCAGGAGAGATCAAGTAAACCAGAGGTTGGGTATTGGGGAGGAGGGAAGGGAATGGAGATGGAGGAGGGGGAGGAGGAGAAAAAAATGGGGGCAGAGGAGGTAGGGGAGGAGGGAAGGGAATGGGGGCGGAGGATGGAGGGGAGGAAGGAAGGAAATGGGGTAGAGGAGGGAGGTGAGGGAGGTGAATGGGGGCAGAGGAGGGAGGCAGGAGAGGCAGGCGCACCTCGCTCTCCAGCGCAGCCTGCCTCTTGGCATCAAAGAGGCGCTGCCTCTCCTTCCGGGCAGTCTCCTCCTGAGGGGTAGAAAAAGAATGGGGCTCCTTGGCCGTCTCCAGGCTCATCCTCTCTTGGGGGAGCTATGAGTCCAAAGTCAAGTACACCTGAAGATTCTGTCCCCCACCCCCACCTCCTCACCTGAATGTTCAGCTCAGCCAATCTGGCCTTGACCTCTTTGACTCTGGTTTCAAGTTCTACCTGTAACTCATGGAGTTTCTTTTTCTGCACAGAAGCAAAGGTGGAGGGAAAAAAATGAAGTGTAGAAGAATGGGAAGCATTGCTGACGGGCAGGAGGGATCCTGCCCCACCATATAATAGTGCCCCTGCCCGAGAAGGGCTCAGGCTTTATCCTATTAGCCCCTGTGGCCTCCCAAGAAAGCAGCATACCTTGTTTCTTTCCAGTGGGGGCAAGAAGAAGCAAAGGTACCAACCCCAACGCCCTAGGGGGCTGACTGCCTCTTCTAAACCTGGGGAGATTCCCTGGCCCAGAACATAGGGAAGCAAAGATGTCCCAGTTTGGGGATGGCCAGTGAGGAAACCGCACTCCTGAAGCTGTCAGGCTCCATCCTGCTGTCCCAACATTTTCTATACTGCATGAAGGTGGCCCCAAATGCCTGCCCAGGGCCCCCACCTGCTCCCAGTGCTGAAGCCACAAGTGCTCCAGCTGCCAGTCTTGCTTTTGCCTCAGTCTCCAATTCCCAACAGTGAGCCCTTCGCAGGCGCTCCAGCTCCCCGATCAGGTGCCCCAGGTCAGCCTGCAGCTTCTGCTCCTGCACAAGGGTGGGGCCACCAACGGGAAGCTGCAGTGGCCCTCACACCCTTAAAAACCACAGCCCTAACCCTGCCACCTGAGTCAATCAGATCAAGGCGCCCACCAGTTCCCAAGGCTAGCTCTCACAGGAGAGCACCGGGGACAACATGGTCCTGCCCAAGAAAGCCTGCACCCTCTCTGCCACTGACGCAGAGGCTGGGTAGCAGGGGAAGGAAACATCCTGGGGAGCCTGCCATCCTCACTGTCCCATCAGGTACAGGTGCCCTTCCTTAAGGGAAGAAAGGTCATTAATAAATTGTCACTAATCTTCAACAAGGTCAGAACAGGTTTAGGAAGGGAGTCAACTACCTTTCATCATGACCCACTACTTCTGCCCCAGGAAAGACTGTATAAGGAGACTAGGGTACCGGTTCTGGTCCCTGGAGCAGCAGCCTAGCAGCCCCGGGCAGAGGCTCGGCTGTGGCTAGTCAGCCACCACGCCGTTGCTTACCACAGCAGAAGCAAGCCAGCCAGAGGGGCTGCCGCTCAGATACCTGAATTTCCCACCCGAGGCTCAGGGCTAAATATGGGCACACAGTAGCTACCTATTGTTTGACTCTCGCCAGGCTATATTTTGGTGTGCTGGGATTTTGGTTAACCCTGGTAGCACAGTGTCAGGCTAAAACTGAAGGCTCTGGAATCAGACAGTCCAGGCCTGAATCCTGGCTCCTCTGCTCACTAGCCAGAGTGGCCCTGGGAGAATCTGTTCCCTCGTTTTTAAAGTGGAGATGACAACAGCATGTGCCTCCGAAGGCTGCTGTGAGGACTCCGTGATCATCCGTATAAGAACTCGGAATAGCATCTGGCACGCAGTACCGGCGCAGTGTTAGCTGTTACTACCACAAGAGGATGTGCAGCCCGCTGGGGGAAGAGGACACACTCCCATCTAATGGTTTAGTAAAAAGGCAAAACAATGACTTCGCCATTGCAGGGGACCAGGGAAGAAAGCCTCCCACAAACCGTGACCACAATCTTTCCTCTGGGGAGACCCCGGGTAGTATGTGCGTGTGAGTGCATGCTGGGGGATGTGGCCCAGTCACCTCGGCTTCATAGCGCTCTCTGGCCTCAGCCAGCACGTGCTGGTGCTCCTCCTTCATCCTGCCCATCTTCCTCTCATGCTCCCTTTCCACTTCCTGGCGCTTCTCTCTCAGGAGGCCACTGAGCTGCAGGGCAGGTGGGAGGCATTCAACATGTAGGACTATGTGGACCGGCACTTGGGGAGGAAACCCCCTGGGGAGCATTTGAGAGTTTCACATGCACAACCCCGTAAAGCCCCACATGTGACATACACATCACAGGTACATGTACATGGTATACCCTTGGCCACAGCCCAGCACCACCTTGCCACCCTGGCCTTGAGGGAACTAAGATGTAGAAAGGGAACCAGAAGTTCTAACCCCAGCCGAGTCACCCAAAGCAAAGAGGACCCTGTGGGCCAGGAGGCCCAGCCGACCATCGAAGCACCCATGACAGGAACACACGAAGCAAAGAGCGGCCAGTATTCACCTCTCGCTCATACTCCAGCATGTGGTGTGCTCTGTGCTGGGCTCTCAGCTCGGCCCACCCCAGGCTCTCCTGCAGCCGGGTGTCCTCCTTCTGTCGGGTGTCCTCCATCTTCTTCTGGAGGCTGGAGACCACCTGAGGAGGCCCCAGCACAGGAGTGTGGCTCTCAAGAGAGCATTATCATGGCCCAGGGGGACAGGGGGACTCACTTCCCGGGGACCCCAGTGCCCACCCCATGGGGCAGGGCCCAGTGCTGACTACTCCTGGCAGTGAGGGGTCTGGAAGTTTACACTCAGGACCACCATACCCAGGCTCTGGCTCACAGGTCAGGCTGGCAGCACCCACCTCTCTGTGTTTGGACTCCAGGGAGGAAGAGAGGCATACCAGCTCAGCCCTGTGCTCCTTCTCCAGCGCTGCCACCGCCTGGGAGCAGCAAAGAGATGGTGAGGGATGCAGGGCGGGGAGGGCCGGCCGGGCACTAACCCCAGAGGGAGGAAGAGCCAGGAATACATCCCCGCATTCCTTGAGCTAAGAGGTAAAGGAGAACCACAGGCATCTCTGTTTCTCCAGTGTAACTCAGTCCTAACGTCTGCAACTAGCAAATAAACAGGAACACAAAGGTCAAAATGGAGGGGCATTTAGGTCAGCCTTGGGTCACTGCTTCCGCCTGCCTCTGGGCCAGGTCAGAGGCACTGGATGGCACTTATGCCTACGAATGAGTCCAAAGGCAGGGAGGGCTGGAGGTTTTAGCACAATCTCCCCAAGCACTTGCTGTACAGTGTTCTCCCCACCCTGCCGGAGCTTCTCCTTGTCTGAGAGGGGACACTCCACCCTTCATCAAATGGTGAAGTGCCACATGGCCTGTTACTTACTTCAGCCTCTTACCTAGAGAAAGATCTTCATACCAGAGGGACAGGGAATAAAGACAAAGGAGAAAACCCCCTCTGCGTACGCTAACCTCTCATTCTAAAGTAGGGAAGAACAGGAAAGAGATGAAAGGTCATCACGACCATCCCTCAGAAACAAGGACAGGGACGAGGCACATTTGTCTCAGGACCTCTGGTTTGGTTTAAATTCTTTCAGTCATGAAATCTTCCCAAAGCCACAGACCATCTCCCCTCAAACTCCTTCACTGCCACTGACCACAGCCAGCCACTACTGGCCCAGTGGCCCTGTTGGCGCCTCTGGGCACCTACCCACTGCTTTGCCATGGGACCAGGGCCAGCAGCACCTGCCTTAAGAAAAGCTGGTCCACATATAGAAATGGGCCCACAGTCAACACGCCCACTCTCTCCCTGGCTCCCCACGCTGCTACTCAGGGCTGGCTCTTCCTCCACACTCAGTCCCTCCCCAGGCAGCCCAGGGACATGTCAGAGAGGAAGGCCCCAACTCTACTTGCTCACTTCTTTCCTCTCCACCGCCAGCTGGTCCCTCAGATGCTGCAAAGCCCTCTCCTTCTCAGCATTCAGGGCAGCCTGCTCGCTCTGCTCCAAAGCCTCCATCTCTTCCTTCAGCTGCGCCAGCCTTTGCTTGTTTCTCTGCTCCAAGCGGGCCCTCTCAGCCTTCTGCAGAGACTCTAGCTCCTCTTTCAGCCTCTGCAGGGAAGCCTCATGCTCAGCCCTGGACAGAAGACAGAAGGGAATGGGGACAGACCTGTGCAGCCAGGGGTGCCAGCACCAGGCTGGGCAGCACATAGCAGGCACTCACCTGATTCGGTCCTCCTCTGCTTCTGTGCTGGCCTGGACCTGGGCCCGGAGCTGAGACAGCCTCCGGCTTTCCTCCTCTCTTATCCGAGTCCCCTCTTCCTCAGTGGCTTTCTGTAGTTGCTCCTTCAGGGCACTGAGAAAGAAAGACACAGGTCTTTCCTCTTCTGGTCATAATCCCTGGCTCTTGGTCTCAACAGCCTGCAGCCTGCCTGTGAAGCTTCTGAAATCAGCCTCTGGGTCCTGCCACCCCCTACGACACCTCCCAGGGAAAAGGAGGCCTCGAACTCCAGCCATCCTTTGTCTCAGAAAGTGGTTTGCAGGCTGCCTAACCCCAGAGCAGCATTTCTTTCAAAGGCCCCTCCGCCTCCAGGTTCACCTAGCATGGCTCTCCCTCAAGGACAGGTAGTCTGAGCCCACCCTGACTCTGGCTCCGTATCCTCTCCCTACCCCCTACACTCTAGCCACATTGGGAGAGCCACCACTCCTCCTTGTCTCCTAGCCTTTGTTCATGCTGGGTCCTCTGCCCAGAACCCCCGTTTCTACCTGACAAACCCATATTTGCAATTCAATACCAGCTCCGTCCTTTCAGAGGCATCTGACTCCCTCCAAGATCATCAGTCTGTACCCATCATCTTATCAGAGAACCTTTCTTATCCCATGCACCACACCACATCATAATTAATCACTTGTTAGTCTGTTTTCCTAAGTCTCGGAGCTTCTCCAAAGAATCTTGTCTTAAAATTCGTTGGAGCTCAAATGCCAAACACAGTCACTGACATGAAGTACATGCTCAATGAATGCTTGTTGAATTTGAACAGTATCACCCAGCCCCAAAATATAAGCAAGCTCTGATTATCTATGGGAGTATCTTCTTCACAGACCAACAACAGTGACCATCTCAACCCAGGCAGACATCACTGCTTATACACACCACGCCCTCCTCACACAGCTCTGTGACTGGGGCTGTGTGCTATGTTCTCAGGCAGATCAAGCCTAAGAAAAACAGGATTCTAGAGACTTCTTTGAGAAGCTTCTGTACTTAATTCCAAAGCCAAAAAAAAGATTTAGGGTAATTTCTATTTCAGGTTATTGGCAACACCTCTCTCTTCCATTGTGATAGAAACTTCGAGTTCAGTAAAAACCCTTCCTTCTAGATTCCCCAGAAACTATTTTCGATAAATTGGCTAAATTTCACACAGAGCTCCACAGAATGTCAGAGCTGGAAGAGACTTCAGAGGGTAAGTCCTTACCTCTCCTTCATCTTACAGCCACACTCAATCTCTTCCTTTCACAGCTTAAAAAACTAAGGGTCAGCCTGCCTGCCTTCCGGCCTGACTGCTCACCTGAGAAACATCAGCATTGCAAACAGTCATAGGGATGTCAAGTGCAGCACAGAAAATACAGTCAGTAATATTGTAATCACTATGTGTGGTGCCAGGTGGGCACTGGAAACATCAGGGGGTACACTCGTAAAGTATGACTGTCTAACCACTGAGCTGTACACCTGAAATTAATACAAAATAATATTGAATGTAAACTGTAAGTGAAAAATATTTAATTAAAAAAGGAAAAGAAAAATATTTGCTCTAAATTCAGTGAGGCTTCCAGAAATTTCTACCAAGGAGAAGTCTCCTAGCACAGAAAGGCCCATCCCTCAGGAAGGCTTGTGTATAAATAGAAACAGCGTTCTCACAATGTAGGATTTCGAAGAGGAAGAGGATCAGGCAAGGTACTGCCTACAAAGACACCACTCAAACTGCTGAAACTATACCAATTGCAACGGAAAAAGAAAACAAGCTACCGTTTACTGAGTGACTACTATGTTGCAGACCCTGAACCAGATCCTCTGGCCACCAGTCTTCACCACACCCTAAGAGGGCTCTCGGGCATCCCTCCTCTGGAGGTGGACCGGGGAGGGGGGGTGTTCTAGGCTCCACCTCTCAAGGGAAGCTGAGCCACACCATGGGTGGCTGGATTTCCAGTCGGCTGGAAGAAGGGGCTGCTGTGGGGACGTGTTCTGCAGGAGTCTCCCTGGCAGCAGATCCAGGAAGAGTGATGGAAAGAGGGACACGGGGTCAGAAGGTGCTGTGCTGGGCAAATGAGAGAGACTGTCCCTGACCTTTGGGTTTTCTGTTTGCTTCTCTAAATAAAGAACAATGTTCCAGACACTCTTTGTTTACTATGACACAAAAAGTCAGTTTCCACCACTTTTGGATGTTCTGTCCAAGAGGACAGACAGACTTCAGTCACATTGCCAATTTAGTAAATTATATTAAACCCTCTTCATAGCACTTTCTCCATCCTGAGACTGTGACAGAGATTGCTCATTACCTTCTCAGTACCCACTCTCCCATCTTCCTTATAACAGAACCCTGACTTGAGTCCCTTAGGTAAAGAGGTCCAGCTAAAGGACTTCATTCCCAGTCTCCTTTGCAACCAGGGTAACCAATGAGATTTTAGTGAAAACTATTAGGTCAGGTTTCTGGGAAAACTTCTTTAATGGGACTGAAGGAGCTAGCAGTTGCCGAGCTCACACTGCCCGGCTCTGCCAGCTGGGAGCGCGGACGTGGCAGGGCAGTGGGCTGAGGAGGGACTCCGAGAGCAAACACCAACACTAACGAGGCTACGGAAGACTCAACCTGGAGGCTTGTCAAGCCACTGCCAGCCCAGGACCACCTTGTCTTATCAAAATAAACTTCTAGCAAGTTAACATGTACATATAATCACATATACACGGGCACAGCTCAGGCTTAAGCATCTTTTGTCTAGGGCCTCCCAGCCAGCTACTCAGAGTAGGAACCCGAATAAAAATGTTAAGCCCTGGGCAAGAGCACCCCACACTGCATCATGGGCTCTACCCATGCCTCTAAGCCCCAGCAGGGCCCACACCCCGAGAAAGAGGACATGCAGTGCTTCAGACAATGGGCCTCACGGACAAGCCTCCTGGGTTAGGCTGGGCCCTGCCATCTCTCAACTTGCACATCTTAAGACAAGTTGACTTAACCTTCTGGTGCCTCATTTTTCTTCGTCTATATTATAAATCCTATAAAATGGGCTGATAACAACACCTCTTTAGAGCTGTTCAGGAGATCAAGCGAATGGACAGAAAGCACACGGACCAGCGTAATCTCTCCGAGAATGTTAGCTACTCCCATTATGATCATGCCTCCCGACTTCCTACCAAACAGAGGGAGTCGGGAGCCCTGGCCAGGGAGCCTGTTCCTCCACACAGGCCACCAAAGTGGAGTCCTCGTGGTGCCACAGGTACCCCAGCGGTCTCCTGGGTGGGAGGAGCACGGCCTTGCCCACAGGACACTGTGGCCTGGGCAGCTTGGTGGGGAGGTGGGGAGCAGGACCTAAGCGACTTCTCCTTCTGCTGCTGGAGCTGGAGAAGCTCCTCTTCCTCCTCCCGCAGCTGCTGCAGCTTCTCTTGCCTCAAATCCAGGAGCTGTCTCTGGACGTGCTCAAGTTCGTGGGCCACCACCTCTTCCGTGGCCTTCATGGCAGCCTCTGAGAGCTGCTTTGGGGGAGTCACAAGCTCTGGAGACTGCCTAGCAAGGATGAAAAACAGCATTTCACAAGTTTTAATATCCACCCACCTTTTGGCATCAAGGTTTATAGCGCTACCTGTCATCCATACCCTAACAGAGGGCCCATGATCAGGAAACACACATGCAAATCATGTCACCCCACAGCAGGCAGTAAGGCTAGCCCTCTGAGATACAGGCAGCATCTGCTCTGCAAGACAAGCCCTGTGATGGCTGTCTAAACCCCCAGAGTCTAGCAGTGGTTGGCAAACTCATTAGTCAACAGAGCCAAATATCAACAGTACAATGATTGAAATTTCTTTCAAAAGCCAAATTTTTTAAACTTAAACTATATAGGTAGGTACATTCCTTATCGAGGTAGTGCCCGCATGTGGTGTTTTGTGGAAGAGCCACACTCAAGGGGCCAAAGAGCCACATGTGGCTCATGAGCTACAGTTTGCCAACCGGGGGCCTAGGACGGGCCACAGTGAGACCTGGTAGATCATGACCAAGGTGAAGGTTGTGGCTCAAGAGCTGGTGGCAGCATGGAGAGAGGAAAGCACTGTCCCTAGTGGGTTCCTCCCCAGAAGGGCCCAGGTCTGCTTCTGCCCACCCCACCCCCCAGCCCACCAGGGCTCTGCTGCTGCTTGAGGCAGTTTGGGAAGTTCCCAGGGGCTGCTCTTGGCCCAAACTGAACAGAGGCCAATGCATATAAGCCAGTGGGAAAAGCAGCAGCACTTTCCAGCCCTGAGACCCAAAACAGTCCATGGAGGTCCAGGGACAGCAAACCCAATGCACTGCCAAGGGCACCAGGCAGGATACCATTCCCTAAGCCCAGGAGAGTAGCAAGAGCACACAGGAATGCCACGCCCCAAGTCTCCCCAGTGAAGCCATGTCTTCATCTACTTGGAGTGAAGTCCAAGTTCAGAGGTGGTAAAAGAAATCCAGAGCTACTCCGGGTGTGTATGGTGGGTGGTTAAAATAAGGGCCAATGGTATCGATTACCAAGATGTCTATAAAGTAGCAAGGCTGTTGGTTACTTGCACTCTGGTTCTTGAAAGAAATACCGAAAGAGCAACCCCAGGAACATTTAGAACAGAGAAGGCATAAACGGGATAGAGCACTTTGCCTCCCAGAGTGACTTTTCGAAAAGCCATCCCATTTGTATTCCCAGGTCCCTAAATCTATGTTAGAAACTGATCTTGCCACACAATCACCAGCCTTCTCCCATGGCTCAGGTTGTGGGAGGCCTGGCATGGAGACCCAGTCCACCTCACTGGGCGTGTGGGCATGACCCAAATCAAGGAGCACGGGAGGAAACTGGAACAGGGGAGCCAGCGCCCTGCAGGAGTCGCAAAGCCCCTCCCCGTGGGCTCTGGCACTGCTGCCAGGGAAGGCAGCATGTAGGATCAGATGGAAACAGCAGAAAACACTCCGTCTTGGCCCCTTGAGACCACAGAGAAAAGGAAGACACAAGAGGCCAATGACATCTCTGAAATACCATTAAAATCTTTCCTTCCACGGTTCCTAATATTATAACTCAGACCAGAAACAATCTTGAGACATGCCTTTCATTCTCTCCTGCTCCTAGCTCCAGTTCCTGCCCATTCCAATTCCCAGCTTCCTCTCAGCCCCCAATGCAGCCTAGCGGATTCAGATGGAGCGCAGTGGCTGCCCCCGCTCTGGGAACCCTGTCCTTGGAAAGAGCCTCCCCCACAGCTCTCCGCCTCATCAACCCTCCAACTCATTTCCAGCCTTGGCTGAAAACATCCTTTTTCCCCCTGAGATGGTTCCCTTTAATGTGTCCCTCCTCTGTGGCCTGTGTAGCTGTGTGGGGCCCGAGGGACTGATGCTGCAGAAGGATGAGGCACCAGGCAGGCAGCATGGCAGCTTGTGCCCAGGCTGCACGCACTGATGGGCTGGCTCACACACCTGGCTCAGGGGCATACTGGCCTATTTTTCAGTGTGCCTCTTCTCCATGTCCCCAATTTTAAAAATCTAATATCCTAAATGCCCAGCTTAGCTCCAAGGCAGTCAACAATGGGCCACAACAGACACATGAGATGAATGGGAAGGTGAGGACTGCAGAGGGAGAGGCAGGCCTGCTTTCTTAGACCCTCCTCAGGTATCAGCATCAGGGAGACCCAGTTTCCAACAGGGCGTGGCCAAGAGGAGCCTCCGCAGGCACATAATCATCTCAGGCTGGTCACCAAGCAGCTCTGGGACATGGAAAGGAGAGCAAGAGGGAAGGCAGCCAGAGAGGGAGAAGCGGGAGCAGACACGGCACCCAGCCATTCTGACATGGCCATACACCACTAAAGCTGGGTTACAATCCAAGACGTCATCTGTCCTCTCACATTCAACCCAGTGGTTTTAGTTCAGCTACCCTCTCTTTACAAACACCTCATGACAGATGTGGGTATGACGAAGGGGAGAGTGCCCATTTCCTAGACCTACACCTCGGCCGCAAAGCATGCCTGCCCCAGCTCTCTGCCCTGCCCTTTGCTCCTAACTCCTCCCAATTCAGCTTGACTACATCCATGAATGTTTTCTTATTTTCTGTATTTTATGTTTTGACATTCTTAAAAAACTTGCTGGTCAAAGAGAGACTGCCCTTCCCAGGACAGCCAATTCTAACAGCAAAGGGAACACGTCTGTCATATGCAAACCAACTGATCCTGAGTCTATATACTCCAACCATCTCCTTGGCTGACTCCCACGAAGGCAGTATTTCCTGACCCTCAGTCATCCAAGGCCAGATACCAGGTGACTAGAGACCACCCTCATACCACCAAATCCACAAAATCACCCAATCTATCCAACCCCACACTTAGGATACTTGCCCTGCCTCGTCCATTCCTTCCCATGGAAACCCCAATAAGGTTCCTGGACCCAGCCCTCCCTTCTCACCTCGTCAGCCTCCCAACCAGCCAGGGCCTTCCCCAAGTGGCCCTGTGTGGCATGGCATGCCCTCTTCTCTGGAAATGTTAGCAATAAGTTCTTCTTTCAGTGGCATTGGCCACTCCCTGTGGTCAGTCACCTCTGAATTAAACCCCCAGATACAAATGGGACACAGAGCAACTCCCCACAAAAATCAGAGTATCAACCCATTCCTAAGGTAGCTGCAAAGATTAATGATAAGGAGGTTATGGGGCCTGAGAAGACTCAGGAAAGAAACAGAAGACATTTTTTTTTTTTTTTTGTATTTTTCTGAAGTGAGAAGCGGGGAGGCAGAGAGACAGACTCCTGCATGTACCCAACCGGGATCCACCTGGCATGCCCACCAGGGGCGATACTCTGCCCATCTGGGGCATTGCTCCATTACAACCAGAGCCATTCTAGCACCTGAGGCAGAAGCCATGGAGGAGTCCTCAGCACCTTGGCCAACTTTGCTCCAATGAAGCCTTGGCTGCAGGAGGGGAAGAGAGAGAGATAGAAAGACAGAGAGAAAGGAGAGGGGGAAGGATGGAGAAGCAGATGGGTGCTTCTCTTATGTGCCCTGGCCAGGAATCAAACCTGGGACTTTCACACACCGGGACAAGGCTCTACCACTGAGCCAGCCGGCCAGGGCCAGAAGACATTTCTTAAGAGTACTGTGTAAACTGGTCAAGGAAAGTGTCCCTGAGTCCTCAGCAGGGGCAGCCTCACTGGGAAAGGGAAAAGCACAAAGGTGCCCTGGCTTCTCTCATCGCCCAGCTTCTCTCCAGGAGGCCCAGTGGACACCCTCTGACCTCTGCCCAGAGGGTCCCTTCTCTGAACCTCTCGCCTCCTGTCCTCACAGAAAGCACCTTGACCTGGCTGTCCAGAGCCACCAAGGTGACTTGGGAAAGCCAAGTCATTCCTCGGGGCCAGAGCTGTTGTGTAGGACATATCACCATCTGAAAACCAGGGCTACGCTCCATGGCGTCACTCCTGCAGCACCATGGTGATGACACGTGTCCCTGAGTTCACATGCCTGGCCAGCTCTGGATGACACTTTCTATAAGTAATCAGTGGATGAACGTGTCCCTGCTCAACAGTCAGCCCTGCATCCTGAGGGCTCCTAACTCTTCTGTGCAGCTCAGTTCACAGACGGAAAGTGTGTGTGTCCCTGGCTTGTTTCTCCTCATAGAGAAAAGGAACAACGGCTGCCTCCTACGTCAGACATCCATGGATCCAGTGACGAGAATCAAGTCCTAATTCTGTCCCTGACCAACGATGTGAACTTCAGCAAATCCCTTCACCTGAGCCTCAGTTTCCTCATCTGCAAAAGGGGTGAGACTGAGAAGGTGAGAATGGGAAGAGAAAAGCTAAGTGGTCTCTACGTTCTGGAAGGACTCTGCAGCCACATGAGTGGGCTTCAAACCCAGACACACACAATACATACTGTCCACCATCTCACTCTGCCTATACAAAGTGAGAGGACTGGAAAAGCAGACCTCCTGGACAAAAGCCAGGACAGTGGTGACCTGCGCTGGGTGGATCAGGGGAAAGGGGCACAAGCAAGCTTTCTCGGGGGAATGTTCGCCATCTGATCTGGGAGGGATTACAATGGTGTGCGCATGTGTAAACCTTCACTGACTTTTACAATTAAGATCTGTGTACTTTTCATGTATATTAATAACTCATTGAAACCTTTTTCTGGTTTTTCTTTAATAGGGCGTTTTTTTCCCCAATTACAGTTGACATATGGTAAAACTTATTTTCAAGAAAGACAAAAATAGTGCTTGATTTACCAGGTTTCTGTTAATGATTTGGGAGAGGCCCCCATCACCTCCACCCTTGAACCCAGGTCCTGAGAAAAGGGTCCTGGGGACCAGTGACGGCTATTTGTGGGTTTCAAGGCTGCTCACAGAACCAAGAGTAACCCACTGCCCGCCACTGGCTGGGGCTGAGGCATTCCTTCCCCACCACCCAAGAGTGAATGGGGACTAAAGCTGTGATGGCGAACCTATGACATGTGTGTCAGTGCCATTTTCGATGACACGTGACCGCATACCAGATAAGTATGGGGCCGCATGCCAAGAAGGATGTTTCATCCTCAGCTCCTGCATGGCCAGGTGCAGTAGCCGAGGATAAAACATTTGCTGTAGTGTAGACACTCTGTGCCGGAGGTCTGTAGGCCAAAACAACAGAACTCTGGCACAGAGCGTCTAGTTCTGGGACTTCCAGTTAGGCCATTTTTCTCGAAGTGACACACCACCCAAGTTATGCTCAAATTTTGACACACCAAGCTCAAAAGATTGCCCATCACTGGACTAAAGCCATTTATCTGTACACAGAAGGACAGGGACAGACACAGTAAAATTGGCCCTTACACCTCAGAAGAGACTGGCAGGCCAGGGCTGATCACCACTGCCCCCTCGGGCTCCTCAGCCTGGAAGCATGGCTCCTTGCCCCTCTTGCCGGCAGCAGGTGGACTTTCAATTTCCTCCCTTGATAACAATAAGGAAGCAAATGTATTAAAGTCAGTAGAAGTCCAAGAGGTTGCCGTTCCAACACACTTGGGGTCAAAGAGCTGTGATGGGAACAGGGAGGAGCCCCAACAGTGTCCCCACCTCAGGTTTTTAATCTCACTCTGCTGTCCTGGCCTCTTTCCGAGCTGTTTACAATGAAGACTCGCATCCCATGTGGGAGGCAGAATGGTTACGAGATCTAGTGAGAGTTCTGCACACAGCAGGTGTTCAATAGATGCTGGTGACTGAACACTGATGCTGCTCAGCTCCCCCCAGTGATTCATTCCAACTGGATGAGCTCTAAAACAAGCCTCCTCCACCTGCCAGCACAGAACTAGCAAATATACATCAGGGTCTGGGCCAGGCGTAGGCACAAGGGTCCCCTCAGCTAGCCTCAGGGATGGCCGGTGTTGTGCCCCTCCCTTGCCTCGCATACAACAGGGCTCTCCAGGGGTTTGCTGAACTGCTAGAAGTGGGATGACCACAGGGTGGGAGAGGTTGGTGGTGAAGACTAGGAGAAACGACCACAAGGCAGAGCCAGCACAGTCCCAGTAACACGTCTCTGCTGCAGTCCCTGGCAGGGAGGCAGCTAGGTCCAAGAGTTTCTAAGCTCCCCAGATCAGACTATGCACTCCAGTGTCAGCTGTGAACTGAAACCTCAGAAGAGGCTGATTTCCTCATTCTCTAGCCTACAGCGGACAACAAGCAGAAACCTGTTACTGCTGCTTAGGTTGAGACCCACCCCATCTCTCCCCACTTCTTCAGGCCTGCCACCACCCCTCCACCAACTCTCTCAGCCCCAGCACTCACAGCCACACCCAGGATGGGCCACCGCCATCTGAGAGGCTTCTCGTTTACTTACCTCTGCAGGGAGGCAGGCAGGACAGGGCTGCCTGCAGAGTCCTCGCCAGACTCCTCTGCCCCATTCCACCCAGGCTGCCCACCAGGGTCCTGCAGAGGCCCTTCATCGGGGGCCTGACTGTGGAGGGGACTCTCGAGCCGCTCCTCGTGCAGGAGTGAAGGCGATAACCTGGTGAGAGCAGCCGGAGCAGCAGAGTCAGGCCCTTCCACTCAGAGAGCAGGAAGAGAACTGCGGAGTGCAGCCTCTGAACAGGTTCATTCCTCCTTCCAGGCTGGACCCCGGCCCTGGCCCCACATTCACAGAGAGGCACAGAAGACAACGCAGCCAGAGAGCAGGACGAGACTCCCTACTGAGCAGCTCCTTTGCCTGGACTAGACTCAGCCTCCCCAGGAGCCTGGCTACCCACACCTGCTCAGCAGTGAGAGCTGGACACTCTCAGTATATCCATCCTCAGAGTCCACCATCACTGGGACCAGGGAGGGATGGGAGAACCAAGCAAAAAATAGGGAGAAAAAGGGAAGTCAGATTCAAGTGGTCACACTAGAGAACGTGCACGAAGCTTGACATTTAAGGAAGAATTCCGATAGCTTTCAAGGTCCAAAAAGTACAGTTACTGATACTCTCTCCCTTGCAGAGTGGCAGCCCTTCTCTTATCATGGACTCAGGCCTGAGCAGCTGGAACCCCCTCTCCCAAACACACACACACAGTCAGTCACAGTCAGTTCTGCCGTGGCAGGGCCCTGGTCAGAGCTGAGTTGCAGAACCGACCCTCTACTCCCCCAGATCTCTAACATGCTGGCCCATGACCAGACACACAATTTAATGCAGGCAGTGACAGGGACAGAGTCCTGGCCCACAGTGTTGCTATGTGCACAAAGTCCCACCAAAGGCATCCAGCACCTCTTCACATTTCTGTCTTGGTACAGAATCAGAATGTTGGCACACACATATACACGCAGACTTCCCAAGGCCAGCACTTCTGCCTTCAGGCAGGAGCACACTGAGCCACGTGGACCAGTGCCAGAAATTGTGCCCAGGCCAACATATCCCAGAAGTCTCGAAGGGCGGCTTCCCATGTACTATACCTCTCCGAGTCACTGGACCTCTTGCTCTGCAGCTTATCCTGGCTGGATTGGCTGTCATCCTTGTCTTCTCTCCCCAGCCTGTGAGCCTGTAGGCAGCAGCAGTAGAAAGTGTGTATTGGATAGGTCTGCACTGAGGTTCTAAACCCTCCACTGACCCCTTCGCCTAGGAGGGAAGAAGAACACTCAGGATACAGCAGAAGCTGCCTGTCTCCCCTACAATAAAGCCTCCCGGAGTCAGCTCAGCTCCCAGGCACACTGCTGCCCCTAGGGCCGGTCTTGCTGGCCTGGGGAGGTGAGCCAGAGCCCAGAGCCACTGCAGGCAGATCCGGAAGCCAGAGGCTAAAGGAAAACACACACAGGAAAGAAAACCCTGCCCGCTGCACTGAAAGCCTTCACTGATGGCTGCAAAGAGGAGGGACCCATGA
Source organism: Rhynchonycteris naso (assembly GCA_037038555.1). NCBI lineage: Eukaryota > Metazoa > Chordata > Mammalia > Chiroptera > Emballonuridae > Rhynchonycteris > Rhynchonycteris naso. The sequence continues at coordinate 278,467,871 of CM072995.1, read as the reverse complement.
GCACCCCGCACCCACAGAGGCCAGACCTCCAGTGCCAAGGTGTACATAGGTGTTGAATTAGAGGGGCTGCCCTGGGTACAGCAGACATGTGCAATAAAGGGCAGCGTCCCGGGGAGAATGAACTGGAGAAGAGAACACTGGACCCCAAACAAAAGGGGCACCATGGGGGCACCTGAGGGAGGAAGACAGTGCTCCTTCCCACCATTCTCGACTCCCACCCAATGGCTCCCACCTACCCAACTCCCACTGACAGGCATCAAGGTCTATTCAAGTCAAGGATTTCACCATCCATCAAAAAACCCCAACAAATCTCATTTTCAAACTTGGGAGTCTGGGCAAACTTGGTGAAAAAGAGTACAGTTCTTGATAAGTTCAAATGTTTTCTTCAGGGGTGGGACCATGAGAGCATTGTCGTGAGTCAGCCCAGACCCCACCCTCCAACCTAGCACTAGATTAGGTAGTAAACCTGCCTCCAGACGCACTGCCAGTCCCCCTTCCTACAACCTCCCCTCCCCCAGCCTATGGCCAAAACACAGGAAGCAGCAGCCTTGACTGCACCAGGCCTCATCTAGGACCCACACTCCTGTCTCAGCGCAGGAGCCTGGCTGGCCTAGGACAGAGAACAGGAGTGGTGGGGCAGGAGGCAGCTCACCCCATCCTCCCCCGAGGGAGGTTCCGGCTCCTGCGCCCACCATCCCCCACCCCTCTCATGGGCAGCCTGAACCCAGCAGCTGGGGCTGACTCTGCCATCTGGATGGGCGAGGAAGGGCAAGGCATGAACTGAAAGCCAGCTCCCCCAAATTACATTAAAAATAGAAATGCTGCCTAGAGTACTCCCCCCCACGCCATGCCCTCAGCAGAAGGTCTGCCACTCCTCATCACATCAGCCTGCGGAGATTCAGAGAAGAAGGGAGGGTGTGCCTCGCTCCGTCCACCACCCTCTTCCAGCAGCCAACTCACAGCTGCCTTCCTGACCCATCACACCAAGCTCTGTAAACAGCTCCCTCTCATTTCTCAAGACAAAAACCACACAGGACAGTCTGATAAACCAAGACATAGGTGGGTAACAAAGCAGAGGATCATTAATAAAAATTTGGAGACTGAGCCCTGAGACAGAAAGGACTAGCCACAGTCAACCTCCCTCTGCTTCCCTCTTGTTTCATCTTCCAGAGTTGTGCCAAAAGAGGGCACCTCGGGGAAGTGCCCAGACAGAAGTCCTTTGTGTGGTTTTACATGGTCCCCAGAAAAGGGATCGGATGCAGACATTTGGAAATCTACATGGGAGCACTCCGGAAAGGGGGGGACAGCAAGGCCACGCTCAGCACCTGGCCTGAGAAGCTCTAGGCACCATTTCCCACCCGTCACCCAGCCTCAGGGTCTGTGTAGTACACGGTCCTGTCCCCAGGGAAACAAATCTCAGCAGAATGCTCTGCAGCCAATCGAGAGAGTGAGGCAGATCAGAAATTACTTAGAAATAGCCAAGGATCTGTTCTCAAATGGAAAGATCATATCGCCAAACAGTTTTGGTAGCACAGTCCCGACTTCTGGGGGAAGAAAAATGATAAACAAAAAACAGATAAATGCTCACATGTACACAGAAAAATTTCTGGAAAGGCACGCGAAAAATGTTCATGAAAACTGTTAACAGTCTTCACCTGTGGGAGTAAGGCTATAGGAGACTTTGGCCATCTGTATTATCTGAAATAATTTTTTGGTCACTTTTGGAATCTATGATAAAATACATCACATTTATAACTGATTATAATCATTATCTTCACTGTGGTGATGTTTTGAAAGGTGCACATATATGGTAAAACTTATCAAACAGTCCAGTTTAAATATATCCAGTTTATTTTGTCAATTATATATCTCAACTAAGCCGCATATAATTTTTTGTGTGTGTGACACAGAGAGTCAGAGAGAGGGACAGGGAGTCCCTTAATTCAGGGAGTGCCTTAATTCAAAGCAGCAACAGGGACAGACAGGAAGGGAGAGAGATGAGGAGCATCAATTCTTGGTTGCGGCACTTTAGTTATTCACTGATTGCTTTCTCAAATGTGCCTTGACGGGGGGCGAGGTGGTTACAGGAGACTGAGTGACCCCTTGCTCAAGCCAGTGACCTTGGGCTCAAGCTGGTGACTCTTGTTCAACCAGATGAGCCTGTGTTCAAGCTGATGACCTCGGGGTCTCGAACCTGGGTCCTCCACATCCCAGTTTGATGCTCTATCCACTGTGCCACCGACTGGTCAGGCAAACTGCATATAATTTTTTTTAAGTGAGCAAAAAATCACTGAACTCAGTTCTGAGGCTCTGCACTGGCTGTGGCTTTGGCCGTGGGAGAAAGAAAGAGAATACAGAAGATGGACAGGAGCCCATAGAAGAGACAATGGGCCCATACCAATCTGTTTGTCCCACAGTGAGGCTGCTGCTCTGCCCTCCAGCTCTGCCTCCCTGCTTGGCACCGCCAGGCTCAGAGGACAGGAGAGAGCTGGACACTAAGCCCACATAGGCTCTTTGTGGTCAGCTAGCTTGAGCACCCAGAACTGCTCCACATCCCAACACGCTGGCCACGAGAAACAGCTTGGGCCTTCCTCCGCCACAGCTAGCTGCCACAGAGGCTGCCCTGCCACTTTATACCAACTGCCATGACCCAAAAAGAAGATGCTAGCCTCTTTAGGGTGAGGCAGGACCTAGAAACCTATCTTTTTTGAAGCCCCCAGTATTCTGATATTGGCCGGATTTTGGAGCCAGAGCATTAGACATGCACTCTGCCCAGCTGACTCAGTAACTTCCCCACAGACCTGCTGCCAAAGGTGCCTCCCAATACACCTGTCCATGCCCTTCCTAACTAGTCCCACCTGCTCTTGTCTGTGCCTCTGCATCCCTCCAGTGCTGCAAAGGGGGGTGGCCAGTGTGCAGCAGGGACCTGGTGGCCAGAAGGCAGCCCGGAAAGACCTGGCAGCCCGAGCTGATAGGCTCCCTTGTCTCCAGCACTCCTTTCACTAAGGCTCCCGGCTCCATTCACACTGAACTTCGTGTTTGTTCCACCCACCCAGTTTCCATTTCACCCAAACCAAATGCTCCCTTACACCTGCAGAGACTAGGTGCCGGAAGCCCTCTTCTCTCAACAAACCCACAGGGGAGAAAAAACCATCTTCTTAACTCTGGAAATGAAACCGCAGCACCCTTCCTGACTAGAGCCCGAGGACTGGTCCTCACTATAGCTCAGTGGTCCCAGACACACAGACACCACCCCTACCTAGTCTCTAGCCTCCTCAATTTGTGAAATGGATTCCTGAAAAAGCCTGGAGGCAATGACCTCACAGGCAATTCACACAGCAGTATTAGTAGTAACAGCTACGTTTAATATCTATACACTAATGTTTTACATCCTTTATTCCACTCTGGTAACAGCTCCTGAAGGACAGGAGCTATGCCTGAGTCACCCCTGTACCCTACTCTGGGTCAGGCGTCACCCATGCCACACAGTTTCCATCTAGTGGGGGTGGGGGCAAAGCAGCTCTAAGAGGAGCAAGGGAACAACTAAGGAGCTACAATAAAGAGCCGCAGCGAAGAACTGATGCTTCTCATCACCCCCTTCCTGTCAGTCTGACCCTATCGGTCCCTCTCTCTGTCACCAAAAAAAAAAGAAAAAAAAGAGGAGCAAGGGGCAGGAACAATTCATCTCGCTGCTTGGAGCAGGTGATGTCACAGGTGGGCCTCCAAAACCAAACCAGAGCCTGGACAAAGGGGAAGGAGCACGGCAGGCGGAGTAGCAAAGGTGGTGTTGCCCAGGGAATGGTGAGTGGTGGGCACAGCTGGTCGGGTAGGTCAACTGAGGAGGATAAGGCTGCAAAGGTTGAATGGGCCAGCTGGGAGTGCTGTGAAATACACAATCCATACAGTGCTCTGCAAATGAGCTAGGGGTCAACTCCTAGCAGGTAAATGAATGGATAAGCAGGTAAATGCAGTGAGGATTTGCAGGGAGTGCCTTAATTCAAAGCAGCAACAGAGCAGGAATGGCCAGAAGCCCCATCACAGGCAGAGTCAGGGCCATGCCTCAGTGAGTGAAAAGGGAGGAAACTCCCTAAGTGCATCCTGGGATGGGCAGGCTCAGCTCTGGGTTATCCCAAAGAGTGAGACCCAACCTCCCACCCAGAGAGACTCACCTCCCAGCACGCTCCATCCGGGACCGGGGAAAGCACATCAACATCCAGCAGGTGCTCTGAGATCCGGCTGTGGAAACCAAAGTCCTAGAGACAATGGAGATGGGAAGGTGAACTCTACTCCCATCTCAGCATCCACCAACCGGCCAAAAAGGCGCCCACTATACACCAGATACTGCACTAAATGTTTTACTATCTACTTATTTTTCAAAATAACACCATGACTAGATGAAAAGACATGATAAAGATGTTCAATGTTCACTGTAGACTCTAGGTGGCATGTGGGTAGTCACTGTAAAATTCTTCCTATGTTTCTGTAGGTTTGAAAGTTTTTATAATAAAATTATAAAGAAAAAGAGCCCTACTAAACAAACCACTACTCTTATCCTCATCTCCCAAAGACGGAAGAAGGTCTGATAGAGTGTCACTCGCCCAAGGTCACAGTAGATAAACAATGGGACTGCAGGCAGATGTGCCCTGGACAGACTCCAAAGCCCAAGCCCTGTGCATGACATATGCTGTAAAGCATGTCACTTTCCAGCTGTCTCTCTCTCCTGCTGCCCACCCAGGGAATCAAGAGAGAAGCCAAAGCTGCTGGGAGACCTATGGGCAGCTTGGAAACATGGCCGGTAGGCTCCCCTCAGCTGGTTCTTTCCCCGTCCCTTACAGGTGCCCCTCTGAACAGCAGTACTCAGTCGGCAGCATGTCCTCCACAGGCTTCTGTTTGGGACGGGCAGCAAGTGCCCACACAGGTGCCAGCTCCCCGCTGCCCTCTAGCTGCCGTCCCTCCATGCCTAAGATCTCTGCTGGGCAAAGTGAAGAAGTGCTACCTGACAGCGTGCTATCAGGGAGAGTTCTGTCATCAGCCTTGAAACATGGTGGGAAGCCTCACCAGGTCTGGTTCTGCTGTCCATGGCTTCCTCCATCCACTCCCACAGAGAAGAAAAATACCAATGGGCACATTTCTCCAATACAGTGACTCTATTAGAAGGGCCAGAACCCTTGTTTCAAAGAGTTCTGAGACATAGCCATTCTTCATGACAATTTTTGCCTTCCCCTCCTAGCTTGTGGGTTTTCTTCCTTGGTGACATTTTCCTTCCAGTTTGAGTTCTACTCCACTTAACAGTGCTGCCATCTGCCTTCAAAGCCCATGGCTCAGTAAGGGGCTAGAGCACATGGCCTCCAGATTCCTCGGCAGTGCCTCACATCATTACTGCTCAGCCCTGACCCTCTTCCACTAATCCATTCCCTTTGATCCGCCAGCTCTAAACAGATGGAGCATGGTTTCTGGGGTAACACTGCCAAAACGCATCCCGGCCTACTCCCCTTAGATAGGGGCCTGGCAGATGAAGCCAGGACATAGCAGGCTGGTGGAAGGTCTGGGACAAAGAAACCATGAATGTTGGCATTCCAGGACAGTCTTAACTTTGGAGATAAAACCAAAGCATCCCTCCTGGCCAAAGCCTGAGGACTGATCCCCACCATAGTGCAGTGATCTCACGCACACAGGCACGCGTACACACATGCGTTCACACAACCAATCTCTAACCTCCTAGATTCATTCGATGTTCCTACAAGAGCCCAGAGGCAATGATTTCCCGTCATCTCACAGGCAATTTACACAGCAGTGAGAGTAATAACTATGCTTATTATATGCTTATATGCTAATGTTTTACATTCTTCATCCCACTTTCTTCTCATAACCTGTAAAGTAAGTAGTTAGTGTTAAACCTAAGCTTGAATTCTACCTTCACCACTAACAAACTGTGCGATGTCAGGCAAACTTCAACACAGTGACCTGCAAATCCATGTTTATTACCACTCACCAGGCCACGGAAGAACTTGGGGTCCGAAGTAGCAGAGTATGAGAGCTGTAGTTCCTTCACGTGTTCAATGACATCCAACTCCTGGGTAAAGAGACCCACAGAAAAGTCACTGGGACAGAGCACAGAGGGTCGTGATCACTATCCAGGGAATTCTGTTCAGGCCATGAGGACAACACAGAGCTGAGCCCAAACCAAAATCCACCTCTTCTGCAAAACCTGGAAGAGGCCTGTGGATCCTCCCAACCTCTCTGGACATGTACACCAGCACCAGCCCACTCAGTCTGGCAGCCCAGCTGAGCATGGACAACCACACTCCGATCCAGGCCAACAAGGGTGTACATGTGTGAGGAGAGCCATATGAAGTGCAGTGAGGATGGCTAAAGAGTTGGCAGTAGGGAAGTTTGATGTTATCCTGGAAAAAATTACAGCATAAGAATATCTTCTCCATGCCTGACCTGTGGTGGCGCAGTGGATAAAGCGTCGACCTGGAAATGCTGAGGTCGGCAGTTCAAGACCCTGGCAACCAGTTCAGAGTTGATGTTTCCTGCTCCCCCCGCCCTTCTCTCTCTCTGCCCTCTCTAAAATTAATTAAATAAAAAAAAAAGAATATCTTCTCCAGGAAGTAGTTAAAAGTTCTTTAAATTAATCCCCTCATCATCTAACAAAGGAGGAACAGGACTAAGGGCTGAAAATTCAAAAATGCCAAAGGCTCTCTCCCCACTGAGTCTCACTTCTGTCCATTTGGGTTATTGGCCAGGTCTTGGGTTGATTCAGAAAGAGCCACAAAAATCAATGAGTCACCATCTTGTCAGCTAAGTGCCTGGCGCTGGGGCAGGAGTTCTCAACTGTCCTCCAGCCCCTCTCAGTGTTTTCCTCCCTCTCTAGGAACTCAGATCACTGCAACTGAGACTAACCCCAAACTGAAGTCAGGAGTACAAGGGGAAGGCAGGAAATGAGAAGAGGAAATAAGCAGGAGAACAGAAGAACATGAATATCCCAGGAGGGTCTCCATGGAAAAGCAAATTTCTCCTCTGAATTTCCTGAGCCAGCAGGTTTGGAGTTGTGGTCAGGATTCTACCCCTGCTGAGTCTAGGCGTACTTGTCACAGCTAAGGGTTCTTCTGGCTGACACTACAGCCAGGTGCAGGCCCGCAGATGAAACTCTACCTCAGTAACAAAGATGCAGGCACGGGAGTCTGCACAGGGCTGACAAGAGCAGCCAAGGGCTGTGGCCAGCACTTCCCTCTGGGACAGTGACTTACTTCACTGGCGTCTGAGCTGCTTTCTTTCGGGACAGAAGCCTCCTTTTTTGACTCCTTTGCTGCCTCTTCCTTCCCCAAGTCCGCCTCTGTTGCAGTCACTGGGTCCTCTGGTGTATCTTTTCTGTTGTGTTTGGCAGGCTGACTGTCCACACGGTCCTCCAGACTCTTGGACATCACAGGATCACTCTTGTAATTCTTTTCTCTTCCTGGGAGCTGAGGGCTGGCCCCTCTCCCATATTGCCCTTTGCCATCTGCACTGGCCAGGCTGCTGTCCGCACCTTGGCTAAATAGCTTGCCAGGAGTAGGGGGCCGGGCAGCATCTGAATCAAGAGAGACAGTCTTCTCCTCATGCTTGCTTGTTCTTGGAGACTCCTGGGGAGCAGCAGGTCATGTCAGAATGGAAGACATTGGAAATTAATAAAAAAGAATTTAGAGACTTGCTATAAGATAGAGCAGCCATTCCTATAGGTCAATGCTCTAGTTCTGACACCTATAGTTATCAAACACACCAAAAGCTTTTTAAAACACAGATTCCCAGCTCCACCCCAGACCTACTGAATCTGAACCTCAGGGCGATTTGGATACACCCAATCTGACCCCCACCCACTGGTGGGCTTGGAAACTTCCACATTGGACTGTATAACTCGATCAGTACCTAACATCCTCGTATAAAGTCTGTCTCGTGCCAGCCCCAATAGACGGATCAAAGACTGCACGCTCAAAAGTCAGTATTTATTTACAATGATGATGATGGAGAATCACACAAGAGAAAAGTTGCGACGTTGAGAATTTCTGTTTTTCATTCTTAAAAGGCAGGAGGAAACAAATATCAGGAGGACACCCTTCTACAGGAGCAGTATGTATAGCTGTTGCCCTGAAGCCTGCCCGGTGCAAGCCGCCCTTCCCAGGTCCTCCATCAGAGAACATCAGCAGAGCCCCCGAGAAGCAGATGCCAAGATGAGGTTGGGTGTGTGTTGGTCAAATAAGTTTGTAAATATGCTATATATGTTTGCTCACTTATAGTTTGCATTGGGTGTGGGGGACAGGCTGTAAGCAGGCAGGGTTGTTATAGCCTAAGGCTTAGTTTTAAGACTAAGCTTTTCCCCACACCCTTGACTGCTGCATGATAAAGGTGGTGCACTCTTATGAGGAATCCCGTTATGCCTCAGATAAGTGACTTTGTATCAGAGACTTCCTTGTTTGTATATTGGATTAAAGGTTTTGATTTTTACACTATAAAATGGGGCAGAGGAGCCCATGCTGGAGGAGAGCAGAGAAAGGCCACGTGGAGGAGAGGAGAAGCAGCCAAGATGGTGGAGTGCTGAAGGAGAAGCCAGTTTGTGCAAAGTTTGTGCAAAGAGAAGGAGATGGAGAACAGAGGTGAATAAGGCTGGTGAGCTAGAAACCTTTGATTCTAGGAAACTCGAATGAGTCAGTGGCTTTGGGAGCCCTGAATGGAAAGGGAAGTGTTTTCCCACTGTGTGTATTTCTTGCCCGCCAGGTGCAAGCTAGAATTAAAGCTGATGGCTCACCAGTTCTTGGCTCCATTGTTTCATTACCGTCTGTCCAAATCAAATGCGAACCTGCATGGGCCAGGCAGCCATGATGGTGGCCGTGGTTACTGGTCCTACAGTGTGTAAGTGATATATGAGGGGAAGTGCTTAGGGAGAATAAAGGAGGTAGGAGAGCCTTCAGAATACAAGTCTCAAGGATGGAACTAGATAAAGGGAAGGAGGGCACTTGAACAGAAAGAGCCTCGGGCCACAGCACAGCTCTGAAAAATGCTGGGCCAGCCCGTGGAGGTCCCACACAGGGCAGGAAGGGCCCTGCTCTCCATCAACCCCATCAACAAGCACAACCTTAACACGAGCTGCCACAGAGCGAGAATGCAGCTGCTGGACCCTGATGCAGCTGAGGGCCCTTTACCAGGGGCTCCTGAAGGCAGAGCTGGGCAGCAGACCTCCACAGCTGCCATACCTGCTTCTCACACACAGACATCACTTTGACATCAGAAAAATCAAATTTCTCCTCTGAATTTCCTGAGCCTACAGGTTTGTAGTTGAAGACTAGGAAAAACCTGCAGAGCTGCCCAAAAGAAAAAGGACACCCTGACTTTGGAAATGTGGCCAGTGATCTCTCCCAAGCTCAGGCAGAGAAGCCTTCCTCCCAGAAAACATCTGTGCTGACACTTGAGCTGCAACTTCTGAGCAGGGATTTTTGAGACTTCCTGATTCCCTACCCTGGGCACTCAGAGAAGGAGCCTGATGGTTAGAGTCCAAAAGTCCAAGGAGAAGCCCTAAACACAGCATACCTTGATGCCATCTGTTAAAGGGTCTGTGGACCCCAAAGACATGACCACCTGCCTGCATGTCGGACAGCCCACTGACAAACCGACTCAAGCACTGCAAGCACCATGAAGAGAGGCAGGAAAGTACAGCGCTCAGAGCTCAGCTTTGGAGACAGACTAGGTCCCTGGTCGGCAAACTGCGGCTCCTGAGCCACATGCGGCTCTTTGGCCCCTTGAGTGTGGCTCTTCCACAAAATACCACATGCGGGTGCTACCTTGATAAGGAATGTTCCTACCTACATAGTTTAAGTTTAAAAAATTTGGCTCTCAAAAGAAATTTCATTCGTTGTACTGTTGCTATTTGGCTCTGTTGACTAGTGAGTTTGCCGACCACTGATCTAGGTTCAAGCTTGGCTCCACATTAGGCAATTAACTTCTCTGTGCCTCACCTTCCTCCCCTAAACACAGATGTAGTAAGGCCCACCTCATATGGTTATTGGGAAGATTAAATGAGTCAACATTAAGTGAATTAAAGAACTGATCATTGTACCTGGCATATCATAAGTGTTCCAGAAATATTAACTAATATTATAGAATGAGACCCACACAGTCACTCACTGACACTCTTATCTGCCAAACACTACTTCAGTGACCCAAATATAAACAAGACATAGATCTTGCCCTCATGGAATTCAGATAAGTGTGGAGAAAAGTGAAATATCCCAGGTGGTCTTGGCCATGAGCCTTACTGCCCAAAGCACAGGGCACTGGACACAGTGGTAATGCTGTCACCAGCCTCAAGCCTGTCCCGGGAGGAAGCACGAAGGCAGGGCATGCTCCAGTGCTGCCCATGCTCCCAGCCTCCCCAGCCTGTAGCATGGGAGAAACGTGCCAGGACCACTGAGCTAAGGGAAGGGGGCACGATGAGCTCTTCCTCCTCAGGACAGGCATCTTCTGGACCAGGCAGCCCTCCTTATCTCAATGTCCCGTCACGGTCAGTACTCAGCAGAAGATCAAAAACTGGTCTAAGGGCTCTAACGACTCCAAGAAGGAGCTGAAGTTTCTTCAGAGAAATGAAGGGTATCTGGCCAGTCACACGGCCTCATCACACATCAAAAGCAGAGCCAATCCTCCCGGCCATGATCGCCTTGTGGACCGTGGATTAGGGGATAAAGTTCCCATGTCCTCCTAAGGCCCAGCCCCTGCCTACTCCTCATAGGTCATCTCCAGTCACATCCTGCACACATACCCTCTCCTGGCCTGGGAATAAATAGCCTGCCTTTCTGCTACTTGGCCACGTACATTCTTCAATCTCTCCCCAACCTGGCCTCCCAGCCTAACATCTCTCAGGAAGCCATCCCTGATCGCCGGGCAGATGTCCCGAGATGAGCCAGCCCCATCCCCTTTCTCCAGTCCTGTGTGACAATTGCTGATTTTCTTCTCTGTTTCCCTCACCAGGGCTGCCCCTAGTATCCTCACTGCATGACACATAATAAGTTCTCAGTAAACGCTTGACTGAATTTTTTCAAATACACTGTAAAAACTCCAGAGGCATTTGCTAAACTGTGGATAAGACAGCTTCAATCTGAATAAGCCCTCTCGCAGCCCACTCTGAAAGAAGGGAAACTGAGGACAAGAAGTCTGGAAATGAACACTGCCACTGCAAAAATAATAGCTGAATAAATAAATATGGGTAAGTGTGTTTGTAAAAGAGAGATGTAACATTTATTTTACAAGGTTATACAGGGATTAGACTATCTTTATTTGTTATACTGCTTATGAAGTGAAAAACAGCTAAATAAGTATTACCTATTAACACTCAAGATCAGGGGTCCTCAAACTTTTTACACAGGGGGCCAGTTCACTGTCCCTCAGACCGTTGGAGGGCCAGACTATAAAAAAAACTATGAAGAAATCCCTATGCACACTGCACATATCTTATTTTAAAGTAAAAAAACAAAACGGGAACAAATACAATATTTAAAATAAAGAACAAGTAAATTTAAATCAACAAACTGACCAGTATTTCAATGGGAACTATGGGTGCGGATGCATCCTGTGCTCCTCTCACTGACCACCAATGAAAGAAGTGCCCCTTCTGGAAGTGCGGTGGGGGCCAGATAAATGGCCTCAGGGGGCCACATGCGGCCCACGGGCCACAGTTTGGGGACCCCTGCTCAAGATGACAGAGAAACAAGTAACCTATGAATACCAGAGGACACGGGACACAGGAAGAGCTTCCCATTCTAATACATCAGAAAACACAGCCACCCTACAAGAAAGCCAGGCCCAGGTCCAGGCCCAGCCATTCTCAAGCTTAAATTCTTCAAAAGAAGATTTACTCACAAGGGAGCCTATCTTCTTCTGTCTACCTAAATAGTAGAATATTACAGCATGGCTAACATTAAGATAAATAAGCTTGCATTCTCTGCATCCATGACAACTGCACACAACCGCCGGAGGTATATCCTGCAGGGAAGGACCAGAGAGGGAGACTGGGCATTTGTTATAGATTACCCACGAATGGAAGGACTGCTGGGTGCATTGAAACCCCATCAGACAACATGTCCTCCCCTTTCTCTGGGCCCATGCTCCTCATCACATCTCAGCCACGGCCTGAGCTCCACCCAGGATGCATATTCCTGCCCGGTGTGGCACGCCTGTCTGCAGCACCGGTGCTCTAAGGGGACAGGCAGGGACAGGGACTGCGCCCTCAGCACAGCTTACTCTCGGCTCCTCTGCAGTCAGACTCCTCTGTCTCCTGTTACAGCCCCTGGCCCTTGGGCATCTCTAGGCAAATTTCTGCTACTTTTTCAAAAAAGACCTTGTCATCTGCAGGGGGAGGGCAATGCAGGGAAGTGTAAGAATCATGTCGTGTTTAACGTACCCCACAAAGCCATGAGGCGCTCCACTGCTACAATCGTCCTCCAGCCAGAACAGAGGCAGGGGCTCCTGAAACCCACACTGCTCAGGAAGGAGGACGTGGAAGGCAGGGCTGCTGAGCACAATGGCCATGGCCAGATCCTGTCCTGGGGAGCCCCTCACCAAGCCCACCACCAACCCAGTCTATTTCCCACATCGCATTGACACCCAGCTGGTCTCAAGTCTTTGCACTACTACTTGGTGTTGCCAGCACTTTTCAGTCACACTGACATCATCACACGCCAGCTTGCCTCCCCTCAGCCTCCCTTTTACTCACGCCCACTTTCAGTGTCTGTTTCATGAACCTATCCCTTTTGATCCTGTAATAGACTAGACATGGGTTTAAGCTGAAGGCAGCAAAGGAAGAGGAAAGAGAGAGAGAAACGCATTCTTGCCTTCCTACTGCCCTCTCATGGCATCATGAGCAAAGTGACAGCTAATGATAAGACAAGGCAGAACAAACCACTAAAGAAGCTCTCCACCCAGGACTGCCTGCCTGGGGTGCGCAGGAGAACAGGCGGCACCTCGGAGGATCCAAGCTCTACAAACTGGGACAAAAACTATTTTCAAGTGGAGTGACCCAAGCAGAGGCAGATTTGTCAACTCCTTAAACATACTCTCCCCTATTCGTCCCACCACTAACTTTCCCCACCAGGAAAAGCCCCAGTTCCTGCCTGAAGTCAGAACACAGGAATTTAACACTCCACATGGCAAAAGGAACTAACTCTACTGAGATGCTGGAGACAGAAGTGGGAGGTGTCCTTAACACCTTCCATTCCAGACATTTCCCCCCATCACACAGGGCTGCCTATTTATACTAAAGAGGTTATACAAAATATGTTTAAGTGTCCACTCACCCAGAAAAGCATATCATCACCAAAGGGAAGCTTTTGGAAACCCAGGATGTGTCAGAGGAAAAAACCCTTTTGTTAACACTTATCCATCGTAAAGTTGAAATAACTGGTCCAAAGTCAAAGTTCATCACAACTGAACCACTTGGTGATCTTCAATCCGCCAGCTGATAGCAGCAAACAAGTCTTCACTCTACCCAGGACATGGGCAAGCCAAGGGAAGGACAGGAACCCAGCACAACCTTACCAGGATACCCTCCCTGTCCCAGCATGGTCCATTCCTCCATTCTCCTGTTCATCTTCTCAACTGTTCAGCAAGGCTTACTATGTTCCAGGCAGTGGGCCAGGTCCTAAACATACAGACATCAACAGAGTAGACTCTCCTCTTAATTTGCTCGGTGTTATGGAGCCTATCCTCTTTCTCCAACAGCCAGTCAGTCCTCCCGACACTCTGCTCCTAGTCAGCTCATCCTTCTGGGTTCAAACCTGAGCTCTGACTTCAGCAGTATTATAAGATCTTAATGGTACATGAGAAGACCCTAAGTTGTCACTTTAGGGAAGGAAAAAGATTGAAGGCTTTGGATTTCATGAAAACAGACCAGGTCCCACTCAGAAGGAAGGGTTTCAGAGTAGACACAGATCATCAGGTTTATAGAAAGAGGGGAGACTCAGGGAAAAAAATGGCACATTTGGAAGAAAGTGTCAAAGTCATAATCAAAACACAACTGATTGTACAGAACCAAAAAGATAGACAGTTTGTGAGGTACTAGAGAAAGTCTAACTATAAAAAGGGGCCTGCAATGGCTAGAGTTAAGTCACCTAGGAAGACCCACCTATAACTTGGGGCCTGTCAGCCAACATCCACAACCTCAGCCCGCCTGAGACATTAACCCTGGCTCTCCAGGTAAGCTGAGGGCCAAGTGAACAGTCAGAAATACCAGGAACATGATAAGGGCTTATAAGGACATATTAATAAGGAAATAAATCCATGACACCAGCACTGTTGCTTTAGTGGTCAGTTTTGTGACCATTCTAATAAAACATGAGTGATCTGTTTCATTTTAAAGTGTTTCAAGTATTTAAAAGAGTTTGGCATATTAGACGTGAAAAGTTTAATTAAGCTTGCAATCCATATTTAAATGTTTGGGGGAATCTGAGTTGCTGACTTCATGTTTTACTAGTTGTGTAAATACTTTGGGAATATTTAAAGAAATGTTAATTGTTAAAAATGAATAAATTGGACACCAAAATACATATAGTAGGAAATGTTCAAGTACAAAAATGCACTGAAGTTTTTAGGTTATTATAACACTATGATGAATGTGAGGTTTTGTTTGTTTTTTATAAAGAACACTCTGGTGGCAGTGAAAGACAGACCATGGGAAAGACATCAGAAGCAACAGGACTACTGGATAGGGTATTTCCGGAATCATCCCAACCATATTCTGCATGCCCCAGGCCTTGTGCCTTTGCTCAAGCTGTTTGTCTGCCTAGAATATCCCTCACATCTTCCCCATGTCCGAAACTTAGCCACTCCTAAAGACCCACGGCAGATATTATCTCCTCCACCAAATTTTCCTGATCTCTTCCCCTCAGGACTCCTCCCAACAAGGTACCTGTACCACAGGGCCTTCACATGAGGCCCTGCTTTAGTCTCCTAAACATCCACTCCTCAGCATTTACTGATCCCCTACTGAATGCCAAGTACCCAGTGTCTCTCTCCCACTGCCAACTCCCTGAGCCAGCCCAGACCCACATTTTACCAACATTTGCATCCCCTACTGGGCCCAGCACAGGAGCTTGTCACACAACCAGCATTCAACAAATGTTCAGAATCTGGGTGACGTCACACCTGTCTAAAATCTCTGATGGCTGCCAACACCTGTGTCATTCAATCCAAACTTAGGAGCTGGCATGTGGGTCCTCCATGATCCGGCCCCACCTACCCCACAGTGTTACCTCTCACTCCTCCCCCACATACATGCTATACTGCAATCAGAGGGGACACTATGTCTTCCTTAGACTCGCCTCAGCCCTCTGCCTGTGCAGCGCCCTCCCAACCACTCACCTCTGCTTGGCTAGCACTGCCCACTGTTCTTCTTGACACATCTCAGGTGTCAGCTTCTCAATGAAGCTTTTCCTGGTCAATCCAATGGGACAGGAGACCTCTAATGTCCCCTCCCACAGCCTCTGCTTTATGTCCTTATGGCCTCACTACAATCTACTCTGCATTTCACTTACTTAAGTCTTATTCTGATGAGACTATAAGCTCTTAGAGAGCATGAATCACATCTAATTTAGGCATTTTATGATCTGTAGCACCTAGCAAAGTACCTCGTTTTGTAGAAACATGAAATAAATGGTAATTATTTAATAAATGAGTAAATGAATAAATTTCTTTCCCTTCTTGTGCTTCCCCAAGCCCCAGAAATCCTATCTGGACAGGATAAGTGGTTCCCTTTCCTAATATGCATTCCATAGGGAAAAAGGCTAGGAAGCAAGAAGGAACACACTAGGCTAAGTAAGGCACTTGCCTGTAGGGCCTCAGGACCTTGGGGGGCCTCCAAGTCACCCCCCAGCACACCAATGTCCACGTACAGGTTCTTCAGAAGCTCACTTGAGTTGCAGACACTCTAAAAACAAAACAATTATGAGCGGTAAGTTGAAGGAAAATGGACAACCCAGGGAGAGGGCAGATGGCTTTTTGTTGGTATACAGACTGGGCAACAAATGAAGCAGTGGGCTGGAAAATCAATTTTACTTGTTTTTAAAGTCGCACAGAGGGTAGCCAAAAGGTGAAAACAACCCAAGTGTCCATCAACAGATGAAAGGATAAACAGACTGTGGTCTATTCATACAGTAAGTATTATTCAGCCATAAAAAGGAATGAAGCTCCAATACATGCTACAATGTAGATGAACTGTGAAAACATGGCACAGAAAAGAAACCACACATTGGATGGTGATCCAAGATGGCAGTGGAATAGGTGGATATACCACTCGCCTCCTCCCAGGACCAAATTGGTGTTACAACTAAATTTAAGAACAATCATCCTGAAAAACCAACTCACAACTAAATGAAGAAGAGTGTTATAACAAAGGACTCATAGAACATGACACATTAAAACTAGTAGGAATGGTGGAGACACAAATAGGGCTGGCCCCACTCCCACAAGCTGTGCTAAGGTTCTGGAGCAGTGGTTCTTAACCTGGGTTCTATCAAACCCTAGGGGTTCGATGAGTCAGTCTCAGGGGTTCGGAGAAACCTCTGCCGCAGAGGCCAGAATAAAGTAATACCGTAATTTGTTGTGAGTTCATGCACTTTGTTGGTTTTGTTCTTTGAGCAAGGTGATGTTCATGCACGGCTCATTTTGTGCTCCAGTAAAAAACATATACCTATGTCTTGAATTTGGAAAAAGAAACCATATTTTATTTATCACTAAAGAAAGGTTCGGTGAATGCACATATGAAACTGGTGGGTTCGGTACCTCAAAAAAGGTTAAAAACCACTGTTCTGGAGGTTCTGTTGCCCAGCTGTGGGAAGAATTCCCTCTGAGAAGGGAGGGGCCTCAACACCAGGCCTGGCCCCCAAGCCAAGAGCACCAGAGCTAGAAGAGGCACCCATATAGCATTCAGGTGAAAAGCAGTGAGGTTTCTGGTCAAAAAAAAAAGTCTTCAGAGACTCAGGCACCCTCTTAAAGGACCGATGCAACATTCCCAGCCACTTCCCCTTGGCTCTGGCAGAGGGAGGGCTGAGAGGACTAGAGTCACATGAAAAGAGTCTGCAGTTTGTGGCTCTAGGGAGAAACACAGGGGGACAGCCCCCAAAGTGCCAGTGCTGAGTCACTCTCCCATACCACAATGCCATCATTCTTGGGTGAAGCAGTCCCCACTGTGTGGCATCAGCCTGGGGGAGGGTGGATTTGCTCCACCCTGCAGAGATTAGGCCTGCTGAGGGGTCAGCTCCCTTGGCCAGGGAATAGAGGTCTAGACAGACTCAGGAAGTGAGAGTGACTCAGTTGTCTGGCCTTGAGGTAGGAGCCATTCCCCCCTCTTTCCCAAGAATCTGATTGGTGCTTCCCCTCATGGGAGATTCAGTAAAACGACACTCCTGGCTGCCTGTAGAGCCATACTCAAGGTTCCAATGCCTCACCTGCCCTACTCCTAGTGGCTCTGCCCTGCTGAGGTCAGGGCAAAATCAGGGACAGACTGAGACCTATGACTCTGGGATGAGGGCCACACTCACCATCTTCCCTGAAGCCTGACAGGCACCTCCCCTTCAGGACAGATCTACTAGCCCCACACTCCTGACTCCACCTGGGGCTCTTTCAGTGACAGAGCCTAATAGGCAAAGGCAGCCAGAGGCATATCTCAGAATGCCTTGGGACTTTTGCTGACCTGCCCCTGGGCCCAGTGCTGGTCAAAGCTGGCCTTGGTATGCAGTTTGGTCCTTCCCATAAGCACCTAAGCCCAGCAGAGGCAGTCACAAACTGTGGACTGCTTGTAGTTCCAAACAGGTTACTGAAAACCAGACACAGACAATGTGTTACATTGGCATGCACCAGGCTAGGCTCCCTCCCAAGAGTCCCAGAACCAACATGGCCAGCTTCAGACAACATCAGAGCAGGATCCAATTAGCTTCACAAGCAGCATATTTAAAAAAGATCTCTCCTCAGGCTCTAAACCCAGCTGAGTCAAATTTCACTTCCTATGGTCAGCACCAGCACAGTAGCTTGTATGCTTTGGTCCACATAGAGCCTCACAGTCAGCCAGCCAGGAAAGACAATCCCATGCACAATGGGCCAAGAGCAATCAACACTCAATTACAACAGAAGGACTCACATAACCCACACAAGGAATATATCTGGAGGACCCAATTATGGTGACTAGGAGACAGGACCACTGAACCCAACAGAACACTACTATATAAGACCATCTCATGAAGACTGAGAAAGAGCAGATCTACCTAATACATACAAACACAAAGAGGAAGCCAAAATGGGGAGAAAAAGAAACAGGCCCAAATGACAGAACAGGAGAAATCTCCAGAAAAAGAGCTAACTGAAATGGAGATAAGCAATTTATTAGATAGAGAGTTCAAAGCAATGGTTATACGGATGCTATCACCACTCTTATTCAATATAGCACTGGAAGTCCTAGCCATAGTCATCAGACAAGAAGAAGAAATAAAAGGCATCCACATTGGAAAGGAAGAACTAAAACTGTCATTATTTGCAGATGACATGATATTGAATATAAAGAGTCCTAAAGATTCCACTAAAAAACAACTAGAACTGATAAATAAATTCAGTAATAGGAGCAGGATACAAAATAAATATCTAGAAATCAGTTACTTTTTTTTTTTTTGAAACCAGTTACTTTTTAATACACTAATAATGAGCTATCAGAAAGGGAAACTAAGAAAACAATACCATTAATAATTGCTTCAAAAAGAATATAATACATAGGAAGAAATTTAACCAAGGACGTAAAAGACCTGTACTCTAGTCAGAAAATAATAAGACACTGAAGAAAGATACTGAAGATACTAACAAGTGGAAGCAGATAGCACATGCACAGACAGGAAGATTTGACATCCTTAAAATATCCGTATTACTCAAAGCAATCTTACAGAGTCAAAGCAATTCCTATCAAGATACCAATGTTGTATTTTATAGAACTAGAATAAATATTCCAATAATTTATATGGAACCACAAAAGACCCCAAATAGCCATAGAAATCTTGAAAAAGAACAATGTTAGACAAATCATATTACCTGGTATCAAATTATACTACAAGGCCATAGTAGCCAAAACAACCAAAGCAATGGAACAGAACAGAGAGTCCAGAAATCAACCCATGCCTATATAGTCAATATTTGACAAAGAAGACAAGAATATACATGGGATAAAGACATTCTATTCAATAAATGGTACTGGGATAATTAGACAGATACATGCAAAAAAATGAAACTAGACCATCCTCTCACACCATACACAAGAATAAACTCAAAATTGATCGAACATTTAAATATTAGAAACAAAACCATAAAATTCCTAGTAAAAAATATAGGCAGTAAAATCTCAGACATTTTTTGTAGCAGTATTTATTCTGATATATCTTGTCAGGCAAGGGAAACTAGAAAAGATAAACAAATGGGACTACATCAAACTAAAAAGTTTCTGCACCCAAAAAAAATCGTCAGCAAAATGGAAAGACAACCCACTGAATGGGAGAACATATTCATGGATACATCTGACAAGGGCTTAATATCCAAAATTTATAAAGAACTTATAATACTCAACACCAAAAGAAATACCAAACAATCCAATTAAAAAATGGGCAAAGGACTCAAATAGATGGATCTCCAAAAAAAAGGACACAGAGATGGCCTGTAAACATATGAAAAGATGCTCATCATCAGTAATCATCAGAGAGATACAAATTAAAACCACAATGAGATATCACTTCACACCAGCTAGCATGGCTATCATTAATAAATCAACAAACAACAAGTACTGGTGAGGGTGTGGAGAAAAGGGAACCCTCCTGCACTGCTGGTGGGAATGCAGACTGGTGCAGCCACTGTGGAAAACAGTATGGCTATCTCAAAAAATTAAAAACGGAACTGCCTTTTGACCTAGTGATCTCACTTCCGGGAATGTGTCCTAAAAAATCCCAAAACACTAATTAGAAAGAATGTATGCACCCCCATGTTCACTGAAGTATTACTTACAATAGCCAAGATCTGGAAGCCCAAGTGTCCATCAGTGGATGAGTGGATAAAAAAGTTGTACATTTACACAATGGAATACTACATGGACATAAAAAAGAAGGAAATCTTACCTTTTGCCAACAGCGTGGATGGACCTGGAGAGCATTATGCTAGGTGAAATAAGCCAGACAGGGAAAGACAAGTTCCATATAATTTCACTCGTATGCGCAATCTAATGACCAAATGTACTAACAAACAAAACAGACGGACTCACACAGAGAGCAGGCTGACAGCTGTGGGGAGGGATGCTGGGTGAAGGGGTGGAATGAGGAATGGAGGAATGGAGGAATGAAGGAAAAAAAAATGAAAAGCTCATGGACATGGACAACAGAGTGCTAACTACAAGGGGGGAGGATAGTATGGGGGATAAATGGTGATGGACAAAGACTGGACTCGGAGGAGAACATACAATGCGGTGGAGAGAGATGAGTTGCAGAATTGGGTACCTGAAACCTATATAATGATGTTAACTAGTGTCACCCCAATAAATTCAAAAGGAAAAAGAAACCATACATTAAAGGACAAACACTGTATAATTATACTTATATAAAACCTCTAGAATAGGCAAGTTCATGGAGAAAGAAAGTAGATTAGAGGTTACCAGGGGCTGGGGGGGTAAGAATGGGGATCACTGCTTAGTGGGCACAGAGTGTCTATGTGGGTTTATGGACAAGTTCTAGAAATGGACAGTGGTGACAACTGTACAACACTTTAAAAATAATTAAGGCCACTGAATTGTAGACTTGAAATTTATTAAATGGCCTGACCTGTGGTGGCACAGTGAATAGAGTGTCGACCTGGAAAGCTGAGGTCACCAGTTCGAAACCCCAAGTTTGACTGGTCAAGGCACATACGAGAAGCAACTATAAGTTGATGCTTCCCGTCCCCCACCCGACTCTCTAAAATCAATAAGTAAAATCTTTTTTAAAAGTGGTTAAAATGGCAACTATTTTTTTTTAAAAAATAACAAAGATGCTCAACATTTTATTGTATTTTTTAAAATTTTATTGATTTGAGAGAGACAGGAAGTAAGAGAGGAAAGAGAGAGAAGAAAGAGAAAGGAGAGAGAAGAGAGAGAGGAGAAAGAAATGGAAAGCATCAACTTGTAGGGGCATCACTTTAGTTGTTCATTGGCTGCTTCTCATACATGCCTTGACCGGTGGGGGAGGGGGGTACTTAAGCCAAGCCAGTGACCTTGGGCTTCAAGACAGCGATTTTTGGGCTCAAGCGAGTGATGTTGGGATCATGTTGATGATCCCATGATCAAGCTGGCAAGCCTGCCCTCAAGACAGCAACCTCGGATTTCTGAACCTGGGACCTCAGTGTTCCTGGTCAACGCTCTATCCACTGCGCCACTGCCAGTCAGGTACAACTTTCATGTTATACAGATTTTACCACAACAGTAAGTTTTCAAAAAAATAGCAGAGGGTTTTCAGGCCAGGAGGATTCATTATTACCTGGTTGTCACTCTCTGCCTCTTCCTCCTTGTTGGTCTCCTCCCCTAAAGCCAAGAGGCTGAGAGCATCCTTGTCCTCATGGATGGAGCCCAACAGAGCCTTTGTGTAAGCAGCAGTCTTCAGACCCTGTGAAGGCTCCAAAACAGAGAAAGACAATCAAGGGTCTCAAAGGAAGACCATCAGAATGACCTCCAGAATGTTTCTGTTTAGATGCCTTTGAGAGGAAGCACACCACATCCACAGAGCTGATCCTGGTCACTCAGGCTCATACTTTTCCCTCCTTTCCCCAACTGCCCTGCCTGGACGGCCTGGGAAATCAGCACCGCAGTCCGTGTGGCATGGGTCCGTCCTCCACTGCCCAGAGTCTACCTTCAGTATCATGCAAGTGGGACTTACATTCCCAACCAGAGTATGACCTCTGAGGACTCGGCCCTTGCCCTCTATTTCTCAGCTATGGACCACGCTGTTCCTAGCATGGAGCAGGCAGACCCTACCCCACAGGCACTATATACACAACACAAGAAAAAGCATTTACCATCGTGAGTTCTCCAAGCTGACCAGATTCCACTGAGCTCCCCAAGCTGACACTTTGAGATATGCGAAGCACAGAGGGTGGGGCATCCACGAGATCTCGTAAGGGAGCCAGACCTCCACGAGGAACGTGGACTGGGGCCAACAAGGAGCCGAGGGCCTGGGCAACAGAAAGCATCTTGTTACAAATCCAAGAAACTCTGTGGCTCTGAGAGCTGAAAACAGACATGAAAATAAAACATCTAAATCCTACCTGCTCAAATTTAAACCACCTCTGTTCAGAAGCTGCCAGTGAAACACAACACCCAGAAATGACCCTGTGCCAGCTGCATGAGAACTCACGGGTTGGTGTCCTGCTTCTCATGACTCTGCTGCTATCTCACATCTGGCAGAGGCTGTATAGGGCTCTGCTCTCCAACCAAAAGCCACTTGGGGTGTGTGGGGGAGGGAAGCGCAGAAACAGAAACTTCATCAACCAGAATGAGAAGTCTCAACAGATAAAATTTAAAACTGATGAATCAAGAAAAAGCAGTGCAAGGCCCTGGCCAGTTGGCTCAGTTGGTAGAGCGTCAGCCCGGCATGTGAAGTCCCAGGTTCAATTCCCAGACGGGCACCCAGGAGAAGCACCCATCTGTTTCTCCATCCTTCCCCCTCTATCTCTCTCTTCCCCTCCCACAGCCAAGGCTCCACTGGAGCAAAGTTGGCCCAGGCTCTGAGGACGGCTCCATGGCCTCCACCTCAGGTGCTAGAATGGCTCTGATTGCAGCAGAGCAATGCCCCAGATGGACAGAGCATCACCCCCTAGTAGGCATGCCAGGTGGATCCTGGTCAGGTACATGTGGGAGTCTGTCTCTCTGCCTCCCTGCTTCTCACTTCAGAAAAAGAAAATAGAAAAAGAAGTGTAAGCACATTGTTTACAAATATGGAAGTAAATACCAGAAAAAAGCAGCTCCCAATGGAAAGGGGCACACATACCAGAGAACTGCCATATTTTGTGATGTGCCTTTTGGCACTATTTGCCTTTATTTAATATGAGCACACACTACTTTGATTAAAATAAATATTAACTATGAAACAATATACGTGAGCAAGAAAAGCAGAACTCCTGACGCTGTACTGATGTGAACAGCAGCAGCTGCCGGAACCCTGCTATGACCGGCCCCTTCTCTGCCCTGCTTTCAGAAGGGTTCACCCAGCAGGAATGGGGGAAATCAGGCCAGGAGTCAGAACCCCAGACACTTCCCAGGTTCTCAGTTTGCTCATCTGCAAGATGGAGACAATGTGTGTCAGATCACTCAAGGTCTATAAAGAAGTTCAAATGAGATCATAACTGTGATGAGTGCAAGCGAGAGGCTAGGGGCTATCCCAACATTACAGAGCTGCTGTGATTCCAGGGAGATTTACATCACAATAGTCTGGGCTCAGAAGCAGAGGCAAGGAGAGCATTCTCAGAACAATTTACAAAGAGCTCTTTAAAATTCACTTTGCAAAAACTTGAAATGTATAAAACAGCATAAAAATTCCATTTCTCTCTAATCCCTCAGGGACTGAGAAAGAGAGAGGGACCCAGAGAAGGCCAGAATTAGAACATTCAGATGGCCACCTCCACCCACAGCCTTGGCCTAGGAGCTGGGCCATCACACAGGTTCTGAACAGGGTCCATTTCCCCAGGACAAGGGTAACAGACTTTCATCTGAAAGGTGACATGAAAACCACGCCCAGGCCTTTGCAGGTTCCCAATTACTTGGCCTGTGGTAGAGTGTCTCTGTTAGGCAGAAAGAGGTGATGAATAAATCTGGCTCATGTTATGTGAGCATCAGATCCCAAGTTAACACCTTACACACATGTCCACATCCTGAGGCCACTGTCCTTCCCATACGAGCCCAGATAGATTGGTGAGGTCAGAGCCCCTGCCCAGTCATAGGGCCAGCAAGCGGGACAGATATGAGCTTGGCACCCAGGGCTCGCTCTCTGCCAGCATTTACGGTGCCCTCTGCTTACAGCAGAAAAGGAGTCCAAGCAAGCTTCTCTGAGGTGAACTGTGAGTAAACACCTGTTCCTCCTGACTTCCAGCCTCCCAAGAGGCCCCAGTGCGGCAGCAAGCAAAATACTTCCTACACTGTATTTATGGCAAATGCCAGACTCCTAACATCGCTAATTTGCTAATGTACTGGGGGCTTATGGGAGGGAGAAGGCATGCTGAGGACTTGGTTCTCCCAGGCCTTCACCACATCAGTGGTCAGCAGGGAAATTACACATCCCTGGCTCCTAGCTGACCATCTTCTATAGATGGCCATCACACTCTGACTACGGGCTGTGTGTGGCACCATCGTACAGAGCAGATAAACTCGTTACCTTTGAACTAATTAAAACTCCCAGAATAATCTGCAGCTTATCTGATATTTATAGTGCTACAGTAGTTTTCAGAGTTAATAAGAGAACCAGTGCACACCAGCAATTAGGAACCAGAGGTAACAACTCGGGGAAGCCACAGCTGGGCAACAGAACAGTCAAGGAGACTCAGATTGACCTCAGGGTCTCTGATTCAACCTCACTTCTTCTAAATAAAGAATATGGTACCACTCTTTAAAGGGATAAAGGATCAAAAGGATAGGGCAAGCCCAAGCCTTCAGTAAATCCCAGCGGGGGAGGAAATAAAGCACAAACAAGGTCTGTACAGCTTGACAAAGGTTATTCACATGGCTTCTGGGAACCCTGGGAACCTTGGGAAGCAAGGAGCAGCAGCAGCTTATGGGATGGTACAGAGATTCTGGGCTCCATCCCTTTGTGACAGTATTAACTCTCCCATTCTCTGAGAAGGAAATAAATTCACAGGTTGGAAGTAGGATGTCTAATTAGGAGAATCTCTCTCTACAATCAGCTGCTGGAAAGGCTCCCCAAATCCCAGGAAAGTACCTAGACCCTGCATGAGTGCCAGGAGTGGTGCCACTTTGCTCATGCTCAAAACTACTCTTCAAAGTATGCGAGCCACCCAGAAAGTCTAGGTAACTGCACCCCATCTTGCAGGTGACAGGGTATAAAAAACAATATACGTCATTCCGTATGTTTGTCCTGAGTAGTTAAGCAATCAGTGGTTACCAGGGAGGGCATAACTGGCCATCAAACCTGATGGTTGCACCAAGGCATTAACACAACCATCTCCCTCGCTGCCCTGTCCATGGAAGCTGGAAGGCCGTGCTCTCTGAAGCCTACCTGGTTAACAAGCTGCATCTTGTCTGGCTCTACAGCAAGCTCTCCGCTGGAACTCAGCTTGACTAGCTCCTGCCTGAGAGGGCTGCTGCTTGGCTGGAAACAGGCTTGCTGAGCAACTTCCTGCCCAGCCGAAGCGAGGGCCACCTTCTGAGGATGCTCCAGCAGTTCTGGCCGACAAGCCAGAAACCTTGAGTCTCTCTCCATGGCTCTGCTGGTCTCTTGCTCACCTGCACTAGACATTCTGAAAGACTCAGCTGCCGTGCAACAAACCGTGCTGATGAAGTCTTTGCACGGCAGCTCCTGCATGCCCTCCGGCACCCCCAGGTCCTCCAGCTGCCTGGAGATCTCGGCCATCTGCAGGATGTGCTGGTAGAATCTCTGATCCTCAGAGCAGTCTTCACCCTCTGACAGCTCATCAGCAGAGCTCTGTAAGTGGGACAACTGGGGTACTAGGAAGGAGCTGGAGAATAAATCTCTGGGTCCAAGGCCGAGCTGGCCCGCACCCCGTCCAGACCCCTGAGAATTCTGCAGGTCCCACGGGAAGTTATTCACCTCACCCACGATCTGAGAGCCAAGATGAGAAGCCAGTCTGCCGCTGCTGCTCTCCACATCAGGCTCATACCAACTAGGCTTTCTGTCATCTTCATGGAGCTCTGGAGACTCTGGGGATTGTCTCTTCTCACTGGGAGGAGATGCCCTAGGGGTACTACCTGAAGGGATATTCTGGACTGGTTCTGATACCAGAGCATCAGCTGGTATAAGGGAGAGTCCCTGAAGTGGCTCTTCAGCTGAGGCCCCTAGATCCTCAGGGTCACTGGGCTCTGTTTCCTTGCAGCTCCTGGGGATATCGTTGTTGACAAGCCTAGAGACCTGTCCCATCCACAACCCTGGAGGCTCTCTCCTCCTCCTTCCCCAGCCCAGGCTCCCACCCTTCCCAGGTATACCCTGCCAGCCCAGGTCCTCAGCAGGGCCCCTATCTAATGAGAACAGCTTGCTCTTCCTGATGGGCAGCATACAGTCAGAGGAACAAGGAGACAGGGAGCAGTCCTCCTGAGGGGATGGTGAGGGAATGGGGCTCTGGGACGTGTCCTCCCCAATGCCATTGGAGCTCAATATGGCTACATGGCGGCTGTGCTGCTCCCCTTTCAGCGGTGGGCTCTTGATGGTTTCAGAAAGTTTCGAAAGGACAGAGGCCTGGCTCCTGCTGTCTAACAATTCCTTCCCATTCTGAAGGGGCCAGCAGCTCCCAGGGCTCAGAGTACCAAGTTTCTGCTGTCTGGTCCTCATCTCCAGCTCTTCTATTTCAGGGTCTGAAAACTCCAGGTAGATTTTCTCGGTAGGCTTCTGGGGTTTCTCTAGACCCTGCTGATCACCTAATTCTGGCGTGCTTTGGGCTGGGGCAGTACCTAAAATTTCCTCCACATCAGCAAAGACCTGGTGGGTCCAGGAAGCTTGACCTTTGCAGGGTGGCTGTAGCTTGCTGGGCAGGGTGCCCATGAGAGGCCAGGGGTTGTCACCAAGCATGCATGGGTTCTTCCCTTTCTTAAAGTAGCCCTCACTTCTAGACTGCATCTCTTGGTCTAGGTCCAGATCAGCAAGCCCCGGTGCTGAGAGTGGGGATGGATGACAAAGAAAGGAGGAAGAAGGCAGCAGTCCCTGCTCAGGCTGTGTCTCCTAGATGGACATACAAACATGCAGAGAAAACTAAGACAAAGCACTTCTGTTTAGACTTGCTACTTCAGCCCTTGCTTGGCAAGTCCTTAGCAGAAACCCACCCTCCTGTTTAAAGAAAAACAAAAACCAAAGAGGGAAGAAAGGCTAAAAGCTCCCTTGGGCTTTGTTGTTTACTGGCGCTACTTTCCTTATCTATGAAAAGGAGGCCAGACTAGATCAATAGCATACAAACCTTGCTCTATAGAACCTGCAGGTTGGTTCCACATGATACCCAAAAGGACATTACAGTGCACAAGTGATGAGAAAGGGGCCTCACCAAGACCCACCCCCCAAGTTCAACCACAGCAATTCCACGTCTTCACAGGTAAGACCTCTCTGGAGGTACCAATTTGAAGACAGGGCTTCACTACTAACCGAAGTCTGAAAATCTCCAACCAGATTACCCTAAAGTACCATCAAGCTCTCAGTTCCATGACGAGTGAATTCCATAAAATCCACCATCCTTAGCAAGGACTACAAGAATTATCTGAGAAGGAAGAGAAGAGGGGAACCTAACAGTGAGCTGAACCCTGGAAACTTAGCTGAGGTCTTCTACCAAAGGCACAAGTTATTACTACTCAAGAGAGGTTCCTGCAGTCATAGAATGTTGGGGCCAGAAACCCTAAAAAATTAATCATGCCCTGCAAGCACCACACTGAACTCCACCCAGCCTGTGAGCACACACCTCCAGAGAGCCCAAACCACTTAAGCCCAGGTCAGCCACTGCACTGCCCCCTAGACAAACCTCAACTTGAGACCCCAGTCCTGGGCCCTAAGATGAGACTGGCAACTCAGGGTTAGCCAACTGTCCTCCCAGATTCTGAAACTACAGAAGAAATTCTTTCTAACAGGGAGCTCCAGGGATTCAGTCACACACCCGGAACTCCGTCTATTACCTAACCCTCACCCAGAACCCTCGCTTCATCCCCTCTCCTCCCTTTGGCCATGCCACAGCCTGTCCAGATGCTGAGCATCAGGTAAAATAATCCCGGGTAAGTGAAAATCCCATTGTTCATCTCTCACCCTTCAAATATGTTACTTTAAAAAATTCAACATATGTGGAAATTACCTGTTCTGTTTTCTCTACCTGGAGGGACGAGGTTATCTTATTTCTCAGAATCATAAGCAGTCGTAACGTGGAGTAGAGAAAGGGAGGGGAGAGCATCTATACAGCTTAGAAATGATAAGAAGGATGACTGCATCAGAAAGCAGCTAATGCCAGACGACTACCTTGGGAAGCATGGAGGGTAGAGGAAACCTTCACTGAGAAGCACGCACGAGGAACTGGTGGAAATAAAGGCTACAAACAAAAGAACAAATCAGCTGGCCTTGGAGGGCTGAAAAGACAGTTCCAGTGCTGCCCACCTGGCTGAGCCACCCTCCCCTGCCCCACACCTGGGTGCAGGGAAGGAGGTGGGCTTCCCCACACTGCCAGTGTGCTGGGAGAGCCTGGGCCTCCCTGCAGGATGGCTCCAACTTTTAGCTTCTCATCCTGTAAAGTGAGGGTGATAATTATGCCTCCTATGGGCAGACATCCTAAAGAGACAAATAAAACAACAATAGACAAGAACACCTTCAAATCTGAGCAAAGTAGCTACCTGAGACCAAGGTTATCACATACTATCCAATTTCAGTTATCCATCACTAACCTAGGACACTGGCAACAGACAACCCACAGGAGTGGGCAAAGCCCAAAGCTTTCCTTTGGGGACTGTGAAGAGAGTGGTGTTCTGACAGCTGAGTTACGATTCATCAGACATCAAGGGTTCATACCAGACACAAACAATGAACCCACATTAGGGCGGCTTAACTCTGAAAGAAGGGGGAAACTACCTGCTCATCCAGGCTCTCGGGCCTCTGCTGGCTGCTCTTTCACTGTCGTCGCTAACTACCCTCCTCAAGAGCACTCTCTCTCACTAGTTCTATTATGTAATGTGTGTTTCCCAAGGGTGGGAGAAAGGAAATAATTAGAAACAGTAAAAACTTCTAGAAACTGAGAGGAAAATTTGCCAGGAAACTGGCACAATTCAGGTGACACAATCAAAAAATTACTATTCATTGTCATGACTCTTAACCTCCCAGCATAAACACCCAGAAGTTCCCCATATCCCCTCTGCTGCAGCCCGGCCTGAGTTGGTATCTACAGACTCACCAAGGGACTTTTGAAGGTGTCTTTGTCCTTCTTGTCTTTCTTTTCCTTTTTCTTTTTTTTTTTCTTGTCTTTCTTCTTAGTGGCCCCAGAAGTTGATAGCTTCCTGCGCTCCTGGATCACCAAATTCCTGTAATGCTCGTCACATGGATGATCCCATGTGGACTGCCCATTGGCAAAGTTGAAATAGTAAATATCGCCTGTGATGTCCTGGCTGTGGATGAGCAGAGGACAGAAGTTAGTCCCTGCACTAGTCCAGAGCTACTTGGGAAAAAAGGAGAAAAATAAAAAATGGTGAGGAGACAGAGGAGGAGGAATTGGAGAAAAGGGGAAGAAGTAGACAGAAGACAAAAGAAGAGAGAAGACGGAAGGAGAGAAAAGATGGAAGGAGACAGAAGACGGAAGGAGAAGGGGAAGCAGGGAAGGATAACACAAATTCTAAGGCAGTGGTTCTTAACCTTTTTTGAGGTACTGAACCCACCAGTTTCATATGCGCATTCACCAAACCCTTCTTTAGTAATAAATAAAATATGACTTCTTTTTCGAAATTCAAGACATAGGTATATGTTTTTTTACTGGTGCACAAAATGAGCCGTGCATGAACATCACCTTGCTCAAAGAACAAAACCAACAAAGTGCATGAACTCACAACAAATTACGGTATTACTTTATTCTGGCCTCCGCAGGAGAGGCTTCTCCAAACCCCTGAGACTGACTCATCGAACCCCTAGGGTTCGATAGAACCCAGGTTAAGAACCACTGTTCTAAGGTTACCAGTTAGCTAAGAATAAAGGTGTTCACTGAGATAGGAAAAAAGGACTGGGATACCTAGGGACTTCTTTAGATGGAGATATAAAATCATTGGGGTTTCTGGAAATTCATGCTAGATTGGTGTCTAAACTTAATTTTAAATAGATAAGAACTTGCTTAACATATAAATGGTCTGAGGAAGAGAGATATCTTGTGAAAGCTCTGGCGTGGTAAAAGTCTCCAAACTCCTAAGAAGGAACAATCAAGGCTAGTGGGGATCAGCAATACAAGAGAATAATGTAAAGGTGGGTTTCCAGAACTTGTGTTTCACCATGAACAAGTCCAAAATAAACCATTTACCCCACACACCATTATCAATAATCCATTAATGCAAATAATAGGAAAAAAAGATAACATTCACAATAGTAATATAAAAGATATAAAACCCAGAAATAAATCCAAAGTGCAAAATCTTTATAAAGCTTTACTGAGGCCTGACCTGTGGTGGTGCAGTGGATAAAGCGTCGACCTGGGAACACTGAGGTCGCCAGTTCAAAACCCTGCACTGGTCTGGTCAAGGCACATATGGGAGTTGATGCTTCCAGCTCCTCCCCCCTTTCTCTCTCTTTCTCTCTCTCTCTCACTCTGTGTCTCCTCTCTAAAATGATAAAATAAAAAAATATAAAAAATATAAAATAAACAGAAAGCTTTACTGAAGGAGGCAAGATGGCAATGAAGTAGGCGGACGTACCAACTTCCAACTCCTAGAACCAAAGTGGATTATAACTTGATTTTAAGAACCATCATATGACTGACCAGGCGGTGGCGCAGTGGATAGAGTGTCAGACTAGGATGCGGAAGACCCAGGTTTGAGACCCCAAGGTCAGCAGCTTGAGCGTGGGCCCATCTGGCTTGAGCAAAAAAAGCTCGCCAGCTTGGACCCAAGGTCGCTGGCTCCAGCAAGGGGTTGCTCGGTCTGCTGAAGGCCCGCGGTCAGGGCACATGTGAGAAAGCAATCAATGAACAACTAAGGTGTCGCAATGGCAACGAAAAACTAATGATTGATGCTTCTCACCTCTCTCCATTCCTGTCTGTCTGTCCCTATCTATACCTCTCTCTGACTCTCTGTCTCTGAAAAAAATAAAATAAAATAATTTTTTTTTTAAATCTGAGGAATCTCTAAGGGATCTCTGTGACAACATGAAGAGAAATAACATCTGCATCATAGGGGTTCCTGAAGAAGAAGAAAAAGAACAAGGGATAGAAACTTTGTTCAATCAAATCATAGCTGAAAACTTCCCTAAATTAAGGCTGGAAAATGTTTCACACGTTCAAGAAGCAGAGAGTACTCCATTAAAGAAAAACCCAAAGAAATCTACACCAAGACGCATCATAGTTAAAAATACCAAAGCTAAGTGATAAAGAGAAAATTTTAAAAGCTGCTAGAGAAAAAAAGGCTATCACCTACAAAGGAGCCCCCATAAGGATGACATCCGACTTCTCAACAGAAACACTTGAGACCAGAAGGGAATGGCAAGATATATTCAAAGTAATGCAGAACAAGAACCTACAACCAAGACTACTTTATCCAGCAAGGCTAACGTTTAAAATTGAAGAAGAAAAAAGAGCTTCCCAGACAAATAAAAAACCTCAAGGAATTCAATAAAACCAAACCAATTCTGCAAGAGATGCTAAGGGGCCTGTTGTGAACAGTTCAAAGGGGGAAAGGAATATAGCAAAAGAAGAATACAGCTTTAAAGAATAAAGTGGCAATAAACAACTACATATCAATAATAACCATAAATGTAAATGGATTAAATGATCTGATCAAAAGACATAGGGTAGCTGCATGGATAAAGAAACAGGACCCATACATATGCTGTCTACAAGAAACACATCTTAAAACAAAAGATGCACATAGACTGAAGGTAAAAGGATGGAAAAAAATATTTCATGCAAATGCAAATGAAAAAAAAGCCAGGGTAGCAACTTATATCTGACAAAATGGACTTTAAAACAAAGGCTGTAGTAAGAGATAAAGGACACTACATAAAGATAAAGGAAACAATTCAACAGGAAGATGTAACCATTATAAATATCTACGCACCGAACACAGGAGCCCCAACATACATAAAGCAGATTTTGATGGATATAAAGGGCGAGATTAACAGCAATACTATAATAGTAGGGGATTTCAATACCCCACTAACATCACTGGTGATAGATCCTCAAGAAAGAAAATTAACAAAGAAATAGCAGACTTAAAGGATACACTAGATCAACTCGATTTAATAGGTATCTTCATAACTTTTCACCCTAAAGCAGTAGAATATACATTCTTTTCAAGCGCTCAGGGTACATTCTCTAGACACAACAGTGGTCTCAACAAATTTAAGAAGACTGAAATCATATCAAGCATTTTCTCTGATCACAATGGCATGAAACTGGAAATTAACAACAAAAGAAAAACTAAAAAATACTCAAACACTTGGAAACTAAATAGCATGTTATTAAATAACGAATGGATTAACAATGAGACCAAAGAAGAAATAAAAAAATTTCTAGAAACAAATGACAATGAGTATAGATCAACTCAAAATTTATGGGACACAGCGAAAGCAGTACTGAGAGGGAAGTTCATAGCACTATAGGCATACCATGAGAAGCTAGAAAAAGCTCAAATAAGCAACTGGACCCTGCATCTAAAAGCACTAGAGAAACAACAGCAAATAAAGCCCAGGACTAGTAGAAGGAAGGAAATAATAAAGATCAGAGTGGAAATAAATGACATAAAGGCTAAGGAAACTATACAGAGGATCAATGAAACCAGGAGCTGGTTCTTTGAAAAGGTAAACAAGATCAATGAATCTTTAACTAGACTCACCAAGAAAGAGAGGACTCAAATAAAATTAGAAATGAGAGTGGAGAAATAACAACTGACACAACAGAAATACAAAGTATTGTAAGAAAATACTATGAAGAACTCTATGCCAAAATATTAGACAACTTAGTGGAAATGGGCAAATTTCTTGAATCATATAATCCTCCAAAAATCAATCTGGAAGAATCAGATCACCTAGACAGACCAATTACAATAAATTAGATCGAAACAGTTATCAAAAAACTCCCAACAAAGAAAAGTCCTGGGCCTGATGGCTTCACAAGTGAATTCTACCAAAAATTCAAAGAAGAACTAACTCCTATCCTTCTCAAGCTATTTCAAAAAATTCAAGAGGAAGGAAGATTTCCAAACTCCTTTTATGAGGCGAGCATAATTCTGATCCTGAAACCAGGCAAAGACAACACAAAGAAAGAAAATTATAAGCCAATATCCCTGATGAATTTAGATGCTAAAATTCTCAACAAAATATTAGCCAATCGGATCCAGCAATATATGAAAAAAAATCATACACCATAATCAAGTGGGATTTATTCTGGAAAGGCAAGGCTGGTTCAATATTCGCAAATCAATCAATGTGATTCATCACATAAACAAAAGAAAGGACAAAAATCACATGATAATTTCAATAGATGCAGAAAAAGCACTTGATAAAATCCAGCACCCATTCATGATCAAAACTCTCAGTAAAGTGGGAATACAGGAAACATACCTTAACATGATAAAGGCCATCTATGAGAAACCCACAGCAAACATCATACTAAATGGCAGAAATTAAAAGCAATCCCCTTAAGATCAGGAACCAGACAGGGATGCCCCCTTTCACCACTCTTATTCAACATAGTTCTGGAAGTCTTAGCCACAGCAATCAGACAAGAAGAAGAAATAAAAGGCATCCAAATTGGAAAAGAAGAAGTAACACTGTCACTATTTGCAGATGATATGATATTGTATATAGAAAACCCTGAAGTCTTCGTCAATAAACTACTGGACCTAATAAATGCATTCAGCAAGGTGGCAGGATATAAAATTAATACTCAGAAATCAGAGGCATTTTTATATACCAACAATGAAATGTCAGCAAAAGAACTTAAGGAAACAATCCCCTTCACTATTGCAACCAATAAAATAAAGTACCTAGGAGTAAATTTAACCAAGGAGGTTAAGGACTTGTACTCGGAAAATTATAAAACATTGATAAAAGAAATCAAGGAAAATACAAACAAGTGGAAGCATATACCGTGCTCATGGTTAGGAAGAATAAACATCATTAAAATGTCTATATTACCCAAAGTAATTTATAAATTCAATGCAATACCAATTAAAATACTAATGTCATACTTCAAAGATATAGAACACATATTCCAAAAATTTATATGGAACCAAAAAAGAACACGAATAGCCTCAGCAATCTTATAAAGAAAAAATAAAGCAGTAGGTATCATTCTTCCAAATATCAAGGTATACTACAAGGCCAGTGTACTCAAGACACCCTGGTACTGGCATAAGAACAGGCACATAGATCAATGGAACAGAACAGAGAACCCAGAAATAAACCCACACCTTTATGGACAACTGATATTTGACAAAGGAGGAAAGAACATACAATGGAGTAAAGACAGCCTCTTTAACAAATGGTGTTGGGAAAACTGGACATCTACCGGCAAAAAACTGAAACTAGACCATCAACTTACACCATTCACAAAAACAAACTCAAAATGGATAAAAGACTTAAATGTAAGCCATGAAACCATAAGCATCATAGAAGAAAACATAGGCAGTAAGCTCTCCAACATCTGTCGCAGCAATATATTTGCTGATTTATCTCCACGGGCAAATGAAATAAAAGGCAGGATAAACAAATGGGACCATATCAAACTAAAAAGTTTTTGCACAGCTAAAGACAATAAGAACAAGAAAAAAAAAAACACAATGGGAGAACATACTCGACAATACGTCTGATAAGGGGTTAATAACCAAACTTTATAAAGAACTTAAAAAACTCAACACCAAAAAGACAAACAATCCAACCAAAAAATGGGCAAAAGAAATGAATAGAAATTTCTCCAAAGAGGACATACAGATGGCCAATAGGCATATGAACACTTGGATTGCGGGAAACGAGTTAAGTCGGCTCGCGCATACTCCGCGGGAGCCGTCTTAATTCGGTTCATATAGATTTGCGGTGGAGTGCGGGAAACGTGTAAACTCGGGCCGATTGTAACTGTGTATTACCAAATATTTGTTTGTTTGCCGTTCACAAAGATACCTACCTGCGTATGCGAACCGTTTCATACCCATTTTGGCGGGAAATTCACCCGCCACCGTAGTGTGAAAAAATGCTCAACATCACTAATCATTAGAGCAGTGCTTCTTAACCTGGGTTCTATCGAACCCTAGGGGTTTGATGAGTCAGTCTCAGGGGTTCGGAGAAGCCTCTGCTGCAGAGGCCAGAATAAAGTAATAACGTAATTTGTTGTGAGTTCATGCACTTTGTTGGTTTTGTTCTTTGAGCAAGGTGATGTTCATGCACGGCTCATTTTGTGCACCAGTAAAAAAACATATGACTATGTCTTGAATTTGGAAAAAGAAATCATATTTTATTTATCACTAAAAAAGGGTTCGGTGAATGCGCATATGAAACTGGTGGGTTCAGTACCTCAAAAAAGGTTGAGAACCACTGCATTAGAAAAATGCAAATTAAAACCACAATGAGATATCACCTCACACCAGTCAGAATGGTGCTCATCAGCAAAATAACACAGAATAAGTGCAGGCGAGGATGTGGAGAAAAGAGAACCCTCCTGCACTGCTGGTGGGAATGCAGACTGGTGCAGCCACTGTGGAAAACAGTATGGAGATTCCTCAAAAAATTAAAAATTGAATTGCCTTTTGACCCAGCTATCCCACTTTTAGGAATATATCCTAAGAACACCATAGCACATTTCGAAAAGAAGAAATGCGCCCCCCTGTTCATGGCAGCATTGTTCACAATAGCAAAGATCTGGAAACAGCCCAAGTTTCCGTGAGAGGACGAGTGGATTAAAAAGCTTTGGTACATATATACTGTGGAATACTACTCAGCCATAAGAAATGATGACATTGAATCATTTGTAACAACATGGATGAACCTTGATAACATTATACTGAGCGAAGTAAGTAAATTAGAGAAATCTAAGGACTAGATGAGCCCATACATAGATGGGACATAAAAATGAGACTCAAAGACATGGACAAGTGTACTGGCTACCTGGGGGGAGGGGGAGATGAGGGAGAGGGTAGGGAGAGGGGAGGGGCACTAATAAAACCAGATAGAAGGTTGCAGAGGACAATTTGACTTTGGGTGATGGGTACGCAATATACTCAAATGTCAAAATAACCTGGAAATATTTTCCCTGAACATGTGTGCCCTGATTTATCAATGTCACCCCATTAAAATTAATTTAAAAAAAATAAAATTTAAAAAAAAACGCTTTACTGGAAAGCCAGGAAAAAGAGAAAAAGAAAAAAAGGAATCAAAGAGAAAGTCCATGTTCCTGAACATGCCAATAATCCTCAAATTAATCCACAGAATCCCAATTGAGCTCCTTATAAAATCTCTATCCAGGTAAAACGTAAATACACAGAAAAGGGAAAATACCAGGGATAAAAGATTAAAAAAAAGATATACAAATGGGCAGTAAGCACATGAAAAAGATGCTCCACATCACTAAACATTAGAAGAATGAAAACTAAACAACAATGAAATACCCCACCACGTCCATCTCTCGGCTACTATCAAACAAGCAGGAAATAACAAGCGTTTGGCAAAGACGTGGAGAAACTGAAGCGCCCTGCTCTGCTGATGAGAATGTAAAATGCTGAAGAGGCTGGAAAAACAGTATGGCGGTTCCTCATACAACTGAAAACAGAATTACTGTGAGAGCCCGCAATGCAACTTCTGGGTAGAGGCCCAAAAGAACTGAATGCAGACTTCAAACAGGTGTTTGTATGCAGGCCCTGGGAACTTGGGTTTTAATGACAATGTTGCAAGCAGCATTGTCACAGTAGCCAAGGGTGGAAACAGCCCAAAGATCCTCTGACAAATATTGTATGCGCATACACTGGAATATTACTCAGTCTTCAAAAGAAAATAAATTCTGAAAAACGCAACAGCACGGATGAGCCCTGCAAACTTTAATAAGCCAGTCTCAAAAGAACAAATGTTGTATGACTTTACTTACATGAAGTACCTAGAAAAGACAAGTTAATAGAGACAGAAAGTAGAGGAGAGGTTACCAGAGGTAGGGAGCAAGGAGAGCAGAGGTTTTAGCTCATGAATACATAGTTTCAGCTTAGGAAGATAAAAGTTCTGAAGAAGGGTGGAGGTGACCATCATACAACACTGTGGATGTGCATAATGCCAGTGAGCTGTGTATCTAAAAATGGTAAAAAGAGTAAATTTTAGGTATATTTTACCAGGAAGAAAAACTTACAAAAAATTTTGTAACTTATACACAGACCATAACTTCTAGTATAATTGTACTAAAGTAATGACAATGGACATTTTTGCCTTGTTCTTCCTCAGTGCATAAGAAAGCAGAAAGAAAATTAAAAGAGAAAATAGTAGAAACAATATAAAAAGACAA
Organism: Rhynchonycteris naso; assembly: GCA_037038555.1. Lineage (NCBI taxonomy): Eukaryota > Metazoa > Chordata > Mammalia > Chiroptera > Emballonuridae > Rhynchonycteris > Rhynchonycteris naso. The sequence continues at coordinate 278,430,443 of CM072995.1, read as the reverse complement.
ATCACACAATGAGTGAACATATTCGTCAATACGTCTGATAAGGGGTTAATAACCAAAATTTATAAAGAACTTGTAAAACTCAACACCAGGAAGACAAACAATCCAATCAAAAAATGGGCAAAAGAAATGAATAAACACTTCTCCAAAGAGAACATACAGATAGCCAATAGGCAGATGAAAAAATGTTCAACATCACTAATCATTAGAGAAATCCAAATTAAAACCACCTCACACCTGTCAAAATGGTGCTCGTTAACAAATCAACACAGAATAAGTGCTGGCGAGGATGTGGAGAAAAGAACCCTCCTGCACTGCTGGCGGGAATGCAGACTGGTGCAGCCACTGTGGAAAACAGTATGGAGATTCCTCAAAAAATTAAAAATGGAACTGCCTTCTGACCTAGCTATCCCACTTTTAGGAATATATCCTAAGAATACCAAATCACTGATTCAAAAGAAGGAATTCACCTCCATGTTTATTGCAGCATTGTTTACAATAGCAAAGATCTGGAAACAGCCTAAGTGTCAGTGGACGAGTGGATTAAAAAGCTATGGTACAGCCTGACCAGGCGGTGGCGCAGTGGATAGAGCGTCAGACTGGGATGTGGAAGACCCAGGTTCGAGACCCCGAGCTCGCCAGCTTGAGCGCGGGCCCATGTGGCTTGAGCAAAAGCTCGCCAGCTTGGACCCAAGGTCGCTGGCTCCAGCAGGGGGTTGCTCGGTCTGCTGAAGGCCCACGGTCAAGGCACATGTGAGAAAGCAATCAATGAACAACTAAGGTGTTGCGACGGCAATGAAAAACTAATGATTGATGCTTCTCATCTCTCTCCGTTCCTGTCTGTCTGTCCCTATCTATCCCTCTCTCTGATTCTCACTCTCTGTCCCTGTAAAAAAACAAAAACAAAAACAAAAAAATAACAAGGTACATATACACAATGGGATACTATGCAGCTGTGAAAAAAAAGGAAATATTACCTTTTGCGACAACATAGATGGACCTGGAGACTATTATGCTAAGTGAAATAAGCCAGGCAGAGAAAAAAAATATCATATGACCTCACTCATTTGAGAAATCTAATGAACAATGTGAACTGAGGAACAGAATAGAGGCAGAGGTGGGGTCACAGGGACCAGAGGGAAAGCAGTTAGGGGAGAAAGGGGATGAGAGGATGGGATCAGAGAAGGGAAAGAGATTAGTGAAATTATATATACATAACACAGTCTTATAGAGAACAGGACAACAAATCCTGGAGGGAATGGTGGGGAGGCATTGGAGAAGGGGGCAAGAGGGTGTCAAGGGAACACGAAGGTGGGGGGAAGATATATTCGGTGGGACACTTGAATCTATGTAAACACAATAAATTAAAATCCATAAAAATGTTAAAAAAAATAGTAGAAACAGTAGTTTAAGATTAATACACAGAAAAACCAAAAAGTTCTACCTTTTCAACAAAAATAAAAAAGATAAGCAACACAAGAGACAAAAAAGCAAAGGATATAAACAAGCAAGTCACAAAAGATAAACCACAGCCAGCTCAACTATATGAACAATTTGGGAAAATGCGAGTTAAAACTATCAGGTAAAATTTCTTGCCTTCAGACTGTTTTTTTTTTATCGACTTTAGGAAAAAAGGGTAGAGAAACAACTGCTTTCTATATGTGCCCTGACCAGGCAAGCCCAGGGTTTTGAACCAGCGACCTCAGTATTATTTTGTTTTTGGTTTAGCACAGTTGAATGATTATTTTTTTATTCAGACAATTAATTTTAACAGGGTGACATTGATTAATTAGGGTACATAGATTTTCCAGGTCATTTTGACATTTGATTATGTATTATACCCATCACCCAAAGTCAAATTGTCTTCCGTCACCTTCTACTTGGTTTTCTTCGTGCCCCTCCCTCTTCCTCCCTACCCTCCCCCTCCCCCAAACCACCACTCTTATCTATGTCCATGAGTCTCATCTTTGTGTCCCACCTATGCATGGAATCATACAGATCTTAGTTTTTTCTGATTAACTTATTTCACTTAGTATAATGTTATCAAAATCCATCCATGTTGCTGTAAATGATCCTATGTCATCATTTCTTATGGCTGAGTAGTATTCCATAGTATATATATACCATATTTTTATCCAGTCATCTATTGAAGGGCTTTTTGGTTGTTTCTGTCTTGGCCACTGTGAACAATGCTGCAATGAACATGGGGCATAAGTATACAGAGTAAGAAAGCACTCCAGCCCTGCCTGTGGTGGCACAGTGGATAAAGCATTGATCTGGAACACAGAAAAAGAAAACTAGTAAAAAAATACACTGAAGGAAATTATCCAGAATGCAGCTGGAGACCCCTGGTCAAGGCACATATGAGAAAGCAATCAATGAACAACTAAGATGCCGCAACAAAGAACTGATGTTTCTCGTATCTGTCCCTCTTTCTCTCCCTCTCTCTCTTGCTAAAAAAAAAAACTGAGCTCTGGTGTCAGGCTCCCTATGCCTCCGACCTCAGTGGGTCCTCTGTGTCAGCAGACTTACCACACCTTCCAGTCCACAGGCAGTGGGACCTTGATGCCCTCCCGCGCCAGCCACATCAGCTCCGGCTCCTTAATGGGGTCAATCCCTATCTCTTGCGCAAACTCAAAGATTTCTGTAAAGAGAAGCAGAGGGTAGAAAAGTAAGAGCGGTGAGGAGGTGGATGAAAAAAAAATAAAACCACAATCAACCCATGAAATAACACGTCTTCTGTGTGTTATGTTGGTCTCTGCTCCCAGTTCCTGAAACAGAGCTTCTAAAATCCTTGTAATTTTCCAACTAGTAGGAGCATTTTTGTTCTGAAGGATGACGCTAGGGGGCTCCTGGACGAGCACTAGTCACGGAAAAGATCAAGCCATGATGAGAAGCTTGACACTTTCAGATTCTCCAAAGAGGGGAGGGGGGGGCTGGAAAGTGAATTAATGGATGTCTACATGATGAAGCCTCTATAAAAACCCCTAAACTAGGATAGCTTCCAGGCTGGTACACACATCCATGTGCTAGGAGGGTGTTGCAGCTAACTCCATGGGGACAGAAGCTCCTGCACTGGGAACCTCTCAGACCTCATTTGGCTATTCATCTGCATCCTTTATCGCACCCTTTGTTACATAATCAACTGGTAAATATGAGTGTTTCTGAGTTCTGTGACTTGTTCTAGAAAATTTTCAAACCTGAGGTTAGGCTTGACCAGGCGGTGGTGCAGTGGATAAAGCGCTGCACTGGGATGCGGAAGACCCAGGTTCGTGACCCCGAGATCACCAGCGTGAGCGCGGGCCCATCTGGCTTGAGCAAAAGCTCACCAGCTTGGACCCAAGGTCGCTGGCTCGAGAAAGGGGTCACTCAGTCTGCTGAAGGCCCACAGTCAAGGCACATATGAGAAAGCAGTCAATGAACAACTAAGGTGTCACAATGAAAAACTGATAATTGATGCTTCTCATCTCTCTCCGTTCCTGTCTGTCTGTCCCTATCTATCCCTCTCTCTGACTCTCTCTCTCTGTCTCTGTAATAAAAAAAGAAAAGAAAACCTGAGGTTAGGGACATGGGAACCCTGGGGTATAGCTGATTGGTCAGAAGTACCAGGGACAACCTGGAACTTTCGATGAGTGCCTGGAGTGGGTACAATCCTGCAGGACTGAGCCTTCAATCTGTGGAACAGATGCTAACTCCAGGTAGATTGGTCAGAACTGAACTGTAGAACATCTAGCTCAATGGTTCTTAACCTTTTTTGAGGTACCGAACCCACCAGTTTCATATGCGCATTCACCGAACCCTTCTTTAGTGATAAATAAAATATGATTCTTTTTCCAAATTCAAGACATAGGTATATGTTTTTTTACTGGTGCACAAAATGAGCTGTGCATGAACATCACCTTGCTCAAAGAACAAAACCAACAAAGTGCATGAACTCAGAACAAATTACGGTATTACTTTATTCTGGCCTCTGCGGCAGAGGCTTCTCTGAACCCCTGAGACCAACTCATCGAACCCCTAGGGTTCGATAGAACCCAGGTTAAGAACCACTGATCTAGCTGATGTCAGAGAATTGGTTATAGTAGGGGGAAAAAAAACCCACACATCTGGTGTCAGAAGCACCGAGTTGAGAGTAAAGGAAAAATAGGGGTTTTTTCCCAAAACAACTTTTCTACTCTTTCTTTACTTTCAAAACTTTATTCAGTGAGCAGGTATTAGTTCTAAAAAATAAACATATATAATTTTCTTAAATTACGGTTTAAATAGTATATCTCAATCAAGGCATGCTATTGCCATATACCAAGAATATGATCTGAAGCCAAGTTAAGAAAAGCCTAGCCTGACCTGTGGTGGCGCAGTGGATAAAGCGTCAACCTGGGAACACTGAGGTCACCAGTTCAAAACCCTGCACTGGTCTGGTCAAGGCACATATGGGAGTTGATGCTTCTAGCTCCTCCCCCCTTTCTCTCTCTCTCTCTCTCTCTCTCTCTCTCACACACACACACACACACACACACACACTGTGTCTCCTTTCTAAAAAAAATAAATAAAAAGAAAAAAAATAAAAAGATCCTTAAAAAAAATAAAATAAAATAAAGAAAAGCCTAAAAATAATAATAATAAGACCAAGACTTCAGTGTGGCAGGGGCCTCAGGACGAAATCTCAATGGCCACAGCTAGAACCCTCCTGAATGAGGACAACCTTACCAGGACACAAGCTATCACAAGATTTACAAAATCTTAGTACAAAAGTACTTGTCACTTAACAAGCATGTACTGAAAAACCACACAAGACTAAGCGCCCTTTGGGGACCTTACCAACACATGCTCAGAGTACAAACCAGGGAACATGTGATGTAAGGTGTGAGCTCGGAGTGCCACAGGAGTACAGAGAAGTGGTGACAGTCTATCAGGGCTGGGGGATGTCTTTGCTGAGGAAGTTGGTATCACTCAAGCAGCCTCTCTCTCCACTCACTGAACCCTCTCTTCCATGAAGAGAGCTGTTTCTTTTCAATTTTGCTACATGATACAAACTCTAATATTTTTGTATTAGAATTTGGAATCAAGAATTTAGAAATGCCCTGTGCCAGAGATCTGGAGGAACATGGAAGATATATGTATTGAGTTAAGAGCTATCTCACCTACAAGAAAAAAATACATGTGATAACCACTGGAACATGTCACCAGAACCCCCAGAAATAACAAGATCAATTCTCAAGAGACATGAATTCTTGAGCTGATACTAACCCTGGCCAGAGAGGCATCACCAATATGGGTCACCGCAGTGGACAGTTTGGAGGTTGACATTCCTGGGGACTAGGAAACAAAAGCACTTTTTCAAAGGAGCAGCTGAAACTTGGCTAGCCAGGGACTAATTTATACATGGATTCACAACCAGCCACCATGTGCCATGAATGAGAGAGTAATGGTCTCTGCCCTCATGAAGCTTTCATTCTAGCAAAAGAAGCAGCCGGTAAAGAAGTAAACAGATATATACACAGACTTAAAGCTTCTGATAAACATAATGAAGTAAATGTGGTAAGAGACAGAGAATGTCAAGGTGGAGAGGCACTCCTTTAGAAAGGGCGAGGGAAAACTGATGGGAATGGTGAGACACTGACACCTGTAGGAGGAAAGGAGTCACACAGGGCACTGAGGAAAGAGCATTCAAGAGCCCGTTCAAAGGGCCTGTGACAAGCAGCAGCTTGGCCCTCTGGGGACTGTGAGAAAGGGCATGTGACTGCTAGAGTAAGCAAATAAGAGCCTGGCTAGGTGGCAGGGCCAGGGCATGTAGAGTCCTATACATCCCACTAAGGTGTTATGCTGAAAATAGAAGGTTTTAACAAGCAGAGTCCTGATATGACCTGCTTTACACTTAAAAAGAACACTCTTCTACAAAATAGAACAGATTGCAAAAGGGCAAGTTATAAGCCTGGAGACTAATTAGAAGCTACTCAGAATCCAGAAAGAGAATATGGTGGCTTGAGCCTTGGCTGTCAAATTGGACTCAGTAGGAGACAGTTCTTTGTTTTGTTATTTTGTTTTTTTGTGATAGAGACAGAGAGAGACAGGGACAGACAGAGACAAGAAGGAAGAGAGATGAGAAACATCAATTTTTCACTGCAGCACCATCCCTGTTCATTGATTGCTTTCTCTTACGTGTCTTGACTGGGGGCTACAGCAGAGCGAGTGACCCCTTGCTCAAGCCAGTGACCTTGGGGTCATGTCTATGATCCCACGCTCAGGCCAGCAACCCTGCAGCTCAAGCTGGTGAGCCCGCACTCAAGGTGGATGAGCTCGTGCTCAAGCCAGCGACCTTGGAGTTTCAAACCTGGGTTCTCTGCATCCCAGTCCAATGCTCTATCCACTGTGCCACCACTGGGTCAGGCCAGAAGACAATTTGATTTGTTTTTCTATTTTTTTAATTTTTTTAGCCAGAGAGGAAGGGAGAGAGAAAGAAACAGGAACATCCATTTGTTCCTGTATGTGCCCTGACCGTGGATCAAACCAGCAACTTCTGCGCTTTGGGCCGATGCTCTAACCACCACAGCTATTCAGCCAGGGCAGAAGACAGTTTTTATTAAGATTCTTAGATGCCTGACCAGTGGTGGCTCAGTGGATAGAGCATTGACCTGGGACACTGAGGACCCAGGTTCGAAATTCTGGGGTTGCCGGCTTGAGCATGGGATTATCCACATGATCCCAAGATCGCTGGATTGAGCGAGGGGTCACTGGCTCAGCTGGAGCCCCCAATTAAGGCACATATGAGAAGCAATCAATGAACAACTAAAGTGCCCCAACTACAAGTTGATGCTTCCTATCTGTCTCTCTCTCTTCCTGTCTATAAAATAAAATTTAAAAATCCTTAGAAAAATATTAGAACTCATTTATAAGGGATTAAGCAGTATGAATTGGTAGATATGGAAGAGTCACAGAAATGCAGATCACAGCCCAGGGAATACAGTCAATAATATTGTGATAACTATGTGTGGCGCTAGGTGGGTAGTCAAAGCAGTTCGGGGACCACTCTGTAAAGTACATGATTTTCTAATCACTTTGCTGTACATCTGAAACTAATATAGAATAATATTAAATATAAATTATAATTTAAAAAGAAAATAATTTTTAAAGATAAAATATTTAAGAAATAAAATGAGCAAGAAATGTATAAAACCTATATGAAGAAAAATTTGAGTCACTCCTGAGAAAAAGAAAAAGACACAAATGGGAAGGAATACAATGATCTTGGATAGGAAGACCTAACATTATAAAGATGTCACTCCCCTCTGGGTTCATTCAAAAATAGAACACAATTTTCTCCAAGATACCAACAGTGTCCGCATAGAGTTCCCTCCCCAGAACTGGACAAGGTGATTCTGCAGATCACACACAGGGAGATAAAACAAATAAGATAACCAAGACAACTTTGAAGGAAAAGCAAAAAGGGCATTTCAGACCTGCTAGACATGAGGATTTATTATCGAGCCTTAGTAATTAAGAGTACGGTACTGGCTATGCAGAGACAGTCAGTCCAATGGAAGAGGAGAGAAAGTAGCCCCAAACACACACAGGCACCACCAGTGAGGAAAAGATGAGCTTTTCCCTGGATGGTGTGGGGACAAATCTAGAGGAAAATCTAAGTATTTATCCTTGCAGCAGGGAAGGTTTTCCTAATCGTGATAGAAAATTCAGAGGCCATATGAAAATGTACTAATCCATTTAACATGAAAATTAAAATTTTCTACATGGCAAACAAAACTCTTATGCTATAAGCAAAGGCCATGGTCTACTGGGTGATCCGTGGATTCCTGAGGATGAAAGAGTCTGTGCCCCCCCCAGCTCCCCGCCAATAGGTCCTCGAACCATCTAAATTACAAGCAAAATTTGTGTTCAGGTCCATAACTCATAAGAATTTCAAAGGAATCTTTGCCCTCCCAAAATGGCATGGTGCTTCACAGGGCAGGCTCCAAGTAAGAATACCTGGGATGGGTCCTAGCTTACCACTCAGCAGATCTGTGTAGCTGCAGAGAAGTTACTTACCCTTTCTATGCTTTGGTTTCCTCATCTGTAACATGGGAGAAACTCATGACTTAACTATGAGAGTTGAAAAGGAAATACATGTAGAATTCTTGCTACAGAGATGGCACATAGTAGCATTGAATAAATTCTGTTATTATTGGTATTAACAATGTGGCTGTTGTCCTTTATAAATTAAAAAAAAAATGCTTTAGTTTGTTAGGAAACTGGATTTTCCCTGGCCTCAGCACACATTGTATTTCATCACATTCCCTATGATATTTTCATTTAAAATTAAGCATTGGTCTAATCCATGGTTGGTACACTTTTCTTTTTTTACTTTTTTATTGAATTTATTGGGGTGATACTAATGAATAAAATTATGTATATTGTATTGTGTGTTCACAACCCCAAGTCAAATCTCCTATCACCATCTATGCCCCTTTACACTCTTCTACCTGCCCCAGCCCCCTTTCCCTCTGGTAATACCCATGCTATTGTCTGTGACTACAAGTTTTTTTTTCTTTGCTTAATCCCATCCCCTTCACATTTTTTCTATAAATGGCCAGATAGTAAATATTTTAGGCTTTGTTAGTCATATGGTTTCTGTCACAAATACTAAACAGTGCCCTTGCAGCATGAAAGCAGTCATAGATCATACATGAACAAATAAGCATGGCTCTTTTATAAATAAAACTTTATTTACAAAAACAAGCAACAGGCCAGATTAGGCCTGTGGGCTACAGTTTGCCAAACCTGATCTAACCCAAGTATACTTAGCAGTCTTCTGCACATACCATCTTTGCATCAGAAGAACAAAAATAAATCCGAGCTAATTCTTGCCCTCAAAGAACTACTATAGTATACCCTAGGCCTCTTACCTTGCTCAGTGGGGATAAAGGTCTCATCATCATCTTCCTCCAGAACCAGCTGGTCTCCTATGCGGATGGGTCTTCCAGCCATGACTGGTCTGGCCTCAAACACCTGGATCCCAGAGACCCCCGCCCAAAGAGAAAATCAGTGACCCAGTTTAGAAGAGAAAAAGTTGGAATCATGGAGCATCTCGGTCAGACAAGATCCTGGAAACCAAGATGAGTTTTCCAGATGCCAGGGAGGACTCAGGCCTCACTGACTCTGTGCCTGGGAACATTCCCAAGCACACATCTGCCAAAGGCTTGCTGACTGCTCAGTAGACCACAAAAGATATTAAACCCAACCCTCTCAAGAATTTGACTTTCTAACCCTCTCAAATGGGAGACAGAATAAAGAGTATACACCCGTCCTCAGCTAGAAAACCTTAGTGACCAAAAGCACAACCCCCTGTCATATACCTACATACCCTAGTGTGGTCATGTTGTCTCAACACATATCCCTATTTTCATGGCCCAATTTTCATTCAAATATGCCCTCAGGGACTTAAACTCTAGCAGAGGAAGCATATACAACCTCAACAGCAGTACCAGGCAGAGGGGAAAACAACCTGCTCTGAGTGCTGAGACAGAAGCAGCACATTCCCGCTAGGAAAAAGAAGACAGGCTTTGTTAAGCAGTGGAGTACCAGGGCTGATAAGAGGTCTGACAGTGGAGAGAGCGACTCCAGGCAGAGGGACACCACGTGCAGACAAGATGCTCTGCCGTGCTCGGTACCTGCACGCATGGCTGGGCAGGGTGGGGGAAGCCCACTCAGGGTCTGGTCATGGAGAGCCTTGCAGACTACCTTTAAGACTCTGCCCTGTAGCAAAGGTGGAGGGGGGTCGCTGAGGGCGTTGGTGAAGGGAAGTGACACAGAGTGGCCATTTTTAGGATGAGAACTCTGGCGGGAGTGGCCTGGCTGGGTTAGAGAGACACTGGTATCAGGAAGACCACTGGGAAGGCTGCCATCCAGGTGGCAGATGACAAGGGCTTAAACCAGTGCAAAAGCCATGGGAATGGACAAGGGACAGCTGGGAGGGATGGTCTGAGGTTAACAGGCCTAGGACTTGGGAGAAAGAGTGCAGAGGAGTCCAACTTGAATTCAACATTTTTAGCTTCAGGGACAGGACGGTGCCAAACTCTTCAACTGACCAGCTGGTGTAGTTCTAGAAGTGTTCCCCTTTCCCATCCCTACTCTGTAACTACCTCAGGATCCCATGGGCACCCAGCTGTCCCCAATGGCTGCTCCCATGCTAAAGCCCAGTGACTCAGAAACAAATCATCCTATTAAGTGGCTGCTGTGGCCACTACTCTGAGTGAGTCCTCCAACTGAGGAGGTGTCAGCCACACCATGTGACCAACAGGAGACTAAAGGAGCAGGTCCTGACTTTTCATGTAGCCACCTCTTCAGAAGACGTCGCTGTCCCACCTGGAGCGGTGAGTACGACACAGCCCTGTGAAAGCAGGAAGAACCTGTCACCAAAAGGTGGGGACATTGCCTGAAACGTGTGCTCAGGAAATGAGCATTATCTGGTCCTTCTGAGTCTGTTCCAAGGTTCTTAGAGAGGGACTATGCTAAATGGTACAGGATCTACAAGGGACACCACCAAGGTGCTCTGTACCTGACAGCTAAGAGATGGGCAAGGGGCGTGTCCTGCCTTAAGACTCACAAGAGCCTGACCAGGCGGTGGCACAGTGGATAGAGTGTCGGACTGGGATGCGGAAGACCCAGGTTCAAGACCCCAAGCTCGCCAGCCTAGTCCCTGATACACAATATATGTTAAACAAACCTAGCAGTTTTATGGATACTATTGCCAATTCCATAGTTAGATAATTATTAAGCCAAAAATCAGTTTCTAGCCTGACCTGTGGTGGTGCAGTGGATAAAGCATCGACCTGGAACGCTGCGATCGCTAGTTCAAAACCTTGGGCTTGCCTGGTCAAGGCACATATAGGAGTTGATGCTTCCTGCTCCTCCTCCCTTCTCTCTCTCTCCTCTCTAAAATGAATAAATAAAAATCTAAAAAAAATATTTTTTAATTGGTTTCTAAGAAACTTCTCCCATTTGCCTGTTCTGCCCTCTGGACCTAAAGAGAGCAAGCACCTCAGGCTTCCCTACTCCAGACTAAGCAGTCCCTTCCATTCAGTACACGCCCTTGTTCCCCAACCCCTCGACATTGTGGTTACCTTTCTAGAATGCTGATTTGTCAGCACAGCCAAAACATTAACAAAGCATATACGCACATATGCACGAATAGGGTTCCCTGCAAATTTACTCCTTCCTCCCTGTTTGAACAATTATGAAGAAAACTCATCACAGGAAAAAATAATTACCAGAGATGGCTTTAAGGAGAAGGCAGAAGACATGAGAGTTGATTATGTAGTGGTAATAAGCACAGGTTTTAGAACATCCTTGGATTTAATCCCAGCTCTACCACTTAACAGCTGGGCAAGTTACCTCAGTTTCCTTATCTGTAAAATGGGGATCATAACAATATCTAAAAGTGTTGTGGGCATCAGATATAAAATATATGTGACAGTGATACATGTTAAAATACTTAAAACACAGTAAGAGCTAAATAAGTGTCAGTTGGTGTTATTATTACTACTATTCACATTCTTAAAAGGCTTACTTTACATTGTTACAGAGGACAAATCCAGTACAAAGGAATATAAGCTAAAGCCTTTCAGACACTCAATAACCAGTTATTGAACATGTAATACCTGTGGCCAAGGCCAGGCAGGTCCACATTAGATCTGGACAGACGGTAGAAAAACTGCGGAACTGGAAAAGCGTTGAGTCATTCCATTTAATAAAGTCTCACAGCAGCGGACAAGCACAAAGGCGGGGGAAACCACCTCTCAGTCAAACAAACAGCAAAATAGCCCCTCACAGTGTTGGGCAGGCAACCCATACATCCACAATCCCCCATCTCTCATCTCTCTCAAACTCAACCACTCATAGCCTTATATAGGCTATGCACACGTGCCTCTGCTACGTGCTCACGCACTAACCAAGCAAAGTGCTTGCAGCTGGTAACCCCGCCAGCAAGCCTACACAGCTGTCCCAAAAACACCTACCATGGGTCAGGAACTGTGCTCACTGTTAGGGCTACAAACCTGATTACACGTGGACTTGAACTATAACTCAGTCTTTCGGAAAGCCAAACACATAAACACATGATTGTATACTATGTTTAGCACATTAAGGGAAGGAACAAAATCCAATAAGACACAAAAGTAAGGGAACTAACATGACCTTGGAAGATCAGGGAAAGCATCACAGAGTGCAGGACCATTGAAGTGGTTCTTGAAGGACAAACAAGAGCCTTATCCTTACCCTGGCAGGATAAGGGAGTAAGGGGATTTAAGGCAGAATAGCAGCATGCACAGCCTGACCAGGCGGTGGCGCAGTGGATAGAGCGTTGAACTGGGATGTGGAGGACCCAGGTTCAAGACCCCGAGGTCGCCAGCTTGAGTGTGGGCTCACTAGCTTGGACCCAACGTCCCTGGCTCGAGCAAGGGGTCACTAGGTCTGCTGGAGCCCTCCCCCACCCACCCCGCCGTCAAGGCACATATGAGAAATCAATCAATGAACAACTAAGGAACCGCAACAAAGAATTGATGTTTCTCATCTCCCTCCCTTCCTGTCTTTCTGTCCCTCTCTCTGACTCTCTCTCTGTCTCTGCCACAAAATAAATAAATCCTTTCTTTAAAAAAAAAAAGAATAGCAGCATGCAAAGAGGCAGGAGAGAATATGATGGGCGCAGGGAATTCATTATGACAACAAAAGCTTATATTCACTGAACACTTCCTATGTTCCAAGAACTGTACTAATGCTTATTTACATACTTCATCTCACCTTATCCTCTCAGCAAGGTAGAGATTATTATCCCCTGTGGGGCAGCTGTATTAGGCTTGCTGCAAGGTTTACCATCTGCAAGCACTTTGCTTGGTTAGAGCGTGAGCACATGGCAGAGGCACGTTTGCACAGTCTATATAAGGCTATGGGTGCTTCTGAGATCGCTCTCCCGCTACCCTGAGGTACGGTTTTCCTTGCTCCCTTGCCTATACTGCAAATAGCAGGTTTTCCTTTGTTTATTAGCTCTTTCCCTTTTGTTGTTTATTTACTCGCCTGTCTTTGCGAGCCTACAATAAATGGGAATGGCCCGACGCTTTCTGGCTGCGCAGTTCCTCTACTGTCTGCCTGAATCCAATGTGAACCTGCCTGGCCTTGGCCACCAGCATTACATCCCCATTCTTCATATAAGGAAACTGAGTCTCAGCAAGGTTTAAAAGATCTTTTGTCCGAGGTTTAACAACTAGTAAACACCACAGCAAAACATGCACACACCCACATCTAGGAGCCCTAACCACTAACAAAACCAGAGTGCAAGATACAATGGGAGGGGTGGCAGAGGAGAGATCTACAATGGAAGACAAGGGGTAAGTACATTATAAAGGGCTGTATCAGCACAGGGTGAGGAGCCATCACAGGATTTCACATGACAGCTGTGGAAGGCTAATTAGAGGAGGGCAAGAACAGAGGCAGAGAGACCACTTAAAGTATACTGAAAGACAGGCAAGAAATTACAAACTAAAGTAGTGGCTGTTAGAATGGAAAGGCAAGGCCAGATACTAGGGCTATGAAGGAACACAGTAACAGGATTTGATATCCACAGCAAGAAAGGGAGAGAGACGTGGCAAATCAGGGACACTAACACCAGTATCCTGTGCACTATTTTTTATTTTATTTTTTTATTTTTTATTTTAGAGAGGAGACACAGAGTGAGAGAGAAAGAGGGGGGGGGGGCTAGAAGCATCAACTCCCATATGTGCCTTGACCAGACCAGTGCAGGGTTTTGAACTGGCGACCTCAGTGTTCCCAGGTCGACGCTTTATCCACTGCGCCACCACAGGTCAGGCATCCTGTGCACTATTATCCTCTCATTTCTACACCTGGTCCAATAGCCCCCACCTTGCGTACTGTCTAGAATATGGAAAACCCAAAAAACGTCTGCCTCTTTTATATTATTAGATGAATTCCAGGTGCAGATTTGACTAAGTGCGTGGCAAAGGCCTTCCCTGAGCAAGGAACCATGAGAAGAGGAACAGACCTAAAGGACCGGGAAGGTTGGAGATGATGAGTAAGCAGGTCTGAATTCAGGAAAGAGGTCTGGCTGGAGCCACAGTTTGGAGAGTCACCCTCAATGGCAACTGGACTGTAAAGGTGACTGAGGAAGGCTGGGTTACGAAAAAAACAGCAGAGAGGACTCTTGGAAACCAAAGTGAGGGCAGTAGGTCCAGGAGGAGAAAAAGGGTGGGTTTTTTTGTTTTGTTTTAATCAATGAAAGTTTAAAAAAAATTTAAAAAGGCAAGGCAAAACACGTTCTAATTGCCCAGGCTGCCCTAAAGCCGGGAATGGGTCTGGCTAACCTTCGATTTGGGCCTGGGGGGAGCGCCCCCACAGCGAGGTACTGAGCACGCTGAAGGCCGGCTCCCCACGCAAACACCGGACTCGCCAACCAGTGCCCAGCGGGTGCGCAGCGTCGCCCCGCGCCCCTGTCCCGCCAGCACCAGGCCCAGCGGCCCTTGGCCACTCGGAGAGGTTTTAGATGGATGCACCCGGTCCGACCGTTGCTTTTTCGGTTGGACCGTTGCTTGTTCACGCCTTCCTGCAGTAACCGCCCACGCTCGTGCACGTCCCTGCCCGTTGGCACACTGGAGTGCCTCCACTCTCCCTCTTCCCTCCTTTCCCCACCACCCAAGCCTCCCCCGAGCACGTCCTCACCTGTCCTCGGCCGGGGAGGATCTGAGCTTCTCCGGCACCACCCCGGCTCCCCGCTTTCCCGCTTCCAGGGACGCCGCGCTGTTGCCCTGCATAAGCCAACAACCACTTCCGGATAGGGTACCAACCTAGCAACTGGGAGTCCCGCCTCTGCTCGGAGTCGATAGGTCGTAGGATGAGAGCTCTGGAATTGGATTGGTTAGACATCCCGTCGGGTCACGGAAAGGTGCTGCACGTTTTCCGTTGCACAATGGGAGATGTGGTCCAGCAAAATTGATGTGGCCGTGCAAGGGGTTAAAAGAGAGCTCCTGAGGGCATTTCTTCCCGGATAGGAAAGGCGTATTCACAGTACTGTATTTCTAGTCACGTGAGTTAACTAAGGCAATTTATTGTTTATCATTTTTAGTAGTGTGATTAATATCACATGAACACTGATCATCAGTAATCAACACATGAGCCTTTAATAAACAAAAGAAATGTGAATATACGGTCATGGAAACGCCCTCCACCCATCCCCCAAGATAAAGGTTCCTTTGTGCTCTGATTATATTGATGAGCACCTGACCAGGAGTTAAGAAACTGGTTTCTACAGTTTTTTCACCAGAGCACGGGCTCAGTTTGCACATCTGCAAAGTGGGAATAATTAATATCTGTCCTATTTCGAAGAGACTGTTTAAGAGGAAAAAGAGTGACACGATATGTAGCCCCTCCACACACCCTGTCTGGCAAAAGGATTGCTACTACTATAATTCCAAAGAGCTTTCATCTTGCTTACAGAGGACAAATCTTTCTCTCATATATTCTCAACCTCCTAGAGAAGTTGAGTAGCAAAGACAGCTCTGGCCATTATCATTCGGAAAACTGTGCAACAGGAAAGCTAAGAGATGTTACCAGTTTAGAAGGAGTGGAACACCTGGATAAGCTCTTCGTTACCCTCCGTTGTGGAGATGTATCAAGCTCCCACTAACTCCTGAAACTAGTCCTAGTGCTACTAAGCGCTGATTCCAGAATGAGGAAATCAGATTGTTGTTCCTGTAGATCCAGAACCAGATATCCAGTACATAGTAGTCTCACCTTTAACTTTAAATCTTTCTGTGGCAGTTCTGTCTATACTTCCTTTGTTCGGCCTGCAGATGACAAATCATTGCTCCTCCTTCCTCCCCATGCTCCTTAAACATCTCTCACAGAGGCCAAAGGGACCGCACTGGGAAGGGACCTGAAGGGCTCGCCAGTTAAGTCATCACAGACTTTGCACTCAACAAGAATTCAAAAAACCATTTGGAGACTTAATCCCTATGTCCAAGAACTTGCAATCAATTTGGTTGGCTTTAATAACTGTCAAAATTCTTAACTTTTGTCCCTTACCAATGGGTCCCTTGCTCTCTTATGGGGAGAGCTAGTAAAATAAGGTTCACCAGGGTTAATGAGACTTCTCCACACGGATAAGCAATTTGCATTTTATCAGGTTTCCCTATAGGTTTGTACTCAGAAATGCAAACCAATTTTCAAAGGCCCTTAGGCAAACATAATTAACCCTTTGAGTGAGTTTTTTTTTTCAAATAATAAAATTAGTTACAGTTTTATTAACTTAAAATCATGTTTGTTTGATAACCAATTTATGGAAACAAGAACATACATTTGCCATTTTTTAATGTTGCCTTACATAGTTTTAAAATGAATCTATCGTACTCTGGTCAGGAGGCATGAGGACGTACATGAACATTCATACTACTCAAAGCAAGTCTTTGGGGAAAAATAACAAAAATGACACACCACCTGACCAGGGGTGATGCAGTGGATAGAGTGTTGTATTGGGACGCAGAGGAAACAGGTTCCAAACCCCGAGGTCACTGGCTTGAGCATGGGCTCACCAGCTTGAGTGCAGGGTCGCTGGCTTGAGTATAGAATAGTAGACCCCGTGGTAGATGGCTTGAGCCCAAAGGTTGCTGGCTTGAAGCCCAAGGTCACTGGCTCAGCTGGAGCCTCAACCCCACCCAATCCCTGTTAAGGCATATATGAGAAAGCAATCAATGAACAACTAAAGTGCCACAACAAAGAATTGATGCTTCTCATCTCTCTTTCTTCCTGTCTGTCTATCCCTGTCTGTCCCTCTCCATCTCTGTCTCTCCCTCTCTCTCTCTCCCTCTCTCCCCAAAATAAATAAATAAATAAGTGAAGTGTTCCTTCTACACTTCAATCCACCTTCTTTAAAATTGCAAATTCCCCTTCCATCTCCCTTCTCTGCTTTATTTTTCTCCATAGAACATAGTCACCATCTGAAATACTGTATCTTCTCTGTCTGACTCCCTGTATTAAAAAGTAAGCTGCGCCTGACCTGTGGTGGCGCAGTGGATAAAGCGTCGACCTGGGAACGCTGAGGTCGCCAGTTCAAAACCCTGCACTGGTCTGGTCAAGGCACATATGGGAGTTGATGCTTCCAGCTCCTCCCCCCTTTCTCTCTTTCTCTCTCTCTCTCTCACTCTGTGTCTCCTCTCTAAAATGAATAAAGAAAAAGAAATTAAAAAAAAAAAAAAAGTAAGCTGCATAAGGGCAGGAATTTTCTCCACTTTCCTGTTGTGTCCACCTTGACTGAAACAGTGCTCAGACTGTTGTATGCACTGAAAAGACCTTTGCTGAATGAATGAATGAGCAAAAGAAGGAAGACATGAATGTCATGCTTTGGAGGAAACAACTGTAAATATTCTGGTTCCTATCTATCAGACTTTTTAATGCTAATGCAGATGTAAATTTATATGTATATGCACATGTGCATACTTTTTCAACTTTACAGAAATGAGACCATAATATACACAATGTTCTACAATGTGTTTTTTTTCATTTAACGTGTCATAGACATCTTCCAAGTTAAATTTCATAGGAAGTTACTCCATTCTTTATAACGGTTACATAGAATTCCATTCAATGAATATCTCTTTCCCTTATTAATAATCATTTATTTTGTTTTTAAAGTTTTGATAGCACACACATGCTAAAATACTGTTATTTTTGTCACATAAGATCTTAGTACTGGCATTGCTCAAAGAGTATGTTTTTTACTTTTTTTTTAATGTGAGAGAAGAAGAGATAGTGAGACAGACTCCTGCATGCACCCTGACCGGGATCCACTTGGCAACCCGCCTGGGGTCAATGCTCAGACCAACTGAGTTATCCTCAGCACCCACAACCAACGCTTGAATCAATCAAGCCACTGACTGCGGGAGAGGAAGAGAAATAGAAGAGAAAAGAGGAAGAGGGAGGGGGAGAGAAGCAGATAATCTCTTCTCTTGTGTGCCCTGACCAGGGATCAAATCCGGGATGTCTGGGTCAATGCTCTATCCACTGAACAAAACTGCCAGGGCTATCTTTTAAATTTTAATTGACATTGCCAAATATCTCTCTAAAAATGGAATACCGGTAATTTATAGTCAAACCAACATCTTCACTAACACCAAATATTACCAATATGAGAAGCAAAAAATAATAGTAATGATGGTATCTAAATGTTGTTTTAATTTCGTTTTTCTTGTTTTTGTTTTTATTTTTTTTGACAGAGAGAGTCAGAGAGAGGGACAGATAGGGACAGACAGGAGGGGAGAAAGAAGAGAAGCATAAATTCTTTGTTGTGGCTCCTTAGTTGTTCATTGATTGCTTTCTCCTATGTGCCTTGACTGGGGAGGGGGAGCACAGGGGGAACTACAGCAGAGTGAGTGACCCCTAGCTCAAGCCAGCAACCTTTGGGCTCAAGCCAGCAACCACGGGGTCATGTCTATGATCCTATGCTCAAACCAGCAACCCCGCGCTCATGCTGGTGAGCCTGTGCTCAAACCAGGGACTTCGGGGTTTTGAACCTGGGTCCTCTGTGTCCCAGTCTAACTCTCTATCCACTGCATCACCACCTGGTCAGGCATAATTTCACTCTTTCACAATTAATGAAGTTGAACTTTTTTTCATATTTATTGACCATTTAAATTTCTTCTATTAACTACCTTTTTACATTACTTTTTTATATTTCTACCAGGTTGTTGGATGTTTTATTTACTTATAGAAGCTCCTAGTATATTATAGACATTTACTTTTTGTCTCTCTATTGTGTGACAGATGTTATCTACTAATCTGTGACTTATCTTTTAACTTGTCAATGTCATTTTTCTCAGAAGTGGAAGTGGTAATAACACTAATAGCTAACCTTTATTGATCATTTACAATATGCCAAACACTGTTCTTTGTGAGTTACATAGACTATTTCAATTAATTCATACATTATGAGGTATATACAATTGTTATTTCTTTTTATAAATGAGAAAGCTGAGGCACAGAAGCATAAGTAACTAGCCTGGACTCTCTCAGTTACTAAGTGGTAGAACCAAAATTGGAATATTAGAAGTCTTATTCTACAGAAATTTTAAAAATTTAAGTAGTTAAGCCTCTTTATTTAAAAAGAAAAAGAAAAAGAAAACTTCTGAGTTTTGTTAGAGAGACCTTCAACATAAGATTATTAAAATATTCTTCTATTTTTTCTTTAGTTTTATTTTTAATGTTAAGCTCTTTGATATTTCTGGAATTTATTTTTATATAAGATAAGGATCTGACTTTCTGTCCTTCCAAATAGATAACCACTTGTCCCAACAACAGTTATTAAATAATGTGTTTTCCCTCTGATATGAATGCCAGCCTTATTATATACAAAATTCCCATAAAAACACCAATCTATCAATTTTTATTTTTAAACTTGTGTCCAATCATTTTATTGTTTAGGATTTTCTATCCATATCATATAATCTACAAATAATGATTCCATTGCTTTCTAGTGTTTACAGCACTTGTCCCATTTTCTCATCTTATTGAGTGAGCTAGACTGGCCTAGACTATGTGGGGGTAAGAGTAGGGATAGTGTTGTTCCCTGTCCTGAGCCTGCTTTCATGGGCATAACCTTAGCTTGTTACTGTTATGTTTTCTATGTATCTCTGTTACTTTGGTTAAGATGTCTCTCCTTCCTTTTAATCTGAAAGACTACTAAATTGTAACAACAGTCTTCCACATTTGATAAATAATATTGACACAATTTGATATATTCATATGGCTTTTCCCCTTTGAGTTATGAGAGCTCTAAAGCTTATAGTGTTAAGCTCTTACTAACTAATATACAGGTCCTTCCTGGAGGGATGACACTTTGAAGCTGACATGGCCCTCTTATGCACAGTCTGACAGGAGCCCAGAAATCAGAGGGTCTCAAGGATTCACAAAGGATAAAGGCAGAGGGAAGGGCAGATACAGCATTTAAGGCACGGAAAGATTCCAACCATTAAATTTAATTTTCAAAATAAATTTTTAAAAAGAAAAAAAAAAAGGATTCTGATGAGAGGAGACCTGACTGGCTCTCCTCTGTGCACAGACAGCAGGCTCATGGAAATCCTACCTGTTCTTTAAGGCTCAAATTAAATACCATCACCTTCCACTAAGTCTTCCCAAATCTCCCAGATGCCCCCTAAACCCCTTCTCCTTTGGGCCCATCATTGTGTGTGGTGCACGTGCATTTCATTTCTCTCTGCAGCCCCAGTGCCTGGTAGATGCCTGGCATACAGTGGGTGCTTATTTAATGCAGAATGAAGGACTAACAGGAAAGGTGGGCCTCCTCCCTATCCTGAGAGGTCTTCTCGCCCTGCCAGGGCTGGGGCAACTCTGCCCGCCAGGGCCCTGCAGGGTGGACTCCACCTCGGCAGAGGGCATCCCAGACCCCTCAGCAGCCCCGGAAGTCAGGCTGCCTGCCTGGGAAGACTACATTTCCCAGCGATCCATGTGACAGTGAAAACCCTTGGCTTTGACAGCCACCACCACAAGCCTTTCCGCCTCCCCAGCAGCCTGGGAGCTGGGAGCTGGATTATGGTGGCCTGACCAGCAAACGCAGCTGCAGGAGTCCAGATCCCCTACCTTTCCCCGCGCTGCCGACCTGCCAGGAGGACCGGAAAACCGGCTGCTGTGACCTGCCATGCTCACTTCTTCCAGCTTCCTCAGGGGACCCAAGCCGTCCTCTCCCAGACCTGGGCTGAGGCTGGACGCCACTGGCCAGATGTAGCCAGGATCTGGCTCCTTCCTGCTCTCTCTGCCGATTGGTCCTGCCGATACTCACAGCCTGGACCTGGGGTCGGTTCAGGGACCTGCAGGAACCCTGATGCTGTACAGCTCTCTCTCCTGAGAAGCCACCACCAGCACCAGAGTTGGAGGGCTAAAACAGAGACAGACGTGGGCCTACAGGAGCCCTGAGGGCCTGAAGGAAGGCCAGGGCTGCAATGGCCCACGCACTGCCCTGGCTCATGCTGTGGATGGGCTCAGCAGTGCTTCCTGCCCACTGCACCCAGCCTGGCATTCGACTGCCTCTGCGGAGTGGGCTAGGGGGCACCCCCCTGGGGCTGCGACTGCCCCGGGACACCGAGGAGCCAGAGGAGCCTGGCCGAAGGGGCAGCTTTGTGGAGATGGTGGACAACCTGAGGGGCAAATCCGGTCAGGGCTACTATGTGGAGATGACTGTGGGCAGTCCCCCACAGACGGTAAGGTGGCCAAGCCAGCTCTAACCTCCTTCCAACATGAGTCAAGGGGGGTCAGGCTGGGGACGCAGCATGCTGGCCCCTGCTAAAGTGGGCTGGGTGGTGTGGGCAGGAGAGACCCTCTCTCAGCCTTTCCTCTGGGATTATATTGGCAGCTGGGATCATTCGTCATTCCCAAAGCTCCCTCTCCCCCACAGGCTTCCCAGCTTCCCTGGTCTGACTGCCCTCCCTGCATACCCATCTTACACATGTACCTCTTTGTTAGGATTTGGAGCAGGAAAAACACTTCAGTGTGGAAAGCCTGACCTGGAGAAGGTTCTAAGTCTAAGCCATGGAGGTGCTATGAACAGGTGTCAGCCCTGGCCAACCCTTAGTCTCCTAAGCCCACCATTCGGTTTTGATCACCCAACCCCATCACCTCCTTCAGTGTTCCTAGAATCGGGGTTCCCGCCATCATTCCCAGCACCTTGAAGACCAAGGAGTCCTGACATGAGTTGGATCAGGCTCTTTCTCCCACCATCTGGGCTACCCCAGGGACAGCAAAGCATGATGTCTGAGTTCCTCTGACCTCCAGTTTATCCCCGGAGCCCTGAGCAGACTCTTACTTTCCCCAGTCCCTCCCTCCTCATCTCCCCTCCCCTCTGTGCATCACACTCCGGCCCCTCCCCCACCCCATGCCGACAAGCCTCCCAAGCACAGGCCAGAGGGAACTAAACTAAGCCTGGGGAAAGGACACCTCTCAGCAAAGGAATCAGAGCCCCCTTCTAATAATAAATCTCCTTCCATGAGCTGATAGGTGCTGGGGGTGGGGGGAGGGTACAAATATGGCAGTGATGGAGAAACTACTACCAGTTCTTCCCACCCTTCCTGACAATCCACGGGACCTCCAAAGTGGCTGGTGGAGGTTGTACCTTCTGCACCTCTGTGCTTGCGTGGGAGTATGGGCACGAGTAGCCGTGTGGGGTGCTGTCGCTGACCTCTGTGCTCTGTTGCCTCTTCTGTGGGTGAATCTGGACATGGGTGGCAGGATGGTTCTGTGTGTGCTGGTGTGTGTCACCTTGGACCTGAGCCTGAACATCCTTGTGAGCACCCCTGTCCCCGGAATCTGTGTCCAGGAGGCCTGTCCTTGGGAGTGTCTGTGAAGGTGGGAGTCTTGATGCACAGAGGGAACACTTCCTGGCGCCTCAGACAGCTCATACACTGGACCTCAGAGAGGCACAACTCCACCGCCCAATCACCTGATGGAAGCCAGCCTTCCTGGGCCCCTGCCACCCAGGCCCTCCTACCTCCTGGCTGATCCAAGGCTCTAGAGCCCCCCACTTATCTTTTCTCTTTGCTGGGTACCATAACTTACCCAAGAAAAGTTTTGGATCAGTCCTCAATGTGAGGACAGAGTCTGAATGGAGGCCTCTAGCTGCTTGGTCCACCAGGATGCCAGGTATTGTAAGGTATCAGGGATTATGATGTGCTGTGCAAACTGTACGGAACAGAGCTGTCAGACAAATAAGGTCTCTGCGGTCAGACAGACCAGGAATTTTGGCTTTCCCTCTTCTCAGCTGTGCAGCTTTGGGAAAATGATATAACCCCTCTGAGGCTACTGCCTTGTCTGTAAAATCGGTTATATGAGATCTCCTTTCCTCAGTCACTGTAAGGAGTAAATGAGACAATGTACATAAAAGCACCTAGCACAGAGTATCTGGACACCTAATTGACCTCCAGGAAACGTGAAATCCCTTTCTCCCAATTGGTCTGGCCACTTTTGCCTCTCCCGTGCTATGCAATGAAGCATAAAAACTTGGGTTTTCTGGGCCCCAGTGTTTTACACATGTAGAACTGGGGGACCAGTTACTATCCTTCCCTGGACCCCATGAGATAATGTCTACATCCCCCAGCCCAGGAATTGGCAGAGAGTAATTGCCCAATAAATGCCAGTTCCGCCTGACCAGGCGGTGGCACAGTGGATAGACCGTCGGACTGGGATGTGGAAGACTCAGTTTCGAGACCCCGAGCTCGCCAGCTTGAGCGCGGGCCCATCTGGCTTGAGCAAAAGCTCGTCAGCTTGGACCCAAGGTCGCTGGCTCCAGCAAGTGGTTGCTCCGTCTGCTGAAGGCCCGTGGTCAAGGCACATGTGAGAAAGCAATCAATGAACAACTAAGGTGTTGCAAGGGCAACAAAAAACTAATGATTGATCCTTCTCACCTTTCTCCGCTCCTGTCTGTCTGTCCCTATCTATCCCTCTCTCTGACTCTCTCTCTGTCCCTGTAAAAAAAAAAAAAAAAAGCCAGTTCCTTTCCCCACCTTCCTAAGAGCAGGGAAAGTGGGTTTAAAGTTCAACACCAGCTTGAGGAGCCAGTGCCAGGGAGACCATAGTCAAAGGGATGGAGGATTGCCCTAGGGCTGCAAACCCAAACCAACGCCCAAGTCTATGCTCTGTGGTGACTTTGATTCTCTTCCCAGCAGTCTGCCCCTTCTCCCTACATGGCAGGCTGTTTTAAGCACCCTAAAAGAACTCGAGTGGCAGAGTAGTCTGAACGAGCAAGAGTGAGCACTTTCTATGTGCCGTGCTATTAATTGCTGGGCTTGGGAGCTGACCACAAAGAGATGAAGCATCATAAAAACATGTTTTCTGCCTGTGAAGAGTTTAAGTGTGAGGTGAAAGTATAAGTGCCAATCAAGGTAGTCAAGTCCATCGCCGCAGTCCTCCAAGTGAGGTCCCGAGACCTTTGTTATCAGAGCCTGTTAGGAATGCAAATTCTCTGTCCCCGTCTCAGGTTTACTGAGTCAAAATCTCAGTGGCTATATCTCAAGTTTTGTGAAGCACTGATCTATGGTGGTACAGAGTGAGTGCTACTGTGGTGCAGGAGGAGGAAAAATCAGGAAAGGCCTCACAGAGGAGGTGTGTTGTTAGCACGGTCTTAAAGAACGGATCGGAGGAGGGAGGCCATTCTCAGTGGGAAAATGACACCTATCCCACCAAAACTGTAATTGCACTTTATTTGTATGTCCACTTCTTCCCTCCCTGAGACTGGGTCACTTAGACCAGAAGAGGCCACGACAAAGGAGACAATGAGTGGTGTGGGTTTAGGCTTAGGCATGTTTGTTCAAGAGACTGAGAAACCCAGTCCAGGTAATGTTCCAGGCTGAGTAAATTAGAGGCACATTACCAAAAGCCTTAAAAGTCAAGCTATAAGGTTTGGATTCTATTCTGCAGATATAAGGGGAAACTGAATGTATTTGTGCAGGCGAGTAACATAAAGAAAGCAACCTTTTTGAAGAGACATCTACATTGTGGAAAGACTGGAACTGAGAGATGCAGAGGCAGGAGGTTCTGTCACACGGTCCAAGCGAGAGGTGCCATGACAAGGACAGCATGAGCAGTGATAAGATGAAAAGGGAAGGGAAGACCAGGATGCAAGTAACAGTACAAGCAAAAGGATAGGACTTGGTGACACAGGTGTGAAGAGTGAGGAAGGAGGTGTCAAAGATGATGTCAAGATTCTGATCTGGGGTGCACTGGAGTAGAGCAAAACCAGGTGGGGGAACAGGCCAGTTGGCAGAAGGGGACAGCTTAGCAGCCCTTGTATATAAATATCTACTTGTATGTATGGTTGCAATTTATGTAAAGTTTTAAATATTTTTTTAATGAGATTAGATTTTTTATTTTATTTTATTTTAGAGAGGAGATTGTTTTGTTCTTCATAGTCACAGCTTCTAGCAGAAGAACAGGACTGAAAGGGTCAAGAGTTGGCAAGGTGGCAGGCCAGTCAGCTAAGGCCCTGTCTAACCCTGTCCCTCCTGCTACCCCATGCCACCTCTGTGTGTGTCATGGAGAGAAGAAAGAGTTCATTGTAAATGTCCCTCTTCCACTCTCCCATGACAGCTCTGCTATCTCCCTTACTACACTCATCCAAATGTGTAACTGTGTTTCCTTCATAAAGCATCGAGCTCTTTAGAAAAATGTCTTTTTAAATTTTTTTTCAGTATATTTTTCTCTTTTTTTTTTCTTTTTTTTGTGGCAGAGACAGAGAGAGTAAGAGAAAGGGACAGATAGGGACAGACAGATAGGAAGGGAGATGAGAAACATCAATTCTTCGTTGCGGTTCCTTAGTTGTTTATTGATTGATTTCTCATATGTGCCTTGACCGGGGAGCTACAGCAGACTGAGTGACCCCTTGCTCGAGCCAGTGACCTTGGGCTCAAGCTGGTGACCCTTGCTCAAACCAGATGAGCCCGCGCTCAAGCTGGCGACATCAGGGTCTTGAACCTGGGTCCTCTGCATCCCAGTCCGACGCTCTATCCACTGTGCCACCACCTAGTCAGGCCAGTATATTTTCTTTATCTAATACACTGGGGAACAAAATTTTTGTTGCGTTCTTATCTAATTTGAGTGTGCTGATCTGACATTAGTTTTTCTCTATAAGCTACAATTTTTTTGCAATTCAAGATTTTAGGTTTTCATCTTATTGTAAAATTTTCAACATTTAGTTTAACATAGTGAAGTAGAATGTCTTCTTGGGCATCATCTTTGTGAAAATATAATAATTTATATAATGCAGTAAATACACTAATACACTAAAAGATATGATTTCATCAGAATTTGTCTACAATTTTAAAATAGAACATATTAAAACACTTATTTTAAATCATAAAGTTTGCGCAAAACTTATTTAAATTCTATTCAGGCAAAAATTTGCGTTTGTAGCTCTTGCGTTTGTGAACTTGTTGAGGACGATCTCGTTTGATGCTCCAGCAGTAATCTGCTCATCACTAACAGCTCCAGGATTTTCGGGAAACTTATCAAGGTGACTGTTCAGGAAGTCACTTCCTTTGAACCAGAAGTTCATAGTTTTCTGCTTTTTTGTTGACAAGAAAGGTCTTTATAACTCGTACATAAGACTGCCATGCTGCCTTCTCCTCCATTTTCATCTTCCTGGCAAATTCTTCAAATTCTTCATCACATATGAGGATTCGAATTTTAGGTCCATTGAATATACCTGCTTTTATCTACTCAAAAGACAAGGCAGGAAAAGCAGAAATAATATGTTGAAAGCATTCACTTTCTCTATTCAAAGCCTGAACAAACTGCTTCATTAAGCCAAGTTTGTTGTGAAGTGGGGGAAAATCATCCTGCCTTGATTAACTACAGGTTCATCAACAATATTTTGCATCCCTACTTCCAGAGCTTCATGTTTCGGCCACTCCTTCTGTGTCCAGTGTTTCTCCCAAGCTTGGCTGTCCCACAAACAAAGAAAGCAAGGATACTTTGTGAAACTTCTCTGTTGTCCTAGCAGGAAATTGACCATTTTAAGATCCACACAAATGATCCAGTTATGCTCCTCATACTTCAGAAAGTCGAGGACAATTTTTATGTCATTATCATCTCGCAGATGAGTTGAATAACCAATTGGAACCGCTGCATCAACATTACCATTGTGTAGGAGAACACATTTTAGACTCCGGATAGAGCTGTCAAGAAATAGTCGCCATTCTGTTGGACTGTAAGTGGTAACACCTAGCTGGCTGCGAAGACTACTGATATCATGACAGTAAACAAAGTGTTTATCTTCGGGAAAAAAGTCTACAAAAATTTGTTCACGCTTCCTGAAGTGGGACTCATTAGCTGACCAGTGAAGTACGTTCTTTTCTTGAAGCCTGGAGGCTAATAACTCAGCTGCTTTCTCTGATAGGCCCAAATCTCTTACTAAGTCATTCAATTCAGGTTGGCTGAACTGCTGAGGGGTTAATGACTGTTTGGCATCAGAAGAAGACCCTTTAGATTCTACAACCATTTCCTCATGCATCTTATCAAAATATACTTGATCACCATGTTCACTTTGTTTGTGCTTAGAAGAAATAAAACCATTGAAAACTGGAACCGGAGTGCCTCAGAGTGTGGGATAGGTTGTATTGCTGAAGGAATATTAGGATATGCAATCATATACTGTTTTTTCTTGCCGATGCCCTTTGTATGGATCAGACAGAAATAACAGTCACTGCTGTGGTTCTTAGGTTCAGGCCAAACCATGGAAACACCAAAAGGCATTCCTTTGCGTTTTCCTTTTGTCCAGTCACGAAGCATTTCCCCATAATTATGACGCACAATATGAAGATCTGCTGAAGGCCCGCGGTCAAGGCACATGTGAGAAAGCAATCAATGAACAACTAAGATGTCGCAACGGCAACAAAAAATTGATGATTGATGCTTCTTATCTCTTTCCGTTCCTGTTTGTCCCTATCTATCCCTCTCTCTGACTCTCTTTCTGTCTCTGAAAAAAAAAAAAAAAACTAGAGCGTGCACCAAAAAATGGATTTCAGATTTGGAATCAGTGATGCAGAAATATATAAAAACAGTTCTAAAACCTCATGCAACAGAAAATGAAAAAAAAATTATTCCCCAGTGATATCTATGACAGCACCAGGCTTAGAGTGAATGAGTAAGTAAACTGTCAGACATCAAAATAAGCTGTTGATGGGCAATTGTAAGTGCAGAACTAGAGCTCTGATAATTTTTATTCTTTTTCCTAAATGAAAGACTATTATCTTGTTATAATGGTATGATCATCACCATCCTAATACCGAATAGCAATTAATTATTGGGATTGAAATTTGGTGGTAGTCGATTCAGTTTAACAGTCCCTTGTTGAGCACCTAGGTGTGCCAAAGAGAAAAATTATGTCATGGCCGTAGCACTCGGAGAACACAATTTGGTTTATGACACAGACATAGAAACACTACATAACATACAAGACCACATGCACTGGGTACAAATAGAAGAATGCTGAGTCCTGGAAGTGCAGAAAAAGAAGTGGCTACATCTGCCAGGGTGTTAGGAAAATTTTGCTGGAAAGGGTAGCATTTGAATATGGCCTAGAAAGAAGAGAAAGCTTTGCTATTTATTTGGGGAGCCGCAGGGAGGAAGGCTTCATGAAGAAAGGCTGAGCTATGCTAGGAGCTGGAGTTGTGGCCAGGACACTGTGGGGCTGGGAGGGGTCTGGGTGTTATTCTGGAAGCAGCAGAACATCCTTATGAATGTATTAGAAGGGGAGTGTTCTAATACATTCACAAAACAACTTCAGCGTGGAGCAGCGATTGGCAACCCTTTCATCTCATGGCACATATAAACTGATTACTAAAATTCTGTGGCACACCAAAATGTATATGACATTTTTTGCCCATCTGACAAAGAAAGAATAGGTATTATTTTGATTCAGTCACACCAGAGGTATAATTTTGATCCATTCACACTGGAAGGCTATTGTTACGTCGGCTGCTGTCATCGTTTAATTCGACACTCTAAGGCAGGGGTCCTCAAACTTTTTACACGGGGCCCCGTGTCGCACATTGGCTCTCCCTAGGACCTTCATGCCAACATTTTGCGTGCTTCTCCTTGGCCTCTCCAGGTCAGAAAGGAAAGAGTTTATCTGGGAGTGGGGGGCATAGAGAAAGACCGCATTCTCATGAACATTGAAGGTTGGGAATGCTTCTCATCTCCAATAAAGAGTTAAGCAGGGAATGCTGGTTGAGAATCCAGGAAGAGAAGCAGGAAGAGCCCCTACCTGACAACCCATTTCTCTTTGTGCTGGGAGCCATTTCTCCTAGGGCCTAGGTAGTGGCAAGTTCTAGGGAAGAGCCGGACCATTTTCCAGTTTCCAGAGCTGCACTGAGCTTTCCTTGGCTGGGTGCAGCAGAGGTATGGGAAGTACTCACAAATGCTGCTGGCCACACCTCGCATGCTGTGCTCAGCGGATGCTGGGAGGGAAGGTGTGTGCTCTGAGGTGGATGATGAACCACTCAATCAGTCCTAGGAACTGACAGGGGGAGCCAGGATTCCTGGGCCTTTCTTCTCATGGACTCTGACAAAGCCACCGAGAACACTGGCTGAGCTCGCTGCCTCTCCCATCCCAGCCAAGCCCTTCACCAGCTCTCCTAAATTGTTATGGCCCTGTGGTTACCCTTTCTGTGGCCCTCTGTAATCACACTGTGTCCAGGCTGGATATCTCCTTAGTTGGCCTCTCAAGGTCAGCGAACCCCACCGATTATTCTTTCCCGGTACCTGTGGACTTTTTGCCAAGATGCATGAGAAGTGAACTCTGGTCTCTCCCAGGGGCTCAAGCAAAGAAGCCCATGCTCTGAGTATGACCCAGGTCCTGTGGGGAAAGCAGGCTTACGCCACAGTCCAGTTTCCCTTGCAAGAGGGGAAAGAGCCAGGGAAGATGAAAGCCACTGTCACCTGTGGGAGGGACAGGGACAGACAACAGGAAGGACTTACTGTCTGACAATGAAAAGCAGGTAGCCAATAGCAGCCATGATACCTCACAACTAGGATTTTCCAGATGGGTTTCATGGAGGCTAAAGGCGCTAAAGAGAGGCCTGAGGAGCTGTCGCAGGGTTGGGGTCAACACAGAGGAAGTGAAACAGAACATCTGCTTTTTCTGTCTTTGGTAGACTGGGATCCCTCCTGAGACCAGAAAAGGGTCCTGATGCTTTAAAACAAAAAGTTTGAACACCATTGTCTTAGATCTGATCTTTAAGACAGACAGGTACTGTTTGCGAGCATTCACAAATTCATTTGAATCAGAAGCCCTGACAAGTAGTTAAGCTGGATTTGAGGCTAGGGGGAAATGGAGCATCCTGTCTGAAAGGGGACACCAGATAAGGTTTGGGGTGACACAGCCACCATGTAATTCCTTTAAAAAAAGGAAAAAGCAGCCCAAGGTGGGGAGCCCAGCCACCCACTTGCTCCCAGGTATCAGTTGCCAGCATCAGCTGGAGGGTGAAGTGGATGCAGGGGGATGTCTTGGGGAAACTACCTATGTCCACTGGGTCAGCTGATGGGTCAAGGTGGAAAGTACTGGTCAGGGACAGGACCCAGTTGCTAGATTCAGTCTGAGGCAGGAGCGGTGCATCCTGCTGGCCCTCGGCTGTTCTCAGCTGCTGATGGGAGGCTCCTCCATTTTCCCTTTCCTTCTCTCGGCCATGGGTAAGCTCAGGTCTGGGAACAACCACTTAGGAAAGCAGGTGGAGCTGACCAGAAAGCTCTGGGAGCAAGGAGACCTTAAGTCACTAGGATTGCACTAAAGACCTGACTGGATATTTAGTCAACCACATGGGTATGGTGGCTGTCAAGTACTATCCTCACCATACACAGTACCAGACTAAAAATGTCACATCCACAAAGACCCTGGGGCTGAGAACAAACAGCAAGAGTCTGTTGTGTCCCAGAGAATTACAGGAAATGAGGCAATTACTATCAGCTACAAATAAAAAAAAGGTTACAAAGCACCTACAGAGGGCTCAGTGAAAATTAGATAATGAAGATACAGATGTGTTCTCACCATTGTGAGCTCACGGTGTGTGGGTTAGACAGGTATTAGGTAAGTGGTGAAAAGTTTGAGGAGTGATCTACAAAGAAGAGCGGGTGGTACTGAGGACGCAAAGAGAAGAAAGCTCATCTCTGCTGGGGGCAGCGGGGTAGAACCTCTGGGAGAAAGCTGTTTCCACCGTGACCTGTAAGTTGAACAAAAGTTAGACAAAACAGGGAGCGCACGTTGTAAGCAAAGAAAAGAGCATAGGAAGGTGAAGAAGTCAGAGGTCGTCGTGCTCTTGAGAAACTTCACAAGAAGCATGGCAAGAAAGGGAAAGTGACAAGAGCTCTTCACTGGAGCAGACCTACGGTTGGTTAGAGACCCCCAAGGTCAAGAATCCCAGATAGTTTTGTATCAGTTATCTGACGCTGTGTAACAAACTACTTCAAAACGTGGTGGCTGAAGACAAGAGCCGTTTTGTTTCTCGGGATTCTGTGTGTTGGCTTGTGGTTCCACCAGTCTTACCTGGGCTCACTCATGTAGCTGAATTAAGCTTGTGTGACATCTCAGGGGACAGACTAAGCTGAGCCCGCTGGCCCTCTGTCTCCACGAAGTCTTTCATACTCAAGGAGGCAAGACTGAGCTTCTTCACGTGCAATCTCAGGGCAGCATTCCAAGAGGGCAATCCCCAGTAGTAAGCACTTATCAAACCTCTGCTTTCCTCCTTTGCTGATGCGTCATTGGTCAAAGCAAGTCATGTGGCCAAGCCCAGAGTCAGTGTCAGAAGGTATCATCACACGAGGGCATAGATACATGGGGTGTGATTCACTGGTATAACAACCTACCATAGATCTCTTCTCCAAATGAGAGATTAAGGAAGGTCAAGTAGATGAAAGACCAGATTTGGGTCTGGTCAGAACCCGTGGACCCTTGTCCCGGCTTTGTGGCTCATTGTGTAAGATGGTAAAGTTGCTTATTCACACTAGTCTCAGTAAAATGGAAGATGGTCTTCTACATCTCAGTTTAGCAAAAAGGCTTGTTATATTAGAGCTCTCCTCCCATCAACTGAGGCCCACACAGAAGGAAATAGACTAGGAGAATTATAAGTAGAATAATTTGGGCTAAAGCTCCCTCCCCAGAGGCTTGCACAGTTGGTAAGACCCTGGGATAGACTACCAAGAAAGGCTGTGGTTCTGAATAACTAGCTACCTTTCAGAATGGAAAAGCTGATAGACAAATGACTCCTGAAGTCGCTTTTTATCCAGAAGTAGATCTGAGCTATCGCTGTCTGCTAGTGAGAGCGAGGGTCAAGGCAGCTGAGGTTTGGGGAGCAACGAGCTTACCCTGAACTCACCAGTGCGGTACCTATCTCATCACCCAAGATCACCGCTAAAGATTTCCCCACCGGAGCCTTGTCTACAGAGGGAACCCGCAGGTGTGCCTTTCCCTTAGGGGCTTGTTAGCACTTCCCATGAAGCTGCCCTCCTTTGAGGCCCCAGGGGCACATTTGTTTGTTAAGTAATTGGCACTGACCCATCCTTGACCCCTAGGCTTCAGAACCCTGTGCATCTAAAGGCAATGGCTACAGAGACGCCTCAGTTGGCAGGGCCCAAGGGATGGGGAAGAAGCAAGATGGCTTCAGGACCCCAGGCTGCCTGGAGACTGACCTCCTGTATGGAACCAGGTGACTTGGTGGAGGAAGGCAGCTCTGAGACAGAGCCACACATGTAACCCAAACAGCCCACAGTTCCGGAGTCTGCAGGGGGATCCCTTCCTCACCTGTCCCAATTTCTCTCTTTTAACCTTTCACCGATTCAAGCAGTGTGTATTGCCAGGCACTGTGATACCAGCTAGGGACACCATGGGGATCTTTTAAAAATTAGATACAAGGGGAGGTGAGAGGCAATGTGAAATTAGAGTGCCAAGTTTTGTGGAAGTGTTTTAACAAGAGAATATGACTTGCTCTTTTCTCCTCAGGAAGTCCCTTTTGAGCTCAGACTGAAGGATGACCGGAGATGAGTAGACAAAACTGGACATGGAAAGGAGGGGAGGTTTGTGGACCTGACAAGAGGCCAGAGTGGCGAGTAGGCAGGTGGCTTGGGGTGGTGGGGCGGGGGCGGGGGGGCGTGTAGGACAAGCTAGGCTGAATACATAGGCAAGGCTGGATCATGTAGGGGTTCGAAATGTTAATACTTTAAACTTTCATTTTAATAGCAAAGGGAAACTGTTGCCATAGGAGGGTTATCGGGAGGTCAAATTTGCTCCTTGAAAAGATCTCTCTAGCCCCAGTGCTAAAGCAAGTTGGAGAGGTAAAGGTGGTGGGCTTGCCGAGACCAGTCACATTCCCAGATAAAACAATGATGACAGCTTGGCCCCGGGGGTGGCAGGGGAGATGGCAAGAAACGAATAAATTCAGGAGACATTTAAGATGGTTCATTAGACAGAACTTGTTGAGGCACTGGGTAGAAGTGTGAAGAAGAGGAAGGTGTTAGGATGGCTTTGAAGTTGCTGACTTATGGAACAGATGGATGATGATGCCCTTCTATACAGGGAGCA
Source organism: Rhynchonycteris naso (assembly GCA_037038555.1). NCBI lineage: Eukaryota > Metazoa > Chordata > Mammalia > Chiroptera > Emballonuridae > Rhynchonycteris > Rhynchonycteris naso. The sequence goes on along the minus strand of CM072995.1, from coordinate 278,397,328 downwards.
GTGAGAAATTACAGATGGATGGGACCATGAAGGGTCAGCTTCAGACATCCTACATCTGAGGAATCTTTGAGGCAGTTTGATTTGTGCTTCTGGAGCTCAAAGGAGTGTGAGGAGAGCTAGAGCTCTAAGCTTGGGAGTCATTGGCGTAGAGGTGACAACTACAGCGGTAGCCATAGAAGAGATGATTTAGAGAAAGCAGAGAAGAGAAAGAGGGCCCAGACCCGAGCCCAGAGAACTGAGCCTGCTAAGTAGACAGAGAAGATGTAATCAGAGAGAGGGGAGGACAGACAGATATAGGGGAGAGTGCAGGGAAGAAGGGAGAGGCCAGCAGTGTTGAATGTTCTGATTGTTTCAGAGAAGATGAGGCCCAATTTAAAAAATGTCTTTTCACATGACCAGGTGGTGGCGCATCAGTCTGGTATGCTGACGACCCAGATTCGAAATCCCGAGATTGCCAGCTTGAGCGTGGAGTCGCTGGCTTAAGCATGAAATCATAGACATAACCCCATAGTCACTGGCTTGAGCCCAAAAGTTGCTGGTTTAAAGCCCAAGGTCACTAGCTTGAGCAAGGGGTCACTGGCTTGGCTGGAGCCCCCAGTCAAGGCACATATGAGAAAGCAGTCAATGAACAGCTAAGGTGCTGCAACTATAAGTTGATGCTTCTCATCTCTCTCCCTTCCTGCCTGTCTGTCTGTCTCAGTAATGTCTTTTGCATTTGGTGACATGAAACCATCGATAATGGTATTAAGGGCTGTTTTATAGTGGAGGGAAGGACAGAGGCAAGACTCCATTTTTGAATAGGTTGAGAAACAAGTGGGAGGTGGAGAGATAGACAGCTTGGCTGAGAAGAACTCTGCTGGTGAAGGGAAAGGAGAGAGGGTAGTTGGAGGTGGATGTGAGATTTAAAAGATTTTTTTTTAAATGAATAGAGGAAAGCATTTGTAAATGCCAAAAGGCATTTGGGGGTGAGCATGGGGATCAGGGATGTCATGGTGGTCGAAGGCCCTGAGAAGGAAGGAAGGATTGGCCCTCAGGCCCAGGAGGGACCTGCTCTGGGCAGGGTGAGGGACCACCCAGAGGAAGGGACTGGCTCACATGCCGGTCTCGGGCAGGTGGCAGTGGCTGTAGATGTGGAAGGTCCCTTGGTGAGGATGTTTGCATAGAAGCTTTGGCGCACATAGCCCTTTCCCAGCAGTTTTCCTCCTTCTGGCCACCCTTGGCTGCCCTGGTTCACGGTGGGTGTGGAGGCTCGGGTGCTGGACACCCCTACCCTGTAAGAGGCCTCTGTGAGGGGCTGCCCAGGGGGCTTGGGCTAGAAATGTTTAAGGACAGGGCCAGAAATCACTTCTTTCAGAAGCGAGATCCCACTGCCAAGGGCTGACAGACAGTGGGGCACATGCTCAAGAGGAGATCGCAGCTGCTTACTTTGGTCTCCCATGTTCTTGTGAGAGAAGAGGGGGACAGAGACCCATGTCAAGCCCATGGCAGCCTAAACTCCACACAGGATGGGTGGGCGGGGAGGGGGTCATTCCTCCCTGGGCTTGACCCATTTCAAGGTGAAAGGGGAAGACCTACCTCAGATGAGGAGAGAGCCTGGGACTGGAAGGGTAGCAAGAATGACTGGACCTCCTAGCTGGGAACAGGGTGGCCTTCAGAGTCCCCCAACTCAGGAGACATCGAGCCCCCAGATGGAAGCTCTGCTCCAGTGTAAAGAGTGGTCATGTTTTCCCCATGTCAGCCAGGCACATGTTCCTGGCATTTCCCCCTTGCACAGCTATAGGGGCCCATGTGGCAGGGGAGACCCTCTTTCTTTGCGGTCCCATAATAGCAAGGATCCCTGCCACCATGAGGCTGAGCCAGTGCTGGGAGCAGAGTCCTGGCAGGTGGGGGAGGGGCCCTAGGGAGCAGGTGGATGATGAAGCCCATTTAATCATTAACTTGGTTGATTGAAACCTGAACTGCCCTGCCTGGGCTGTATTGATTCTCTCTGAAAGCACAGCATCTGGAGCCAGTGGCTGCCCAGAGACCTGGGAGAGGGACTGGGAGCGTCAGGGAGGAGGGCCCAGCGGGAGAGGAACAAGGCCAGCAGGGGGTCAGGAAGGAGGGTCATGGCGTGCTCAGAGGGCTAGATGTCCAGGGGAGCGGTGGCTGGGGGGGACGTGGGAAGGCCAGGAAGTTAGCTTCGGAGGGGGCACAGTCAGCAACACCACAAAGGACCCTGAGAACAGGAAGGAGCCCGCAAAGAAGAGGAAACTAGAGCCCAGAGAAGCATGGTGACCTGACCAAGGTGACACGGTCAAAGCCTGCACCAAAACCGAGATCAGCTGACTTCACTGCACAAAGGAGAGAGGCCACGGAAACAAAGGGCCCTGGGGTCCGGGGAGAAGCCGAGGTTGGTGGATAAGGCAAGTTGGCCAGAGAGGACTCATTTAAGAGATGACCGTGCTTTTGAGGACCCAGACCTTCCCTCTTTTTGCCCATGAGGATTCAAAACACAGCTCTGGACCAACTGCTCTCTCTAGATAGAAAAGGGGAGGCAGCCCTGGAAGGCTGGAGCCGAGGAAGGCCGTCAGAGGAGGGAGGAGGGACAAGGAGAAGAGATGTTCAAAGGAGCTTCACAGAGAACACAAAAGACACCTGTGTCTATTCATTTTGCCCAAACCAGGACCCTGATGAAATAGGACATCATACTGGACTCCTGGCTGCCACCATTTTTTAAATTCATTGAATTTATCGGGGTGACACTGATTAACAAAACTGCCCAGGTTTTAGGTGCACAACATATCTGTGCACTGTATTGTGTATTCAGCACCCTGAGTCAAGTCCATCACCACATAGCCTCCATTTCCCCGCCTCTACCTCCCCAGCCACCTCCCCCTGGCAACCACACCACTGTTGTCTGCATCCATGAGGTTTTTCTTTTTTGCTCAATCCCCCAAACCCTTTCCCCTAATAATCCTCCTTCCCTGATAGCTGTCAGCCTGCTCTCTATATATGAGGCTGTCTCTGTTTTGTTTGTTAGTTCATTTTGTTCATTAGATTCCACACAGGAGTGAAATTACACAGTGTGTGTCTTTCTCTGACTGGCTTATTTCACTTAGCACAATGCTCTCCAGGTCCATCCATGCTGTCACCAAAGGGAAGATGTCCTTTTTATGGTCACATAGTATTCTACTGCATAGCCCCACTATTTCTGACAGTAGAATTCAGGTCTGTGTCACTGCTGAGACAGAAGGTAAGCCCTTCGTAGGGAGCCACATTCTGGCAGGCAGGGTCAGAACACATAGGCATTAACGTGCCATTGTAGTCCCCAGCTCCCCTTGCCAGTGCCCGCTCCCAGAAGAGCTTCTCTCTGGGCTGCAGGGGCGAGCCAGACTTACACACAAAGTAAGGGCAGTCTGAGGGCAGAGTGAGATAGAAACGGAGACACACCTAGAGATACTGTGGCTCTGATGACATAGAAAATGTTACGATTTTACAGTGAAGACAGAAGCAGACACAGGTTCCTGAGGCCACACTGAGGATGTCATAGGACTCCATGTCCCATATGTGGTTGCCAGCCTGTCCATTCCTGCCTCATGGAAGCTTCACTGTGGACACTCGAAGGGGAGACTGTGTGGCCGTGTGTGCAGTGGTGGGGGCGGGTGGCGGGCGCTGAGGCGGTGAGTCCAGAGCCTCCCATCAGTAACGTCTCTCTCTCCCCTCTCTGACAGCTCAACATCCTGGTGGACACAGGCAGCAGTAACTTCGCCGTTGGGGCTGCCCCCCACCCTTTCCTGCATCGCTACTACCAGCGGCAGCTGTGAGTCCTGGGAAAAGGGGGAGGGGAACACTTCCCAATGGTACAGCCCCAAGAAGGGTCAGGGAGAAAGACCAGCTCCTCAGATCCTTTCTTCCTTCTGAGGAAGGGGAATAGAAAAGAAGGCACCAAGACTGGGATGGAAGAGTAGGTGGGGATGGACTGGAATTGGGTAGTATGGGGCAGGGTACATTGAAAGGCAGGACATTCTTTAATATTGAGACCAGGATGCATCCTGTGGTAGGGTAAGATGGAAGTACAACCACCCCAAATCGCACAGAGCAGTCTCAGGGGGGTCTCACACCCTCTTCCCGAGTGGCAAGGCAAGGGGATCTCATTCTATACCCCCTCAGTGGCTCTCAGTTTTCAGACACCACCAATTAAGTCTAAGCTGGGCAGGCTGCAATGACAACTCACTTTGCTGTGTTCTCCCTCTTAGTGGCTGTGCACAGTTCACAGACGTGAAGGAAGAGCCTTCCATGAACCCACTGCCTGTATCAGGGGCTGTAGGCTGCAGTGCCTCTTCTTTGCATTACCCAGTTCCCCTAGCTGGATGTAGCCAACTGGGGGGAGGGAGAGTTGAAGTGGGATTGCCTGGGAGTGCCTTTAGTCTAAAAGCAGGAAGTGGCATGAGAACCTTTAATGTCTGAGTCATCTCTGTATGGCAGTGGAGGTTGGAATCCTGTTCTTGGACTTCTGTGAAGATGCCAAAGCACCTTCCCCAATGTCTACCTTTTAAGGCTGCCTCCCTTTAACAGACAGCAGTATGGGAATGGGGCATGCTCAGGATCAATAAGAGGGAATTCATTCCAGGTCCCTATCCCAGTCCTGTCGCTGCCCATTACACACACACACACACACACACACACACACACACACACACACACACACACCCCGGTTAGTGGTATGATTAAACACAGGTAAGAGTGTTGATGAGCATGTTTCACACAAATGGTGCATAATACCTACATACTCTGCTGAGATGCTTGTGCACATCCCTTCCCTGGAAGAACTTGTGCAGAGGTTCCACATTCACCCCGCCTGGCACTTTCTCCACCACTCAGATGGTACCAGTGGGTCCCAAGGCAGCCAGAGAATCAATGGCTCCTTTTCTCTGGGAGCTTGATGGGGTTGGGGGTGGGGTGGAGAAGAGCTGCCCACTAGCTGTCCCTTCGGTACTGACAGCACAATACACAAAGCCTAGGCTTGTTCTTTACAGGATCTGAGCTTAAGACCTAGAAATATGAGCTTTGGAGACAGGAGAGTAAGCCTAGCAATAGCTCCCCTCATCTGTCTGCCATGTCACTTGACATGCTATTCTGGGTGACTGATCTCCCTGGAGGCTCCACTGAGTGGCCTGAAAGCATCATGCTTCTTGGGAACACCATGAGATAAGGCTAGGTATTTGGGAGCTACTCTCATCCTGAACCCCATACTGGTTGTTGTGGTAATGCACCCACTCTTCTCTGGCTCCATTTTCACAGGTCCAGCACTTACAGGGACCTCCGGAAAGGCGTGTATGTGCCCTACACCCAGGGCAAGTGGGAGGGTGAGCTGGGCACTGACCTGGTGAGCATCCCCCATGGCCCCAATGTCACTGTACGTGCCAACATTGCTGCCATCACCGAGTCAGACAAGTTCTTCATCAATGGCTCCAACTGGGAAGGCATCCTGGGGCTGGCCTATGCTGAGATTGCCAGGGTGAGTGGGCCAGGTCTAGCTCTAGACATTGTGTCTGCACACTGCATGCTACATGGGGACAGAGCTGGGAAAGAGAAGGGGAGGGAACTCACTAAGAGAGGGAATTACATCAGTTTAAAGACAGTCTTTAATTTCATCACTGTGGAGAGCAGAACGAAGGTGAGAGATGCTGAGACAGGTACAGAATAGGCTGTGATGTCTACTTACTGTAAGATCTTTAAGCAAAAGAGGGCCCCACACATCTAAAACAGAAGGCAGGCTGGGATCAAAGTCCCTATAGACCTGTGGACCCACCAGCACTTTCCTGTTGGTGTGGCCAGCGTCTCCTGCCAAGCCTCTCTCCACCAAATCTCAGCACTCCAAGGTGGTCTTTCCCAAGGGACCTCTCCCAGGTCTCTGCTTCTGCCTTCCAGAGTAGGGAGGAAGTTGGCCTCAGTCCCTTGGGGTCCTCTGTGTAAGGATTCACTCCTTGTCTCTGTCTGCCACAGCCTGACGACTCCCTGGAGCCCTTTTTTGACTCCCTGGTAAAGCAGACCCACGTTCCCAACCTCTTCTCCCTGCAGCTGTGTGGTGCTGGCTTCCCCCTCAACCAGTCAGAAGTGCTGGCCTCTGTTGGAGGGAGCATGGTGAGTAGCTCGTAGGAGAGGGGAGGTCCTGGCACCAGGCAGAGGGATGGATACCATCTGCCTCCCTTCCCCTCTCTAAAGCAACACCAGTCTTGGGCTCTACTATCTAGTGTCTTTATATTCACACACACACACACACACACATACACACACACACTTTTCTTTGTTCATCCTTTTCTTCCTTGCATTTTTCCAGAAAGGATTCAGTCTCCTCTGGTAAACTTGGGAAGGATCAGAGATGATTAGGAAAATATCAAAGTAAAAGTTACTGGATTTAGATTATTCAGTCCGATGATCAGAACGCAGAGATGTAAGAAGTTTAAAAGTCTATTTATTACTTAATTACAACAACAGGTGAATGACTCTCCATGTCCAACAAGCAGAGAAAATAAAATTTATAGTAAAAGCAAATAATCATTCATTCAACATTTATTGTGCCAGTTTAGGTTTAAGTAACTTCATAACAAGGACTGTGATTTCGAAACAAATTAAAATCCTGTAAAGCCTCTTCCCCTGAACACATTCTTAATACATTTTAAGAAACTGTAAGTCACTTTGAGACATGATTTGAAGCAAGAAGATGAGAAAGGTGATCTGTTAGGGGCCTTGCCACCCCCAGAAACAACCGGTCCTATTGCTTGCTCTCAGGGTGACTTGCTGTCCTTCTGTGCTGGGCCTCAGGTACCTGCCTCTTTTTTCCCTAGATCATTGGGGGTATTGACCATTCGCTGTACACAGGCAGCCTCTGGTACACACCCATCCGGCGAGAATGGTATTATGAGGTGATCATTGTGCGGGTGGAAATCAATGGACAGGATCTCAAAATGGACTGCAAAGAGGTAATAAAGCCAAGGGGACGCCAGGGAGAGGTAAGGGGGAAGGCAACACAGTGTGAGGTCAGACCCTGGGTCATAAAGGTGGGGGGACAAGGCAGAGGCACAGGACCTGCAGAAAGGCTTGAAGGCTGACCCTAGCACAGTCAGGAGGTAAGGGTCAGAGTGCAGGACCTGGGGTTTGGCATGAAAGACTAGCAGAGCACTTTCACGGGGACCACACAGCTTATATCTAGTAAAAAAAAAAAAGCACACCTGGACCCGAGCCACTGCCTTGCTTTAGGGCCTTGGGCAATTCAACTGCAAGGCAGCGTGATACGGTGTTGTACAAAGGTCCAGCTTTGGGTCAGGAACACCTGGGTTTCCAGCTCTGCCATGTAAGAGCCATCTGCCCTTAGGCAAGTTACTATGTTGTTTCAGTTTCCTCATCTGCAAAACAGAGGTAAAAACAGCATTCCAAAGACTGTGGTGATGACAGAAAATGAATCGAGAATTTGTCCCAATGCCTAGCACATAGCAGTACCCAGTAAGTGGCAGCTAAACCATCTGGGTCTCCCTTACTTAGATTCTTGATGTAAACTACATTAGAATAGACATAAAAGTACTATGGAAAGTTAAACCTACTGTACAAGCTTTTTTATTTTCAAGATTGGAGAATGTCTTTCCACACAAGTGTTAACATAAAAGTTAACATCTACCCAATACTTCCCACATGCCAGGTACTACTGTAAGCACTTCAAATGTATTCATTTATTTCTCTTCATAACTCTTGAGGTAGTTACTATTATCCTTTAATATGCAGAAACTGAGGCACCAAGGTTAAGTAACTTGCCTGAGGACATACACCTAAGAAATAGCAAAGCCAGGCTGCCCACCCAGGCGGGACCCCACACTATCAGGTTCACCCCTCTGACTCGGGCCGGAGCCTGGCACCAAAAAAGGCCCCTGTTCTAACCCTCTCCTCTCCCTCTTAGTACAACTATGACAAGAGCATTGTGGACAGCGGCACCACCAACCTTCGTTTGCCTAAGAAAGTGTTTGAAGCTGCAGTCAAGTCCATCAAGGCAGCCTCTTCGGTCAGTAGGACTAAGGACAGGGGTGTGGAGATGACTCAAGAGTCACAGGAAGTGGTGAAAGTCACATTCCTCAAGAGCCAAAATGTCTACCCTCAAACTCTTCCTCTTAGAGCTGTTGAAACTCTTTTGTGGGCCCATCTGCTCATCACACAATTCTATGGGCACAAAGTTGTGCTCTCCCTCTCCCACTCTTCTCTAATTCTTGGTTTCTTTACCTCACCCCGGTTTGGACATTCCAGAAAAAGCAAACAAAGGGCCCAGTAAGTGTTATCTGAAAACAGGAGAGATGAGGTGAGGAGGACGCTGTTTGCTCACTGTTTTCCCTCTCTGCCCGACAGACAGAAAAGTTCCCCGACGGCTTTTGGTTGGGGGAGCAGCTGGTGTGCTGGCAAGCAGGGACTACCCCATGGAATATTTTCCCAGTCATCTCACTCTACCTAATGAGTGAGGTCACCAATCAGTCCTTCCGCATCACCATTCTTCCACAGGTATGTGCCTAACCTGAGTCAGCAGAACCCCAGGAAGACATGGTACATATAGGGGGACAGTCAGCAGGCATGGCTTCCTGGAACTTGGAAGACAAAATAGATGAGTGTCCAGTGGTAAAGGAGTCTTGGAAAAACCAACCCTTCAAAGCTTAGGAGTGACAAAGGGAAGAGCAGCCTAAGGACAGACACTTACAAGGCAGAGATGGGGTCAAGCATGGCGGGAAGAAAGAGGAAGAGATACTCTGACTCTCATCCCTTATTCTTAGCAATACCTGCGGCCAGTGGAAGATGTGGCCACATCCCAAGACGACTGCTACAAGTTCGCCATCTCACAGTCATCCACAGGCACTGTTATGGGAGCTGTTATCATGGAGGGCTTCTACGTTGTCTTTGATCGCGCTAGAAAACGGATTGGCTTTGCTGTCAGCGCTTGCCATGGTGAGAGCACCAGGGGGTGGGGTCAGTCGATCTGTGTCCAACAGTCAGGACACAGGAGCCTCTGGCAATCTGGGAGGTAGCACCAGCTGCCTCAAGCCACAGTCAACATACCATGCGAAGCCATTGACGATGCTTGTGCTATCTTTGTATTGCCTGGCACAGTGACCCTGCCTGGATTGGTAACCTCTGTTGGACACCCAGGGAAGCCAGAGCCTATAGTAATCCTGTCGCCTGCTGTGTGGTGAAGTTGAATGCTATTTCAGAATGGTGGTGGTGGTCAAATCCAGTGGTCTTGCAACTAGATTTCAGCAGTGATGGGTGGGTGGGGGGGGTAGCTTTTCAGTCAGCTCAGAAGTGCTGCCTTTTAGGTATCATCCCTACTAGCTGGGTACATATAAACAGGCTTTTGCTGCCAGTGTTGGGGAGGAGACATGCCTCCACCAGGCACTGGTCTTCTGCAGCCTGCTCAGGGATTAACATCAAAGTCAGCAGGAAGTTCCTTTGTTGTATAATGTAGACTGCTCTACGACGAAGACGCACTCACTCCAATCTGCCCTTTCTCCAGTGCACGATGAGTTCAGGACGGCGGCGGTGGAAGGCCCATTCGTCACCGTGGACATGGAGGACTGTGGTTACAACATTCCACAGACGGATGAATCAACACTCATGACCATTGCCTACGTCATGGCTGCCATCTGCGCACTCTTCATGCTGCCCCTGTGCCTCATGGTGTGCCAGTGGCGCTGCCTGCGCTGCCTGCGCCGCCAGCACGACGACTTTGCTGATGACATCTCCCTGCTGAAGTGAGGAGGCCCCAGGACCACGTCTGGGTGGCTGGTTCAATTTGGTCACGAGGAAACAGATGACACCTGTGGCCAGAGCACATCAGGACCCTTCCCCGCCCACCACATGCCTGTGCTGACAGAAACGAGGTAAATGCTGGCAAAGTGGGTTATAGGGCTCACACCTGCAGGGAACAGTAGAGGGGAGCAGGACATGCTCTGGTGGCAGGAATGCTCTGTCATCTCGAACCTGAGTTGGGAAATTGTGCTGCTCGAAACGTCCGACCCAAATCTCTGCCTGCCACCCTCTCAATTCTCTACCCCAAGTCTTCTTTCCTTAGCTGCAGAAGCACGACATCCCACTTGGTCACCCAGTGTGTCTGCAGTCCCTAGCAGAGAAAGGGCCAGTCTTGTGTTCCTGCTGGCCAGCCACCAGGAGTGAGTGCAGTTTGCTCTGGCTTTAGAGATAGGAACTGTCTCCACAAGCCTAACATTGGTGCAAAGACTGCCTCCTGAATTAAAAAAAAATTACTTCGACTGAATAGCTGTACAAACAGGAGTAGCTGAAAGAGGAGGAGAGGACATGCAAAGACAGGGAACACTGGGATTGGAGCCCGGAAAGGGAGAAACACGACCACTAGCCAGTTCCAATTCTAGACTTCATCTCCAAGATAGAGTCCATCTCATAGGATGGACGCTGCTTCCCTGTGTTTTCTTTCCAGCGTCTGCAGCCTGACCAAACATGAGATGGGAAGAGGGCTTCTTTAGCCAGAAAGCTTTTCTTAGCTCTCTTGAATGACAAGTGTCCACTAAGAAGTTCCAGCTAACACATGAATTTCCACCTTATTGATTCCTCTTGTCTCTCCCTGAATGCTTTGCTCTAGATATGCAAGGTAGCACCGAAATATCCCAACCCTCCTAAAAATCCCAGGTGTCCTGTGGGAAAGCAACTGGAATACAGCAGAGCGGGGCTAGGCTTTGTCTTCCTGGTCACCTCTTCACTCCCTCCCCTAAAACCCTAGTCCTCTGGAGCTCTGCAGCTGAGGTGCTAAGAAGAGACAGGAGAACTCTCCTACCTAATGACCCTGGAAATCAGAATCCCGAAGATTCATTCAACAGGCACAGGGGTGATGCCCTTTACCCCGCCTGGATTTCTTCCAGTGCAGTTGTTAAGATCTTAACATAATACAGAGCCCTTTTATAACCTTTTTCACTTCCCTGATGTCTCACGCCCCTGTTATTTAGCTAAAGCATCACACAGGGGCGCAAGTATTATACCGAGTGTCAGGAACACAGGGCTTTCTGGTTTGCCTTCAGTGTCAAGGCTGCCTGGAGAAAGGATGGCAGCCTTAGAGCTTCCTTACTTCCTTCTCCACAACAGCCCCTCAGTAGAATCCATCCTTCCTTCCTGTGCTGCTCTATACTCCCTGCTCCTAACAGTACTTGCATGCCCAGGCTGGTTCTTGGGCTGAGGACTGGGGACAAAGTCCTTTTCTTATCCATTCTAACACAGTCAACTCTGATACCAGTGTTAGTGAGAAGAACTGAATTTCCCTAGGATACCCACTGGATCTATTCCTATGTGGTCAACACACTGCTTTCAGGTATGGGACCTGCCGAGTGTGGAATTACCTGCTGAGGGAGAGAGCTACAAGGAGGGCCCCTGGAAACCCTGGCCTCGGCCAGCTGCCCACAAGCCATAAACCAATAAATCAAGAATACTGAGTCAGTTTCTATCTGGACTGTCTTCATTCCCCTGCACTGGTACTGCTCTGGCTGAATGGGAATGCCCCATAACCACAAGACTAGCACAAAGACTGGAGATGCCCACTTTCGGCGTGGAACTTACGTGTAAATAAACTTCCAGCACTGGTACTGTGAAACAGAAATGCCACCTTCTGCTTTACAATTTCTACCTACATGGGGAAAGCTGGCTTTTCCCCAGCTCTTCCCAGGGCAGAAAACTGAGCCCTTCATCAGTGAATCCCACTGTCCTAGTTCCCTTTAAGAGAAAACATTTACTTTCTTTCTACAGTTACTTCCTTTCAACCCTGAAACTATAAACTCTATGTATAAAAAAAAAATCCTTGACAACAGCTTCTTGCTTATAATATGCATTACATATCTCTTTTTAAATTTTACTCCAGAAAAATGACTGTGCCATCTCTGCCACTACATTAGGGGCCTTGCCATTGGTCTGCATGGCTTCTAACAGTGCAGGCCAGCAGACAGGAGGGAAAGGGAGAACAAGGCGGCCAGACCTCAGTGCTGCTTTCTGACTGATCCTGAACCAGACAGAGAAAAGAAGAACAATGAACCCGGGTTTCCACGCACAACTCTCCAAAATACTGTCCTCCTGCTAGCTGACCTTCAGAGGCTTTCACTAGGAAGCAGTTAAGCCCCCTTACCTACACCCTTCTTTATCTCTCCTTTAGGTTCAAAGATTTGTGGAAAAGAAACAATATTCTTTATACCTAACCCTGTAAACCCCAGGTGCCCTATGGGAAAGCAATTGGAACATAGCAGACAGAGCAGGGCTGGGCTTCGTCTTCTAACAGCTGTTTCCCGAGGATACTGAAAAACATTGTAGGTGACCCCAAGGCTGCTGCAAAGATGAGGGAAGATAAAATCTTAAGATTGTAAGATAAAAAGTGAATCCCCTACCAAATGAAAAGAACAAAGAAACTGGTCTTCTATTGTGCCACATTCCCTGATCATGACAGCTACCACCCTGGATACATTAATATTTTATTAACCAAAGAAAGTGGGTCATTTGACCTCCACAGAGGGGAGTATTTCAATCCCCCTACAAGATGCCAAGGAGGTCATGGGGACTCAGCTCCTCACACTGATGCTGGTCAATGAACCTGGGCAAGTGAGACATGAAAAGAGAAAGAATATATCCATGAGCTGACAGGCAGGGGTGAAAGACAGAGAAGGAAAAGAGCAACAAAAACAGAGAGAAAAGCCTGAGCAGTCAGTGGCATAGTAGACAGAGTGTCGGACTGGGACACAGAGGACCCAGGTTCAAAACCCCAAGGTCGCCAGCTTAAGCATGGGCTCATCAGCTTGAGCGCGGGGTTGTTGGCTTGAGCATGGGATCATAGACATGACCCCATGGTCATTGGCTTGAGCCCAAAGATCGCTGACTTAAAGCCAATGTCACTGGCTTGAGCAAGGGGTCACTTGCTCTGCTGAAGTCCCCCGGTTAAGGCACATATGAGAAAGCAATCAATGAACAACTAAGGTTCTGCAACAAAGAATTGATGCTTCTCATCTCTCTCCTTTCCTGCCTGTCTGTCCCTATCTGCCCCTCTATCTGTCTCTGTCATAACCCCCCCACCAAAAAAAACCAACAAAAGATAGGAGAATTTAGATGGTTCTGAAAGGAGAAGGTTTAGCAACCCTGGAGTACTGCCAGTGCAAGTAAGCATCTCTAGGCCCCAGAATGACAAAAACTCAGCAGTTGGTGATATAATATCCTTCCCCTGGAGCTATTTTTCTTAAAACCAACAATTCATTTTTAGTTATTTAATTCCAAAAGAGAAGAGTGCTAAAGCTGTTTCTGACCAGAGTAAAGATAAAAGGATAGCAGAAGATTCAAAGCTCTAGTAGAGCCCCAGCCTTCCTAGGTATAAGCCAGAAGTGCCCAATAAGCAGAGGGGAAAATGGTCCCATTCCAAACAGCTAGCTACCCACAGAACAAATGACTTTGACTTAGAAACCTGAACCCAACTTCCCTTCACATCCCTTTGGTCTCCATTTTTCCCAGACAAGAGATACCCCCCCCATAGCTTTCTTGCTTCAAAAATTAAAACCCAGCATCCCAAGATCATTCTGAAAATAATTTTGCACTGACATTGCCTCACCCCAGTGCCTGCCTAGAGCTCATCCAAGGTCACCAAACAACTTGGTTGGGAACCAACTGCCTTAACCTTTCTGGGGGAGGGGTACCTAGACCAGGAGACAGACCAGAGTGAAAGGGAAGAGGTAAGGACGTCACAAGGCTGACCAGTAAGTGGTGGGCGGGCCAGCGTGTCAGGGAAGACCCGAAGGTCGTGCTAGCTGCTGAAGAGGTGCTACCTGGAAAGTAGGGCAGACGGAAGTTTGTGAGGGCATGGGAGAAATGGGACCTTGTTCTGTCATTATTCCTGGGCTGTAAATTTTGCTGATATAAAACAGTAATATTCTGTAAACCTAAAATTTATGTACAAAAAATGAGCAGTAACACAGTAAAATACTCAATGAAAAGTCAAACCATTAGGGTTACATTTCTTTTCCTCAATCAGTCGCATTTTATCCATCTGGAGTAGAGGTGCTGGAGAAACACCCAGGCTTCCAAGGCTTTCAGTAAGCAAGGCATCTGGCTGGACAGCAGGTAAGCACCAGGGTTCATATCGCATATGTGAGCCTTAAGAAAACGGGCCAGTGAATGAGCCAAACCAAAGCAGAATGGCCTTAGAGCAAAAGCAGCTTTCTAATGGTTTTTATGTTGTATCTGAAAACAGCCTTAGGCAGGAACATCATAATTTCAAGGCCAAACTAAGGATCATCTCAGCTACCATCTGCATCCTCCAAAGGAACTGCAAGGTGAAGGGGGCAGGCCATTTCTGCATAATATACATACTTTCACTTAAGAACATTTGAATACAGACTTCTATACACACACTCCCTATATAATAAAATGTACATGGCATGAGGAATAGCGCTGTATAAATATAGAGCTTTAGAAATCTTGAACCCGCGCTTCCTGTTCACATCAGTTTCTCCTCTTCTTCCTCCCCAACCGGGTCCGTCATTTAAGAGTTGGACAAAAGGGACAAGTGTCATTTGTGTTGGTCTGGGCCCAGAATTTGATACACTGGAAAGAAAGAAAGACATACCTCAGGTTTAGCTAACAAGATGGAGGGTAGGAGAGAGAGTGTGGTATGAGGTTCAGCGGGTCTAAGGAACATTCACTACGTCAGAAGAGCTATTACCATGGGGGATTAGAAGGGCTATTTCATTAGCTCTTACCCCCAAAAGAATCTTCAGAGCAGGTGAACCTGTTTTTTTCATAGGGAACATTAACAACCAGCTAATAATAGTGTAAAGCCACTCTTCATTGGTTATCTAGGCTTACTCCTCTTATGGTCCATTTAGGCTTAGGTGAGCTTTCCTCTCCTAATACACATCACCCTAAAATGTTATTCAGGATTTTCCCTTACCAAGAATTCAGATATAAATTCAGTTTCTCTTATTAAAACAACATGAACAAAATAAATAGTTAAAAAGAAATAATCCCTGCCGCTAACAGACTTGGTTAATAGTAAGTGACGGGAATAATTTGTCAGTTTGGAAAGATAATCTCTGCCAGGCAGGCCTTCAAGCTATTCTGTGAACAGAGTTACTAAGCTCACGTTCAGATTCTCATCCCTGTTGCCAGTATTCTGAATTCTTCTGATGTTTAAGCCACAATTTACTTTAGATATTAATGATGAGCATCAACAATAAAGTGTGCAAGAAAAATGAAATTATCTCAGTTGTCAAAAAAGGAGGAGTGGAAAGTGAGGAAGAAATGCACACGCACCTCCTTGTGCAGCACGTGGGTGCACGCCATGGGGTGCAGCTCACCAGGCTGGACAAGTTTCTGGCACATCAGACACAGCTTACAGGTGGCTGGAGCCTGTGGGGCAGAGGACGGATGGTCAACAGAGTAAGAGAGTAAAAAACCTCTGGGGCTCCTTGCCTTTTCTGTCTATGAGTTCATCTACTGTTTCCATGTAGTAAAAAGGTTTTACACCAGAAGAAATAAAAACTCAAATACAGGTTCTTGTCAAAATTCTTACGTTTTCCCAGTTGGGGCCAACAACCCGGCTGATGAGATGACAGGTTCTTCCATCTGTAAGCCTGACCCCTCTGTACTAAAACCCCTCCCCCACCTTCACCTCCTAGTTTTCAAAGAAAAGGAGGCTTACATGTGAAGACCTTCCAGGGTAAGAGACTTGCGCAGAAGGCAGGAACATTGGGGTGCTGATTTGGGCCAAGGGAGCAGGGAACAAGGCCCGGATCCGACCGAGTGGCTGTGGGCACAAAGCATGTCAGAGTAAGGAAGGCGTATGTGTAACAGAACTATAAGAGATCAGTTAGCTCCTATCCAGCACAGGAAGAGGCAGACTAGGTCCCCTGGCTGCTGTGCTCCTCCCAACCCTGAGTTTCTCTGAGAACTGCCTCCTTCCCTACATCTTGGCAGGTCTGAGCTCTCCCCCAAGGGGCTTATTCTACCTGAGTACTCGCCGCCACTCGCTCATGTTCTGCCAGTCGGGCCGCTACCAACTGGATCAGCTCCTCCATGGTCAGGCCTGCCATAGTGGTACGTGCCGTCTTGATTTGCTGAAGAATGTTGGTCATCTGGGCCCTGAAAAAGAAAGGGAGAGATAGTCTATGCTACACTTATGGGGAATGTCCATGAAACCTCTCCTATTTTAGCCCATAAAATTTCTCTGCCAACTTTTAAAAAAATCAGTCCTTCAAGACACTTACTTATTGCATTGTGGGAACCGAGTCAGCAGCTTCTCCAAGATCTTCTCCAGCTTGTCAACTGGTTGGGGCCGGGGAGTTTCAGCAGAAGCCTTAACACCGCCCAAGCCTGGGGGAGGCGGGATGGAGGCGGCAGGGGGCATGTGTGGACCGTGGGAGCTGACAAGGGAACCCAAGCCAGGGCTGCTTCTCCCATGGGAGCCAGGAAGGGGCGGGGAAGGCTGGTTGGGCTGGGAAAGGGCAGGGTTCAGGATTGGGAAAGACAAGGAGCGGGGATCTGCACTGGGCATAACCATGGGCATTGTGACCTGCCCAATGGAGAAGGGCATCCGAGGAACCAGAGAGGGACTAGGCTGAAACACCTGAAGCATAAAGTCTGTCTGTAGAGGGGAAGAGGTAAGGACAGAAGAGAGAGGAAGAAAATTACAGTAGAAATCAATAAGCAACTCTTATACCAAATAATACCAATAACAACCAATAATAATGTAATAATAAAACCAGTATCTTCTTAAGGAGAACAGGCAAAGGACTCTGATTCTGTCCCAGAAAGGCTGAGTTCCCCAAACCAGCATTCTCACCTCTGAGGGGGGAGGAGGCAAAGTGGGAGTAGGGATCTGGGGCAGGCTGCTGAGCTTGGCTCCACTCCGTACCAGCTGGATGTGACTATTAAACTGGTCCTACAGAGAGAAGGGAGAGGGTCAGCCTTCACCGCAGAGCTGAGGATGCCTCTCAGAAAAAAAGAACTGCCTATACGAAGATAATAAAGGCAGGAAAGAAGAGACTCCAAATGGCAATGCAAAAGGCCCCCACGTCGCTGTCACCACAAGGATTTAAGCACAGACTAACTCAGGCTCATGATCCCCACTACTGCACTCACCCGAACATTCTTTTTCATCATCCGAACTCCATTCAGTCTTGTCTCCCACTCCTGTTTGGAACGAACTGTGTCTAGTGTTGGGGGAGTAGACCTTTCAAGAAACCAACAGGAATTTACAGAATTAAAGAAAGCCCAACTCCCAATGCTCTGAGAGAGTATAGCAATAACTGGCTAATAGGCCTAGAGAGAAGAGGTCAAACCAGTTGGAAGAGAAGGCCGAGGATCTAGGTCATTTGCCTCACTGTAACTCCAGCACCTTTTAAGCCAAGTACTGGAGAAAGAGAACCAACCACTGAGACAGAGGCCTGTCTGCCTGAAAACACCACGGGAGTCCGCCAGACTCCATGGTAGAAAGAGGAAAGCCAACTACATAAGAAATGAATCTCCAAAGATACCTGTTACGCTTGACAGCATGAAAGATACTGTTTATACAACTGGAAATAATACAACAGAAAATATAAAACTGTATAAAGGAAGAGTTACCGAGAAATAGGAAGTTAGAATATGGGAAGAGAAATAATGGAATAATTACTACTGCACAGACAGACAGGACCTTGAAACTCCTGTGAAGACAGAACAAGTGCCAGACTAGCTGGTCTGGGGTTTCAAACCTAAACAACAACAAAAAAACAAAACAGCCCCCTCCACACACACAGAACTGCAGGACCATTAAACTCTAGAACGGAAAGATATTTACTTGAGGTAAGTTAGGTGAAGTTCTGCTTCTTTTTCTGCTTCTTCAAGCTTCAACACCAGCAACTCTTTCCGACTCTCTAGTGATAAGATCTAAGAAAACCACACACACACACACACTTTATTAATTTTACATATACAAAGCTGTTAAAACCAATGCTTCATGGCTATATGGTATAATATTTATACGACTTAGTGATACACTATTATAACAAAAGGACAGATCACCCAGAAGCCCAAAATCAAGGCCTTCAATATACCAACTCTTCTCACCTCTGCCTTCCAAGCCCGTTCTGTCTCTTCCATAATGTTCTGATTTATTTCACCATCTTGATTCTTGAGTCTGTCCAGTTCCATTTCCCACACCTCTCTGAAACATAAGAACCAAGAGCAAGACTAAGGGGAGAAAGGCAAAGTAAAACCCAAAATTGGTCTGCCAAGTATGTTACAGGAAGTCTTATTCTAAGTACTGTATTAACTTTGAAATAGTCAAATAGTAAATATAGACAACTAATGTTTAAAGTTCCATATTTCCCCATGTATAAGAAAATTATTTTCCAAAAAAATTGGGGTCTAAAAACTGGGTGTGTCTTATACAGTGGCTGCAGATTTTTTACTTGCATTTCTCCCTTTTTAGCGCTTATTTTTGTGCTATTTGTTGAAGACAGTGATTTGTCATCAGACACAGATGAGGACAAGTTAATGAATGGGAGTTTTGACAGTGATGAGGAGTTGTAACACCTTTATAATGAATAAAACTTGAGTTCAATAACTTTATGTAATACCTATATTTTTCAAATTTCAGACCCCAAAATTAAGGTGTACTTTATACATAGGAACATCTTATACATGGGGAAATATAGTAGTCTGTAACCACATAAAAGCAAGTAAAATTTTAAAGTAAAAATGTTCATATCTCCACTTGCTAAAATAAGGTTACCCGGAGCAGGAAAAAGAGTGTACTTAGAACCCAAACACACTAAAGGCAGAATGTTCTTGTATGTTCAAGGAGGACTCACAATTATTATGGCAATTCTCTTACTTGCAACTTAACTTTCAGGACAGGTACTGAAGAATGCAGGATGAAAAACAGGGGTCCACTAAGCACTCATCTCTGACTCAGTACCAAGCACATAGTTACCAGATTACTGATTTTCCTATGTTCTTAGCTATAGTTGAACATTCTTCACAAGGAAAATAATCTTCTCTTCATACATCAGCACTTCCCACTTCCAGCAGTTTCCTCCCATCTTGCATGCTCCAACCTAAGCCCCATCTCTGGAGCATAATACACACACTCTGGGTTAGGATGACAACTGCCCTGTTTGTCTGCTTCTGAGGGATTTCCCAGGAGTTGGGACAGTCGAGCACCCTGCTCAGGACTAGAGATGTCAATAAAGGAACAGAGCCAGCAAAAGAAATCCCTTATATTACAATTGATTGTAATAAGTTTTATGGCTAAAAGCAACAAAATTACCCAGATCAGTGGACAAAATAATATGGAAAAGTTTAAATTATTTTTAAAAGGTGAAAATAAGAAGAAAACGTTGATGAGGTCACCAGTTCGAAACCCTGGGAGTTGATGCTTCCTGCTCCTCCCCCTTCTCTCTCCCTCTCTCTCTCTCTCTCCTCTCTAAAATAAATAAAAATTATTATATATATATATATATATATATATATATATATATATATATATATATATATAAAAAGAAAACGCTGAAAAGCGTTACATCTTTAAAATGTCCCGTTTTCCTCAGTGAGTGCAACTGTTTTATTACTCTTCTATTTTTTTCGTAGCCTTACATATTTGAAAGGGAGCAATTCACTTAAATCGTTGAGGTCTCTTCTTTCACTTGACCCAGTCCTCCCTACACTCTTGTTCTCTATTTCACTGGTGAAGTACAGGTGTGTGTGTGTGTGAGTGTGTGTTACACATATTCACTGGTTCACTAACACTGCCCCTCTACTGACAAGGTCTACTTAATGTAATAGAAATGACTATGTGGGCATTTTCTTCCTTAATCTCCATGTGTTGTCCTCCTCAAAATAACTTCCTACCAGAGGAAAAACTCTCTCAGTTATTTAGACAAAGGTTTATAGCAGACGTGTTTTTCTGCTACACCACAAATTCCTCAAGTTAAAAAATATGAGTCACCAAAATTCTTACCATAAGAATATGTGAAATATATTGTGGAGTCAGTCAATGATCTCTTTAGCCTCCTAGTCATTCTTTGACAATGGGATAATTGTAGGAAAATATTACAGTTGCCTTCTTTGATCAATGATATTCTTTTTTATTATTTAATTGATTTTGAGAGAGAGAAAGACAGACAAGAAGGGAGAGAGGAAGGGAGGAGAGTGAGTGAGAAGCATTAGCTCATCATTGCTTCACTTTAGTTGTTCACTGATTGCTTCTCATATGTGCCTTGATCAGGGAGCTCAAACTGAGCCAGTGACCCCTTAGGTTAGCCAGCAACATTGGGAATCAAGCCAGTGACCTCTGGACTCAAGCCAGCAAGCTCACGCTCAAGCTGGTGACCTTGGTGTTTTGAATCTGGGACCTCAGTGTTGCAGGATAATGTTCTATCCACTGCACCACCAGTGGATAGAGCAATCCACCAGTCAGGCAATCAATGTTATTCTTGAAGATGACAGATGCTTAACTAAATACCTCTAACTTCATTAAATACATTTGTCAACTACAGATATACATTTATCTACAGTGGGCCCTCAGTGGGGCTAGGTTCCAAAACCCTCCGTGATAGGCAAAAATCCATGAAGTAGTGACTTTATATTTATTTTATTATTTGTATATATTTTACATATATTTTAAGGCTTTATAAACTCTCCCCACACTCTTATAAACCTTTCTCACATGGTTATTAGCCTTTCTCACACTTATTTTACCACAAAATAATTAAAATAATAAATAGATAAAAATACCTTTATACCACAAAATCCCACAATATAGTGAAAAATCATCAATACAAAATTAGATATATACCACTTAAAAATCTGTGATACAGTGAGACCATGAAAAGTGAACCACAATATGGTGAGGGACGATTGTATTAGAAAAATCCTCCTACCATGCCTATATTTGTGTGTGTGACAGAGACAGAGAGAGAGACAGACAGATAGGAAGGGAGAGAGATAAAAAGTATTAATTCTTCATTGCGGCTCCTTAGTTGTTCATTGACTGCTTTCTCATATGTACCTTGACCAGTGGGCTGCAGCAGAGCGAGTGACCCCTTGCAGCAGAGTGAGAGTTTCTATATATTCACACATAAAAAAAAGCTTTTCCTCTGGGCATTTGGCTACATCTACCTTATCGGGACCCAACAGACAAAAGTGACTATTAGCAACCACAACCACAACCACTGCTAGCAAACAACTTAAACAATTATAAAAATGCTCAGCCTTACACGTTAACTAAACTGTAACATATGTACCAGATCTCACTTCACTAAAGGGTACTACCTGCAACCCATGCTAGAAAAAACAATCAGTTCACCCTGGCCAGTTGGCTCAGTGGTAGAGCTTCGACCCAGCGTGTGGAAGTCCCAGGTTCGATCCCCGGCCAGGACACACAGGAGAAGCGCCCAACTGCTTCTCTTCCCTTCCCCCCCCCCTTTCTCTCTATCTCTCCATTCTCCTCCCGCAGCCAAGGCTCCATTGGAGCAAAGTTGGCCCGGGTGCTGAGGATGGCTCCATGGCCTCCGCCTCAGGCACTAGAATGGCTCCGGTTGCAATGGAGCAATGCGTCAGATGGCAAAGCATTGCCCCCTGGTGGGCATGCCAGGTGGATCCTGTTTGGGCATATGTGGGAGTCTGTCTCTCTGCCTCCCAGTTTCTCACTTCAGAAAAATACAAGAAAAAACAACAACAACAAAAAACCACCAAAAAAAATCAGTTCCTTACAGTAAATGGTCAAAAAAAAAAAAAATTTCTTGGTAGGACAGAAACTGCACTGCATCTACTGTAACTTTTAAAACACTTGGTCTAATTTCTTTCAAGTCCCATGCTTTGTTATTTTGCATAGCTAGTTCAGGGAATCAATGGTTCAAATGAGGAAATCCTACCAGATTGTATAAGCCTGACTTATTGTAGGTCCCAGTGTTTGCATAATTTTAAATCAATTTGTTTTTGATCATGTAAATAATACAAATTATAAAAAGTTTAGAAAATACAAAACGTAAGACTATAACATAGCCTGACCAGGTGGTGGCACAGTGGATAGAGCATCAGACTGGGACCCAGAGACGTAGGTTCAAATCCCCAAGGTTGCTGGCTTGGGCGCAAGTTCATCTGGCTGAAGCGCAGGCTCACCAGTTTGAGCACGGGGTTGCTGGCTTGAGAGTGGGATCATAGACATGACCCCACAGTCACTGGCTTGAGCCTAAGGTCGCTGGCTTGAGCAAGGGGTCACTCGCTCTGCTGCAGCCCCCTGGTCAAGGCACATATGAGAAAGCAGTCAATGAACAATTAAGGAGCCGCAATGAAAAATTGATGCTTTTCATCTCTCTCCCTTCCTGTCTGTCCCTTCCTCTGTCTCTTTCTCTCTGTCTCAAACACAAATACATACATATACATACATACATATATACGTATACATATGTACATATACATACATACATACATATATATGTATACATACATACATATATATATATACACGTATATGTATAACATAGAGGTTCCAACTCTTCTATTTATTGGTTGTATAACCCTAGACAAGTTAATCTTTACAGGTCTCAGCTTCTTCATCTGAAAAATGAGTAGTACCTACATCATGGGAGAGTTCACCAAGAAAACCCACATAAAGAATTTAATGTAGTGCCTAGCACATGGGACATATCCAACAAATGTTATTTTAAAAGTATTTTTAACTCAATTTCTCACAACTGCACTACTAACAAAGAATCAGTATACTTCTTTCCAATCTTTTAAAATCAATATTTGTATATTTATATATGTATATATAAATATACAAATCTATTAAATATGCTTCTCAACTGGGGTTTTTATCTTAGTCTCTCAGCCTCATATATTTTTCCATATCATTAAGTATTCTTAATACTTACAGTTACTTAAAAATACAAAAATGTGATTTTTAAATAACTAGCTATTGTACATATATATCATTATTTAAGTATTCTCTGAAGTTATTTTCAATTTCACAATTATAAGTAATTCTATAATGAGCATCTGTGCACAGGTACTAAGTTAATGATAAAAATAATGTATTTGGATTTGAAAGAAGCTATTTATGGTAGTTAAGAACATAGCCTCTGGAGCCAAATTAAGCTGTGAGTTAAAACTCAGAATCTATTACTTTTCCATTTTGTTAAAGTAAAATAGGAATAATAAGAGAATCCACCTCTCATAGCACTTCAGATTAAACGAGTTAAGTATGTAATACATTTAGAATAGTTTCTGTCATATAGTTAACAACTTAAGAAATGTTAGTTATCATATGAATGTTAAAACATTTTCCTTCAGAGAAACTAAAATATATATAGTATACATTTTTTTCACCACTAGTAGTAGTGCAAATCAGATGATTTTAATAGAAAGAGATGTTAAGTGTCTTGTGATACCCTCAACAGTCAGAAAGAAAGCTAAAAATTAAGATGTTGAGTCCTAGCCCCCAAATACCTTCCATTCAGAATACATTGTACTCTCAGTAGAGCAAAAGGAAAAGAAAACAAAAACCGTTGGGTGAATTAATGTATAGGGGTTGACTGCCCTGAGTTCAGAGTAGGTTATGAATTTCTTTCTCTGAAACCGAAGCTAATAAAAACCAATGTAGAATGAGTGAGATCAGACATAAAGCAGAAAATATTTACCCTGGGATGAATTGCAAATTTATTGTTTATGAGGCTAGAATTCTTGCTTGATTCAATTTAATTCAACAACATTTACTAAGGAGCCTAATGACAGGCATTCTGCTAAAACCTGGGATGCAAGATGCCCAGCCCTTGTCCCCAAGAAGCTCAGCGTCTAGTACTTTTCTGGGTGAACAGAAGAAATAAGAAAATTTGGGCCTAACCAGGCAGTGGATAGAGCGTCGGACTGGGACCCAGACGACCCAGGTTCAAAACTCCAAGTTTGCCAGCTTAAGCAGGGGGTCACTGGCTTGAGCAAGGAGTCACTCGCTCTGCTGTAGCCCCAGGTCAAGGCACATATGAGAAAGCAATCAATAAATAACTAAGGTACTGCAACAAAGAACTGATGCTTCTCATATCTCTCCCTTCCTGTCTGTCTGTCCCTATCTGTCCCTCTCTGTGACTCTCTGTCTCTGTCACACAAAAAAAGAGAAAAGAAAATTTGGGGCAGAACAATGAATGTGTGCAAAGGTGCAAAGACCTAAGAATAAGTGAGCACTGAGCTGAGGAAGCAGCCCGGGTTGTTCAGCAGGCACTGGACATACAAGGCCAGCACTTGGTGCTGTTATCTGGGCTGGAGAGACAAATGACTGTGTCACTAGCAGAGATAGTAATAGATACCCTAGTAACCTAGAACAGCAGTTTGCAAAGTTTAGAAAATACAAAAAATGGTCCCTAACACCGTTTGAGGGCCTGGTCTATAAAGCAAAAACTAATTTCATGGTAATACTAAAATTATTTGCCTTTTTCACTCTCATTCTTTCATAAGTCTACAATGGAGTTTTCCTGAGACTACATGACAAGTGATAATATCATCGCTTTGATGGCTAATGAAATATATGCTTATCTATTCTTATGTTTTCTAGCATTTTCTAAGGTGGGTTTAGTATATAATTTAGCCTCTCAGTTTTTTTCTTTCTCAATTATTCTATCATATTCTTCCTAGCCATTTTTAGTAATACTTGCTGTCATCCATATAATCCCATTATTGCCTAATAAATCATTACTGTAAAATTTCAAAGTTCTTCATGCATCTTGGTTAAAACAAGTAATTTTTGTTACTTTGTTTTGCAAGAATATTTTAAATTTTTTTGGAAACTTTTCTCAATGTTTAAGTTACAGCTAGTGCTCGACTTACGACCACAATTAGTTCCGAGAGACCAGTCGTAACACCATTTGGTCGTAAGTTTAGTAGGCTGTATGTACAGTACTGTAAAATGATGTTATAAAAATCATTAAGTCATATTTTATCATAATTTTCTTTGTTCATTTTATGCTATTTGTATCTCTACACGATTTTGTTTCTTATTTTTACATTTGTCAGGTTTAAGTAAAACACTACATTACCAGTACAACTGGTTTAATATTTGCAAAACATACAAAATTACAAAATACAGGTGCATACAAAAACTGCTCCAGATGCAGAGCAGCTGTGGCTAGCGACTGTGGTTGTAAAGTCGAATGGTCATAAGTTGCATAGGTCGTAAGTTGATCAATACCTATATATCTAAAATGTACTGTTTTATTTTAATATATTTTCTAAAATAAAAGACTTATTTGGTATTTTCCCTTATATTTAAAAATAAATCGCTGGCTCAAAAAATATTAGAAGACTCACTTTCTCAGCCCACAGCTGGAATGTAGACATCTAAAGACACTAAAAATAATGCAATTGGCCAAAGAAACTGGAAAAATTATAAACAAGAAACCAAAGTATGATGAAAGCCACCTTTCTCTTGATTTCATAGGTGTTAATAATTTACCTTACTGTATCTTAAGTGACAGAACATTTCCTTATATTATGCCAATTAAGTTACCATGACATTTTGAAACCATTCAGAATTTAAAGAAAAGGAATTGAATATTTTAAATGCAGATATAATAACTTCTTTAAAATTTTAAAAATTGTTAAAGCCTTTCACGTTCAAAGTGAAAATGGCAATGAAGCAGTTTCCGCAGTCAGTTCCTGCCCTGCGTTACCAGAGCAGCACAGCCTGACAGCAGGCACTGTGGCATGCCTGATGGAAGAAAAGTCACTAAAACAAATCCTGGCAGCACTGCTTTTCAGTGATACAGTAGCTCAGTAAGCTAATAATTTTGCCGCCAATTTAAAGAATTTAGTATTTCGCCTGACCAGGCGATGGTGCAGCAAATAGAGCATTGGACTGGAATGCGGAGAACCCAGGTTCGAGACCCTGAGGTCGCCAGATTGAGCACGGGCCCATCTGGCTTAAGCAAAAGCTCGCCAGCTTGGACCCAAGGTCACTGGCTCCAGCAAGGGGTTGCTCGGTCTGCTGAAGGCCCACGGTCAAGGCACATATGAGAAAGCAGTGAACAACTAAGGTGTCGCAATGAAAAACTGATGATTGATGCTTCTCACCTCTCTCCGTTCCTGTATGTCTGTCCCTATCTATCCCTCTCACTGACTCTCTCTCTGTCCCTGTAAAAAAAAAAAAAAAAAAAAAAGAACTTAGGATTTCACCAGTGGAATTTGTAACTTTGTTCTACATCAAAATATACAGATCTGGCTAGACTTGCTATTTCGTTTATATTCATCTAAGGCTGGCACCAACCAATCACCAATGATGATCCTGTGTGAGACTTCTCAGCAACAAACACAGTGATGCTCACAAAATCCAAGTTGAATAACGTTTTTTAATCTCATGGTTTTCCTAGAACAACTGTGTTGATACTTACAGTGCACTTCTAGTATAAAAACTATAGTGGATGAAGGCCTGACCAGGCGGTGGCACAGTGGATAGAGAGCATCAGACTGGGATGCAGAAGACCCATGTTTGAGACCCCAAGGTCGCCAGCTTGAGTGCGGGCCCATCTGGCTTGAGCAAAAGCTCACCAGCTTGGACCCAAGGTCGCTGGCTCCAGCAAGTGGTGGTTCGGTCTGCTGAAGGCCCGGGTCAAGGCACATGTGAAAAATCAATCAATGAACAACTATGGTGTCGCAACTGCAAAGAAAAACTAATGATTGATGCTTCTCACCTCTGTCCGTTCCTGTCTGTCTGTCCCTATCTATCCCTCTCTCTGTCCCAGTAAAAAAAAAAAATAATAACTATAGCGGATAAAAATATTGGCACTGTACAAATTCAAGGTGCTGGCATCAAATTTTATCATTAACCCTTGTATTCTTTACTGCCATATACATGCAGTTGGAGGAGGGCATAAAAATAATTTTATTAAATATCAACCCTTACGTAAACATTTTTTTAAATATTCTGATTTGATGAAATGCTACATGCCAAAGTACAGTAGTTATCTCAAGGAAAAACACTTGAGACCATTTGAGTTGTGAGCTGAACTGAAAATACCATTTTTAATTAAAAGAACAACTGATAGAACAACTATGATTATTTGAATTTGAGATTTTGGCAGACATATTCTTAAAGATAAATGAAGAACTCTTGTTATTTCAAAGAAAACAGCTGACAGTATTGCCAAGAATAAAATTCATGCTTTCAAGCAAAAATTAGGATTTTGAAAAATCTGTACCAGCCATTGGGAGCTTGATGGCTTCTCACTAATTATAAAGACTATTCTGATGAGATCAATAGTGATATAACCAGCAATTCTCAACCAGTGTGCCGCAACAATTTTTAAAACACGCAATACCTGACTACTTAGTCAGGACCTATGACCTCTTGTCCCTTAGATTATCAAATAAAAAAATGACAGCCAACACAATTGCCATCCAGAGTGAATGAGTCAAAATTATACCTCTTATTTTTTTGTCAAATCGGCAAAAAATTATATTTTTTGGTGTGCCGCAGAAGTTTAGTAATTAGTTTATTGTGTCGTGATATTAAAAAGACTGAAGACCACTGATGTAAGCTAATGCAATTCTGATATGGTTTCAGAATATACGATGCAACTTTAAGAAACTATCACCTGTCAAATTTGGGGGTACTATCAAAGAAGAATATCCAGTTATCCAAAAGGCTATTAATATACTCTTTGCTTTTCAATTACAGATCTGTGCTCATCACCAGACTTTCTCTTATAATTTAACCAAAACAACAGACTGCAATAGATTAAATGCAAAAGTATATATGAGAATTAAGCTTCTTCCATTAAAGACACTTGTAAAAATGTAAACAATGTTATTTTTCTAACTAAATTTATTTTTTGCTTTGGGTTAGGCAAAGAGCTCTTGGGACACAAAATGTGTGAACCAAAAAAAAAAAAAAGGTAAACTGAACTTTATCAAAATATAAACTTTTGGATTTCAAAAGACAGTATTATAAAAGGTAGCCGGGCCTGCGGTAGCACAGTGGGTGGAAGGTCAACCTGGGACACTGAGTTCGCTAGTTCAAAACCCTGGGCTTGGTGGTTAAGGCAGATACAAGTAATCAATGAACAACAAAGTGAGGCAACTATGAGCTGATTCTTCTCACTCCCCATCCTTCTCTATACTTTCTCTGTAAAATCAGTAAGTGAAATTTCTTTTTAAAATGCAAATACAATTGACAGATTGGGAGAAAATATTTGTAAAACACCTATCTGATAAAAGGATTATTGAGTAAGAAAATAATAAAACATGTTTTTTTCAAATGGGTAAAATACTTCATAAGTGGGTGGATAACTGATTAAAAAATGACAAATGGCAGAGAAGAATATAAAAAGATATTCAACATCAATAGTCATTAGGGAAATTCAAATTAAAATCACAATGAGCTCTCACTAAACACTTATTAGAATGGCTAAAACTAAAAAGACTAATGATACCAAGTATTGGTGAGGACATGGAGTAACTGCAGTACTCACACATTGCTGGTGGGAATGCAAAAGAATAAAACAAGCAACTCTGTAAAGAGTTTGGCAGTTTCTTATGAAGTTAGGCAAATATAGCTCAGCATTACTACTCCCGAGCATGTACTTACCCAAGAGAAAAGAACACAGGTCCATATAAACACCTGTACTTTAATATTCAGAGCAGCTTAGTTACATAAGCTAATTTGGTAAAATCTTACAATGGACTACTAAGCAATAAAGAAGAATAAGTTACTGATATGTGCAGCAACATGGATGAATCACAAATGTTTTATTCTAAACAAGCAGACACAAAAGGCTATATATATATATTGTATAATTCTGTTTATATCAAGTTCTAGAAAAGGCAAAACTACAGTGAGAGGAAGCAGACCACTGTGTATCAATGGCTGAAGGTGGAAGAAGTAATAGACTCCAAAGAGACATGAAAGAACTTTTTGGGATAGTAGAAATATTTTATACTATGATTGTGGTGGTGGCTACATGACTATATATGTTTATCAAAACCCACCATTTAAAATGGGTGAATTTTATCATAGAGTTTAAAACAAAAGAATTTTTATAGCCTCCATCCCCAAAGCCACTGCCCTAAGCCTGCTCCACTCCCAATAGTCACCATCTCTGCCATCTCACTGTCACAACTTCTCCCTCGACAATCAGCAAATCTCATCAACCCTACCTCAGAATACCCCGGCTGTGGGTTCCTTTGCCACATAGATCAGGCCTTCTTTTTATCTTGCTGAAACTGTCTTCCTGACACCAATTTATTTTCACTTTAGCCCATCTAACTTAATTCAGCCAGAGTTAACCTTCTAAAAATAAATCTGGAGGCCCTGGCCGCTTGACTCAGCAGTAGAGCATCGGCCCGGTGTGTGGAAGTCCAGTGTTCGATTCCTAGCCAGGACACACAAGGAGAAGCGCCCACCTACTTCTCCATCCTTCCCCCTCTCCTTTCTCTCTGTCTCTCTCTTCCCCTCCCGCAGCCAAAGGTCCATTGGAGCAAAGTTGGCCCAGGCGCTGAGTACAGCTCCATGGCCTCAGCCTCAGGAGCTAGAATGGCTCCTATTGCAGCAGAGCAACACCCCAGAGGGGCTGAGCATCGCCCCCTGGTGGGCATGCCAGGTGGATCCCAGTCGGGCGCATGCAGGAGTCTGTTTGTTCCTCCCACCCCCTTCTCACTTTGGAAAAATACAAAAATAAATAAATAAATAAAATTTAAAACAATCTGGAGAGGTCTAGCCCTGGCTAGATAGGTCGGCTGGTTAAAGCATCATCCTAAAACACAGAGGTTGATGGTCAAGACACATACTAGAATCCTGTCTCTCTATCTCTTTCTTATTCTCTCACTAAATCAATCAATAAAAAATTCAAAAATTATATGAAGAGGTCCACTTTCTTTTTTCTTTTTCTTTTTTTTTTTTGAGGTCCACTTTCAATAAGGGCAGAGTCGCTCCTAACAGACCAAGATCCTGCAGGTCAAAAACTATAAATTCAAAACAAACTGTAAAAAAGCATTATTTGACGGCCCTAAAGAACAAATAAGAACCAAGGCATAAAATGGAGATCTGACATTTGAAAGAAGTGAATGTTAGTGTTTCTTTTTTTATTAAAGATTATTTGCCTAAGGCAAACCCCAGTCAGCTCTAAGCTCACAGTTAAAACTGAGATAGAAACCTTGTAGGCTTATCAGATCAAAAACAGAAGAAAAGAAAAGGTTAACAGCTACCATAACATTGGAAGCTAGAGAATGAGGAAATCCCCAAAATGAAAACACACAGAAGGTAAACTCTGCATATAAAGCTGTCCAAGTCTCTCGATGATCCCTGAACCCATGCGTGCACATAAAAGATTCTAAGGAGCTCATCTACAGCTTCATGAAATGAACTAAGACCACAGCTACTGCCCACCAAACAAGTAAACAGACTAATGACAAATTTTTCTTAAAAATAATCAAGACTTTTTGGAGAAATACAACAGAATCCAGAGTCTCTACAATGTATTATTCACAGTACTAAGGATTCAACCCCAAATTACCAACAGAAAAAGAAACAGAAAACATAATCCATAGTCAAGGCCAGAGGTTGGAAAACTACGGCCTGCGGGTCAAATTTAGGTAAATAAAGTATTTTGGAAACACAGCCATATTCATTTTGTTTACATATTTTCTATTGCTGCTTTCATACTACAGCAGAGTTAAATAGTTGTGACAATACTATATGGTCTAAAAGCCTAAAATATTTACTACATGGTAGTCAATCCTTTCCCTATACACTAAGCCAACGGAAAGCACTGATGACTTTCTTGCACTATGACTTTGTCTTTTCTAGAAATTCTTGGGCATATAATCATACCAAAGTAGATTTTATGCTGGGGTTTTTTTTATTAATTTTATTTTATTTTTTATTTCAGAGACAGAGAGAGAGTCAGAGAGAGGGATAGATAGGGACAGACAGACAGGAACGGAGAGAGGTGAGAAGCATCAATCATTAGTTTTTCATTGCCGTTGCGACACCTTAGTTGTTCATTGATTGCTCTCTCACATGTGCCTTGACCACGAGCCTTCAGCAGACTGAGCAACCCCTTGCTGGAGCCAGCGACCTTGGGTCCAAGCTGGCGAGCTTTTTGCTCAAGCCAGATGGGCCCCACACTCAAGCTGGCAAGCTCGGGGTCTCGAACCTGGGTCTTCCGCATCCCAGTCCAATGCTCTATGCACTGAGCCACCGCCTGGTCAGGCGCTGGTTTCTTATTTAGGATATTGCTTTTGATTCCAACTCCTGGTCAAGAAAAAAGGCAATCAATGGAAAAGAACGCCAAGGTGACCAAAATGTTAGAATAAGCAGGCAAGGATTTTAAAGCATAAATTTTAACTATGCAAAAGGACACAAAAGAAAATATGCTTACAAGGACAGTTCTCAGCAAAGAAACAAAGTATAAAATAAAAACATTAAAAACTTCTAGTCAAAAAGCACAAGGGAAGAATTTAATTGTCTGGCTTCAAAGTGAGGACAGGGGGTGAGCCTTCTCCCAGACAGAAGTGCTGGCAGAAGCCACTGTTCCTTTGCTGAGCCCTTGCCCAGCAGGAACAAGTAGGCACCATATTTTAGTCTCCATCAACCGTGCTAACACTGTCCCACTCTGGTAATTCTCTGAGACCCTGCTTCACCCAACTTGCAGGGCCACTCAAGCTGTTTCCAGTTGCTTTTGCATACAAGTGGCCTGTCTTGGTGAGTGCTGTGAAGTTTCCTAAAATATTTCAAAGGTTCACAAACCCCAAATAAGAAGTACCAGGCCTCAGCATGCCCCATATCTCTGGTTAAGCAGCCTCAAAACTGTCACTAAAGGCTGCCAGCCTATTCTCAGCTTATCCTCTCCCAGGTACCTACAAGCCCAGCAAAAGCAGCAACCACCTGTAGATTACTTTGTAGGTCA
Source organism: Rhynchonycteris naso (assembly GCA_037038555.1). Taxonomy (NCBI): domain Eukaryota; kingdom Metazoa; phylum Chordata; class Mammalia; order Chiroptera; family Emballonuridae; genus Rhynchonycteris; species Rhynchonycteris naso. The sequence continues at coordinate 278,365,397 of CM072995.1, read as the reverse complement.
TACCAAGTGACCTTAGGCAGAGCAAAGGCTGACCAGTGCCTGCACTAGAGTCCCTCCCAAGAGGCCCCAGGACCAACACATCCGTGGCCAACTTCAGACCACACCGGAGCACAACTGAACCACCTCCACAAACAGCATACCAAAAGGGAGGACTCAGCAGGCACCACAGCCCCGCTAAAGCAAATCTCGCTCCATGAAGTCAGCCCCTGCAAAACAGCTCCTCTGCTACACTCCCAGTCAGTACTCACAGCCAATCACTGAGGGTCAATCTCTTGCACTGATGTGCCAAGAGTAATCATGACTTTTTTTTTTTTTTTTAGCAAGAGAGACAGAGAAAGAGACAGATAAGAACAGACAGACAGGAAGGGGGAGAAATAAAAAGCATCAATTCTTTGTTGCAGCAACTTAGTTGTTCATTGGTTGCTTTCTCATATGAGCCTTGATGGAGGAGGGTGCTATAGCCAAGCCAGTGACCCCTTGCTCAAGCCAGTGACCTTGGGCTCAAGCCAGCAACACTGGGCTTCAAGAGAGTGACCACAGGGTCATGTCTTTCAAAAACTGAATCAGGAAGAATCAAAGAATCTGAATAGACAGATTATAACTAGTGAAACTGAAACAGTAATCAAAAAGTCCCAATAACAAAAGTCCTCAACTTGGCGTATTTTTTTTTAATTTATTTATTTACTATTTATTCATTTTAGAGAGGAGAGAGAGAGAGAGAAATGGGGGAGGAGCAGGAAGCATCAACTCCCATATGCACCTTGACCAGACAAGTCCTGGGTCTCGAACCGGCAACCTCAGTGTTCCCAGGTCGACGCTTCATCCACTGTGCCACCACTGGTCAGGCATCTTGGTGTATTTTAATCAAACATTCAAAGAAGAATTAACAGTCGTCCTTCTCAAACTATTCCAAAAAATTCAAGAGAAGGGAAGACTCTCAAGTTCATTTTACAAGTCAAGCATTGTCATAATTCTAAAACCAGATAAACACACTAAACGAAAGAAAATTATAAGTCAAAAGACCTGATGAACACAGACGCTAAAATCCTTAATAAAGCAAACTGGATCCAGTAATACATTAAAAATATCATACACCATAATCAAGTAGGATTTATTCTGGGGATGAAAGGTTTGTACAATATCCACAAATCAATAAACTTGATACACCACATAAACAAAATGAAGGATAAAAACCACATGATCATACCAATAGATGCAGAAAAAGCATTTGATAAAATCCAACACCCATTTATGATAAAAACTCAGCAAAGAGGGAACATACCTCAACATAATAAAGGTCATATATGACAAACCAACACCATACTCAACGGGCAAAAACTACAAGCATTTCCCTTAAGATCAGAACAAGAGAGGTATGTCCACTTTCACCACTCTTATTCAATATAGTACTAAAAGTCCTAGCCACAGCAATTGGATAAGAAGAAGAAATAAAAGACATATAAATTGGAAAGAAAGAACTAAAACTGTCATTATTTGCAGATGACATGACACTGTATAAATAGAAAACTCCAGAGATTCCACCAAAAAAACAAAAAAAACAAACTACTAGGACTGATAAATGAATCCAGTAAAGCATCAGGATATAAAATAAATATCCAGAAATTAGTTGCAACTTTATACATCAATAATAAACTATCCTATTCACAACTGCTTCAAAAAGAATAAAATACCTAGGAATAAATTTAACCAAGGATATAAAAGACCTGTACTCAGAAAATTATAAGACAAAGAAGAAAATTGAAGAAGATGCAAATCTGTGGAAGAATATACTATGTTCATGGACAAAAAGAATTAACATTTAAACGTCCATACTGCCTGACCAGGTGGTGGAGCGGTGGATAGAGTATCGGACTGGGATGTGGAGGACCTAGGTTCGAGACCCCGAGGTTGCCAGCTTGAGCAAGGGCTCATCTGGCTTGAGCAAGGGGTTACTCGGTCTGCTGAAGGCCCGCAGTCAAGGCACATGTGAGAAAGCAATCAATGAACAACTAAGGTGTCGCAACAAAAAACTGATGATTGATGCTTCTTATCTCTCTCTGTTCCTGTCTGTCCCTATCTATCCCTCTGACTCTCCCTCTGTCCCTGTAAAAAAATAAAAAACAACAAACGTCCATACTAACCAAAACAATATCTAGGTTCAAAGCAATTCCTGTCAAGATAACAATGGCATATTTCACAAAACTAGAATATCCTAAAAATTTTTATGGAACCACAAAAGACCCTGAAAAGCAACATCTGGCTTGAAGAATAAGAACAAAGTTGGAGGAATAATGCTACCTGATATTAAACTGTACTACAAGGTCATAGTCACCAAAACAGCATGATGCCAGCATGAAAACAGACACATACAAATTAACAGAACAACAAAAAAGAGCCCAGAAATAAACCCACACTTTTATAGTCAATTTATTGACTACTTTGTCAATATTTTTGACAAAGGAGGCAAAAACATACAATGTGGTAAAGATAGTATACTCAATTAATGGTGTGGGGAAAATGAGACAGACATATGCAAAAAACTGAAACTAGACCACCTTCTTGCACTAAACACATAAATGAACTTAAACTGGATTAAAGATTTCAATGTTAGACTCAAAACCATAAAAGTCCTAGAAGAATACATAAGCAATAAAATCTCAAACATTTCCCATAGCAATATTTTTCTGATACATCTCATTGGGCAAGGGAAACAAAAGAAAAATAAACAAATGGGACAACATGAAACTAAAACATTTTTGCACAGCAAAGGAAACATGCCAACAAAATGAAGACAACTCACTGAATGCGAGAACATATCGCCAATCATACATCTGATAAGGAATTAATATCCAAAATTTATAATGAACTTATAAAACTCGGCCCTGGCCAGTTGGCTCAGTAGTAGAGTTGGCTGGGCGTGTGAATGTCCTGGGTTTGATTCCCTGTCAGTGCACACAGGAAAGTGCTGAGTGACGGAGCAATGACTGGGCAGAGCATCGCCTCCTAGTGGGCTTGCCAGGTGGATCGTGGTCGGGCACATGCAGGAGTCTGTCTCTCTGCCTCCCGTCCTCTCACTGAATTAAAAAAAAAAAAAAAAAAACTTATAAAACTCAACACCAAAAAAACCTGAACAATCCAATTCAAAAATGGGTCAAGGACTCAAATAGATGGATGGTTCTTCAAAAAGGACATACAAAAGGCCAACAGACATATGAAAAGATGCTCAACATGACTATCAGAGAAATACAAATTAAAATCACAATATCACCTAACAACAAACAAATGTTGGCAAGAGTGTGGAAAAAAAAGGGACCCTCATGCACTGTTGGTATGAATGCAGATTGGTGCAGCCACTGTGGAAAGCAGTATAGAGTTACCTCAAAAAATTAAGAATGGAAGCCTTATGCCTTATGACCCAGTCATTCCATTCCTGAGAATATATTCAAAGAAATCCAAACACTAATTTGAAAGAATATATGCACCCCTATGGACACTGCAGCATTATTTACAATAGCCAAGATTTGATAGCAGCCCAAGTGCCCATCAGTGGATGAGTGAATGAAAAAGCTGTGGTACATTTACACAATGGAATACTATTCAGCTGTAAAGAAGAAGAAAATCTTCCCTTACCCTTTGCAACAACATGGATGGACCTGGTAAGCAGTATGCTAAGTGAAATAAATCAGTCAGAGAAAGACAAGTATCATATGTTTCACTAATATGTGAAATCTAATGAACAAAATAACTTACACAACAGATCCAGACTCATAGAGAACAGACTGACAGCTGTCAGAGGGAAAGGGGTTTGCAGGACTGGGTGAAAAATGTAAAGAGATTAAGAAAAGAAAGACTCAGACAATAGTATGATGATTACCAGAGGGGGAAAAAGGGTGGGATGAAGTAGAAGAGGACATTGGGGCAATAAATTGTGATAAGAAGACTTGACCTGGAGTGGTGAACACAAAATAGAATATACAGATGATGTGTATCATCTTATAATTTTATTAAATGATGTCATCCCAATAAATTCAATAAAAAAGGGAAAATTTACTTTTCAAAGTCTGTAAAATCCTATCTAACTCTGTTATTCACTAATTTTATTAGTGCAAGTTAAAGAGATTTAAACATAAAACCTGGTAAAAAATAACCAAAAGATTTATGTCTTAGGCTAAGATTTTTCTCTTTCACTTTTCTCTACTGTAAAATACATACTAATCCAATAGTGTATGTGCATGTGTTCGACATATAGAGAAAGAAGGCCAGATACTCTACTTATAAAATTTTTCTATAGTCATGAGTTTGAGTAGTGAGTTTTCTTCATGCTCGCTGACCCCCGGGAGTGAGATTTTTAAAAAAAATGAAATTAGTTCGTTACAGTTTTATTAACTTAAAATCATGTTTGTTTAGCCTGACCTGTGGTGGCGCAGTGAATAAAGCATTGACCTGGGAACACTGAGGTCGCCAGTTCAAAACCCTGCACTGGTCTGGTCAAGGCACATATGGGAGTTGATACTTCCAGCTCCTCCCCCCTTTCTCTCTTTCTTTCTCTCTCTCACTCTGTGTCTCCTCTCTAAAATGAATACAATAAAAGAAATTTTTAAAAATTCTAAAAAAAAAAAAATCATGTTTGTTTGATAACCAATTTATGAAAACAAGAAGAACATATATTTGTCTTTTTTTTAATGTTGCCTTACAGCCTGACCTGTAGTGGCGCACTGGATAAAGCATCAACCTGGAAACACTGAGGTCGCCAGTTCAAAACCCTGCACTGGTCTGGTCAAGGCACATATGGGAGTTGATGCTTCCAGCTCCTCCCCCCTTTCTCTCTTTCTCTCTCACTCTGTGTCTCCTCTCTAAAAAAAATGAATAAAATAAAATAAAAAATAAAAAGAAGTTTAATGTTGCCTTACACATTTTTTTTTTACATGGACAGAGAGAGGGATAGATAGGGATAGACAGACAGGAATGGAGATAGGTGAGAAGCATCAATCATTAGTTTTTCGTTGCCATCTCAACACCTTAGTTGTTCATTGATTGCTTTCTCACATGTGCCTTGACTGCGGGCCTTCAGCAGACCGAGCAACCTCTTGCTGGAGCCAGCGACCTTGGATCCAAGCTGACGAGCTTTTGCTCAAGCTAGATGGGCCCGCGCTCAAGCTGGCGAGCTCAGGAACTCGAACCTGGATCTTCCGCATCCCAGTCCGATGCTCTATCCACTGCGTCACCGCCTGGTCAGGTGCCTTACACACTTTTAAAATAAAAATTTTTGTTACAATTGCACTCTGGATGGTCAGGAGGCACGAAGACATACATGAACGTTCGTACTACTCAAAGGGCTAGATAAATACAAAAGTTTATTAACTGTTCAAAAAAAGGAAAGAGAAAAATTTATAATCATAAAGATATTAACATCATCTCCTCAATAAGAGATATAGTTGATTTTTTAAAAATCAGAAAAATACAGAACAAAATGCCTCCATAAATATAGATACAAGAATCTTTAAAAAATATTAACAAGACAAATCCAGAAACATATAAAAACAATATATCTTGTCCAGGTTAGGTTTTATCCCAAAATAAATAAAAATTTAACATTTGAAAATAAATCAATGCAATTCACCATATTAACAAAATCAAAGAGAAAAATCATTTGATAATTTTAATAGATGTAGAAAACACATTTTACAAAATTAAGCACGCATTCGTGTTAAGAACTCTCAGAAAACTAGAAATAGAAGAGAACTTCCTCAATATGATAAAGAGCATCTGCAAAAGTCCTATAGCTATCATCAAACTTAATGGTAAAATATTAAATTTTCCCCTAAGAACAGGAACAACAAAAGGATGTCTACTCTACCACTTCTATTTGACACTGTACTGGAGGTCCTGGGCAATGCAACAATATTTACAACAAAAGGCTTAATTAAGACTTGAAAGAAAGAAATAAAACTGTATAGTCACAGAAGCCATGATTTTTTTTGTGTATGTGTGACAGAGACAGAGAGAAAGACAGAGAGAGGAACAAATAGGAATAGACAGACAAGAAGGGAGAGAGATAAGAAACATCAATCTCTCGTTGCGGCTCCTTAGTTGTTCATTAATTGGTTTCACATATGTACCTTGATGGGGGGCAGGGACTATAGCAGAGTGAGTGGCCCCTTGCTCAAGCCAGTGACCTTGGGCTTCAAGCCAGCAACTTTGGCCTCAAGCAAGCAATCATGGGGTCATGTCTATAATCCCATGCTCAACCCAGCAACCCTGCACTCAAGCTGGTGAGCCCCTGCTCAAGCCAGCGACCTCGGGGCTTTGAACCTGGGTCCTCTGCGTCCCAGTCCAACGCTCTATCCACTGTGCCATCGCCCAATCAGGTACAGATGGCATGATTTTGTATGTAGAAAATCTTAGGCCATCTATAAAACATCTAATACACTAATATGTGAATTTAGAAAAGTAGCAAGTACAAGGTTAATACACACAAAATGTAATCTTACATACTAGCAGGAAACAACTGGAAAATACTTAGTGTCAAAGAACACTAAATATTTAGGAATAAATTTCTTTTGAAATTTAAAAGAAGATTTCTAAGATCTGTACACTGAAAATTATAAAAAGTTGCTAATGTAAATTAAAAACTTAAATAGGCCTGACCAGGCGGTGGCACAGTGGATAGAGCGTTGGACTGGGATACGGAAGACCCAGGTTCCAGACCCCGAGATCGCCAGCTTGGACTCATCTGGCTTGAGCAAAAGCTCACCAGCTTGGACCCAAGATCGCTGGCTCCAGCAAGGGGTTGCTCGGTGAAGGCCCGCAATCAAGGCACATATGAGAAAGCAATAAATGAGCAACTAAGGTGTCACAATGAAAAACTGACGATTGATGCTTCTCATCTCTCTCCATTCCTGTCTGTCTGTCCCTATCTATCCCTCTCTCTGACTCTCTCTCTGTCCCTGTAAAAAAAAAAAAAAAAAGATCCCTGAATGATCAATAAACATATTCAACAAACAAACAAACAAAAAAACTGAAACAGAAAGCTATGTCACATTTAAGGATTGGAAGATGCAATATTATTATGTCAATATCCCCTAAGTTGATCTATAGATTGAAGACAACTGTGTTCTTACCAATTTTGTTTTGTTTTAGTAGCAACTGACAACCAGGCAGTGGCACAGTGGATAGAGCGTTGGACTGGGACACAGAGGACCCAGGCTTGAAACTCCGAGGTCGCCAGCTTGAGCAGGGTTCATCTGGTTTGAGCAAGGCTCACCAGGTTGAGCCCAAGGTCGCTGGCTTGAGCAAGGTGTCACTCGATCTGCAGTAACCCCCCAGTCAAGGCACATAGGAGAAAGCAATCAATGAACTAAGGTGCCGCAATAAAGAATTGAAGCTTCTCATCTCTCTTCCTTCCTGTCTGTCTGTCCCTATCTGTCTTTCTCTCTGTCTCTGTCACAAAAAAAAGGGGACAAGCTGCTTCTAAAAAAAAGTATGCAAATATATACTGAAATGCAAATATACAGAAATTCAAACATATTATATATATATTTTTTCCAAAGCAATCTTGAAAAATAAAAGTAGAAGACCTTGCATTATTTGACTTCATGACTTACTATAAAACTACAATGACGATGGCATGATTTGGGCATAAAGATAGACAAAACTATCAATGCAACAGAGTAGTACCCAGAAATAGGTCCACTCTACAAATGACTCATACTGTTATTTGGTTTTTGGCAAAGGTGTCAAGAAATACAATGGGGAAAGGAAAGTTTTTCCAAGAAACAGTGCTGGCCTGACGGGTGGTGGCTCAGTGGATAAAGCACAGACCTGCAATGCTGAGATCCCAGGCTTGAAACCCTGAGGTAATGGGTTTCAGACAAGCTTATCCGGCTTGAGCATGGGACTATTGACATGATCCCATGGTCGCTGGCTTGAGCAAGGGGTCAATGGCTTGACTGGAGCCCCCTGGTCAAGGCACCTATGAGAAAGCAATCAATGAACTAAAGTGACACACCTATGAGTTCATGCTTCTCATTTCTCTCCCTTCAAAAAAACAAAAAACTGGAAAGAAACAGTGCTGAAACAACTAGACATTCACAAAAAAAAAAAAAAAAAAAAAATGAGCCCAGACCCATACCACCATACAGAAAAATTGTGAGATGGATCTTAGACAAAAAGATAAAAACTAAAATGATAAAGCCTCCCCAAAAAAACATAGGAGAACGGCCTGACCTGTGGTGGCGCAGTGGATAAAGCGACGACCTGGGAACACTGCGGTTGCCAGTTCAAAACTCTGTACTGGTCTGGTCAAGACACATATGGGAGTTGATGCTTCCAGCTCCTCCCCCCTTTCTCTCTCTCTCTTTCTCTCTCTCTCTCTCTCTGTCTCTCTCTCTCTCTCTCTCTGTGTCTCCTCTCTAAAATGAATAAAAGAAAAAGAAAAAAAAAAACAAAAAAAAAACCCCTGGCTTGCCCAATTAAGAAACATACAGGAAACAACTACTATGAGTTGATGCTTCCTGCTCCTCCCCTCTTTCTCTCTCTAAAATCAATAAATAAAATCTTTTAAAAAATAAAATATTTAGAAAAGAAAACACAGAACATCTTTGCCACTTCAGAGTAAGCAAAAGTTTCACAGACAGGACAAAGAATGCAATAACTAAAAAGAAAACTTGATACATTAGACATCATTGAAATTAAAAATTCTGTCCATCAAAAGATACAATTAAAAATGATCAAGTCAGAGAATAGGAGAAAAATTTCACAGAACATATAACTGACAAGGGATGTATATTTGGAATGTGTAAAGAACTTCTCACTACACAATAATAAATACTCAAAACTTCAACCAAAATGAACACCTGACCAGGCACTTCACAAAGACAGATATATGAATAGTCACCAAACACATGGAAAAAGTGATCGATATCATTAGTCATTAGGGAAATGCAAATTAAAACCACAATGAAATACCATTACACAACCACTTGAATGGCAAGGAGAGGAAACAACCAGAACTCTCATATCTCATACATTGTAGGTAGAATGTAAAATGGCATATCCACTTTGGAAATGTACCTCACCGTTTCTTATAAAACTAAATCTACTACATCTACTCTACAATCCAGCAATTCTACTCCTAGGAATTTTTCCAGGAGAAATAAAAGTATATGTTCACAAAAAGACGTGCACTTGAATGTTCCTAGCAGCTTTATTCATAATAATAAAAATTTGGAAGCTGCTATATGCCCATCAACAAAAGGATGGCTAAACAGACTGTAGTATATTAACAAAAGGAACACTACTTGACAGTAAAGAGACAAACTGAATGGGTGTCAAAAGCATTCAAAAAGTTGAATGAAAAGTACTACATAAAAGAGTACATATTGTATGACTTCACTGATGTGATGTTCTAGAACAAGCAGAGTTCACTAGGGTGAAACAGAGGAGTGGCTGCGTTTGAAAGAGGTGGGACAGATTCTGGCAAAGGTGCAGAAGAAAACCATTCGATTTGAGGGGAGTATTCCCTATATCTTTATGGAGTTTGATTTAATACAGGTACTACATTTATCAAAACTCATTCAATGGCATGCTTACGATTTATGTATTTAACAAAATATGTATTTTATTACTAAAAATAAAAATGCAAAAAACATTAAATTCTAATTAATAATATACATACATATAGATTTAAAGGTGAATAGAGCCTGACCTGGCAGTGGCACACTGGAAAGAGCATCAGACTGGGACACAAGAGGACCCAGGTTCGAAACCCCAAGGTCGCTGGCTTGAATTGAGCAAGGGGTCACTCACTCTGCTGTAGCCCCCCGGTCAAGGCACATATGAGAAAGCAATCAATGAACAACTACAGTTCCACAATGAAGAATTGATACTTCTCCCCTGACCAGGCGGTGGCGTAGTAGATAGAGTGTCGAACTGGGATGCGGAAGACCCAGGTTCAAGACCCTGAGCTCACCAGCTTGAGCGCCGGCCCATCTGGCTTGAGCAAAAGCTCGTCAGCTTGGACCCAAGGTCGCTGGCTCCAGCAAGGGGTTGCTCGGTCTACTGAAAGCCCACGGTCAAGGCATATGTGAGAAAGCAATCAATGAACAACTATGGTGTCACAAGAGCAACGAGAAACTAGTGATTGATGCTTTTCACCTCTCTCCGTTCCTGTCTGTCCCTATCCCTCTCTCTGACTCTCTCTCTCTGTCCTTGGAAAAAATAAATAAATAAAAATAAAAAATAAAAAAAAAAAAAGAATTGATACTTCTCATATCTCCCTTCCTGTCTGTCACTATCTGTCCCTCTCTGTTTCTGTCACAAAAAAATAAATAAATAAGTAAATAAAATGGTGAATAGAGTGGGTGGAGGAAATGATATTACTAAAACAAATTTAGCGGAATGTTGTCAAATTTAGGTTGTGCCTGACCTTTGGTGGCGCAGTGGATAAAGCATCGACCTGGGAACACTGAGGTCGCCAGTTCAAAACCCTGCACTGGTCTGGTCAAGGCACATATGGGAGTTGATGCTTCCAGCTCCTCCCCCCTTTCTCTCTTTCTCTCTCTCTCACTCTGGTCTCCTCTCTAAAATGAATAAATAAAAAAAAGGAAAAAAAAAAGAAAATAAGTCCTTCAATATCATGCCTTTCTCCCTTTGAAAAAAAAAATTAGGTTGTAAATGTTTATGTACAATACTTCCACCTTCTCCTAGTGTTTAAAAATTTTTATAATAAGCCTGACCAGGCGGTGGCGCAGTGGATAGAGCGTCGGACTGGGATGCAGATGACCCAGGTTCGAGACCCCGAGCTCACCAGCTTGAGCGCGGGCCCAACAGCAACGAAAAACTAATTATTGATGCTTCTCACCTCTTTCCGTTCCTGTCTGTCTGTCCCTATCTATCCCTCTCTCTGACTCTCTCTCTCTGTCCCTGTAAAAAAAAAAAGTGAATTCAATTCACATACAGGGCCTGACCAGGCAGTGGCGCAGTGGATAGGGCATCGGACTGGGATGCGGAGGGCCCAAGTTCGAGACCCCGAGGTCTCCAGCTTGAGCAAGGGCTCATATGGCTTGAGCAAAAAAGAAAAAGCTCACCAGCTTGGACCCAAGGTCGCTGGCTCCAGCAAGGGGTTACTCGGTCTGCGGAAGGCCCGCGGTCAAGGCACATGTGAGAAAGCAATCAATAAACAACTAAGGTGTCACAACGAAAAACTGATGATTGATGCTTCTCATCTCTCTCCGTTCCTGTCTGTCTGTTCCTATCTATCCCTCTCTCTGACTCTCTGTCTCTGTAAAAAAAAAAAAAAAGAACAGAGAGGTCAGGTGGCTAACTTCACCCGGGACTGGAGAACTGCAGAAAAATGGAAAGGAACAAGGCCCCACAGAATTTAAGGTAATGCTACAGAAGGGTAATTAAAGTAATGAACCATGCATCTAGGCAGGCAAAAAAAATGCTTCCAGGGATCTAAAAGACTAGTGTAAAATAGAGTGAAGTCAGTGAACCAGAAAGAAGACTTGATGTGGTCAAAGTGTACATTTATTAGGAATGAGACAAAGCTAGATGGAGTAAAGGCTGTGGTCACAATAGGGATTGCTGCAATAGCCTGACTCACAGCTACTGCATCTAAGAAAAACTCACTGGGTTTACTGATCACTAGACAAGCTATTAGGACTTAAAAAGCATACCAATTAAATAAACTAGCATTTGGTGAGAAATTCTCAAAATCAATTCTTACGTACCCTATCCATTTCAATTTAGCACAGACTCTTATATCCAAAGAAAGGCTTCCAACAATAATCCCTGTAATCTGCTACTTATTAATGGTTCTATCATATGAGTTCATCAGGCAAGCTCAGAACATTTTAAAAAAATGAATCATGGCCTGACTAGGCGGTAACATAGTGGACAGAGCATCGACCTGGGATGTTGTGGACCCAGGTCCGAAACCCCGAGGTCACTGGTGTGAGCACGGGCTCATGCAGCTTGACTGCAGGGTCGCCAACTTGAGCTTGAGATCACAGACATGACCCCATGGTCACTGGCTAGAGCAACGGCTCACTGGCTCAGCTGGAGCCCCTAATCACGGCATATATGAGAAAGCAATCTATGAACAACTAAAGTGCCACAACTATGAGTTGACACTTCTCATCTCTCTCCCTTCCTGTGTGTGTCTCTCTCGCTGGAAAAAAAAAAGAATCATGCTTAATATCGCAGTTTTTCTGCTATTTGGTCTAAACTACAAACAACTGATGATGAATCAATTGATGATGTCCTTTAAACTGCAAGTTCACCATCTTTTATTCTGGAAGAGCTCTATTTGCCGCCATGCTCGGTGAGTCCCTCTTAAAGCAGGAGCTTAAGAAGAAGTCCTGGAAGAGCGCTGCAGAGATGCCTCGCCTTTCCAAGTCAGCAATAATCGGGACGGATGAAGCCAGCAGCTAGAAAGTGTCCTCAAAAAGGCAAGAAAATATTCATAACAAAGAAGCCAGGTGTGGGGAGGGAAAAATATCAAAATACATGACTAACCTGAATATTTGTTTTTTAGGGGTTTCTTTGGTCAATTCAGGGTGTCTTCTTTAAAAATTGAAGTACATTAAAATGCATAATGATTACCTCTAAATAGTACAAAGAACTTAGCAGAATTCTATTAAGTAAATTCAGCTTATATAATACCGATGTGAAATTCTCTTAAATTTCCTATCTAATGATTCAGCAAGTACTTGTCAAGTAATAATCAGATATATAGTGCTAAACTATGCTGTAAAAGAACACAATATTAAAAAAAAATACTTTTAATTCGTACATAGAGAGAGCCCAGCCTTTATAACATAATTCGCCAGCGAAGAATACACAGGTGGAAAAATATTTAGAGTACAACATAAAAATAAGCACTAAATGAGAATAGAGCTGTATAGGTGTCCTGAAGAGAAAGAAATTGGTTCAAGAAGAAATGTGAGGAAGATTTCACAAATGGGGTAAAATTTAAGTTGAAAGTTGTAAGACAGTGGTTCTTAACCTTTTTTGAGGTACCGAACCCAACAGTTTCATATTCGCATTCACCGAACACTTCTTTAGTGATAAAATATGATTTTTTTCCCCAAATTCAAGACATAGGTATGTTTTTTACTGGTGCACAAAATGAGCCATGCATGAACATCACCTTGCTCAAAGAACAAAACCAACAAAGTGCAGGAACTCACAACAAATTACGGTATTACTTTATTCTGGCCTCCGCAGCAGAGGCTTCTCAGAACCCCTGAGACTGACTCATCGAACCCCTAGGGTTCAATAGAACCCAGGTTAAGAACCACTGTTGTAAGATGAGAAAAGTGGATCTTATAGAACCCCTTTTTCCAAAAGAACCCCAATTTTCCAAGCCAGAAATATGAAGTTACTCTAACTTTTCCCTGTCCACCTACCAGTGTACCCCTAATATCTTACAAACATGTTCAATTTCTGCCTCCCCACCCAGCATTTAAGTTCTGGCCACCATTATTCTAACCTGGCTCCTCCTAGATCAGTCTCCTTAGGATCCTCACCAGAGTTTTTCAACCGCCAGTCATATAATCCACATACAACAGCAGGGTGGTTAACTCTCACAGACAAGCACAAAATTCTGGCAGACCAACACTGGTCCATGGACCAGCAGTTGAAGACCATTGTACCCCATTCCATTTTCCATCTGTCAAAGTCATCAATCTAAAATGCAAATCTCATCTTTTGTTACCCCTCCTTCCTAAAATCCTTCAGTCTCCCTCACTCTCAGGAAAAAACCCAAACTCGCTAACATTATCTTCTGTAATCTGGCTTCTGATTACTTTGCTAGCCTCATTCCTCCCCACCTCACATTCAGTTGCTATTCTCCCTGTGGGGCCCGGCCCCTGCCTGCAATGTCTTTCTCCCTCTTCTTTGCCTGGCTAATTCCCACCAATGTAACTTCTTTGAAAGTTTCAAACCAAAGGAAAAATTAACAAAATAGTACCATGAACATATATGCCCTTCATTTATATTCACCAGTTTTTACATTTTTTTTATTTTATTTATTTTTATTTTTTATTATTTATTCATTTCAGAGAGGAGAAACAGAGAGAGAGAAGGGGGAGGAGCAGTAAGCATCAACTCCCATATGTGCCTTGACCAGGCAAGCCCAGGGTTTCAAACCAGCGACCTCAGAGTTCCAGGTTGAGGCTTTAATCCACTGACCCACCACAGGTCAGGCAGTCATTACATTTTTTTTTTTTTTTTTTTGCCACATTTACTTTATCTTTCTTAACCACCTAAAAGTTAGACATTTGAAACTTAACCCCTAAAACTTTAGCAAGAACCATCTACATCATCACAAATACCATAGTCACATTCAAAATGGCACTGACAGTATTACCCAATATGTAGCATATATTCAAATTTTCCCAATTATTACAAAATGTCTATTAAAGTTTAATTAATCCAGGACTATACCACGGATGACGCACTGTACCTGGTGGTTCTGTTTCCCCTTACTTTTAGGACTCAATTTTGGAAGCATTTCGTCTGGAAAGTTCTACCCAGTCTGGGTGACATGCTTCTTCTAAATGCTGTCACAGCACCACTATGATAGTACCACTATAATAATATTGTGTAATTATCTATTTCTTTACCTATCTCCCCTACTAAACAATAAGCTCCTTGAGAAGCTTTTTCTTCTCCACCCCATATTGTCTGGCTCATAGTAGATATTCAATAACGGTTGACTAGCCTGACCAGGCGGAGGCGCTGTGGATAGAGCATCAGACTGGGATGCGGAGGACCCAGGTTCAAGACCTCGAGGTCACCAGCTTGAGCGCGGACTCATCTGGTTTGAGCAAAAGCTCACTGGCTTGGACCCAAGGTTGCTGGCTCAAGCAAGAAGGGGTTACTTGGTCTGCTGAAGGCCTGAGGTGAAGGCACATATGAGAAAGCAATCAATGAGAAACTAGGGTCTACAAAGAAAAACTGATGCTTCTCATTTCTCTCCCTTCCTGTCTATCCCTACCTCTCCCTCTCTCTGACTCTCTCTGTCTCTCTCTGTCTCTGCCCCCCCCAAAAAAAGAAAATAAAAAATAAAAGATAACGGTTGACTAAATGAATGAAAGAGCTATAAATTGCAATATGCTCATTATGAACTGAACTGTGCTCCCTCCCACCATTCATATGTTGAAGACCTAACCCCCCAATGTGACTGTACTTGGAGACAGGGTGTTTTTTTGTTTTTGTTTTTACAGAGACAGAGAGAGAATCAGAGAGAGGGATAGATAGGGACAAACAGGAACGGAGAGAGATGAGAAGCATCAATCATCAGTTTTTTGTTGTGACATCTTAGTTGTTCATTGATTGCTTTCTCATATGTTCCCTGACCACGGGTCTTCAGCAGACCGAGCAACCCCTTGCTGGAGCCAGTGACCTTGGGTCCAAGCTGGTGAGCTTTTGCTCAAACCAGATGGGCCCCGCACTCAAGCTGGCAACCTCGGGGTCTCGAACCTGGGTCTTCCGCATCCCAGGCCCATGCTCTATCCACTGCACCACCGCCTGGTCAGGCGGAGACAGGGTGTTTAAGAAGGTAATTAAAGTTAAATGATGTCATTAAGATGGGGTTCTTATCCAATAGAACTGGGTACATAGAGGAAGGAGAAAGACACAAGGTGTGTGCATGCAGAGAGAAAAGGCCATGTGAGGACACAATAAGAGGAAGTTGTATCTGCAACCCCAGTAGAGAGGTCTCACCAGAAACCAACCCTACCAGTATGTTGATCTTGGACTTTAAGCCTCTGGACCTTTGAGGTGAATTTCTGTTGTTTAAGCCACCCAGTCTATGGTACTCTGTTATAGCAGTCTGAGCATATAATATAATGACCAAAACCTTTGTGCCAAAACCTATACTACTGGTAGAACAAAGATACACATAAAAGACTTCTCCTACTTTGAAAAAAATGGACCCCAAATTTAACAGAAAGAATAAAAGAAAGCATGACATACATAAAAAAATCTGATTGGATCTTCAATACTACAAGCATCAATCAGTACAACAGTATCAATCACCATTTGTAGCTATCCAAGCAGATGGTAAAGAAGATAGAGCATATGGAGCACACATCAGAAGATCTTTCATGGAGCTTAGAATAAACTTATATACTTACCTTCTCAACTTCTGCTCTTTAGGATATCTGCTGCTAAGCTGATGACATGTACCTATCTGTGCTTCACCCCTACCCCACAAAGATATGAAGACGATAAGAGAGGCCATGTTGTTGGGTGGAAGTGGTAGCTGTTTTGATTGATAACAAGAACTAGTACAGACTGGCCTGGGTGGCACAGTAGGTAAAGTGTCAACCTGGAACACTGAGGTTGCCAGTTCCAAACTCTGGGCTTACCCAGTCAAGGCATATACGGGAAGCAATTACTATGAGTTGAAGCCCCCTCCTTCTCTCACTCTCTCCCCCACCCACACACTCTAAAAATCAATTTTAAAAAATCTAAAAATTTAAAAATCATTTTTAAAAATGTCTAGTAGTGTTCTGCTTCTAGTACACTCTTCATAATTGCTAGCATACAGATCATCATGGACAAGTTATCCATTTTCTAATCATCATCACTAGATTCTCAACAGAACTGACTGATCTTCAGGCCCTCTTCCAAACATTCCTCCTCGTGATCTTTCACAATTATCATCTTCCATAACTTGGAAAATGATTCAGCAAACGAGCTTCCTACTTTTCGCTTAGCTCTTTCACACATTACCAAGCCAAGACTTTCTTGATAAAAATGTGTTTTAGTAGAACTTAAATAAAATCATTACAACATTTGGCCTAACCTGTGGTGGTGCAGTGGATAAAGTGTCGACCTGGGAACACTGAGGTTGCCAGTTCAAAACCCTGCACTAAAAAAAACCCCCAAAAAACAAACAAACAAACAAACAAAAAAAAAAAAACCCCTGCACTGATCTGGTCAAGGCACATATGGGAGTTGATGCTTCTAGCTCCTCCCCCCTTTCTCTCTCTCTCTCTCTCTCTGTCTCCTCTCTAAAATAAAAAAATAAAAAAATAAAAATCATTACAACATTCATAGCTATTTTGATTTACAAACAGCTCAAATTAAGAAACTTGAAAAACTGAAAATCTGATTGAATTCTCTATGCCCACCTTACTCTTGCTGCAGTACCCAGAAGAGGACACATATCAACTAAATAATTCCTTCTAATCAGCTTACGATGCTGTTTGTAATTTGCTTTTGGTATTGAACAGCATAAATATAATCAAAAGTATTCTTACAGCCTGAACTTTTAAAACATCATGTTATAAAAGCAAGTAAAACAGGTGTTAGATACATACCAAAATCTTGATCAAACTTAGGACCCAACAATTATAATTATCTGCTATTATTTAAAGGTATTACTGATTTTCTGAAATCTTTTTTTTTCTTTGAGAGAGAGAGAAAAGCAAGGAGAGAAATAAAGGAACATCAAGCTGCTCCTTTATGTGCCCTGACCAGGAAATCAAACCGGCAATCTCTGCCCTTTGGGATGACACTCCAACCAACTGAGCTATCCAGCCAGGGCTTAATTTTTTTTTTTATTGACTTTTAGAGAGACAGAGAGAAGAAGGGAGAGAGAGGGGAGGAGGAAGGAAAGCATTCATTTGTTGTTCCACTCAGTTGTGCGTTCATTGGTTGCTTCCTGTGTGTGTTCTGATCCGGGATAAAACCTGCAACCTTGCTGTTTTGGGATGACATTCTTAACTGACTAAACTAACCAGTGAGGGCCTGAAATTTTCTTTATTAAATCTAACATAGGATGTTGGAAAAGCTAAAATCAGTGGAGCACTTCTTATCTCTGCATTTTTTTCTCAGATAAAAATTAGACTGAAAGAAACTAAAAATACAAACAGTATTGACCCTTTACATACACATAGGGTTTTTATTTACCTTCTGCCCTTCTCACAGAGTTTCTCAATTTCAGCTTTTAGATCCTGCTCCTTCTGCAAAAACTCTTTCTTCTCTTTCTCTATCTTCTTCTTTGTTTCTTCTCGCTTTATTGTTACATCCTGGATAGCCTTTAATATCTCCTGAGTCCCACACAATCACAGTTACACAAAAATAAAGAAGGAAATAAATTAGTTTTTTTGGTCTGTATGTTATTTTCAACTATCACAAATTAACATACTGATTTCAGTAAATTCAAACTGAACTGAAGGAATCTGGTTGAAGAGTAGCTCCAAAAGCCAGTATTTAGATGTAAGAAAGACAGTTACAATAAAGCAGATTTCAATTTAACAGGAAAAAGAATTTCTTACTGTTCGAAACAGAATTGCTGCCTTATGAAGCAATAAACTCCATTACTGATGTTCGAATAAAGGCTGAATGCACTGGTCAAGAATACTGACAAAGGTGTTCTTGCACAGGGTGGGAGCTTGTTACTTTCAACAAACATGGTTTTGTTTTGTTACAGATTTTCTTTCTTATGTGTGAAGTTTTTTTTCTTTTCTTACTATTTAACAAAATAAAAAGTGTTTTTTATGATAGTTATTACTAAAAAAGTGATAAAATTAAGTCCTCCCTAATTCAAATTCCATCCATAAAGTAATCAATGTGTTAACTTTTTTACTTTCTTCATAGTTTTCTCCATTCTCACACAAACACACAGATACTTACATATTTCATTGCTTTGTTTTTTAAATGAGGTCATTTATATACATTATTCTGCATCTTGCTTTTTTTCACTTGAAAATGAATACACTGTCAATATATATAGATTTAACTAAAAAAAATAGCTGCATAAGATAACATAATGTGTATATATGCAGTTTACTCAATCACTCTGTTAAGAGTCCATCAGGCTGATCCAGTTTTTCTGTTTACTATATTACAACTTATTTCATTTCTGCCAATCTCTTTGGGGAGAAGGAAGAATAGTACCTAATACTTGTAATGAGCATTTCCCTGTCTCCCATTCTTTACTGTTTTCACTGCCTGTCCCCTGGAGCTAGAACAAGTATTCACTGAAGGCAGAGACTAAGTATCACTCACTACTAATCTTCAGAGCCTACACCAGAAACTCAGAGGCCCTGGCCAGCTAGCTCAGCCTAGCTCAGCGGTAGAGGGTCAGCCTGGCATGTGGAAGTCCCAGGTTCAATTCCCAGCCAGGACACACAGGAGAAGCACCCATCTGCTTCTCTTCCCTTCCCCCTCTCCTTTCTCTCTTCCTCTCCCGCAGCCAAGACTCCATTGGAACAAAGTTGGTCTGGGCGCTGAGGACGGCTCCAGGGCTTCCACCTCAGGCACTAAATGGCTCCAGTTACAACCAAGCAACACCCCAGATGGGCTGAGCATCGCCTCCTGGTGGGCATGCCAGGTGGATCCTGGTCAGGTGCATGCGGGAATCTGTCTCTCTGCCTCTCTGCCTCTCACTTCAGAAAAATACAAAAAAAAAAAAATCTGCTGAGTGAATGAATGAATGAATACCAGTGAGGCTGAGCTTCCTTTCATTTATTTATTAAATATTTGCTTTTCCTCTTCTGTGATACTGTGTGTAATAATCCCCTCCCCCTAAATACATCCACATTCTAATTCCTGTCACTTGTAAATATGTTACCTTCCATGGGGAAAGAAACTCTGCAGATGTGACTTAGGTAAGGAAGTTGAGATGAAAAGGTAATCCTGGATTATATACATGGGCCCAATCTAATCACAGATAGGAACCTTTCCCAGGTGTGATCAGAGGAAGATGTAATTGGGGAAAAATGGTCAGAGACGCAATGCTGCTGACTTAGAAGACGTAAAAGGAGCCACAGTCAAGCAATGCAAGCAGCCTCTAGAAGCTGGACATGCAGAGAAACAGATCCACCCCTAGAGCCCTCAGGAGGGACTACAACCTTGTTAATACCTTGATTTTCACCCAATGACACCCATGTTTGACTTGTGACTCATAGAACTATCAGATAATAACTTTGTGTTGTTGTAAGCCACTAAATTCATGGTAATTTACTACAGCAGCAATAGGGAACTAATACAATAACCTTCCCTGGTTTTTCTCTAGATTATTTCAATTTTACCAGGAATTATAAGAATCTCAGAATATAATGGATATTAAATCCTTCATCAGATGTACTATAAATATTTTCTCTCAGCCTGACATTGACTTATTTGACTGTTTTTGTAACATTTGCTGCACCAAAAGTTTTTAATTATATGTAATTGAATTGATTAAATTTTGTATGGCTGCTGGATTTTCTGCCTGGCTTAAAATGATCTCTTATAACTTGAGGTTTTTCTAAATATTCTCCTACATTTTCCTCTACTTTGAAAGATTTTTCCATTTTTTATATAAAGAATTTTAATCTATCTACAATTGCATTTTTAACATGTGATACAAGAGTCTAATCAAATGATTTTCTAGGTAGACTGTCAATTATATCAATAAACTATATTAAATAAAAAATCCTTTTCTCTCTGAACTAAAATTAAAGTAAGAGTTTGAACAAGATGTCCTCCAAGATTATTTTTATCCTTAAAATTCTATGATAATGCCTGACCAGGGGGGGGTGCAGTGGATAAAGCGTCAGACTGGGATGCGGAGGACCTGAGTTCGAGACCTTGATTAGTGACTACAGACTTACTGTCAATTTTAACATTAACAGAATACCTGATGATTCTTCATCTCTTCTTCTCTCCTTTGCTGAAGTTGCTTTAACTGCACTTGGAGCTGATTCTCCACTTGCCTCTGCTTGTCCAGGACCTCCTGGTAACGTTCCTTCAACAGAGTTCTCTCTGTCATCATTTTATCCTATTGATAACAACAGGAGAGAAGTTTAGTTCCAGAATTTAATTGCAAGAAACATTCACCAGGTGCCTGTTCAAGGCACTATGCAGAGCTCCACTGTGCAGTTTCCAATACCACAGCTACTAGCTGTATGTGGCTATGTTAACTTTAATTAAAAGAAGAAAACCTTAGAATCCAGCTGCTCAGTCACCTAGCCACGTTCCAAATGCTCAATAGCTACAGGTGACTAGTGACTACCATATTAGACAGCATGGATATGGAACATTTCCATTAGTACAGAGTTCTATCGTATAATGCTGCTCTGAAGGGGAAGAGAGGGTGGTTAGCAACCTATGGTCTGTTTTTATAAATAAACATTTTGTAGAAACACAACCATTACCAATGGCTTACATGCTACTTTCAACTCTAATGGCAAACTGGACTGGTTATAACAGAGCCCATGCAGCCTAAAATATTTATTATCTGACCCTTTAGAAGATAAGTTTGCCGCCTAACCAGGCGATGGCGCAGTGGATAAAGCGTTGGACTGGGATGCAGAAGACCCAGGTTCGAGTCCCCGAGCTCGCCAGCTTGAGCGTGGGCCCATCTGGCTTGAGCAAAAGCTCACCAGCTTGGACCCAAGGTCGCTGGCTCCAGCAAGGGGTTGCTCAGTCTGCTGAAGGCCCATGGTCAAGGAACATGTGAGAAAGCAATCAATGAACAACTATGGTGTCGCAATGGCAACGAAAAACTAATGATTGATGCTTCTCACGTCTCTCCGCTCCTGTCTGTCTGTCCCTATCTATCCCTCTCTCTGACTCTTTCTCTGTCCCTTTAAAAACAAAACAAAACAAATAAATAAAACTAATGATTGATGCTTCTCACCTTTTTCACTTCCTGTCTGTCTATCCCTCTCTCTGACTCTCTCTCTGTCCATGTAAAAACAACAAAAAAAAGAAGTTTGCCAATCCCTGCTCTAGGGAATAAGAGGAAAGAGGTATTTTATCATCCATTAAATGAAGAAAAGAATGGGCAAAAACAAAGAACATGTCACCTACCAAAATGTATACAAAAATAGAATTTCTTGTATCATTAGCTCTGAAAACGGACAGACCCACAAAGAGTTGTAGAGAGCTTAGGCTTCACACTGAACAAACCCACAAGCTTTTATGTAACGTAGGGAGGAGAAGCAAGGACCACAGTTCAGCTCTGCCTCCCTCAAATCAGCAAATCAGTTATGGCTACTTTTCAAAGGGACATTAAAACTTAAAGAGGGTCAATTTAAAACACAAGCATCAACTCATAGCTGCTCCACTTAATTTCATCGACTGCTTGTCATGTGTGCCTTGACTGGGCAAGCCCAGGGCTTCAAATGGGCAACTTCAGCATTCCAGGTTGGCGCTCTATCCACTGAGCCACCACAGGTAAGGCTCTGTTTGACTTTTTAAAATGACCTTCTTACCAAATGATTTCTCATGATATAAGCTGAATGATGTGATTCTAGTAAGATTCGCTGCTGATATAGTACATACAAGTTATATAGCTTAAAAACGTAGCATTGAGATCTAATTCTGAGAGTTAACAAGAATTTAAAATATTCTCTAGTGTGCAACATCAAAAGGGAAGCAACACCCTTTTGAAAATGTATCTACTGCTCTCAGGCCATTTTTGTATAAATACTCAAATAAATGCATCCATTCGCCTGGAAAAAACCCACTTTTGGTATAAGGTAGTGAGTGGGCCATTACCATAAACACATGAAAAGGATAGCAAATAAAACAAGAGCTAAGTTTCTTGTGTTGCCACTAAGCTTAACACCTGCCTAGTTCCAATGCCTTTTTAAGACTGTAGCACCACCCAAAACAACACAGCCAAACACAACACAACCCTGGGCCTCTTTTGCCCCAATCACTTACCAGTTTCCATCCATTTCAGACTGATACTAAAATGTATTTATTACTTAAGCTGGCCCATTCAATTGGTATATAGTCATACAAACCCTACCTTAAACTATGGGGACAAAACAAATACTTGAGGTAAATAAACTGATTAGTATAAGTGCTCAAGAAAAGATGACTTCCCCTTTCTCTGGAGGGTCTCTTCTACTCAGCATGTTTCCACGAGGTCTTTCATCTATAGGTTCTTTTTACCTGATGTTATTAATAACTCCTGAGTTGCTACTCTCCATTTTGAAGTTTTAACTGGCCTCATCTGATTAATGTACTCCAGTAACTTATTTCTTCCCTATTAGCCCCTAAGTTTCTTCAGCGTGCTCCACATACTCACTTTCTTCTCTGGTTACTACCAGCACTTCCCTTTTGTCAAGTCAATTAACAAATCACACCTTGAAGACCTCCTTCCTGATCCTAGGGTGCCTTTCCCAGCAGTATCCTTCCTTTTGAAAAATATATTTAGATATGCATTCATGCCTGACTAATGGTGGCACAATGGATAATGCATTGACCTGAAATGCTGAGGTCGCTGGTTCTAAACCCTGGGCTTGCCTGGTCAAGGCACATATGAGAAGCAACTATGAGTTGATCCTTCCTGCTCCTCCCCCTTCTCTTTCTCCCTCTCTCCCTCTCTTTCTCTCTCCCTCTCCTTTCTTCTAAAAATGCATAAATAAAATATTTTTTTAAAAAGTGCAACATGATCAATGATCTTTGCACCTATTAGATATGCATTCACTTAGGCGTGGAAGTTTTTGCCACAAAATGCCAGTGATGGGGGACCAGTTTAACAAATACAAATGTGAAGTTCTCTAAGTTTTAAAAACTAATTACTTAGGAATAACATGGGGAGCTACAACTAAATAATGCACACGAGACAGACTGGTAGGGTCTGACAGAAAGCTCAGCAATGTGAGGAGTCCCATACTCTGTGTGGGTTCCTGCATTTAGTTCTCACGATTACATTTCAGAAGAAACATTTACAAGATGAAACATGTCCCAGTGAACAAGTAGCCAGGATGACAAGGGGACTGAAAACATATCCTATAAAGAAGAATGTTAAAAACATCTGGGGATGTTTCACCTGGAAAGGTTGAGACCTGAGAATTAAGAGGAAGAGGCAGGAAAAAGAACTTCAAAACTATGTAAGGCTACTGAACAACTAACTCCTTCATGGTGGCAGTTGGTGGCACTGAAACATTGGTGACTGAGCCTGAGCATGGTGTGTGTATACTGAGCCATCCTCCACGTGCCACCGCCCATGCCCACCCCCAACCCTCCCCTACCCCTACACCCCTGCGCTGAGCCTGCCCTGACTGGGGTCAGGGGCAAAGCATTTTCTGGGCCACAGCATGCTCCTGGGATCAAGTGTTGCTGCCTTCTGGCAGTGGTACCCAAATCCCTACAGCAATTAAGTCCTGACAGAGGACAGTGTACCAGCAGCTGACCCCTGATCCCTGACCAGAGACTTCTGACCAAGATACCCCACTGGGCCGAGTGACTGTTTTCTGCCTCAGTGTACACCTGGAGGATTCTATTATGGACCCAGAGAACCAGACCATGACCACCTTCACCTGCAGCATCAACCACACCCAGATGGTGCTGGTGGAGGAAGGTGTGTTTACTGTGTGAACTCTGATAACAGTGGCTGGACTGATATGCCAAGAAGGCTGGGTCTCATCTAGCTTATCTGGCATCCCCAGAGCTGTTCAGGAATTTGGTCTCGCTCAAAAAAAGCAATGTGACCAAGATGATGAAGGGTCCTGAATACATCTAGGCCAAATTGCAAGATGAGGCCCCTTCCAAAACCCTTGTCGAGACAGCCAGAGAAGCCAAGGAGTAGGAGAGGAGATGGCGATGGCAGTACAGGGAAGATCAAGGACCTTGCCAACAAGGCAGCCACCTGTGTAGCCAGCCCCAGCTCTGGGGCAGCACACCAGACCACCCAGCTCCACACCTCTGCCCTCCCCACTTATACTTTATTAGTAAAAGTCAACTTCCAGCCTGGCTGGTATGATGCAGTAGACAGAACGCTGACCTGCAATGCTGAGGTCAGCGGTTCAAAACCCCAGGCTTGCCTGGTCAAGGCACAGATGAAAGCAACTACTAGGAGTTGATGCTTCCCACTCTTCCCCTCCCCACACCTTTGCCTCTCTCTCCTCTCTAAAATCAGTAAGTAAAATATTTTAAAAAAAGAAAAAGATCAACTTCCATCCTGATGTACTGGGTGGTGGGTGGGGGCAGTGACTTGTTTGGCATCTATAATGCAGTGGACATGTTATCCACGTCTAGGTCAGGCCTGCTTCCTCCCGCATCAGGTAGCTCAGGACAGAGGCACAAAGAGGTGTCATGACTTGCCCAGTGTCATAAGCAGGCAGGCAAAGTGGTCATAAACACTAGACTGTAAGCTCCATGAGAGCAGGAACTTTTATTCTGTTCTTTGCTGTGTCCAGTATCTGGATCAATACCTAGCATATAAAAGGCATTCAGTAATATTGGCTGAATTCAATCAGCGCTTCCCTCATCGCCACCAGAAAAAAACATAAAGGGCTAACAAGAGATTTTAGATTTATTCTACATACCCCAAGAAAGAATTATAACAAGTCCTCACCTCAAAATAAGACCAAACAATAAGAGCTATTTTAAAAATGCAACAGGCTGTTTTGTGAGCAGTAAGCTTCCCATCTCTGGACATGATCAAGCAAACATTAGCTGACTGTCCATCAGGAATTTTATAAAGGAGGTTCCTGTACCATTCCCAACTGAGATCATATGACTGTAGATCTTCTGCATTAAGGGTTTCATATACATATTAACAATGACAGTTTAAATACTTACCAGATTCTTTTCAATATCTTGATCTGTGTTTACCTCTGAATCAGCCGTCTTAAAGTCAGTCTATAAAGAAAGAAACAATCTATTCAGAACTGTTCAGTGACAACTGAAAAGTAAGAATTATTCTAGCACTTTCACCTAGAAATCTGCCACACGTAAGAAAGACACTGACATACTGGCTTCACAGCAAGAGAAGCACTGCAGTCTGGCCAGTGGACACGAACCCCCATGCTGCAGTGAGCACTCATCCCACAGAACCACCGGGACAGAACCCAACAACTAATGGAGAGACAGCCTCAGGTCTGAGATTAGAATTCTGCCCTTACGACCTAGGATGCCCATCCTTCCTCCTACAACAAAGCACACCAGTCACTAGAAGGCAGGATACACTGTACTTCTTAAGATGTAGGTCAGAGAATTAACAAGGATTCCTCCTGCAAGGACAAAGATGGGAGATGTGAACGCAAATGACCTACCCTCATTAGTCCCTCAGTGATAAGACTGTATGTAGACCATATAGTTCCTAGTCAGCACACTCAGACAATGGCTCCTAGCTTTATTATTTATTGAATACCAGAATAAAATAATCACATAGCACTATAGAAATAGCATGAAATAGTATGATCTGTGAATAATATGACAGTTGTCAGTAAAAAAAATGATAGAGTAGTTCTCCACCAACCATAAAGAAATTGTCTCACTCTAAAAAATAAAAATAAAAAAATTTAACGAGCCCAAATTCCATTTTAATAGTAGAAACTTGATACTTGACCTGTACAGCAATGTTCTGAGAAAGCTTCAGGGAAGAGCTATCCTGATCATCATCCTGATCCACTCTGACTCCTTCAACCCCATTTGCTGGAGGTACTACAGGTCGGAAATCCAAGCCTGTGTCCCTGCTACCTTCCTTTAGCACGGATTCTTGTGGGGATTTCTCTTCAGAACCATTCCCGGAGGTAAGCTGCTTTGTATGGCACCCTGCCTTAAGAGACCGAGCGACAGGATGGAGGCTTTCCCGGAGGCACGTGTCCCCCTCCTCTCCTGCTGTGTTGGCCACGTCCTTCAAATCAGACTGCGACCCACCGCCAGAAAGACAAAGGGCTGTGGCTAGCAAATGTTCTCCTAAAACCGCCTGGTGCGCTGCTGAAGTGTCACCTGCTGATGAACCAGGATTCTGCTCTGGTTGTTCCAAATGCACATTTCTGTTATTCTCCTTGGGTATCGTTTGGCTACTTACACTCGACAGAGGCGAGTTCTTGTGCTTCTGTGCAGGGTCTTTGGGGCTACCAAAACATAAGACAAAAAGTTTCTCTCTTCACCCAGTTATAATGAGGACAAAATATATAATACTTTTAATGTAACCAGTAAAAGAACAAAACTAGACTATGAACCCCCCAGAGTATCAAAATGAATGTTGGTTCTATCCAGTAATTGTATCCCACATGCAGGGAATACAGCTTGTGGTTAAGGACCTGGGTTCTAGACACAGTCTATGGTAAATAACTACACCCAAGTGAGTCAGAAGACCCAAACACTTTTTGAGGGCCAATATAAATCACTTTTAGGGATTCAGATGAAATGACTTAATGGTAGTCAGAATATTTCATTTTAGTTACATGTACTAGTTTAGGTACACATAATATTTTAATAAATAAAATATTAATTTGCAAATGTTTTTATTCCACTCTCATGTTTCTCAAAAATAATTCTCACTCAAGTTCATTATACAGATCTCTGACCAGAAGAACCCCTTCTTAGGTTCTTCAACAGTCTCCCAGAGCACAGCATCTTCACTTCAAGCTGTCTGAAGTACAAATAACTTTGAATGCGAAACTGAAGCTGTCAGTGGAAATTTCATCCCAGACTAGTAAGTAAACTAGGGATAGTTGTTTTGTTTAGCACAGAGACTTAAAATATTAGTTTGTAAAGAGACCTTTAAAACCTATTTACACTGACATCCAACATTCATAACTGCAAGTTTCTCACCTAGGAATAATGACTAAATCTTTACCCTTGTTAAAAACCAATTTTGTCAACTGAGGTCCTTAGCAACCCCAAGCTAGCACTGCCTGAGACTTCAGGTCACTATGCCTTTCTTTCCTCAGAAGTATTTGCTGTTAAAAATAAAGCAATTGAGACATCATCTTGTAACATGAAAATCTTTATAAATACTCTAAGCTGATTCCTTGCTGGAAGTTAACTGAGAGGCGGGGGGTGGGAGGATTACTTAACTTCATTCGTAAAATAGAAATTATTACCCACCTAATATGATAATTGTGAGGATTACATGAGATAACACATCTGAAGTATTCAGTACAGTGTCTGGCACATATCTGTGGTATTATTACCACTGGTATTATTACCACTAGTAGCACATGGCTGATTTTACTTATAAAATGAAGACCCAAGTTTATGGTTAAGCTAACTTAACATTTTCCCCCATTTTCCCATTCACTAACAAACTTCTCTTTATTTAAACAAATATTTATTAAGTACTCTGGAGTCAGACAAGCCTGGGTTCAAACCCTGACTCCAACATAGCTTGATAACCTTGGGCAAGTTACTAACCTCTCTGTGTCTCAGTTTCCTCACCTGTAAATGGGAATAATAATATTAGCACCTACCTCCTGGGATTGTTGGGAGGATTAAGTGTGTTAATACATATAAAGCTGTTAGTACAGTATTATCTATTATATTAGGTCCTACGCACTCTAAAAAAGAGTTGAGGTAGATTTAGTACATTATACATACAATGTGTCAAGCTCTGTAAGGTACAAGGTTGGATAATGGTAATTCCTGCTCTCAAGAGTTCAGATGGAAGGCAAAATATATACATAAAGCAGTAAACCATACTATCAAAGCTATCTATCTATAGATTGACACAGGTATATAAATACAAACATACACAAGAATATCTGTGTGTATATATATATATATGTATCTGCATACACATCATAGAGAAGATGCATATGTGTATAAACATTTGTAGAATATAAGCATGTAGTTAAATGAACATAATCTGTTTAGGACAGAATGAAAAACTATTTGCATTTTTGGATGACTCTAACCTCCTGTATCTAATCTAGTTATTCACAGACATTTTAAATGTCTGCTGTCAGATGCTGTGTTAGGTACCAAAAATACAAATATAGATCGGACAGTCCCTACCTTTAAAAAGATTAATCTAGAGCAGTGCTGCTAGAGCCAAAAAAAGGAAAGACCAGCTACACTTCCATACGAGGCCCAGCTCAAAAGCCCTTTACCCCAAAAAAATCTCCCCAGTCAAGAATCCACACATTACCTTAGACCATCTAGGAGACCACCGTCTGATTTGGAAGCACATGAACTAGAAGAGGATTCCGGAGAAGGAGAACTGGAGGCATCGGCCACCACACCAGCTACCTCAGACGCAGCCATCATGCTCTGCACTTTCAGAAACAAATAACAGGCTACAAGTTTCAAGTTTTTAAAACAAATGTATCTTTCCCTCCTCAGAATGTTCACACAACAGTCCTTGTTCCAGGAAAGAAACAAAGTTGGGCTCCAGGGGAAAACACTTAAAAGGATTTATTCTACAGCAGGGTATTAAAACAGCCATTGTGCAATAGGATTCAGTGGACATCAACCCTCAAGAATCATCGTATTTATATAAATATCTAGGAGTCTGTGCAAAGCTTTCTTCACTTTTGGGAAATATGCAATCATTTAAAACAGGAAACTAGAGTCTGTGAGACTCTTTCAAACGGTCCACATATTTGAATATGTCTATTGTCTGATGTTATTTACAAAAGATGTATTTTTTGGCCTGATAGCAAAAATATCTTATGTTTTTAAATCACTTCATTGATGTTACATTAAAAGCATTCTCCATTAACTTAAGAGAAGTTTTAGGGCGGTTTGTGAGAAAAAAAGCCATATATTGAGCAACACAAGTATCTTACTGTCAGTGCGTCCCCCACCCACAGGAAAAGTGTGATAACCACTGTCAGAGGAAAGTTACTACAGGCGTGCAAAAGATCATGAGAATCTAGGTTACACTGGCATGAAAATGAGCTGAAAACAGAGCAATCCAGTTAAGGGACCCGGCATAGACGACTTTTAGATCTGAAGGCCATCTTTTATGTTACAGGACAAACTAACTCATGGCCCTCTGTGGGGAAATAAACATATGTTTGGGGGTGGGGGTGGGGAAAGGTACAATACTAGTTCAAGTTTTTTTTCTTTTTTAACTTGAACAGTATCAACGATATGCCCTGAACCTTCAGGACCTACTACGACAAGTATGGACACGGCTGCGTCAACACCTCAGTCACAAGCCAGAGATCTCTCGTGCCTCAGTTTCCCTATTATGCAAAACTCCCAGGAGAAAATGGGCCTCCAAATCACCATTCCTGCTCCCTCAGGTGCAGATCTCCTGCCCCAACACAGCCCAGAGCCGGGGGTCCTTGGTACCAAGCAAAGGAAAACACGGGTCACGGGTCACACAGGCGACTCCGCGCTAGACAGCCCAAAGGGTTGGGGGCAGGTACACCGGGCCACAGTGGGGGACGGACAGTCTAAAGTGCCGAGGGACTCGCTCTCCTCCGTACCGCCATAGAGGAGACCCCAGGGAGGCGGCGCCAGCGGAGGCGTCCGGTCCTCCGGGAAGAACGGGGGTGGACGCACAGGAGACAATGGGTGGAAGCAGCACTGGGTGGCCACGGCCGCCCTCCACCGAGCTGAACCGGCAGCCGACACCGGCCAGAGTCCCTGCGCACCTTTCCCGCGGCCCCGAGGCCCGTGGCCCGCCCCTGTCCCACTTCTAGGCCGGGACCCCCGCCCGGCCGCCCGCATCCTCAGAGCACCCTCCACACTCCTGATCTCCACTGCTGCCCCCAGCTTCGCAGCCCCCTGCCCGCGCGCGCCCCGCACACCCCTCGGGCTCCGCGCCCCCGGGAGGGAAGGGGGGAGGGACGGGACGCACCTGAGCGGGCGGAGCGGGGGGAGGGGGCGGCCGGGCCTTGGTGGGAGGGGTCGAGCGCTGGCCCGCGCGCTACACCTCCCACTTCCGGCGGCACGAGCGGAGGGGGCGAGGATCGTCCCGGCCCGGGTAGGAGAGGCGGCAGCTCAGCCGCCCCCGACAGCGCCCCCTGGCGACCGGAGCTGGCACCGCCGCGGGAACGCGGAGGTGCAGAAACCCCTGCAACACAAGTCAGTGCCCTCTCCCCGGCCGCGGGGAGGAGTAGGGGATGCAATCGCCAGAAGGAAGGAGACCAAGCGGAAGGAGGAGTCCCTCTGGGAAGGTTCCAGGGAGAGTCGAGACCGTGGCCTCCAAGAAAGGAGAGAAATGAGGTGTTTTTAAGGTCGCAACCGAGATGATGTTTGCAGAGGACACCGTGAAGAGCACGATCCTGGTTGGCAGGCCCCTCTTGAAGATGCCCGGGAACTCTAGACCGCTAGGAAAGCCCTGCCCAACGGCGCGCTCCTCTCCCGGCAGAGGGGACCCGCCGGAGCAGCCTCATAGCGCCGGTGGCCGCGGCCCGGGCCCGTCGCTGATTGGTTGCGCCGCCGGGCGGAAGTGATGCGGCTGTCATCGCTCCCCGGACCCCCGGGAAGCCGCGAGTTTCCGCAGGGAGGCGGCGGCTGGAGCTGCGGCCGGGCGGGTGAGTTGGAAAGTCAGTGCGGGGTGGAGCGTTGCAAGGCAGAGGGGCAGAGACCCGGGAGGGGCGCCGATGTCCGAAGAGGCGGAACCACACAGAATGCTTCTCCAGTCCGGGAGTGGGACAGCCCGGGAGTGGGACACACGGGCACCGCCGTCCGCGATTCTGGGACAGCACGATCCCGCGGAGGACAGGGGCGCACCGCACACACGATCGCGGCCGCGGAGGGGCGATCAAGGAAGCGGCCCCTGTTCGCAGCCTGACTTCTGCGGGCAGGGGGCAGACGATGCGGGGACCACGGTCTCCGGGGAACGGACTCTTGGTTGGACTGTGGACTGACCATAGGATTTCTCTTATCACTGAGAGCTGTAAAGAGGGGTCTAACCGTTGAGTGTGGTTAGGATCTGCTTTCGGGAGATATTTAAGGTTCTTTTCCAGGAAGCCTGGGCGTGGGGAGGTGGGGTAAAAGAGGTGAAGAACTGCTCTGCGGGAGGACAAGGAGGAAGTGGTGCTCAGGTTTCTCTTCTCTTGGGAAATTTGTGGAAGCTGCTGAGATTGTAGGAGCCTGCCTAGATGGGTCACTTTCTAGCTAATAAAGATTTTGTTTTACTTAGTAAGGTACGCACACTGGCAAAGTCCACCTGAACATCTTGGGACAGTCAAGACTGCTGGAGGGCAGGAAGAACTTTGAGAGGGAATGTATATTGCCGGGGAACCTAAAAGGAAAAGAGAGGAGATGTGGAACGCAGAACTTTGGAGGGAAATGTTAGGTGGCATAAGTTCCCTTCTCACTTTCCAAATAGACTTCCATAAAACACTCACTTTTTCTGTAATGCTTTGAGTCAGATCCATTTGTGTATCTGTGTGAGTACTGAGATCTGCCTCGGAGTGACACCAGTAGGGAACAGATGCCTCTAAAGGAACTCAGACACCAAAACGCACACACATGTTCTACAATTCACTTGTTCCTGTCCCCACGATAGCTCACAAATTAGTTTTAATTTGGCACTTATATAAAAACATGGGTGGCATTCCCAGGTTTGAAACCTGCACCCCCACTTCCAAGCCAGCCTGCTGAGCTAGTGGCAGGGTATTTCTTTAGTGCTATTCTCTGGTCATTTCTTCTCTCCCGGTTGCCATTTCCCCTTTTCCCCTGCCTCCTGCCTACTCTTATTCCCCTTGGTGTCCTTCAGATACAGAAATCAGGCAGTTAACTACCACCTGAACTTGAAGGAAGCATTACTACCTAATTTTTCAAGAAGGGTTTTTGGTAACAGTTCAAACCCTCTTCTGGTTAGGACAAGAAGTAGAGTTCCTGGGTTTGGTACTGATTTGGCCTTATTGTACCACTTCTGTACCACTCTATGACCTGTCTGAGGTACCTGGAAATAATACTTGATGGTTGGCCAGTTTCTTTGATTATAGGTCCTGGAATTCATGGTGAGGCTCTGTCTGCATTTGGGAAGACACCATTTCTTCTTTTCTTGGGGTCCACAGGTCTGTAGTCTGTGGTCAGACTCAGCAGAACTCACAGTGAAAGTGATGCCTTTTCTCCATTTGCACAAAATGAGCATGAGGTGGTTAGCCAGACCAGGAGCTCAGCCTCACTTCGAGTCCAGGTGGGTATGGGGCCCCACCCCAGGGGGAGGAGTAAACCCTGAGGACAATTGGACCAAGAAGTCAGCTGGAGAAAGATTTTTGTGCCCTCTAAGTAAGGGAGGAGATTCTCTTCTAAAAAACAGCCATGATTCGGCCAGTAATTTGTGGGAGTGGCAGGACTTTGGAGCCCTTTTCAGGGCAAGAGTGGAAAAGAACAGTGTGGTGCCTGTTAGCAACTAGACATGCTTCGTAATTATCTAGTGAGATGGCAATTGGTCCTCACTCCATAGAGGCGCTCCCTGGGGTTGGTACTGGCCTACACTCCACCTGGGGCCTTATCCCTGTTGGTCAGCGATAAATTTGAATAAAAACAGAGGATCACGTGTTTCCTAATTTAAAAAGATTGGATTGGGGTTTCCAGTTGAACATTGGTGGCTCAGTCCATTCTCAGACTCCTGCAGTTATCAGCTCTTTTATCTTTCATGTCCTTTCTCTTTGTCTACAGCCTTCTGCTCTGATGCCGAAGGGGAGGCAGAAAGTGCTACACTTGGATGCCCCCCTGGGACTGCCCACCTGCCTCTGGCTGGCATTAGCCGGGCTCTTCTTACTGGTTCCCTGGGTCATGGGCCTGGCAGGGACAGGTGGGCTTGAAGCCCAGGGCCCAGTGGGGCTAAGCTGGGCTGTACATCTAGACAGCCGGGGAGGCCAGGGGAAGGAAGAGACTCTGGAGCAGAAGGCAGATGCCTTGGCCCAGGCAGCAGGGCTGGTGAACACCGGACGCATCGGGGAGCTCCAGGGACACTACCTCTTTGTCCAGCCAGCTGGGCACCAGCCGGATCAGAAGGTGGAGGCCATCCGGCAGCAGGCAGAGGCCGTATTAGCCGGGCATGAAGCTGTGCGCTGGCATTCGGAGCAGAAGCTGCTAAAGCGAGCCAAGCGCAGTGTCCATTTCAATGACCCCAAGTACCCACAGCAGTGGCACCTGGTGAGTCCAGCCCTGTAGGCTTCAGCTTCGGGTGGACAGGTTCTGGGTATTCAGTTCTCCAGTGAACATTTGACTGTATTACTCTTCAGTTTGCCTGAAAA
Source organism: Rhynchonycteris naso (assembly GCA_037038555.1). Classification (NCBI taxonomy): domain Eukaryota; kingdom Metazoa; phylum Chordata; class Mammalia; order Chiroptera; family Emballonuridae; genus Rhynchonycteris; species Rhynchonycteris naso. The sequence goes on along the minus strand of CM072995.1, from coordinate 278,331,528 downwards.
GACATTTCTGTGGGCTTTGGTTTTGTGTTTCCCCCTTGGGTCCCATCTTCCCTGGGCTCACTTCTAGAGAGCTAGTGGGCTTCAGTAGTCAGGGCATGGGTGCTGGGCCAGGCTGCCTGGGCTCCAGTTCCAGCTCTCCCACTTGCTAGCATGTGCCTTTGGGCAAGCTGCTTAATATCTTGGTGCCTCAGTTTTCTTCTCTATAAACTAGAGATTGTAATAGTACCTACCTTATAGAGGTAGTAAGGATTAATGGATTAATATGTGTGTGTCTAGTACATCATAAACACTTTATAGTGTTGACTGTTAACATTATATAATGTTACCATAATATACATTATATGGCATAATAATTGTACCATCCAATCTTAAGCCTAGCCACCATTTCATTGTTATTGCCCATTAATGCTGCCAGGCTTTCCTGGAGACCTAGGTTGTAGCGAAGTTCTCACTTGTCCCTCATTGACTGCATCCCCACCTATTGGTTCACAACCTCTGTTTGGCTCTCTGATGCCAGCCAAGAGTGAAAAGAGGCTGCCAGCTATGCCTGGTATCTCTATGGGCTATGCAGGGTGTCACTGGATTCCCAAGGCTTTGGGACAGACAGGTCCTGACCTTATCTCTCCTGCAGAATAACCGACAGAGCCCTGGCAGGGACATCAATGTGACGGGTGTATGGGAACGCAACGTGACTGGGCGAGGGGTGACTGTGGTGGTCGTGGATGATGGAGTGGAACACACCATCCAGGATATTGCACCCAACTATGTGAGTGGCCCTAGAATGACCCCCTCAACCCCCATGTCTTACCTCCTTCTTGGTATTGCCTCCAGCTTATCCCCTTCCTTAGAGGTCTTTGGGCCAAACAGAGGAGCCTAGGGAGTGGGATGGCATTCTTCATCTCCTTCCCCAGCCAGCATTCCAGACTGGCAGCTGAAACACGGAGTGGTTCCACCCTCAGCAAGGGAGAGGATCCCAGGGTATACTCACTGGTTCTTGACACAGCTCCCTGCCCTGGGAAATAAGGAGTAGAGCCTGCAGGCAACTGCCCTCTCCACACAAGCCCTGAGCACCTTCTCTTTCTAAAGCCTGGCCTTTAGGTAGCCCTAAATCTTTTTTATCCCAGGTTTCCCAAGTCTCAGAGCAGTTGTCTGGACACATTTCTGTAATGGACAAGAGAGAAGTTTCCTAAGAACTGTGTAGCACTTCTCAGTTTTGCCCAAGTGTGTCCTGTCCTCACATTTTGTAGCCCACATGGTTTTCAGAGGGAGATGGGCCAGCTGCCCAGGCTCAGAGCCCCAAACACCCAGTTCCCCTCTCTCCCTGACTCATATAACCAGTGAGTGAGCACATGTCACCGCTCCCCTCCACATGTTTTAGAGCCCTGAAGGCAGCTATGACCTCAACTCTAATGACCCCGACCCTATGCCCCACCCGGATATGGAGAGTGGCAACCACCATGGTACTAGATGTGCTGGCGAGATTGCTGCGGTGCCTAACAACAGCTTCTGTGCAGTGGGCGTGGCGTTCGGGAGCCGCATAGCAGGTATCTTCCGGTCCAGCCTCCGCCCGGGTTCTCCTGGGATGGCCCTCCTGGTTCCCTACCCAACCCCCCAAATCGTGTACTGTCTTTATCCTACCCTCAACACACACAGCATGGAGCAAAGGGTAAGCTTAGAATAAATGTCCGTAGGACAAATCAGTTCACTGATACATTTTTCAGTACCAAGGTGTTTTAGACATGCTTTTAGCAGCAATGACCCCACCATCTAAAACAGGTAAAAGGGGGAATGCGCTTGATGCAGGATGTAGACTTCAAGTTGCACCTGCTCAGTCTCCTCTTCCCTTTTTCTGATTTTGGTTATGACCCAACTCATTGTAGTGATGCCTCCTTTACATCTCTGTGCTGTACTTGTACTTTTGGTTTGCCAGGCATACTCTCCTCTGCCCATCCTCCCTGATGCCCCTCGTGTCTGTGGAGGCTCTTCTCCTATTTCCCAGCTCTCTAGCTCCCAGCCCTTCTGATGGTCACTGTCTGCTTTCCATCCTTTCAAGAGACCTAACAAGCGCTGGCCTCCCCTGGAGGTTGTTCTATGACTCCTTTGCCTCTCAGTCTTCGTCCAATGGTGCAGAAGATGAAGGGAATACGGGGAAGAGTTCCCTGTGACTCGTAAAGAATTGGGACCCCAGACTAAATAAATTGGTTGTATCCCTCTTGTACTCCAGCAGAGGGCAGCCGCTCTTTCAATGAAGCTGCAGAGGGAGCCAGAAACCTTCAGGGTCCAAATTCCTTCTGAAAGCCCCATTTGTCCCTACAGTCGGTCAGTCACTAGGATGAGAGCTGCCCCATTTTAGAAGGTGAAATTAGGCATCCATGAAGCAGTTAATGGTAATGAGGGTCATTTATTGAGTACCTTCTTTTTTTTTACATGGACAGAGAGAGTCAGAGGGATAGACAGGGGCAGACAGGAACGGAGGAAGATGAGAAGCATCAATCATCAGTTTTTCGTTGCGACACCTTAGTTGTTCATTGATTGCTTTCTCTTATGTGCCTTGTCCATGGGCCTTCAGCAGACTGAGCCACCCCTTGCTGGAGCCAGTGACCTTGGGTCCAAGATGGCAAGCTTTTGCTCAAGCCAGATGGGCCCACAGTCAAGCTGGTGAGCTCGGGGTCTCAAACCTGGGTCCTCTGCATCCCAGTTCGACGCTCTATCCACTGCGCCATCGCCTGGTCAGGCTTGAGCACCTTCTATTTGCCATGCTGCCCATCAGTGTTGTACATGATAAAGGACTCATATAAAAAGGGAAATTTGGCTATTTGCATTCTAGTCTCTGCCTCTTCCCACCAGACCCAATGATCCTTAAAGTCTTAGATTTAGCATTATATTAAAAAATACTTCTGTGCAGGTGTATTCACATGACATAAAAACACAAGAGTGCCTGGAGGGAAAAGTAAATCTCCACATGGCTCCCCACAACCGAGTTACCCACGTAGGGGATGAACATTATTAAGGAGCTAATGTGACATTTGCTGCCTAGGTATCCGGTTATTGGACGGACCCCTCACAGACAGCATGGAGGCTGTCGCGTTCAACAAGCACTATCAGATCAACGACATCTACAGTTGCAGGTGAGACAGAACCAGGAACCGGTGAGAGGGGAAGAAGCTTGGGCGGTGGTACTAATTCTCTAACAGAAGAACAGCAAAGTGAGCAACTCTAGTGGGTTCCAGCGGGGGCCACCTCATTGGATGCAGCCTATAAGCCCATTGCCCTCATTTCTCCAGACCCCCAGACACTGGGTTTCTAGTCTTAAGCCACATGTCACCCGAGTAATCAAATTGCCATATGAGGCATGCTCAAGCTATTAAACAAACTCATAAGGGCTCTGGGAGAAAGCGGGCTTTCCTCTCCACCCATAGCTAAGCTGAATGCCCAGTGGCAGTCCCCTCTACCTACACATAAATGCACCTGTAGCATCAGGATGTGGTTATAGTGAGGGTGGGGGTGTGATTAAAGAGAAACTAAGATTGAGCTGCCCCCATGGCACTGATGTACCTTTTCTCCCCCTAACTGGTACCTGTCTTAACTCCATGACATCTACAATGTATATTTCCTCTTAGAGAACAAATAGAGAACTCCTTGGACCTGGGACTGTACAGATTGAGTTCCTCCCTCGTGGGTGCTCTCCCTGAAGCCTTGTACCAGAACCCCCCCCCCAGATCAAGAAGACAGGACCCTGTCCCTCTCCACCAACATGTCCTGCCTCCAGCTCCTTGAGACCTGAAAAAAGATTTTTAAGAGCAGGTTAACATAGTCCTAAATTGGGAACGTTTCCAAGGGAAAGAACCTTAGCATGGACTTCTCTAGTCCACTTTGGAGCGGAGGCTGAACCTTTGAACTTTCTGTCCTTTCATCGTGGAAGTCCTGATCTGGAACCCTTGGAGGAGAATGAGCCCAGGCAGAGGTGTGGCCAGCTGAGATGGGCCCTGTGCAGGCTGCCACAGCCTGACTCTGGCTCTCCCCTCTGGGTATTCCTCAACAGCTGGGGACCAGATGATGACGGGAAGACGGTAGATGGCCCCCATCAGCTTGGAAAGGTACCTGAGCTGCATGCACCCTCTTCATTCAGTTCCCAGAATACTGCAAGTCAGTCCCTCTCCCACCGCACCTCACCCCCACTTGTAGTGCCAGGCTTATGCCGTCTAACCCTGCCACCTCTTTCCAGGAAGAGCATTCCTAACTGGGAGCAGGAAGGTGGAAGGGGTTCCCAAGTTCTGAAAGAGAAATGGAACCAGTGCTTTGAGACGGGTTCCCTTAGGTTTTGTGCTTGGCTCCCCGTTTCTGGCCCCGCTCCCTGTGATAAGCAGAGAACGTCCATCAGTAATTGCTCAACTAACAGCTTCCTCCTTTCTGTGTCTACCTTTAAATCTCTTCTTCCCGTGCCCACTCCCTTTGGGCTTTTCTCCTTTCTGGAAGGCAGCTTATATGGAAGGTATAGGTATTTTTATGAGGTTCTCAACTGATTCTGGGCATTTTTGCTCCTCAGGCTGCTTTGCAACATGGGGTGATCGCTGGCCGCCAGGGCTTTGGGAGCATCTTTGTGGTAGCCAGTGGCAATGGGGGCCAGCACAATGACAACTGCAACTATGATGGCTACGCCAACTCCATCTACACCGTCACCATAGGTAGCAATCTTATGGTCCCGTGTGTGTGTGACTCGGTGGTAAGCAGGCTGTGTATGTTGGTGTGTGTGTGCGCACGTGTGTATGTGTGTGAGAGAGAGAGAGACTGTGGTGGTATTTCGGTGTATGTATGTCACTCTGGTGAAGGGACTGTAACCTAGTATGTGTGACTCAGTGGTGAGGGGATTGAATCTTGGTGTATATGTGTTTCTCAGAAAGGAACTGTTTATTGAGTGTGTGTGTGTGTGTAACTCTGATAAGGCTATTTCAGTGTGTATGTGTTGCTCTGTGGTGAAGGGACTGTACCTTGGGTGTGTGACTCAGTGGTGAGGGGATTATACCTTGATGTGTGTGTCACTGTGGTGAGGGGATTGTGTATCCTGGTGTGTGTGTGTGTCTCAATGGTGAGGGATTGTGTGTCTTGGTGTGCCCAGCTTTCGTGTGTGTATACTGCCTGACTTCCTCATCGGGTTCAGAGCATTGGGAGGACTGGCCCTGCTGTCACAGAGTTTCAGGCCGTGCTCAGAAGTTCCCAGGCCCTGCGAAACAGCCCAGCTTCTATAGATCCCCCACCTACCTCACCTCCCGTGGCTGGTTAGGTTCTGTTCCAGCCTCCCGTCACCTTGACCTATGTGCCTGCCATAGCATTTGCCACTCCAGAGGTTCTTATTTATTCACCCAGCTTCCTCCCTGACTCTGGGCTTCTTGAGATGAGGACTATCCTTTTCTGTGTGGCCTGAATGCTCTGCACGGGGTGTGACTCATGATAGATAATAAATGCTGAGCAATGTAGGTATAGAGGCGGGTTGTCCCCAGTTCTACCCTGGAGCAAGCCTGTTGAAAGAATGGTGTTTAGGGCACAGAATATCCTGTCACTAGAGGTTGCCTGTTCAAGTGAGGGGTGTCGGCACTAGGAAGCACTTGGGCCACTGAAATCATTTTTTAAACTCAGGACCACTTCCCAGTTGATAACTCAGAGGTAACTCTGACATTATCAGGACTTTCCCTCGGCTCCCATCTCCCTGCTCTGTCCCAGGGGCTGTGGACGAGGAGGGACGAATGCCTTTCTATGCAGAGGAGTGCGCCTCCATGCTGGCGGTCACCTTCAGTGGTGGGGACAAGATGCTCCGGAGCATTGTAAGTGCCCCCTGGGCCCTGTCCCATGATCCTTTTCTCAGGCAGCACAGCCACCTTCCTTCCTGCTCCCTGCCTCTTTGTCCTGTCCCTTGGGTCCCTCTTCCCTAGCACACCTCTGTTCCTCATTGTGCCTCCACTGGGAGAGTGGCACTGAGGACGCTGAATACCATGAGGTGGTTTTTATCTTTATAACTTTAACATACAAGCCTGACCAGGCGGTGGTGCAGTGGATAGAGTGTTGGACTGGGATGCGGAAGACCCAGGTTCTAGACCCTGAGCTCGCCAGCTTGAGTGCGGGCCCATCTTGCTTGAGCAAAAGCTCGCCAGCTTGGACCCAAGGTCGCTGGCTTCAGCAAGGGGTTGCTCGGTCTGCTGAAGGCCCACGGTCAAGGCACATGTGAGAAAGCAATCAATGAACAACTATGGTGTCACAACGGCAATGAGAAACTAATGATTGATGCTTCTCACCCCTCTCTGTTCCTGTCTGTCTGTCCCTCTCTCTGACTCTCTCTGTCCTTGTAAAAAAAAAGAAAACAAAAAAACAAAAAAAACTTTAACATACAAATGTATATATATCGTTAGAGGAACTGGGAAGTGTCACATTAAAGAACTTTGAAATGTCTTTCTTTGGTAGAATTGGGCTTTGGCTAATCCCTGCGGGTTTAAGAGAATATCATCATTCCATTGCTGTTCAGCCCTTATGTAAATACTGTGCGTTCTGCTCATGTTCATGTTCAGGAGTCAAGCTCGTGTCTGTTTATGGGACGGGCAGGATAAGGAGCAGGAGAACGCCTGTCGGAGGGCTCTTTCCTTGGAGCCACAGCAAACAAGAGATTGGATAGAGCAACAGAGTGGAGCTCCACAAGCTCTGGGAACATTTTAAAGAACTCAGGGTCTAGTACATGCACCCAGCTGGCTGACCTCCATGCCGGCATCTTCAGTCTCCGGGCTGTCAGCCCAGAGCTCTCTGCCCGCCCCACTGCCCATAATAGAGTAAAATGGGAACAGAATAGAATAAAGTGGGGACAGGCTCCAGATGAGCTGCGCTGGGGCAGGCATATCAGGTTTCTCCAGTGGCCAGAGTGGGGAGGTCTCTCTGGGGCCACTGGGAATTAGGCTGCTTTGTCTCCTGCTGGGTCATATTCACTTTCTAAAACCGAAATTTTGTTTTGCCTGTAAATGACTTCTGGTTAACACAATGTTCCAAGGCTCTGGGCCAGTTGGCCGCCCTTCCCCCTGGGGAGAAGAGAAAAAGGAGTGGACTAAAGGAAAGGAGCAAGGGGAGCATTGCTCTGCTTAGCAGGAGGGGGTCTGGGTGCAGAGGGCACCCCTGCCCCATCCCCACCAGGCTGCACTGGGCTAGGAAGAAGAGCAGGAACATACTGTGCTCTTCCCCCCACCCCTCCTCGGCAGAACTCTCGGGATCCATCATCCCGGCCCCAGCCAGGAACCAACAGGGCTCCCAGGCATAGTTGTCAGTCTTGCTGTGAGGGGTCTGGCTTTGTCCTGATTAACACCACTTCTTACCCTCACCCACACCCCTCCTTCCGTCGGAAGTGTAACTTGTCCAGAAACAAAAAGAGTTTGTTTCACCTGGTTTCCATCTTTGGGATGTCCTTGCCTTGGAAAGCTCCTGCTGCCATTCAGTGGTCAGTGACCGGCTGGGGACGCTGTCTTCCTGAGGGCAGGGTGGGGAGGCACAGGCTACCCACCATTTAGCTGCCAGGGGCACATTCCTGGATTTCCCTGTGGCCGCCCGGGGCTCCTTTCACCATAGGCACATTCCCAGGCCTCCCACCTACACACTAGACTGTGAGGCCGTTTCCTTAACAGGAAAAAATCAATCTGCTCCCTGGCACTGGCCAGGCTTCTCACTCTCATTGAGACTACAACTTGGGAGTTTTTTCCTTCTCTTCTGGGAGTGCACGGCGTCTGAGTGAAAATTATATGTCTTGGCAGCTGCTGTAACAGCTGGGAGGGAAGCAGTGAGCACAGCGGAGGAAGGGCAGCTCTTGGCAGAATTTAGGACCCTGGTATCTGACCCAGAAGAGAAGGTTGAAAGAAAAAAATGTTTCTGGTCTTAACATTGACACCATGTGCTACAATCAAAGTGCCACATAGTGGGTCAGATCTAGTCAGAGCCTTCCTTAGCTAAACCCTGTGTGCCTCCAGGGTTGATTACATAGAAAGAGCTTGATGCTGACCTGACCGGTGGTAGCACAGAGGATAGAGTGTAAACCTGGGATGCTGAGGACCCAGGTTCCAACATTGCCAGCTTGAGCAAGGGGTCACTGGCTCAGCCTGAGCCCCGCGGTCAAGGCATGTACGGGAAGCAATCAGAACAACTAAAGTGCTGCAACTACAAGTGGATGCTTCTCATGTTTCTTCCTTCTAGTCTCTCTCTCAAAAAAAACAAAAAACGCTGAACACCTGCCACTTCTCCCCTCCCTACCCCCACTCTCACCTCCCACTCTGAATGCAGGTAGAGAAGGGGACTCATGGAAACCATACTAAGTCACCATGTGGTGGGGCAGCTCTTCCTGTCAATTGCCACAGACCAGGACTGTACGGACACTAGTCCCATACCAAGCCCAGGGGTTAGGCAAGGGGACAGTTCCTTCTCCCTGGGAACACATTCCCTTTGTTCACACTGATGTCACTGCAGCTCCTTATCACTGAGCGGCCAAGTTGGATTTCCTGGATGGTGCCGTCACTGTTGTCCCAGCTCCAGCTGGGGCCCAGGAGCTCCCTGACCACTTCCTCTGTCTAGCATGGTAGGGTCTGGAGGGTTGGGGTGGAGAATTTGGGGATGGATAGTTAGAGCAGCAGGAATCAGGATTCTGTCCTCTGTAGGTAGGCCTCTCCCATGCCTCTATCTGCTTTCCCGCACAACTAGACCCTCATAAGTGGCTCTCTAATGTCTGTCCTCTTTCTCAGCCCTGCAGAGTCTCTTGTGAGGTCTAGAAGGATTAAGGGTCTCCTTTGCGCTGGCCTGCTGCTGGGCCTCACTCTGGTCAAAGACTAAGCTCTCACAGAGGAAGGGCCCTCCTGAGAGGCTTGTTCTGAGGACCAGGCTAGACCACACCCTCTACAGCACCTGTGAACAGTCTCAAACCTAGTCCCCTCCCCTCCATTTCACTGACCAGGTGACCACTGACTGGGACCTTCAGAAGGGCACAGGCTGCACTGAGGGCCACACCGGAACCTCCGCCGCAGCCCCCCTGGCAGCTGGCATGATCGCCCTCATGCTGCAGGTGCGGCCCTGCCTCACATGGCGTGACATCCAGCACATCATTGTCTTCACGGCCACCCAGGTGAGATGCTACCAGGTAGAGAGGACCCAGCCAGCCTACTGCAGGATTCAGATTCCAAGGACTTATAGGGATCAGGACTCTTCAGATTCTAAATGTTGCAGACGCTAGGAGCTTAATCCCATTCAGAGTTCCATGTGTGTAGAACGGGTGGGGACCTCGTCAAGGCCAAGTCCTAAACACATTCGCGCCTATTCCGATGCCATTTTACCTGCAAGAGAAAGCTACAGGATGGCTGCCTCTTGGGAGTCTGTGACTCCTGGCTCCTTCTCTAAAAGCAGGCCCTTGGGGTGTTGACATCATGGGGCATTGACCTTTTGTCTTAGCTTTCCTTGGGGAATGCATTCCTCATGGCATGGCCACCGGTAGTGGGAGCGCCTGGGTAGGATCAGCCAGCAGGGTGAGCAGGTAAGCCAGAGTTAAATTGAAATCCGAGAGACTAATCAGGACCTCTTTCTTCTCAGTATGAAGATCGTCGTGCAGATTGGGTGACCAATGAGGTGGGCTTCAGCCACAGCCACCAGCATGGATTCGGCCTGCTCAATGCTTGGAGACTCGTTAATGCAGCCAAGGTGAACAGTGTTAGCAGGGCAGGGAGCCTGCATGCAGTGACCAGGGGAGGGGACTAGATGCCTAGACCATTGCCTGGCATGTTGTACGTGCTTAACAAATGTCTATTTATCTACCCTCGTCCCAGCTGACACCCATTTTACAAATAAAGAAGCAGGCTGAGAGTTTTAGTTGAAGTTTACAAACCATTTGTAGGGAGTCAGGGAGACCTGAGTATACCTTGGAGCCCCCATGGTGCTCTGGTTCTCACCTTCCTCCCTGGGCACAGCCATTTCCCCTGGCTGCTTGATTTGGTACCATAGGGAGCACTCCATGATGTCTGCAGGAGCCTTGGGAATGAAAAAAGGTGGTGAGGAGAGGAAATATAAAGAGCTGGGACCCAATGATCAAGTGATGAGAGAGAGAGCTCAGCCTGGTCTCTTCATCCACAAACCCCTTACCTTTCACAGATCTGGACATCTGTCCCTTACTTAGCTTCCTACGTCAGCCCCATATTAACAGAGAACAAGGCTATCCCACTGTCCCCTCGCTCGCTGGAGGTACTGTGGAATGGTAAGTAGTCCACAGAAAAGGGGTTGATCTTGGGCTTGAGATTTGGGGCGGGGTGATGGGGAACTCATCCTGCCTGGGTTCTGCCCCTTCCTTTAGGAGCTGAACTTCAGCCAGACCTGTGGCGTTTTCTGTGACCATTTTAGGACATGTTGCTGCTTCTGAGTTGGCCAGTCCCCGGGCTGCTCAAACAAGACCTTTCTCCCCAGTTACTAATAGTGGAGGGGAGCTGAGCACTGATCAGGAAGGTGGGGTGGGGAGAGCTTGGGGAGAAACAGCACAAGTGACAGATGCCCCTTTGAATTTCACGCTGAGAACTTGCCAGATGTTTTCCATCCCAATGGCCTTTGGATAAAGTAGAGAAATTGGGAATTTCTATCTCTGATTCTCAACCTCATTTAACATGGAGAAAGTCACATGGGGTGTGTTGGGGTTAGGACAGAGAAGACTGTGGATGTCTCCCTCGAGTAGACTGTACTTGCCCATCTGAGCTGCTTCCATCCCAGCAGGGTCAGGGGGAACTGAGGTCTGTAAGTTAGAGCTGTGGGTTTTGTGTTGAGAATAGAGTCGGGCACATTCCCAGAAGAGAGGAGGCTGGACCAGGAAACTGTCCTGGAGAGTCACGTCTGCACCTTCCCAGAACCCCCACATGACGGTTTCCCTACATTCAGCTCCTTGGGAAACTTTCTTTTCTCTTGAGAAATTTTGACAGCGTGTTCACTACTTTTGTGAAGACTGGAGCATGTTCTGTGCCCAAACTAGAACTCCATCCTCACTTCTCCTGTTCTCGCAGGCAGTGAGGAAAGCAGCAATTACAAGAGGAGGAAGGGCCCACAAAGGGAGCTCAGGAAGAAGAGTCAGAGGCAGCAGCCCTGGGGCTGAGGTGTTGCTGGGAAGAGTCCATTCTCTTCCCCAACCATGTCCAGTGCCCTCACAAGTTGTCATCTAGGCAGAAGGAAACCTACAGATGTAGTTCACTGCACTTTTCGTAAAAGGAACGCTGTCTTGGAAAGGACACAAAGCTCTGACCAAGGCAGAGAAGTTCGGGAAGAGTCCTAGGAATGCAGATCAGCCGGAAGCCCCAGGCTGTGTCTTGGAAACTGTGTGTCTTAGAGATAGCTGCCTTTTAACCTTTACCTCCCACCAGAACTGCTTCCTGTCACTTAGGTAACAAAGTAACTTGCAGTTACGTCCGTCCAATGAGGGGTTGAGTTACAAGAGAGTTAAGGTTCCTTCCAGTTTGGTCATTCTCTGCTTCCCACTGATCAGGGGTGGTGCCCAGCATGTCTGATAAACTTGCCTAGGTAGAGAGGCTTCTGTCCGCTGCCTAGGTAGAGAGGCTTCTGTCCGCTTTCTAGCCAGGAAGCACAAGAAAGAACAAATTGTCCTGAGAAGAGGAGACTGGGAGGTGGAATAGTGGAGGAAGGAGGAAGCCAAGAGAGGTAGATACCCTGGACTTTTTGGTAGTGGAACCTGTCTTCATTTGGAGGGCTACAAGCAGAACTCTACTGATTTCTGAGCCCGCAAAGGTTCCTTCCCCTCTGTTGGGACTCGCTTAAACCTGAGTGGACAGAACAGAAGGCACAAGCTTGTGTGCCTGGAGGTTAGAGGAAGTGTGTCCAGGTAACACAGTGTTGAGGACCTCAGTTCTAAGATGGTCAGGAAGCCTCTTCTCCTGTAGCAAAGCTGTGGTCTTTTCCCACCAAGACCTGGTAATTGAGCATCTGAGGGCCTGAAAGTGAACTTCGTGTGTGGTGGGGAGGTGACCCCGGCTCAGGTAGAAGTGCTGCAGCACCACAGGGACCGCCTACAGTGATGGAAATGTCCCGTCTTTGCTGAGGTCAGGACCACTGGCCACATGAGGCTATCAAACACTTGAAATGTGGCTGGTGTAACTGGAGAGCTATAATGTTACTTCATCACAATTATATGACAGTAGCCACATGTATGGCCAGTGGCCGCCACTGTCATGCCCATGCAGGTTCTCATTGGATTCGGGCAGACGGTAAAGAAACAGTGGAGCCAAAATACGGTGGGCCATTCCTTTACTAAACTCTCACACTGGCAGACGAGCAAACACACAGGGAAAACACTTCCTTTTCATCCAGGACTCCCAAAACCCTGACTCATTCTCCAGTTCTACAACCAGGAGAATCTTCTCCAGTTCCTCCTAGAACCAAAGGCCCCACCAGTCTCAGCGGAGCTTGCAAAGCCCCTCAGCTCTGGTTCCCCATCTACACTCCTTCTCCCTCTCTGCAAAACTGACTTCTTCAGCACTCTGCATTCTCTCCGCTCTCTCTGCAAAATTTGCTGCCCCCCCCAAAAAAAATAAATAAATAAAAACTGGCTGGGCCCACAAAGCCCCTTCTTCCATCAAACATTAGGAAAACAATGGCCCCTCCCAAGCAGGAACACAACCCTGCAATTCATAGTCAACTGCCCTGCTCTGAGGGCAAGCACACATGGTGCTGCCCAGTGCCATTTTTTAACAATAAAAGTGAGCAAACTCAAAAAATAAAAATCTTACAAACTCATTTGCCCAACACCATGCGTGGCAGGTGGTTACCATGCTAGCCAGGGCAGTGCTAGAGCAGGGCAGGCTTTTATTTCTTCCCACTGGCAGGAGGATATGGAGGAATGGTATGAGGGCCCCTGGATCCCTTCAGCTCTGGCTCTGGCTCTGGGTCGGAACTCCACCAGAGATTAGGGGGGAGATTAGGGTTTGGGAGGATTGTCTAAAACACAGGAGAGTCTGTGTGCATTTATATTAGGTTCCTGAACACCACTGGCACTTAGGCCTTTGTCCTTCTTTGTGGTCCGAGTATGTGACTAGTCCTCTGCCTAGGCGAGGACCCTGTTCCTCACTTATCCACATCTTCCCTCTCCAGCCCAATCTTGCCCTCTCCCTGATTCCTCCTTCTGCCTTCAGACATCCTCAGCTCACCTGTTAAGAAACAAAGTCACCCTTCAACCTGTAACTTTTTCAATCTAATTATCTAAAGCAATTGCTTGCTGTTAGCACATACTGTCTTGATCGCTGAAGCTCACATTATCACTCATGGCGCCTCTGCTCCTGGGAAGGTCCAGGGCCAGTTCAGGGTTCTTCCCCCGTGACATTTTTGTTGCTTCACCCCTATCAATGAGGCCTTTGTATCAGCCTTTCCCCTCCAGCATCCTGGTCTCCTTGCTGCATGGCCTCTTCCAGAGGCTCTGCCCTGGGACGGGTTTTCTCAGGTGCTGTCCTCCTGCTCCCATGAGCACCTTCTGGACTCACTCCCATGTTCTTGGTCCTCCCTCAATATTTTCTTGACAGTGCAACTGATTTTAGGACTTCAGCTACCACCTCTTGCCAGATGAATCCTAGATCAAAATCTCTTATTCTGATCCCCTACCAACAAGAAGGGTAGAAATTTTCCTAGCTTCCACAAGATTGTGAGCAAATAAAGCCCTGGGATCTTCTGGCCAGAGGGTAAGAGTTGAAACGACTCTAACGTACCAAAGGCCAAATAATAAGTGATAAGGTGATGATTATCAATTAAGACTTGAGTGCTGCCTGGCCGGGCAGTGGCGCAGTGGATAGAGCGTCGGACTGGGATGCGGAAGACCCAGGTTCGAGACTCCGAGGTCACCAGCTTGAGCGTGGGCACATCTGGCTTGAGCAAAAGCTCACCAGCTTGGACCCAAGGTCGCTGGCTCCAGCAAGGGGTGGCTCGGTCTGCTGAAGACCCGCGGTCAAGACACATGTGAGAAAGCAATCAATGAACAAATAAGGTGTCGCAACGGCAACAAAAAACTAGTGATTGATGCTTCTCACCTCTCTCCGTTCCTGTCTGTCTGTCCCTATCTATCCCTCTCTCTGACTCTCTCTCTGTCCCTGTAGAAAGAATAATAATAAAGACTTGAGTGCGTTTTCTGTGCCCACCACTGTTCTAAGTATTAACTCATTTAAAGCATTAAAACCCATTTAATTCTGGTGAAATAATTTTAATGTTCTCGCATACATGACCACCCAGTCCCTATAGAGAGTAATGAGAAAATACGGCTCTGTATACATGCTAACACAGACAAGCACTCATAGGCTCCTTTTCGATCCATCTCATTTCATTCCAGTGATGTCCTGTCCTGTGTCCCTGTCCTTTACTTCCCATAAGCCCTTTGTCATGTTAATGCTCACCTCCAGCTATGCCGTGAATATTTCCTTCTCTTTTCTATTCCTACATCACTGTGTGCTGAGGCTATCCCACCAATACGTTACATGAACATGTACAGAATTGTGGATTTCATTATCACCTCTGAGAAGCCACCTTGCTTTTCAAGTTTCTGCCATTTCTACCAGTGCCGTTAGCATTCCCTATACTCCCAGACTTGAAACTCTGGAGTTCAGTCCCTTTCTTTCATCCCTTGCCCCTTCCCAGGTATTCCCAGTATCCCCATTTTCTTTCCCCCACAATTTAGTCTTTCGTCCATTTCCCTGAAATGTCTCTCAGTTGATTCATTTATTCTACAGATATGTTAGACCTACCTCATCTCAGGTACTGTATTAAGGTTTAGTGACTCAGAGATAAGACATGCTTCCTGCCCTCAGAGAGCTCACAGTCCATTAGGGAAGACAGCCCAGCCTACAGGAAGAGTGCAGTGTTGTTAATAAGTACCGCGTTAGGAACAGCACAGTGTCAGAGGAGAGGCACTCCTACCACTGTATAAGCTGGCTAGGAGAAGAGGTGATGAAAGGGACATCCCAGCAGCAGGGCACATGTGCAGAGCCGATGTGGTATTATTAGAGTATGGGCTGTGAGAGGCAGAGGAGGATCTAACACGGCAGGAACCAGGAGAGCCAGGTGCTGTGTAAGTCTGCAGGGAGCTTTTCTGATAAGTTGTCACCAATTGAAATTAGTAGTAAGGGAGACAGAAAGCAGTCAGAGAGACTCTTAAGACCCGATCTTTTAGAAATACATACCCTTTTTTAAAAAAATATTTTTTTAAATTGATTCTAGAGAGCAAGAGAGAGAAAGTAAGAGAGATGAGAAGCATCAACTCATAGTTGCTTCACTTTAATTGTTCATTGATTGTATCACACATGTGCCTTGGTGGGGGTCGGGGGAAGCTTAAGCCAAGCCAGACCCCTTTCTCAAGCCAGTGACCTTGGGCTCAAGCCAACGACCTTTAGGCTTCAAACCACCGCCCTTTTGGGATCAAGCCAGCAACCTTGGGACCATGTCAATGATCCCTCACTCAAACCAGTGACCCTGCCCTCAAGCTGACCACCTTGGGGTTTCAAACTGGGGACCTTAGCATCCTAGGTCAGCACTCTATCCATTGCACCACCACTGGTTAGGCATAGATATGTACTAACTCTTGACTGATGAAATGATATGACGCATGGGGAGTTTGTTAAAGAATCTGGGAAGGGGAAGAAGTGGGAATCACTGATTAAAGGTTGTCCATATATTCATAATAAAGTTAGGTGTCGAGAACATCTGTTCTCTAGTTTTATATATGTCTGAAATTTCCTATAATAATTTATAAATGTATATATTTATATAAATACATATTTATATTTTAATATGTAAAATCATTTCTCAGTTTTTAGCTTGGACAACTGGTTAGATGGTAATGCCAGCAAATGAGATTAAGAATCCAGGAGGGCCTGACCAGGAGGTGTGGTGCAGTGGATGGAGTGTCAGACTAGGATGCAGAGGACCCAGGTTCGAAAGCCCAAGGTCGCCGGCTTGAGTGCGGGTTCATCTGGCTTGAGTGTGGGCTCACTGGCTTGAGCGTGGGGGGGTCATAGACATGACCCCATGGTTGCTGGTTTGAGCCCAAGGTTGCTGGCTTGAGCAAGGGGTCACTCGCTCTGCTGCAGCCCATCCCAGTGAAGGCACATATGAGAAAGTAATCAATGAATAACTAAGGAGCCACAATGAAGAACTGATGCTTCTCATCTCTCCATTCCTGGTTGTGTGTCACTATCTGTCCCTCGCTCTGTCTCTGTCACACACACACACACACACAAAAGAATACAGGAGGAACACCAGATCTGAGCAAGGACTGCAGTGTGAAAAACAGGAAGACAAGCCTGACCAGGCGGTGGCTCAGTGGATAGAGCATCGGACTGGGATGCGGAAGGACCCAGGTTCGAGACCCCGAGTTCGCCTGCTTGAGCGCGGGCTCATCTGGTTTGAGCAAAGCTCACCAGCTTGGACCCAAGGTCGCTGGCTAGAGCAAGGGGTTACTTGGTCTGCTGAAGACCCACAGTCAAGGCACAAATGAGAAAGCAATCAATGAACAACTAAGGTGTCGAAACGAAAAACTGATGATTGATGCTTCTCATCTCTCTTCGTTCCTGTCTGTCTGTCCCTGTCTATCCCTCTCTCTGACTCTCTCTCTGTCTCTGTAAAAAAAGACAAAAAAAACCCCGGAAGACAGTTTCAGCTCTGCTGTGGTTTAGGCTTCTGTGTTCATCTCAAGGTTATATCCAGGAAGCAATTGAATAAATAAGTTTGAAGGTCTAGACTGTAATAATCAGGGAGTCACCAGCATAAAAATGGAAGAAAAAATTCTGGGAGATGACCAGGGTTTGTGGATAGAAAATGGGTGAGCCCCACCTGTGGTGGCACAGTGGATAAAGCATCGACCTGGAACGCTGAGGTTGCTGGTTCAAAACCCTGGGATTACCCGGTCAAGGCACATATGGGAGTTGATGCTTCCTGCTCCTCCCCCCTTCTCTCTCTCTCTACTCCTTCTCTCTCTAAAATGAATAAAGTCCTTTTAAAAAAAAGAAAGAAAATGGGTGAAAGAGGACCCAGGACACAGCCAACATTAAAGGAGTGGACAGAGAAGGAACCACTGAAGAAAACAACTGAAAAGAGATGACCTGAGAGTAGGAGAAGGGTCAGGAGGGTAGTGTTGCAAGGATCTAGGACAGTGACATGAGAGAGGGCAAGTGGACAGGGCTGGAGGATGTCCCTGGGTTTATCAAAGAGACCATTGGAGATGCCGAGAAGTATTGTTCCGTGTATTCACGGGGCAAAAGCTAGATTGTACTTTGTTAAATAATTAATGGGGACAGGAGACTATTTCTGGTTAAAGATGGCAAATTGAACATATGCTTTTATCTCTGCTTTTTCCCAAAACTTTTCCATAATGAGAATAAAGGAATAAAAATGGTATGAGCACAGGATAAAGAGAATGAGAGAGGAGACCACAGCAAATAAGATATTTCATCACATTTTTGGGATGGAAATGAATAGAGAAGTGAACAGGGCTAAGAAATTACATAGTGGCCCTGGCCAGTGGCTCAGTGGATTGAGTGTTGGCCCAGTGTATGGACGTCCCAGGTTCGATTCCTGGTCAGGGCACAGGAGAAGTGATCATCTACTTCTCCCCTATTTTCTCTCCCCCTACTCGCCCTCTCCCCCTCCTGCAGCCAGTGGCTTGATTGGTTCAAATGTTGGCTCCAGACACTGAGAATAGCTCAGTTGGTCTGAGCATTGGCCTCAAGTACTAAAAATAGCTTAGTACTTGAGCATTGGCATCAGATGGGGTTGCTGGGTGGATCCTGATTGTGGCATATGCGGGACTCTGTCTCACTATCTCCCCTCCTCTCACCTAAAGAAAGAAAGAAAGAAAAAAAGAAAGTGCATAGCAAATACCTGCAAGGGTGATACTTTTAATTATTTATTTATTTTAGAGAGGAGAGAGAGAGAGAGAGAGAAGAGGAAGAGGAGCAGGAAGCATCAACTCCCATTTGTGCCTTGACCAGGCAAGCCCAAGGTTTTGAACCAGCAACCTCAGTGTTCCAGGTCAACACTTTGTCCACTGCACCACCACAGGTCAGGCTGCAAGGGTGATACTAAGAAACAAGCCCATTCACACCACAGAACCCCAAAGGCACAGGACTCAGAAGCCCTTTGTACTATAGAGGACAGAGATGAGATATGAAACTGAAAACAGGGATCAATAAGAGGTAAACTCTCAAGGACCTTCTCCCATCCTTAGCAGCCCGGAGGTGGCCCCTTCCATTTGTGGGCAGGAGTTGGGAAGTCTATTCTCCAGAGCTAGGGACTCCAGGTACAGCAGAAAGTGAAAGACAGGGAGCACACAGAGGGAGACCCCAAGCAGCCACTCTGACCCCAAGACACTGGCAGCCAGGATGTGGAAGATTCTTCTTTGGAGAAATGGAATGATCCCTCATCAAAAGACTGATAGAGCCTGACCAGGCAGTGGCGCAGTGGATAGAGCGTCGGACTGGGATGCGGAAGACCCAGGTTCGAGACTCCGAGCTTGCCAGCTTGAGCGCAGGCCCATCTGGCTTGAGCAAAAGCTCACCAGCCTGGACCCAAGGTTGCTGGCTCCAGCAAGGGGTTGCTCGGTCTGCTGAAGGCCTGCGGTCAAGGCACATGTGAGAAAGCAATCAATGAATCTATCATGTCGCAATGGCAACGAAAAACTAATGATTGATGCTTCTCATTTCTCTCTGTTCCTGTCTGTCTGTCCCTATCTATTCCTCTCTCTGACTCTCTCTCTCTCTGTCCCTGTAAAAAATAAATTAATTAATTAATTTAAAAAATAAAATTTTAAAAAAAAGACTGATAGATACTGATATGTGGGCCTCTCCATGAAGCAGTGCTGTTCCAGTCCAGCCCACAAATTGAAAAGCTCCACCCATGGTTAAAGCTTCCAACTGGCTTTTAAAGATAAAACGGGATCGCCTGACCAGGCAGTGGCGCAGTGGATAGAGCATCGGACTGGGATGCGGAAGATCCGGGTTCGAGACCCTGAGCTCGCCAGCTTGAGCGCGGGCCCATCTGGCTTGAGCAAAAGCTCGTCAGCTTAGACCCAACGTCACTGGCTCCAGCAAGGGGTTGCTTGGTCTGCTGAGGCCCACGGTCAAGGCACATGTGAGAAAGCAATCAATGAACAACTACGGCGTCACAACGGCAACGAAAAACTAATGATTGATGCTTCTCATCTCTCTCCGTTCCTGTCTGTCTATCCCTATCTATCCCTCTCACTGACTCTCTCTCTGTCCCTGTAAAAAATAAATAAATAAAAGTAAAATCCTTAAAGATAAAACAGGATCACTTGCCATTTGGAAAAAAAATGCTCCAAATACCTCCCAAATTCCGAGGGACATTATTTTCAGTCGATAAAACCCAGCCTAGCTAATAATCATATGGGAAGGTAGACTAAGAAAGTTTCCAGACATGCACGTCTTTCTCATGCTCCACGTGTCTGAAAACTGCCAGCGACATGTTCTTCCACAGGAAGTGGAGGGAAGAAGAGGATAGAAAGACAAAAACAAGAGGGAGTGGACAGTGGTGGGGGGTGGAGAGAAAAGGAGAGGGGACAGAGGAAATGAAGCCCAAGTGAAAGGTGAAGGACAGTCCCAACAGGTGGAAGTGGGACAGGAGGCTCAAGAGAGACTGTCCAATGGGAATATGGGATGGGGAGAGCCCCTGACTTCTTTGTTGGGACAAAGAAGTTATGTGGCTCTTTTGTGCAGTTTGGCAAGAAGTAGTGATAGGGGCATGAATTAAAGTCAAGCAAAAAACAGGGCAATTATTAACTCTAGAGCAGAAAACAGCATATTGTTCAAGAAATGAAATATAATCATTGTGCACTACTTGGCTAAATTCCATATATTCATAAGGTCATTGTATAGTAAACAAAATATTGAGCTGACCCAAAGTTGTGATATAATTATTTTGAAAAGCCAGAGGAGAGGGCAAGATAGGAAGAAGATGTGGACTTGGTGTTAAGTCCTGATTTCCTGTCATCAGAAGTCAGTAAACAATACATTTATTGATAATGAAATAGCCATACATGCTTATTACTTAGAAACATGAAGGTAGATCCCAGAAGAAAACAACTAAAAGCAATAAAAAGCATTTGCTTCTGGGGAGTGGACAACAGATGGTGAAGAACAAGGTAGGGAACTGCTCTTTTATAATTATAAGCACTTCAGAACCAGTTTACTTTTATTTCTTTTATTTTATTGAGTTTTATAAGAAATTTATGCATCTATGAACAAATGGGCTGAGTCCAAAATGGCATCAGCCCAGAACCAATTTACTTTTAAAACCATGTACACTCACAGTTTGATAGAAGGAAAAAAAGGATGCCCTGGCTAGGTAGCTCAGTTTGTAGAGTATCGTCCTGAAGTCAGAGGTTACTGGTTCAATCCCTGATCAGGGCACATACAGGAGCCGATTGATGTTCCTCTCTCTCTCTCTTTCCCTTCCTCTCTCGCTAAAATCAATAAATAAAAATTTTTTTAATTAAAAAAAAATGGTAAGGATGAATAGGAGGGTAAGAAGTAGAGACAATGAGCCTGACCAGGAGGTGAAGCAGCAATGGAGCATCGGACTGGGATGCAGAGGACCCAGGTTCGAAGCCACAAGGTCGCCAGCTTGAGCACAGGCTCATCTGGTTTGAGCAAGGGGTCTCTTGGTCTGCTGTAGCCACCACCACCACCACCACCCCAGTCAAGGCACATGTGAGAGAGCAATCAATGAACATCTGGGGTGCTGCAGCAAAGAATTGATACTTCTCATCTCTCTCCCTTTCTGTGTGCCCCTATCTGTCCCTCTCTCTGTCTCTGTCACAAAAAGAAAAAAAAAATCTTAAAAAAAAAGTAGAGATAGTGAATATAGACATCTTTTTCAAAAACTTAACAAAGAAAAGAAGTATCTGATACTTACATAAGTTATAAATAATAGCTGAGATAAATATAATCTTCTTTTTTTTTTTACAGGGACAGAGAGAGAGTCAGAGAGAGGGATAGATGGGGACAGACAGACAGGAACGGAGAGAGGTGAGAAGCATCAATCATTAGTTTTTTCGTTGCCCTTGCAACACCTTAGTTGTTCATTGATTGCTTTCTCACATGTGCCTTGACCACGGGCCTTCAGCAGACCGAGCCACCCCTTGCTGGAGCCAGGGACCTTGGGTCCAAGCTGGCGAGCTTTTGCTCAAGCCAGATGGGCCCTGCACTCAAGCTGGCGAGCTCGGGGTCTCGATCCTGGGTCTTCCGCGTCCCAGTCCGACGCGCTATTCACTGCGCCACTGCCTGGTCAGGCGATAAATATAATCTTAACATTTAATGGGCACTGTTCTAATTACTTTATGTGTATTAACTAATTTACCACGTGAAGTAGGTACCATTACTAACCCTGTGTACAGCTAAGGAACCAGTCTAATTCTCTTAGTTGGTAAATGGCAGAGCTGGTGTTTGAACCAAGGTTGTATGGCTCCGGAGTCCAAGCTCTTAACACTAGGTGGAAGGAAGTAAAGAGGTGAGAAAGGGTTTGTTTGTTTTGTTTGTTTTTCATTTGTAGTAGGAAAGACCATGGATAACTGAGCCATGCAGTTTGGGACCTGTGCCAGATAGTCACTGTGAGAGGAGAAAGCAGAGGGAGCCAGAGAATGAATGTACTTAAGAGTGTTGCAGAGATGAGCTGTGGGGTCTTAACTGGTTAGGAGAGAGTAGCTTGATGGACTTCTTGAAGGGCAAGAAAATGAGGGGGTTGAGCTGTGGTGGCGCAGTAGATAAAGCATCAACCTGGAAAGCTGAGGTCGCCAGTTCGAAACCCTGGGCTTGCCTAATGAAGGCACATTTGGGAGTTGATGCTTCCTGCTCCCTCCTTCTCTTTCTTTCTCTCTCTCTCTCTCTCTTTTAAAAATGAATTAAATAAATAAACAAACAAATGAAGAGGTCAAGGATGGAGTGGGGAAAGTGGAAGGACAGGAGGTTGCTTTCAAAGAAGGTGGTATATTGGCTTCAGAGAGATTACAGGTGGAACTAAAACACATGCACACATACTCACACACAGAAGTCTATATGGATATTTACCAGCACGGTGTCAAGAATTGTGGGAGCTTTCTTTATTTTTATTTTTGCTCAACTACTTTTCTAATTTGTCTTCAATTAATTTGTGTTGGTTTTATAATAAAAGCCACAGTGAATGTTCCTAAGGCATTCAGAAATGAGGGAGTCCCAGATAATGACAAGGACCAGGGTCTGCTCGTGGAAATGGGTGCTGACATGGGATGGAGAAGGGTCTTAGGAGCTGAGGAGGTAAAGAAGTGTGAAGTTCTGGCATCAGATAGGTAGTACCCATGAACACTGGTGTCGTAGTGGATAATGGGTCGGGGGTGCTCTTCCATGAATCAGTGAGAGGGGGACTGAGCAGGTCAGGAGGCATGGGGTCTGGGAAGGACGAAAGTGGCATCACAGAAGCGTTCACACCTTTCCTTTCCTCTCTTCTCCAATTGTAGTTGCCTGTACCCATACCACCCCAGCCCTAGAGGAAGGCAAGTAGCATTTTAGCTGGCTTCCTGTCACCTGTTCCTTCCTACTCCAATTCATCCTACCCAGAGCTGTTAGGAGTAACCTTCCTTAAGCACTTAAAAAAAAAAACAAAAAAAACCCTTCATTCTTGCTTAGTAATCTGTAATAGCTCTCGCTTGCTTGTTTAAAATAAGTTTTGAAAGCCCTTCTCATCTTAGGTCCCCTCTGAGAGTGTCTCTGAGCTTCGTCTGTGAAATAGATGTGCTGCTCTCTGCCCTGCCTGCTGGAAGGGATTAGTAAGGGACAGGTGCTTTAGAAAGAATTCTTTCTCATTGCAAACTGATTTCTTAGTATTTCCCAATCGAGTCTTCTACTCCCTTGTGTGTGTGTTTTTTTAAAACATTTTATTTTGAAATAGTTTTAAATTCACAGAGGGTTGCAAAGAAATGTTCACGGAAGTTCCAGATACCCTTCTCCTTATGTTAATGCCTTAAGTAATTATAGTACAATATCAAAACCAAGAAAATGACGGTACAATCCAAAGAGTTTATAGTTTATTTGAATTTCACCAACAGGCCGTGCCGCGAGCGTGCGCGCGAGCGTGCGCGTGCATGCGCGTGCGTGCGCGCGCACGCAGTTTTAGCATGTTTTGCCTTGTGTAACCACTGCCACAACCAAGATTCGGAACAGCACCATCCCCACAGCTCTTCATATCCCCCCTTCGTGGCCACACCCGTCCCCTCTGATCCGTCCCTGAAGCCTGGTCTTCATCCCTGCAGTTATGTCATATATGACTACTACATAAATGAAATCATGCTCTGTGTATCCTTTTGATTTTGCATTTTTTATTCAGCATCATTTTCCTTGAAGTTTATTCACTTCAGTAGTTTGGTTTTTTTTTCCAATTCTGTATGAAACGTGTTCATTTCCCCCTCTGCCTTTGGACGTGCCCTTTCCCGTCTGGGATACCCTCTGCCAGCCCTCTGCCAGTCAGCATTCGTTCCTCTCTTCAGAGCCTCACTGCTGTAGGCCTGCACCCACCTGCCTCGTCTCTGTTCCCCTGTCAGTTACGTACACCTCACGCCATATCCTTGTCCACTTGCAGGTAGGAGGCTGAGATCATGTCCAAACTTAGCTCTCTAGTCTCACCATCTAGTACAGTGCCTGAAATGTACTCTGATTTTTTTTTTATGAACGAACAATTGAAGTTCTCCATTTGGTTTTATATTGTGTCTTTGGTACGTGTTGTCTTCCTAACTAGACTCTAAAACTAGACCATAAATTACTTGAAAGCAGCTGCTGCATCCCACTTGTATGTGCACTGGGCCCCAGTCAGAGTTGCGGTGGGTGTGACCACGTGGCTTCAATGAGCATGTGCCTTTGTGTATGTTGGGATGAAGTAAGGGCGTGTTCATGGGGCTGGTTTCCCAGCTGCCCAGCCTGACCTCCTACAGTCAGCAGGATGGACCTGCAGATGTCGGGGCTGAAGACCCTGGAACATGTGGCAGTGACGGTCTCCATCACTCATCCGCGACGGGGCAGCCTGGAACTGAAACTCTTTTGCCCCAGTGGCATGATGTCCCTTATTGGCGCTCCCCGCAGCATGGACTCGTACGTATGCCTGCCATAATTTCTGAGCTGTCTTTGCAATAAGAGCCCTTTTCAAGGAAAAGAGAATTGGACACTAGCCCTGTCCTGACTTACCGTGGCACTGGCTGAGCTTGGCAGCGGAAAGCCATTCATGACAGGCTGTGTGTACATCCGGACAACGTGCTAAGCACTGAACTTTACGCACATTGCCCCTCATCCTATAAGCCATGCCTTTATAGCCTCCTTTTACAAAGGAGATGAGTCACAGAAAGTCACCCTACACCTAGACCTGTCATTTCCAGCCTGTGCTCACCCTACATTTGCTTTCTCCATGACAACCCATTGACATAAGTTCCTCATCCCATCAGACCCCAGGGACAAGGGACAGCACATGAGGACCCCTCGCAGCCCCTCCCAAATGGCTGTAGCTCAGGCAGCACGTGCTACATGGTCATGGCTGCTACAGTAAGGTTGTTTCTGGTAAAACAGGTCAGTTCTCACTCCATGCCTTCCGGATTTTCTCCTTTGTTCTCTCTCCAGGGACCCCAATGGCTTCAACGATTGGACCTTCTCCACGGTGCGGTGCTGGGGGGAAAGGGCCAGAGGGCCTTACAGACTCGTGGTCAGGGATGTCGGTGAGTCTGTCTTGCCTTCCACTGGGGCCCTGCCTTTCATGACTGTCATCTGGTCCCTCTGGATCTCAGAGTCCCCACAGAAATCATTCCATGTGGAATACATAGGGTTGCCAGTGGACCAGCTGGGCAGATACCAAGAAGTAAGCCCCATCCAAGAAATGGGCATTGTTATCTAAAGTTGTCATTTATACTACTATCTCGTATTCTGTGGAGAAGTGACTGATCCATTTTTCCTCAGGATAGCAACAAAAATTCCTTGCTGAAACCACATTTCAAGTTTTTTCACATATAACCCATCCTTCGGCCAGCCCTTGTAGGCAAGTAAGGGCAGGACTAATTTTCACCATTATTTTGGAGAAACTGAGGCCCACCTAGAGGTTTGAAGTGACTTGAATAAGGTCACACAGTATTTCAGTGAGGAGAGTGGAACTTGAACCCAGCCCTCCCAACTTCCAATCAGGTTAGGTCTTCACTAGATTGGTGGTTTTCAAAGCTTTATTTAATTTCATAAGAGGACATTTTTACTTTCCAAGCAAAATCCCAACTAAAATCCCAAAATATGAAAGAGATAAGGGTAAAACTTCTCTGCTTCAGAGTGACACCTTTCAACCCCCTTCCACCATCCTTGAGGGCCCCATGAGGCAGAGCTGTGGAGCCCAGGGGTCAGTGCTACAGACAACTCCTGCAGACCATATGCTCAGGTCCCTTCAGGTGGCAGGGCAGGCAGGGCCCCTGCTATTCACATGGCCAACTGGAGGGCATGACTCATGACCACCTCCCCTGCTGCCCTAGGAGACGAGCCGGTCCCAGCTGGCGTCCTGCGGCGGTGGCAGCTGACCTTGTATGGCTCTGTGTGGAGTCCAGTAGACATCAGAGACAGACAAAGGTAGGTGTGGACATGTGTGTCAGAGGGAAGGCAACTCCTGGGGACTGGAGACAGAGGCCTCTCAGGGTATTCCACCCTCCTGGGGACCCAGTGTCCCTCCCCTTCATGTTGTGTGGCTTCCCTCTCTTCAGCTGTAAGTGGGCAGGGTGGGTGAGAGCCGACAGTACCGAGCTCAGTAGGCAACCCTGTCTCTTTTCCTCTCCACAGACTACTAGAAGGTGCCATGAGCGGGAAATACCTGCACGATGGCTTCACCCTGCCCTGCCCTCCAGGGCTGAAAATTCCTGAGGAAGATGGTTACACCATCACGCCCAACACGCTCAAGGTACTAGAGCTAAGACTCATCCTCAGAGCAAGACGGGCAGGAGTGTCCTGGGGAGTCAGTCCTTGGTGGAAGACTCAGGGTGATGGGGAGAGCAGTGATGGAAGATGGTGTTACCCCTCTGCTGGCCAACTCTCAGAGGGCATTTCTTGTGGGGGCAGTGAGTGGTTTCGGGTGGACGAGGTAATCCCTTGTAGGAGAGGGACCCTGAGCTCATTGTTTAGGGCTGAGAATGGCAACAGGCTTTGGGAAACTGTCCTTAACTCGGATGATGGGCTTTCCCCCAGATGCTGGTGCTGGCTGGCTGTTTCGCCTTCTTCTGGACTGTTTACTACATGCTGGAAGTGTACCTGAGCCAGAGGAGCATGGCCTCCCACCCAGCTTGTCGGAATGGATCCTGCCCCTGGCCCCAAAGACGCCGAAAAACCAGGGAGGAGGGGGCAGAACTAGAATCAGTGCCACTTTGCAGCAGCAAGGACCCGGATGGAGAGGACACAGAGAAGGAAAGCCCTCTCACCACCTCTGCTCTCCTTGCCCCAGACCTGCTGGCTCAAGGGGACTGGAGCCTGTCCCAGAACAGGAGCACCCTGGACTGTCCTCATCGGCACCTGTCCCCAGACCTCTTACAGGGGAAGGAGGAGCAGATCTGCTGACCCAGGGCCTGACAGACTCAACATGGGACAGGCTCTTCCTTCCCCAGTTTGAGGGAGCATGGCAAGCCGCTCCAAAGTCCCGGGAGCTCTGGGGAGAAGGCATTCCTAATGCTTACATTGGAAATCCAGAGGCAAACGTGCCCTTCTGGCTATGCTCAGGGAGGGCCAGGGCTTTCTTAAGTTTCAAGTGGCAGAGGAGCAGTGCCAGGGAGTATGTGGCAACAGCCACAGAGTCTTCCTTGACCCAGACAGAAGCTTCAGGTCCAAAGGCATTAGGCAAAGGATGGGCCCACTCCCTTGTTGGGCAAGCCTCCATCCTAATTTGTCCTGGGAAAGCCAGTGCATGGGCCATAGGTACCCTCGCCCATGCCGAGTGAGACAGTGCCCACTGCAGCCAGGAGAGCCTCTTAGCACAAAAGTTGGTGGAGTCGCTCTGGAAGAGGGCTCAGTGTGGAGGCTGGGAAGAACCCCAGACATGCCTGTCCTTCTGATGACCCAGCACCCAGAAACAGCAGACTTCTCCACTCTCCCTTACCTTTCTGCCTAAGCGTTGGACCTTGGGTGTACTGGTATGGCAGTAGGCCCTCAGCCCAGCACACTGCCCTTAACATAGCTGCCTCTATTGTCCCTAACCAGAAGCCAACCGTGAACACCCCTGACTCCTTCACCGTGATCTGTCCCTTCATCCTGAAGGATTAGTACGATGCTCATTGCTTGTGGCAAAGCTGGGGATGGGCGTGGCCCCCGGGCTGTGCTGCTCACTAGGGGAATCTGCGCAGGACTGGGACAGGTGCCAGCCACGCCACCCCAGCCCTGTGACCACCCTGTCTTCCTCTGTAAAGTGCTCAGGGAAATGGCCTTACCCACGAGAAGCCAGCTCTCTGCCTGACAGGCTGTGACCCTCGTTTCCAGTCTTGGCATCCTCCCTCTTCAAAGCTGGTTGGTCGATTTGAATTTTTTTAACACTTAAAATTTGGTTTTTCTCTTTCTGCAGTAACTTGAACTTTTTTCTGCTCAGCTTTTCCCAAATAAAAACCTTCCACACAGCTCTGCCCCTCCCCATCTCCTTTTCTCTGCAAAAGTAAGTCACCACACCAAGGAACTCCTGCCCATCAGTCCGCACCCCCGCTGCCTGTCCTCTGAAAGACTGGCCCCTGGAACCCTGAGGTATGGGGGCTGCTTCAGAGGACGTTGGCCGGGACCATGCAGGTGGTCCCGTCCCCTGCCCCTGTCCCAGAACCACACAGAAGTGATTAGGGCAAATCAAATTCTGCCAGCCAGGCCTGAGAAAAGATTGATGTATATTTGTTTCCTTCTTGACTGTTAACCCCCAAATTATTCCAGCAAAAATTGGGGGAGGTTGGGCTGGGTCTCCTTCAATGGGCATCTGCTGCCAAGGAAGACAGTGCACACGTGCCCCACCCTCAGCCCCAGCCCCAGCCCCCTGCTCAGCCCAGGATGGCAAGAGACAGGAGCAGCAGGGGAACTGGGGAGAGGGCCCAAGGAACAGTGCTTTGGGGTAAGAAGTTGGGCTGAGGGGTGGGCAGAGGTGCCCAAGCGCAGTCACCTTTGCTCAGTGGTGAGGCCTTTGGAGCCTGGAAGCTTGGCTGGGCTGAAGGAGCTACACAGGTGTGGGCGAGGCGGGATGGCTGCTGCCGATGAGCTGGGGGAGGGTGGGCTGAGGGACGGCTCTCGTCCTCTAGCTGATGATTTGCCGAGGTCGCCCGTAGCCTGTCATGCCAGCCTGGGAGGCTCCTCTGTTGCTGCCCATCTGTAGGCCGATGACATGCTTTCCCTCTTGCAGTTGGCTCTCTGTGAATTCCCTCTTATGTTCCTGGGCTTTCCTAGTGGAAGAGGAACCAGTTTAAAACTTGCGGGACTGCGTGCTATCTACATGCTTCCTGTTTGCTGTTAACTTCCTAGCCTACTCCTTTCCCTCCCTCTCTCACCTCCCTTGTTCATTAATCTAGCCTGCTTTCAGACTGGGGAGACGGGTTGAGCACAGGAAGGTAGAAAGGGAGGAGTCAAGAGTATTAGGGACCCCTTTATCCCTCATTGACCTTCACAGCTTTCTGGCTCTCTGTTTCCCTAAATCATTCACACTTAACAGTTAGCCCTGGCCTCCTCCCTTCTCACGTACAGACGCAAAGATGGCCACATACTTCATAAACCAGTTGGGATCTCCGCGGTAGTGCCCGTCATTCTTGGTCACTGCCAGGCTGCCCAGGGCCATCAGGGTCCTCTGTACTGCTGCCATGTCTTTGCCTGGGAGAAGAGAGCGGAGAGGGCAGACAAACTTTAGGACTGCGTGAACAAAACTACCAAGGCAGTGCCTGACCCCAACACTCAGAAGAATGGCCAAGCCAGGGGCAAAGGCTATCTCACAATCAAAAGGAGGCTTTAGTTGTCCCCATGGTATGCCCTTGGGAGTGTGGTGTGGTCTTCCCACAGCATACCCCGTTCCTGCTGTGTACACCCATTGTGTGGCATGTTTTGGTCATCTGTTGTCCCTGCCTTAGCTGTCCTTCACCTGCCTCCTCCACCCCTTTCCCCTCTGTACCTTCAAAGAGGTCAACAGTCTGGAACATGTCCGTCTTGGTGACCCCATAGTCCTCAGCTGCCTTCAGGAACTGAGCCACCTGCTCCATCTGCTTAAAGACCATAGAGGGGGGGTTCTCGGGCACCTTCACTGGCTTGGAGCTGTCCGGATACAGGCTGTTCACCAACTTGCTCAGAATCTGCCAGGCACAGAACGCAGCTTGGCACTCGGCTCAGGGTTCCTGACCCACAACTCTGGCAGGATGGCACAGCCCACCCCCCTTCCCAGGGTGCCACTCACCACACCATTCTTCAGCCAGACCTGGAAGCCCAGGCGCCCACGGTCTGGGCGACCCACATCAGGGCCACACTGCACTACGATCCACTCCACCAGCCGCTCCTCCAGCTCCTCATCGTACTTCTTCTCAATTTTGGATTGCACTTCACGGCTCATGCCATAGGAAGGTCCCTTGTTGGCCATGTTTGGGGAGAGTGTAGGCAGCACTGGCCAGAGGAGGGAGATCAGGGGTCAGGGAACAGCTGTGCTTTCACTAGTGCCAGGTGTGTCTCACTCTGTGGGTGCCCAATTGCGCTAGACACTGATGGTTCTCTCCTGGCATTGCCCATCTGGGCCAGACTCGCCCCTCAACCATGGGGGCCTCTCCACACTTGAGTCCAGAGGAACAGGAGACCAGATCTTTGGCAGTCTAGAGTAGGGGCAGCGAATTTTCTTGTAAATGACCAGACATGAGTATTTTGCAGGTCATATGCTCTCTGCCATTGTCCAAGAGCAGCCTTCGACAATACACAAACAAGTAAGCATGGCTTTGTTCCAATAAAACTTTATTTACACAGATAGCAGGTTGCACTTAGCCCATGGGCCATAGTGTGACAACCCCCAATTCAGAGCATTCTTTCTTTACCAAGATTGGCTACAGAGATACTGGAGAGGCCTTCTGGATAGAAGCGGCCACATGCTTTTGTCCAGCTATGTGTGAGGTGGTCTACTGGCTGTACCTCGGGTTGAGTTACCTCCAATTCTTACTTCTCCCCTTGACTTTGTCTTCCAGCCCAGAAGCTGGACTCCAAAGCTCTATCTAATGCTTTGCCAGGTCAGCCCAGCCTCTGGCCCGCAGCTGAAGAGACTGTTTATCCACCCCGGCAAGGTCTGGAAAGACAGCAACGCCCAGAAGCTTTTGGCCAAGAAGTTGCATTTCCTCAGGATAGCCAGGTGGGGGGCGGGGGGGGAGCACTGGCATACCAGCCTCTCACCAGTTGAGCGGCCAAGAAGCCAGAGTTGTCCAGGGAAACCCCAGAGCTAGGGTCTGCCTGTCTGTCCCGACCGGCAGCAGCTGCTGCCTGGAGGGCCCAGGGTTGGGCCTGTTCTCGGAAACCCACTAACAGAAGGGGAGGCTTCAGGAACAGAACCGGGCAGGTGGGACGCTGGGCAGATGTGGGTATGGCTACCCAAGAAGCTGACCTGGCCACAGCTCTCAACCTGAAGTGGTGCCCAGAGTTCATTTGAAGAGACACCAAATGAGGCCAAACCCGTGCCCTGGCCTTGAGGTCAGAGGTTGAGAATGGGGGTGGTCAGCTTTTTCCCCCAGCCTCCTCTCTAATCAGAGTAAGACCCTCTCCATACGCATACCTGTGCGAAGCATTTTACATGGTCCCAGGTTAGCTGCCAGCTCCATCTGCCCTCCCCTTCCCTGCCATGGCTATCGGCTCTGAGCTCGAATGTCTGTCTGAAGTGAGCACAGGGCTACCCACCTCAGAGGCTGTGAACATCCAACAAGACAGTGTCTGTGACTACCTAACATACTGCCTGTCCCTCAGCAGAGCTCCTTGAAATGTCTGTCTTTTGCCTCCCAGAGCCGGTGTCCTGGAGGTGACCTGGGAGAGCCAGCCCCTGACCGAGGGATAAAAGCAGCGAGTGCTTATCCCACTCCAGCCCCCACCCCTTTCCAAAACCATACCCCGAGAGGACAACAACACAGGATGGAGTCAGCTAAGTTCTATGAACTGCACAGCTCACTTCTCTCTGGGTCCGTTTCCTTGTTTGTCAAGTGAGGGCTGGGCCACCTCTGAGGACAGGGTTCTCAGAGCAACCCCACCCTGTGCCCCTAGCCAGTGATGCCAGAGAACCCAAAGCAGAGGGATCTGCCCTGTTTGGCTGCAAACAGCAAGCCCACCCCCCACCCCACCGGGCCTTGTGTCCCACCCCTGTGTACCCATCACCCCAGGGCTCCTGGGCAAAGCACTGTGGTGAAAACCTATCAGTCAGCAGGGACAAGTGATTCCAGTCCACTGTGCATCCTCGTCTCCCTCCTCCCCCAGCTCAGCTTCATGCTCTGTCACAAGCAGGGGCCAGGCATCCCTGTGATCTAGGCACATACCATCTTCCCTGCCCGGCCACCACCAACCCTCCCAGCCCATCCATCCCGAGTGTGTGAGGAACGGAATGGATGCAGTGTGTCCCTGACCTCAGCTTTCAGTCACAGGAGACTCAGAAGACACAGCCAAGGTGTCAAGGCTCACAGTGGCAAAGACACAAAGTTGCAGCCCCTGGAGCCAGAGACAATATTTGTATCAGAATGGTGGGGTGGGGGTGGGAGATAAAACTCACACACCTCCACCCCCGCCCTGTTCCCTCCTGGTGAAGAGTTCACAATGGAGAGTTCCAAGGAATCCCTCAAAGTCCTCCTCAGAGCTGCTGGGGAGCAGAGGGGGAAAGGGGACCAGTTGCAGAATGAAGTCCTGCTACAAAGAGGTAGGGGCACCTCCTCCCAGCTGGAACTGGGAAAAACAAAAAGAACCAAGGGCCTCTCCAGGACTGCTGTGCCCCTCTCAAATAAAACAGCAAGTAGGAGCAAGCACCTATCGATCTCTGCGATGGCAGAAGGAAAGGTGACTTATCTAACTTCCAGGGACAGAAGAGCCATCCCACTCCCTGCTACCCTTTGAAAAGCAACCTCTGAGGGGAATTCACCAGACCCTTCTGGAAGGACCCAGAGTCCCAGGCCTGCTTAGCCCTGACTGAGCCCCCCAGGCTGTCCCTCAAAGCTCCCAGCAGTGACCAACCCCTCCTCCGCTTGTTGTGAGGTAACCCCCCACTCTCAGTGTTGGGAAGGGGCTGCTAACCTGAGAATCAACTCTCACCTGTACCTGCACGCTGCCATCCCAGCCTGTTCCAGAATACAAGAGTTCAGTGATCCTCCCCGTGCCTCCGGCCCCCTGCACCGTTCAGGCCCTGGGACCCACCCACCAGCCAGACTCTGCTTTCCAGCATCCGTGCCCTCACATCTCCTCACCTTCCTGGACCTCCTCCTAGACGGACAACAAATAATAGAGCCCATCCAACTAGACAATACTTTGAGCCCATCACACACCGTGTCCCCCAGTTCTCAGGTTTCTACCATCCATCCCTCTTCACCAGCCAAGTCATCCTGGGTAGTTCAGGGAGCCCAAGGCTACCCAGTCTGAGCAACAAGGGATTCTATCAATCTCATCCCACCCATCTGTCAGGACCATCTCCCTACCTGAAGATTAGGAATGCGACACTGATTTTGTGTGGGTTCCCCTAGCTGGGGGTCAGGCTCCCCGCAGCCTTGCCTGCAATATAACGACGGCTCCCACCAAGCTCCAGCCCAACCTCCTGCCAACCCCGGACAAATGCACTTACAGGGCTCCTCGGGGCTTCCAGGAAGGAGTCAGCTCTGTCTGGACTTGGACAGACAGAACAGGGCGCTGGCTGGGTGAGGGGTTTAAAGGCCTGCTGCTGTGGTGATGTCATCCTGCCCCCCTGGCTCACCCCACAGCCCCCTCCCTGCTAGAGGAAGTGGGCTCCGATCCCCACCCCCAGAACCCCCAGTGACTCCACACAGGCTCCATATTTGGGGAAAGACACCAAGTTGGAGCAGTCTGCCAGGGCTGCCTGAAACATTCTCTGCGTGCTTTGGAGATGGAGCGGGCGGGGCGGGGCTGCGGAGCTGGTGGGGGACCAGCGGGAAAAGCCTTTTATGGACAGGACCATGAAGGCTTTCCCTGCTGTCTGGACTTAGGGCTGTTCCTTCTTCACTGTTCCCTGTCCCCCACCCCCTGGTTTAAGGGGAGGGGAAAATCCAAGAGGGTCTGGCCAGAGAGAAAGGGGCTAGGGGGAGAGAGGGGAAAGGACAAGCCCTGAGGGTTGTAGGAAACAAGACAGCCACCCTCTCTGGGCTTTCAGCTGT